>JASUUJ010000277.1:0-1428490 GCA_030449895.1 Citrus mangshanensis | reverse complement strand
AGATGTGTGGTTTCAGTTACGTATTACTGTGGTCATTACATTCGCTTAGACAAAATTGATGATTTATTTTAGTATTTAATCCGTCAAGTGGGCTAATATAAACATGATCTTAGTAGAATTTCAATGAAAGGGGATGACAATCAACCTCAAGCTTTCAAAAGTTCCCATTTTCTACAAAATTTTCTTATTCTTCAATTTCTCCAGTCATCTACCTACCTACTACCAGCATTTCAAACCATTGGACGATAAATTTCCCCACTTGCTTTCTTTTCTTTGGCATGTATATAGACATTATTTCAGTGATTTATTGACGTTTTTATGCCATAAGAATTAAATAATAGATTCAACTAATAGATGTGTACTTACTTGTACAATAAGTTGTGTACACTAGGCAAAACTAAATCAATTTTTTTTTTGCATCCCACTGTTCTCTTAATTCAAACTCGGACAAACAGTAAAAATAATGACTTTCTTAAAACTGTTCGGTCAAGTCCTTTGGGACAAAACTCAAATTTAAATAAATCATAGGATGAGTCGTATGAAAAACCCAAAGTTGGAAAAATATGAAACAAAGAGAAAAAAAAATACGTAAACAAGAATCTATCAATCATCTTTTCTTGGTGTACATCCATTTTCGTAACCCACCTTTGCCTGCTATCATCATATACATGCCATTTACATATATAGCCATCTCTCTATCTCTCTCTCTGAGTCTGTTACTATAATTTGTCTGGGTGAAAGTAGGCAGAAGTGCTCACATTGGGGGTGTAAATGTAATTCAAGGACTTGCACATCTCACAAGGCAGCAGTGCCGGAGGAGGAGGAGGGAGGAGGATCATCACTTAGGCTTTTGGAGTGCAACTAAGTCAATGATTTTCTTCTTCTTCTCCATCATCATCCTCTTCTTCTTCTATTGCCATGTCCTTGAAGGCTTTAACATGGATTGCTTGTCCTCTACTGGCTGTACAGCTAACCATCTTCTTCTAAGACTTCTTCTTCCTCTCTAGTTCCATTGATGAAGGTAAACTGCCGTCGGCTATCCTATCTGATGATCACAGTCATGATTCCTCAACATCTAATCATCAGCATCAAGAGAAAGAAGGTACAGTATATGTGCTTAAATTTCATAATTACGATTGGTAAAAAGTTCATCAACATCCTGTAGTTTGGTAAAATGGATTTACGGAGAAAAGTCGCTATATTCAAATGGAATACTCGCCTTAAACGGACTGTTAGTGACCAATTCTGAAAATTTCTCCATAACTATTTTGCCAAACTACGGTATCACTATTCCTTTCCGGACAATTAATATTGAGTTTGTGTTAATGGCTGCCTTCAAATTTTGTGGGGATTTGTATGTATGAACTATAAATTATAACATATTTATATATATGGGAGTTGCATGGACCTGGAAGAGGGCATAGGAAATTTTTAATGGGACTAGAAGCTAGGGAAGGGAGACTGGAGGGCATCTCAAGAGAAAATTTGTGAGCACAAGAACTCCAGCACCAAGTTACAAGTCATGCTCAAAAGTATTTTCCTTCGGCTTGCTAGTGATCTCAACAAGAAGAAGAGAGACGTTCTTACTCTTTGACATGGTAATTGGTATTGATACAGTATCATTAACTTGGACGTTGTTCTATTATATATAATATCAGTTGATTAATTAATTAATTTCTCAAAGTTACCGAAAAAAATTAACAGATTGGAATCCGGAGTAGTATGGCTGCGGTGCATCATCGTCAAGTTAATAGTAGTTCAAGCAGGAGGAGCAGCCCGTTAGAGATGAATCAGCAGCTCGGCTGCATGTGGATTGATTGATTCACAGCAGCAGATTAAACCTTCATCAAATGCGTCATCTCATCAAAGCCATCGTTAATGCCTCCAAATAATAGTATTTATCACCATCTGATGATGATCTTGAGCTCAAACTTGCCACTCCAAATTCTGTTTGAAGAAATAAATACTTCACTAAACCCCTCCTTATTAGGGTCACCTGATTTATACTTCACTTTTTTTTTTTTTTAATTTTTATTTTGTGTCAAAATCCCAGCAGGAGGAAAGAGGTCGACAACACATTATTTATGGTGAAAAATGAAAAAATCCACCCTTTTTCTATTGTTAAATTATTAGGAAAATGAACAAAATATTCATTTTTATTTAATGTAGTTTAAAGTTATTTATGAGCATAGCTGCAAGGATCTTTTTTGTTCGCCGAGGATGACTAAAATATTCCATGATCGGTGGGGCATTAAAGATTTAGTTTAGGCTTAAACAACCAAAATGTGACAACTTTTTCATTCTCTTGTCTCTTATATTTTATCATCTTATGCTAACTACCTCCATTCTATTCGTGTGGATATTTAATCTTTGTATATGATGACATTTTCATTTTAATAAGTGATAATGTCATTAAAATAAAAAACAGACTTTAATATATTAATAATTATAATTTTTTATTAATACATTAATTTTTTCCTATTAGTAACATCATACTTTATTAAATAAAGATATCCTCATAAATAACTAATTAATATCGGGTAATTGTTAATTAAGCTATAGCGTACACTTCATATAATGCAAGTACATAGAGAGATGGATGTGGAGGAACCAAAAGCAACATATGGAGGAGGATTAGGCATCTTGATTAATCTCTCTCTTGTATAGCTTTATTACGACATTAAAATAAGCCGCTTGGCCTTTGGCGAGTGGTGGGGAAACTGCTTGATTTGAGCGCACAAACGTGTGGGGGTATTTAGCTATAAATTAAAAAAATTGGTGAGCGGTCGTTTTAAACTGCGCATGGTGAGGAGTGGATATCATAGCGAATATTTGTGAGGGTTAAAATGTTTGTGTATTCAAGTTCTGGCGTTGATGTAAGGTTAATTAAGGTAATGATGGGATTTGTAAATATTAGTTATCTTTCTTGTAATATGAGTTGTAATCTGACGATAGTACCGTATAATCGAAAAAAAAATTAAAATATGTTGTACTATTGTCATGCGGGAGAGAATGGGAATATCGGAAGAAAATTTTCGTGGTATATTATTGTTTCATGTGTCAAGCCATTGTTTAATATTGAGTTGCGCGTAATTAAACAGAACATTTAAATTGTAGCCTCTAACATAACTCGTATAAAAATAAGAAGAACATTCAATCTAAATCAAACTCAGAAGCACCGATAATTTGATTTTTTTTTATACCCATTGATCATAATTTTGAAAAAGTTGAAGTCTACTTATGACTTGAAGCATAACATAAATTTCAGCAAATCTTCAAGTTAATTCTCTCTCCACTTCCACCATCTCTTCTTAATTAATTTACAAGACTTGCTATATTATTACAATTTTTTTATCTTATTAAATGGTCCCTGCCTTCTCTGCTGGGGTATAAAATGTTGATGAAGAGTGAACTTTTTACATGAAAAGAAAATAAAAAATCAAAATACAAAATCATGCATCGACAAATATAATATATAAGTGGTCAATAATTACATTGATATTGACAAGACTCATGCATTCTGTCATCATAAGTAGGTCTGTGGACCATGCTGATTTGATACACTTATTAATCGTGCTGCATTTGCAACCATGCATGCAGCATCATACTTCGAAATTCTTTGCGTATATCTCATAAAAATTTGAGTCATGCTCAGATGTTGACCTTCGGATTTTATAAATTTAAATTTGAACTAATTAAATTCAAGAGTTGTACGACAGTATATATATAATTATTTTACGATGTTTTATAACTCTGGCTCTAGTTGTCTGTCTGGAGTTTAATTTTAGTTTTAACACTATTTATAGAAAAGGTTATAAAATTCTGTCGTATGTTCAAATGCTCAATATATATGATGGATAGTACTGATGCTCTCATCACATCTATATATCCACACACTTGCATTCCTATATTAGGCTTGCAGTTGCTTGTTAATTTGTTGAGTCAAAATATATATCATAGGACATTTATATTTCAAATTAAACAGTAATTTTGATGAAAATACGCAACCAGCCGTAAATGCTACCCGATTAAGAAGAATAAGATATTCAAAGTCTATAATCTATATGAAGCACCTTGTAGCTTGCTCCATTGGTAAAACGTCCGGACTCTTGACTTGTGAAAAGACAGGTATTATAATATTAATTACTATAGATATTGACAACAATTCATAGACTTTTTATTCTTTGATCCTCCACCGTTAGAACTTAGAAGTTCTGTAAGTTGATTTGATAACACTTATTAATTTATTTAAACTCTAAAGTCAATACGGTATGATTTTCAATGAATTGACATCAACATTGCAACCGAAATCCTGGATCTTAGACATTTTTAATTTCATTAAATTATAAATAAGGTGCATCTGAAAAATTAAGAAGAACATAAACGCTATTTACTCTAAATAAACTTCTTCTTATTATTATTATAATATAGTGACATTCCACCAAACCTTAAGTTAAATGTATCTTCTTAAAGTGAATCATTGACCTCTTATTTTGCACACTACAAAAGTTAAGTTAAAATATATACGTTTTCATTATTACTTCAAAATTTATTTTCAGGCACCTTACCACCCCAGAAATTCAATCTTAGATAGCTAGCCAAAGAAAATATTTGGAAACTGTTTGACGAGGCCTATAAAGACCAAAAACACTAATATCTTTTTTTGTAAAGTTCTACAATAACACCAATTAAGTCACCTATAAGTAAATTTACAATTTTTGATAATCAACTATAAGCTATGTCCAATTATCTATATATCAATGGATGATGGGGATGATTATATTAGTGGTTTCAGAAGTTATGAAATATTACTATTTAATTAATGAATGACAAGCCATTTCAAATGAAATCTCTTGGAATATATTACTTTAAAAATGTAGAATTATTGATAATCTACTATTACATAGGAAAGATCTCATGGAATATATTATATAAGTAATTTTATAATAAGAGAATTTTTATTTTAAATTAAAGAAAAAGAAAAAAATTTCAATCTCTATAAAATAAAATACAAAGTGTGTGTTTAATTTCTTCAAAAGTACTCACTATATAAAATTTTGAAAAAGGCAATCTATGTTGTAGATCGAGTGGCTAGTAAAATGGCACATTTCGTTGCCCTCTGACTCTTGTTTTAAAGATAAGGAACAAGGAAGAAATGAAGCTTGTCCACAATCAAAGAAAAAAAAAACCCATCATCATTTATGAGTGTTTGGCTGAATGGTTAGAATCGAATTCCTATTTCCTTAATTATAGTTCAGTGGAGATAATCTTCTCCATTATAGAATGTGAATAGAGTATATGTTCCTTCAATATTAAATAAATTAGTCCTATTAATAGTCTAATATAAAATATGAGTAGAGTAGACGTCTATCATCGAATATTAATAAATTAGTGTTAATTATAGCCTAATTGTAAATATTAGTAAATTGATATAATATCAATAATAGTACGAGTGTAATATCAGTGGAAAGAAAAAAAAAACAGACATTGACCTTTCAACAAACAATGCAATGTCTTATTTACTGGCTGTAACCATCAGTGAGGTGTCACACTTTTTGGATTCCTCTGCTTACAAAGCATGCATGTAATGCATCCTGTAGGAGATAAAACTTTATTCTCCATCACATATAGATGTCTCCGTTATCTTTTTCTAGAGTTTATATTTGCATATGCATTAATGCTGCATATGTACAAATCGTCAGAATTGTTGTTTATTATGGTGTTGTCTTGCACGATAGCTATTTTTTGTTCATTTGGTTTCTTTCAATAGAACAATGTCAGTCTCATTTTTATAGAAAAACTTGTTTAAATATTTATTTTCCTTTTTGAAGTTGTTATTTTTAGTTATCGTTGGTATGTGAATCGTAGTATTGTGCATATTCGCTTTGAAAGTTCTGTTGCCCTGAGGAAAAAATGATTTGCACTTGATGATATTGATTTTGAGGGAAAATTATCAATACCCTTTGTTGTTTTGTAAATTATTCGGTTCCCTCATACTTTAAAACTCGTCATATTAAGAAATTGTTAATTTTTGTCGTTAAGAAAAGGTTGACTTAAAACATTTGTTTTTTTACTATTTTACGTGATAATGTGGTAAAGGCCATCATTCACAAAAAGAAATTAAAAAAACAAAAGTCTAAGAGGTAAAATAGTAAAATTAAAAAAATTGAAAACTAACATTTTAATTAAGAATATAACTATAAAATTTTAAATAAACTGATGTGACATATGTGTGTAGGGTTGAATAATAAAAATAAATAATATGGGCACGTGGTGTTTTTATCCAAAAAGACATTATTTTGTAAAAAAGAATCATTTATACAAGGGTTTGTGTTTTGTAATCCTATCGTTATTTTTCTTTTAAATAGTATATACAGTCTTGATAGGGTAAAAAAAATTAAGGGAAAATTGGTTAATTTTAACAAATAATATATATCGTCGAGTAATAAGTCTTACCAGCGTTATGACTTTGACTGATAGATCACAAATTAACTGGTATAATAATGGCTCTATTGTAATGGGTGGTGCGAGGCAGGTGACTTGTAAATAATTTAGAACCAGGTGTCAGGATATTATCCGAAGGTTTGAGATGGCCAGGGCCATGTAAAGCATACAGAGTCAGAAACCCCATTGGGGCTCAAAGTGTGACAAAGTGTGATTGGGGTGTGCTTATTATTATGGTATATGAATGGCAAGTGGATTGAACAATGAACATGCTTTAGTAGCAAGAAACAGAAGCTACTGGTTTTTAGACTTTTAAGGTACCGTACATAGCTATGATTTATGAGGGTTTGATCAAGAACAAAGTGTTGTATGTACCTTGATCAAGGGCGAAGAAACAACAGTGAAGACTGCTGATAATATGTTGTCTGATGGTTGCTAATTGCATAGTGAATTTGATTTTTTTGTCTCTCATTATGTGTACAGTTGATGGCCGATGGGATTCCCTACCTCACGAATCACTCGCTTACTTTTTGTACCACTAATGATTTTCCAGTGACTGTTATTATTTTCATTAGCTTTTTTTGGCCCCAATTCACCTCTTGTTCAGTTGTTTCAGTTTAGTGTTTTTAATTATTTTGAGAGAGAAGGTTGACTGTCTTCTTCCTAATTAGTAGTATTTTATATTCTTTATTTAATAATAAAATTTCTTGCTTCATTGAAGTAGTAAAAAAAAAAAAATCATTGTTTGATGGTAGGGTGAGTGAATGGATGTATCTGTAACTGAATGAATGCCTAGAGGTGCTATTTATAGGTTAAAGGAAGAGTGAAACTCTAAAATGAAGTGAAAAGAAAAGAAAGAACAAACTTCTGAAACGTTTAATTAATTTTACTGATAAGCTAGGTATTTTATACTAAGAATCCCCAACATGCGAATCTAATTTGTTTTAACATAAGAAAATTCTAATATCCGAAATAAAGTTAAAAAAAATATGAAGAAAATTAAAAAAAGAAAAAACCTTCATGCCAAAACGAAGGAAGGAGTTTGTGGATGATCTGCTGACCCGTTACGAAGAAGCAATTGTGACTTGTACTTTTCTTTCCATAAATTTCCAAATGGTATTTTATAAATTCAGAATGAACATGTGTAGTTCTCACTACAATCCCCAAAGGTACCCATAAAAAAGAAAAAAAGAAAAAAAGAAAAGAAAGGAAAGAAAACATGTCCCACGTCACTTTTTGGCTTTAAGGAAAACAAATCCCTACAAGATAGGGCGAAATCTTAGCATAAAAGGTAGAGATTTGGCGAAGAACGTGTTTTTATCTTCTACATAATATTGTAGGGAGGAGATTGTTTCTTTTTTGATGATAGGATTTTGTGTCTTTATGGAAGTCACATTATGAAAGCCACAGAAGGTAAGGTTGCGTACTTGTGGCAAACTAGTGTTTTTACAAAGGATTTTCTAGAAGGTGTTCTTTTTTATTTATTTTTTTGACTTTTTTTCCTTCTTAATTCTATTAAATAAATACCTACCTACACATATTATACAAGACTCGAACGTAAGACTTAAACATGAACACGTTAGCCTTTTCTTCTAATATTATATTTGATCGATTACCCCGTATCACAAGACATTCTCGCTAAGGTCTTACAAATGATCTCAAGCTGAGACCTTTAAAACATACGTACGTGTAATTAAACAAGGTCAAGTGTTTACACCTAGCGCCTCCTTTTTGCTTTTAGGGAGCAACAGCCACCAATTACATAAAGAGCTAAGAGAGCATTTCAAGAAAGAACACCATGTAAACACTTAAAAAAAAGAAAGAAAGAATTAATGCTTAATTTGGTCAAAACCATAAATGGTTATTATAGTCAATAACAAAGAAAGTCCTATAAGGATCACTGTTTATGACAAAGAAAATCCTATAAGTGAGCTTGCAAGCAATGATGTGGTTTTGGAAAGAATCTATTGATTTTTGATACGAAAATTGACACACACTAAACTTTCCAGCTAGCTAAAGATATAATAAACTCATCTGCCTCAGCCCTTGAATTGAAGGAAATTCCTTTATTGCATCGAGTTTTGGCATTCAATTGCTCCATTTGCAGTTTGGTTGGGGGGCTTGTCAACGAGGAAAAGGGGACCACTTTTTGTTGTTGTTGGAGCAGACATCGTGTCCGTTTTACTTGATATTGATTTCTGAACTGGAAAATTTTAAATTTGAAAAAAAAACGTGCGAGCATGCTTCCAACATTTAATTCTGATTTTATGCTGACTGTTAAAGTAAGCGCCTGATTCTTTCTCTTGTTGGATAATATTTTCAGAACGCCACCAAACTCACCATCCGCAATTTACACCAGGTAAGACCACTAAATTCTTGGTACAGCTCTATATTACCTACTCTTTATTTATTTATTTTTTAAACAGTAACCATAGATATATAAACTTGTGTTCCAAAGTGACGCGTGACAGATAATGTGATACATGATAGTCATTAATCCATAATACATCATTTAGTTGGTGGATGATGTGATACGTGACAGATATTTGTTGATTACACATTTTGACGATATAAACTTTGTTAGCATTAACAATAATGGGCATCACTTTCAAGTTTCAACCTATAATATCTTTTTTTCTACAAGATGAACTCTGCACATATCTTATTCAAACTCTTTTTTTTTTTTTTCATTTCTAATAAATCTGTAGAATCGTGTCCAGGCCTAGAATCATCCCCAAGACTAGTATCTCCTTTTTTTTTTTTTTTTTTTTTTTGGGTTAAGTTATTTAAAATATTTTTAAAAAGAAAAATTCTTACATAAGACAGAAGAGAAGTCAGTATGTAAATTCCCAATCATTACACTTAACATCAATTATCAAGGTATTTTGAAATGAATTAACAACAAAAATACTCAAAAGAGTTCACGGAGTGCCGTACCATTACGTGAACAAAAACATGACTGATACATTCGGAGCTTTCTACTTGTTATGATTTCAAAGAAAAAAATCAATTGAAAAAAATAAAATACAAAAAATAAATTACATTACAAGATGGACACTATATTACAAAATTAGGTCATCGTCATCTGGGACGGTAACAAGATGACCTGAATGGGAAATTAGTAAGTATATACTCAGACGTGGGTCATTAACATCTTGGTCCCGGCTGGGTATCATGGTCTCTCTCACTCGAGCTTGGTCAGAAATAGAAAGCCAAGTGGGAATTGGGCAACAAATGAAGAGCTTTTAAACACACAAAATTTGTACATTCAGTCAAACCTCCTTGGCACTTTTAAGCACCTGTCCCCAGGCATAAGAAGCCCATCAGGATAAGGCTGAAATATTTTGCATTTTTTTCTGGTTCGTGTTTTTTTAATATCATGAATCATGATGTGAGCCTTAGACCATCACAGTTATGTGCTTAGCACTGTCTGCGAAGACTATCTCCCTTATATCCAATCTGGTAGGACAAATCATATTCAATATTACCTCAAAACACTCGCTCTGGCAGCAATTAGGCACAATTCTAAAATTACGCACCCTTTGTTTTGTACCAACATACATTACAAGTATGACTATATTCTGAAGACAGATGATTACCTCGATTGGAGAATCGGGGAGAACCACGCAACAGTACCCCTAGATTTACAAGCGGCAGGATCAGCTTGAAAAGCAATGGTGTGGTCACCTGCAAATGGGTTAATTTCAATAAATGAAGGCCACTTGACATATAATGCAAATACCCGAGGATAACCAAATAAAGAATACTTGGAAAACCTCACATGTCAGAAACATGTAACTAGACATCCCACATACCAGACTGAGAGCTGTCGTGCCAGAAGCAACAGATACAGTTTCCCTGCAATTGAAGAAACTTCAGAAACCTTTTTGGAAAAACAATGCAAAAGCTTTTGACAAGCACCGGACATTTCTGATTGATTCAGGCACAATGTTAAAGCCAGACTGTGCGAAAACATGCAACAGTTTATTCCACTTCTCATTCAAGTCCACCTAGTTCCATTTTGTTCAGTTAGACACATTATGCCAGGGAAGAATTCAAATTACATTACAGGAAGTGAACGACAGAAACCTCCATGCAACGTCAATTTTTATTTCCTTCCAACATCATTCTCAGCAACCAGTAGCTGGAGTTGATAGGTCTAAGATTTGACAAACGCATGCATGTGCAAACAATAAATGATACCATAACTTGTCCAACAAAAAAGCTTTTTAAAATAGATATCACACAATCTTTGATAGAAAAGTCACTTTTAGTTAAGGATGGATGCAGAAAATGAACGGAAGAACAAACCTCAACTAGATGGAGATTAGAAGCTCGACTAAGGAGAACAAAAGCAAATTCTCCAATTTGTGCCAGAGACATCCCAACCTACACATTTGGAAAAACTCAAGGCCTATTGTCTTATAAACAACGTAAAAGTCAACCGTAGGCACAAAATGTGCAAGTAGTTCAGTGAAGTCTTACAAGAAGTGAAGTTTTGTTGCTGTATCGAAATCCCTTGATAACTGTGGCAACCACAGCGGTTTTACAACAATCACCAATAAAACAGCTGCTAGTAAAATATCAACATGATTCCAGGAAATGAACATGAATCAACATCCCAATACTGGCAAGAAGAGAGCAGCAAAGAAGTTGCGAATTGGCTCAACCTAAAGATAATTAAAGCCCAAATAGAGCAAAAACGTGTCACAATCACAAATAAGAACACTTGAAAGATAATATAGGCAAGAAAGTCAAAGCATACATATTAAATCAACGTAAACTTTGAGCCCAAAGAACTGTTTCAAAAGCAGAGAGAAGAAAAAGAAAAAGGTTCAGAGGATAAAACATGACTAAGTTATGACAGTAGAATAAACTCTGGCAAATCTACCTCAAAGACATGCTTTAAAGGGCACTTCGACTTTGCTTACGAAGACATCGTTAATTGTGAAATACTAAAGAGTATGAGCATAAAAGAATAGTCCACTACAAACTAAAGATAAACTTTACATGTAAAGAGGCATTGATTTTGAATGAAATCTCTCATCATTTTGATGATGATTGAGTCAAAAAGACATTGCAGCAGAATCCTGGAGCTTAGTTTTAAATAGAAAGACCTAAAGGTCGGAGTAGTTTTATCAGTTAGGAATAATACAGTAAACTACTTAATTACTTATGTTTTATTTCTTTTTGTTTGATATGACACCTGGTTTAATTTATAACTAGGCCTTATTTTTGCTCATCACCCTGCAATTTAACATAAGATGAGAAGAAATTTCAACACTTGCAGTGAAATTTTGGTTATTTTTTTGTTATTTTAAGTTTGAGAAATGAGAAAATGATTGACAATTCAAGAATCTTTTTTTTTTCCTCGAAAAAGTTTTATATCAATAGTGGCAACTTGGAGTCACAATTTTGATTACAACAGTTCTAAGATCCAAAACAATTGAGCTATGATATATAGGATTCAAATTAGAATCTTTAAAGTTTAGAACCTTACATGTTCAAGTGTATGTGTAGCAAGATCAGTTGTTGATATCATTATCCTAGCTGCGAATGAACCCAATTCAAGGCTTACACCCAGCTTATCATTGCACTGAAATGTCATCAAAACCCATGTTACATATATCCATTCACATATGTGTGCATCAGTTAAAATTAAATAGGATGGGATATGGGCTGGGTATCTATATTTTCTAAATGCATAAATTTTAAGCGACTGGGAAGTAGGTTGGCCTTAGAAGTTGATGAGGCACCTAACTAAGGGACTGTTTTCATGGTTGAAAACTGACTATGACTAAAATCTAGTCATTCAGAATTTCAGAAGCTTTAAATGTGTGTTTGTGTGCTTTTATTTTCCTTTCAACTAACATTGAGAACTTGATATTTACATCAAAACAGAATTAAGCAAACAATTTTAAATTAACATTTAATAGAGATTTTGAATAAGTTTATTTAATATTAATTCTAAAAATCCATATAAATTTTATTTATTCTCCATCCATATAAATTTATCAATTTGTTATAACATGTCAAAACATTAATGGTGACATTAATATTCAGGTGTTATGGATAAACATAGAACATTTCATTCAGAAAAAAAATCATTGCTACCTGAGACTGAAAACCTACAAAATCTTCGGCAAATATTTTATTGCATTTAAATCAATTAAACAAAATACAGATCTGTCCAACAATTAAACATATAAGAAAAGCTCCAAGAGCTTATAAATCACAAGGCAAGGAGAATTAGGAAATGAGACAAACCCAAGCAACAAGCAAGTAGAAAGCAACAGATGCTAGTTGATAGAGTTCATTAGTCTGAACATTAATGGTGACATTAATATTCAGATGTTATGGATGAACATAGAACCTTGAATTCAGATAAAAAATCATTGCTACCTGAGACTGAAAACCTACAAAATCTTCGGCAAATATTTTATTGCATTTAAATCAATTAGACAAGATATAGATCTGTCCAACAATTAAACATATAAGAAAAGTTCCAAGAGCTTATAAATCACAAGGCAAGGAAAATTAGGGAATGAGACAAACCCAAGCAACAAGCAAGCAGAAAGCAACAGATGCTAGTTGATAGAGTTCATTAGTCTGCAAAAGTAAGATTTCAGTTAATAGAGTTCATTGGGCTGCCCAAATAACATCTCAATCAAAGAGTGTCAACTCTACACTTAGAATTAAAAGAATCTATTCTTACCTGCGACGATAAGCTTATCATTAGCTTAAGACACCATGGTACACAAGTACGAGATAATATCGTCAAAATGGCCAGAAATGTAATCAGCGTCACCAACCTGGAATCAATATTACTGTGTGAAAAGCAACACATGGATATTTTACTACTAAGGCAAAAAGACAAAATTACCCAGACAGGCAAAAGCCAAAAGTACTCATTTTCATCCAGTCAACAGGAAATGACAAATTATTTTGAAGTTATTATTCCTAAACATATTAATTTTCAGCATGTCATGAAACATTGTATTATTCCAACAGGTAAATTTGCTACCCAATAAATGGCATATAAAACATAATAGAGAAACAAAAAAGCGGTGGACCAAAGCATTTAAGTAATATTAGGGATAAATAGCATTAAACTATTCAAAAGCTGATATTCAAGGTAGGCAGAAATAGCTCGTATAAATTTTGCATATAGCTCAGATTCTATACTTACGATTTAGTCATAGATATTACTCCTTGAAGAACTCCAGAAGAGCCACCAAGAACTGGAAGCAGAGCAAAGAGCAACCCCACTGCACAATCCTGCGGGCAAACAAGAAATATACCATAAGCAAAACAGATAATCAACTTTTATGGTTTACAGATCTAAATGCGAGAAAGTTAATACCTGCAAGATAAGGGTGCCAATCGTGACCTGACCATGTAGTGCACTTATACTATTTCTTTCCATCAAAAATTTCAAAACCTGCAGTCAAACAAGGTAGAATAAACATGCATATGAGGAGAAACTTTATATTCATTTGTATTTGATGAGAAACTTTTATATCTTGTATGAGAGATAAATACTACAAACTCAAACATAGTGACCAAGAAAAATGTTTAAGCAACCAAAAATACTATTCAACTAAACATTTTAATCAGAGGACTTTTTCTTATCTCCATCACCCTGGAATTTTTTTTTGGGGGGGAGGGGTGGCCAAGAGAAAAAAGTGTGATTATATTAAAGCAGAAATTTTCAACAGTGTGCAAGCTGTCAACAAAAACATATCCTAGATGTATTGGTTACCTCTGATGATGAATTACAAATACAAAGATTTCAAAACAGTTAACTGTTAAATATAAATTCCTACCATATATGTGATTCACGTCCAGTCATGAAAAACACAATAAAAATATAATGGAGATATCAAGCATCTGATGAAAAAAATTTAACCAACTCAACTTCCATGGCAGGATTCAGACACAGACACAAACCCAAGTATGACTCAAATAAACCTTCACCTCTCAGTTTAAAATCAGCAAATACAATAAAATAACACAGCAATGCACGAAAATTACCACTGCAGTTGAAGACATAGATAGCAAGACACCAACAAATACACCTTCTGAAGGCTTTCCACCACATAACTGCAAAAAGAATGTGACATTCATCAAAACTCAAAGCTAGAATAAATAAGTGCAAGGGTAAAATCCACTAAAAATATTAACAGCAGAATAAAATATTTTGTTTAAGCCAGAGCTTTAATATTTGTAATGGTTGTAAATAGTGTAAAATGCCGAATTCAAGTGATATCATCAGAGATATCACATGAACTAAAGGTGGTCTTTAGTTTTGGCACAAAAGCGGATTTATTACCAATGAACCTAATCATTTTCATGACAATAAGTCTTACTGATGCTATTATTCCACACAAGCACATAAATAGGGAAATCTGAAGAAGGCCTCCTAGAATGGCAACTGCTCGGACAACCCGAAGCTGTAATCATGAAATGAAACGTTTATAACAACTGAACAGAAATAAATTGAACGATGAATGTTAAAAATATACAAACAAACCTTTGCCGTAGAAAATTCAAGGCCCAATGCAAAGAAGGAAAATCACACCAAATTGAGCCACTGTTTCAACCTGAATGAAAATAACCATCAGAATATGGAAGCTATATGCAACATAGAAGCAATGATATTTGAAGTGTACAAAATGAAGAGTGAAACAAACTTATTCTAATATGAAACTTTATCAAGGTGGCAAACAATATAAAACCGGCATGTTTGAGCTGGATCATACTTTCTTTTCATTTCACTAAGGAAGTATAATGTCAGAAAAGGACCAGTTTTATTTGGTCAATTGTAGTAATGATTTGCAGATCAGTGGGTAATAATGGGCTTCTAAGTGATTAAATGCTTATCATTTCTTCCCACATGGACATATCTCATACACAAGAAAATTGTGAATGAACAGCAAGCATCTGAAAACAAAAAATATGACACAAAAGTTCTAGAGTTATTTTGACCAAGAGCTATGAGAGAATTGTATGAATGCATTAAATCTTCCCCACAACTTTTAACTAAATCAACTAAAAATAGGAAGGGGAAGAGAACTGGGCCAGCATATATGCATGCAAAAGTAGCATACCTGCACCATCTCACTGACAAAGCTGAAACCCCCAGGGCCAATGACAGATCCTGCTAGCAAATATCCAGTAATAACCTGCAAAAATGTGAAAATTGAAATATTCTCCTTAAGGAGCAATGTATAAAAGTTGCCTAAACCAAATTCTTTCTGAGACTCAAAATCTTATGGATCTACAACATACATCCCCAAAACACTTTATAAACCAACAAGAGAGTAGTTTATATGAACAAAAATAAACAAGAAATATTGGTCTCACCGGTTGCCCAGCACAAGCGAAGGCAATGCCACCACAAGTTGCAGAAAGCGATAACAACAACCAGATCAGATATCAACCTGCGCTTACAGCATTTAGAAGAAATTGGAATGGTCAATAACTAGGTACTTTGACTTTGGATTGAATTTAAACAGAAGAGGCAATAATCTAACCTCAAATCCAGTTGTAGCACGGGATACTTTGACTTTGGATTGGATATAATAAAGACATTGTCCTGATTGTAAAAAAATTAAAATAAAATCAACTCAAATGCTGTCCGGTCAAAATTATAGTTATTCAAGGCCAATGTCAACCATAATTTATGAATGAGGTAAAGATTTCAATGACCTGAACTGGACATACCTTCCGATCAATCAATGTTGGTGTATCTTCTGCTCCATTTTCATTATCCAAATTGAAAACATCATGAAACTGGAAAGACCTAACATAAGGCTCATAATAGCATCAGCAATTTCCAAATCAGGTTTTGTGAAGGTCAAAATATAATTACCAACCCCCCCCCCCCCCCCAAAAAAAGTTTTATTAACAACCCCCCTTCAGAAATCTAAGAATGAAAAATAAAAATCCATTTTTTCTTTCTCAAGCTACAAGTACATACTTCTCCTCCTTGGTTTCATTTTTCTTGTTCTTAACTCTGGCGACAGTTTCCAAAACAGCCTGAAAAACCCAAAATTATCAAGTTAAAACCATCATATAAGACCCTAGTTTGTTTGAGCAGCAACGAGAAGAGTATTGATTAAAAAGCTATCTGGGAAACTTTGAACATGGCAAACATAAAATTTTATTTAGCTTTTCAGTGAACCATCAGCAATAAATATTATGAAAATCAATTGTTTACCACCAAATGGTTCACTACGGAGCAGTCTTAGATATAATATTTCAGATTCACTTTTCATCCTTGAACACTTGGCATTTTTGCAACAATTCATAAGCACATTGATGCACATTCATTGTAGTCTGTTTACAAGTGATAATAACCCAAAAATGGCTCATATAATTCATATTCTCTACTACTAGTCATTGGCCAAGAAAAAAAAAAAAATCACATAGGCTAAAGCAACATTACATACAGAATTTTCATCCATTATTGTCAAAAGTAATTGAAGGCATACAGATTTAAAGAATACGGTAACCAACCTGCTGTCCAGCAACACTATTATTAAAGCTACCAGGATCAGCGGCTGCAATAGGAAAACAGACAGTGAGCACAATATCTCTTGCATATTCCACTTGTTAATTTTTTTTCCCCTAATTCATCACTGAATTTCACTTCATGTGCTTTATGAAATCAGAGATAACAATTTTCCCCTTTTAAATGACAAGTTCAGATACAATGCATAAATGCGGATCAAATAAAATGAAACGAAATAGAAGACAAGCTGATCCACAACCTAGAAACCCTAGCTGAACAACCGCAAATCCAGATCTAGTACGGACCTTCGTTTTGTTCACTCTCATTGAACTCCTTTTCGAGCACGATCAATCATGTCGGCGAAGCTATCTTCCTTGGATCCTGTATTGTTCAACTCGGTTGTACTGGCGGTGGCCGTGGCCGTGGCATTGATCTCGGAGTCCAACTCGGTGACGGACTCGGTGGACGCGAAGCAGAAGAAGAGAAACAATGACGAACAGCGTGAGGAATATCCTCATTACCAAAATTGTCTATCAAAACGCAGCGTTTTCGTCTTCGTCTCTTTTCGTTTTGTCGAGAACGAACGAACGAAGGAGAGGAAAATTTGTTTGTTATTTTTGTTCTTTCACTCGATGGTGTCTGTCCGTATCGTTGTTGCTGGCAGTAGCTGCGGAGTGATGTCAGTCAGATGGTGGTAACTGCTGGTAATGAAATTTTGTCCTCATTACGCGCGAGACAGTGCGCGTGTGGTTGTTGCAGGCAGTGAGTTGGCAACGTTGCTATTTTCATTGCAGCCTACTTGACCCGAAAATGGCCCGATCTATTGGAGGCGGACTCCGATTTGCGATTACGCCATAACCACCGTACCTTTTCATCTGAAAAGTAAAATGAAAGCACGCGGAATGATTTTCTAACTGATTCAAAAATGAAATGGGCAATGAATTGATTGTTTACAAAGATATTTTAAAAGTACAAATGAAGTAATCGAAGCTTTAATCTAATTTGATATTTACTTATTTTTAAAAAATAAAAACGCAGGTAAAATTTAAATTAATTTTTAATTTCTTATTTTCAAATTCAGATTATTAATTAAATAAATTTGTTCAAAAATTATTTAATTATCTCTTTATGTTCAAACTAGGATGACTTTAGGTAAATTTACTTACATTTATTTGTTTACATTAATTTTAATTCAATTGAAATTCCATAGTAACTTAACCTAAAGTTTAACACTCACAAATAATTTATACTTCATTGTAATTCTACAAAAATATTGGTTCTTGTAATTTAAATTATTTTAAGGAATTGAATCATAATATTTTGAATTTAATTCGATCTTTCATGTGGCTTTGTTGAATAACTTCCCTTGATTTACACTGAGCCCCAATTTCTCCCCAATTTTTTTATAAATGACTTTGCTTTCGAGATGGAAAAAAACGACGCAACAGAGTGGGAAGGCCGTGTTCTCACGCTCCCGAGAAAGCAACTGCACTGCACTACCACTACACCTGTCTGGATTAAAAAATGATTAGGTGCAGTGACGGTACATGGAATGCTATACAATATCACTTACATGATTACTTGTCTATTAAGGAAGGTCAAAGGTCTACTAAATCACGTGATCACAACCACTCGCCCTGGAACGACGGTCGGGAAACTGGAGTGGGAACTAATACGAAAACCATGCTGTGCACATTTTTTACTCCTGATATAAAATCAGTCGGAATTTAGAACAAAATTTCAATCCGATTAATAGCTCGGGAAGTTTGTAAAACCAAATCCCAATAGATCTCGATGTACCGGTATTTTTCTTGAAAAAGAAAGGAAAAAAAAAGGTGCTTGTTTCTTTTTATTGATAACTTAATTGACTTTATTTCAATTAAGGCTCTGTTTAGGGTTATGGTTAAAATATTATAGTAGTTTATTTTATAAGTTTTGATAAAATAGTGTTTGGTAAATTTTTAAATAGATATTTATTTTATAAGTTTTTTCATTTTGACAAAAGTTTTAAAAGTAAATAGGGATTGCTTTTTATAAACGCTTATTAAATAAATTACTATACATTTTTAAAATTTCTATTATAATATTAATATTTTAACAAAATGATAATTATGTCTTAATTTTTCATAAGACCTAATATACAAATGAAACATAATTTAAATTTATTTCTATTTCGGTTATTATATAATAAAATAATATTTTCGATAATAAAATTTATTAAATACATAAACTCTTATTTTTAAACTCATGGCAGTTACAAAAATGGTAAATTAAATGCTGAGCTATTTTTTTAATCAACAACTTATTTCATTCATATAGTAAAAATAATTTATTTCACCGTAATTCCAAACTAACCTTAAGTGATTAAATATGTTTGTTTTTAACTTCATTTTCATTCATTAAATTTTTAAGTTAATTTTTAGCTTTTTACTTATTTTAAAAATCGAATGACTTTATTAAAAAATATTCTCCAACATATCTATGTGTAATTTAATTTATTTTCATCCTTAACTAAATAAAACTTACTAATTGATAATATTTTAGTAGATTTTATTATTTTTATCTTTATTATGTTCTTTAAATTAGTATTATCATCTTTATTTTTTTGGATATTTTTTGTAGAGTATGTCCCAAACTACAATAAAATTGATTAACATTTCTAATTTAGAGTATCAAAAGGGTTATATTCACTTGAATTATTTATGTTATAATTAAATACTATTTTATTTATGTTCATTGAAATATTTATTATTAATTCAACATTTAAAATTTGTAAGGGCACAAATATAAAATATTGATTTTTAAAATTTTTAAGTTAAGAAAAATAAATTAATGCTTATGATCATATATTAAAAAAAATGCCATTCAAATTCAAATACTTAACTCTATCCATACTAGTTTAGGTCTATTTGTATTTAAAAAAAAATGCAACTTAAGCCTTTTGACACCCCTCTAAATTCCTAATAAAAATCATTTTTAATTAAATTAACTAAATAACTAAAAATTATATAATTTAATTATTGTTTTGAATAAAAATTCAATTAAATAATTAAATAAATTATTTTTAAAAAATATTTTTACACCATCCTATTTGATAATTTGTATTTATATTTTAAATTTTAATTTTTTAGAATTAAAATAGGTGATATTAAAAAAGAGTTTTATGAGGATAATCAGAAGTTGCCGATAGTTCAACTTTTTTTGTAAGAGTCAGGTCCAGTCTAGTTGGGCTGTGGCCTAATTTTTAGACCCTCGAGCTTGAGCTCAATGTTCTCAAGGGCACATGCTCAAGCTTTAACTAAAAGAAAAGCCCAGTCCTTGATTCCTCATGGAATAAAAGTAATATTTAAATGCACCCTTAAAGAATTCCAAGGGCAGCATAAATTCTACATTATGTTCCATTTTCCTTAGATTCTACTTTATAAAATGTGGGTGGTAAAGGAGTTTTTACTTCCATGAAGCTAGTTCATTTTTTTTTCTTCATCTTTAAGTGGAAAGACATAGGGATTTTGATGTAGAATGGTTATGTGGAATGAGCATGTATTTTCTGGATATTACAATTTAGGCAACATATGTCTGTTTTTTGTGTATGATATATTATTTTAAAGCTTGCGACGAGATGAATCAAATTCAGTGCATTATTCTGCCCTCTAGACTAGTTGAAAATTTAACTTCTTTCTCGGTCATTTTTTTATAGCTTTAAGTTACTTTCTTATTTTTCCTATTACTTTAAATATTTTATCTTCTTTTTCCTTTTAGATATCAAATTTATGTGCCATTTGTTTTGTTTTGCTTATTTAAATTACAAGAATTTTATTATAAAATAATATTTTAGATTGCCTATATTAGTAAATTTGTGATATTTAAGGTTAATATAAAAGGGAATCTAAAACCCTAGTTTTGTTCATTCAAACTTGTTTTAATAAAATATTCATTATTTAGAAACCTAACATTTACTATCAATTAACTTTTTGTGTTTTCGCATCATTAGATATACTTAGGTATACCTGCTGTTCGAAAAACGACGACAGAAAACAGTGGAAGTAAGCACAAAAACAATGAAGGAATAGTGAAAACGAAGGAATAGTTAAGGCGTGAGGCAACACTATCCTTAAACCCAAATTTCGTGCCTTAAGATACAATATCTCGATGCAAGAAGGACTGATGAAGGCAGTTTAATCTCCAGGATACAATGACTACTATTGCATTGCTGCATTCCGACACGATAGTTTAGAACAACAAAACTCACAATGATTGCAGCAAAAACAATATAGACAAGAGAGCGTCAACTGGATAATCAGAGTATGATATAATTAGCTCTTTAGATAGCTAGATACCCTCTAGCTCCTTTTCCTCTATAAATCAGAATTATAACTATACAAGGATTTAGAATAAATCTCAATTCAATTAGGAATCGAATTCTCAACTTAATTCTAATTATAAATAAATAAAATTAAAAAGGGCAAAATAATAAAAGGTGGCCAAACCAGTGCACATACACGACACCCCACGAAGGGGGTCCCCCTTGTGTGTGAATTATTAGGCGCGAGCACCTAGTTAATAGATTCTCGGAACAAGCTCTTCTCTTGGGCTTAGTTTCGTGTGGGTGAGCCTCCTCTTAATGGGCTTGTTACCACACCATATTTGATTTCTAATATAAACCAACTCAAGCTCTCTTATCTAAGCAATGTGGGATATTTGTATTTTGAAAAATTAACATGACTAAGTCTCCTATGCCAAAGATTAATAGAATCAACAATATAAGTAGAAGAAGCCTTTTCATTCATTGTGACATTGAATACATTGAGTTTGAAGAGTTCTCCACAATAATACCCTTTTCCAACAAACATCCCATTTTTTGTCTTTACAATTTTATCACCCTTAAAGGACACTTATCCTAGCTTTGCCCAACATATAAACATGCACTAGATTGTATATGATATTAGGAACATAGAGTACATTACTCAGTGAGAGAGTTTTCCTAGATGTAAGCTTGAGAAGAATTTTACCCTTGCTTATGACAGGTGTAGATCGAGAATCGCCAAGGTAAATAATTTCTTCTCCTTCTCTCAATGGATTATAGTGAAAAAAAAAGAGTTTTTATTGCTACATATATGTTTAGTAGCACCGGAATCAATCACTAAATCTTTACTTACATCCACCATGTTGACATTAGAGATAACCACAACAACAATGATATCATCTCCTTCTCCTTCAACCATATTGGCCTTAGGAGGCTTTTTGTTATCTCCTTTATGGCTCTACGTTGAGCTTTATGCCTGCATTGATTATCTTAATGCCCAATTTCTCCACAAACAAAGCAATGATCTTTCTTTTTAGCAATGAGCTTTTTGGGTTATTAGGGTATCTATTAGTAGGATTGTTCTACTTTTTATTAGGTTGAGTAGTGTTTTCAATTAGATTTGCACTGGAAAAAATTTCCTTTGCTTTATTAGATGCATATCTAATTCTATTCTTCTCCTCAATCCTAATATGTATAATAGCATCTTCGAGGCTCACTTGATTCTTCTTATATTTTGAGGTTTTAATATAATCTTCCTAAGATTCTGGTAGTTTCTCAATCAAACAACTAGTTAGAAATCATTCGGAAGAAATATTTCCTCATTTTTAAGATTATTAACCAATATATGATATTCATGGATATGGTTTGACACAAATTTATCATCCACCATCCGATAATGCAGGAAATCACTAATATAATGTTGTTGAGTCCTAGCATCCTCTACCACATATTTTTTTTCTTAAGGAGTGCTCATATCTTAGATGCATTCTTATATAGATAATAAACATCAAAACAGGGAACTAATAAGAGTATTGAGTATTATATACCAACAAACCTAACCATCATCATTCCAAATATGAAGTTTTTTGTCATAATCTTCAATGCCCTATTTTGGTAGTGATGATTGCAGAGCAAGGTTATGAACATCCAATACATCGAAGATCTTTTCTTGCCAGCGCTTGAAATTTTTGCCAGTGAAATATTCAATCTTGGACGCATCAAGCAACTTTTAGTGACGACAGCGGAAGTAGGAAAATCGATAATAGGGAGATCTGCTAGTGCATAAGTTGTAAGGGTAGGAAGTCCAGCAGTTGGTGAAGATGGAAGATCACTGATAATTTAGTCTTAAGATTGTTGGAAAAATGACGATGAAAAACAATTGAAGTAAGAGAAGAAACAACGAAGGAATAGTGAAAATGAAGGAATAGTCAAGGTATACAGTAGCATTTTCGTTAAGACCATATTCCGCGCCTCAAGATAAAATATCTTAGGGCAAGAAAGACTAACAAAGGCGGTTTGATCTCCAGGATACAATGACTACTATCAGAATATTGCACTCCAACATGATATTTTAAATAATCAAAGTGTGATATAACTAGCTTTTTAAATAGATACCCCTAGCCCTTTTTCCTCTATAAATTCGCATTATAACTATACAAGGATTTAGAATTCGATTAGGAATTGAATTCTTAGTATAATTTGAATTACGAATAAATAAAATTAAAACAAATGACAAAATCGTAAAAGGTCGCCAAACTCGCGCACATACACGACAACCCGTGGGGGTTCCCCCCTGCGCATGAGTTATTAGGCTTGAGTGCCTAACTAATAGATTTTTGGAAGAGGCTCCTCTTTTGGACTTAATTTCATGTGTGTGGATCTCCTCTTTATGGGCTTGTAACCACACTGTATTTAGTTTCTATATATAAACAAACACAAGCTCTTTTATTTAAACAATGTGGGATATTGGTATTTTAAAATACCAACTCAACCTCTAACCTGCAAGGACGCTCCAACACTTAAATAAGGGTGTCACTACAAGAAATTTGATTTTTTAAGATGATATTTTTTTCAACGCTTTGAAATTTGGTCACGAAATGATATTTACTGTGACAAATTTATGAAATCGTATCTAATAATTTTGTCTTGACTTGTATTATATTTTGTGACCAATAATTTTATTTTGGAACACAATATTTGGTATCTGATTCAACCTTTTTGTGACAAATATTTTTTTAGTCACTGAAAAACATATTATTTTAGCACAAAAATTTCCCTCCAAATTCAAAACATTTTGGGACAATATTTCATCATTTATGACCAAAAAAAATGGTTGCAAAATATTAGTATAGGCGATGACACTATTTCGTAACTAAAAGTTAAGTACAAATTTAACCAAACTATCCGTGACATATATATTAGTCTCTAAAGCTATTTTTACTTCTTATAATTTTAAGACGCCATTTTTTGGTATTGGATGAGTAATTTCAGTGACAAAAGTAAAAGTAGTAGCTAAAGGTTTTGTCTTGAATAACATTGTATTTTTGTGACCAAGTTATTTCTTTTCTTGGACGCACTATTTGATATCTGATTCAACATTCTTGTGACGAATATTATTGTAGTCGGAAAAAATAATTTTTTTTTTACACAAAAATCTCCTTAAAAAATTGAACATTTTAAGACAATATTTTATCCTTCATGACAAAATAAATGGTCACGAAATATAATTATGGGTGACAAAAATATTTTGTAACTAAAAAACATGTGTTAATTTAGGCAAACCATCAATGACACATAATATTAGTCTCTAAAGCTATTATGATTTCTTATAATTTTAAGACTTTATTTTTTTGTCGTAAATGTAGTCATTATAGTTACAAAACTAAAAATAGTAACTAAAAGTTTTGTCTTAAATAACATTGTATTTTTATGACCGAGTAATTAATTTATTTCCTGATGTAGTTTACACATATTATACTTATAATAAAATGTAATTAAAAGGTTAGACAAAATTAATTTTTAAGTTTGTATAAACAATTAATTGGTCTCACCAAATAATAATAATCGGTATTAAACAAAGGTAAGAAATAGTAACTTGTCTTCCTTAATCCTTAGTACTGTCATAGCAAGACAAAACACGCACATACTACTGTTACTTAGGATAATTTTCATTTTCCCCCTGAGATTTGTCTTATCTCCAATTTGATGAAAGTATCACAATATCTCCACTTTCATCCCCTATTATTTCATGTATTGTTAATGGATGAGGGTAAATTGGCAATAACCCAATTCTATTCCAAAAACTTTAAATTAAAAAAAAAACTGAAGTTACAAGTTATTATCCAAAGCATTTATTGCTACATGATAAATCCAGTAGATTTAATGGTGTTTCTTTTCCTTTATTGAAGCTACCCATCACAAAAAACAAGTGTTCTTCATCTAACCAAAACACGCACATACTCCATCTCTAAATGCTTTGAAGATAAAGAAATCAACCGCAATCCTGCAACTTTAGCTCGGAGAATCCGATAATAAAAGAACATGTGATGAATCAAGGGTGATGGCGTCGAGTGAGTGTCGCTTGCTGTCGGCGTTAGAGGCGACTGTCACTCAATTGCGTATAAGGTTAGTCTTTGAAAAAAACTCGTTGCATGTTAGAAATCGGTGATTGGGCATTATTTTGTTATTGAAAAATGAAAATGGGTTTATTAGTTTGTCAAAGGATCTGCTCTGTTGCTGGTGTTGTTTGTGGATTAAAATGAAAATAAGTTTGTTGAATGTGTTGGAGAAGTTGCTCCGCGGCTGGTGTTTTTTTTTATTAATTGGAATGCGAATGGGTTTGTTGATATATTGAATTAGAATTTGAATGAGTTTTTTTTTAGAACGTGAATGGGTTTTTTTTTTATTATGCCAGTGTCCTTCCTGTGCATTAATTAGCTTAATAGTTTATTGACTCATATTCGATGCTTATTCTCCATTTTTCTAGCAGTCTATCTTTATGAGCGTGTGAAGTGAACTTTTGTTTTATGTTTCATGACTTGGGATTAGAAGTGTATAACATTAAATATCTTTATATATTGTATAACATTCAATAACTTTTGTTTGTTGAGTATCAAGTTGTCTACGGTAGTTATAACAATTCTGCACAGGTGTATGACGACACTCCACTTATATATGAAATACAGTATTGATATATAAGTTTATTCATGTGCAGAAATACAATATTGATAAGTTTATATGCATTTCTCTCCATATTTGGTATTTTAATATTGAATTGAAATATGTTGTTGAACCGTTGCAATATCACTATTAGTTTATGTTTCCCTACAAGCTTGCTGACTATTTCTGCCATTTGTGAGTTCACTTTGGGTGAGTGTCTTGTTTACTGTAGTCTACATATAAACTTTTATCGATACACATGTTTGTTGAGTATCAAGTTGTCTATGGTAGCTATGATTACGCAGTGTATGACGACACTCCACTTATATATGACTATCATATATTGCTCAACATGCCCCGATTATATTTGCAATGTATGACTTGTTGTGATTGTTACGCTTTTAATTCTGAGCTTACTTTCCACTCATGTATGACGGGCTTAATATGCTCTACTTGTGCATTGAGTGGCGACCAGATTTTCAATATGCTTAGAATTGTTATTTTACATCATTCTCCAACATAGATATGGCTGTAAACATGATATTAATTAAAATCATACTCATAACTCATTATATTATTTGCTTAGAACCCTTCTTGTAATTTTATATTTATTTCTGTTTTTATTATTCTTTTCTAGTACTAGTGGATTCCAGAAAGTATGTTATTATAGTAGTAATAATTAAAGAATCCACTCACCGAGTTATATATATTATACATTTATACTCATCTTTCTTTTTCTTGTTTCTATCTTCTTAGGCATTCAAGAGCTTCCTCCTTGCTGTTAATATCTTTTTATAACGAGATTCAAGAGCTTTATTTTTAATATGACTAATAAAATATGATTCATTATCTTTTGTAGATGTGTTTAGTATTATTTTTAAAGATTTAGTAATTATTCAATTTCTAATTATGCAGGACCAAATGATAGACATGAAGGAAAACTCCAATACCGAGGAAAATGTTGAGCCATTAACTGATAATCAAATTTGTGAAATTGTTTTGGGGAAGAAATCAAATTTTGTGAAGTAAATGATAGGTCCTTCAAAGTTAACATCCAATGTAGCATTGTCCCAACAAAATCAGGAGATGACAAAGACGATTGAGGAGCCAGCAAAAAAGATTAAGGAGCAAGATAACAGACTACAGGTAGTTGAAGATTTCATAAAATTCATGAAAGAGCAACCACCATTTTCACTTACACCTTCAGTTGATCCTGCATTATTTGATTCTCAATCCCAATAAGACCTTTGCAAATACATCTACTATGAAATTTTACTTTTAGGTCATTGATAGTGATTTGTGACTTTTATATTTACATTTATTTGCTAAGAACCAAATTTGTTTGGATTTCAATGTCATGCTTTGTGTTTGAATCCTTCGGATTATGAATAAATATTTCGAAGTCTTTCTTATGTTATTCTCATTGTTGTTGGTTTGATTGTTAATGACTACACCTATTTTTAATAATCACACTAGCTTGTCTACTAAATTACATCGTCCTTAAAAATAATGTGAGACAATATTGTTTTTTATTTGAAACGAAGATAATTGTCATGGAATAATCTCTTTTGTATCCAAATTTTTTCGTCATTAAATATCAATTTATGCGACTACAATATGTCGTCGTGAATGCTTTCTTTTAATGACAATTAGAGTAGTCACTTTAACTATTCGGATACGATATAAATAGTCGTCAAATAGTAAAATATATTGTGATTAAAAACAATATGAGACTATATTATTTATCATTTGAAACGAAATTAATAGTCATGAAATAATATTTTTTGAATCAAAATTTTTTGGTCAATAAATATCAATTTATGTGACTAAAATGTGTCGTCATGAATGTTTTCTTTTAAATGACAATTTAAAATAGTCACTTTAACTTTTAGGATACAATATAAATAGTCGTTAAATAATAAAATGTATTGTGGTTAAAAATAATGTGAGACTATATTGCTCATCATTTGAAACGAAATTAGATGTCACGGAATAATATTTTCTGAATCAAAATTTTTTGGTCACTATATATCAATTTATATGACTAAAATATGTTGTCATGAATGCTTTCTTTTAATGACGATTGAAAGTAATCATTTAAACTTTTTTGATACCATATAAATAGTCATAAAATAATAAAGTGCATTGTAATTAAAAATAATGTTAGACTATATTACATATATTTTGCAACGAAAGAATACGTCACAACATGTTAATTTTTTTGACTAAATATTATAGTTGCGAATGCTTACATTTTATGACAATAGATAATAGTCACTTAAAATGTTTTGATACAATTTAACTAGTCATGTAATAGTAAAATAAATTGTCATTAAAATAAAGTTGATACTAAATTAATTACTAATTGTATTAGCAAAAATTGTCACAAAAGAAAACTACTTGGGACGATTATGAAATGTCGCGATATGTAAACTTCAACAACAAAAAAATAGCGTTGCTAATTGTATTGTCAAACTTCTAAAATGACGATTTTAGTAATTGTTGCGACTATGTTTACAAACTCTTAAGACAAATATTATAGTCACTATAAACCACATATTATGACCGATATGAAGTGTCATTGATTGCATTTTTCAATCTCTAATTTGACCATTTTAGACACTATTTGTGACAATTTTAACTTAATTTTAAGACAATTATGTTTGTCATAGAATCATGTTCTTAAAGTGACGAAAATAATTTTGGTCGCTAGAACCTTTTAAGACGGTCTTTCTACGACTAACGTGTGACAATTCATTTTTTGTCATAAAAAATATAAAGTGACTAATTTATTATTTTTAGTGACTAATATTCTTAGTAATAAAATCTTATTTTTCTTGTAGTGTGTGTAGATATATGATAGATGCAAGAAACACAAGCAAAGAGAGAATTTAATAAGAATGGTGACTTTAGTATTACTAGAGCTAAACTTAAATCAGTAGTTTGTAGGTACATATCTTGAGATAGATTTATTGCTCTAATTGGCTTGCCATGTGTCCTTCATTAATTTGGGGACATTACATTTCTTTTTTTGCCATTTATTTCCTTTTCTCCAAAGTTAGAATATTTTTTGAAGTTATTGCTCTATTCATGAGTCATGTTATTTTGGATTAGCTTTGGTCTTTACGTGCTTCTCTTAACAAAGTGCGTGATATTTTTATTGGCGGCGCTTGTGTATGCATTTTTCTTTGGTGTTCGGCGAAGCTTGTGCATGTCCTGCGCATCTTATACTAACTATACTCGGAAGTGAATTTGGAGTCCACAGTTAACTCTTGGTAGTATATGACACATGTCATTTGCTTATTGACTTGGTAATTTTGATACCTAAAAGTGAGGTTCGCTTAACTTCTAATTTTAACTTAAAAAGGTGTATTAATTTTTGATCCATTGAATTTATCCAATATAATGGTAAGATTTTAAAATTAAAAAAATAATATTTTTGTTTCAAGATTGAGTGACCTAATGTATGAAAAAATAAGTTTCTTTTGGAAGTCAAAATTTGAATTTAAGGGAATGCTCCCCATAAAATGTATTCCTAATGTACTAAATAACTCACATATAGGCTACAGGTATTATTCCTTTCTCATCTATTTTTTTTGTTCTAATTTTATTTCAATTACTCTATTATTAATTATTTGTTCCACTTTATGTAAATTTGTATTTGAAAATTGAAAATGATGCATCTAGTCAACTTAAACTAATATCTATTTTGAGCATTATACAATAAAACAAAAATTTAATAGTAAAATGTATCAGTTATATTACACTTTGTTTTTTACCCACTCTCTTAGCACCATAGTATATCAAATACGTAGGTTTTTTTTCCAACTTATTATCATTTCACGAGTACAACACAAGAAAGTTATTTTACAAGTAGTAGCAATCTCAAACCTGGCCATGTTAAGCCTTAAGGTTTGTAAACACAAGACCTAGCTTTATCTAATTAATGGAGTTGATTAGATAAGTGTTTAATAGAGAAAAACTTTCATGTGTTGGTCGCATCACGTTAACATATTTCTAGACTAAAATTATGTTACATCCGACCAATTATAGTCTCACTGTATGTCAACTCACTTTAATTGGCAGAATATTTATTCTGAAATAAAAAATACATAACAACAACAACCATATGATAGAAGTCATTTATACAACAAGAATGATCTATTACATGTGAGCATTTATTTTGAAAAAATCACCATGCAAAGGAGGTACATGTCATACATGCATTAGTTGGTTACGTTATATGTATTCTAGAATTTCTCTAGGTGTTGATGATGTTGTTGATCAAGTAGTTCTCCTCCCAGTCACCAAATCACAAACCATTATTCATTTTGCTTTAAATTGCAGTCATAACTCAACAAATTCAGTGGTCTTTCATTTATTTGAATATTTTAATAAAATTGAAGTATCAAAAAATGCAATATAATATAATGTAATATATATAATGTAATACAATACAATATAATAACTATATATATTATAACTATATATAATGTAATACTGATAAGTGCATATTTTTCATATATTTTGCTATTAATTTCTCCATTTTTTTTCTTATTTTGGTCTTAAATATTCTAGTTATTTTAGTTAATTTTTAACTTAGTAAATTATATTTTATTATGTTAATTTTTATATTTTTTTAAGGTGCATTTTGGGAATAAAGAGGAATTAAATCAGAATATTCAAGTAAGGAGAGCTTAAAGAAGAAACTAATTAGAAATTTAAGGAAAGTAATGGGAGTTAAAATGGAAGAAAATCAAAGCAGCCAAGGACTAATTGAAGTTCACGTGAAGATGAGAAGAATTAGCATTGGAAATAATTTAATTAATAAGGCAAACACATTTTTGTGATGGGCTTTGGCCAATTTATTATTGGCTTATTAATTAAATAAGTCACGTGCATGGCATTGAATCATGGAAAGCAAAGTGAAGCAAAAAGGGAAAATGACCTTGCACGTGAATCCAAAGAAAAGTGGCGGCTTGGCTTTTGTTTTTAATCCTTTCCATGTGAGGATTTAGGGCACATAATAAAAGTGAGACTTGCGGCAGAATTAAGAGAGGATCGGCAGCAAGAGAAACTGAACAATTTTGTAGCCACAAAGGAGAAGAAAAAAATCAGCAGCTGAAGGGAATTGAAGAAAAAGACAGCCACTTGAATTAATCTCCATGATTGATTTTATCAATTCTTTTATTCCCAATTTAATTATGTTAAGCTAGATTTTCTATTTGGTTGAGGGTGAATTCAAATTCATAAACATGTTATGCAATTAAATTTAAATTCTATCATTCAATTTATTTAATTGAGATTGTTTATATTCTTCTATAATTAATGTTTATGATTTTATTCTCGTCTTGTTTGAGTGGCCAATTAGATAGGACTTGAATAAATTCTATTGCTAGATTAAAATTCTTGATCCGTAATTGTCTTGATATTTTAATCATTAGTAGCAGGTTGGAATCAATGATTTCAATTGGAGAACATAACCTAAGTTAAATAATACGAGCTTGTGTGTTTATTGCCTAGATCAACCTAATATCTTTCTCTATTTAATGCTTCCATTATCTTAAATTTAAAGAATTTGTTTTAAATTATTTAATGGTTAGAGATTAGGTAAAGAGCTTGTTTTGCCTAACGACACACGAAGGAAAGATTGAGACTAACAGAGTTTGTTGTTGTCTACGGTTGATAGTTTCGATATAAATTGATGATATAATTGATATATTATGTGCATGTTTGGTGGTGGTGATTGATCTTTTAACCAAAGTTTTCATCATTATTATTTTTTTTCTCCTTTAATTAGAGTTTTTATTAATTTTTTATAGTTTAATTTCTTTATTTCTTGCTATTTAGTTAAAAATTCAAAAACTCCCCTTTTATTTATAATTGGCATTTTTTTAGTGAGATTAATTTATATTAATTATTTTATTTTAAGTCTTACTTTAGAGTTGATAATAAATATAACTAGCATAGTCTCTGTGGAATCGATCCTTACTCGTTCTGTACTAATTATTTATACTAGTAGTAAGGTTTTAAATTTGGTGCACCCTAACGACGCTACCAAATTTTTGGCGCCGTTGCCGGGGACTAGTGTTTAGTTTGTTTATTATCACTCGTTTTATTTTATTATTTTTACTTATTTTTTATCTTATTTTATTTATTTATTTTTTTAATTAGTTATTTTCTATTCTATATTTAGATTTTCATGATCATAGTGGACAATCGACTGAAACTCGAACAACTTGGAGCAACCTCATCACATTCAGAACTCGATTTTGCTATCCACATTCCACTCCCGAAGACAGAGCCAAGCAGCCTAGAACCCGAACCAATGGCTCAGAATAACAACCGAACACTTAAAGAGTTGGCAGCTCCTAACTTGGACCAGCAACCAATATGGTTAGAGTAAACGATTACCAAACCCTCAGGTAAACTTTGAACTCAAATCTGGGATGATTCATCTTCTTCCTACTTTTAATGATCTTTCAGGAGAGGATCTAAATAAGCACTGAAGGAGTTCCATGTGGTCTGCTCCATAATGAAACCAGCCGGAGTTTCTGAAGTGCAAGTTAAGCTAATGGCCTTCCTATTCTCTTTGGCGGATTCAACCAAGGAATGGTTGTACTATCTCCCCTCTGGTACTGTCACTACATGGAATGAGATGCATAGGCTATTTTTGGAGAAATATTTCTCAGCATCAAAAGCTGGCAGTATTCAAAAAGAAATTTGTGGAATTCGACAGTATAATGGAGAGCCGCTCTACGACTATTGGAAACGATTCAAAAAGCTATATGCTAGTTGCCCCCACCATCAGATAAGTGATCAATTTCTTATTCAATACTTTTATGAGGGTCTACTGCCTATGGATAGGAGTATGATTGATGCCGCTAGTGGAGGAGCATGTTGTGCAAATTTTAATGTACTCGCAAGCGCACGAATCTATTGTAGTATAGATCAATGGTGACGAGTGTCGATCCCACGAGGAGGTAGATTTTAATTGTGTGTAGAATTAATTTTGTAAATGGGTGATTGGATTTGTGGTGGAAATGATTTGGAATATGCTAAATCTTAAATTGAATTGGCGAGAATAAATTCTAAAATTAGAATTGAAATGGCGAGAATAAATTGAAGAGAATTCTATTGAAATAACGTACTTGGGTATTCAGATCCGTATCAACATGCATCATGGGCTAAATAATCCTTATTAATGCCAATTAAATCATGAGGGGGGAATCCACACCTCATGAACCACACTCTAATCAATATGGTGCTAAGGGCTTATCGTGCCAAATAATAATAACCTTATACTAGGGGGCCAGTGAAACTAAGACGGTACTAGACAAGATTAGTATTATTTGTGGACGAGAAGTCAAAACATCCACAAAAATTAGAGGGGAAGAGAAAATAAATTTACCAAATTAAGTGACATGTTGAGACTTAGCCTTCAACCAAAGCTTGAAAGAAAATTAGCCACTCATAATTGAACTAGGGGCAAAATGAGAATTTATTAAAATACGTAGGAAATACAAGATGGATAAGGAATTACAGAAAATGGATCCCAAAAATGAATTCAGAGATATCAAATTAGGGGGGAGAGGCCCCCTTTTTATAGATACATGGAATAAATCGGATTAAAAAGCAGTTTGGGCTCGGATTGTGCCACGTCATCAGCGATGCAGCGGTTTGGAAGTGGATGAAACGATAACGGTTTGGCGGGTGAAAGCAGTGGCGGTTTGGTTGAAAATAATGTGATGCAAATGCGAGATTTTTAGTCACTAATATGTTGCCGCGTCACCATCAAGTATATAAGAATTTTAGCCCAACGGATCGTGACACCTCATCGATTAATGCCATCGGTCAATCGTCCGTCGTACATGTGAAACGATGCATTATCTGATCGTACGTGAATAGTACATGTGAATAGTGCTATTTTTCCTTTTATGCTCCTCCTAAGATTTTCGATTGACCTGAGTTCAAAAGTGATGTCCGTTTTGCCGTCTGATCTCTCTTTTATTGTGAAATGACTATAATACCCCTAAAATACATAAAATACTTAATTAAAATAAAACACATGTAATTAAATCACAAGAAGGTTAAATACATAAAAGTAAGGGTTGTTAGTAAGACTTGAAATGTAAAATGATGGTTTTCTCCTTTATAAATATGCATTTTCTAACACTCAACACACCCCCCAACCAGCTTATTGCTATTCCCTAGCAAATGAAGCGAAAATAAAATTCAAATTCAAAATGATTTTTTTTTAAATTTAGAAATACTCGTGTTTATTCAATCAGATTAATGATAGCAATCAAATAAAAGTATAAGCATTATCTCCAATCTAAAGCAACATCACACCCACATCAACCATCCACATGAATCAACCCAATAGACTTTGTTATAGCTACTTTCAAGAATGACATGTCAAACCCCAAAATCTCACTGGAAGTAGTGACACTCTCACAAAAAAATTAAAACCAATAAAAATAGTCACTCCAATGAATGGTAATTGAGAGAGAAAATAATAAAGAAGTGATATCATATGCTCTCACCAAGATGAAATAAATATCCTAGAAATAATACGATCTCAAGTCAAACAAAAATGCTAGTCAACCCAATTTATTTATCTTTTTTTTATTATGCATCACTACATCTTTTTAGCCCATATAACTAGCTTCTACTTCAAACTATAGTTCTCTAAAATTAAGAAGGACTTTTATTAGGACGTAACGTAGGCTAGGGATATGGTTAACAAAGAAAGGAAATAAGGAAAACAAAGTGTATGTTTGAGAAAAATACAGAGAATTTTTTTTTTTTAAGTTGCAAGGTGGATTTCACCTATTATTTTTATTTTTATTTATTATTTTTCTTTTGAAACAACAATTTTTATTTTGTTGTTTTTTTTTTTGCTTTTATTTGGCATAACTTCACTGAACAAAAATACTTATTTACATTTTTCTCAAACATAAATAGGTGATGGAACTTATAAGACATTGGGTAATACTCCAAATCGGAGTGGGTCAAGATAAGTTTAACAAATAAAAGGTTTTTTTTTTAAAGGCTCAAAATGGTTAACTATGGATATTTCACAAAAGGGATGGCTAGAAAGGCTCAAACGGGACAAAGATGGCCTTTCCATCGTCTTTTAGGGCTCTAAATAATCATCCATATCTACTAGTTAGATGAGCCTCCCAATGTAGCAACACACATTTTTTTTATTTTACAATTTTTTTTAAGGGTTAACTCAAAAGCAATTTAGAGATCGTGTGTAAAATAACAAACTGCTAAGCTGTATAAAGAATGGGCAAAAGGGTTATTCTCCAAGAAAAATAATAGGCTCAAAAACTCACTTGGTACTTATTATGACATGTTCATTCCTTCAAGCAACTCACATTTGTCTCCGACATCAACATGTAGAGTAGCAAACATAACGTAACATCACTTAAGATCAAAGATAATACAAATACTAAAATTTGAAATTAATCATGTCATCCAATGTTAAAACAAATCATAAATTTTTTTTTTCAAACAACATTCTACCCCCCAACCTATTCTAAATATGAAAGGAAAATATGCATGCAGAAATGGAAAATGATGCAGAAAAAATAATTAGAAAAGTTACATTTAAAATGATAGAAAAAGAAATGTGTTTTTTGTTTTTTTTTGTTTTTTTTAACTAAGAAGATGCGTTTCTAGAGGCACTAAAGAAAAATGTATATTTATAAAGGAGAAATTAAAAAGAAGAAAAAAAATGAACATCAAAACTTAATAAAGAAAAAGACATTTTTTTTTTGTTTTTTTTTTCAAACGATGAAGATGCGTTTCTAGAGGCACTCCATATTCACCATCTTCAACACAAAAGCGTTAGCTTAGTTTCTACAACAAAAATCGGTAAAAACTTAACCAAGATTCCACAATTGACTATTCCCTCCCCTGAGAATGAAACATTGTCCTCAATGTTTTAAAGCAAAGAAGTAGAGTTTAGAAGACATCACCTGGGTGGTGCAACACAGAAGAAAATATTTACAGGCGGAGAGTTAAATCTAATTTGTACTTCTTACTACTGCTACTGTTACCATCATTATTTGGACGCTCCAACACAAAGGTCCGTGGGTCCGGCTCTGGTTTATAAGTAGGATAGAGGGTAGAACTTCAGGAAAGTTACCTTCTCAACCAAAAATTAATCCAAAGGAGAATGCTAGTGCTATGTCTCTTAAGAGCAGAAAGAAATTGGAACCATTATTAGCTAAGCCATCAAAAGTGTCTACAACATCATCGCACTATATGACCAATTCCTCCCCTAAGGCTCTTCCTTTAACAAGGAAAGACGATTCCTACTTGGCTTTGCCAGTCGACCCATCTAGCCAGGTAAGTACCCCCTCACCTCGAATTAAGACTCTTTCCATTCCTCTACCATTTCCTAGCAGGTTTAAACAATCCAAGAACGAGGAGCAAGAAAAAGAAATCCTTGAGACCTTTTGTACAGTAGAGGTAAATATTCCTTTACTTGATATTATTAAACAAGTGTCGCGTTATGCAAAGTTTTTGAAGGAATTATGCAGTAACAAGCGAAAGTTAAGCGGTAACGAAAAGGTAAGTGTTGGAGAGAATGTTTCTGCTGTACTTCAAAGAAAACTTCTGCCTAAGTGCAAGGATCCAGGTACTTTCACTATCCCTTGCACTATTGGCAATACTAGATTCGAAAGATGTATGCTAGATTTAGAGGCCTCAATTAATGTTATGCCATATTCGATTTATAACTCCTTCAATTTAGGTTCAATGGAAGAAACTGATATAATTATTCAATTGGCTGACAGATCTAGTGCTTACTCGAAGGGAGTTGTGGAAGATGTTCTTGTGCAGGTCAATGAATTGGTCTTTCCAGCTGATTTTTACATCCTTGAAATGGAGGATGAGTTGTCGCCCAATCCCACTCCTATTCTGTTGGGGTAGCCATTCCTTAAGACAGCCCAAACCAAGATTGATGTTCACGATGGAACCCTTACAATAGAATTCGATGGTGAAGTGATTCACTTCAATATCTTTCAGGCAATGAGGTATCCCAGTAATGTTCATTCTGTTTTTGCCATAAATAATATTAATACTTTGGTGCAGGATTTCTTTGAATCCTCTGGTAATGACAGTTTTGAAATTGCCATAAGCAAAAATCTTACAAAAGATAATTCTAAGGAACATGCAAATTTGATAAAGTTGGATAATGAGGTAGAGGAAGCTATGGCGATCTTAGATGGAGCAGTCCCATTACGCACCAATGGATATAATCTTTCTTATCTTGAATTGCCTTTATTAAACGAGAAACTTTTACTTTCAGTTATGCAAGCACCTACCTTAGAACTTAAGCCACTTCTAGAACACCTGCAATATATTTACTTGGGTGAGAATGAAACACTTTCAGTCATAATTGTTAAAACCCTCACCCAAGTTCAACAAGAAAAGTTAATTAGGGTGCTTCAGGATCATAAGACGGCGATTGGCTGGACCATTACTGACATTAAGGGAATTAGTCATTCCATGTGTATGCATCGCATTTTGCTAGAGGAAGGGTCTAAACCAACAAGAGATGCACAACGCCGCCTTAATCCACAAATGATAGAAGTCGTAAAAAACGAGATACTGAAACTCCTTAATGTGGGGATTATCTATCCCATTTCTGATAGTAAATGGGTGAGTCTTGTGCAGGTAATTCCAAAAAAATCAAGCATCATAATGGTCAAGAATGAAGAAAGCAAGCTTGTGCTAACAAGAGTCCAAACTAGGTAGAGAGTTTGCATTGACCATCTTAAACTGAATGCAGCCACTCGCAAAGATCATTTTCCTCTGCCATTTATTGATAAAATGCTTGAAAGGTTAAGTGGTCACTCTCATTATTGTTTTCTTGATGGTTACTCGGGTTATAATCAAATCGTTATCGCTCCGGAAGACCAAGAGAAAACGACATTCACATGCCCCTTTGGAACATTTGCTTACCGATGCATGCCGTTTGGTCTCTGTAACGCTCCTGCCACTTTTCTAAAGGTGTATGATGAATATTTTTTCTAATTATGTGGAGAACATCATTGAGGTATTTATGGATGATTTTATAGTTTATGGTGATTCTTTCGATAGATGTTTAGATAACCTTACATTTGTTCTTAAACGATGCATTGACACTAACCTTGTGCTTAATTGGGAAAAATGTCATTTTATGGTTAATCAAGGTATTGTACTAGGCCATTTTATTTCTGAAAGAGGGATTGAAGTTGCTAAATCTAAGATAGATCTTATTCGCTCCTTACCACCTCCCACTAGTGTGAGAGAGGTTCGTTCTTTTCTTGGTCATGTAGGTTTCTATCGCACGTTTATCAAAGACTTCTCCAAGATAGCATTACCCCTATGCAACTTACTTCAAAAGGATGCAACGTTTGACTTCAATGAAGAGTGCCAAAGAGCTTTTAAGAAGTTAAAAGAGGTTTTGACTTCGACCCCTGCAATTCAACCATCAAACTGGGATTTACCATTTGAGATTATGTGTGATGCCAGTGACTATGCCGTTAGAGCCATGTTGGGCCAACGTGTGGGCAAGCTTCCTCATGTCATCTATTATGCCTCTCGTACATTGAATGATGCACAACTTAACTACTCCACTACCGAGAAAGAACTTTTAGTAATTATCTTTGCCTTAGAGAAATTTTATTCTTATTTAATTGGATCTAAGGTAATCGTTTACTCTGACCATGCAACTATTAGGTACTTGCTCACCAAAAAGGATGCCAAACCGCGCCTTATTCGATGGATACTTCTATTGCAAGAATTTGACTTAGAGATTCTAGATAAGAAAGGTTCTAAGAATTTGGTGGCAGATCATTTGAGTTGATTTACCTATAACGAATATGCACTTCCATTGCACAAGAACTTTCCAGACGAGCAGTTATTACAAGTAGGTACAATTACTTCTTGGTATGTAGATATTGTCAATTACTTGGTTACCAGGACAGTATTGGAAGAGCTAACTCGTGCACAAAAGGCCAAGATCAAGAGTGATGCGAAGTACTATATATGGGATGAGCCATACTTGTGGAAGCACTGTTATGATCAAGTTATCCGAAGGTGCGTACCCGAAACTGAATTTTCTTCTATTCTCACATTTTGTCATACTCTAGCTTGTAGATGACATTTTGGACCTAAGAGAAGAACTCTTAAGGTACTTGCAAGTGGTTTTCATTGGCCATCACTATTTAAGGATGCATATTTGTTTTGCAAATCTTGTGATCGTTGTCAGAGAATAGGTAATTTGGGACCTAGAAATCAAATGCCACAATCTCCCATTCTTATAGTTGAGATTTTTTATGTTTGGGGCATCGATTTCATGAGACCATTTCCTTTATCATTTGGTAATCTCTATATTGTTCTTGCGGTTGATTATGTTTCAAAATAGGTGGAAGCAAAAGCCACTCGAACTGACGATTCTATGGTTGTGGCAGATTTTATAAAGAGTAACATATTAGCAAGGTTTGGAGCACCAAAGGCAATTATTAGCGATAAAGGCACTCACTTTTGTAACAGGTCAGTAGAGGCCCTCTTTCGAAAATACAACATCACTCATAAGGTGTCTACGTCTTACCATCTACAAACTAGTGGGCAAGCTGAGGTGTCTAATAGGGAAGTGAAATCAATCATTGAAAAGACAGTTAATCCAAATAGAAAGGACTAGAGCTTATGGCTTGATGATGCACTTTGGGCATATAGGATCGCATACAAAACTCCTATTGGTATGTCACCCTACAGGTTGGTATATGGTAAGCCTTGTCATCCTCCAGTGGAACTTGAACATAAAGCATGGTGGGCTGTGAAACAATGTAACATGGAATTGGACGCCGTCGGCCAACACAGAAAGCTCCAATTGCAAGAATTAGAGGAAATTTGAAATGATGCCTATGAGAGTTTGATTAGTATTAAAAATTGTTTAATTATCAAGCGATAATATGTTATTTTATGCTTATGTTATAATTTATATTTGTGTTTATGTAATATATTATGAATTATTAATTATGTTTAATTTTGTGTATTTTTGTGTTTATTAGGAAAAAATTAATTTCACGTAATTCGAGGCTCCAAACAGATAAACAGAGGTCAAATTTAGATTTTGGAGGTCCGAAAACCTTAAAATCAGTCAAGATCGGCTTAAAATTGGGTTTGTGTAAAAAAAATTGACTTTTTCTATTGACCGAACACTGATTGGATGATGAAATGAGCTTACAATAGATATGAATGCATGGGATAGCTGGCAATTTTGACTAAATCTCAACCGTTCATGATTCAATGACTATGATTGTGCCTCGTGGTAATGGTTGGTGAAGCAAGTTGTAGGATCCGAATCTTTGTATTTGGGTCGACCCGATCCACCCATTAACCTGCTAAATCTCAATCGTTCTTTGGTCAAATCGGACGAGTCAAATGATGCCACGTGCGATGTTGACTTTTGAAGTTTGACCAGCCGTTAGATCTTGATCTAATGGTTGTGAGGAGCACATGCATGAAGCTTATAATGGACCGCAAAGTACTGGATTATGAATTTATTTTTTATAAATAGAGCCTCATTTTTATGTTTTTAATCATCTCTCTACAACTCTCTTCTTCTCAAATTCTCTCTGTCTCCCTGTAATCTTGATTTTTAAGTGTGTTTTTAATATTTTGTATAATTATTTTTATAAATAAAATTAGTTTTTTCCAATTTTAGTTGTTTTTATTACTTTTAATTATAAGTAATTCAATTTTACTACTTCTTTTTTATTTCAATTATGCTTAACTAAATATTATTAGTTAGAGGAAGGTGAAACTCTTAGGAAATAAATATGATTTAAGCAAATTCTATTTTTAATTTTATAAATTAAATTATTTTCTATTTAATTTTATACATTTTTTAAATTTTCAAAATTTGATTTATTGTAGACAAACAAATGAATTTGGCACAATAAATTCTTAAGATCTTAATATAAGGTATGGTGAAATGGTATTTTGACTTATTGTAGACAAATTAAATTTTGGTACAATAAATACTTAGTTTCATTTAAAGGCAAAAAGAATTTATTAAGTTTTATTTACTACTAAGAGTGGATCCACAACCCTAACTAATTCAATTTCATAGTTTCATTTAAATTAAGTTATTTATATTCAAGTTTAAATTTTAATTTTTAGTTAAAATAAAATAAACAAATTAAATATTTTCTTTGTGGATCGACACTCTTATACTTAGGAGTTAAAAATTATTTTTAAGTTGTGTCAAGTTTTTGGCGCCGTTGTCGGAGAAAAATTTTTATTTTGCTTTATTTTTCCGTTTTTGATTTTTCTCTGTATGTAAATTTTTGTTTGCCCCCTTTTCCTTTTCTTAAATTCTCTTTTATCCCCACATCTTTCATAATTCTAGTTTCACCCCAACAATTCTTGTTTTTAGCTCATTCTTCTCGTAATTATGTTCTGACCCCAACATCGTTCAACCATTTCACTTTCATCCCAAATGGCTAGAGGTGTCAAAAATACCAGTCCGGACCGTGCGGGCAGGTATTACCCGGCAGGTCGGTCTTGGGCATCACTTGATAAACTCGGAACCTGAATTTTATTAAAAAAATTATAAAATATATATTATTTTAAATATTTTATATTTATTTGACTCATTTATTATACATATATAAAGTTTTAAATACTTAAAGTTTATATTTTTATGTCAAATTTTATTAAAATAAATTTAAAACTTATAAAATTACCAAAAAATAAAAAATATATATACATAAAATATTAAAAAATATAAAATTGCACCGTATTAAAAAGGACCGGACTGGACCGGTTGCATCCGGCAGTCTGGTCATGGGACTGGCCCGAGGTTTTGCTATCTCTACAAATGGCTCAATTCTAAACTTCTAAATTACGGTGTGGCCGTAAAATTAAAAATAATTTACAATAAAATCCCTAGACGAAATTCCTCAAAATAATCAAGACTTGGACATACTTTGGACTTATTTTGGACCAAACTAACTCTAACTCCTAATTTTTTTTCAGTTATTTAATTTTTTGTATTTATTTTATTTCGTATTTATTTATTTATTTTTGCTTTATTGGTGGGTTCAACCACCAAACTAACTACTAACTCTTAATTTTTATTTTTAGTTATTTAATTTTCAGTATTTATTTTATTTTGCTTTATTTTTTTTAATTGGTGGGTTCAACCACCATTTTTTTAGTTATTTTATTATTTTGCATTTATTTATTTATTTATTTTTTCTTTATTGGTGGGTTCAACCACCATTGTTTTTTCTTTTGCTTTCTTTCGCATTTATTTTATACTTAATTTTATTGTTAATTGGTGGGTTCAACCACCAAAATTGTTATTTAATTTTAATTTTAATTTTCTTTTGTACACTTATTCTATTTGCATATTTAATTTTTTTATTTTGTTATTAATTTGTGTGAATATTATCTTTATAACATAACCATTGCATGAGATGTTGGTCTCAATTTTCAAGTGGCAGGTTAATTCGTAGATCTCAATCTCCACCACCAATCATGGATGAGAATCAAGATGAAAACGTTTTGGACGAACGTAACCCTCAAATTGATCAGGGAGACAACCATTCTCAACATGGGCATGATCAGAATCAACCAAGAACTCTGAGCGACTACATGAATCCAACCAAAACCGAAGCACCGTCGTGTATAGTATTTCTTCCATAAGCATCTCGATTCAACTTTAAACCAGGTATTATCCAACTTTTACCAATATTTCATGGTTTAGAATCCGAGAATCCGTACTTACATCTAAGAGATTTTGAGGAAGTTTGTAATACATACACAGACCAAAATTGTAGCATGAACATAATTAGATTAAAGTTTTTTCCTTTTTCATTAAAAGATAAAGCTAAAATTTGGCTACAAAATCTTAGATCTGGATCAGTAAGAACTTGGAATAACATGCAAGAACAATTTTTGAAAAAATGCTTTCCACCTCATAGAACAAATTCTTTTAAAAGGCAAATCACTTCTTTCACTCAAAAAAATAGAGAAACATTATACCAATGTTGGGATAGATTTAAAGAGTTGCTTAACATATGTCCACATCATGATTTTGAAACTTGGCAATTGGTCACCTACTTCTACGAGGGCTTAATTAGACAAGTTGTTGAAATGATGTATATTGGTGAATTTAGGGATAAAAATCCTGAGGATGCACTAAGTTACCTTAACCAATTAGCTGAAAATGCACAACATTGGGATACTGTTGGAACTTTTAAATTGAAAAATAAGCAACAACCGTCTCCATCTAGTGGAGGAATCCACAACCTTAGGGAAGATCATGATTTAGAAGCAAAATTTGCATCCCTAGTTAGGAAGGTTGAAGCTTTGGAGCATAAAAAAAGTGATCAAGTAAAATCTGTTCAAGAAATTGCATGTAATATATGTAGTTCGAATAATTATTTCACTCAAGATTGTCCCACTCTGCCTGCACTTAAAGAATGTCTGAATGATCAAGCTAATGCCATTAACACCTTTAATAAACCAAACCCATATTCACAGATTTATAATCCTGGTTGGAGAAATCATCCAAATTTCAATTGGAGGAATAATAATAATGCAAAATCTTCAAAAGCACCACCTCCACAAAATTTCCAAAATGCTTAGCCTTATGCACCATATGTTCCACCACCATGGAAAAATCTGGAAGACACAATGCATTCATTCATCAGAAAGTAAGATGTTATTAACAATCAAAATGCACAAAGTTTTTCCGATTTGAAAGATACTCTTGCTAAAATTGCTTCTATACTCACAATTCAAGAAAAAAGAAAATTTCCAGCCCAACCACAACCAAATCCTAAGATTAAATAAAATCCACCCACGACCAAGTCAAGTCGTTATAACTCTTCGTAGTGGTAAGGTTGTTGATAGACCTATGAACCTTGTGAAAATGATGAAAATTCAAAGGATAAGTAAGGACTAAATGAACTTACACATAGTGAAGAAATAACTAGTGTTCCAGAACCACCATTTCCGCATGCATTGAATAAACCAAGGAAATCAAACCACTCTTAAAATTTATGAAATCTTTAAGCAAGTGAAAGTTAACATTCCTCTATTAGATGTAATCAAGCAGGTACCTTCATATGCCAAATTTTTAAAGGACTTGTGCACTGTTAAGATGAAATTGAAGGTAAGAAAGAGTGCTTTCATGGCTAAACAGGTAAGTACAATTCTGTCTACTAATAATAAGTAGAAATATAAAGATCGTAGTTGTCCTACCATTTCTTGTATTATCGGTAATCACAGAATTGAGCATGCTTTACTAGATCTTGGTGCTAGTGTTAATTTGCTTCCATATTCAGTTTATCTTCAACTTAATCTTGGTGAGTTAAAATCAACTTTAACTACACTTTTGCTTGCCGATAGATCAGTTAAAGTACCAAAAGGAATAATGGAGATGTTTTAGTACAAGTTGATAAATTCATATACCCTGTGGATTTTATTTTCTTGGAAACTGAACCTGTTGTAAATAATTACAAACTAATTCCTGTAATTTTAGGTCGACCATTTTTAGCAACTGTTAATGTTTTGATTAATTATAGTAATGGTTTAATGAATTTATCTTTTAGGAATATGACTTTAGAATTGAATGTTTTCAACATGTGCAGGCAACCTAATGAAGAAAATGAGAATGAAGATGATACTGATGAACAAAAGGAATTGTTTGAATCTTGTATTGAGGAAAATATTCAAAAAGGGAATTTTTCTGAACTTTCTAATGTTTGTTTAGTTAATTCAATTAAGTCAAATAAGCAACTTGAACATGATATTTCTAATATAAATTTGTTGCTTGATTCTGTGCAGACTTCACAAAATTATGATGATGAGCCAAAATTTGAGGAGCTTGGAAGTATTGAAAAGACAGAACAACAAGAAAAACCTAAACTGGAATTGAAACCTTTGCCTGAAGGATTGAAGTATGGTTTTCTTGGAGAAGAACAAACTTATCCTGTTGTGATTTCTTCAACTTTAACAAGCGACCAAGAAGATAAGTTACTAACTATTCTTAAAAAGCATAAAAATGCAATTTGATGGACTTTAAATGATATTAAATGCATTAATCTCTTAATCTGCAGACATAGAATTAATTTGAAAGAAAATGCTAAAGCATGTCAACAACCTTAAAGAAGATTAAATCCACACATGAAAGAGGTAGTCAAAACAGAAGTCCTTAAATTGCTTGATGTGAGAATTATCTACCCTATTTCTGATAGTAAGTGGGTAAGTCCTACACAAGTAGTGCCTAAAAAATCTAGAATCATCGTTGTTAAAAATTAAAAAGGTGAATTAATTCCAACACGAATTATATCTAGTTGGCGCATGTGCATTGATTATAAAAAGTTAAATGAAGCCACTAGAAAAGATCATTTTCCATTACCATTCCTTAACCAAATCTTAGAAAGAGTAGTAGGACATCCCTACTACTGTTTTTTAGATGGATATTCAGGTTATTATCAAATTCCTATAGCACTTGAGGACTAAGAAAAGACCACATTTACATGTCGCTTTGGAACATTTGCATTTAAAAGAATGCCATTTGGGCTTTGTAATGCTCCTGCAACATTTCAAAGATGTATGTTAAACATTTTTTATGATATGGTTGAACATTATTTAGAGGTCTTTATGGATGATTTGACTGTGTTTGGGAATTCTTTTGATGATTGCCTTAATAATTTGGAGAAAGTTTTAAAAAGATGTGTTGAAAAAGAACTAGTGTTGAATTGAGAAAAATTCACTACATGGTTACTTTTGGAATTGTTTTGGGTCATGTTATTTTTGTTAAAGGAATTTGAAGTTGACAAAGCAAAAATTGAAGTCATATCTCAATTGTCACAGCCAAAAACAGCTAGAGATGTGCGATCCTTTTTAGGACATGCATGATTTTATAGGAGGTTTATAAAAAATTTTAGTGCCATATCTAAATCACTTTGTAATCTCTTATTAAAAGATGCACCGTTTGGATGGAATGATGATTGCCAAAAATCTTTTGAGAAAATAATTTGTCTTTTAACATTTGCACCTATTATGCAATCTCCTGATTGGTCTTTGCCCTTTGAATTAATGTGTAATGCAAGTGATTTTGCTGTTGGTGCTGTTTTAGGACAAAGAAGGTATGGTAAGCCTTTTGGGATTTATTATGCGAGTAAGACTTTGGATAGTGCTCAAATGAATTATTCTACAACTGAAAAAAAAATTACATACTGTGGTATTCGCATTAAACAAATTCTGTTCATATTTGCTTGGCTTTAAATCTGTTGTGTTTACTGACCACGATGTTGTGAGATATTTGATGAGTAAACAAGATGCCAAACTGAGACTAATTCGTTGGATTTTGTTACTTCAAGAATTTAACCTTACCAACAAAGATAAAAAGGGTCTTTGAAAATGTCGCTAATCATCTATCAAGACTCACATCAATGATACAACACCCATCAATGATTCTTTCCCTGATGAATTTTTAATTTCTATTACTTCAATGCCATGGTATGCTAGCATTGTTAATTTTCTTATTACATCTAAAATGCCTTTGCAATGGAATGCTCAAGAAAAGAAGAAATTTTTTGTTGAAGTAAAGAAATTTTATTGGGATGACCCTTACTTGTTCAAATATTGCTTAGATCAAATTTTTTGGCAATGTGTTCCTGATAATGAGGTAAGTAGTGTCATTAATTTTTGTCATTCTGAAGCATGTGGTGGACACTTTTCGTCAAGAAAAACTACTGCTAAAATTTTACCGTGTAGATTTTATTAGCCTACCATGTTCAAAGACACATATGAATTTTGTAAAACTTGTGAAAAATGTCAAAAATTGAGATCAATTACAAAAAGAAACATGATGCCCTTAAATCCCATACTTGAAATTAAAATGTTTGACTGTTGGGAAATTGATTTCATAGGTCTGTTTCTATCATCTTTTGGATTTGTGTATATATTAGTTGTAATTGATTATGTCTCAAAATTGATTGAAGCAATTTCTTGTCGAAATAATGATAGTAAGATTGTGGTTAAATTTTTAAGAGAAAAGATTTTAAGTCGATTTGGAATCCTTTGAGCCATTATCAGTGATGGAGGTAAGCATTTTTGTTATAAGTCATTTGACTATTTAATAAAGAAATATAGAATTACACATAAAGTTGCTATCCCTTATCATCCTCAAACAAATGGTCAAGTTGAATTAGCAAATAGGGAGATAAAATAAATTTTGGAAAAAACGGTTAACCCAAACTGAAAATATTGGTCTCTTAGACTTAATGATGCACTTTGGGCTTACCGTATTGTATTTAAAACGTCATTAGGAATGTCACCCTATCGGTTAGTTTATGGTAGTCATTTACCTGTTGAACTTGAACATAAATCACTTTGGGCTATTAAAGCTTGTAATTCAAATTTAGATGATGCTGGTAATGTGCGAAAATTGCAATTAAATGAACTTGAGGAATTAAGGAATGATGCATATGAAAATTCAAGAATTATTAAGGCAAGAACAAAAGCATTTGATGATAAAAGAATTTTTCGAAAAACATTTGAGATTGGTAAAAAAATGTTGCTTTATAATTCTCGTCTTCATTTATTTCCAGGGAAGTTAAAGTCAAAATGGAGTGGCCCATTTGTTGTAAAATGTATATTCATATGGGGTCATAGAAATTGAGAATCCAAAAAACGGTGTCACATTTAAAATTAATGGTCAAAGATTAAAAACATATCTGGAATATCACCCACGTGATGAGGACACTGAAATTAATTTGGGTGACCCACCAGCTCTTGATTAAGTCTTTAATGATTGATTTTTTTTATGTTTTAATATTATTTTGCCGTTTCATTGTTTGATTTTTTTTTCTCTAGATTGATGTACTGTACATATTTTTTTAACATTATTTTTCTTGTGTAAGCGTGTTTGTTTGACAGTTATACATTCTTTCATCAATTTTCATTTTACATCATGAGCACCTCAATGAGAAAATTTATGTTCGCACATATTAAAAGATTTCTGCTTGTGAAATTTCACTTAAGAGGCCTGATACAAAGTTGTAAATCACATCCACTTTGGGATCTGCAACCACCAGAATTTGTGTCCTATGTTGAGGATCTAGAAATACAACTCCGAGAAATAGAGTGTGGCATATATGAATTTCAATTGGAGCTTGAGGTTAACTCAATAAGAGGACAAATGTAAGTTCATTTTCCTTTTATATTGTGTGTTTCTTTTTGCTCGCTTTCACGTTTGATTTGATTTTGCAAATTTGCTTTTGGTGTGTTTTGATTTATTTTCCCGTATAAATGGCAGATAACGGTACTCTGTGACTTCTTAAGTCGGTATCTTCAATTTCCCATAATAACTGAAACCCCAAAATCAAACATGGAAGAAATACAACATAAACAGCATAAGCATTTTCCCTCTCTCCCTCAGAATACCTTCAGGAAAATTTACAAAGCTCGTTGTGAACGACTGCGTTTGTTAATGATCAATGGCATTCCTTCTGACATTCGTTGGTTAATTGAAGTAAATGTCCGATTAGCAGGTGAATTTTCTAATCCATTTGTTTCTTACATACCTGGTTTTGGTAAAAGTACATTTGCTAAGAAAATGAGAGCTAAATGACTTGGCTCAAAATGTCATAACTGTGTAAAACTTGGTTGCAAACAAGAAGTTTGTAAATCTTTCGGAATGGTGTCTGATACTCGTGAAGATAAAATTAAATTCGTTAAAGATGGCCTGAGTAAAGAATCGTTGGATGACATCTTACGATCTCTTGAGACGCATCGCATCGGACATGTGCAATATGAGATATACAAGTTATGGAGACTATTCCAAACACAAAGTGCACAGTTTAGTCTTGGGAGTCTGACTCAAAAAGACCATGTTTGCCAGTTTATAAGAAAACTGGATGGGAAGCCTATCCTCAACCCATAGAGGGCGTTCAAGCCGTTACTGGACGTAAAACCAGAGGAAGATGTGAGCCACAATCACTACCAGTAAATATCCTTTTACTTCACTGTTATTTTACTTTACTGTTATTTTATCATTTGCATTATTGCATTTAGCGGTGTGATTTTGTATTTAATAAATATTTATTTTCTTTTACAGTTTGCTTTTTCTAATCATTATTTTCTTTTTACTGTTTGCTTTTGAATTATTGAGCCACGAGCTTTACTCGTCATTTGACAAATACGCCAACCTATTTACAGCTGTTTCTCATTATTTATGTCACCAAAATCTTTAAATATGAGCTCATTTTTTAAACACTCACAACTTGTTTTTGAAAAATTAGTCCAATGGCAGCATTTTCGAGTAAACAATTCAAAAATATTTGTGTGCTTTCTGCGTTTCACTATAGAAAGTGCAAGGAGTTTGTTCAGGCAGCAGTAGATCTTAGTCATGTCATAGTAGAGAGCAAACTGCATCTTGTAGATGGAGGAGGTGAACGAGAGTTATCAAAACTTGTCTCAGAAGCTGTTTTTACTAGAGGAAGTCAAGTACTAGGCATTATCCCAAAAGCCATAAAACCACTAGTGTGCATGTCTGGCCCACCAATTGGAGAAGAATTAGTGGTATCAAATATGCAAGAGAGAATATCTGAAATGATGAATCATGCCGATGCTTTTATTTTCTTGTCAAGAGATCTTGCAACTTTTGAGGCACTGATTACATTTGCATCTTGGGCCCACTTGAACATTCATTAAAAACCCATCGGTTTGTTAAATGTTAATAATTTTTATGACGGCTTGCTAACTTTTATTAACCATGCAATAAAGAATCATTTTGTTCCATATTCTGTAAAAAAACTCTTTATCTCTGCTTCTACTGCTAATGAGTTACTTAATCTTTTACAAGCTTATACACCAGAGCCAGATCCAGAGACTTTTGCACTAAATTGGTTGAATGATGATGGTAGCGGTAACCGTAACAGTAATAAGAAGTGCGAATTAGATTTAACTTTCCGTCTGTAAATATTTTCTGTTGCAATGTTTTTGTACTGTCTTTTAAACTCTTTCTCTTTTCTTTTAAAACATTGAAGACAATGCCTTTTTCAGGTTGGGGGGAGGGAATAGTTGATAATTGTGAAATGTCTTAGTCCTGGTGATGCGTTTACAAAAAAAAAATTCTATAAAAACTGACTTTGGACTAAATTTGAGTTGAAGATGACTGGATATGGAGAGTGCAGTACCTCTAGAAATGCATCTTCTTAAATTAGGGTTGACTAACTTAGGACAAATTTGAGTCGAAGATGGAAGGATATAGAGAATGTAGTAGCTCTAGAAACATATCTTCTTAATCTTAAGAGTGTTGTTTAAAAAAAAATTGAATTTTTCCTATTCTTTGTTATTTGATTTTAAGCTTCTGCATCAAGTTCAGGTGAGATCTCCTCCTCCTCTTCTTTTATTATTCTCTTTTATTATTATTATTATTATTATTATTATTATTATTATTATTATTATTATTATTATTATTATTATTATTATTATTATTATTATTGTTATTATTTGTATATTTGTAAAATTATAAAATGTTAAGATAATGTTTAGATTAGGTTGTGGGGTGGGGATAGTTGAAGTATGTTTTTAAATATATGTGTTGTTTTTCTCTTTTCTTTTCTTTGTTTAAAAAAAAAATCAAAAAAAAATTATTTTTTTTAGGATGGTTGTGTAAAGAGTCACGACTTTTGAGACGCATCATAATAGTCTTGTTGTATTATATTTTGATTTTGAAATTCATAGTAAATTGTTTTTGTTCCCTTTTCTTTAAATTACTCGAATTTGTGAACTCTCCACTTGGTTATTAAGTTATTTAATTGTTTACTCATTTAACAGGTATTATTGAATCATTCTTCACACACACACTATAACACATACTAGTGGGTTGTAAGTTAAAATTTTACAGCATTTAGTTCTTTTGATTTATTAGGAATAGTATCTAAGGTAGTAGAAAGTGTATATTGCAAAAAAATTAAAAAAAAAAAGAAAAGAAGAAAGAAAATAAAGAAAAAAATATTTTTAATTTTGCTATATCTAGAACCCGAGTAATTAAGTCCATAGGGGTATTTTAACACCTAGTGCCCTAAGGTCAACTAGTCTGGGAGTCACCGACCTAAAGCTCGCTACATGGGTAATAGATATATTTTTTGTTTATTCGAAACCCGAGTAATTAAGTCCGTAGGGGTGCTTCAACACCTAGTGCCCTAGGGCCAACTGATCTAAGAGTCACTGACCTAAAGCTCGCTACATGGGTTAGAAATGTAATATTTTAAAAATATGTGTGAATAATCTACTGTCTAAAGATATAATTTATAATGAATTTTGGAACGAAAATGTTGTTTTTCTTTTAATGAAGCACCATAAGTATTGTGTTAATTACTTGAGCATAAAAGAATGTTTGGTGATATTCTAGATAATGAGTGAACATCAATGTGGTAAAGAAATTTGGGAGAGTTCATTTATTTGGTAATTTAGAGGATAGATGAACTACTATTAACTTGCATGTGAATTTTATAAATCTTAATTTAATATAATGCTTTAATTGCTAGAGGGCTAGCAATAAGCTGGTTGGGGGGTGTGATTAGTATTAAAAATTGTTTAATTATCAAGTGATAATATGTTATTCTATACTTATGTTATAATTTATATTTGTGTTTATGTAATATATTAGGAATTATTAATTATGTTTAATTTTGTGTATTTTTATGTGTTTATTAGGAAACATATTAATTTCACGTAATTCAAGACTGCAAACAGATAAACAGAGGTCAAATTTGGATTCCGGAGGTCCGAAAACCTTAAGATTAGTCAAGATCGGCTTAAAATTAGGCTTGTGTAAAAACAATTGACTTTTCCTATTGACCGAGCACTGATTGGATGATGAAATGAGCTTACAATATATATGAGTGCATAGGATAGCTGGTAATTTTGACTAAATTTCAACCGTTCATGATTCAATGGCCATGATTGTGCCACGTGGCAATGGTTGGTGCAGCAAGTTGTAGGATCCGAATATTTGTATTTGGGTTGGCCTAATCCACCCATTAACCCGCCAAATCTCAACCGTTCTTTGGCCAAATCGGACGAGTCAAATGATGCCACGTGTGATGTTGACTTTTGAAGTTTGACCAGCCGTTGGATCTTGATCTAATAGTTGTGAGGAGAACATGCATGAAGCTTATGATGAACTGCAAAGCACTAGATTATGAATTTATTTTTCTATAAATAGAGCCTCATTTTTATGTTTTTAATCATCTCTCTACAACTCTCTTCTTCTCAAATTCTCTCCATCTCTCTGTAATCTTGATTTTCAGGTGTGTTTTTAATATTTTGTATAATTATTTTTATAAATAAAATTAGTTTTATTTCCAATTTTAGTTATTTTTATTACTTTTAAGTAAAAGTAATTCAATTTTACTACTTCTTTTTTATTTCAATTATGCTTAACTAAATAATATAAGTTAGGGGAAGGTGAAACTCTTAGGAAATAAATATGATTTAAGCAAATTCTATTTTTAATTTTATAAATTAAATTATTTTCTATATAATTTTATACATATTTTAAATTTTGAAATTTTGATTTATTGTCGACAAACAAATGAATTTGGCACAATAAATTCTTAAGATCTTAATATAAGGTATGGTGAAATGGCATTTTGACTTATTGTAGACAAATTAAATTTTGGCACAATAAATACTTAATCCATCATAAAATTAAAGTAAAAATAATAATAATTTATATAATTAATCTTTTAGGCAATAAATCTAAAAAAAAGGCAAAAAGAATTTATTAAGTTTTATTTACTACTAAGAGTGGATCTATAACCCTAACTAGTTCAATTTCATAGTTTCATTTAAATTAAGTTGTTTATATTCAAGTTTAAGTTTTAATTTTTAGTTAAAATAAAATAAACAAATTAAATATTTTCTCTGTAGATCGACCTCGGACACACCGAGTTATAATACAACAAGGCACTCTTATACTTGGGAGTTAAAAATTACTTTTATGTTGTGTCAGAGTTCATGAATCTATAAGGAAAAGACCAAGGCTTTTCATGACAAGCAGATCTTGAGAAAGAATTTTGAAGTTGGACAGAAAGTTTTGCTATTCCATTCTTGCCTTAAGTTGTTTCCAAGTAAGTTACGTTCTCAATGGGTTGGGCCTTTTGTTGTTATTAATGTTTTTCTTCATGGTGCAGTTGAGATTAGGAGCTTGAAGACAGGTAAAAAGTTCAAAGTTAATGGTCATAGGTTGAAGCCTTACTATGAAAACTTTCAGATACTCAATGTAGAGGAGGCTTAACTTTATGAACCTATATACGTTAATGAGTGAAACTTGAGAACCACGTCAGGCTGAGGATAATAAACCAACCACTTATTGGGAGGCAACCCAATGGCTGGAGAAAAGATTTTGAGAGCACGCCATAATAGATTTGATCTTTCTCCCTTTCATTATCATTTACTTTATCCACTATGTGTTAAATTTTGTTTGTTTCTGTTTGTGTGTCTCGTCTCATTTCCCCGTGTTTAATTCTTTCTTTTCTTAGCTTAAGCTTACATTGAGGACAATGTAAGAATTAAGTTTGGGGGTGGATTTCGAACTTAGTTTTTGTTGCTTTGTCTTTTTCTTTTTACAAAAAAAAAAAACAACAAAACCAAAAAAAAAACATTGTTTTGAATATTAGCCAATGATAAGAATTTGATTGACAATGAATATGTTTTTTAGAAAGGGTTGAATATTACCTTAGTTTATACTTGATTCTTGTATTGATTTCCTCTTAATTGAGATTCTTTAAACATGAGCATTAATATCAATTCTTTCAAAGTTTTGACTTAGACTTTGAGATTGATGCAGCCTGAGTTGAGAATTTTAGATTGAGTAAATGACTGTTTGTCTTGATTCTTATCTCCACAATACTTGTTGTACATAGTCAGAAATAGCTACCTATAACCCTGAAGAGTGAAATTATCCTTGAGTAATTTGGGCCTATGTACCACCAGTATGTAGAGGATAATCTACCATGGGAAGAAGGCTACCTTAAGGGGTAGAGTGAAAGCTCTTTACTACAAATAAAAAAAAAAAGGAAAAGAGAAAAATCAAAGGAAAATGCACACAAATGCCTGTGAGTGAAAAAACAAAATTGGAGATCAGGATGATAAGATTAGTTTGACATACTCTTTTCTTTGTTCAAGGCAAAGGCTGTTGATATTGAAGATTTTGGGAATGGATTTTGATTGAATTGATTCACACACACACACACTAGGAGAATCAAAAGAGAAATGTGATTGACTATTGAATTGAAGTTAGAACTACGATAATATTTGAAATTTTCTTTGAGCTATATGACTTATGCAATCTTTGAGCCTAGTTTTATTTTAAAGTCTTTTGTTCTTTTTCTGCTATTAAAAAAAATGATGTTTGTATCCCTCACGAGACTATAACTCGCCAAAGGTTTAAAGACACGCTAAATGCAATCGTGATTTCCTACGAAAGTGGACTAGTTTAAGATTTCTTTTTATTTTATTTTTATTCTAGGTTTGCTCGAGGACGAGCAAAGGGTAAGTGTGAGAGAATTTGATAAGTGCATATTTTTCATATATTTTGCTATTAATTTCTCCATCTTTTTCTTGTTTTGGTCTTAAATATTCTAGTTATTTTAGTTAATTTTTAATTTAGTAAATTATATTTTATTATGTTAATTTTTATATTTTGTTATTTTAGGTGCATTTTAGGAATAAAGAGGAATTAAATCATAATATTCAAGTAAGGAGAGCTTAAAGAAGAAACTAATTAGAAATTTAAGGAAAGTAATGGGAGTTAAAATGGAAGAAAATCAAAGCAGCCAAGGCCTAATTGAAGTTCACGTGAAGATGAGAAGAATTAACATTGGAAATAATTTAATTAATAACACATTCTTGTGATGGGCTTTGGCCAAATTGTTATTGGCTTATTAATTAAATAAGTCACGTGCATGGCATTGAATTATGGAAAGCAAAGTGAAACAAAAAGGGAAAATGGCCTTGCACATGAATCCAAAGAAAAGTGGCGGCTTGACTTTTGTTTTTAATCCTTTTCATGTGAGGATTTAGGGCCCAGAATAAAAGCGAGACTTGCAGCAGAATTAAGGAAGGATCGACAACATGAGAAACTGAACAATTTTGTAGCCGCAAAGGAGAAGAAAAAAATCAGCAGCTGAAGGGAATTGAAGAAAAAGGGAGCCGCTTGAATTAATCTCTATTATTGATTTTATCAATTTTTTTATTTCCAATTTAATTATGTTAGGCTAGATTTTTTATTTGGTTGAGGGTAAATTCAAAACCCTAAACATGCTATACAATTAAATTTAAATTCTATAATTCAATTTATTTAATTGAGATTGTTTATATTCTTCTATAATTAATGTTTATAATTTTATACTTGTCTTGTTTGAGCAGCTAATTAGATAGGACTTGAATAAATTCTATTGCTAAATTAAAATTCTTGATTCGTAATTGTCTTGATATTTTAATCATTAGTAGCGAGTTGGAATCAATGATTTGATTGGAACATAATCTAGGTTAAATAATACGAGTTTGTGTGTTTATTGCCTAAATCAACCTAATATCTTTTTCTGTTTAATGCTTCCATTATCTTAAATTTAAAGAGCTTGTTTTAAATTATTTAATGGTTAGAGATTAGGTAAAGAGCTTTGCTAAGAAAAGATTGAGACTAACAGAGGTTGTTGTTGTCTACGGTTAATAGTTTCAATATAAATTGATGATAGAATTGATATATTATGTGCATATTTGGTGGTAGCGAATGATCTTTTAACCAAAGTTTTCATCATTATTATTTATTTATCCTTTAATTAGAGTTTCTATTAAATTTTTATTTTCATAGTTTAATTTCTTTATTTTTTGCTATTTAGTTAAAAATTCAAAAACTCCCCTTTTATTTATAATTGGCATTTTCTTTAGTTAGATTAATTTATATTAATTATTTCTATTATTATTTTATTTTAAGTCTTGCTTTAGAGTTGATAATAAATATAACTAGCATAGTTTATGTGGGATCGATCCTTACTCGTTCTGTACTAATTATTTATACTAGTAGTAAGGTTTTAAATTTAGTGCACCCTAACGACACTACCAAATACAATACAATATAATAACTCTATTATTAATTATTTGTTCCACTTTATGTAAATTTGTATTTGAAAATTGAAAATGATGCATCTAGTCAACTTAAAATAAGAAATATTTTGAGCATTATACAATAAAACAAAAATTTAATAGTAAAATGCATCAGTTATATTACACTTTGTTTTTTACCCACTCTCTTAGCACCATAGTATATCAAATACGTAGGTTTTTTTTTTCCAGCTTATTATCATTTCACGAGTACAACACAAGAAAATTATTTTACAAGCAGTAGCAATCTCAAACCTGGCCATGTTAAGCCTTAAGGTTTGGAAACACAAGACTTAGCTTTATCTAATTAATGGAGTTGATTAGATACCCGTGTTTAATAGAGAAAAACTTTCATGTGTTGGTCGCATCACGTCAACATATTTCTAGACTAAAATTACATTACATCCGACCAATTATAGTCTCACTATATGTCCACTCACTTTAATTGGCAGAATATTTATTCTGAAATAAAAAAAATGCATAACAACAGTAACCATATGATAAAAGTACCATGTCATTCATACAATAAGCAAATGATACGATTACATGTGAGCATTTATTTTGAAAAAATCACCATGCAAAGGAGGTACATGTCATACATGCATTAGTTGGTTACATTATATGTATTCTAGAATTTCTCTAGGTGTTGTTGATGTTGTTGATCAAGTAGTTCTCCTCCCAGTCACCAAATCACAAACCATTATTCATTTTGGTTTAAAACTTTAAATTGCAGTCGTAACTCAACAAATTCAGTGGTCTTTCATTTATTTGAATATTTTAATAAAATTGAAGTATCAAAAAATGCAATATAATATAATGTAATATATATAATGTAATACAATACAATATAATAACAAAATATATTATATAATAATTCTCTAATGAGGATGTCACTACAAATAAAAAAAACACAGTCTTTAATGTATTGAAATATGGTTTTTTTTTTGTAATTTACTGTGCATTCTCCCTTTAACAAAATGAATAATTCTCTAATAAGAAGATAAAAAATAGGGATTTTGATACACTAGCAGATAAGAAAATATCATCTCTAAATATTGATTTGTATTTTTTTTTAATTTTAGAGGCATCCTCACTTTAATATCAAATGAAGATATTTTCGTTAGAAAAGGTTAACAAAGTGAGGGTACCATTACCAGACAAAAGTACAATCTCCAAAATATTGAAAGTTGTTTTTTTTTAATATTTTAGTGGCATTCTGATCATTTTAACAAAGTAAAAATATCCTCATTTATGAATGACTCTCTCTCTCTCTCTCTCTCTCTCTCTCTATATATATATATATATATATATATATATATATATATATGAGCGACAGATTCAAAGGACACAACTTTAAACACAATTTTTTAACCATTAGATAATTTAGATTGAGATCTAATGAATTGTGAAGATTACATATAATATTTAATTTTCTCTCTAGCTCATTCACGTTTCACTCCTCTTTTTTTTTTTCTTTCTAAGTTCCAATTTTTTTCTCTTCTCTTTCACACTTATTTCTCTAGCACTCTCAAACTCGTCCTTATGAATTTAATCGATTTTTTATTTTTATTTTTTTAATTAACCAAGAGTATGAAGAAGCCCTAGGTCGCCCCTTGGCTGATTGATCACTGGTACTCGAGAAAAGGAGAGACAAAATTAAGATTATAAATTGTTTAGGGAGAAATAAAAGGAGAAAAAGAAAGGAAAATGGGGCCAAAGAGGATGAGCACTGCTCATCTTTCTCAACCGCCTATTTTATTGGCAAGATGCAATGGCTAAACTACCATTACCAAAGCCTAGACACTGCTTGTATATTCAAATGCCATTTTAGGGAGACGAGGACAAATGATAAAGGGTGAGGAAAATATAGAGGGGCCCTCTCGGGTTAAATGGGGGATGGCAATTTGCAAGGGGCTAGGTCAACATGGCTGTCGGCTTCTCTTTTGTTTATATAAAAAAAGTATGGCAAGCCGATTAAATCTACTGTTATATGGTTATTTGGTTTTTTTTTTTTTTCAGTTTTTGATTTCCTAAACATCCTGCTTTTATTGTTTAAATATAATTTATTTATTTATTTTTCCTATAAGCCCATAAACTGACTTGGGCGTCGGAGGATTCATGCCGGAAAAACTTCTGATGCCTCTTATCGTCTTCTGTGATTTCACGTATTCGCAGGTTAATTATTAGTGGTCGCAGGACATCTTGACAATTGGCAAGCCAATTCTCTACCAAATAAATTTAATGCTGGTGCAGGAGTCTGATATTAAGTCCCTAACCGAGTAGATCAGATTTCGACATCAACATAAATAAAATCAGATAGCAATACGTAAAATTCTTAACAGTATTATATAACAGGTAAAGCTTACGAATGAAATAAGTCTAATGCCTCTGGTAGTTGAATCTAATACAATGAACATAATAAACTAAATTAATTGGAAGATTAATTGATCACTAACAATTGTAAAGTTGACCTCACCATGCTTTTTCCAAGCCCTGTCATACAGTCACCACTGTTTGGAATGTTGAAATCTTATCAAAAGTTGATGATTTTAATTAAAATGGATTTTTTATTCTAATTAAAATGGATGCTTATACTATATAAGAAAGGGAAATTATCATTTTACTACCATAGTTTCCCGAAAGTGCATTTTACTACCAAAGGTTTGCACCGTTATCAATTCACTACTATTCTGTTAAGAACGTTAAAACTTTGTTGATGTCTTACTGATGTCATAAGGGCATAAAATACATTTCCAACTGTAAAAGTAAAATTGTTTGTTAATTTGATAGATAAATGATCATTTTAATACTAAGTTTTTAGGGGAATTATCATTTTACTACTAAAGTTATTATGACTTATAATGCTTAAATTACAACGGGTAAAATTGTCTTTTAAACTTTTGGGGGTAAAATCGACTTTTAACTCAATTTCTGTTAAACATTAACGTTTTTTTAGCTGAATAGTAGTGAATTGATAACGGCGCAAACATTTGGTAATAAAATGCACTTTTCAGCAAACCATGGTATTAACATAATATGTCCCAAAAATTTTTGTACTAAAACTTTTCCTATACTAAAATTATTTAATATCAGGTTATTGGAATTCACACTCTTTTTGTGGGGGGGGGGGGTGTTTGAAGTGAGGAGAGAAAGAGAGAGGAAATTTAGTATTGTGGGATCCATATTAATTAATTAATTTTTAATATTATAAAATTATATGACAACTTTAATATTAACCTATAGATAAATTTGAATTCAATAGATAAAAGTTTGTGTATGAAATTATATTTCGTGAACGTGTATGAAAAGTTGTATATGAAATTGTATTTCTAATGAGAATATTTTCATTTTAATAAAGTGAGAATGCTATTAAGAGAAAAAAATACAGTCTTAAATATGTTGAAATCTGTGTTTTTTTTAATTTAGTGACATTCTCATTTTAACAATGTGAAAATGTCCTCATTAGAGAAGGACCCTCTCTCTCTCTATATGAGTTAGGTTCCATTAAAAATCTCACATTTTAATTAAAGTATGAGATCCTAATTGGAGTCATTAAAATATGCACATAATAACACATTGTGTAAATTTTAAAATAAAAAAATAATAAATCATTAGATTCAAATCCAATTATCCAAATTAAAATCTTGTGTTTTAACGAAGGTCTAAGATTCTTAATCAAACTTATCTCTCTATCTCTCTCTCTATAAATATAGAGTGATGATACAGCCACAAACTCTTGTACAAACTGATGTGGCATTAATTCATTGGTTGAATGAAAATATAAAATAATATAAATAAATAATGTGGGCCAAGAGATATTTAATTTAACCAATAAATTAATGACACATTAATTTGTACAAAATAAATTTGTACAAGAGTTTGTTACTATATCATTACTCATAAATATAATCAAACTTATCTCTCTGTCTCTCTGTCTTTCTCCCTCTCTCTATAAAATATACATTTTGGATAGAGATGGCAACATTCCCCGCGGGTCCCCAATTCATTCGGATCGGGTATGGAGCCCCGAAAAGCTTTAAAATTAGAAACAAGTCTATTTCGGGGATTAACCCAAACCCCAAATATATTGCGGGTTTGGGTTGGGGAATTTTATCGGGGCCCTGAACCCGAAATCAAACCCGAACTAATTTTTTAAATCAAAATACATTTTAATTTAATCAAATAATAAAAAAATGTAACAAAACTCTTGATCTAAACTCATTAACTCACGGCCTAACGCCTTCGCAGCCATTTCATCAATTAAGGTAATATTTTTTCCTTTTTCTGCAGCATTTTAACATATAATATCACCGTAACTGATATAAAAAATAAATAATAAGAAGAAGAGTTGAAGAAAGAAGAAGAACCTAGCAGCATTTTCCTTTTGGATGTATGCATATACTTGCATAAAAACAAACCTGAGATGAACTTCACCCCTAGCAAGCGTTTTGTTTGCATAAAAAGTGTCGAAATGTCACAAGTCTTTATTTATAATCAAACATAGCTGGACGCTTAAATTTTATCGTCCGGCTTTTATTTTTTATTTTTTTTATTACGTCCAGCTTTTATATTAAGTATAAAGAAAGAAGGATTTTTGTCCAGTGTGTGATGTGATGTTACGAGCGTATAAAAATATAATTGGCCTCTCGCACCGTATGAGCCCTCTTTTAAAATATGAACATTGTGCTTGATTGAGTGAAATGATTGGCCTTGCGAAAAAAAAAAAAAATAAAGCTACTGAAAAGAACGTGTTGGTGGATAGGTCACGAAAAACAAGTAATAAATTCGAAATTCCACAGCAAAAAAAAAAAAAAAAGTTAAAATTACTGACCACTCTGGAAAAAAAAAGTTTAAAAAATGACCAAGCAGTCAAGCACCTAAGAAAAGGCGTTGATTTGCGGTGACATAAACAACTACGATTACACCATTCCCCCTACACCAACTCGTCTTTAAATGATCAGGCTAGGCCAGGCCGTTTCTATTGATCAAACTCAACCTCACATTCACACTCCCACAGGCTGTCCTGTTCAAGAGTTGAATTTCAAACCTCAGAGATAATTAATTAATGGCTGAAAATAATGAAAAAGCAGGTGGGGGTGGTGGGGGTAAAGACGAAGCAGGTGGTGTGTGGAAAGGTCCAGAGTTCAGGATTCATCTTCAGGGAAGAAAGATTGGTGATGTGCGGGTCAGGATTATACGCAAGAAGGAGCTCCTAATAACTGAGCGTGACAGTATGGATTTGATTACGCGTTCCAAGTTGCCGAAAAGGGTAAGTACTAAGTTTACGCATTTCCTGAAGGATGGCTTCCTCGTTGTTAGTTTCGAGAGATTGAGCTTCGGGAGAAAAGTTTGGAAAGTTTTGCTTGGCGGAGCGATTCTTGTAGGTGCCCTTTTTGGTTGCGTAACTGATGTAGACAGCTTTGCGGATCGCCAACGCAGTGCAAATGACGAGGGGAATATTGACGACGGCCAGTAGTGAGTGCTGAGCACATTGTCGGAGCCAGAGCCAGGAGGGGGAGAAAATTTTAGTTAGCTTGTTCTACCTGCGTTTCGCAGCTTGCATGCATGTCATGTACGTGTTGATCTAGCTAGTTTCCTGTTTGAATAAATAAAATTGTTTAGCTAAGGCATGCTTCAGTCGTCACATTTAGTAATCTACGGGCTTTTCTCTTTTCTTCTGCAATTATAAAAATGTATGAATCAGATGTGTCTATGTATCTTTATTGTCCAGATTGATGCTCATTTAATTTCTATATTTTGGTTCAAGTCTTCGATTAATTCTTATATTTTGAAAAATACACTCTTAAATATGCAATACTCATGCTCTTATTTTTTTCCTGCTTTTACAATAATATCTTTGATATAATATTCTTGACATTATTTAGTTTATCTATTGAAAAAGTAAATTATTTATTAGCAAATTAACTAATAAGTATCAATTTAAAAGAACTAGAATTTTCTATGTCCTTACAACAATCTTACTAATAATTATTTATAAATAAATTAACATCAATCAACTTTAAGCAATGTTTGATATTCTTACAACTATCTTACTAATTAAATATTTTAAACAAATTAATTTACAAAATTAATCCTAAAAGAAAATTAATAATAAAAAAATTTACACTAATTTTTATTTTACTTTTAAGGCAGATTTGATAAATTAATAATTTTTTATTTTCATTAATATCTCCAAAAATATTATCGTAAAAGTAAAGAAAAAAATAAAGATTGCAGTGTAATATAATACATAACAAGAATGTCTTGAGATATTTTTTAAAATATAAGAATTAAACGATTATTTAACTCAAAATATAAGAATTAAATAAGTATTTATCCGATATATTCCACACACTACTAATAAGGAATTTCTTACTAAATTTAAGAAAGAAAATATAAATTCTCCGATATAAATTTGTGTGCGGATATACTAAAAAGTAGACTAGAAGCTGAATATATCGCTTATTTAATTTTAAGAGACTTCTCTTGGCCCCTCTCCATAATATGCTCTCTATCCCACGTCCATCCCAAAGGCTCTAAAGTTATCCAATTGAGATTTGAACAGGGTACACGACAACAAACACTAGCACTACTAACGCGATATTTACTAAGGCTTTATTTGCCAAAAAAATTATTTGTAAACATTAAAACAAAAAACTATTAGTTTTTCTCAAGGCCAATTTGCTCTGGGTGATGAAGAATATGCTGTTCAGAAATACAAGGGTTCAATTAAGGTTAAATTTTCTGAAGTTAAACCTAATGTTAGTGATATGTTTAAAAATAAATGAGTAATGCTGAAAGCACATTTTTATGCTAAAATTCAACGGAAGGCGGCTATAAAGGGCTTCTACATTTAAAGAGAGCCATACATTTTCCTCTTTTTTTTCTTCTTCTTTAATAGTGCTATTTCTCTCTGAATAAGAGAACACTGAATGGAAGCCAAATTGGATTTTTATGATCCGAAGTGATGCTCACTAGTTGAGCATTAACTCTCGTTCTTTTTATTCCTTCTTTACATTTTCATTTTCATTTTAAAGATTTCGTTCTTTAAGTTGGGCTTAAAGGTAGGTGTCTGTATCAAAGGAAAAGGTGAAAGAGAGTTCAAAGACAAAGATGGAGACTTTAAACACAGGAGAGCGGTGGGGTTGGTAAGTGCTTTATTCACGCCTTAATTAGCACTGATATTGCCTATTTAAATGCCATTGAAACAGATGAATTAATAAGAAAGTGCAGTGTTATAACTCTACAAGAAGAAGAAGAAGAAGAAGACAAAAAGTTATTTTTGAGGGCAGTATGAAAGAAAAAGGAGCTAATATCACTGCAAGCTGCTTATTGCTTAATGGGAAAAATTCTTTCTACGAGAGGCATTAGTCACGAGGGTATTAGAACAACTCTATAACAAGCCTGGTGTCCAATGGGGTGGTAAAATTAGGAAGCCTGTGAAATAAAATTTTCATGTTCATGTTTTCTTTAGAAGAAGACAACCGAAGAGTGTTAACTAGAGGACCATGGCATTTTGATCGAACTCTTATTATACTCTAAGACCCAAGTGTTATAGGCAACATTAGAGAGCAACCATTTTCACATGTCTCATTTTAGGTACAACTGCATAATGTGCCTTTGATGTGTATGGATATAAGCTCAATCTGTGAAATTGGATCAAAGAAAGGAAAAGTGGACAATGTAGCTACAGATACAAGAGGGGATTGCTTTGGCTAATATAAGCAAGTTAGAAGAATCTCGATAGACATTACACAACGTTTGAAGAAGATCTTAGGAATTGAACAAGAAGATGGGAAAGAAATTCTAAGTGGGGTGGTTTATGAAAAGTTGCTAGATTATTGATTTTGTTATGGTTATATCCGGCATCATTACAAGAGTGCGCTAAGTATAAAGGCCAACCAAAAGAAGAGTTGGTGTATGGGGTTTGGTTTAAAGCAATTCCACTAGCTGATCGTATGAAATTTTAGAAGAGCAATGAAAGCGAAAATAGGGAACAATTAAGATAAACGAAAGCAGTTGCAAATTCAGAGAGCTCATGCATCTGCCATCTACAATAACTAAACCCAAGTGGTGAAAATTGGTTAGGGTAAACCCAATACCAATAAGAAGCAAGAAGCCCGGAAATGGATTTAAGGCACATGAAGGAGGAAGTTGAGGAAATATTAATGATCTAAGGGAAAGAACGGAGATGATAGCAAGTTGATAGCAAAAAATAGAAGTGTGTAGATGGAAATGAAGAGGCATCTGAAAGCTTGTGTCAAAGAGCTAGAATATAAATGAAAGTGAAAATTTGGAGGGAAAGAATGTGAGCAAAAATTGTTAAGTGAGCCAAAAAGTTCACCAGCCCAAAATATTCTCTACAATAGAGATGGCCAATGGGCCGGCCGACATACGTGCTTGTGCCCGTGCCCGTGCTGTGCCGTGTCGTGCCGTGCCCACTATGCGTTTTGTGTTGTGCCTAATTTTTTTTATTTAGGTCCGGCTCGGCACGGGTGCCGTGGGTCGTGCCGTAGAAAAAAAGCCCAATAAGCTTTTTTTCTATAAAAAAAAATTTAAGAGCGTAGTCAAGCTGTTAGTGTACTTTTTTCAAGTTTATATTTTTTTTGTTACTTTTTTCAAGTCTAAATTTTTTTAGGTCTATGCCTTTATTTAAATTTAACAGAATTGAAAATTTAAAACTCAATTTCATATTCAATAATAATAAACTAATAATAGTAAGAGAATGCAATGTTAATTACTAAGCTTGACCTCATAGTATTAGAATTTTTTTTAATACTTAACAACAACAACAATAATAATGATAATAGTAATAAATTTTTCTTAAGAGTTAACTTAATTGTTAACTTAGACTTATCTAGAATCATAGATCATAGTACACAATAATATTAATGCATATTTATAAAATCATGATATTTATAATTTATTCATTAAAATTATGATGTCAATTATTTATTTAATAAATTATAAATATAAATTAATTATAGTATTTTTTAAACTAAGAATTAAATGAATTTAAAAAATTCAATTTCAAGTTATCTGTAAAATCATAAAATTTTAAGTTTACTTTCATTAAAAAATAAAACGTGCTTATAGCGAGCTTTTTCATTGTGCCGTGTTTAGCCCATTTCTAATTGTGCCAAGCTCTTAAGGTCTGCGTGCCAAAAATTCTAAGCCGACTCATGTCATGTCATGCCCGTGCCGTCCGGCCCATTGGCCATCTCTACTCTACAATGCAAATGGGTTCTAACGAAGATGTGGTAGATAATGAGTTATCTCCAAAGCAGCCTAAGAGTTGATGGAAAACCCAAGCTCGAAACTTAAACAAAAAAGATAACACCAAAGTGGTGCCGAGTTCTTCTAAGCGGGCTAATTATGATATAAAAATGACAAGTCCAGAAAACAAGAAAACAAAGACGGCAAGCTTGAGTGAGTGTACCCAAAATATGATTTTATATAATTCTCCCTCAGTAAAGTTCAAACTAAGCTGAGATATAACAATTATGGAGGTAGTAGAGTTGACAGAGTTAGCGATGAAGGAGATACTAGCATAGGCTGGCATCCAGTCCTACTGACAGCCATCAAAATCATAAATTAGAACATACGAGGTTTAGAGAATACCTAGATGTCCTTAACGTTAAAAGATATTCTTCGAGAACACAAGCCTTAGATTCTTTTTATATGTGAAATGAATATGAACCCTGTGTAGATGACGAATATGAGAAAAAACTAAGGGTTTGATAATCACTTTAATATTAGTAGGAGTGTATGGGGGGTGGACTGGCAATGTTATAGAACAGTAAAGTAGATGTGAATATCGTTTCTTACAGTAATCATCATATAGATGTTGTGATTCATGGGGCCAATGAAGAGAATTTAAGATACACCAGAATCTATGGCCATCCATAAATTAAACAAAAAAGACACATTTGAACATTGTTAAAGAGGTTAAGGAGGCTTGCAAGTCTCTTTCTCTCTCTCTCTCTCCCTCCCTCTCTCTTTCGCATGGATGTGCTTTGTTGACTTCAATGAAATTTTAAACTTGAATGAAAAATTAGGTCGTAAAGACATAAACTTGAGTGTGGTGGTTAAGTTTAGAAAGGCTATAAATGACTATAATCTAGCGGATTTAAGATGTAAAATTTATCCTTTCATTTAGTCCAATAGAAGATTTGGACCTCATTTTGTTGAAGAAAAACATATAGATTGCAAATATAGTGTAAGAAAGAATTCAATGGCAGAAAAGAAAAGTTAAAACATTTAAAGAACAAGCCCTTAGAAATAAAGCACAATTTTAAACAGTATGAAGAAGTGATAAGATCAAATGCACTGAGGACAGATTGAAAGAGCACCAATTAATGAGGAAGTATATTGGAAGCAAAGATCTCAAGCTGGTTGGTTAAATGAAGGGGATGAGAATACGAAGTTTTTCCACTTAAAAGCTTTTTCAAAGAAAATGAAGAATAAAATTTGAGGAGTCAAATGTTGAGTTGAAGATAAAGAGGAGACTGATAGAGTGTTTTGTGAAAGCTTTATAAATCTTTTTAGAGCATCTAGCCACATAGATGTGCAAATTGAGATAGAACATGTAAGTTGGCACCAAAGATGAATTTATGTATGAATGACTAATTGGATCTGCCTTTCATAAAAGAAGAATAATGGACATCCCTTTTTTAAATGTGCCCAACCAAAGTCCTTGGACCAAATGGATTGCCAATAGCATTTTTTTTTAAAAAAAGCATTAGGACCCAATAAGGATTGGTGTCAGCTCTACTTGCCTCTACATCCTGAATGATAGAGGTACATTTGCTCCTTTTAATCACACACACATTGTATTGATCCCAAAAATTCATAAACCACAGAAGGTGATAGATTTTAGACTAATATGCTTGTGTAATGTCATTTACAAGATTGTAGCCAAAATAATTGCAAATAAGCTAAAATATATCCTTCACCAAGTTATATCCTTAGCTCAAAGTACATTAATCCCCAATAGACTAGTTACTGATGATATTATTATTGGTTATAAATATTTGTATAAAATTAGATGTAGCAAAGGAAAGAAACATGGGTTGATGGCACCAAAATTAGATATTAGCAAGGCTTACAGTAGAGTAGAGTGGAGTTTTTCGAAGCACACAATATAAGCTATATAAGACTGATTTAACCTCAAAAAGGACTTACATATGACTATACTTTATCTCTTTGCGTCTTTATAATGTGTACAAAAGCTTTTTCCAACCCTTTTGTGCAAGCAGAACACAAAAGGCTTATTCATAGGCTTCATTTCAGCAAAGATGCAACAATCCCTGATCTGTTATTTACTGATGGCAACTTAATTTTCACCAGAGCAATAGTGGAGGATTGTAAACACTTAAAGATCTTATTTGAATGTTATGATAAAGCTTCTGGGCAGATCTTCAACTTCAAAAAATTACCTATGTTCTTCAATGATGGCACGAAAATCCACTGAAACCATCAACAACAGAATAACATATTTTGTTTAAGCCACAGCTTTAGTATTTGTAATGGTTGTAAATAGTGTAAAATGCTGAATTCAAGGGATATCATAAGAGATATCACACGAACTAAAGGAGATCATTAGTGGATTTTTTTTTACTAATGAACCTGGTATTATTGTTCCATACAAGCACATAAATAGGAAAATTTGCAGAAGGCCTCCTAGAATGGCAACTACTCGAACAACCTGAAGCCGTAATCATGAAATGAAATGTTTATAATAAATGAACAAGCAAACCTTTACCATAGAAAATTCAAGGCCCAATACAAAGGGAAGGAAAATCACACCAAATTGAGCCATTGTTTCGACCTGAATGAAAATAACCATCAGAATATGGAAGTGATATGGAAAATAGAAGCAACGATATTTGAAATGTACAAAATGAAGAGTGAAACAAACTTATTCTAATATGGAACTTTATCAAGGTGACAAACAATACAAAATCTGTATGTTCGAGCTAGATCATACTTTCCTTTCGTTTCACTAAGGAAGTATAATGTCAGAAAGGACTGGTTTTATTTGGTCAATTGTAGATCAGAGGCTAATAATGTGCTTCTAGGGAATTAAATGCTTATAATTTCTTCCCACAAGACATATCTTATATAAAACAAAATTGTGAATGAACAATGAATATGTGGAAAAAAATATAAGACAAAAGTTTTGGAGTTATTTTGACCAAACCGAGCTATGGGAGAATTGTACAAATGCATTAAATCTTCCCTATAACTTTTAACTAAATCAACTAAAAATAGGGAGGGGGGATGGGAAATAGGCAGCATATATGCACAAAAGTAGCATACCAGAACCATCTCACTGACAAAGCTAAAACCCTCAGGGCCAATGACAGATCCTACTAGCAAATATCTAGTAATAACCTGCAAAATAGTGAAAATTGAAATATTCTCCTTAAGGAGCAATGTATAAAAGTTGCCCAAACCAAATTCTCTCTTAGACTCAAAATCTTATGAATCTACAACACACATCCCAAAAACTTTATAAACCAACAAGAGAGTAGTTTGTATGAAAAAAAAAAAAGAAATATTGGTCTTACCGGTTGCCCAGCACAAGCGAAGGCAATGCCACCACAAGTTGTAGAAATGATAACAACACCCAGATCAGATATCAACCTGCGCTTACAGCATTTAGAAGAAATTGGAATGTTCAATAAGTAGGTACTAAGACTTTAGATTGAATTTAAATAGAAGAGGTAATAATCTAACCTCAAATCTAGTTGTAGCATAGGATACGTTGACTTTGGATTAACTATAATAAAGACACTATCTTGATTGGAAAAAATTAATATCTAATCAACGCAAATGTTGTCCGGTCAAAGATTATAGTTGTTCAAGGGCAATGGCAACCATAATTTATAAATGAGATGAAGATTTCAATGACCTAAACTGGACATACCTTCCGATAAATGAATGTTGGGGTATCTTCTGCTCCATTTTTATTATCCAAATTGAAAACATGATTAAACTAGAAAGACCTAACATAAGACTCATTATAACACTAGCAATTTCCAAATTAGGAGTTGCTAAGGTCAAAATGGAATTACCACAAAAAAAAAGTTTTATTAACAATGCCCCTTCAGAAATCTAAGATGAAAAATAAAAATCCATTTTTTCTTTCTCAGAGCTACAAGTACATACTTTTCCTAATTGGTTTCATTTTTCTTGTTTAATTCTAGCAACAGTTTCCAAAATAGCCTAAAAAAACTAAAATTATCAAGTCAAAACCATCATATAAGACCCTTGTTTTTTTTAGCAGTAACAAGAAGAGTATTGATTAAAAAGCTGTCCAGGAAACTTTGAAGACGGCAAACATAAATTTCATTTAGCTTTTCAGTGAACCATCGGCAATAAATATAATGAAAATCAATTGTTTACCACTAAATGGTTCACTCTGGAGCAGTCTTACATAAAATATTTCATATTCACTTTTCATCCTTGAACACCTGGCATTTTTACAACAATTCATAAGCACATTGATGCACATTCATTGTAGTCTATTTACAAGTGATAATAACCCAAAAATGGATCATATAATTCATATTCTCTACTACAAGTCATTGGCAAAAAAAAAAAAAAAACTCACATAAACTAAAGTAAAATTACATACACAATTTTCATCCATTATTGTGAAAAGTAATTAAGGGTATACAAATTTAAAGAATACGGTAACCAACATGCTGTCCGACAACATATTATTAAAGCTACCAGGATCAGCAGCTGCATTAGGAAAACACAGACAGTAAGAACAATATCCCTTGCATATTCCACTTGTTCATTTTCCTCCCCTAATTTATCATTGAATTTTGTTTTATGTGCTTTATGAAATGGGGATAACAATTTTTTTTAATGCATAAATGTGGATCAAATAAAATGAAACGAAATAGAAGACAAGCTTATCCATAACCTAGAAACCCTCGCTGAACTACGGAAAATCCAAATCTAGTACAGACCTTCGTTTTGTCCACTCTTATTAATCTTCTTTTCGAGAGCATGATCAATCATGTTGGCAAAGCTATCTTCCTTGGACCCTATATTGTTCAACTCAGTTGCAGTGGCGGTGGCCATGGCACTAATCTTTGAGTCCAACTCGGCGACAGAATTGATGGACACGACGCTGAAAAGAAGAGAAACAATGACGAACAAGGTGAGTGTTAAATATTTAATGGCTACACAAGTTAATTCGTGAAGAACTTATGAATTGAACCAGATCAACAAAACAAGAAAGCAATTCCAAGAATAGAATATAGAGCATTGTTTCAAGTTTACATTTTAATGAAAGAAAAAAATTGTTCTTTATTTATCACGATAGTTGAGATACAGGTTGATTATGCAGAGAGAATTACAAGGATCATAAAAGAACCAAATTTTGAACAAAATAAACAAGAAATAATGTAGAAATAGATATATGTTTAGGACCTAATCACCAGCTCCTATTATTCTGATATTTTTGCAAAGAGGCATAGCTAATTCTCAACAAACTCTGCCATATCAATATAAAATTTGTAATAAGACCGCTCTAATTGAAGTTAGTCTGCACACAGTCCCAAGAACTCTTCAAATCTTGCATTTAAGCCCAAAACATCAACAACTTATAACCTCACACTCTCTACCTTACAGACTCGGTTCAGTTGATCATTTCAGTAAAGCAACAAAAAAAAAAAACCTTCAAACACACAGCTTAACGACTAGGGATTACTTTTGTTAACATGTCAGTAGGGTTGACATTTGTCTAAATCGTTGTTACTACAACAGAATCTTTACAACCTCATCCCTGATAAAGTGCAACTTCACATCAATATGTTTGGTTCTTTCATGGTAGACTTGATTTTTTATGAACTAAATTGCACTCTGGTTATCATAAAAATTTGAGCAGTCTCTTTCTTAAACCAAAGCTCATTTAACAACCCTCTCAGCCATATTGACTTCTTTGTAGCTTCTGTTGTTGCAACAAACTTAGCCTTTGTAGATGAAAAAGCCACAATATGTTGTAGAGTAGCTTTCCAACTTACAAGGTATTTATTTCACATGAACATATATTCTAAAATAAACTTTCTCCTATCTAGATCCCCTGCAAAATCAGAGTCAATATAACCCTTGATCTCACTGACTTCTTGTTTGGTTTTTCCATACACTAGACCATGATTTAAAGTACTTTTCAAGTACCTCATAACCCTCTTCATAGCATCTTAGTGAAGCTTACCAGGATTACTCATGAACATGCTTACTACACTTACTGCATAAGCTATGTTTCCTCTGGTACAAACCATTCTATACATCAAGCTTTCTATGGTCTGTGAACATGGAGTCTTAGCCATTTGAAACTTCTCAACATCCAATATTCGTGACATGTCATCAGAGAGTTTAAATTGAGCTCCCAAAGGTGTCAATATATGTTTTGAATCCATCATCCCAAACCTTTCCAACACCTTACTGACATATCTTAATTAGCTTAGAAATAAAGTACCAATAGCTTTATCTCTAAGAATGTCTATACCAAGGATCCTCTTAGCATTGCCAAAATCTTTCATTTTAAATTCCTGCTTTAGCGGATTCCTTAGCTTCTCAATACCACCAGAATTTGTACCAATAATGAGTATATCATCAATATACAACAAAAGATACACAGCTCCACCTGAGTTTATGTTCCCATGATAGACACAACTATCATATTTGTTCTTGTAATAGCCATTAAAGATCATAAACTAGTCAAATCTCCTATACCACATAGAGATTGTTTCAAGCTATATAGAGACTTATGCAAAAGACACACATAATCCTCATGTCCCTTTTCTTCAAAACCTTTAGGTTGTGGCATTAGTATATTTTCTTTAAGATTGCCATGTAAGAAGGCAATCTTTACATCAATTTGTTCAAGCTTTAAGTCCAGTAAGGCCACCATAACAAGCAAGGTTCTGATTGAACTGTGTTTAACAACAAGTGAGAAGATTTCATTGAAATCAACCCCGTTCTTTTATGTAAAACCTCTTACCACTAATCTTGCCTTATACCTTAAGTCTTCAACACTTGAATGCCCTCATTTTTCTTTAATATTCACTTACAGCTAACAATATTTCTATTCTCTAGATAAGGAATCAATGTCCAAGTCTGATTCTTTACCAGAGAATCCATTTATTCTGTTATTGCTTTAATCCAATTATTGTTGTCCTTACTACTTAATGCTTCTGCGTAACTATTAAGTTCCTTAATTGAGACATCCTCTGCACTCATCAATGCATATGCAACCATATTTGCATATGCATACCTTTCTGGAGGTTTGATAAACCTTCTTTCTTTATCTCTGGCCAATTGATATTCCCGCAAGTCAGTTGCATGTGATACTACACCTCCTGTTACTTCTATACCTTGTGAAGCACTTTCAGCAACCTGTGAAACATCTTCCTTAGCTTGTGGTTGCATATATTCTCCATGAATATTGATGGCTCAACTTTAATCTTGGTACTTTGATTACTGGCTTCAACATTCTTTACCTTATTTATATTGATATCAGTCTCAGAAGTGGCATAATCAGACTTATTGATCGTTGCAACTTCATGAAACTGAACATCTCTACTAAATATACACCTACGAGTTTCACCATACCAGATTCTGTAACATTTGACCCCATTTGGATTATCAACAAACAAACCCTTAACAGCCTTTGCATCGACCTTCTCTTATTTGATGTAGACATAAGCAGGACATCTAAATATCCTGAGATGTTAATAATTTGTAGGCTTTCCAGACCAATGCTCTTCAAGGGTAGTAGATGGACTTCTATTAATAAGATAACATGCTGTAGAGACAGTTTATGCCCGAAAACTTCTAAAAAGCTTAGAGTTGATCAACAAACGCCTTGTTTTATCAAAAAATATTTTATTCATCCTCTATGCCAAACTATTTTGTTGATGGGTAAATCTTAATGTTTTATGCCTCATAATTCCACAATTCTGGCATTATTCCTCAAATTCTTTGTTACAGAATTCAAGTCTATATTCAATTCTCAAATATTTCACCTTGAAACCAGATTGAGTCTCCACCAAAGTCTTCCAAATCTTAAACTTTTCCAAGACTTGGTCTTTGGTTTTTAGTATGTAAATCCATACTTTACTAGAATAATCATCTATCACTAACATGAAGTATTTGCACCTACTTAAAGATGGCACATGAGCAGACCCCTAAAGATCAACATGCACAAAGTCTAAAGGTTGTTTAGACACGTGTATCTTATTTGTAAATTTGGACCTGTGTGCTTTGCCAAAAATACAGTTTTTACAGAAGTCTAACTTATTTATTATATCCCCATAAAGCAACCCTTGCTTACTCAACTCTTGCATTCCCCTAATACTCATATAGCCAAGTCTAAGATGCCATAACATAGTTGTGTCAACATCAGAAACAATAGACATTACAGCTGACACAGGCACTGATGATCTTTCTAACACCTAAAGACTATTCTTCTTAACCCTTTCATTACCATCTCAGTCCCCTCCATAGTCTTTAAACTATTATTTTCAAATTTGAAGTAGTATCCATATTATCCAGCATGCCTGAAGAGATCAAGTTCCTATTTAGCTTAGGTGCATGCCTCACATCACATAGAGTTCTAATAGTCCCATTAAACATCTCAATTTTGATAGACCCCATACCAACAATTTTGCACACATTGTTGTTTCCCATCAAAACTCTACCACCATCCACAGATTCATATTCATGGAAAAGATTTCTATCAGGACACAAATGAAAGGAACAGCCTGAATCAAGGACCCATTGACCTTTAATATTGTTGTTTTAAGCCACTAACAAGTCAGCACTATGGTATCCATCATTAGAGGAGTCATCTGAGGCCACTATTGTATGCCATGTTCTTTCTTTATCGTCTTTTTTTTTCTTAGCACAATCCTTGATGTAATGACCTTGCTTCTTACACTGGAAACATTTCCTCTTCTTCATCTTTTCTTTTGCAGATACGTCATCCTTCTTTACTTGATTATTGTTCTTGTTCTTTTGGTTTTTTCTATCTGTACTAGCAGCTAAACCTTCACCATTACTTACTCATGCCCATTATTCTTCTTAATCTCCTTAGAACTCAAAGAGACTTTCACATCCTTTAAGGTTAGAATGGTTCTGCCATACAACATGGTGTCCACAAAACCTTCATAGGTTTTAGGTAATGAGCTCAGTAGGAAAAAAACTTTATCCTCATCACTAATTTTCACATTTTCAACCCTTTCAAGATCAAGAATGATCTTGTTGAACTTGTCATTGTGTTCTTAAATAGACACCCCTTTGTTATTGATAAGGTGTACAATATTTTCTTCAAGAACAACCTATGTGATATAGATCTTTTCATACTGTTGTACTTTTTTCTAATGCTGTTGGTGTTAATATGCAAGTATACACAACAAGTAATATAATAATAAGTGTTCAAGATCGTCTCTACAAGAATTGTTGTTATGGAAATTGCTACAACAATTTTATTAGTGTAATTTTTATTCTAAATTGGAATTAAAACAAATTATTAAACTAATGAAATAATAAAAATAAAAATGCAATAAAGTAAAATATCACGGTAAATATAAAAATGTAACCAAGGGGAATGGAGTAGTTGAGTGATGCTACAACATCTGTTATAACACTGAGTAGAATTCTTATGCATCCTCAGCTGTTGCATGTTGGATGTCTTATATCTAAATGCAACTTAACAGTGACCAATTGTTATGCCAACATCAGATATAACATTACATGTTTTAGATTCTAATTACCCTATAAGGTGAATCCTTATATATAGTTCATCACTAATTTTAGATTAAACATGACCTTTTTCGAATAAAGTTAATCCCAACTTAGGAAACTCAATCTAAAACTAAGTATTGCTCTGATATGTTCTACTAAGACCAGCCTTTTTTGAGGATTTATCTTAACTAGTATCACTAAATGAGTGGCCAGCCAAAATAGTAAATTGAAATAAGTATTATCAAAACAACGTGCGATAACAAACATGTAGCAACACAAAATATCAATCAATTAACCATCAAGTTGGTTTATCACTCAACTACAAGTAAAACAAGAAGCCAAATAGTTTTAGCCATCAAACAATTCATCATAACAACATAAAAACAAGAGAACAAAAATAAGAGTTGAAATCCACTAGTTCTTATGAATCTGCTTGATGTTATTCTCGTGATCCTTAGTTGCAGCCCCAAATTCTCTTTCTTGATTCTTTTTCTCTTGTTTCGTCTTTTAATTTCTTCATAACAACGACATCTCCTTTTTCTTTTCTTGTGTACTTCTTTTATCGTGTAGAATTAAGGCAACCAGAAGTCCAAGGCACGTAGCTATCAGAATTGGAAACTCTAGATCGCAATATGCTAAGTATCTCATGCGAAATCTTCTTTATCGTTGCGCCAGGATTGTTACAACAACAATGCTACAACAACAGTGCTACAACATTAGCTTCAACATCTGCATTGTTCCAGACTTGTTTCAATTCTGATCACCTACAATTATGCATATGATCTAAGCATACAATTTATTCTAAAACAACACAATTTATTAAAAATAAACTAAAATAGATATTCATGCAAAATATAACTAAAATGCAATAAAAACATGTCATTTACTCTATAAGTAATCTTGATTTTCTAAAGTTATGATAACTCTTATTTCATGTAGTTATCACATATACAGCCTCCACCTGCAGATACCAAGGGCTTTCTTCTCCTCAGAGAGTTCCCTCAGAATTAAGTCACTAAGACTTAAAATCAGTCAACTATGAGCCTTATTATGTATTTGTCTTTTCTTCTCATCAGGGACTGAACTTGAAGCACCCCCCAAGATCATCTTCCTCCAGAGCTGATTCAAGACCCTGATGAATAAGGACAACCCTCATCTTCATCTTCCAAAGTGAAAAATCACCATCAATAGTGAACTTTTCAATATCAAGTTTTGGAAGAGACATGTTCTTAAACCACCAAAGCTCTAATACCACTTGTTAAATCTTGAACGGTTACACAAGTTAATTCGTGAAGAACTTGATGAATTGGACTTAAAAAAATCAAACCAGATCAACAAAACAAGAAAGCAATTCTAAGAATAAAATACAAAGTACTGTTTCAAGTACACAATTTAATGAAGGAAAAAAGTTGCTCTTTATTGATCACAACAGTTGAGATACAAGTTGATTATGCAGAGAGAATTACAAAGATCACAAAGAGCCAAATTTTGAACAAAATGAACAAGAAACAAGGAAGAAATCGATCTCTGATCAGGAGCTAATCACCAGCGCCTTTTATTATGATATTTCTATAAAGAGGCATAATGAATTCTCAACGAACTCTGCCATATCAGCATAAATTTATAATAAGACCCCTCAAACTGAAGGCAGTCTGCACACAGCCCCAAGAACTCTTTAAATCTTGTATTTTAGCCCAAAACACTAGCAACTTATAACCTCACAATGAGGAATATTTTGTCTATGAAATTGCAGCGTTTTCGTCTTTGTCTCGTTTCGTTTTGTCGAGAACGAACAAGTGAAGGAGAGAAAAATTCGTTAGTTATTTTTGTTCTTTCACTTGATTGTGTGTGTCCATGTGGTTGTTGCTGGCAGGAGCTGCGAAGTGATGTCAGTTCGATGGTGGTAAGTGGCAACTGCTGGTAATGAATTTTGTTATTGCTACTCGCAAGACAGTGTGCGTTTGGTTGTTGGTGGCAATGAGCTGGAAATGTTGCTATTTTATTGCAACATACTTGACCGGAGAAAATGGCCTGATTTGTTGAGGCAGATTCCGATTTGCGATTATGCCATAACCGCCGCACCTTTTTATCTAAAAAGTGAAATGAAAGTAAAGGGAATGATTTTCTAACTGATTCAATAATGTAATGGGAAATGAATTGATTGTTTATAAAGATATTTTCAGAAGTACAAATGAAGTAAATTGAAAACTTTAATCTAATTTGATATCTTCTTATTTTTTAAAAATAAAAAAGGTGGTAAAATTTAAATTAAATTTTTTGTTTATTACTTTTGATTTTTCAATTAAATAAAATTATTTAAAAATTATTTGATTATCCCTTTATTAGAATTTAGATGACCAGCTAAATAAAGATATTTAAAAATCATTCCATTGAAATTCCATAGAACTTAACCTTTCTTACAAATAATTTGTAACTCACTGCAATTCTAGAAAAATATTAGTTCTTGTAATTTAAATTATTTTAAGGAATTCAATCGTAATAATTTGAATTTAATTCAATCTTTCACATGGCTTGTTGAATAACTTCTCTTAGATCTTGATTGAGCCCCAATTTCTCCTTAGCGTTTTTCACAAATGACTTTGCTTTCGAGATGGAAAACAACAGGGCACCAGTGTGGCTAGAATGTGTTCCTCACGCCCCTAAGAAAGCAGCTGTACTACAAATCTACAACGCATCTGTCCCCATAAAAAAGATTAGGTGCATGACGGTACATGGAATGTTATGCAAAGTGCTTACATGATTGATTGTCTGTTAAGGAAGGTCAAAGGTCTCTTAAATCGGGAGATCACAACCATTCACCATTGAACAACGGTCTGGAAATGGGAAATGGAACTAGTCTGAGTACTGTGCTGTACGCATGTATTACTCCTGATCTAAAATCAGACAGTACTTGGAACAAAATTTCATCCCAATTAGTAATTAGGAAAGTTTGTAAAATCAATCCTGATAGATCTCGATGTAGTGGTTTTTTTCTTGGAAAAAGGGAAAAAAAAGGGAAAAAGTTTTCTTTTTAAGGGTTCACTTAGGGTTAGAGTTGAAATATTTTTAGGATTACGGTTGAAATGTAAAAAGCAATTTATTTTATAAGTTTAGATAAAAATGGTGTTTCGTAATTTTTTTTTAAAAATTGCTTATTTTGTAGGTTTTTAAATTTTAAGAAGTTTTTAAAAATTGAGAAGAGATTACTTTTTATAAGTAGCTTATTAAATAAATCACCACATTTTTTAAAAAATTTCTATTATAACCTTAATATTTTAACAAAATAACAATTTAAGCTTATATTTATTTTATTTATTATATAATAAAACATAATTTTTGTAATAAAATTTACCAAATGTATATACTGTGCTTTTTAAACTCATAGTAACCGTAACAATATAATTACCGAACATCAATCTACTTTTTTAATCAACATTTTATTTCATTTAGACAGTAGAAATAACTTATTTCATGAGCCATTGCAATCCCAAACTAGCCCTAAGTCATTACATCTATTTATTTTTTCAAGTTAATGAAAATTTTTAGTCATTAAGTTATTACACTATTTTTTTAACTTTTTACTTATTTTAAAAAATATGAATGATACCATTGAAAGATGTTGTCCAAAGTATCTTTATCTAATTAATTTATTTTCATCCCTTCATAAATAAAACTTACTAATTAGTATTATTACTCATCTTTATAACTCGTGATAATGTAGTACCAAATTATTATTTTTTTTATATTCTTTAAATTAGCATTATTTATCTTTACATCTTTTTGAATATTTTTCATAGAGTACATCATAAGCTACAATAAAATTGATTAACATGATCTAATTCATAATATCAAAAGGAGCAAAGATATCCGCATATTAAAAAATGTGGATCCGGATGCAAGTGCATCCAGAAAACCAGATATCCGAATTCGGTTAATCTTATTTTAAATTAAAAATATATGTTAAAATTAAATTATAAATTATAAATTAATTTTTCTTTGTCGATTTACGATGTTGTTGTATGTTATTTATGTTGAATTATTAATGGTTGAATTATGATTGAATTTTATTTCATATTATTAAGTAAATTATTGAATTTTATTTTAAATTAAAGATTAAATTAAAAATATAATTTAAAAATTAAATTAAAAATTAAAAACTAAATTTTATTTGTGATTTTATAATATTGTTTAAGTTATTCATGTTAAATTATTAATTATTGAATTATGATTAAATTTTATTTGATATTATTGAGTAAATTATTAAAATTTTAAATTATATATTAAATTATTGAATTTTGATTGTTACGGATCCGGATATTTGGAATATCTACCTTGCATCCGTTGTGGATATTACCCTCATTTGGATCGGCATATTTTTTTTGTAGATTTAGATATAGAAATGTAAATCTGGATCCAGATTTTGTCAACCCCACACCCTAAAATCAAACTTCTTGGAAATAGTTTTATACTCATTACGACCTTGATAACCTTGTTTAATTACAGAATACATTGGTTGCACTATGTTAGCATGTTAGAGATAGAGCTTTTAACCAATTAAATATGTCATTTGGATTAGGTCAAATGGGCTTACTATGATTACACTCACTTTAATTTACAGAATATTATTTTAAAATGAAAAAACTTCCTCAATAGGCCTCTAAGGTGCTATTAGTCAAGTAGTTCTCCTCATGATTACTGATTCACAAACCAATATTTTTTTACTTTAAAGTACCGACGTTGCTCAATAATCAATGGTCTTTATGATGTAGGTTTAAGAGACACTTTTAAACACAAATTTATATACAATATTATGACCATTGGATTAGAGCTAAATAACGGTTGAGATTAAAGTAGATATGAATTTTTTAATTTTAAAAACTAACAAATTAATTCATTAAAAAAAAACTAACAAATTAATGATGTGGCTTCCCATATAATAATAAATTATTGCTCATTTTTCTCTTTTTAGTTAATTTATTCTCTCTTTTGTCATTTATAATATTAGTCGTCTCTCTTATAAAAACACCAAAAATAAAAAAATTTCATAAACCTAGGAACAAATCATCACATCCAAAAAGAAAGAAAATTGAGTGAAATAACCAAGGTAATAATCTTTTTTTTTTCTCCTCATTGTCAAATTTTAATCTTGTTTTATTTAGTTTTTGTTAACCCATTTTCATCAAAATTACAATTCTAGATGGGAAATCAAAACTGGATCAAGCTATGAACATTGATGCTGAGCATTAATTTTGTAAGTTTTATTATAACTTCTTTTTCCTATATTGTTCGTTAGCTGATTGTAATAGATAACATATCTTGTATAGAAGGAAGATACTACAACAAAAAGGGTCATTTCTAGGGGCAAATGCCCTGAAAAATACACATATGCCCTAAAAAAAAATATTAAGCAAAATTTTCGATGAGTCATCTGATAAAAAAAAATTTCCGAGAGCATTGCTGTCGAAACGGAATTAAATACGCTCTGAAATAAGATAGGGTACACCTAGTTATTTTTATTTTCAAATGTAACTTGCGTTCAGAAATAAAAGATAATTGGAAATATATTTCTCTTTTTGTACAATTTCTCTTTTTGTACAGTGACCCCTGTATTTTATTTACTAATAATGTTATTTTATTTTTATTTTTGAAATTTCTATATTATGAAAGTAACATAACAAATATAATAATAATACACAAAGTATACTAAATGTAACCTCATTAATTTCAAAAGTTCATAAAAGGACATCTATCATTCCAAAATACAACAAAAATATCAATTTTATAGTATCTTTTAAATTAAAAGTATATAAAAATGTATATAAAAATGGTATCATCATATCTTGAATATGTTCAATCATCCTCTACAATAGCTTCTTCATTTTCTGAATCGTTTCCCTCGACATCATCATCTTTATCCCCATTATCTCCATCATCATCGCCTTCCGTCAAAACAAGATCCTACATAAAAGAAGAAATTTTTAATCATTATTATTACCAAATCAGGAACTGCTATAACAATCTAATAAAGAAACTAAGACTAATGAGAATTTATACAACTAAAGAAAGTATAATAAAAAAAATCTATATATATGAATAAAATCTCCATTCGAGAAATATTTTTCACTCATCCAAAGGTAAACCTTGATCTACGACAGTTGATCTTATTGCTTCCATTGTTTCTTGTAACAAGTACACATGTTTCTGTAAGTGCATATAGCAATGAAATCATGCAAATAAATGAGGAATATTATGAAAATTTAATATCAAATACACACATCCATTTCCTTTGCCTTGTTACTTGCCCATATTCCATTATTCCTTACATGAAACAATTTGAATAAATCAATTGGACTAAGTTCACTCCCCATTTATTGCTGCAACAAAGAATTGAAATAAAATATGGTTATATTATATAAGTATGCAAACACCACTATCATTATAATCAAAGTCAACCAATTTCTCTTACCACTTCTCTTCTATGCATAGCCATTAGGACTGAACCTGTAGTATGAATAAGTTTTGACTTTGGCTTGATTCCTCTTGTTCGATGTGCTCATCTTCTCCTCTCTCTCTCTCTCTCTCTCTCTATATATATATATATATATATATGGGTCCACCTATGTTGCAACAGTTGCAACATACCACTTCTTTTGTCATTTTATAATTTAATCATTGGATCCAAGAGAAGAATGGTAAAAGTAAATCCAACGGCAGAGTGTATTTATTTAGGTTATTTTCATTGCAATCTCCCTTGTTTTCTGAAATGTCAGGAAAAAATATAATTATTATTATTTTATTAATTGGCTCAGTTGTTAAATGATATGAATAAGAACTAGGAAATTTAAGAGGACTTTTATTATTGATATTATGCAATTACAATGCATGATTAAATACTAGTTTATAGGAGCCACAACTCGTTAAATATAAAATAAAGCTTATGTTTGCGTCCTAACTTCATAAAGATAAATACGTTTATTTATTCCACAAATTCATAAATATTTCATATTTTTTAATTATTAGTATCATTTCTAAATCTACTCTCATTATGTAAATTTATTAAAAATTCTATTTAATTATTATTTTTATATTAATTATTAATATATAAATATAATATGATATAATAAAATAATATTATAATATAATTTAGTTTTAATATTATAATTATTATAGTAAAAATAAAAATATAATTTAAATATATTTAATGTTTCTATTAAGACAAAATTTAGCACATTGTAGTGAATTCTATAATTGCCCACAATCTAACTTTTAAAATTTCCAAACATAGGTAAGTAATAAATTAACGTGAACAATATTATAACAATATACAATAGAATGTTCTAAGCACATTCTAATTGTGCGTTTATTAAATAAGAATCGAAATGAGCTAGAATCGTAATAGGAATCGAATATGAATGAACAACATTCTCATTGATGTGTTTACTTTATTTTATAATTGGAATAAATTATTTTAAGTTATTAAAATGCCCTTTGTTAATTGTGTACCTAATATTATTTGTATATATTATAATTAAAACAATAATAATAATAAAACTAAAAATAATAATTATGACAATAAGGTTAATTAAAAAAATTATTAAAATTTAACAATAATAATAATAACAACAACAACGACAACAAAATTAACTGAAATAATAATATTAATAATTTTTATTATTTAATTATTAAAATTATTAATAAGTTTTAATAATATTATTATTAATAAAAATAATAACAACAATAATTAAAATAAAAAAGTTAATATATTTTAATAATAACATTAATTTTAATGATAACAAGGTAAATATTAATAATAATGAATTAATTACGGTATAATAACAATTAAAATAATAAAAGTAATAAAATTTTAATAATAATAATGACAGTAATAATCATAAATAATAATAATTAAAATAATAAAATTTAATAGCAATAATCTTATATAATAATAATGATATTAACAATAACAATAATAAATTAAAATTCTTTTCAAATGTTATTTTATTCTAAAAATGGACTTATATGTAAAAGTTTGTAACTTTTAGTTCCTATTGAATTTTACAAAAAATATAAGGTGATGTAATGTAATCAAATACAAAAGGACAAAAGTTATTGTATGCTGTAACTGTTGCAACATAGGCGGACCATATATATATATATATATATATATATTACAATCCCTACTCAGAGTTTTGTATTGTTTATATCGATGATGTTTTAATTTTTTCTCAAAGCATTGATCAACATTTCAAACACCTAAAGACTTTTTATCTTATTACAAAGAAGGCTGGATTAGCCCTTTCTAGTGCAAAGATTTCGTTATTTCAAACTAAAGTCAGGTTTCTTGGTCACTACATTTCCAAAGGAACCATTACTCCTATTGAAAGATCTCTTTTACTGAGCCCGGCAGTAATCTCTTTTGCTTTGAAATATATACCATCATAGTTGACAGCATATGGGGTTATCAAATTTATAAAAGGTGTTCCCAAAATGATAGCATGGTGTATATCATTTGTAAGAACAAAAGAGGTTTTAAATTGAGTTTAAAACCTCTTTTGTTCTTACAAATGATATACACCATGCTATCATTTTAACACCTTTATAAATTTGATATGATGGTATATATTTCAAAAGTCTTATTGAACAATGTCAAGATCATTTGGAATTGACTCAAAAAACTGATTACTGCCGGGCTCAGTAACGCGAGCCTGTCACCAAGTGGGGCATCAAGGTGTTTAGGGTTTAGGGTTTTGTATGAAGAAAGTGTTATACCAGGCCTGTTGGTAATCCCAGTAGGAGAAAGACCTACAGTGTGGCAAACGGGTCTCAAAATCAAGGGGGAAAGTTTTAAAATTGTGGAGCAGATCACCCCACTGGTTAGGGCTCAAAACTTTTAAAATTGTGGCCGTAGAATGTGGGTTTTACTTAAAAAGAAATGTTTGAATTTTACTGAGTCAGTAATTTCCAAAATACTTTGATAGTAAGACTGGGGTTTTGTCAAATCCCATGGTTTGAAAAACCAGCCTTGGGGGAAAAATTTTGAAATACTTTGAAAAGGATCAGAATGGTAAAACCCATCTTCTATTGAAAGAATGTTTTGGAAATGGGCTTTATCAAACCAATCGGAGGTTTTCTTTGAGAGAGCACAATTTGGGAAGATGAGCTCTCACCAGAAACAACAATGTTTTGAGAGGAAGGCTTTGAGATTTCTTTAGAGGTGGGTTTGTCCTCCTCTTTAGGTTGGACTTGGGAAAGGCTTTGGAGAGCTATCATAAGCTCAGGTGACTTTGTAATGGAACTTATCCACTGCTTTACTTGGTCTTCAGAAGAAACGGATTTGTATGTGGCTTCATGTTCTTCAACCAATTCAATCCAAGATTTAATTGGCATGGCTGAGGAAAGGAGTTTTTCTTTAGGAGGGGTTGCTTGAAGATCTTTGGATGGTTCTTGGGAAGCAGGAGCTTTCCCTTTGTCAATTCTTCTTTTTGGAGCCATTCATTTTGAAGAAATTCCGAGTTAGAAAATCAGAATTTTTATCACCTTTAATAAATTCTATGTCAAAATCAAAAACGAGAATAGCTTGCCAACGTGCAAAAATTTGTTTTGATGCAATATTTTGAACATCCTTTTCCAAAACATGTTTTGCAGCTTTGCAATCAATTCTAAGTAAAAATTTTTGATTTAGCAACTCACTTTGGAATTTTGTAATGCATAAAACAATAGAAAGAATTTCTTTTTTGATAGTAGAATAGTTTCTCTGACAATCGTTCCAATGAGCAGAAACATATTGTACTATCTGTTCTTTATCATTATTTCTTTGTTTTAAAATACCTCCATAACCTAAATCGATGCATCGGTTCAACAATTTTAGAAATGTAGGATTTGCAAGATGCAAACAAGGAATGCTTTTGCTTTTATTAATCTAACAACTTTAGTATGCTCATCGACCATGGATTTTTTAACCTATCATGCGAAGTTTTGACATCCTATTGATGTTTAAATCAAGAACATAATTTAGAGAAATCTTTGTAATTGAGTTTTATCTAAAATTTTGTGGGAATTTGTCGCAAATAAAAGAGATCTTTCAATAGGAGTAATGGTTCCTTTGGAAATGTAAGAAACGACTTTAGTTTGAAATAACGAAATCTTTGCACTAGAAAGGGCTAATCTTTGTAATAAGATAAAAAGTCTTTAGGTGTTTGAAATGTTGATCAATGCTTTGAGAAAAATTAAAACATCATCGATATAAACAATACAAAACTCGAGTAGGATTGTAAATATCATTCATGATTCTTTGAAATTCGAGGTGCATTTTTAAACCAAAAGGCATTCCACTCATATTGACCAAAACAAGAAATGCGTCTTTAGGATGAATCAATTTGCCAAAATCCCGACTTCATATCAAATTTTGAAAAATGAAGGCGAGCGAGTTTTTGAAGCAAGTCTTTTTATTAGGTATCGGATACCTAATCCATTTCAAAGCACTATTTAAAGGTTTGTAATTTATCACAAGTACACCTCTTTCAATTTCAGAATTTTTATTCACATAAAAAGCAGCACAAGACCAAGGTGACCTGGATTTTACAATAAGACCTTTGGAAATAAGATCATTAATTTCTTCTTTACAATGTTGTTCTAAATCCGAATTCATTTGGATCGGACGGGCTTTAGTAGGTATTTGCTTTTCATCAAAAGAATTTTCATATGGCAAATCTACCATGTGTTGTTTCCTATTCCAAAAAGCACTTGGTAAATCAGCACAAATTTCTTTTTCAATAAGACTTTTGAAATCAGAAATTTTTCTTTGTATAAAATCACTTTGAATTTCAATTCTTTGAAAATTTAAATCCTTTTGTAAATGAAACAAGTCATCTTGTTTAGATTTTACAATAGCATTGATTTTGTTTTGGTGCTTTGACAATATTAAGGTTTCTAGTCTTTGGTTTTTCAATAAATGGAAAAGCAAGTTCTTTGGATTTTGCTTTGAAATATATACCATCATAGTTGACAGCATATGGGGTTATCAAATTTATAAAAGGTGTTCCCAAAATGATAGCATGGTGTATATCATTTGTAAGAACAAAAGAGGTTTTAAACTCTATTTTGTCATTATAAATGGACGCTTCAACTTTAAGTAACATTGAGTTTTGAATTATTAGAGTCTTTCTTTTGTTTTTTCATGAAATCTCTTTGGAACAATGTCTTCTCGTATGCAATTTAAATCAAGACAAGATCAAAGAGCAATGGCATCCATCGCAAAATCATCGAAAAATTAAAGTAATCTTGATTAAATACTTTACGGTGGTGATTTGCTTTAAAACAAACAAAAATCATTTGGAATTGACTCAATATTATCTACCTTCTCAAAATCATCATTTTGATTCAACCTCCTTATCTAAGTATCTTGTCTTTGTAAAAGGAGTTGAATAGTTAATCAGTTTTTGTTTTTCTTTTAAATCCTTTATTTCAAGTTTTATATCCTTAATCTCCTTTTGAAGATCTTGGATATTAGGAATAGATTTCTTTGTTTTCTTTTTATCTAAAATCTCAGTTAAATCATAAGAATTCTTTTTGACAATAGGGATTTTAGAAGAAGAAGCTTCTGTTTTGCTTGAATCCATGGTTTTTAAAAGCTTGTCAAGATATTCTTTTTGTAGATTTGGATCGAAATATGCTTTACAAGTTCAAGGAAAATTTCTTGGTCTTTTGTCAAAACATTGATTTTCTTTAAATAAGAATTATCCGAATCAATCACTATTGCTAGATGCGAGCTATCGAGTCAAATAATTCATCGACTTGGAGGGTCATCATTACCGGAGGACTCGAATCGAAGACCACCGAAGAGGGGCAATTTTGGAAAGGATTTCCTCGAGGCCGAGCTCGTGGAGTCTCCTGCTCATTTTACAAAAACGTGCAGATGACCTTTCATACCACATTTAAACAGCATCTTTAAAATTGAAGGGTTTTAGGATTGGCTTTAAACTCTTTCTTTTTAGAGAAACTTCGTTTTTTATAAGGCTTCGAAGGTTTCTTATAAGGAAGTTTTCTAAAATCATGAAAGGGTTTTCTATGGCTCTTAGACTTGTAATGTTTTTTGTAAGGTTTTGAAGAACACTTACCATTACAGTCTTTGGAAGTGGAAGCTTTAAAGGGTCATAATTGCTTTAACCCGCCTAATTCTTGCTTAGATTGCCTAAGCTCTTGTTTTAGACGTTTCTGAAGTTTCAAGTCCTGACAGATCTTTAAACCTTCTTTGTTGACAAAGCTGACTAATTCACCATAGGTGAGTTCGTCATAGGGAATACGATTATCAAAAAGAGCTTTGATAGAGTTTCTTACCTTTTCTCCTAATAAGGTAGGTAAACCTGCAAGGAATTTTTCCTTCCAAGTTACATGATTTGCATCATCCCTTAGGAAGAGTCTGGTGAAGAAAGTGGCTTTGTAATCATTAAAATCACTAAGTTTCCTACATCTTAAGTTGTGTAGTAACTCAGCATTTTTGTCTCTAAGATGAGAAGGATCTCCTATGAAGTGGAGAGAAATAGTCAATATCAAGTAAAGATTGGGTTATTGAGCTCATCCGGGGCACCATTCTCATCGATTTGAATGGCATTCAAGATGTCTAATTGCTGCAATTTAGTGAGAAGATGATCCCACCATCCTTTGAGTTGACCAAGAGCAATCGGATTTTGGCTCTATCAAGTTCTGATTGGGTTTTATAAGCATTACGCCATGGTCATTTCGCAAAACACCTAAAATGTTGTATTCGGACATTCCATCTATATTCCACTCGTAAGATGCATTATATCGAGCTTGATTTAATGCACTCGTTGTCTATAGTCAAAAGTGGAGACTTGGAAGTAGGAGTGCCAATTCCCAATGAATTTTGTTGGCTTTAGGAAGAAAGGCTTTAAGTCGAAGAGGCAATAAACTGGTCTTCGAGTACTCCAATTCTACTCGGGAGTATCAATCTTGCTAGATTGAGGAGCTATTTGAACTTTGCTAGATGAGGAAGCCTTCATCCTATCTAGTTGTTCTCAATGGCTTTGGCAAAATCAGATTTTTCCGCATGGACAAGCTTCTGACTAGTTTTCGAAACCTGAAAAGGTTTGAAAATAGGTTCTTTAAGCTTTTTATCAGAATCTGATTTTAAAGAAACAGGTTTTGGACTAGGAGAAACAGATATCGTAGACTGTTGAAACTGGTTTTCTAATCTAGTCAACTGTTTTCCTATGGTATTTAAGTTAGTGTTACAGAAATTATTCTGTTGAATAATACTACTTAAATTGATTTCAGGATCATTTGGCTTTGGAATTTTGTAAGGTGAGGCTCGATTTCAACGGAGGTTCACCATGATCTATGATAACACTCCAAGAGGATGCTCGATCGTTCTATTACTATCGAAGAGTTTCCACTCAAGTGGTTTTTTCGTAGTAATAGGGTTTGACTCTTTGAAAGGATAGGAAATGTTGTTTTGAGAAGAATATATTTCAACCAATCAAAAACAATATATGAACTTGATGGGAATTAACAAATTCATAGTAAGTTTGTTGGATTTCCTTCCTTTGTTCTAAAAAATGTTTAAAAAACCAAAGTCTTTTTTCTTTGTTATCCATTGAATAAAAATCATGATGCAACATGTCTTTATCTAGTTCAAAATGCTTTTTGACATTTAAAACATTTTCTGCAGAATGTAGAGAAGTTGGAGGAGAAGGTTCCTTCTTCTCTTTGTTCATGTTGCTAATGTAAATGGGGTGTGGTACCTTTGTAGTGTAGTCAAGAACTAATAGAAGAACTAGGTAAAAGTGGAAAACCTAGGTTGGCTCTGAAATGGAAGATTTATGACAGAGGGTATTTTTGTAAATTTCCTTTCTATTGAAGGAATGCTTGAGCATGATGCTTTATCGGAGAATCTGGATGAATTAGATCTCCTGAATGATAATTTGACTTTACCATCAGAATACTGAGTTACATTTTGCAACTCTGTATTGGGCTCAAGTTGTTTTGGAATCACTGGTGGAGCGGCTCCTTCAAGAATCCATTCCTCAGGAAGATTGACATCTTTCCATTGGATTGGTTTTGGAATGACAGTGTTTGCTCTGGACAGATCAGTCTGTAAGAGAAGAGTTTCATCTCTTTTGGACTGAAATTTATGCTGAGTGCTGAATGCAGTAATCATAGCTTTGTAAGAGATTTTAAAAATCAATGCAACAGGGATAGATCCCTCAATCATACGATAGTTATGCGTTTTGATTTGTAAAATCATGCTTTTCAAAATGTTTTTGTCTTTAAGAGACAATGTTATGTTTGGATAGCAATCAAATGAAATGGGACCTTTACATAAGCTGGATTCAATGCTACTTAGCAGAGAATCATCAAAAGAGATGAATCGACCATCTCTAAGAAGGATAAGTATCCAAGCCTTCGTAAGGGGCTTTATGCCTATTTGGATGAGACCTATATGAATGTAATTGAAATTCTTTTCTTTTAGCTTTTTTAAAGATTTTTCTGAAAACAAATTAATTGTTTCAAAAGGCTTTGAAAGAGTTATATCACGTTCTTCAGTTTTTATAACATAATCATTTTTCAAGAAATCAAGCTTTCTTGTCCTGTAAATCTTTTCTTTTGAAATCTTTGGAAGTTCCCAACAATCAATTGCTTTATCAAAGTTCTCAATAACAAATTCTTCTGAACTCACAACATGCTTTGAATCACTAGTCTTCCCGGAAGAAGAGCTAGAAAAGGACGATGTTCTACAGTGAAGAGGATCCATGAATAGAATCCTGGGTTCTATCTTTGGTTTGGTCAGAAAGGCTACAGGTATGGTTTTACAGCCCTAAACGGAAAACTTATCCTTGGACGGGACTTACTACCAGTAAAAATTCACCTCAAAAACAAAACTTCAAAATAAAACACAAGATTTTAAACACAGAATTCAAAACTGCTTTACACTATCCTCCCCTTGGCTCTGATACCAGAAGGAAATAGGATGTCTAATCTACTGGGAGTAAACGAGTGAAGAAGAAGATCATTTGGAATTGACTCAATATTATGTGTTTAAGCATCCATTTATAACGCGAATATCTTGACAACTTTACAGTCTTTGTAAAGTTGAAGCATCCATTTATAATGACAAAATTGAGTTTAAAACCTCTTTTGTTCTTACAAATGATATACACCATGCTATCATTTTGGGAACACCTTTTATAAATTTGATAACCCCATATGCTGTCAACTATGATGGTATATATTTCAAAGCAAAATCCAAAGAACTTGCTTTTCCATTTATTGAAAAACCAAAGACTAGAAACCTTAATATTGTCAAAGCCTGTTCGGTCTACCAAAACAAAATCAATGCTATTGTAAAATCTAAACAAGATGACTTGTTTCATTTACAAAAGGATTTAAATTTTCAAAGAATTGAGAGTCAAATACAAAGTGACTTTATACAAAGAAAAATTTCTGATTTCAAAAGTCTTATTGAAAAAGAAATTTGTGCTGATTTACCAAGTGCTTTTTGGAATAGGAAACAACACATGGTAGATTTGCCATATGAAAATTCTTTTGATGAAAAGCAAATACCTACTAAAGCCCGTCCAATACAAATGAATTCGGATTTAGAACAACATTGTAAAGAAGAAATTAATGATCTTATTTCCAAAGGTCTTATTGTAAAATCCAGGTCACCTTGGTCTTGTGCTGCTTTTTATGTAAACAAAAATTCTGAGATTGAAAGAGGTGTACCCAGACTTGTGATAAATTACAAACCTTTAAATAGTGCTTTGAAATGGATTAGGTATCCGATACCTAATAAAAAAGACTTGCTTCAAAAACTCTGCTCGGCCTTCATTTTTTCAAAATTTGATATGAAGTCGGGATTTTGGCAAATTCAGATTCATCCTAAAGACCGTTACAAAACAGCATTTACTGTTCCTTTTGGTCAATATGAGTGGACAGTAATGCCTTTTGGTTTAAAAAATGCACCCTCGGAATTTCAAAGAATCATGAATGATATTTACAATCCCTACTCAGAGTTTTGTATTGTTTATATCGATGATGTTTTAATTTTTTCTCAAAGCATTGATCAACATTTCAAACACCTAAAGACTTTTTATCTTATTACAAAGAAGGCTGGATTAGCCCTTTCTAGTGCAAAGATTTCGTTATTTCAAACTAAAGTCAGGTTTCTTGGTCACTACATTTCCAAAGGAACCATTACTCCTATTGAAAGATCTCTTTTATTTGCAGACAAATTCCCAGACAAAATTTTAGATAAAACTCAATTACAAAGATTTCTCGGTAGTCTAAATTATGTTCTTGATTTCTGTCCTAACATCAATAGGATGTCAAAACTTCTGCATGATAGGTTAAAAAAGAATCCTGTTGCATGGTCAGATGAGCATACTAAAGTTGTTAGATTAATAAAACAGTCTGTTAAAAGCATTCCTTGTTTGCATCTTGCTCTGTACTGGGAGTAAACGAGCCACGTACTTCAAATAAATTAAAATTTTGATCAACCGCGTTCCAAAGCAAAGTAGATCTCCAGATCTATCAAAGAATTTAATAAAGAAACGGTAAGTCCTTTTAAAATCTGACGAAGCCGATTCGATTAATTGTTTAATTTGAGTTTTAAATAATAAAGTATTTTGAAAACACATCCATCCTTCGATCCTATTTCCTTCTGGTATCAGAGCCAAGGGGAGGATAGTGTAAAGCAGTTTTGAATTCTGTGTTTAAAATCTTGTGTTTTATTTTGAAGTTTTGTTTTTAAGGTGAATTTTTACTGGTAGTAAGTCCCGTCCAAGGATAAGTTTTCCGTTTAGGGCTGTAAAACCATACCTGTAGCCTTTCTGACCAAACCAAAGATAGAACCCAGGATTCTAACCATGGATCCTCTTCACTGTAGAACATCGTCCTTTTCTAGCTCTTCTTCCGGGAAGACTAGTGATTCAAAGCATGTTGTGAGTTCAGAAGAATTTGTTATTGAGAACTTTGATAAAGCAATTGATTGTTGGGAACTTCCAAAGATTTCAAAAGAAAAGATTTACAGGACAAGAAAGCTTGATTTCTTGAAAAATGATTATGTTATAAAAACTGAAGAACGTGATATAACTCTTTCAAAGCCTTTTGAAACAATTAATTTGTTTTCAGAAAAATCTTTAAATAAGCTAAAAGAAAAGAATTTTAATTACATTCATATAGGTCTCATCCAAATAGGCATAAAGCCCCTTACCAAAGAAGGCTTGGATACTTCTATCCTTGCTGTTCTTAGAGATGGTCGATTCATCTCTTTTGATGATTCTCTGCTAAGTAGCATTGAATCCAGCTTATGTAAAGGTCCCATTTCATTTGATTGCTATCCAAACATAACATTGTCTCTTAAAGACAAAAACATTTTGAAAAGCATGATTTTACAAATCAAAACGCATAACTATCGTATGATTGAGGGATCTATCCCTGTTGCATTGATTTTTAAAATCTCTTACAAAGCTATGATTACTGCATTCAGCACTCAGCATAAATTTCAGTCCAAAAGAGATGAAACTCTTCTCTTACAGACTGATCTGTCCAGAGCAAACACTGTCATTCCAAAACCAATCCAATGGAAAGATGTCAATCTTCCTGAGGAATGGATTCTTGAAGGAGCCGCTCCACCAGTGATTCCAAAACAACTTGAGCCCAATACAGAGTTGCAAAATGTAACTCAGTATTCTGATGGTAAAGTCAAATTGTCATTCAGGAGATCTAATTCATCCAGATTCTCCGATAAAGCATCATGCTCAAGCATTCCTTCAATAGAGAGAAAATTTACAAAAATACCCTCTGTCATAAATCTTCCATTCCAGAGCCAACCTAGGTTTTCCACTTCGGATTTACCTAGTTCTTCTATTAGTTCTGTTGACTACACTACAAAGGTACCACACCCCATTTACATTAGCAGTCAACATGAACAAAGACAGGAAGAGAAGGAACCTTCTCCTCCAACTTCTCCTACATTCTCTGCAGTCACAGAAAATGTTTTAAATGTCATTGAAAAGCATTTTGAACTAGATAAAGACATGTTGCATCATGATTTTTATTCAATGGATAACAAAGAAAAAAGACTTTGGTTTTTTAAACATTTTTTAGAACAAAGGAAGGAAATCCAACAAACTTACTATGAATTTGTTAATTCCCATCAAGTTCATATATTGTTTTTTGATTGGTTCGAAATATATTCTTCTCAAAACAACATTTCCTATCCTTTCAAAGAGTCAAACCCTATTACTACCAGAAAGAAAACCACTGAGTGGAAACTCTTCGATAGTAATAGAACAGTCGATTCAGAGCATCCCCCTCTTAGGAGTGTTATCATAGATCATGGTGAACCTCCTGTTGAAATCAGAGCCTCACCTTACAAAATTCCAAAGCCAAATGATCCTGAAATCAATTTAAGTAGTATTATTCAACAGAATAATTTCTGTAACACTAACTTAAATACCATAGGAAAACAGTTGACTAGATTAGAAAACCAGTTTCAACAGTCTACGATATCTGTTTCTCCTAGTCCAAAACCTGTTTCTTTAAAATCAGATTCTGATAAAAAGCTTAAAGAACCTATTTTCAAACCTTTTCAGGTTTCGAAAACTAGTCAGAAGCTTGTCCATGCGGAAAAATCTGATTTTGCCAAAGCCATTAGAGAACAACTAGATAGGATAGAAGCTGCTTCTTCCTCATCTAGCAAAGTTCAAATAGCTCCCGATACTCCTCAATCTAGCAAGATTGATACTCCCCAGTTGAGTAGAATTGGAGTACTCGACCAAGACCAGGTTTCTATTGCCTCTTCTGACTTAGAAGCCTTTACTGAAGAGCCCATTCCTAAAGCCAACAAAATTCATTGGGAATTGGCACTCCCTACTTCCAAGTCTCCACCTGATTTGACTATAGACAACAGGCCTAGTGCATTAAATCAAGCTCGATATAATGCATCTTCTGTCTATGAGTGGAATATAGATGGAATGTCCGAATACAACATTTTAGGTGTTTTGCAGCAAATGACCATGGCAGCCAATGCTTATAAAACCCAATCAGGAACTTCTGATAGAGCCAGCGAAAACGATTCGGTCAACTCAAAGGATGGTGGGATCATCTTCTCACTAAATTGCAGCAATTAGACATCTTGAATGCCATTCAAATCGATGAGAATGGTGCCCCCATTCTGGATGAGCTCAATAACCCAATTCAGGATGCTGTTACTACCTTGATATTGACCATCTCTCTCCACTTCATAGGAGATCCTTCTCATCTTAGAGACAAAAATGCTGAGTTACTACACAACTTGAGATGTAGGAAACTTAGTGATTTTAATGATTACAAAACCACTTTCTTCACCAGACTCTTCCTAAGGGATGATGCAAATCATGTAACTTGGAAGGAAAAATTCCTTGCAGGTTTACCTACCCTATTAGGAGAAAAGGTAAGAAACTCCATCAAAGCTCTTTTTGATAATCGTATTCCCTATGACGAACTCACCTATGGTGAATTAGTCAGCTTTGTCAACAAAGAAGGTTTAAAGATCTGTCAGGACTTGAAACTTCAGAAACGTCTAAAACAAGAGCTTAGGCAATCTAAGCGGGTTCTGCAAGCAATTCAATTATGACCCCTTTAAAGCTTCCACTTCCAAAGACTGTAATGGTAAGTGTTCTTCAAAACCTTACAAAAAACATTACAAGTCTAAGAGCCATAGAAAACCCTTTCATGATTTTAGAAAACTTCCTTATAAGAAACCTTCGAAGCCTTATAAAAAACGAAGTTTCTCTAAAAAGAAAGAGTTTAAAGCCAATCCTAAAACCCCGTTCAATTTTAAAGATGCTACTGCTTCAAATGTGGGATGAAAGGTCATACTGCACGTTTTTGTAAAATTAACAGGTGACTCTACGAGCTCGGCCTCGAGGTGGAAATCCTTTCCAAATTTGCCCCTCTTCTTCTGATTCTGAGTCCTCCTGGTCGGGTAATGATGACCCCCTCCAAGTCGATGAATTATTTGACTCAGATAGCTCTGCATCTAGCAATAGTGATTCTGATTCGGATAATTCTTATTTAAAGAAAATCAATGTTTTGACAAAAGACCAAGAAATTTTTCTTGAACTTGTAAAGCATATTTCTGATCCAAATCTCCAAAAAGAATATCTTGACAAGCTTTTAAAAACCATGGATTCAAGCAAAACAGAAGCTTCTTCTTCTAAAATCCCTATTGTCAAAAAAAAACTCTTATGATTTAACTGAGATTTTAGATAAAAAGAAAACAAAGAAATCTATTCCTAATATCCAAGATCTTCAAAAGGAGATTAAGGATATAAAACTTGAAATAAAGGATTTAAAAGAAAAACAAAATCGATTCGCAACTATTCAACTCCTTTTACAAAAACAGTTGCAAGATACTTCCGATAAGGAGGTTGAATCAGAAAATGATGATTTTGAGCAAAATATTGATAATATTGAGTCAATTCCAAATGATTTTTTGTTTGTTCTAAAGCAAATCACCACCAGAAAGTACTTAATCAAGATTACTTTAATTTTTTCAGATGATTTTGCGATGGATGCCATTGCTCTATTTGATACTGGTGCTGATTTAAATTGCATACGAGAGGACATTGTTCCAAAGAGATTTCATGAAAAAACAAAAGAAAGACTCTCGGCTGCTAATAATTCAAAACTCAATGTTACTTCTAAAGTTGAAGCATCCATTTATAATGACAAAATTGAGTTTAAAACCTCTTTTGTTCTTACAAATGATATACACCATGCTATCATTTTGGGAACACCTTTTATAAATTTGATAACCCCATATGCTGTCAACTATGATGGTATATATTTCAAAGCAAAATCCAAAGAACTTGCTTTTCCATTTATTGAAAAACCAAAGACTAGAAACCTTAATATTGTCAAAGCCTGTTCGGTCTACCAAAACAAAATCAATGCTATTGTAAAATCTAAACAAGATGACTTGTTTCATTTACAAAAGGATTTAAATTTTCAAAGAATTGAGAGTCAAATACAAAGTGACTTTATACAAAGAAAAATTTCTGATTTCAAAAGTCTTATTGAAAAAGAAATTTGTGCTGATTTACCAAGTGCTTTTTGGAATAGGAAACAACACATGGTAGATTTGCCATATGAAAATTCTTTTGATGAAAAGCAAATACCTACTAAAGCCCGTCCAATACAAATGAATTCGGATTTAGAACAACATTGTAAAGAAGAAATTAATGATCTTATTTCCAAAGGTCTTATTGTAAAATCCAGGTCACCTTGGTCTTGTGCTGCTTTTTATGTAAACAAAAATTCTGAGATTGAAAGAGGTGTACCCAGACTTGTGATAAATTACAAACCTTTAAATAGTGCTTTGAAATGGATTAGGTACCCGATACCTAATAAAAAAGACTTGCTTCAAAAACTCTGCTCGGCCTTCATTTTTTCAAAATTTGATATGAAGTCGGGATTTTGGCAAATTCAGATTCATCCTAAAGACCGTTACAAAACAGCATTTACTGTTCCTTTTGGTCAATATGAGTGGACAGTAATGCCTTTTGGTTTGAAAAATGCACCCTCAGAATTTCAAAGAATCATGAATGATATTTACAATCCCTACTCTGAGTTTTGTATTGTTTATATCGATGATGTTTTAATTTTTTCTCAAAGCATTGATCAACATTTCAAACACCTAAAGACTTTTTATCTTATTACAAAGAAGGCTGGATTAGCCCTTTCTAGTGCAAAGATTTCGTTATTTCAAACTAAAGTCAGGTTTCTTGGTCACTACATTTCCAAAGGAACCATTACTCCTATTGAAAGATCTCTTTTATTTGCAGACAAATTCCCAGACAAAATTTTAGATAAAACTCAATTACAAAGATTTCTCGGTAGTCTAAATTATGTTCTTGATTTCTGTCCTAACATCAATAGGATGTCAAAACTTCTGCATGATAGGTTAAAAAAGAATCCTGTTGCATGGTCAGATGAGCATACTAAAGTTGTTAGATTAATAAAACAGTCTGTTAAAAGCATTCCTTGTTTGCATCTTGCAAATCCTACATTTCCTAAAATTGTTGAAACTGATGCATCAGATTTAGGTTATGGAGGTATTTTAAAACAAAGAAATAATGATAAAATGATAGTACAATATGCTCATTGGAACGATTGTCAGAGAAACTATTCTACTATCAAAAAAGAAATTCTTTCTATTGTTTTATGCATTACAAAATTCCAAAGTGAGTTGCTAAATCAAAAATTTTTACTTAGAATTGATTGCAAAGCTGCAAAACATGTTTTGGAAAAGGATGTTCAAAATATTGCATCAAAACAGATTTTTGCACGTTGGCAAGCTATTCTCAGTGTTTTTGATTTTGACATAGAATTTATTAAAGGAGATAAAAATTCTGTTCCTGATTTTCTAACTCGGGAATTTCTTCAAAACAGGTAATGGCTCCAAAAAGAAGAATTGACAAAGGGAAAGCTCCTGCTTCCCAAGAACCATCCAAAGATCTTCAAGCAACCCCTCCTAAAGAAAAACTCCTTTCCTCAGCCATGCCAATTAAATCTTGGATTGAATTGGTTGAAGAACATGAAGCCACATACAAATCCGTTTCTTCTGAAGACCAAGTAAAGCAGTGGATAAGTTCCATTACAAAGTCACCTGAGCTTATGATAGCTCTCCAAAGCCTTTCCCAAGTCCAACCTAAAGAGGAGGACAAACCCACCTCTAAAGAAATCTCAAAGCCTTCCTCTCAAAACATTGTTGTTTCTGGTGAGAGCTCATCTTCCCAAATTGTGCTCTCTCAGCCAACACCTTCAAAGAAAACCTCCGATTGGTTTGATAAAGCCCATTTCCAAAACATTCTTTCAATAGAAGATGGGTTTTACCATTCTGATCCTTTTCAAAGTATTTCAAAATTTTTCCCCCAAGGCTGGTTTTTCAAACCATGGGATTTGACAAAACCCCAGTCTTACTATCAAAGTATTTTGGAAATTACTGACTCAGTAAAATTCAAACATTTCTTTTTAAGTAAAAAACCCTTATTCTACGGCCACAATTTTAAAAGTTTTGAGCCCTAACCAGTGGGGTGATCTGCTCCACAATTTTAAAACTTTCCCCCTTGATTTTGAGACCCGTTTGCCACACTGTAGGTCTTTCTCCTACTGGGATTACCAACAGGCCTGGTATAACACTTTCTTCATACAAAACCCTAAAAAATCCCATTCTTGGTTATTTTTCTTTAATTCAAAAATAACCGTCCAAAGCCTGCCGAACTGGTTTCACCATTGGTGGAATTATTTTGGTCCAACCTCAGATATCCTTACCCAAAATGCCCTCCAATGCCTAAACCTTTTCAAAGCCAATTATAAACCTACGGAGTCTGAGAAAAGATTTCCTCCTTTTCTCTGCTTCTGTACCAATTTCTTCCTTCCATGGGTCTGGATGTGGAGTCTTCGACATCACACTCAGGATTCCCATTTTATCCTTCAAAGAACCTTTAGAGTCAAATGGTGGTCCAAATTTGATGAGCAATCCAAATTAACTACCAACCAAGTACAAAACTGGCTTTCTGCCCAAGGCCATCTCCAACCAGCCATCAAAGACATTAAAGCCCAAGGCACTTTTCTCACTCAAAAATCCAAAGCCCAAGCCCTCCTAGCAAGTGCCAAAACCGAAGAAGAATACTTCAAAGCAATGGAGCAGCTCCTCGCTTCTCGGTCCAAGTCCTCAGTTGCAGATTCAAATGAAGACAGCGACGAAGATGATGATGAGCCAACTGTCTCCCTTGGAGATGAAAATGAAGATGATTGTTTCGGAATTTTCTCTCCAATAAAGCACTGTAAATAGTTCATGTAACTATTCAAAAAAAAAAAAAAAAAAAAAAAAAAAAAAAAATTAAATATATTTTATCGGGTGGTCCCCTGGACACAAGTGAGAGCGCACATGTCTCTTCACCCGTTTTGTATTTCATTCTGTATTTCAGTATTTGTACATAGTAGTCTTCTATTCAAAGCTACGATCCAAAGGATACTGTGCACTTATGGCTCCGCTACAGCTCCGCTACAGCTTCGCTACAGTGAACAGTTTAAAAGAAAAAATTTTGTATATAAACCAAGAGGAAGACTTAGACTCCTCAGGGTTTTCATTTTTTCTAAAATCTCTCTCTCTCTCTTCTCCTCCTTCTCTCTAAAAATTCTCTCTAAAGCACGAAGGGTTCAAAGAAATTTTCTGTTTACGCAATAGTTCTATCTTAGAGCTTTGAGTGATCAGATTAGTTCTTTACCTTCAACAAATCTTCCCGTCTTTCAATCTTCCCTTCTGGAAAGATTTGAAATATTGTAAAGCAACATCAACAAAGAAAAGTGTATGTCTAGATCTTTGATCTAGTTTTATTTATAAAGCAATTTCAATTCATGTAATTTATTTTTAAAGCATTTTACTTTTCTGCAATTTCATTTCAGCAATTTATTTTAAAGCATTTTCTTTTACAAAGCATGCTAGCAGACTGATCTGTATCAGATCTGCCTTATAAAATATACATTCTTCTGAGGCAAAGAGACCGGATCTCGATCCTCAGTCGTAAACTTCTCTCTCCCCCCTTCTTCAGAGCACCATTTCCGGGAACCGGATCTGGTACTGTGTATGTTTTAGAAGCCAACCTTAATGCATGTTTATTTCAGTAAAGCCCTGTTGCTAGGTTTGCTAAAATCAACCTAACTCAGATCTGGTAAAGGCCCTTCTAAAATTGGACAACCACGTTTAAAGAAACTAATAATTATTTGGTAAACAAAATTATTTGAGTATATCGGCGGGAATCTTCCGACGTAAATTCCAGAGGCGAACCCGAATGGGCGTTAGTCTGGTCTGTACTGGGAGTAAACGAGCCACGTACTTCAAATAAATTAAAATTTTGATCAACCGCGTTCCAAAGCAAAGTAGATCTCCAGATCTATCAAAGAATTCAATTATGACCCCTTTAAAGCTTCCACTTCCAAAGACTGTAATGGTAAGTGTTCTTCAAAACCTTACAAAAAACATTACAAGTCTAAGAGCCATAGAAAACCCTTTCATGATTTTAGAAAACTTCCTTATAAGAAACCTTCGAAGCCTTATAAAAAACGAAGTTTCTCTAAAAAGAAAGAGTTTAAAGCCAATCCTAAAACCCCGTTCAATTTTAAAGATGCTACCTGTTTCAAATGTGGTATGAAAGGTCATACTGCACGTTTTTGTAAAATGAACAGGAGACTCCACGAGCTCGGCCTCGAGGAGGAAATCCTTTCCAAAATTGCCCCTCTTCTGGTCGGGTCTTCTGATTCTGAGTCCTCCTGGTCGGGTAATGATGACCCCCTCCAAGTCGATGAATTATTTGACTCAGATAGCTCTGCATCTAGCAATAGTGATTCTGATTCGGATAATTCTTATTTAAAGAAAATCAATGTTTTGACAAAAGACCAAGAAATTTTTCTTGAACTTGTAAAGCATATTTCTGATCCAAATTTACAAAAGGAATATCTTGACAAGCTTTTAAAAACCATGGATTCAAGCAAAACAGAAGCTTCTTCTTCTAAAATCCCTATTGTCAAAAAGAATTCTTATGATTTAACTGAGATTTTAGATAAAAAGAAAATAAAGAAGTCTACTTCTAATATCCAAGATCTTCAAAAGGAGATTAAGGATATTAAACTTGAAATAAAGGATTTAAAAGAAAAGCAAAAAACTGATTCTGCAACTATTCAACTCCTTTTACAAAAACAGTTGCAAGATACTTCCGATAAGGAGGTTGAATCAGAAAATGAAGATTTTGAGCAAAAAGTTGATAATATTGAGTCAATCCCAAATGATTTTTTGTTTGTTTTAAAGCAAATCACCACCAGAAAGTATTTAATCAAGATTACTTCAGTATTTGTACATAGTAGACAAATGCATGTATATAAATTTTCTGACTAAGTTTATTTCATGCTTATTTTATATATATATATATATATATATATATATATATATAATATTAGCTTGAAATAATCTTAGTCAGAAAATTTATATACATGCATGAATGAATATTCTTAAACTGACAGTGAAAAAGGTTGCTCAATTAACATAAAAGATTACTCATTATTATTACCTTCCACCCCTCATCCATCCATTTGTCTCCATATCATTGGAGGCACATTCTCTGGAACATGTGCATAACGCTCTCCAATAGAGGTATACTTTTCTAAAATTGTGCCTCCTAAACTCTGACATCCAATTAAGAAAATGAATTTTCACATGAAGTTCTAATAATTTGTAAAAATTTGATGCATCATTGTTAAGATGTTGGGACAAACTTTCTTCAACTAAGCCAAATATATCATCACATTCATGATCATCATCATCATCATCATCATTATGATCACTATAATATCACCATCATCATTATCACCACCACTATCACTGTTGCTATTTCTAATTTCCCCATGACATAAGATTTTTTTTTATCCTAATATTTAATGTGCCTAAAAGCATAATTAAGAAAATTGTTCACTCTACTAACATATTTACTTGTGGATATTTATAATTGCATCCATGATTTGTCAACCAACATTTTAACTTCAATCAAAAGAAATATATGAAAAGCATAACAATTATGCAGACAGCAACACAGTAGCACTCAAGATATATACAACATCATTTAAAGAAATAGAAGCCTGGCAGATTCTTAGAGAATCAGATTCTGACCTGCAGAATGTCATCAAGAAGGCAGCCACCACAAAGCATAGAGCTACTTCGTATAGTAGTACAACAATCAAGACCTGAAACATGTGCATTAGTATTAATTTATACATGTGAATAAGTGCTTTAAAAAGGCTGGAAATGCTTAGAAAAGAAATCATTGCAGCAAGCTAGGAAAAGTTTAAAAGCTTAATATATTAAGTTCAAAGCTTAAGAAACTTGTTCTTGATACTACTATTGAATTTTATACACACATTCAAAAAAAAAAAAAATCTTAAGCACGAAATTCATCTCACAAGTTATGATTCATCACTTTAATATGATACAACCAAACCAGTAATACTAATTATTTAAAATGAGGATGCACTGAAAGAGAGGCAGAAAACAAAGGAAAAAAAAAAGAAATAAAACTAGTTCACTACAGATTGAATTTTATCTCCTTGACAACTCCTCTGTTTTTATGTTCCTTTTTAGTTTTTTGGTATACACAAAAATGAAAATACCAATATACCAAATTCATGCAGCAAAATTCAAAGTACAAAGTTAACCATCACGTTGATATATCATTTACTTACATTTTTTTTAGTCATGTTTAATTTCTAAAAGTAACTATCATTCTTGTAATGCATTTAATTACTCATCAGAATGTCACTAGAGACACGTCTCTTTTGCCAGCATCAACCCATTAGTTAGCTCCTGCAAACAATTCTATATATACATGACATCCCAAATGTTTATTTCACTTCATCTTCCTACGACTCCTCAAAATTAACAAATACCAACATCCTCTGGAGTCCAAATCAGATCACAAACAATGAATTCTAAATAATTAGCATCACATGTAAGAGCTCCAAAATAAAAATTAAAAAAGATGTAATAGCATCACGGGACTTAGAGGAAGCTACCATTTGGCCTAAAACAACATCGGAAGCAGCAAAAACAAATTAGAAACAAAATTTGAAGCAGAAAGTGAGTGATTATGTAAGAGATGGTAACAATTACAAACCTAGGCGAAATAATTAGCCTTAAGACTCATCAATGATGGAAACTATAACTTCTCCCTAAGTTAATTGAAGGGGGAAAAAAGATGAAATTTGGGGCCAACGCTACAATGACTGCATGTATCACATACATGCGGGTAATAAAAAAATTAAAAACATATGGCCATTGTGGCAGCCAAACAAAAAAAAAACTTAGAGCAACCGGTAAAGAGCAACCGGTTGCTCCTTAAATTAATATTAAATTATGAAATAATATAATAAATAAAATAATAATAAAATAATTATTATTTTAATAATAAAGGCAACGTAATAATAAAAAATTAGTTTTAAATTTAATGGTAGTTGTTTAATATTTATTAGTCCATTAATCGGGGTTGCAAGTTAATGATCCTAAGTTTTATATTCATTGCCTTCAGTTTCAAGTTCATTACCCTCAGTTTCAAGTTAATTTGATTTCAAATTTAATGGTCACAGTTTCAAATTAATGGTACGTGTTTCATATTTATTGGTCCATTAATTGCATATTTTTGGGATTGCAAGTTAATGATCTTAAGTTCCATGTTCATTACTCTAAGTTTCAAGTTTCTTTAGTTTCAAGTTTAATGGTCTTAATTTCAAGTTAATGGTAGGTGTTTCATGTTTATTGGTTCATTAATTGCATGATTTTCGGGGTTGCAAGTTAATGATCCGAAGTTTCATGTTCATTGCTCTAAGTTTCAAGTTCCTTTGATTTCTAGTTTAATGGATTTCAAGTTAATGGTAAGTGTTTCATGTTTATTGGTCCATTAATCAGGGGTTACAAGTTAATGATCTTAAGTTTTATATTCATTACCCTCAGTTTCAAGTTCATTTGGTTTCTAGTTTATTGGTCCTAGTTTTAAGTTAATGGTAGGTGTTTCATATTTATTAGTCCATTAAACGGGGTTGCAAGTTAATAATCCAAAGTTTCATATTCATTACCCTCAGTTTCAAGTTCATTTGGTTTCAAGTTTAATGGTCCCAGTTTCAAGTTAATAGTAGATATTTCATGTTTACTGGTCCATTAATTAGGGTTGCAAGTTAATAATCTTAAGTTTCATGTTCATTGCCTTCAGTTCCAAGTTCATTGCCCTCATTTTCAAGTTAATTTGGTTTCAAATTTAATGGTCTCAGTTTCAAGTTAATGGTAAGTGTTTTATGTTTATTGGTCCATTAATCGGGATTACAAGTTAATGATCCTACGTTTCATGTTCATTACCCTCAGTTTCAAATTCATTTGGTTTCAAGTTTAATGATCTCAGTTTCAAGTTAATGGTAAGTGTTCATGTTTATTGGTCCATTAATTGCATGATTTTTGGGGTTACAAGTTAATGATCCTAAATTCCATGTTTATTACCCTCAATTTCAAGTTCATTTGTTTTCAAATTTAATGATCTCGGTTTCAAGTTAATGGCATGTGTTTCATATTTAATGGTCCATTAATCAGGATTGCAAGTTAATGATCCTCAGTTTCAAGTTCCTTACCCTCGGTTTCAAGTTCATTGCCCTTAGTTTGAAGTTCATTTGGTTTTAAGTTTAATGATTCAGTTTCAACTTAATGATATTTGTTTCATATTTATTGGTCTCATGTTTCATGTTAACCATTTTTTTAGGTTTCCATTTCTTTCATATTTAATAATAATAAAAAATATCAGCCATTCGATCTACTCCAATTTAATCCAACGGCTATTTTTTATAGATGTATGAGATACATGCATGTACTGTAGCTGCACCCGAAATTTGGTGCAAATAAAGAAAGTAACAGTGAAATAAATCCCGAAGTGACTAAACGAGCAATGAAGAATGAAGATTTGAAAAGTGAGAGATACGAGTGCTGGTGTTGCAATGATTGAAGATCTTTTCCTTTTTTTTCTTTCTTTTTGTTCTCTTTAATTTTTTTCTTTTTAATTAGGTTCTTTTTTCGTTTTCTTTTGAAAAGTGAGCAATGGACATGTTTGATGTTGTCCGTTTTAATTTTTTTTCCTTTTGTTTATTTTTTTGATCTTTCTGTATTTTCTTAGCTTTTTATTTGTACTTCATTCTTTCTGGTTTTTAATTTTACCAAGTGTAATTAAATTTACAAGAAAATTTTTTTTCCAAGTATCAGCGTGATATTATTGGAAGTTATAGTTGTGGGCTCGTGGTTTTAGTACTCTACTTCAAAGATCGGGGCCGAAGTGTGTAAATTTTAGAGTGCTTTTCTTTAAAGAAAATACATTTTCATTCTTTAGAAACATAGAACAAATAATGCATTAACTATTATTTGAATAATTATTATTGGGTATAAAACACAATTTCTTTTGACATTTTTGTAGGTATGTCAATGACGTAAAAATAATTTGATAACGTTTTTTATCGTGGTCAAATTTGAGAGTGTAGTTCTTTTATTATCAACTACTTTGGGAATGGGATGATGATATTTTTAGTAGTGGTATTTGCTACCAAATTTTTTATTGATTAGATACATTTTTTTAAAAAACAAAATTTTGTACTCGGTGCCTCCAGATAGGGGTGGGCAATTTCGGATTCGGATTGGATTCGGATGAATCCGATTTCAGATAATTCGGATTGAAAAAAAATTCATATGAATTCAATCCGAATTTTCATCCAATCCGAATCCGATCCGAATAATTCGGATTCGGATTGGATCAAATGAGTTTGGATTTCGGATTAATTTTTGGATTTGGATTAATTCGGATTGAAATCGGATTTGGACATTTTTCACAATTCTCACAAAAAAATTATGAAATCTATAATTAATGAAAACTTACTAACCATTAAAAAAAAATGAAAACAAGCTAACAAATGACAATCTATATTGTATTGTTTCCTTGACAATATGTCATTGACATATACCAAGAAAACAAGCCGATGCAAAGTTTTCATTCACAAAAATAAAAAAAAATATAAAGTTATAAACCATTAAAATGAAAGCATTTAAGTAATCATGTCTAATAATCTAATCATTTATAATCAACGACCCATTTATATTCTCATATGCATTCATTTTGTACAAACACTCCCATTTCATTTAATTAGTAATGCTCTTACAAGTTAAGTGCATAAACATTACTCCAAGTCCAAGCCTCCAAATAAGCAACAGAAAATAAACATTGCTCCAAGTCTCTAAATAAACAACACAAAATAAACTTTGCTCCAACTCTAAGTCTCCAAGTAAACAACACAAAATAAACATTACTCCAAGTCTCCCAACAAACAACACAAAATAAACAATTAAACATTACTCCAAGTCTCCAAATAAATAAACAACACAAAATCACAAAATAAATATTATCATTATATCATCCAACAATAAAATAAACCATAATAAAAATTGTCATCCAAAAACATTTAGATATACTACAAGTTCCTCAAACCAAAAGTACAATAACATCAAATTAAACTCACAACACACTTTGATGAGTCCTTAACTTTTGCTTTCCAACTACCAACTTCAATTTTCCTAACATAAGATAACAAACAATTATCATGTTACAATTGACTTAAAACCAAAAGTAAAACAATTATAAATATAATACCTTGAAACCAAAAGATTTATTAAATTTAAGAGTTACCTTACCTATTCAAATATCATGACGAATACTAGCACCCATCGTTGTAACTTGTAATTGTTGAAGCTTGTGACTGTACATACTCTTTAAAATGAAAAAAAAAACATAATAACTTATAATTAGTGCATGAGTAATATAAAAAATGTGTTATAATAAATTTAAAAGGTATTCTACATAAAATGTAATATAAAAAAGTTACCCTCTTGTAACTCCATTTGATGTATATGATCTTTCAACTCTTGATTAAGGTCGTAGATAGAGGTGGCAAAAAGTTTAGACTGCAACCAATTTTTAGTGCAAATCAATGCTTCAATCATAATGGGAGTTAAAGAACTCCTATATTCGTCAATGATACGACCCCCAGTGCTGAAGGCGGACTCCAAAGCCACAATGGATACCGAAATTGCAAGGATATCCCTTGCTATTTTCTGCAATATCGGATACTTCGACCCGTTCACCTTCCACCATAATAAAACATTTAGTTTATCATTACTAGGATCTTCAATCGGATCAAGTAAGTATCTTTCCACCTCGATTTTCACAAGCTTGCCCTCGTTTTGAATTAAAACTTTCTTAGCATATCCAAGAAAAGGGCGAGCAACTCGTAAAGTATCATCACCATGTTCCATTATGTGCCCTTGTTGTCGATCCGTGTCATTTATAAGGTGCGGAGAAGAACTAGAACCGCCACCGCCACCACTATGCATGCCATTACGAAAACTCTCACTAGGCAATGGTGGTGAGGAGTTCCATCTACTATATGCCTCAAAAAGTAAATTCAACAAGCCTTTCATCACCGCAACCATTTCTTCAATCTTTGCACTATCATCGGAAAAAATCATACTAAAAATATGTTTAGTAAATCCATTTTACAGCGCGGATCAAGTAGTGAGGCAATAATCAAGATTTTGTTGATTTTCTCCGTGCACTCTCAATATTTGTCATATTTTTTCCTCATACTAGAAGCCATTAAATGCACATAAATATCTTTGCTTTTTTCTAATGCACTCAATGAATTCTCAATTAAGCCAATTGTATCATAACAAAGGTTAGAAGTGACACTCAAAGAGGTTGAAAAAGTCAATGTAGCATCATAAAAGATCTTTAAACACCTCACAATTCTTTCAGCATGTTCCCAATCGTCAAGCTCAGGTGGCCCCACCCTTTTTTTCCTGTTTTCTTCCTCTCTAAAGTATGCTTCATACGGTTTATCCACTTCTACCATCCTCTCAAATGCCTCCCGAAATTTCAAAGCAGCCATCAACATCAAATAGGTGGAATTCCACCTAGTGGTACAATCCAAAACCACAGTTCCATTAGGGCCTTTCACATGATCTACACACTGTTTAAATGCTTTTAGTCTCGAAGTGGATGATCTTACATACTTCACAGCATTCCGAATACCGGCAACTGAGGCATGCAACTCTTTTAATCCCCCAGTGACAATCAAATTTAAGACATGTGCACAACAACGCACATGCATGTAATCACCCCGCAATACAAGTGCATCATCATTCTTCCACATAAGCATTTGGTTCTTCACATAATCAATAGAAACATCATTGCCCGACGTATTATCAACAGTTATTGCACACAGCCTCTCTATTCCCCATTCAAGCAAACAAGACTCAATCTTTTTGCCAATGGACTTCCCTTTATGGTCTTCAATCACGCTGAAACTAATAATCTTCCTATGTAAACACCAATCACTATCAATAAAGTGAGCTGTGATTACCATATAATTCATGTTCTGAACTGAAGTCCATATGTCAGTTGTAAGAGACACTCTATGCTTATTCTTACATATCAAACTCTTCAAAATTCCTTTTTCTTCCAAGAACATATCCATAACATCTCTACTAATAGTTCTCTGAGATGGCATAATAAACTGAGGAACAGCTACATTGCAAAAATGCCTAAACCCTTTGTTGTTAACAAAATTAAGCAGCAACTCGCCTAAGATAATCATTTTACTGACTGCCCTTCTACAAGCTTCTTGACTCCATCCTTTGGCCAAAACCATATTACTTGCATTTCCTTCACTATTCTCGGCTGCCAATTTTTGTTGTCTTTCATCTTGCTCTCGCTTCACGTTCAAGTATGCTTCACATACTTTTAAATGAGTTCCCATATTGCTAATCCCATCAAACCTAGGATGGCACTGATATATCTTGCCACAATAGTTGCACTTTGCTTTATATTGATTGTCCTCAAGTACAGTGTAATGATTCCATGTCTAAGATCTTTTCTTCATTGGTCGTCTCTGAGTTGGATTCTTCTGCTTTGTATTTGTCTTTTCTGTGGGAACTTGTACACTTTCAACTTCATCATCATCATTGGAATTTGATTTTGAATGTCCAGTCATCTGAAAATACAAAAATCATATCAATCATCATTGTTCTGTAACTTCCGTTTATGAATTTTCAACTAAAAAATAAATATAACTTTTAACTATATATAATCTCTTCAGCCTAGCTTACTAGCTATAAAAATTCATTTATCAAATTATTATTTGGAAATAAAGCAATTAATGACATTAACTTATCATAAAATAATTCTACTACCACAATGTACGGTATGAAGTTCAATTTTTAATTTTAAAGAATTGATATTGTTCCTTAGTTTATTAATAATTAATAAACTAATGTTATAAATGAATAATCATACATTAAATAATGATGATTATTTAATAATTAATAAATTTGAATTTTACATAAATACATATTCATGTCTTTCTCAACTAATATTACAAATGAATAATCATACATTAGAAAAAATAAAAGGAAAAAACAGAACAATTCATGTCTTGCTCTCGGGTTTGGAGGCAGTTTGCCGCTTGCTCTCAGGTTTAGCCCAAACCATTTGGTGGCATTTTCGGATTTTCATTTTCCAAGCAGTTACCAACTTACCCGCAAGGCTGCAATGCAACTAAAAAAAACCTAAAAGTCGAAAAGAAGCATGAAATTCTAAGTGAGTTGTGTTAACTTTCAATTGTCATGGGTCGGGTTTAATTGCTTACCATGAATAAAGTTACTAGGTGCTCGGGAATAGTGGAAGTGGATTATCGGCGTTTGACGTGGCAACTGGCCGGCGTTGGACGTGATCAGTTCGGTGGTTGAAGAGGCAGCTGTCAGCTGGGTTTCAGCTGGGTTTAGGTCGATTAATTGGGTTCCGTTCACTTGGGTTTCAGTCGAAATCGGCTAGCTTACAGTCGATTGGTGTCGGCGGTGAGTTTTGGCGTGGTCGTTACTCGTTAATGGGTTCAAGACGGATGACGGGATGAAGTTGGTTTTGGCATTTTGCTTTTGCTCTGCTGCTCGTGCTCACTGAGTCCTGTGTCTTTTGTTAATGTCAGCTTGACAGTTTGAGACTTTGAGTTAGTACTTGGCTCAGTTGGCTGTGACTTGTGCTGTGAGTCTGTGACTGAGATGTAAGATCTGAGAGTGAGTGAACAATGTGAAGTGTGAACTGGTGAGTGGTGACTGCACTGGTGATCCGAAGTCCGAAGTCTGAATCCGAACATGAGTTAAACTTATTTTTTTTAGCAGTTTAGCTTATTTATTTAATTTTTTTTTGGTTTATAGTGCAGATCCAATCGGATGATTCGGATTGATCCGAATCCGATCCGATCCGAACCAAATCCGATCAGATCGCACAAACTTCATCCAATCGGATTTGCCTTCAAATCCGAATCCGATCTGAATTAGTTCGGATCGGATCGGATTTATTTGAATCCGATCTAATGCCCACCCCTACCTCTAGATTTTCTTTTTTATTGAACACGTTTGAATATTAAAATATCATTTTGTAAGAGATGATCTATTAATAATAATTTTTTATTATTATTTAAAATTAAAATTAAAATTAAATTAGTTCTATTAATTTTTAATGATCATAATTAGTTCATGTCAACTTTAATCTCAATACTTAATTAGTTCTAATTTAATGATCATGATAATATGTTTAAATTTATATTTAAAAGTGTGACTTTTGAACATATAATACATTTATGTTTCACTTAGATTTGCCATGTAGTCATATTAGCTGAAGTAACGAAGTAACGAAGCTCCCACTATATATGGTTTTGTTCCAAGTTAAAGTACATCCATTGATTTTACAATCCATTCAAATCCGATGATCCTTAATATTTTTGTGATTATTTAATAAAGCTGATTCACCTATGCATCGGATCTATTGTAGTCGTGGCAATATATGTGTATGCGTGTGTCTGTCTATACACACACACGCACACACTTATAGTGACCCTTCAATTAAAGTAAGAAATAAATTAAAAGATAAGAAAAATACACATTTTAATGATAGTATACTTTACCATGTTGTATATTGGAATATGTATTTCTTTTTTCACCTTTTCCTTAAAATATTAAAGTAAGTGAACTCTTACTCTCCCTCTTGATATATATATATATATATATATATATCTATCTATCTATCTATATACACACACATATAGGAATCACTTATTGAATGATGGATAAAATATACACTCCGATTTAGTGTATTTTATCTTATAGTATTAAAATGTATATTTTTCTTTGTCTTTTAATTTATCAATTACTTTAATAATTTAAGGAATCTTTCATTCAAAAATAATAATAATTATTACTTTATATTCTCTAATGAGAAAATACTTATTTTAACAAAGTGAAAATATTACTAACAGACAAAAAAATATGGTTTTAATATATTAAAATTTATGTTTCTTTATATTTTAATAACATTCTTAAAGATGATCTCATTAGAGAAGGACTCTTCTATATATATGAGTTAGGTTTCATTAAAAACCCTACATTTTAATTAAAGTATGAGATCTTAATTGGAACTATTAAAATCTTGACAAAAGAAACATCATGTGCAGATTTAAAAATAAAATAAAATATTAAATTCCGTGCTTTAACTAAAGTATAAGATTTTAAACTTTTATATAATGTCTATGTGTGTGTTTGTGCGTGGGTGCGTGCGTACGTGTGCGTGTGTGCGTGTGTGTGAAGGCACGCTTGCGAGAGAAAAAGAGTAAGGGAGCGACCTTTTGGATGTGCGCGTATAATTGCATAGAATCAATCCTGAGATGAACTTGACCTGACAAGCGCTCTGTTTGAATGAATAGCATAATCAGCGAATGAATAGCATTATCAATGTTGAAATGTGGGATCACCAATGTGAAACATGTTCGACTTTATGACATATTGGAGAGTGGAATGCCCAATGATATATTGACACGCAAGACATTATACACACTAATCGTGCCCAATCTCGAATCTCTGAAACCGCGTTCGATTGACCGAAATTTTTGCCCCCGCGGAAAAATAAAGCTAAGCACAAGCGCAAAAAATGTGTGGTGGACAGTGGACGCAGGACACAGATCACCAAAAAAAGGCAATAAATTCGAAATTTCCACAAGAGAGTAGGATGACTGACCACATTCAAAAAGGTTAAAAAATGGTATTAATTCTCTTGATTTAATTTTTCTTTTTGAGTTTTTAATATTTTATACTATGTGATATATAATAACAATATATAAATAAAATTTAATTTTTTATTTTCCAAATTTATTAATTACTAATTAAAACATAAAATTTTATTTAGGAGATATTTATAATAAGGGGCGGGTCTTAATCTTAAAAAATTACCAAGTACCTGAAGAACAGGCCTCGATTTGCGGTGCATAGATAATTATGATATTACCAGTCCCCCTACTGTTGGGGAAAAATTAGGTTTTTAAATTTTTATAAAACCTTTTAAGGACCGCTCTCATATAATATATAACTGTAATCTGAAATCGTGAAAATCAGGTTGGCTTTTTTTTGAAGTGATTTAGGCTCTGATCACGATCCGCCACCACCACTCCTATTAGATCACGATCCGTCACCACCACGCTAGTTAGATCACGAATCCACCAATGATCTTGGGGTTATGACTCGAGTTCGATTTGCCAGCGTGTGGGCGCTTTATCACTACCAAAGCAAGACGAGAAAATTTTTCTCTCAATAATGGAGAAAAATCTTATTCTTCTGTATAAAGCTTCCTTTTTCTTTTGAAAAAAATCTTTTATATCACCCTTTAAATAAAAGCTCCAAAATAAATGCATAATAAAACTCATGTTACTTTTATTTTGTAGGGACCCACCATGTAAAATAACATAGCGCCCTTACACATAAACTAATTAAATGGAGCCTCCCACTAAATAATATATTTTGAAATAATTATCTTTTATTAATTAGTAGTGAATTAAAAGAATCATTTGGGAACATACAATAGTGGCTATAACAATTACGTAATTAAACTAGACTAATTATTTAATTCCAAATCTACTCCACTAAAAGATTGGGCCGACTTCCATAATTGTATGCTCGAATAATAACATTGATTTCTTTTTACCGCACAATCCTTTTACATCGTTAATTAAATTGATATCTCAACTGCCCAATCAATTTAATAACATCTTATTCCTTGATCATGGTTTTCTAATGATCATTTTCAACATACTCAATATGTTGACACACTGAGAATTACATGATCGAAAACCCATCAAGAGATGTGTTGTACAAATTCTATATTGTTAATCCATAACTCAATACTCATAATTGCTCCCACCAAGATACGGGTAATCTTGAGTGATGGTAACTCAAATGGAATAACAATTGCAATCATGAAATCATAATTAACTCAAGATTAAGATTACGGTAAAATCTACGCCTATGAGATTTAATAAGTCCGGTTATTACAAAGTTAATTAAATCTCATATGTGTTCTGTTGATAGTCATACTACATCAATAAATTCATACATGATTAAGACAAATCATTCAATGAATTTATTACAGTCTATACCTAAATAAAGTGCCCAACTTTATTTATCAACTACGAACTAAATTTATTTAATCATAAGATAACTTGTATTTATATCTTCTGTGAATCCACATGGTGATCACATAAATACATATAATATGATTAAATGGACTTTAAGACAAATATTAATGCAATTAAGATATTTGAATAAAATACCTCATTTATTTTATTAATCAGAAAAATTGTTTATTACAATTAAATAAATACATATGCTTTTAAAGAGCATATTTTCCCAACACCTACATCAGCTCGTCTATAAATCAGACGCTTTTCTTGATCACACTCAAAGTAAACTCAAAGTCAAACTCACTCACGCAGGCTAGCCTGTTCAAGAGTAGAATTTCAATCCTCAGAAATAATTATTAAATGGCTGAAAGAAATGAAGAAGCAGGTGGAGGTGGTGGAATTGGAGAAGCAGGCCGTGGTGTGTGGAATGGTAGAGAGTTCAGGATTCATCTCCAGGGAAGGAAGTTTGACGATGTGCAAATTAGGGTTACACGCAAGGAGATCATAATAACCGAGTGTGGCAATGTGAATTTGATTACGCGTTCCAGGTTGCCAAGAACTGTAAGTTGTCACTTTACGCCTTTCATGCAGAATGGGTTTCTCGTTGTTGCTTTCGATAGAGTGAACTTCGCGAAAAAGATTTGGAATATTTTGGTTGGCGGAGCGATTCTTGCTTGTGACTTATTCGGTTGCGTAAATGATGTTCAAAGCTTTGCGGGCGATCGCCAACGCAATCCAGATGAACAGAGGAATGGTGATGACGGCCAGTATCAATAAAAAAGCTGCTGATTACATGCTGACTCTGGGCAGTGAGTGTTGGGAAAATATGCTATTTAAAAGTATATGTGTTTGAAAGTATTAGTATCAGAGCCATCTCATATTAATATATAAGAATTTCGTATGAAATTAATTTTAAAATTTATGTATTAGAGTGGCACAATTTATTTAAATATATATTATTTGTTTAATATAAGAATAAAGCATGTTATGATTTATCTTAATTTATAGTTAGATTCTCTATTGTATTTTTTCTTTAGATTTATAATAAGAGAGGTGGTTTATTATCACCATGTTTCCCTCTTAATTTAGTTTAGTGCTATAAAAATTTTGTAAGCCAAAATTAGCCTAGGAAATTTGTAAATTAATCACTGAAAAATTGCGAAAACTTGCTAGAAACTGCGGCAACGAACCATAGTAGTAGCAAAGACACGCTACTGATGGCGTGCTGCCGCCGCAAAGACAAGCAAATGACTTCCGATTGCGCGCGCGGGTTTTGGCACGTTTTCCGGCGAGGCGGCAGCGGTTGGGTTGGCGTCGGAGATCGGTGGCAACAGTGAACAACGGCTGGGCGTTTGTGGAGATGGCAGTTGGGGAAGAAGAAAGAAAGAAAAATATGATTTTAGGGTTTTATGGTTTTTATCATGCAGGTCCTTATGGTTTCATAATTTTTCCTTCGGGCAGAAAATTTTTATTTTTTTGCGTTGAAATTCAAATACAGTTTTGGGCTTAATGAATCCTAGTTTTAGGCCCAATTTCATTAGAGCTTAATAGATTAAAATGCATAGATAAAATTGAATACATTAAATTTATTTTTGGTCCAAAAGTTTTATTTTAATAAATTTTTTTAATTATTTAATTATTTCCTTTCAAAATCAAAATTGGACCAACTATAAATTTAAAAGCTCAATTTTCCCTAATCCATTAACAAAGACAAGCTTATGGAAGATGGACATTGACAAGAAGCCCAATGAAGATTAGACTTAGGGTTAATGTATTTAAGATTATTTAATTATTTTTTCTATATGTTATGTTTTGGATGATAACATGTCATAATAACGTCATATAGAATAGGCAGTGCCACTCTATGCATAATGATACATGTCATTCATTAATAATGAATTTCATTATATTGTTTGAAATTTGTGTATGCTTAATAATATTAGATATTATCTAGATAATATTATAAGAAGCATGCAATTAACAATATGTATGTTTTAAAAGGAAAAAACAATTTTAAAATATTGAGTGGGAGAGCAGGGCCGGCTTTAGAGTTTGAGGCGCCTTAGGCGAAATTTTTTTATGAGACCTCTATTATTTTGTAATTTTAATACTCAAAGACATATACAAAGGATCAAAATTTATTCCATCTTTAATTCTTAAATTTCAACAATAATAAAAAAATCAAAAATTTTAAAAATAAAACCAAAAAAATAGTCAAGAAGATAGATTTTTTTATTCCATTAAAACCATTAAAAAACAAACAAACAAATAAATAAAAACAATTTTATTTTCAAATAGAATATTTAGAATGATAGAATATAAAAATTTTAAAATGATGAATTGATGTTCAAAAATAAAAATGGGCTTTATATTTTAAGAAACTAATTATTTTAAATGAACCAATGGATATAATAATTTTATTTGTAGAGAAGAGAACAAGAAATTTTTTTCATTTACTAATTCTTGAGATTATGAGGTTTTTAATAGAAATTAAAAGAAATATTAAAAGTCAAATATGCTAACATTGAATAATTGAAAAGGAATGAACTAATGGTTAAAGAATATTATTAATTATATTTCCTTAAAATTAAGGTTCCCAAATATAGATTTTTTTTATAAAAAGTAATTCTTAATTATAGAATAATTAAGAATAGAGAGATATCTAATAAACTTTTTAATTTCTTAAAATTTGTATTAAAAATATTTTATTAATTAAAGAATTATTAAGGAAATACTTAAAAAATGAGGCCTTCTTAAAATATGAGGCCTTAGGCGACGGCCTTATTTACCTATACCTAAAGCCACCTCTGTGGGAGAGGGAAAATTCAAGATAATTTTCCCACGGGCTCCATTGTTAGTTCAATAATAAAATTATATATATACATCGACTTCATAATACGGTGATGCTCCTTTCGGAGGGTATATATATTAGATATTTTATTTGATGAATTTTTTCAAAGATAAAATTGAAATATTTTTCAATTGATTGTTCACCCCAACGGTGACTATTGATATGAAAAATACGTAGATTGAAACAATAGTTATACACTCAACTAAAATTTGTTATTAACCTTCCCAACGAAGCACTGTTAACAAATTTAGGCCCAAAAATGATAACGATAATTATTTATTATGTCTCTACATAAAAGTAAATAATCAAATATGTAATTGGGTCTAGTAAGTATAGACATGACTTTCCCAACGGATAGCTTATCAAAGCGGAACTAGATTACTGTTACAATAAATTAAAATGCATTTATGGTTTTATGCATTTTTGTCATTTATTGTGAATATTATTTCAAATTATTTATGCATGGATGTTTTATTTTTCAGAAAATGTCTTCCCTGAGCCCACTTACTATTATTCTGAGTCAAAACAAACTCACTGGAGAGAACTATATAGATTGGAAAAGAAATCTATTCATTGTCATGACTGCTGAAAATTATAAATATGTCTTAACCCAGCCATGCCCTCCAGTTCCAGCGGATGATGCTCATAGAAATCAGAGGAGGCTTTATGAGAAATGGCAAAAGGCTAATGAAATGGCAAAATGCTACATTTTAGCCTCGATTTCTAATATTCTGCAGACCAAACATCAGAACTTGGAGACTGCCACTGAAATAATGGATAGTCTCCAACAGATGTTCGGGCAGAGTACTCGCTCCGCGAGACAAGCAGCGCTGAAAGGAATTATGAATAGTAAAATGGGGAAGGGCACAAGGGTTCGTGATCATGTCCTCAAAATGATGGACTATTTAAATGAGGCTGAGATTCAGGGAGCACAAATCAATGATAACTCAAAGATAGACATGGTGCTAGAATCTCTGCCAGAAATATTCAAGGAGTTTAAGGTCAATTATAACATGAACAAAAGAAATATGACCTTAACTGAATTAATGAACGAACTCCATTCTGCTGAAGAGATCTATCGTACTGATAAATCTCTGGGAAGCATAAATATTGCTACAAAAGCTTCTCTTATAGACCTAAGTCGAAAGGCAAAGGTAAAAGGAAAGTTGGGAAAAAGAGACCGTCTACTAAGCAAAATGGCAAGCCGAAAGGCAAATGCTTCAAGTGTGGACAAAAAGGGTCACTGGAAAAATGATTGCCCTAAGATTGTGAAATCAATTATGGGAAATCTTTTTGTAATTGAGGCTTATTTAGTTCAGAATCTTATTGACACTTAGGTGTTGGATTCAGGAGCAACTAATCATATTTGTAATTCACTTTATTAGTTTTAGGAAACCAGGAAAATAAGTGAAGGAAGCGTCAAGCTGCAGTTAGGGACATGATAGTTCGTGTCAGCAATGAAGACTGGATCTATTTTATTACCTTTTAATAATGAGACTTTAGTTTTGAATAATTATCTTTATGTTCCAGACATTAAGACGAATTTAATTTTAGTAGCTTGTTTGTCAAAGCAAGGGTACACGATAAATTTTGGATCCTTTGTTTCTATTTTTTATAATAAAAGACTTATTTATTCTGGTACATTGGAAGATAATTTATATCATTTAAGTCCAATGATCCATTCTATGCATGACACAGTGATCAATAATGATGAGTATACACATTTATCTAAGAAAAGAAATATTTCTTCCAACCAATGTTATCTCTAACATTTACGCTTAGGTCATATAAACCAAAATATGATATAGAGAATGATCAAAGATGGGCTTTTGGGTCTATTAGAAAATGAATTATTGCCACTCTGTGAATCCTGTTTAGAAGGGAAAATAACCAAAAGGTCATTCTCGGCCAAAGGAGTACGTGCAACAGTACCACTTGAATTGGTACATACAAATGTATATGGACCAATCAATGTACAAGCTCGATGAGGTTATGAGTGTTTCATCACTTTCACTGATGATTATTCAAGATACGGTTATGTTTATCTAATGCATCACAAATTTGAAGCTCTTGAGAAATTCAAAGAGTATAGGACTGAGACAGAAAAGCAATTAGATAAGAATATAAAGAAATTTCGATCTGATCGAGGTAGTGAATTTCTCTCAGGAGATTTCAAAGAGTATCTAGTTGAAAATGGGATTATATCTCAGTTGACTACTCCGGGAACACCACAATAAAATGGGGTAGCTGAAAGGAGAAATAGAACTCTTTTAGATATGGTGAGATTTATGTTTAGTTATTTATCATTACCAATCTCTTTTTAGGGACTAGCACTGGAAACTGCAGTTTACCTCTTGAACTTAGTTCCACCTAAGTCAGTGCCTAAAACTCCAATAGAATTATGGTCAGGTCGCAAACCAATTTTACGACATGTCTGTATTTGGGAATCACCAGCACATGTGCTGAAACCAAAGGCAGACAAAATGGATTCATGTTTTGAAGTTTGTATGTTTGTGGGATATCCCACAAACTTAAGAGTAAGGTAATACTTGAATAACTGTCATGTGATCAGGTTGATGCTCAACTTTCAACACTTGTTACAGAAAAGAATAAGGTGATCAACACATGATTATCACTAAACAATTATCACTTTTAGAACCTTGTCATAGTGTGAGTGTAACTAGATTACCTGCGAGATATATGTTATTAGTAGAAACCGATACGGCTATCTCAGATGAACATGTACAAGATCCCACTAGCTACAACGAAGCTCTAATATATAGAGATGTTGAATTTTGGAAAAATGCCATGAATCAAGAAATGGAATCTATGTATTCTAATAAAGTATGGGAACTTGTAGATGCACCAAATTGGGTAAAGCTTATCGGGTGCAAGTGAATCTACAAGAGAAAAAGGAGTAGACGGAAGGGTGGAAACATTTAAAGCAAGATTAGTAGCCAAAGGGTTTACTCAGAAAGAGGGAATCGATTATGAGGAAACCTTTTCTCCGGTTGCTATACTTAAATCCATCAAGATTCTGCTCTCTATTGCTGCAGTACTAGATTATGAAATTTGGAAAATGAATGTCAAGATTGCTTTTTTTAACGGGCACCTTGAAGAAAACATCTACATGTAGCAACCAGATGGATTTATACAAAAAGGGCAAGAACACATGGTATGTAAGTTGCAGAGATTCATTTATGGATTGAAGCAAGCATCCCGATCATAGAACATCAGATTTGATCAAGCGATTAAATCGTTTGGATTTATTCAGAATATTGATGAACCATGTGTGTACAAGAAAATTTAAGAAAAATCTGTAACATTCCTAATTCTTTATGTAGACGATATTTTCCTAATTGAAAATGATATAGGAGTATTGACTACAATAAAGAGTTGGTTAGCAAAACAATTTGATATGAAAGACCTGGGAGAGGCAAGTTATATTATTGGTATCAATTTACTACGAGACCGGAAGAATAAAATTTTAGCCTTGTCTCAAGCGGTCTATATCGATAAGATATTGGGTAGATTTAGCATGGAAAATTCTAAGATTGGTTTATTACCATTCAGACATGGAATTACATTCTCTAAGGATCAATCACCTAAAACATTTAAAAAGATAGAGAGAATGAGACGAGTTTCCTATGCAGAAGCTGTGGGAAGTCTCATGTATGTCATGCTTTGCACTATGCAAGACATCTGTTTTGCGGTAGGGATGGTTAGTAGATATCAATCTAATCATGGACCTGAACACTGGACTGCGGTCAAGCATATAATGAAATATCTGAAAAGAACTAAAAATATATGCTTGTATATTCTGGTGATGAACCCATTCCAGTGGGTTATACTGATTCTGACTTTATGTCAGATAAGGATTCTAGAAAGTCAACTTTCGGCTATGTGTTTACATTGGAAAGTGAAGCTATTAGTTGGAGGAATGTGAAATAATCTTGTATCACAGACTCCACAACTGAAGCTGAATATGTGGCTGCATCTAAAGTTGCAAAAGAAGATGTATGACTCCACAATTCCAACAAGATCTTGAGGTGGTACCTGCTGTAACTGCACCCCTTAAAATATTTTGCGATAATAGTGGTGCAGTAGCTCAATCTAAGGAACTAAGGAACCACAAGAAACAAAAACATATTGAGAGGAAGTATCATCTTATTAGGGATATAGTGCAGAGAGGTGATGTAGAGGTTACTCAGATTGCGTCACAGTAAAACTTGTTAGATCCTTTTACTAAGGCCATACCTGGGAAACATTTTAACTTGCACCTAGAATGCATGGGCATGCATGACATGCCAAATATGTTTTGAGAGCTAGTGGGAGATTGTTGGGAAAATATGCTCTTTAAAAACATATGTGTTTATTTAATTGTAATGAATAATTTTTCTGATTAATAAAATAAAAGTGGTATTTTATTCAAATATCTTAATTGCATTAATATTTTTTATTAAAGTCCATTTAATCATATTATATGTAGTTATGTGATCACCATGTGGATTCACAGAAGACATAAATACAAGTTATCTTATAATTAAATAAACTTAGTTCGCAGTTGATAAATAAAGTTGGGCACTTTATTTAGGTATAGGCTGTAATAAATTCATTGAAGGCCTTGGGATTAAAAATTACCGAACAAAAAACTATTGGATTCATATGGAAGTCTATCATATGTCAACTTTTTATTCCCTAGGCCACGGGAAACATTTTAATAATCCCCGTTTTCAGAGGGTTATGTGAAGGCCTTGGGATTAAAAATGTTTTCTTTTCACCGGCTCATCCTAAAGCAAATGGACAGGTCAAACCGTCAACAAAATAATTAAGCACTAATTAAAGACCAAGCTAGAAAATCATAAAGGGGCTTGGGCAAATAAGTTACCATTTGTATTGTGGACTTATAGAACAACACACACCATGGCAACATGAAAAACCCCATACTCTCTAAAATTTAAGACAGAAGAAGTGATCCTTGTAGAGATTGGAATGACCTCTTATAAGGTGCAGTATTTTCAACCTAAGTATAACTTAAAACAACTGAACCTCAACCTAGACTTGGTGGAAGAGAAGAAGGAGCAAGCTCAGCTCAGAGTAGCAGCACACAAACAATAGGTAGCTCGGTACTTCAATTCAAAGGTGAAGCTAAGAAACTTTTGGGTTGGTGATCTAGTTTTCAGAAAAATAATTCAGAGCGCAAAAGAGCAAAATATTTGTGTGCTAGGAACAAATTGGGAAGGCCTCTAGAGAGTGGTAGAAATTATCAGGCCTAGGACTTACTAGATCAAAGACATAAATGGAGTTGTACTTCTACATCCTTAAAATGAAGAACATTTGAAGATTTACTATCAGTAATGAAGCAGCATTGGTCGGTTTTCTTTTCTAAAAGTTTAGGCAGTTAATAAAGCTTTCTTAAGCCATTAGGAAGATTCTTTTTATGCTAATAGAAAGTTATTATCAGTTTGTATTTGTGACAATTTAATAATGAAGCGCATTATTAGCTTATTCTAAAATTTCATATTACTTGAAAGAGGGTAGTCGTAGTGCAAAACGTGCAAGAGATCAACAAAAATGTGCATAAAAGGCAAAAGGTCATGCCCCCCTGAGAGTAGAGAGTATGCTTCCGAGAGTGAGTGGGGAGCAACAATCATACTCCCCAGGAAGTAAAAATCATGCTCCCGACGAGGGAGCAGCAGGAAAAATTAATGAGTATTCCTTGCCCTTCTGAGAAAAAAAGAAAACCAAGAAAAGTAAAAAGAATTTTCAGAAGCAGAAACCATGGCCTAAAAAGTAAAGAGCAGCAGCCATGCTCCCTAGAAATTATACTCCCATGGGAGCAGCAGGAAAAATTAATAGAAATGCAAGGAAAGTAAAATATTTTATGTTACTTTTATGAAAATCCATAAAAGCAAGTAAAGAGCAAAGAGCAATAAGACATGAAAAGCAAATACATTAATAAAGACAGTTGGAACATGCTCAGTTTACAACTTTATTAGTAGAGCAACCTCATTTCAAGAGCAAGAGAAAAGAAGAAAGACAACAACTAAAAACTAGGGAGATGATATAAGAGGCAACATCCCAAACATAATTGATAACGAGCATCATCAGTCTTCTAGAAAACAATAATCAAGTTGAGGGTAGTTGCTCTCAATCATGGCCTTAACCTTCAACAACTAAAGCCTTCATACTTGGAATTTGGAGGTGTAATTAGTCAAGGGAGTTGGATGGTTCTTGAACTTGGGACTGGGCATGAGCTAATTCTTCCATTACAATATTAAATTCCAACTTCAATTGGGCCACAAGAGCTTTCTCTTCACTTAGACACTTCTCCAGCTCATCAATCCTTTTTCTAGAAGCTTGGCCTAACGCAAGTAAAACATTCCTCTCCAACATCAGAGACTTTATCTTTTTCTTTTATATTTGAACAACACAACCAAGCTATAGGAAAATGAACACAGTTAGGATCCAACTTCATATCAGTAATGGTAACACAAAAATAATATTATTACTACTTAATAAACATTAGCAAGCATGGCTTTAATAGGATCAGAGTTCTCTATTTGCCTCACATTATCAGCATAGACATATTGAGGCCAAGATTGAGCAAAAGACCCAGATATGCTTGAGAAGGATCTTCCCAAGTAAAGTTCTGTAAACCATCAAACAAGGGCAAAGTTCTTTGGCTTAGGCCTACTAAAAGAGGTGCAGACATAAGAGCATTGGTGGAAGCAGATGCAGAGCTAGAGCCTGTAGATTGTGAATATGAACTCTCATAAGTGAAAGTTGGAAATAAAATTTCTTATTGCAATCCTTTAACAGTTGTAGGTGTTTGGTGTGACCCTTAAACAGGTGCATTCGTAAAGCAGATGCAAAATAAAAGCTAGCAGACTGAAAAAAATGGAGTTTCACGAGTGCAAGATAGAAGCAAAGTTTTTGATGGCAACCCTGGTGCAGTTTGAGGAGTCTGGTGCAACCTTTGAACAGTTGCAATTTCTTGGGAGGATGATCCCACAGACTGAAAGATTGGCATATCTCTAAATTTACTGCTAATATTTAAAGTTGGGTATTTGTCTATCTTTTTTTTTTTTTTTTTCTGTACGGCGCAGTCTCCAAGAGTAATAACTAACAAAAGACGGAAAAAAAAAAGAAAAACAAAATATTACAACCTCCCAACAACATAAATAATATTATGCTTAAATAAAACTCACTTGGATATGGAATATTGGCAGAAGTAGAAGGGATAAAGCCAAAGGCAGTTAGAAAGCCTGGTTGAGAAAGATATTTTCAGGGCTGCAAACCTATAGGATCTTTAAAAGCCTCATTGATTTGATGTTGCTCAGCAAAATTAATAGAGGTGCAGCCCAAAGACACTATAAAAAAAAAAGACAAAGAAAAAGAGTAAGTACGCTATTAAAGAAAAATCACACCCTGTAGCAATTTCTTATAAAGCTACTTGAAGTAGAAAGGTTGGTTTGAACCCGATATCCAGGATACATATTAGGAGAATTTCCTAGCTCCCAATCCCCAAGGGCGAAAATCCAAGAATCTTTCAAGGAACCATTATAAGATTTGCCCTGGGCGATTAAAGGGGAAGATTTAGCTCAAGCACAAACATAATATCAACCCTTGAAAGGGAAGTCTTTATCACCTAAAGACTCATTAGTTGGTAAATTCTCTGAAATTGACTAAATGTGGGATCTGGAAAACCCTTCAATTTCCATAAGATGTACATATCAATCACGGCACACCAGATACTGGGGAAAAGCTGTGTCGGGGTACAGTTCAAGCAAATTAGCATATAGATTAAAAAAGGGTGCAATGACAACCTAACACTATAGCCAAAAAAAATCAGGATGAAAGGCAATGGCCCCAGGTGGGGGCTGGCTGGCGAGTTAACCAATTTGAGGCTTTCTAAATTCAACTGAACTTGGAATTTCATACTTGACTCTAAAAGATAATGGATTTATCAGAAATTGCATTCCCCACCCTATAGATGGACTAGTCGGGGTCGAGGTTAGTTTGGTCACCAGGAACAAATGACGCAGGAGCAAAATTTATGATAACTCTATAAAATAAGAGTTATCATGGCACTTTTAGAATTAAATCAATAATACTTAGAGAGTAAATAATATGTTTTCATTGCATTTTTGTTATATTTTGCATAAACATTCATCTTAGTTTATTCGTAATAAATTTTGTTTGATTTAGAATAATTTGTGTGCTAAATCATATGCATAATTGTAGGTGTCTAGAAGCACAAATTTCAAGGAAGGAATGCTGATGCAATAGACTTGCAAGAGATAGAAAAGAACTTGACTACAAAAGAATTGAAACAAATCTAGAACAATGCAGTTGCTGTAGATATTGTTGTAGCAACCATTGCTGTAACAATCCTGGAACAATGACAGAGAACATTCTACACGGGATAATTGCATAATTGCGATATGCAGTTTCCTAATCTGACTTATGCATGACCTAGGCTTCCGTTTACCGTAATTTTCAACTATAAAAAAAACACACCTCATAAGGAAAAAGAGAGTCGTCACCTAAGGAGAAAAACAAAAAAAAAAACAAAAAAAAAACAAGATTTAAGAGAGAGATTAAGGGTTGTGCAAGAGGAAAAATTACAGAGATCAATTGAGAGCTCAATCCTTCTTATTCTTCTCTTGTTTTCGTGTTTTCTATTTATTCATGGGGATGTGTTTCATGGTCGAAACTTTACTCTTTATTTTTCTTTTGCAAATCATGGATTAAATTTATTTACAGTTGAGTAATAAACAATCTTGATAGCTTATTGACTAAAAATATGTGTTGTTGCATGTTTGTTTTGATAGCATTTATTTTTATTCATTATTTCGGTTGATCACCCATTTAATGATACAAGTTTGGAGAGAGCCACAAAAGGACCTATCTTAGTGGAACATATCAAAACAAATACTTAGTTTTAGATTGGATTTCCTTGATTGAGTTTAACTTATCCCAAAATGGCTATGCTTAATTTAAAATTAGTGATGAACTGGACATAGGGATTCACCTTGTATGGTAAATAGAACCCAAGCGTGTAATATTATATCTAATGTTGGCATAATAACTTATCACTGTTAGGTTGCATATAGATATAAGATATCCAACATGCGACGACTGAGGATACATAAAGGATCTTTGTGCGCAAAGAACCGAGCCAAATATTAGAAAAATAGTCAAAATCATTAAAAGAGTTTATTCACTCAACTACTTTATATTCTCATTGGCTTTATCCTTGAGTTTGACGTGATAATTTATTTTGTTGCATTTTATTCATTGTGCTTTTATTTTAATTAGTATAATAGTTTCACTAATTGTTTTATTTCAATTTAGCACAAAAATCTGTTCATATTGTGTTAGCAAATTTGATAACATGAATCCTTGTGAAGACAATCTTGAATACTCATCACTTTATTACTTGTTGTATACACTTATACATTGACACCAATAGCATTTGTATTTATAACCAACAATTTACGACAAGGTGTATGTGGTCAGAGGATATGTGACAATAACCATCATCATCTTCAAAGTAATTATGGTGAAGAGAGTTGAGTTATTTTCATAATTATAAGACATTGAAATTGCTAAAAACAAGGATAAGAGAAGAGACACTCACCAAGCAAAGCAAAAACCAAAGGTTTGAAACTCCACGAGGTGGGTAAATGGTGCAAAAGATGGTTTATATAGAAATAAGAAGAGAGAGAAACAACTTGAGCTTTTATGTTTTTGATAGAACAAAAGCAAAAATTAAGGAGCTATTGTACAAAATATAAAATAGTTAATAAAACAAAAAGTGATACCTCCAAGAATGGGGAGTAGGAATCATGCTTCTCCAAGAATGGGAAGCAGGAATTATGCTCCCTCAGAAATGGGGAGCAAGAATGATGCTCTACCAAGAATGAGGAACATGAATGATACTCCCCAAGAATGGGAAGGAGGAATCATACTCTCTCAAGAATGAGAAGTATGAATTTTGCTTCTCAGGAATGGCAGCACCATGCTTCCCCAAGAATGGGGAACATGAATTATGCTCTCCCAGGAATGGGAAGCAAGAATCATGCTCCCCAGGAGCAGGAGAGTTGTGCTCCCTGGGGAGCAGAACCATGGTTCCGCAGGAATGGAGTCCAAAAAAAATATATATATATAACGGATAGTGTGTGGATATTTTCAATATATTATTCGTATAAACCCATCTTATATTTAGAAAATACTTACAAAAGTTGATATTACTTTTAATAAATATAAATTAAATTTTTTTTGTATAATTAGTCAATTAATTCATTCTCATATTTCTTTTGTTAGTTCTTTTAACCATCTTTAACCATTATAGTTGCTTTAACACAAAATTTATTTGACTATTTTTTCTTATGACATGTAATGACCAAATTGTCGTAAGATATATGTATTCTTATATCTAATAATTTAGATACTTAATTTTTTAATCTATAATCTAACATTTTTAAATGAAACTTAATGGTTTTCAATATCCTATATGTAAATGACATAAATTTGAAAACCAATAATTTACATAAGTAATGTTCCATAAAGTTGCTATGTTAGTTTAATTAAAGATTAATAATTATACTTATAAAGTAGTATTCACACATCAATAAAAGAGCTTTGTATAAAATTAAAAAAAATGTTGAACCTAAAGTTATTTTTGGTACTTTTACCTTATAAGTATAATAGTCAATTTAAACTTAGGCTAAAGTAATCTTAATAGTCAAACAAATTAAAAAAATAGATTTAATTAATCAATCCTCCACAATTCTTCTTTTTTTTTTTTTAATGTGCACTTCTTGTAATTATTTTCTAGAAATAGAGTAGGCTTACAAAAATTGTGGGGGTGAACTTATCATTACCCAAAACAATATTGTTAGCTAATAAACTACTTCATAATGTTTAATTCAACTAACAATGAGAGTGAGATAGTAATTATGCAAGTGGCGCTAGGAAAGAAAAAACAAAAAGGTATAGTATTGGTATTGGATGAACTGCTAGTGTTGAATATATAAAAAGAGATAGAATTGCAAAAATTACTTGATTTAAAAATAAGCGTGTGCTGAAAAGTGAAAACTACTTTTAAGGATTTGGAAAACTGTGATTTCCAATGTCTGATTTCTTCAATCTTTTGTTTGTATTGTATTTCTTTGTTATACTTAGGAGCTTGAGTTTCCAACGTTATTATAAAGGGTTTAGCTATGTTGGAGTTCATTTACGGTAGAGTACAAATTTCAGCCACACACGTAAAGTAATAAATAATAAATAATGAGTTATAATGAGCTTTTTACTATTTATCACTTTGCATTCTTGAGATTTACCATATGTGAACTCCAACTTAGTCATAGGAAAGTATTTTACAACGTGCTTTCTTATGAAAGTTCTACGTTCGGCCATCTTAAGGGGCATTTATTTATGCCCTCTATCATAAAAGTCTTGGTAATTATCTTGTGTTTCATCCTGGAATTTATTCGGTAAATATATAGGGATTAGCTAACTATATTTTAAGGTCTTGGGGCATAGGCAGATCCAAAATAGGACCAGCTGCGAACGTCCCACAGCTGGCCTTTGAAAATGTTTAAAGGGTCAACTTTGATATTTTATATTTCTTAATGAGACTCAACTTTAATATAAAGTGAATCATAATTAAAATAAGAAAGTCTGATCCTCTTTCTCCCTATAAAAAGACCATATTTGATTAATTAAGGTTACACTCAATAACTTTTACATGAGACTAAGAGTGAGAAACACATATTCCTTCCACTGTCATATTCAACATTTTAAGGCTATGGATTAAAGGTATTCTATTATTTTTCATTGATATGTAAAATTCAAGTTTTTGAATCTCTTACATTATGTTATGTGCTTGATTTTTCATAAATGTTATGTTCTAATTTACATGTTTCTCAATAACAAGAGCGCATTAAGGTTGGCAAAATCTGGGTCTAGATTTGGGTATCACAATGCCTAGACCCAACTTAGCTGTAATTTGTAGACACCTAGGAACTGGGCTAGGTTTTTAATCTGGATTTTTTTTATCGAATTTTGTAATTTTTTAATTTATATATGTTTACTTTGTTTTGCAATTTTATAATTTTTAAATTTATTTCAATGAAATTGGACATGAAAAATATAAACTTTAAATGTTTAAAACTTTATATTTATGTAATATATGAGTTAAATAAATATAAATATTTAAAAAAATATATTTTATAATATTTTTTAATAAAATCTGGATTCCAGGTTAGGTCCCAAATGTATCAAGTGGTGCCTAAAATCAACCTGCCTTCGTACCCACATCGCCAGAGTCCGATTTGGGTCCGGACCGGGCGGGTATTTTGCCACCCCTAGAGCATATTAAAGCACAACAATGATTAAATAAAATTATGCAAAGCTAGGATATATCTTGTCAAAAAAGATATGTCTTGTATATCATTGCTCTTACTGATAATTGATATGAATGAAAGTAGAAAATATAAAAATATTTGTAAGAAACTATAAATAAATAAATATATATATATATATATATATATATATATAAATGTTCCAGTCCGAAATTTTAAAATACAGAAAAGTCCAATAAACCTTTAAAACTATGCGGTTTGAAAGATTTCTCGGACTTTCCCGCATTTTAAAATTCTGGACCAGAAAACTACTATATATATATATATATATATGTATGTATGTATGTATGTATGTATGTATGTATGTATGTATAAAACGGGAGTACAATGAGTTGGATGAAGTTTGCATGCACCAAAAAGGGTTTTGCTAATCTTCTTCACTTTCATAATTAATAATAACTTTAGAGATGTGTTACCTTAATTTAAGAGATTAGAGAGAAATTAGAGACAGAAAGTTGATTTGAGAGAGGATGGATCTATTGACATGTGTCATTAATGCAATTCAATAGCTAAAATTTTGTTTTAATTAATTTTTATAGACATCTAAAGTCATATGTGATTCTTCTCAAATTTTTTCCAGCAAATTCTGTCCCTCTCAACACACATCCTGCTTATAAAATTACAGTGGCTAAAGATTTTTTTTTTCTTATTTAAGAAAGAAGAAAAGCAGAACTCAACTCTCTTATTGGAATGAAATTAAAATCATCTCAACCTAACTTTTTTAATTGTTATTTTAATTCGAATAAAACTTATTAAAGTGTAAAACTAGAGAAGAACTTCATTTTTCATTTTTCATCATACAATTTTGTGGACGCAAATCTTCATTTTTCATTTTTCATCGTCTTGGATGGATTATCCTTCGACTAGGTTCTAAGCCGATGAAACTTGATGAGATTCAATCACACTTGCAAAATGTTTGGCAGCCTTCGAGCGCTTCGCACTTAATCCCATTGGCCATAGGCTTCTTTTATATTCACTTCAATGATGAAAATGATATGAGGAAGATTTGGGGCAGTGGAACATGTATGCCTCTTTCTTTTTTTTCCCCAGTTTTCTGAAAGTCGGCGTGAGCTGAGAAGGAAAGAATTTGGGGGAAATTTTTTTTATAAGAGTCACATGTGATTTTAGATGTCTATTTAGGTAAAAATTAATTAAAACAAAGTCTTTCCTATTTAATTTTATTAATGATACATGTTAATGGATCATTCAAAGTCTAAGAGGACTAGAAAAGAAACTGCTTAAGAGAAGATCCGAATTCCTTTAAAGAGAATCATTTTCGAAAAAGAAAACATAGTCTAGTAAGTAATAAAATTATTTTCTTACTTTTTTTTTCTTTTTATCATCTATTTGAGTGCAACTAGTAAGATTACTTCATAAGATTACTTACAATCTAACTACCACAATACAAACTACAGCTACAATATAACTACAATAAATCGTACAATAATACTAACTGCAAATAAATAAAGGGAAAATATCCACCGTCCACCCGTTTTTTACACCATTTTCAAAAATACACAATTCCTTCATTTTTTGGCTGGAATCCACCTAAAGTTACATTTTTTTCACTTTTCCACTTCCGTTTGGAATCCGTTAAGAAAACTAACGGAAACTTAAAAAAATGACAATTTTACCCCCAAAACAAAAATTACAATTTCACCTTAAAAATTATAAAAAATAATCAGATTAAATCTAATAATTTTTTCCATCGGTCAATAAAGAAATTAATTCCACAACCATCAAATGCAAGTTTTTTTTTAAAATATGTCGGTAATTAGAATCTTTAAATTATAATAGTACTAAAAATAGCCCAATCTCACAAACCATTAATTGAATTTAAGATAAGTAAAATTTTATTATTCATTGAGTTATAATCTCTAATAGTTAAGATTTTTTTGTACTTCATTAACGTACCAATAATGATATTTATCATTAAATCTTATTATTTTTGGCATTTTTTAGGGTGAAATTATAATTTTCGTTTTGGGGTAAAATAGTCATTTTTTTAAGTTTCCGTTAGTTTTCTTAACGGATTCCAAACGGAAGTGGAAAAGTGAAAAAAAATGTAACTTTAGGTGGAGTCCAGCCAAAAAATGAAGGAATTGTGTATTTTTAAAAATGGTGTAAAAAATAGGTGGACGGTGGATATTTTCCCATAAATAAATCGAAATAATTGCAATAATTATACGTACCTAACATCTCCGGTCATCTCACCGTCCCATTTTCTATGGTTTAATGTATCACTCCACATCCAACCACATCCAACGGCTGATGCTGCAGTCTGTAGCTTACAGATTCTGTAAGCTAGTCGAGTCCTAATTAGCAAGCGTCAAGATCCAAGAATATTCTAACTGTTAATTGGTTTAACTAGTATGCAACCGTTTCACCAAGGCTTCATGCGGATGTGAAAAGCTACCAGGGAATACCGAAATAGCACGTGTGTCCATAATAATGACATAAGTAACCAGTTAATTAGTCTTAAGAAGAAAAACATTTGCAGTAAGTGAAGGATCTTCTTTCCTTCACATATCGGAAATGTCAGACTTGTCCTTTGTTGTTGATTTCCAAAGCTCTGAATACATCAGTGTTTTACCTATAGGAGATACTCCGCTATTCAAAATTCTTATACACAAAAGAATTAGTAAGAAAATAATTGTAATTAAGCAGTGCAAAAGAATATTGTTGCTCTTCTAAAGATCCCCTCTTCTTCTTTTTGAGAGAAGAGAAAAATGTTCTAACCTTCATTTTTCTTAGTAGAATGAAGATATGGATGTTTTCAGAAGAAATTGAAAAAACATGTTCTCAAGAAGCATGCCGGTGAAAACATGAAAGTGAGCTCCATGACATAAGCAAGTTGTCATGGAGCCAAAGAAATTTGAGTAAGAAAGTGAGCTCCATGAGAAAAGAAAGATGTCATGAAGCCAAAGAAATTTAAGCAAGAAAGCATGTATGTGAGTTGGAAGCACATGGACATGACGTAAGCATGAGGTCATGGAACCAAGGAAAGTGTGGTTGCATAAGAAGAATCTAAGGTGGGTAATCTAAACCTAAAAGAAAAATATAGAAACTTCGAAAATCCAATTTGAGAAGACATAAACATAAGGATCGGATAAAACTCTAATTAAGTTGTGAAAGCTTATTAGAATAGGGAGTTATCAAGGATTCATGATGCCTAAATTGTATTATAAATAAGGATGATGCATGGTAGTTGAGTATTGCAAGTAGGGTACTTTTTGGATGGCATAATTTGAGCTACAAGTGTTTGTTTTCGAGTATAATATATTATTTTAAATCTTGCAACAAGAGAATCTAATTGCTTTTGCCATTCCGCCGTAGGGTTGAGCTCAAAATTCCACTTTTTCTATGGTCATTTCTTAATTTTAAGATTTTTCCCTATTTTTCCTCATTCTTCTAAGATTTTTATCTTTTTCTCTACAACTCGGATTTGAGTGCCATTTGTTTTTGCTTTTTCTTTTTATTTTGATTAGGAGAATTTAATTATCATATTATATTTTGGATTTGTCTATTGTGGTGCATTTATGATATTTAGGCTTGTTATAAAAAGAGCTCAAAACCCTAGTTTTATTCATTTAAATTTTTTAATAAAATTTATCATTATTCAGAAACTTTTATTTCTTCTATCAATATGCTTTTAACATTTCTGCTTTGTCAAAGAAGCTCTTGATACATAGATGACATAGGAAAATAGCTAAAGAAAAAAAAATCGTTAAAATTATCATTGAACAGTGAAGGTTACTCTTTTTATTCATGTGGACATAAGCCAAATATTGAACCACGTAAATTTTATGTGTTTTATTTTTTATATTGTCGCCTTATTTAATTTTCTAATTAACCAAAAATTAACGTCAACAATGGAGATACCTTTTTCTTTTATTTATCATTACTTTATGCTGTATCCCACTTTTAAGCAGGATGGGCCTTGGGTTAAAATTTCAAATAAATATTGTAATTAAAATTTATTTTATTTTAGTTGTAAAACTAGTAACTAAAGCTTAAGTTGTATGTGTCCAATTTTATATGTATAACTTTGAAAAATATGGATAAAGGGAATTTTTTCTCTATTATTTAAGAGAATAAATTTTTAAACTAATGCTCGGCTGAACTCTGGACTGTATTACAAGTTCATAGATCTAGAATCCCAATAAATTTCATATTATATTAAAATTTTAGAACTGCAGCAACCTAAAAAAATTTAATATCACGGAGATATTAAGCATCTGATGGAAAAAATTTAACCAACTCAACTTCCATGGCAAGACTCAAACACAGTCACAAACTCAACTATGACTTAAATAAACCTTCACCTTTCAGTTTAAAATCAGTAAATACAATAAAATAACACAGCAATGCATGAAAACTACCACTGCAGTCAAAGACATAGATAGCAAGACATCAACAAATACACCTTCTAAAGGCTTTCCACCGCATAACTGCAAAAAGAATTTAACATTCATCAAAAGCTCAAAGCTGGAATAAATAAGCGTAAGGGGTAAAAATCCACTAAAAATATGAATAGCAGAATAACATATTTTGTTTAAGCCAGAGCTTTAATATTTGTAATGGTTGTAAATAGTTTAAATTGCTGAATTCAAGGGATAGCGTAAGAGATATCACATGAACTAAAGGTGATCACTAGTTTTGGCACAAAAGCGGATTTATTACCAATGAACCTAATCATTTTCATGACAATAAGTCTTACTGATGCTATTATTCCACACAAGCACATAAATAGGGAAATCTGAAGAAGGCCTCCTAGAATGGCAATCGGACAACCCGTAATCATGAAATGAAACGCTTTATAACAAAAGAAATAAATTGAAACGATGAATGTTAAAAAATATACAAACAAACCTTTGCCGTAGAAAATTCAAGGCCCAATGCAAAGAGAAGGAAAATCACACCAAATTGAGCCACCTTTCAACTCGAATGAAAATAACCATCGAATATGGAAGCGATATGCAAAATAGAAGCAATGATATTTGAAGTGTACAAAATGAAGAGTGAAACAAACTTATTCTAATATGAAACTTTATCAAGGTGGCAAACAATATAAAACCCGCATGTTTTGGATCATACTTTCTTTTCATTTCACTAAGGAAGTATAATGTCGAAAGGACTTTATTTGGTCAATTGTAGTAATGATTTGCGATCGTGGGTAATAATGGGCTTCTAAGTGATTAAATGCTTATCATTTCTTCCCACATGGACATATCTCATACACAAGAAAATTGTGAATGAAAGCATACGAAAACAAAAATATGACACAAAAGTTCTAGAGTTATTTTGACCAAACCGAGCTATGAGAGAATTGTATGAATGCATTAAATCTTCCCCACAACTTTTAACTAAATCAACTAAAAATAGGAAGGGGAAAGAGAAGGCGCATATATGCATGCAAAAGTAGCATACCCGCACCATCTCACCGACAAAGTCGAAACCCCTGTGGCCAATGACAGATCCTGCTAGCAAATATCCAGAATAACCGCAAAAATGTGAAAATTGAAATATTCTCCTTAAGGAGCAATGTATAAAAGTTGCCTAAACCAAATTCTTTCTGAGACTCAAAATCTTATGGATCTACAACATACATCCCCAAAACACTTTATAAACCAACAAGAGAGTAGTTTATATGAACAAAAATAAACAAGAAATATTGGTCTCACCGGTTGCCCAGCACAAGAATTTAACATTCATCAAAAGCTCAAAGCTGGAATAAATAAGCGTAAGGGGTAAAAATCCACTAAAAATATGAATAGCAGAATAACATATTTTGTTTAAGCCAGAGCTTTAATATTTGTAATGGTTGTAAATAGTTTAAATTGCTGAATTCAAGGGATAGCGTAAGAGATATCACATGAACTAAAGGTGATCACTAGTTTTGGCACAAAAGCGGATTTATTACCAATGAACCTAATCATTTTCATGACAATAAGTCTTACTGATGCTATTATTCCACACAAGCACATAAATAGGGAAATCTGAAGAAGGCCTCCTAGAATGGCAACTGCTCGAACAACCTGAAGCCTGTAATCATTAAATGAAATGTTTATAACAACTGAACAGGAAATAAATTGAAAGGATGAACGTTAAAAAAAAAATACAAGCAAACCTTTGCCCTAGAAAATTCAAGGCCCAATGCAAAGAGAAGGAAAATCACACCAAATTGAGCCACTGTTTCAACCTGAATGAAAATAACCATCAGAATATGGAAGTGATATGCAAAATAGAAGTAATGATATTTGAAATGTACAAAATGAAGAGTTAAACAAACTTATTCTAATATGGAATTACATCAAGGTGGAAAAATATAAAACCCGTATGTTCGAGCTGGATCATACTTTCGTTTCGTTTCAGTAAGGAAGTATAATGTCAGAAAAGACTAGTTTTATTTGGTCAATTGTAGTAATAGCACAATAATTTTAGAGTTATTTTGACCAAACCAAACTATGAGAGAATTGTACGAATGCATTAAATCTTCCCCATAACTTTTAACTAAATCAACTAAAAATGAGGGGTGGGGAGGGGAGAGAACTGGGCCGGCATATATGCAAAAGTAGCATTCTTACACCATCTCACTGAAAAAGCTAAAACCCTCAGGGCCAATAACAGATCCTGCTAGCAAATATCCAGTAATAACCTACAAAAAAATGAAAATTGAAATATTCTCATTAAGGAGCAATGTATAAAAGTTGCCTATACCAAATTCTCTCTAAGACTCAAAATCTTATGGATCAACAACATACATCCCAAAAAAACTTTATAAACCAACAAGAGTAGTTTATATGAACAAAAATAAAGGAGAAATATTTGGTCTCACCAGTTGCCCAGCACAAGCAAAGGCAATGCCACTATAAGTTGCAGAAACGATAACAACAACCAGGTCAGATATCAACATGCGCTTATAGCATTTAGAAGAAATTGGAATGGTCAATAAGTAGGTACTTTGACTTTGGATTGAATTTAAATAGAGGAGGCAATAATCTAACCTCAAATCCAGTTATAGCACATGATACTTTTAATTTGGATTGGATATAATAAAGAAATTGTCCCGATTGGAAAAATATTAAAATCTAATCAACTCAAACATTGTCCAGTCAAAGATTATAGTTTGTTCGAGCCCAATGCCAACCAGAATTTATGAACGAGGTAAAGATTTCAATGACCTGAACTGGACATACCTTCCGATCAATCAATGTTGGTGTATCTTCTATTCGTTATCCAAATTGAAAACATGATGAAACTGGAAAGACCTAATATAAGGCTCATAATAGCATCATTCCAAACCAGGAGTTGCGAAGGTCAACATAGAATTACCAACCCCCCCCCCCAACAAAAAAAAGGAAAAAAAGTTCTATTAGCAATGTCCCTTCAGAAATCTAAAAATGAAAAATAAAACTCCATTTTTTTTCTTTCTCAGAGCTAGAAGAACATACTTTTCCTCCTTGATTTCATTTTTCTTGTTCTTAACTCTGGCAATAGTTTCCAAAACAGCCTGAAAATCCCAAAATTATCAAGTTAAAACCTTCATATAAGACCTTAGTTTGTTTGAACATCAACGAGAAGAGTATTGATTAAAAAGCTATCCAGGAAACTTAGAACATGCCAAACATAAATTTTATTTAGCTTTTCAGTGAACCACCAACAAAAATTACAAAAATCAATTGTTTACCACTAAATGGTTCACTATGGAACAGTCTTAAATATAATCTTTCAGATTCACTTTTCATCCTTGAGCACTTGGCACTATTGCAACAATTCATAAGCATATTGATGCACATTCATCGTAGTCTGTTTCCAAGTGATAATAACCCAAAAATGGCTCATATATTTCATATTCTCTACTACTAGTCATTGGCCAAAAAAATAAAAGAAACTCACATAAACTAAAGTTGTTGGGATTATGTGCTCTTTTAAAGCATATTAATTTATTTTCTAATTAATAAAATATTTGAGATATTTTTCAATTGCATAAATATATTGAATAAGGTCCGTTTAATCATATTATATGTATTTATGTGATCATTATATGGATTCACAGAAAACATAAATACAAGTTATCTTATGATTAAATAAATTAACTTCGCAGTTGATAAATAGAGTTGGACGCTCTATTTATGTTTAGACTGTAGTAAATTCATTGAATGGTTTATCTTAATCATGTATGAATTTACTGATGTAGTTTGACTACATTGAGCTGGATCACATATGAGATTTAATTAACTTTGAAATGATTGTCAGACTTATTAAATCCATATGCATTGATTTTACTGTAATCTTAATCTTGAGTTAGTTATGATTTCATGATTGTAATTGTTATTCCATTTGAGTTATCAATGGGCACGACACACAATTATGGTCAAGATTACCCGGTATCTTGGTGAGAGCAATTATGAGTATTGGAGTTATAGATTAACAATATAGAATTTGTACAACATATCTCTTGATGGGTTTTCGGCACTTGATCATAGAATTCTCTGGCCAGAGTGTGTCAACATATTTAGTATGTTGAAAATGATCATTAGAGAAAATCAGTAAGTATCAAGGAATAAGATGTAATTAAATTGATTGGACAGTTGAGATATCGATTTAATTAACGATATGGTACAAAAGATTATGCAATAAAGAAATCGATGTGGCTTGGGACGAATTGTTATTCGAGCATACAATTATGGAGGTCAGTTCCAATCTTTTAGTGGAGTAAATTTAGAATTAAATAATTAAGCTAGTTTAATTACAGACCTAATTATTACATCCACTATGGTATGTTCCCAAATGATCCTCGGGTTAGCTCATTTAATTGACTGTGCCACTACTGGATTAATAAAAAAGATAACTACCTATTTGCGTTAAAAGCCTAAATATATTATTTAGTGGGAGGCTCCATATAATGTACTTGTGTCTAAGGGGCCTTGTATTATTTTACAAGGTGGGCCCATATGACAAGAAAGAAGTAACGTTCTTTTGGTTTATTATTTTTAATTTGAATCAAACTTGATTTAATATAATTAAATAATATTAAAAAATAGAGCCTATGGTTTCCACTAAATAGAGATATAAAAAAATTTATTTTCTCTAAAGAAAAAAAAGGGCAGCCACTTTATACAGATCAGAGAAAAAAAATATTCTCTCTATTATTGAGAGAAAAATTTTCTCGTGCTAGTTGCTTTAGTGGTAATAAAGGCACCCACATGTCAAGTGCAGATCAAACTTGAGTCATAGCTTGGAAGATTATTTGGTGGCAGATCATGATCTAACAGCAGTGGTGGTGACAGATCGTGATCTGACAAGAGTGGTGGCGACGGATCATGATCTGAGAGCCTAAATCACCTTAGCGAAAAAAGCCAAATCAGATTTTCAAGTTATGATTTTTGGATTACAAATTCTTATATATTGTATGAGAGCAATCCTAAAAGTTTTTATAAAAAATTTTAAAAATTGATTTTTCTCCAACAATTGGTATCAGAGCTATCTCATATTAATATATAAGAATTTCGTATGATATCAATCTTGAAATTTATATATTAGAGTGACAAAATTTATTCAGATATATATTGTTTATTTAGTATATGAATAAAGAATGTTTTGATTTATCTTAATTCATGGTTAGATTCTTTACTATATTTTTTGTTTAGATCTGTAACAAGAGGGGTGGCTTTTTATTACCATGTTTTCCTCTTGATTTTTTTTACTATTATAGAAATTTTGTTAAGCCAAAATTGGCTTAGGAAATTTGTGAATCAATCACGGATGTCAGATTAGAGGAAACGAAGGCCGGATATTTTGACAACGGCAACGAATTAGGGCACGATGCACGTAACAAAGGAGCGCGCGCGACCAGCAATGGGCAGCAGCGCGCACTGCACGTGTTGCAGCTGCAAGCAATGCTGCCAGCAACGTACGTGAGGGATAGTGGCGTGCAGCTCGCGGGTTCCGTCATTTGGTGGCTTTCCAGCGTGGCGGCAATGGTTAAATTGGCGTCGGACTTGGATGAACAGTGACTGACTTTGTGTTGATGGCGGCTGGGGAGAGAAAAAGATGGATTTAGGGTTTCAATAGTTTTTATCATCAAGGTCCCATAGTTCCATAGTTTTTCTCTTTGGGTTGATAAGTTTCAATTTTTTGCATTTAAGTTCAAAAACAGTTTTGGGCTTAATGAATCCTGGTTTTAGATCCAATTAAAATTGGGCTTAATGGATTAAAATGCATAAATAAAATTGAACACATTAAATTTATTTTGGTCTAAAAGTTTTATCTAAAAAAAAGATTTTATTTATTTTCTTTCAAAATTAAATTGGACCAATAATAAATTTAAAAGCTCAATTTCCCTTAGTCTATAAACAAAGACAAGCCTATGGAAAATGGACATTGACAAGAAGCCCAATGAAGATTAGGCTTAGGGTTAATGTATTTTTTTACTTTAGGAAAGTCATGAATTAAGATTATTTAATTATTTTTCTATATGTTATGTTTTGGATGATAACATGCCATGATAACATGTCATATAGAATAGGTAGTGCCACTCTATGCATAATGATACATGTCATTCATATATTATGAATATTGTTATATTGTTTTTAATTTACGTATGCTTAATAATATTGGATATCATCTAGATAATATTATAGGAAGCATGCAATTAACAATATGTATGTTTTAAAAAGAAAAACCAATTTTAAAATATTGAGTGGGAGAGGGAAAATTCAAGATAATTTTTCCCACGGGCTCCATTGTTAGTTCAATAATAAAATTATATATATACCTCAACTTCATGATACGGTGATACTTCTTACGGATGGTATATATATTAGATATTTTATTTGATGAACTTCTTCAAAAATAAAATTAAAATATTTTTCAATCAATTGTTTACCCCAACGGTGGCTATTGGTATGAAAAATACGTAGATTGAAACAATAGTTATACACTCAACTAAAATTTGTTATTAACCTTCCCAACGAAGTTCTGTTAATAAATTTAGGCTCAAAGGAATAACGATAATTATTTATAATGTCTCTACATGAAAATAAATAATCCAATGGATAATTGGGTCTAGTAAGTGTAGATATGACTTCCCCAACAGATAGCTTATCAAAGCGGTACTAGATTATCGTTACAATAAATTAAAATGCATTTATGGTTTTTTACATTTTATCATTTATTGTGAATATTGTTTTAAAGTATTTATGCATGTCTATTTTATTTTTTCAGAAAATGTCTTCCATCAATCCATTATTAATTATCCTTGTTAAAAATGAACTCACTAACAAAAATTATTTAGATTGGAAACGCAATCTATTTAATATTCTCACTGCTAAAGGCTGCAAATATGTGTTGACCCAGCCATGCCCTCCAAAACAAACGTTATATGATTATAGGAATCAAAGGAAGTCTTATGAGAAATGGTGCGAAGCTAACAAAATGGCTAAGTGTTATATATTGGCTTCGATTTCTGTGGAACTGTATAAGAAACATCGAAGCATGGAAACAACCACTGAAATAATGGCTAGTCTTCATAAGATGTTTGGGCAAAATACTCATTTTGCCAAAGAAGTGGCATTAAAACGTATTACGGATACTAAGATAGAAGAGGACACAAGAGTTCGTGATCATGTCCTCAAAATGATGGACTATTTGAATGAAATAGAGATTCATGGTGTTCAAATCAATGATAAAACAAAGATTAACATGGTGATTGAATCTTTGCCTGATACATTCAAAGAGTTTAAGGTCAGCTATATCTTAAACAATAAAGATATGACCTTAATTGAGTTAATGCACGAACTACATGCTATAGAAGAATTTTATCATAGCAGAAAACTTCCTGAAAAAAGATTCCCTTCAAGGCTTAAGTTAAAAGACAGGAATAAGCAAGAAAGAGTTGGGATCGGCAAACTGTCCACTAAAAGAAGTGACAAGCCAAAAGACAAGTGTTACAAATGTGAACAGAAGGGTTACTGGAAGAAAGATTGTCCTAAGATTATTAAAATCAAGTTTAGGAAATCTTTCAGCTTTCTAATTAGTTCAAATATCTATTGATTCATGCAATAGTGAATTATGAGATAACTAATCTTATTTGTAATTCATTTATTTAATTTTCAGGAAACCAAGAGATTAAGTGAAGAAAGCTTCAAACATCAATTGAGGACATGCTAGTTTATATAAGTTAAAATGCTAGATCAATTTTACAAGACTTTAGATTTGATTTTTGTCTTTATTATTCCAAATATTAGAGGAATTTAATTTCAGTGACTTGTTTTAACAATTAGGAGTACACTGTTTTTTTTTATCCTCTGTTTATTACTTATTTTGGTTCTTTATAAAGACAATTTATATCATATAAGTCTATTGATCTATTCAACGTAAGATATAATGATAAAGAGTATATGCATTTATCTAAGAAAATAAATGTTTCTTCTAACCAATATTACCTCTGATATTTATGCTTAAGTCATATAAACTATAATAAGATTTTAAGAAAATGATTAATGATAAGCTTGTTGGCCTATTAAGATTGATCATTGAAACCTTATAAATCTTATTTAGAAAAGTAATATGATGAGAATACTCTTTTTGAGCTAAAAGCATAACATTGCATTGGACGATTTAGCACATACAAATGTATATAGACTAATCAGTTTACATGTTATAAGAGGTTATGAGTATTCTATCAATCTTGTTGATGAATATTCATTTTATTTATGTTTGTCTAAATGCGTCGTGATTCCATTGCTTTTGAAATTCAAAAGAGTACTTGGATAAGACAGAAGCAATTAGACAGGAATATAAAAGAACTTCAATATGATCGAAACAAAGAATATCTCTATGGAGAATTCAAGCTCTATTTGGTTGTCAAATGGGATAAACTCCCACATGTAAGGAACACTATGATACAATAGTGTAATTAAATAGAGAAACAAAATTCTTTTAGATAAGACAAGATATTTACTAAGTGGTTTACCATTTACCTTTTTTATTCCAGATACTAGTATTCAAAATTGCAAAGTTTATTGAACTTAGTTTCATCTACATCGGTGTCTATTACTCCAAGAAATTATGAAAAAGTCACAAACATGGTTTGAGACACATTCGTATTTGGATTTTACTAGTATTTGTACTAGAATCAGAGGTAGAGAATATGAATTCATGTTTAGAAGCTTGCATGTTTAAGTATCTTAAAGGAATAAAGGAAAGTCTGAATTATAGTCCTCAAGATAAGAATGTATTTATAGACATATTCTTTACTTTATTTCACTATTTAATGACTTATTACCTAAGAGTAAGGTAAAACTAGAGAAATAAAAAGGAAATCAGGTTGATGCTCAGCTTTCAACACCTATTATTGAACAGGAAGAACAACAATAACCAGCTGATCAACACAGGATTATCTTTAAACAACAATCACTTTTAGAATCTCGTCGTAGTGGGAGGGTAACTAGGTTACCAGTGAGATACATGTTATTGAGAGAAACCTATACAGCGATCTCAGATGAACATGCACAAGATCCCACGAGCTACAACGAAGCTCTAATAGACAGAGATGTTAAATTTTGGAAAAAGGTCATGAATCAAGAAATGAAATCTATGTATTCCAATAAAATCTGGGAACTTGTAGAGGCACCAAGTGGGGTAAAACCTATAAGGTGCAAGTGAATCTACAAGAGAAAAAGAAGAGTAGACGAAAAGATGGAAACATTTAAAGCAAGATTAGTAGCCAAAGGGTTTACTTAGAAATAGGGAATCGATTATAAGGAAACCTTTTCTCCGATTGCTATGCTTAAATCCATCAGGATTCCACTCTCCATTGCTGCAGTGCTAAATTATAAAAATTGGCAAATAGATATCAAAACTGCCTTTCTCAATGGGCGTCTTGAAGAAGACATCTACATGCAGCAACCAAATGGATTCATACAAAAAGGTCAAGAACACATGGTATATAAGTTGCAGAGATCCATTTATGGATTGAAGCAAGCATCCCGGTCCTGGAACATCAAATTTGATCAAGAGATTAAATCATTTGGATTTATTCAGAACATTAATGAACCATGTGTGTACAAGAAAATTCAGGGAAAATCTGTAGCTTTCCTAATTCTTTATGTAGACAATATTCTCCTAATTGGAAACAATATAGGAGTATTGACTAGAATAAAGAGTTGGTTAGCAAAACAATTTGATATGAAAGACATGGGAGAGACAAGTTATATTCTTGGTATCAAATTACTACGTGACTAGAAGAATAAAAATTTAGCCTTGTCTCAAGCGATCTATATCGACAAGATATTGGCTAGATTTAGCATGGAAAATTTCAAGACTGGTTTATTACCATTCAGACATGGAATTGTATTATATGAGGATCAATCACCTAAAATTTTTGAAGAGATAGAGAAAATGAGACAAGTTTCCTATGCAGAAGCTGTGGGAAGTCTCATGTATGTCATACTTTGCACTAGGCCAGATGTCTGTTTTGCGGTATGGATGGGTAGAAGATATCAATCTAATCCTGGACCTGAACACTGGACTGCAATCAAGCATATTATAAAGTATCTGAAAAGAACTAAAAATTATAAGCTTGTGTATTCTGGTTATGAACTTATTTCAGTGGGTTATACTGATTCTAACTTTATGTTAGATAAAGATTCCAAAAAAATCAACTGCTGGCTATGTGTTCACACTAGGAAGTGGAGCTATTAGTTGGAGGAGTGTGAAACAATCTTATATCACAGACTCCACAACTGAAGCTGAATAAATGGTGCATCTGAAGCTGCAAAAGAAGTTGTATGGCTCCGTAAGTTCCTATAAGATCTTGACGTGGTACCTGTTGTGACTGCACCCTTAAACTATTTTGTGATAATGGTGGTGCGGTAGCTCAATCTAAGGAACTAATGAATCACAAGAAACAAAAACATATTGAGAGGAAGTATCTTCTCATAAGGGAATAGTGTAAAAAGGTTATATGACAGTATCTTAAATGACATTAGATGCTATATGGCAGATCTTATTACAATGGCCATTAGTAGGAAACTTTTATAACCTGCACTTAGAGCCCTAGAGCATGTGCAATATGTCAGATATGTTTTAAGAGCTAGTGGGAGATTGTTGGGATTACGAGCTCTTTTAAAGCATATTAATTTATTTTATGATTAATAAAATATTTGAGATATTTTTCAATTATATAAATATATTGAATAAAATCTATTTAATCATATTATATGTATTTATGTGATCATTATATGGATTCACAGAAGACATAAATACAAGTTACATTATGATTAAATAAATTAAGTTTGCCGTTGATAAATAGAGCTGGGCACTCTATTTATGTTTAGACTATAATAAATTTATTAAATAATTTGTCTTAATCATGTATGAATTTACTGATGTAGTTTGACTATATTGAGTTAGATCACATATGAGATTTAATTAACCTTGAAATGACTTATTAAATCCATATGCATTGATTTTACTGTAATCTTAATCTTGAGTTAATTATGATTTCATGATTGTAATTGTTATTCCATTTGAGTTATCAATACACACAATTGTGGTCAAGATTATCTTGGTGAGAGCAATTATGAGTATTGGAGTTATAGATTAACAATATAGAATTTGTACAACACATCTCTTAATGGGTTTTCGGACTTGATAATTGAATTCTAGAGTGTGTCAACATATTTAGTATGTTGAAAATGATCATTAGAGAAAATCGGTAAGTATCGAAATAAGATGTAATTAAATCGATTGAAGTTGAGATATCGATTTAATTAACGATGTGATACAAAAGATTATGCAATAAAGAAATCGATGTGGTTTGGGACGAATTGTTATTCGAGCATACAATTATGGAGGTCAGTTCCAATCTTTTAGTGGAGTAAATTTAGAATTAAATAATTGAGCTAGTTTAATTATTACATCCACTATTATGCATTCCCAAATGATCAGTTAGCTCATTTAATTGGATTAATAAGAAAGATAACTAACTATTTGCGTTAAAAGGCTAAATATATTATTTAGTGAGAGACTCCATATAATGTACTTGTGTTTAAGGGGCCTTGTATTATTTTACAAGGTGAGCCCCTATGACAAGAAAGAAGTAACGTTCTTTTGGTTTATTATTTTTAATTTGAATCAAACTTGATTTAATATAATTAAATAATATTAAAAAATGGAGCCTAAGGTTTCCACTAAATAGAGATATAAAAAAACTTATTTTCTTTAAAGAGAAAAAGGACAACCACTTTATATAGATCAGAAAAAAAAATTCTCTATTGTTGAAAGAAAAATTTTTTCGTGCTAATTGCTTTAGTGATGATAAAGGCGCAATCGTCAAAGTCATGGAAGATTATTTGGTAGCAAATCGTGATCTAATAGGAGTGGTGGTGACGGATCGTGATCTGACAGGAGTGGTGGTGACGGATCGTGATCTGGGAGCCTAAATTACCTCAGCGAAAAAAACTAAATCGAATTTTCAAGGTATAATTTCTAAATTACAAATTCTTATATATTGTATGAGAGCGATCCTAAAAATTTTTATAAAAAAATTAAAAAATTAATTTTTCTCCAACAAAAGCAACATTACATACACAATTTTCATCCACTATTTTGAAAAGTAATTAAAGGCATACAGATTTAAAGAATACGGTAACCAACCTGCTATACAACAACACTGTTATTAAAGCTACCAGGAACAACGGCCGCTATAGAAAAACACAGACAGTAAACTTAATATACCTTGCATATTCCACTTGTTATTTTTTTCCCCTAATTCATCACTAAATTTCACTTCATGTGCTTTATGAAATCAACGTTAACAGGTGTTTTTTTTATTTTAAATGACAAGTTCAGATACAATGCACAAATGTGGATCAAATAAACTGAAACGAGATCTAGAAACCCTAGCTGAACAACCGCAAATCCAGATCTAGTATGGACCTTCGTTTTGGTCACTCTCATTGAACTCCTTTTCGAGAGCACGATCAATCATGTCGTCAAAGCTATCTTCCTTGGATCCTGTATTGTTCAACTCGGTTGTAGTGGCGGTGGCCGTGGCTGTGGCCGTGGCATTGATCTCGGAGTCCAACTCGGTGACAGACTCGGTGGAGGCGAAGCAGAGAAGAAGAGAAAAAATGACGAATAGTGTGAGGAATATCCTCATTGCCGAAATTTTGTTTATCAAAACGCAGCGTTTTCGTCTTCGTCTCGTTTCGTTTCGTCGAGAACGAACGAACGAGAGGAAAATTTGTTTGTTATTTTTGTTCTTTCACTCGGTGGTGTATGTCCGTGTGGTTGTTGCAGCCAGTAGCTGCGGAGTGATGTCAGATAGTGGTAACGGTTGGTAATGAAATTTGTCCTCATTACGCGCGTGACAGTGCGCGTGTGGTTGTTGGAGGCAGTGGGTTGGCAACGTTGCTATTTTTATTGCAGCCTACTTGACCCGAGAAAACAGCCCGATCTATTGAGGCGGATTCCGATTTGCGATTACACCATAACCACCGTACTCTTTCTAACTGATTCAATATTATAATGGGCAATGAATTGATTATTGACAAAGATATTTTAAAAGTACAAATAAAGTAATCGAAGCTTTAATCTAATTTGATATTTACTTATTTTTTAAAAATAAAAAGTAATTAAAATCTAAATTAATTTTTTAATTTATTATTTTCGAATTCATATTGTCAATTGAATAAATTTATTCAAAAATTATTTGATTATCTCTTTATGTTTAAACTAGGATAACTTTAGATAAACAAGCACATTTTTAACTCCAGATATAAAATCAGTCGGAATTTAGAACAAAATTTCAATCCGATTAATAGCTCTAGAAGTTTGTAAAATCAATCCCAATAGATCTCGATGTACCAGTATTTTTCTTGAAAAAGAAAGGGAAAAAAAAGTGCTTGTTTCCTTGGATTAATAACTTAATTAATTTTATTTTAATTAAGGCTATGTTTAGCTTTATGGTTGAAATATTATAGTAATTTATTTTATAAGTTTTTTTTTCATTTTGACAAAAGTTTTTAAAAGTAAATAGGGATTTCTTTTTATAAACTGCTTATTAAATAAGTTATTATACCTTTTTAAAATTTTTATTATAATCTTAATATTTAAAAAAAAAATAACAATTACGTCTTAATTTTTCATAAGACCTAATATACAAATGAAAGATGATTTAAATTTAAGTCTATTTTGGTTATTATATAATAAAATAACATTTTCGATAATAAGATTTATCAAGCACATAAACTTTAATTTTCAAACACATAGCAACTACAAAAATGGTAAAGTAAACACCGAACTACTTTTTTAATCAACAATTTATTTCATTTATACAATAAAAGTAATTTACTTCATCAACCATTGTAATTCCAAACTAACCCTAAGTTATTAAATCTGTTTATTTTTTTTAACTTCATTTTTCAATCATTAAATTATTAAGCTAATTTTTTTAGCTTTTTACTTATTTTAAAAAGTACGAATGATATCACTAAAAAATATTCTCCAAAGTATTTCTATGTAATTTAATTTATTTTCATCCCTCTAAATAAAACTTACTCATTAGCATTATTATTTTTCTCCATCACTTGTGATAATATTGTAGTAGATTTTATTACTTTACTCATTTTTATCTTCATTTACTTTTATCTATCTTTACATTTTTTGAATATTTTCCATAGAATATGTCACAAACCACAATAAAATTCATTAACATATCTAATTTAGAATATCAAAAGGGTTATATTCACTTGAATGATTTATGTTATGATAAAATGCTATCTTATTTATATTCATTGAAATATTTATTATTTATTCAACATTTAAATTTTGTAAGGGTACAAATATAAAATACTGAATTTTAGAATTTTTATGTTAAGAAAAACAACTTAATATTTATTATCATTTATTAAAAAAATGCCATTCAAATTCAGATATTTAGCTCTATCCATACTAATTTAGGTCTATTTAGATTTTTTTTAAAAATGTCACCTAAGCATTTTGACACCCCTCTAAATTCCTAACAAAAACCAATTTTAATTTAAATTACTAAATAACTAAAACTAATATAATTTAATTATTGTTTTGAATAAAAATTTAATTAAACACTTAAATAAAATATTTTTATACCCATCCTATTTGATAATTTGTAATTATATTTTAAATTTTAATTTAAAAGGGGTTTTATGAGGGTGACCACAGGCTGCCAAAATTGTCCAACTTTATTCGTAAGTCTGGTCCATTCTAGTTGGGCTTTGGACCAATTTTTAGACCCTTGAGCTTAAGCTCAATGTTGTGGAGGGCACAGTCTCAAGCTTTAACTAAAAGAAAAGCCTAGTTATTGATTCCTCATGGAAAAAAAAAAGTAATATTTAAATGCACCCTTAAAGAATTCTAAGGGCAATATAAATTCTACGTTATGCTCTATTTTCCATATATTCTACTTCATAAAATGTGGGTCGTAAAGGAGTTTTTACTTACATGAATCTACTTCATTCTTTTTTCTTCGTCTTGAAGTGGAAAGGCATAGGAATTTTGATGTAGAATGGTTGCGTGAAATAAGTGGTATTTATTGAAAATCATAATTTAGTTTACATGTGTTCGTTTTTTGTGTATAACATATTGTTTTGAAACTTGCAACGAGATGAACCAAATTCAGTGGCTCGTTCTGCCTTTTGGACAAGCTAACAATTCCACTTCTTTTTCAGTTATTTTTTAGTTTTAAGTTATTTTCTTATTTTTTTATTATTTTAAAGATTTTTATCTTTTTTTTAGATATTGAATTTAGGTGCTGTTTGTTTTGTTTTTCATATTTAAACTAAGAGAATTTTATTGTAAAATAATATTTCAGATTTGGCTATATTAGTAAATTTGTAATATTTGAGGTTAATATAAACGGAGATCTAAAAACTTAATTTTATTCATTTAGACTTTCTCTAATAAAACATTCATTATTTAAAAACCTAACGTTTACTATCAATTAACTTTATATGTTTGTGCATCATTAGATATACTTAGGTATACCTGCAAGGACACTCCAACACATAAATAAGGGTGTGTAGATATATGATACATGCAAGAAAGACAAGCAAAGAGAGAGAGAATTTAATAAGAATGGTGACTTTAGTATTACTAGAGCTAAACTTAAATCAATAGTTTCTAGGTACAGATCTTGAGATAGATTTATTGCTCTAATTGGGTCGTCACGTGTCCTTCATTAATTTGTGGACAACATTTCTTTTTCTGCTATTCATTCCCTTTTCTCCAAAGTTTGAACATTTTCTAAAGTTATTGCTCAATTCCTGAGTCATGTTATTTTGGATTAACTTTGGTCCTCATGTGCTTCTCTTAACAAAGCACGTGATACTTTTATTGGCGGTGCTTCTGTATGGATTTTTCTTTGGTGTTCGAGCAGAAGCTTGTGCACGTCATGCGCATCTTATAATAACTATACTACTGTTCCGAAGTGAGTTTGGAGAAAGCCTAGATTAATTCTTGGTAGTATGTGACACATGACATTTGCTTATTGACTTGGTGATTTTGGTACCTACAAGTGAGGTTCCCTTAACTTCAAATTTTAATTTAAAAAGGTGAATTAATTTTTCATCCATTGAATTTATTCAATCCAATGGTAAGATTTTAAAATAAAAAAATAACATTTCTATTTCAAGATTGAGTGACCTAATATATGAAAAATTAAGAATCTTTTGGAAGTCAAAATTTGAAGTTAAGAGAATGCTCCCAATAAAATGTATTCCTAATACACTAAATAAATCACATATAGATTACTAGTATTATTCTTTTTTCATCTATTTTTTTTCAATTACTCCATTATTAATCTTTTGTTCCACTTTATGGAAATTTGCATTTGAAAAATGAAAATGATGCATCTAGTTAACTAAACTGATATGTATTTTGAGCATTATACAATAAAATAAAATTTAATAGTAAAATACATCAAATACATTACACTTTGTTTTTCAATTTATTATCATTTCATGAGTACAACACAAGAAAATTATTTTACAAGCAGTAGCAATCTCAAACTTGGCCATGTTAAGCCTTAAGGTCTAGAAACACAAGGCCTAACTTTGTCTAAGGGTAAAAGGTTATTTAGTCCCTGTATTTAGTGTCCATTTAGTCCCTATATTTTTAAAAATACCTCGAAACATCCTTGCCGTTAAAATATTGATACCCCTACCGTTACTTTTGATTTCTTTTGGCTTACTTTTATAATATTACCCTTTTATAATAATTTTTTATTTAGACATTAGTAAAAAGAAAATAATTAAATTACCAATTTAATCCTAAAAATAAAATAAAATTTATATTAATTTTTTACAAACACCATTTGCACACTTTGTAGTTTTCATACAATTTTTGACAATTAAAAATTAATATAATTTTTTTATTTTCATTTTTATGGTTAAGTTGGTAATTTAATTATTTTCTTTTTATTAATGTCTAAACAAAAAAATTATTATAAAGGGGTAATATTGTAAAAGTAAGCCAAAGGAAATAAAAAGCAACGGTAGAGGTATTAATACTTTAAAGGCAGATATGTTTCGAGGTATTTTTAAAAATACAGGGATTAAATGGTCACTAATCTTAAAATACAGGGACTAAATAGACTTTTACCCTTTATCTAATTAATGGATTTAATTAGATAATCGTGTTTAATGGAGAAAAACTTTCATGTGTTGATCGCACCACGTTAACATATTTCTAAAATAGAATTATGTTACATCCGACCAATTATAGTCTCACTATAGGTCCACTCACTTTAATTTATAGAATATTTATTTTGAAATAAAAAAAATGCATAAAACCAATAGCCATATGATAGAGATACCAGGTCATTCATACAACAAGCCAATAATATTATTACATGTGTGCATTTATTTTTAAAAAATCGCCATACAAAAGTGGTACATGTAATACATGCATTAGTTGGTTGTATTAGGTGTGTTCTAGAATTTCTCTGGGCATTGGCTGTGTTGTTGATCAAGTACTTCTCCTCACGGTCACCAAATCGCAAACCATTATTCATTTTGCTTTAAATTGCAGTCGTAACTCAACAAACCCAATGGTCTTTCACTTATTTGAATATTTTATTAAAACTGAAGTGTCAAAGAATGCAATATAATATAATGTAATACAATACAATACAATACAATAAATATGTATATTATATAGTAATTTTCTAATGAGGATGTCATTACAGACAAAAAAACATAGCCTTTAATATATTGACATATGTATTTTTTTGGTAATTTACTATGCATTCTTCCTTTAACAAAATGAGGATGCTCTCATTAGAGAAATAATATATATCTATAGGGATTTTGATATATTAGCAGATAAGAAAACATCGTCTCTAAATATATTAGAGGCATCCTTACTTTAATATAAAATGAGAATATCTTCGTTAGAAAAGGTTAACAAAATGAGAGTACCATTAACAGACAAAAGTACAATCTCCAAAATATTGAAATTTGTATTTTTTTTAATATTTTAGTGGCATCCTCATTTCAACAAAGTAAAAATGTCCTCATTTGTGAATGACTCTCTCTCTCTCTCTCTCTCTCTCTCTCTATATATATATATATATATGGGACAAATTCAAAGGACACAACTTTAAACACAATTTTTTTTAGCCATTAGATAATTTAGATTGAGACTCAATGAATTGTGAAGATTACATATAATTTAATTATCTTTCATTAATTCATTTTTTTTTCTTATTAGCTCTCTCTCTAGTTCACTCACGTTTCACTCGTCTTTTTTCTCTTCCTAAGTTCCAATTTTTTTCTCTTCTCTTTCACGCTTATTTCTCTAGCACTCTCAAACTCATGCTTATGAATATAATTGAGTTATTTTATTTTATTTTATTTTATTTATTTATTTATTTTAAATAACCAGGACTATGAATAAGCCCTAGGTCGCCCCTTGGCTTAATTGATCATTGTTGTTTAAGCCATTTAATATAATTAGTCACCATGGTTTAAGTCTTGGTACTGGTAGAGAGAAGGAGAGACAAAATTAAGATTATAAATAAAATCATATAGCAATACGTAAAATTCTTAACAATATTATATAACAGGTAAAGCTTGCGAATAAAGTATGTCTAAAGCCTCTCGTCGAATATGATACAATGAACATAGTAAACTTAATTGGGAGATTAATTGATCACTAACAATTGTAAAGTCGAGCTCACCATGCATTTTCCAAGTCCTGTCATACAGGAGCCCACTGTTTGGAATGTTAAAATCTTATCAAAAGTAGTGTGAAAATGGATGATTTTAATTAAAATGGTTTTTTTTTTAATTCTAATTAAAATGAATGTTTATACTATATAAGAAAATTATGTAGTAGAAGGTTTATGGAGTTGAAACAGGTTTTGAAGTGGCAAGAGAAAGAGACACACATAGAAAGAAAGAGAGGAATTTAATATTGTGGGATCCATGTTAATTAATTATTTTTTAAAATTATAAAATTATATGACAACTTTAATATTAACCGGTAGATAAATTTTAATTCAATGGATAAATGTTTGTATGAAATTATATCTCTTGAACATGTATGACAAGTTGTGTATGAAATTATATTTCTAATGAGGACATTTTTATTTTAATAAAGTGAGAATACTATTAAGAGAAAAAAAATACAGTTTTTAATATGTTGAAATCTGTTTTTTTTTTTTTAATTTGGTGACATCCTCATTTTAACAATGTGAAAATGTCCTCATTAGAGAAGGACCCTCTCTCTCTATATATGAGTTAGGTTCCATTAAAAATCTCACATTTTAATTAAAATCTTATGTTTTAACAAAGGTCTAAAATTCTTAATCAAACTTATCTCTCTCTTTCTCTTTTTCTCCGTCTCTCTATAAATATAATATATATTTTGAATGTATGCATATACTTGCATAAAAACAAACCTGAGATGAACTTGACCCCTAACAAAGCGTTTTGTTTGCATAAAAAGTGTCGAAATGTCACAAGTCTTTATTTATACATATATTTATAATCAAACATAGCTGGACGCTTAAATTTTATTGTCCGGCTTTTTTTTTAATTTTTTGATCACGTCCAGTTTTTATATATATATTTCTTAATTTTGTTATATATAGATTATTATTGATATTACATCAGACATTCAATTCTGATATTTCACCAATACATTAAATGACTTGCAAATATTTTAAACCCTCTATAATATTCGAAGGGTGTTTATTTACAAACCGCCATACATTAAATTTTAAATACTTTAAACCCTCTCTAATATTCGAGAAGTGCCTACTCCACTAATATTTCGTAAGGAAGAGACTGTCTCCACTCAATTAGTTGATAATTAAAGAAGAACTGAAACTAATTTTTATAATTCTCTTATGGAGGATTAAACACTTATACTCAACATTATAAGTGTAAATCTTCTCCTATTAGATCAAAGGCCCATTAATACGACTGATTTTTATATTAAGTATAAAGAAAGAAGGATTTTTGTCCAGTGCGTGATATGATGTTACGCGAGTATAAAAATATAATTGGCCTCGCGCACCGTACGAGCCCTCTCTTAAAATATGCAACATGGTGCTTGATTGAGTGAAATGAGGACCTGTCTATGTTACAGATTCTGTAACAAACATCTCCCGTCATCCCACCATCCGATTTTCTTTTGTTTAGTTTGTCACTCCACATCCGACCACATCCAACGGCTGATGCTGCAGTCTGTACCTTACAGAATCTGTAACGTAGTTTTGTCCGTGAAATGATTGGTCTTTGCGAAAAAACAAATAAAGCCAGTGAAAAGAACGTGTTGGTGGATAGGTCACGACAAACAAGTAATAAATTCGAAATTCCACAGCCGAAAAAAAAAAGTTAAAATAACTAACCACTCTGAAAAAAAAGTTTAAAAAATGACCAAGCAGTCAAGCACCTAAGAAAAGGCGTTGATTTGCGGTGAAATAAACAACTACGATTACACCATTCCCCTGCACCAACTCGTCTTTAAATCAGGCTAGGCCAGGCCGTTTCTGTTGATCAAACTCAACCCCACGTTCACACTCACACAGGCTGTCCTGTTCAAGAGTTGAATTTCAAACCTAGCTCAGAGATAATTAATTAATGGCTGAAAATAATGAAAAAGCAGGTGGAGGTGGTGGGGTTAAAGACGAAGCAGGTGGTGTGTGGAAAGGTCCAGAGTTTAGGATTCATCTTCAGGGAAAGAAGATTGGTGATGTGCAGGTCAGGATTGTACGCAAGAAGGAGCTCCTAATAACTGAGGGTGACAGTAGGGATTTTATTACGCGTTCCAAGTTGCCGAGAACGGTAAGTACTAAGTTTACGCATTTCATGAAGGATGGCTTCCTCGTTGTTAGTTTCGAGAGATTGAGCTTCGGGAGAAAAGTTTGGAAAGTTTTGCTTGGCGGAGCGATTCTTGTAGGTGCCCTTTTTGGTTGCGTAACTGATGTTGAAACTATGACGAATCGCCGATGTTGGGGAAAAAATAAGTTTTTAAATTTTTATAAAAGCTTTTAAGGACCGCTCTCATATAATATATATGAATTTGTAATGTGAAAATCGAAAATGCTTTTTTTGAAGTAATTTAGCTCAGATCGCCGCCACCACTGTTAGATCACGATCCGTCACCACCACGCTGTTAGATCGCCAATGATCTACGAGTTATGGCTTTGATCTGCACATGTGGGCGCTTTATCACTACCAAAGCATTAGCGAGAAAATTTTCTCTCAACAATAGAGAGAGAAATCATTTTCTCGTATAAAGTGGCTTATACTTTTTCTTTAGAAAATAAGCATTTTATATCTCCTTTAAAAAGCCCAAATAATCAAAAACAAAACTCACATTACTTGCTTTTTTATAGGGAACCCACCTGTAAAATAACATAAAATCACACTTTAATTAAATGGGTCTTACTAAATGATATATTTTAAATAATTATCTTACTTATTAGTCCAGTAGGGTGCGGTCAATTAAATGAGCTAACCCGGAAATCATTTGGGAACATATAATAGTGGCTATAACAATTAGGTATGTAATTAAACTATCCTAATTATTTAATTCCAATTCTTCTCCACTAAAAGATTGGAATTGACCTCCATAATTATATGCTCGAATAATAATTGGCATTGATTTCTTTTTGTCATCATTAATTAAATCGATATCTCAATTGTTCAATCGATTTAATTACATCTTATTCCTTGATACTTACTAGTTTTCTTTAATGATCATTTTCAACATACTAAATATGTTAACACACTCTAGCTAGAGAATTCTATGATCAAGTGTCAAAAACTCATCAAGAGATGTGTTGTACAAATTCTATATTATTAATCTATAACTCCAATTCTCATAAATCCTCCCACCAAGATGTAATCTAGACTACAAGAATGTCATGCCCATTGGTAACTCAAATGGAATAACAATTACAATCATGAAATCATAATTAACTCAAGATTAAGATAAGAAAACTAATGCCATGAGATTTAATAAGTGGCTTATTATAAAGTTAATTAAATCTCATATGTGATCATGATTACATCAATAAATTCATACATGATTAAGACAAATCATTCAATGAATTTATTACATACCTAAATAAAGTGTCCAACTTTATTTATCAATCACAACTAAATTTATTTAATCATAAGATAACTTGTATTTATGTGTGAATCCACATGGTGATCACATAAATACATATAACATGATTAAATGGACTTTAATAAAAATATTAATGCAATTAATATATTTGAACAAAATACCTCATTAATTTTATTAATCAGAAAAAATGTTTATTACAATTAAATAAGCACATATGCTTTTAAAGAGCATTTTTTTCCAAACAATCTCCTACTAGCTCTCAAAGCATATTTGGCATCTCACGCATGCCCATGGATTTTAAGTGCAAGTTAAAAGGTTTCCTAGGTATGGCCTTAGTAAAATGATGAGGTTTCTTTGTGTGCAATGAGTAACCTCCACATCACCTCTCTGCACTATATCCCTTATAAGATGATACTTCCTCTCAATATATTTTTGTTTCTTGTGGTTCTTTGGTTCCTTAGATTGAGCTACCGCACCACTATTATCGCAAAATAGTTTCAGGGGTGCAGTTACAGCAAGTACCACCTCAAGATCTTGTAGGAACTTGAGTCATACTTCTTTTCGGATGCCACATATTCAGCTTTAGTTGTGGAGTCTGCGATAAAAGATTGTTTCACACTCCTCCAACTAATAGCTCCACTTCCCAATGTAAACACATAGCCGGAAGTTGATTTTCTAGAATCCTTATCTGACATAAAGTTAGAATCAGTATAACCCACTGGAATGAGTTCATCACCAAATACATAAGTATATAATTTTTAGTTCTTTTCAGATACTTCATTATATGCTTGACTGCAGTCCAGTGTTCAGGTTCAGGATTAGATTGATATCTACTAACCATCCCTACCGCAAAACAGATGTCTGGGCTAGTGCAAAGCATGACATACATAAGACTTCCCACAGCTTCTGCATAGGAAACTCGTCTCATTCTTTCTATCTCTTCATATCTTTTAGGTGATTGATCCTTAGAGAATGTAATTCAATGTCTGAATGGTAATAAACCAGTCTTGGAATTTTCCATGCTAAATCTAGCCAATATCTTATCGATATAGACCGCTTGAGACAAGGCTAAAGTTTTATTTTTCCGGTCTTGTAGTAACTTGATACCAAGAATATAACTTGCCTCTCCCATGTCTTTCATATCAAATTGTTTTACTAACCAACTCTTTATTGTAGTAAATACTCCTATATCGTTTCCAAGTAGGAGAATATCGTCTACATAAAGAATTAGGAAGGCTACAGATTTTTCTTGAATTTTCTTGTACACACATGGTTCATCAATGTTTTGAATGAATCCAAACGATTTAATCGCTTGATCAAATTTGATGTTCCATGACCGGAATGCTTGCTTCAATCCATAAATAGATATCTGCAACTTACATACCATGTGTTCTTGGCCTTTTGTATAAATCCATATGGTTGCTGCATGTAGATGTTTTCTTCAAGATGCCCGTTAAGAAAGGCAGTCTTGACATCCATGTGTCAAATTTCATAATCTAGCACTGCAGCAATGGAAAGCAGAATCCTGATGGATTTAAGCATAGCAACCGGACAAAAGGTTTCCTCATAATTGATTCTCTCTTTCTGAGTAAACCCTTTGGCTACTAATCTTGCTTTAAATGTTTCCACCCTTCCGTCTACTTTTCTTTTTCTCTTGTAGATCCACTAGCACCCTATAGGTTTTACCCCATTTTGTGCCTCTGCAAGTTCCCAGACTTTATTGGAATACATAGATTCCATTTCTTGATTCATGACATTTTTTCAAAATTCAACATCTCTATCTATTAGAGCTTCGTTGTAACTAATGGGATCTTGTACATGTTCATCTGAGCTAGCCGTATAGGTTTCTCCCAAAAGCATGTATCTCACAGGTAACCTAGTTACCCTCCCACTACGACGAGGTTCTAAAAGTGATGGTTGTTCAGGGTTAATCATGTGTCGATCATCTGGTTGTTGTTGTTCTTCCTGTTCTGTAACAAGCGTTGAAAGCTGAGCACTAACATGATCACCTAATAGTTCTTCAAGTATTACCGTACTCTTAGGTTTGAAGTTATTCATATAGTCTTCATCGAGGGAAGTGAAATGTGTGCTCACAATCACTTTCCTATCTTGAGGACTATAAAATAAACCTCCCCTTGTTCCTTTGGGATACCCCACAAACATACAAACCTCAGAACATGAATCCATTTTGTCTGCCTTTGGTTTCAGCACATGTGCTGGTGATCCCCAAATACGAACATATCGTAAACTTGGTTTGCGACCTGACCATAATTCTATTGGGGTTTTAGGCACTGACTTAGATGGAACTAAGTTCAAGAGGTAAACTGCAGTTTCCAGTACTAGTCCCCAAAAAGAGATTGGTAATGACGAATAACTAAGCATAGATCTCACCATATCCAAAAGAGTTCTATTTCTTCTTTCAGGTACCCCATTTTGTTGTAGTGTTCCCGGAGCAATCAACTGAGATATAATCCCATTTTCAACCAGATACTCTTTGAAATCTCCTGAGAGAAATTCACTACCTCGATCAGATCGAAGTTTCTTTATGTTCTTATCTAATTGCTTTTCTGTCTCAGCCGTATACTCTTTGAATTTCTCAAGAGCTTCAGACTTGTGACGCATTAGATAAACATAACCGTATCTTGAGTAATCATCAGTGAAAGTGATGAAATACTCATAACCTCCTCGAGCTTGTACATTGATTGGTCCACATACATCTGTATGTACCAATTCAAGTGGTACTGTTGCATGTACTCCTTTGGCCGAGAATGGTCTTTTGGTTATTTTTCCTTCTAAACAGGATTCACAGAGTGGTAATGATTTATTTTCTAATAGACCCAAGAGCCCATCTTTGATCATTCTCTGTATCCTATTTTGGTTTATATAACCTAAGCGTAAATGCCAGAGGTAACATTGGTTGGAAGAAATATTTATTTTCTTAAATAAATGTGTATGCTCATCATTATTGATCACTGTGTCATGCATAGAATGGATCATTGGACTTAAATGATAGAAATTATCTTCTAATGTACCAGAACAATAAGTCTCTTATTATAAAAAAATAGAAACATAGGATCCAAAATTTACAATGTACCCTTACTTTGATAAATATTTCTTTTCTTAAATAAATGTGTATGCTCATCATTATTGATCACTATGTCATGCATAGAATGGATCATTGGACTTAAATGATATAAATTATCTTCTAATGTACCAGAACAATAAGTCTCTTATTATAAAAAAATAGAAACATAGGATCCAAAATTTACAGTGTACCCTTACTTTGATAAACAAGCTACTGAAATTAAATTTCTCTTAATGTCTGGAACATAAAGACAATTATTCAAAACTAAAGTCTCATTATTAAAAGATAATAAAACAGATCCTTTTGACATGAATCTCCTGCTTGACGCTTCACTTATTTTCTGGTTTCGAAACCAATAAAGTGAATTACAAATATGATTAGTTGCTTCAATCCAACACCCAAGTGTCAATAGGATTACGAACAGCCTCAATTACAAAAAGATTTCCCATCCCTGATTTCACAATCTTAGGGCAATCCTTTTTCTAGTGACCTTTCTGTCCATACTTAAAGCATTTGTCTTTCGGCTTGCCATCTTGCTTGGTAGACGGTTTCTTTTTCCCAGCTTTCTTCTTACCTTTACCTTTCGGCTTAGGCCCAGAAGATGAATTTTTTTTAGTAATATTTATGCTTCCTAGAGATTTCTCAGCACGATAGATCTTTTCAGCAGAATGAAGTTCGTTCATCAATTCAGTTAAGGTCATGTTTATTTTGTTCATGTTATAATTGACCTTAAACTCCTTGAATGTTTCTGGCAGAGATTCTAACACCATGTCAATCTTTGAGTTATCATTGATTTGTGCTCCCTGAATCTTAGCCTCATTCAAATAGTCCATTATTTTGAGGACATGATCACGAACTCTTGTGCCCTTCCCCATTTTACTGTTCATAATTCCTTTCAGCGCTGCTTGTCTCGCAGAGTGAGTACTCTGCCCGAATATCTGTTGGAGACTATCCATTATTTCAGTGACAGTCTCCAAGTTCTGATGTTTGGTTTGCAGAATATTAGAAATCGAGGCTAAAATGTAGCATTTTGCCATTTCATTGGCCTTTTGCCATTTCTCATAAAGCCTCCTCTGATTTTTATGAGCATCATTCGCTGGAACTGGAGGGCATGGCTGGGTTAAGACATATTTATAATTTTTAGCAGTCAGGACAATGAATAGATTTCTTTTCCAATCTATATAGTTCTCTCCAGTGAGTTTGTTTTGACTCAGAATAATAGTAAGTGGGCTCAGGGAAGACATTTTTTGAAAAGTAAAACATCCATGCATAAATAATTTGAAATAATATTCACAATAAATGACAAAAATGCATAAAACCATAAATGCATTTTAATTTATTGTAACGATAATCTAGTACCGCTTTGACAAGCTATCCATTGGGGAAGTCATGTCTACACTTACTAGACCCAATTATTCATTAGATTATTTACTTTCATGTATAAACATGATAAATAATTATCGTTATCCTTTTTGGACCTAAGTTTGTTAACAGAGCTTCGTTGGGAAGGTTAATAACAAATTTTAGTTGAGTGTATAACCATTGTTTCAATCTACGTATTTTTTATATCAATAGTCACCGTTGGGGTGAACAATCGATTGAAAAATATTTCAATTTTATCTTTGAAGAAGTTCATCAAATAAAATATCTAATATATATACCCTCCGAAGGGAGCATCACCGTATTATGAAGTCGAGGTATATATATAATTTTATTATTGAACTAACAATGGAGCCCGTGGGAAAATTATCTTGAATTTTTCCTCTCCCGCTCAATATTTTAAAATTGGTTTTTTTTAATAACATTCATATTGTTAATTGCATGCTCCCTATAATATTATCTAGATGGTATCCAATATTATTAAGCATAGGCAAATTACAAACAATATAATGAGATTCATTATTAATGAATGACATGTATCATTATACATAGAGTGGCACTACCTATTATATATGACATGTTATTATGGGATGTGATCATCCAAAACACAACATATAGAAAAATAATTAAATAATCTTAATTCACGGCTTTCCTAATAATGAAAAATACATTAACTCTAAGCCTAATCTTCATTGGACTTCTTGTCAATGTCCATCTTCCATAAGCTTGTCTTTGTTAATGGACTAGGGGAAATTGGGCTTTTAATTTTATAATTGGTCCAATTTTAATTTTGAAAGGAAATAAATAATTAAATTTTTTTATTAAAATAAAATTTTTGGACCAAAAATAAATTTAATGTGTTCAATTTTATCTATGTATTTTAATCCATTAAGCCCAAATTTCAATTGGGCCTAAAACCAGGATTCTTTAAGCCCAAAACCGTTTTTGGACTTAACTACAAAAATTTAAACGTATCTGCCCAAAGAGAAAAACTATGGAACTATAAGGATCTGAATGATAAAAACCATTAAAACCCTAAATCCATCTTTTTCTCTCCCCAGCCGCCATCACCACAAAGGTCCGCGGTCGGCCGGCTGGAGACGCCCCGGTCTCGACACATCTTCGCCACCACGCCATCGAGCCAAACCGCCACTTATTGGAGCGCACGCGCTCGCGTGCGGCGCGCGGCTGCGGCGTGCGCCGCTGGCTATGCGCTTGCAGCGTGTCCCGCATGTTGGCTGCAAAAGAGTGGTGGTCGAAATTTCCGGCCTCCGTCGCTTTGATCTTCCATCCGTCATTGATTTACAAATTTCCTAGGCCAAATTTTGGCTTACAAAATTTCTATAATTTTAAAATAAATTAAGAGGGAAACAAGGTGATGAAAAGCCACCCCTCTTGTTACAGATCAAAAGAAAAAATACAGGGTAAAATCTAATCATGAATTAAAACAAACCATAACATGCTTTATTCATATATTAAACAAATAATATATATTTGAATAAATTGTGCTACTCTAACACATAAATTTCAAGATTAATTTCATACGAAATTCTTATATATTAATATGAGATGGTTCTGATACCAATTGTTGGGGAAAAAACAGGTTTTTAAATTTTTATAAAACCTTTTAAGGACCGCTCTCATATAATATATAGGAATTTGTAATCTAGAAATCGTACCTTGAAAATCCGAGTTGGCTTTTTCCGCTGAAGTGATTTAGGCTCCTAGATCACGATCCGCCACCACCACTCCTGTTAGATCACGATCCGTCACCACCACGCTTGTTAGATCATGAACTGTCACCAATGATCTTCCAGGTTATGACTCAGGTTCGATCTGCACTTGACGTGTGGGCGCCTTTATCACTACCAAACCAACTAGCATGAGAAAAATTTTCTCTCAACAATAGAGAGAAAAATCTTTTTCTCTGATCTGTATAAAGTGGCTTCTACTTTTTTCTTTAGAGAAAATAAGCCTTTTATATCTCCCTTTAGTGAAAATCCTAGGCTCCAAATAATCAAAAAATAAAACTCACGTTACTTGCTTTTTCTATAGGGGACCCACCTTGTAAAATAACATAAGGCCCCTTACACACAAGCTAATTAAATGGAGTCTTCCATTAAATGATATATTTAGATTTTTGACCTAAATAGCTAGTTATCTTATTTATTAATCTAGTAGTGGTGCAGTCAATTAAATGAGCTAACCCGAGGATCATTTGGGAACATACAATAGTGGCTATAACAATTAGGTATGTAATTAAACTAGCCTAATTATTTAATTCCAATTCTACTCCACTAAAAGATTGGAATTGACCTCCATAATTGTATGCTCGAATAATAATTCATCCCAAGCCACATTGATTTCTTTACTACACAATCCTTTGTACCACATCATTAATTAAATTGATATCTCAACTATCCAATCGATTTAATTACATCTTATTCCTTGATACTTACTGGTTTTCTCTAATGATCATTTTCAACATACTAAATATGTTGACACATTCTGGCTAGAGAATTCTATGATCAAGTGCCGAAAATCCATCAAGAGATGTGTTCTACAAATTCTATATTGTTAATCTATAACTCCAATACTCATAAATGCTCCCACCAAGATACCGGGTAATCTAGACTACAAGAATGTGTTATGTCCATTGGTAACTCAAATGGAATAACAATTACAATCATAAAATCATAATTAACTCAAGATTAAGATTATAGTAAAATCAATGCCTATGAGATTTAATAAGTCTGACAGTTATTACAAAGTTAATTAAATCTCATATGTGATCATGTTCAATGTAGTCGTACTACATCAATAAATTCATACATGATTAAGACAAATCATTCAATGAATTTATTACAGTCTATACCTAAATAAAGTGCCCAACTTTATTTATCAACTGCGAACTAAATTTATTTAATCATAAGATAACTTGTATTTATGTCTTTTGTGAATCCACATGGTGATCACTGTTGTGCAAATTTTAATGTACTCGCAAGCGCACGAATCTATTGTAGTATAGACTAATGGTGACAAGTGTCGATCCCACGAGGAGGTGGATTTTAATTATATATAGAATTAATTTTGTAAATGGGTGATTGGATTTGTGGTGGAAATAATTTGGAATATGCTAAAACTTAAATTAAAATGGCGAGAATAAGTTCTAAAATTGGAATTGCAATGACGAGAATAAATTGAAGATAATTCTATTGAAATGACGTACTTGGATATCTGGATCCGTATCAACATGCATCATGGGCTAAATAATACGTATTAATACCAATTAAATCATGAGGGGGGAATCCACACCTCATGAACCACGCTCTAATCAATATGGTGCTTATCGTAAATAATAATAACCTTGTAGGTGTAACCAAGGCGGTACTAGACAAGATTAGTATTATTTGTAAGTCAAAACATCCACAAAAACTAGAGGGAAGAGAAAATAAATTTACCAAATTAAGCCCATGACACATGTTGAGACTTCAACCCAAGCTTGAAAGGAAATTAGCCACTCATAATTGAACTAGGGCAAAATGAAAATTTATTAAAATACGTAGAAAATACAAGATGGAGAGAGAATTATAGAAAATGAATCCAAAAAATGGATTCAGAGATATCAAATTAGGGGGGAAGGCCCCCTTTTTATAGATACATGGAGTAAATCATAGCCATCGGATTAAAAACAGTTTGGACGTTTAGGATTACGCCACGTCATCATCGGTTTGGCGCGGTTTGACCCGACTTTGAACGGGTGAAGCGATGCGGTTTGGTTGAAAATAATCCTGTGTGATGCATGCACTGTACGCGAGATTTTTCGCCCACCGATATGCCGCCACGCCACCATAAAAGACATAAGAATTTTAGTCAACGGATCATGACACCTCATCGGTCAATGCCACGTCCGGTCAATGCCACGTCATCGATCCGTCTATGTGAACGATGCGTAAACGATGCCGTACATGTGAATAGTAGTATATGAGCGATCATTTTTCCTTTTATGCTCCTCCAAGGTTTTGACCGTCCGAGTTCAAAAGTGATGTCCGTTTTTCCGTATGATCTCTCCTTTATTCAAATGACTATAATACCCCTAAAATACATAAAATACTTAATTAAAATCAAACACACATAATTAAATTGCAAGAAACTTAAATACATAAAAGTAAAGGTTGTTAGTAAGACTTGAAATGTAAAATGATGATTTTCTCCTTTATAAATATACATTTTCTAATACTCAACACACTTATTGCTAGTCCCTAGCAAATAAAGCGAAAATAAAATTCAAATTCAAAAATATATACATTTTTTTAATAGAAACACTGTATTTATTTCATCGATTAATAATAGCAATCAAATAAAAGTATAAGCATTATCTCTAAAGCAACATCACACCCACATCAACCATCCACATGAATCAGCCCAATAGACTTTGTTATAGCTACTTTCAAGAATGACATGTCAAACCCCAAAATCTCACCGAAGTAGTGACACTCTAAGAAATTAAACCCAATAAAAATAGTCACTCAATGAATGATAATTGAGAAAATAATGAAGAAGTGATATCACATGCTCACCAAAATGAAATAATTATTCCTTAGAAATAATACGATCTCAAGTCAAATAAAAATTAGTCAACCCAATTTATTTATTTATTTTTTTATATGCACTACATCTTTTTAGCCCATATAACTAGTTTCTACTTCAAACTATAGTTCCTAAAATCGAAGGACTTTTATTAGGACGTAAGGGACATGGCTAACAAGAAGGAAATAATGAAAAAAAATTGTATGTTTGAGAAAAATGCATTTATTTTTTTTTTTTTTTTGGAAGTTGCAAGGTGGATTTCACCTATTATTTTTTTATTTTTATTATTTTGAAACAACAACTCTTGTTTTTTTTTTTTTTTTAGCATAACTTCACTGAAAAAAATAATTATTTACATTTTCTCAAACATAAATAGGTGATGGAACTTATAAGATATCGGGTAATACTCCAAATCGAGTGGAGTCAAGATGATAAGTTGACAAAGAAAAGTTTTTTTTTTTTAAAGGCTCAAAATGGTTTATGGATATTTAATAAAAGGGATGGTAGAAAGGCTCAAACGGATCAAAGATGGCCTTTTTCTCTAAATAATCATCCATATCTACTAGTTGGGCCTCCAATGTAACAACACACATTTTTTCTTTTTTTCTTTTTTTTTTTTTTTTTTTTTTTTTAAAATTTTTTTTTTAATGGGTTAAATCAAAAGAAATATAGAGATGGTGTTTAAAATAATAAAGTGGTAAGGTGTATAGAGAATGGGCAAAAGGGTTACTGTCCAAGAAAAATGATAGGCTCAAAAACTCACTTGGCACTTATTTATGACATGTTCATTCCTTCAAGCAACTCATATTTATCTCCGACATCAACATGTAAAGTAGCAAACATAGCGTAACATCACTTAAGACCAAAGATAATACAAATACTAAAATTTGAAATTAATCATGTCATCCAATGTCAAAACAAATCACACAATTTTTTTTTTTAAATAATATTCTACCCCCCAACCTATTCTAAACAAGAAAGGAAAATATGCATGCAGAAATGTGAAAATGATGTAGAAAAACTAATTAGAAAAGTTACACTTAAAATGATAAAAAAAGAAAATGATTTTTTTTTTTAAAAAAGAAGATGCGTTTCTAGAGGCACTACACTCCATATTCAGCCATCTTCGACTCAAAAGTTGGAAAATGTATATTTATAGAGGAGAAAATAAAAAGAAGAAGAAAAATGAACATCAAAACTTAATAAAGAAAAAGAATTTTTTTTTTTTGGTTTTTTATTTTTTTTTTGGTTTTTTTTTTTCAAACAATGAAGATGCGTTTCTAGAGTAACTACACTCCATATTCAGCCATCTTCAACACAAAAAAGTTAGCAACAGTTAGTTTCTACAACAAAAAATTAGTAAAAACTTAACCAAGATTTCACATTTGTCGACTATTCCCTCCCCCCAACCAGAACGAAACATTGTCCTCAATGTTTTAAAGGAAAGAAGTAGAGTTTAGAAGACATCACCTGGGTGGTGCAACACAGAAGAAAATATTTACAGGCGAAGAGTTAAATCTAATTTGTACTTCTTACTGCCGCTACTGTTACCATCATTATTTGGACGCTCCAACACAAAGGTCCAGGGGTTTGGCTCCATAAGCTTGTAACGTATCAAGTAGCTCATTAGCTGTGAGCACAAATAAAAAGTTTTTCGCATGGGAAGGAATAAAGTAGTTTTTATTGCATGGTTAAGAAATGCGATAAAGCCATAAAAGTTATTGACATTTAACAAACCGATGGGTTTTCGGTGGATGTGCGAGATGGGCCCAAGATGCTAGTGTGATAAGTGCCTCTGAGTGTTGCAAGATCTCCTGGAAGGAAAATAAAAGCATCAGTATGATTAAGCATTTCAGTTATTCTTTCTTGCATACCTGAGACGACTAACTCTTCTCCAGTTGATGAGTCAGACGAACTGCCCAATGGTTTTAGAACTCTTGGGATGATGCCTAACACTTGACTTCCCCTGATAAAGGCTGCTTCTGAGACCATTTTTGATAACCCTCGATTACCTCCTCCATACACCAAGTGTAATTTTCTCGCTGCTATGCTTCGGCCAAGATCGATGGCTGCCTCAACGAACTCTTTATGTTTGCCATAGGTAAATCCAGAAAGCACACAAATGTTCTTGAATTGTCTATTTGGAGTAGCTGCCATTGCGATACTTCTCAAAAACAATTTGTGAGTGCTTGACAAAAGATATCACATTTAAGAGTCTTGGTGATAGTGGGTCATGATTGTGTATGAGGTAATATGTCAGTGTCAAAGAACGCGTAAAGCACGTGGCTCGCAAGTCAAAAGAAAAAAAAGGAAAAATGTGATAATAAAATTATTAAAGACAATAATGTAAATAATAAGACAATAGTGAAATAAAAGAACAATAAAGTAAAAAGGATATTTACACGTAGTTGTGGCTCACATCTTCCTCTGGTTTCACGTCCGAAACGGCAACGCCTCTATGGGTCGAGGATAGGCTTCTATCCAGTTTTCTTATAAAGCGGCAAGCAGTCGTTTATAGTCGATTCGAGACTATATCGTGCATGCTCATTCTGGAATAATGGCCATAAGCGGAGAATCGCTCCGCACATATCCACCGGGATGCGTTTCAAGAGAGAAGAATATCATCCAATGACTCCTTATTCAAGCCATCCCTAATGAATTGAATCTTATCTTTCCTGTTATCAGACACCATTCCTAAAGAACATGGGTTTCTATCGCAACTCATTCTGGCACACTTATGACAAGCAACAGAAATTCTTCGAGCTCGTCGTTTTCTTGCATAATTTCCTTTACCACAACCAGGCATGAATGCAATAAATTTTGGAGGTAACTCACCTGCCAATCGTACTTTCGCCTCGATTAACCAACGGATATCAGCAGGTATGTTATTCCTCATGAGCAATCGCATGCGGACCGAGCTTTATAGATCGTAAGGAGGGCATTCTGAGGAAGTGAAGGGAATCGCTTGTGAAGCTTCGCTAGAATCTCGTTTCTGTCCATACTTTCGCCTCAGAATGTCAGTTATTATGGGAAACTGAAGTAACCGACTTGATTGTCACGGAGTACCGTTATCCGCCACTTTACCGGGGTAACAAACTAAAGCACACAAACAGAAAAACAAATTAAAACAAACAAAGAAAATTAAAATCGCCCTCTTATTGAATTTACCTCAAGCTCCAACTGGATGTCGTAAACACTTCTCTCAATGTCTCTGAGTTGGCTTTCTAAATCCTCAACATAGGCTACTAACTCTGGTGGTTGTAGAGCCCAAATACGATGTGTTTTACAAAATTGAATCTGCCTTTTGAGATGAGTTTTGACACGTTGAAGTGGTTTAAGAATGTTCAAGAGGAATGGTCTAAGTATGAGACTCATGATTAACAATGATAAGAGAAAACTTAATAGTTAAACAAACACACTTATGCAAAAATAATTTCAATTAGCAGAAGAATAATATAAAGAAAGAAAGAAAAATCAAATCAACGAAAAGAAGAAAAAAAATCAATTCAAATCTGGTGGGTCACTCAAATTTATTTCGGTGTCTTTTTCATGTGGTTGGTACTCTAGATATGGCTTTAATCTTTGACCATTAACTTTAAACGTGACATTCTTTGGATCCTTAATTTCAATTGCCCGTGTGGAAAAAAGATGAACAATAAAGGGGACCATCGAGAGCGTAACTTACAGGAATAGGTGCAAGCGAGAATTGAATAAAAGCACTTTCGACTGGAGGTGAAGCGATTTTCTCATAATTTGCTTGTCATGGAAGACTTTCATTCGTTGCTTGTAAATCCTGGCATTTTCGTATGCATCATTGCGAATTTCTTCAAGTTCGCCATTGTAATCTTTCTTCTTTGCATGTCAAAGTTAAATTTCTTGATGGCCCAATACGCACGATGCTCGAGTTCCACAGGTAGGTGGCAAGCTTTTCCATACACTAGCCTGTAGGGTGACATCCCAATCGGGGTCTTGAAAGCCGTTCTATATGCCCATAATGCATCATCAAGTCTTAATGACCAATCTTTTCTGTCTGGCCTTACCGTCTTTTCTAATATGTGCTTTATTTCTTGATTGGAGATCTCAACTTGGCCACTGGTTTGCGGATGATACGGGGTCGCCACTTTGTGTGTGATTGAATACTTTGTCAAAAGAGCTTTGAATGCTTTGTTACAAAAGTGGGCACCACCATCACTGATTATTGCTCGAGGGAATCCAAAGCGCGAGACAATGTTGCTTTTCAAAAATCCTATCACCACCTTGTGATCATTGGTTCTACATGGAATTGCTTCTACCCATTTCGATACGTAGTCAACACCAACCAATATGTATTGATGACCAAAAGACGGGGGAAAAGGTCCCATGAAGTCGATACCCCATACGTCAAAAATCTCAACCACCAAAATTGGATTTAGTGGCATCATGTTCCTTCGTGTAATGCTCCCCATTCGTTGACACCTATCACATGAAGAACAGAAAGTGTAAGCATCTCGAAATATAGTTGGCCAATAAAAACCACATTGTAAAACTTTAGTCGCTGTTTTCTTAGCACTGAAATGGCCTCCACATGCTTGTTCATGGCAAAATGAAAGGATATTACAATTTCACTTTCTGGGACACATCGTCTAACAATTTGGTCTGCACAATACTTAAACAAATATGGGTCATCCCAAAAGAAATTCTTTATTTCTGCAAAGAATTTAGCCTTGTCTTGCTTGGTCCAATGTTCGGGAAGTTTACCTGTAACAAGATAATTAACTATATCAGCATACCAAGGTAATACTTCCACATTCATTAATTGTTCATCTGGAAATGACTCATTCAATGGTAATGATTCTGTAATTGTGTCAAAATGGAGACGAGAGAGATGGTCCGCCACAACATTCTCTGTGCCTTTCTTATCCTTGAATTCCAAGTCAAACTCCTGCAAAAGTAACACCCAACGAATTAGTCTGGCTTTTGCATCTTTCTTTGTGAGAAGATATTTAAGAGCAGCATGATCTGTGAATATAATTATTTTACACCCAATGAGATAAGATCAAAATTTCTCTAATGCAAACACTCGCTAGCATTTCTTTTCGTAGTTGAATAGTTCAAGTGCATCATTCAATGTCATACTAGCATAGTAAATAACATGGGGAATTCGATCAACTCTTTGTCCTATCTGCTCCTGCATAATCGGATGCATCACACATGAGCTCAAATGGTAAACTCCGAATGATGGGTGATGATGTCAACAATTGTTTTAATTTTTCAAAAGCCACAAGACATGAATCATTAAAGATAAAGGTACATCCTTAGCAAGTAAATTGCATAAAGAAACTTTGCTAAAATCTTTAATGAAACGTCTATAGAAACCATGCCCAAGGAAAGATCTTACTTCTCTGACTGTTTTGGGTGGAGGAAGATTAGAAATGAGATCCACCTTGGCTTTGTCAACCTCAATACCTTTGCTCGAAATGATGTGACCGAGGACAATACCTTGTTTTACCATAAAATGGCACTTCTCCCAATTTAAGACCAAGTTCTTCTCGATACATCTGCATAACTAGTGTTAGATAGCGTAAACATTGATCAAACGAGTCACCAAAAAGAAAAATCATCCATAAAGACTTCAAGGAATCGTTCAACCATATCAGAAAAAATGCTCAACATGCATCGTTGAAATGTAGCAGGTGCATTACATAATCCAAATGGCATTCTCCTATATGCAAAAGTGCCAAAAGGGCAAGTGAAAGTGGTTTTCTCTTGATCTTTTGGTGCTATGGGAATCTGATTATATCCTGAGTAGCCATCTAAAGCAATAAAATTCATGGCTAATCTATCAAGCATTTGATCGATAAATGGTAAAGGAAAATGGTCTTTACGTGTGAGAATTCAACTTTCTATAATCAATGCATACACGCCATCCCGTAGTCACTCTAAGGTATCAATTCATTATTAGCATTGGTAATTCTTGTGACTCGACTTTTTAGGGACAACAGATGACCCATGAACTATCGAAATTGGGTAAATGATACCTGCATCTAATAGCTTAAGGACTTCATTCTAACAACTTCTTTCATATTAGATTTAAGACGTTGCATTTCCTAGTAGATTTGGCATTTTCATCGAGGTGAATGTAATGCATGCAATCTGCGGGGGTTTATACCTTTTATGTCTGCTATGGTCCATCCTAATGCCCCTTTGTGCTCTTTCAAAACATCCAACAACTTACCTTTTTGTTCATTGAGGATGATGAGATGATTCAGAGTACTTTCTTCCCAAAAATGCATATTCCAATGTGTTGGGCAATGGTTTGAGCTCGAGTTTTGGTGGTGATTCGATGATGGGATGAGTTTCTTTTCGATGGTGCTAGTTGTTCAACTCTTGACTTCCATTTATTAGTGTCCATGGATGGTCGAGTCAAGTAAGGCGTTGACCTCATCTGTCAATATCAAAATCCAAACCAAAGTGAGTTAAACATGTTTGTAAAGGATCATCACTAAGGTTTGAAATAAAAGTATTATCAACTATTGTTTCAATTAAATCCACATCAACAATTCCATCATACGCTTTGTGAGGTTGTTTGGCAATGTTGAAGATATTGACTCATAGTCATGTTGCCGAAGGACAATTTGCATATTTCCCCTACATTGAATGTGAGCATCCGATTGCCAAGAAAGGTCGGCCTAGAATAATGGGGATGTGCTTCCTTGAATCTGTATTGGTTGAGTGTCAATTACAATGAAATCAACGGGAAAATAAAACTTGTCTGGATAAGCACGTCCTCCACAATACCACGAGGTATTTTCGTGGACCGATCTGGTATACACCGAGTTAGGTGTAATTCTCCCCAAGTTTCACAAATAGAATAAGGCAACAAATTTACACTAGCTCCTAAATCCAACAAAGCATTCTCAATTGTGTGGTTCCTATGCTACATGAGATAGTGGGGAGCACAGGTCTTTGCATTTTAAAGGAATTTTATGTTGGAGTATAGAACTAACGTTTTCTGTTAAAAATGCCTTCTTTTGAACATGCATATTTCTCTTTTTAGTACAAAGGTCTTTAAGAAACTTGGCATAAGATGGAACTTGTTTAATAGCATCAAGTAAAGGGATGTTAACACTTACCTGTTTGAAGATTTCAAGAATCTCACCTGTGGATTTTCCCTTCTTGCCTTTAGCTAACCTCTGAGGAAATGGAGCTTTGGGAACGTATTCTCGTGGGTTGGTTTCTTCTTTCTCCTCCGGTGATGAGTCCTCAACATTCACAGGTACAATTTGATTTTCTTTTGTCACCGGCATCTCCACTTTGTTGTCGACTTCTTTTCCTTTTCGCAAGGTCATGACTGCTTTAACTTCTCCATGTGGTGGTACTTGCTTCATGTACTCCTTTAGGATTAAGTCTTGGTTGACTTGGAAATTTGCCTTTCTCAGCGTCATTGCCAAGGTCCGAAGAAGCAAGTTGTCCCACAATCTTCTCGAGGCTTGATTGGGCTTGTGAATTAAACTCGCTCTCAACTCATTTCGTAGTCCATCAATGGTGCGGTTGTTGTTCAATCGTGGAGTGAGTAACATTCTTGAAATTGGAATGCATCCTCCATAGTGCAGGTTGAGAGTAGTTCCGATTGTATGGTCTAAATGGTGGCTGAGAGGCTTGAGGATTTTGAGGAATTGGTGGAGCTGGAGCTGCTGGTCCATTCTGTTGGAGTCCTTGAGACCATGAAAAATTGGGGTGGTCTCTCCATCCAGGGTTATATGTGTTGGAGTATGGGTTGTAATTTGATGGCTTTCTCATTATGGCATTGGCTTGATCTGAGTATGAGTCATGGTCATGTGGTTCTGTTGATTTAGCAGTCGATAACGATGCTATTTGTCGAGCAAGACCTTCAACCATCTCCTTGACTTCTTTGATTCCCGAAGTTGATTCGCCAATTTGAACCTCATTCACTCCTTTAATTCTTCTAGTAGTCCTGAGTGATCGACTCCGTTGTTGGGAATTATCTGCTTGTCGCTGGAAGAATTCCCAAATCTCTGATGCACTTTTTGACATTAGCTCTCCTCCACTTGTTGCCATTAGCCATTCTTGCACATTCGGCAATAATCCCTCCAGAAAGTATTGGCATTGATGCCATTTCTCATACCCATGATGTGGACACTTCAAGAGTAGTCCATTAAATCGCTCCCACGTTTCGAAAAATTGCTCGTCCTCTCTCTGGGTAAACTCCGAGATTTCCCTGCGAATAGCATTGGTTTTATGCACTGGGAAATATTTATTTAAAAATTTAGTTACCATTTGTTCCCATGATGAAATGCTATTGGCAGGCAATGTATTAAGCCATGAACGAGCTCTATCTTTTAAAGAAAATGGGAATAATCTGAGTTTAACATCATCGTCTGAAAAATTTTCATATTTAAAAGTTTGACAAATGGTATGAAAATCGTTCAGATGATTATATGGGTCCTCATTTTCTAAGCCATAAAATGTGGGGAGACAATTTAGCACACTAGGTTTTAGTTCAAAACTCCTAGCAGCTACATTTGGGTATCTTATGCATGATGTGCTTAAATTAGCTAAGGGACTGAAATAGTCCTTAAATGGCCTCTCCTGTGGTTGCAAATCCATTTTATTTTTAACTTGTTTGTGTGTGCGAAGTGTTTTCTCAAGTTCAAGGTCTATAGGTTCAATATTAGGTAATAATGACCTACGACCATGCATGCAAAACAAATAAAAATAATGATGGGAACAAAATAAATAAAAAATAAAGATGAAAACAAAACAAATAAAAATAAAGAAGAAGGAGAAATTATGATACTAACCTTATTGCGCAATTACAACATTTCTATAAAAATACACAAAAATAAATACGTGAAATAAATTAACTAAAAATTAAATTAATAAAATAAACAAAATTTACAAAGAAAAATAAATCGAAAATTAAATTGCAGAATTGTAAAGAATAGAGAAAGAAAAGAAATACTAACCTCTAAATGCAGATCCACTTTTTTTTTTCTTTTTTTCTTTTTTTTTTATAATAAAAAAAAATACAAGAAAAAAAAATAAAAGAAATTATTCACAAAAATTAATTCTATGAATTAAAATTACTTACCTCCCCGGCAACGGCGCCAAAAACTTGTTGTGCAAATTTTAATGTACTCGCAAGCGCACGAATCTATTGTAGTATAGACTAATGGTGACAAGTGTCGATCCCACGAGGAGGTGGATTTTAATTATATATAGAATTAATTTTGTAAATGGGTGATTGGATTTGTGGTGGAAATAATTTGGAATATGCTAAAACTTAAATTAAAATGGCGAGAATAAGTTCTAAAATTGGAATTGCAATGACGAGAATAAATTGAAGATAATTCTATTGAAATGACGTACTTGGATATCTGGATCCGTATCAACATGCATCATGGGCTAAATAATACGTATTAATACCAATTAAATCATGAGGGGGGAATCCACACCTCATGAACCACGCTCTAATCAATATGGTGCTATCGTAAATAATAATAACCTTGTACTAGAGGGTGTAACCAAGGCGGTACTAGACAAGATTAGTATTATTTGTAGAAGTCAAAACATCCACAAAAACTAGAGGAAGAGAAAATAAATTTACCAAATTAACACATGTTGAGACTTCACCTTCAACCCAAGCTTGAAAGGAAATTAGCCACTCATAATTGAACTAGGGGCAAAATGAGAATTTATTAAAATACGAAGAAAATACAAGATGGAGAGGGAATTACAGAAAATGGATCCCAAAAATGGATTCAGAGATATCAAATTAGGGGGGGGAGGCCCCCTTTTTATAGATACATGGAGTAAATCATAGCCATCGGATTAAAAGCATTTGGGCCTGAGATTGCGCCACGTCATCAATCGGTTTGACCACGCGGGTGAACAGTAACACGGTTTGACCCGACTTTGAACGAATGCGGTTTGACCGGGTGAACGCGGTTTGGTTGACAATAATCTGTGATGATGTACGCGAGATTTTTCGGCGATATCGCCACCATAAAGCATAAGAATTTTAGTCCAACAGGATCATGACACCTCATCAGTCAATGCCACGTCATCGGTCAATGCCACGTCATCGATCCGTCTATGTGCGTGAAAAGCGATACATGTGAATAAGTCAGTATATGTGAACAGTACCATTTTTCCTTTTATGCTCCTCCTAAGGTTTTCGACCGTCCTGAGTTCAAAAGTGATGTCCGTTTTTCCGTATGATCTCTCCTTTATTCTGAAATGACTATAATACCCCTAAAATACATAAAATACTTAATTAAAATCAAACACACATAATTAAATTGCAAGAAACTTAAATACATAAAAGTAAAGGTTGTTAGTAAGACTTGAAATGTAAAATGATGATTTTCTCCTTTATAAATATACATTTTCTAATACTCAACAATCACATAAATACATATAATATGATTAAATGGACTTTAATAAAAATATTAATGCAATTAAGATATTTGAATAAAATACCTCATTAATTTTATTAATCAGAAAAAAAATATTTATTACAATTAAATAAATACATATGCTTTTAAGAGACTTCTCTTGGCCCCTCTCCATAATATGCTCTCTATCCCAAGTCCATTCAACATATCGATCTCTTTGCTATCCATCTCTCACGTCCATCCCAAAGGCTCTAAAATTAACCAACTGAGATTTGACCAGGGTACACGACAACAAACAATAGCACTACTAACGTGATATTTAATAAGGCTTTATTTACCCTTAATAATAAGTACTTTACAAAGGTTAAAAAAATAATGATAAAAATATTAATAATGATAATTTATAAGTGCTTTACTTTTAATAATAATTTTATTAACTTTATTATTTTAGTTATTATTAATTATTATTATTATTACTAATATTATCATTATTAACAAAAAAAATAATGATAAAAATAATTAATTTATCATTATTAACAATATTATCATTATTGTTGTTGTTACAATATTATCATTATTGATGTTATTGTTGTTGTTGTTGTTGTTGTTATTAATAATAATATTATTATTATTATTATTAGGAACCGTTTTTGTCTGAATTATCCCCTAATTGTTTTGGCAATTGATTGGAAATAGGCCATAATGATAATATTGTTACAATATTATCTGAAATAATGATAAAGCAATTGATTGTTGGGAACTTCCAAAGATTTCCAAAGATAAGATTTACAAAACAAAAGCCCTTGACATTTTAAAAAATGATTATGTAATAAAGACTGAAGAACGTGATATTACAATTTCAAACCATTTTGAAACAATCCACTTGTTTTCTGAAAGATCTTTAAAGAAACTTAAAGAAAAGAAATTTAATTATGTCCATATTGGTCTCATCCAGGTCGGCATAAAACCATTGACCAAAGAAGGCTTGGATACTTCCATCCTTGCTGTTCTTAGAGATGGTCGATTCATCTCTTTTGATGATTCACTGCTAAGTAGCATTGAATCTAGTCTCTGTAAAGGTCTAATTTCATTTGATTGTTACCCAAATATAACGATCTCTCTTAAAGACAAAAATATTTTGAAAAGCATGATTTTGCAAATCAAAACTCATAATTACAATATGATTGAGGGATCTGTCCCAGTTGCATTGATTTTTAAAATATCGTATAAAGCTATGATTTCTGCATTTAGCACTCAACATAGATTCCAGTCAAAAAGAGAAGAAACTCTTCTTTTACAGACTGATCTTTCTAGAGCAAATACAGTTATTCCAAAGTCAATCCAATGGAAAGATATCAATCTTCCCGATGAATGGATTCTTGAAGGAGCTGCTCCACCAGCAATTCCGAAACAACTTGAGCCTAATACAGAGTTGTAAAATGTAACTCAATATTCAGATGGTAATGTCAAACTACCCTTCAGGAGATCTACATCCACTAGATTCTCCGATAAAAACTCATGCACGAGCATGCATTCATTAGAAAGGAAATTTTCAAAAATCTCCTCTGTCATAAATCTCCCTTATCAACCAGTAAAGTGTCAACTGAGGTTTTCCACCTCAGACATACCAAGTCCATCAATACGTTCTGTTGACTATACCACTAGTATTCCACACCCAATCTATACTAGTAGTCAACAAGAACAAAGACAGGACGAGAAGGAACCTTCTCCTCCAACCTCTCCAACGTACAAAAGCGTAATTGGTGTCATTACAAAAGCATTTGAGTTAGATAAAAATCTTCTTCATAATGATTTTTATTCTGAGTCCAACAAAGAAAAAAGACTTTGGTTTTTCAAACATTTTCTAAATAAAAGAAAAGAAATCCAACAAATCTATTATGAATTTGTGAATCTTCACCAGGTTCATATATTATTTTTTGATTGGTTCGAAATATATTATTCTGATAACAACATCAATTATCCTTTCAAAGAGTCAAATCCTATTACTATTAGGAAGAAAATCTCTGAGTGGAAACTTTCTGATAGTGACAGAACTATAGAATCTGAGCATCCACTTCTTCGGAGTTTAACCGTTGATCACGGCGAACCTCCTGTCCAAATTAGAGCCTCACCTTACAAAATCCCCAAACCCAATGATTCTGATGCGAATTTAAGTAGTATTATTCAACAGAATAATTTCTGTAATACTAACTTAAATACCATTGGAAAACAGTTGACTAAGATAGAAAACCAATTCCAGAAGTCAACCATTTCTATTTCTTCCACTTCTCCTGTTCCATCAACCATTATTATTTTATCTTTTTCTGAATTTCAGTAAATAACTGATAGGATCGAAGGATGGATGTGCTTTCGTTGGAAGTCAATATTAAAACCTTTGCAAAGTTTTTGATTGTTTTGAAAGCTTAATAAAACGCGATTAGGTTCGGTTACCAACTTTTAAGCGGCTTGGTTAGATTATTAAATATTTAAGTACGTGGCATCACTTAAGCCGGCGACGCTGTCTTCAGCCTTTAGACAGATCCACCTTAGAATAGATCTTATCCTTAGCACGCCTGCGAGTTATCAGCCGATATACTCAAATAATTTTAAACCAGATTTAAATTATTAGTTCTTTATAGATCTATGCTTTTGGAACGCGGTTGGTCAATCTTTATGAATATATTACCAAATCTTTATTAGGTTCTTTAGCAAGCCTAGCAACATATACATCTAAAGGCTTGGGTGCAAACACAGTACCAGATCCGGTTCCCGGAAATGGTCCTCTGAAGGAATGGAGGGGGAAGAGAAGATTTACAACTGAGGATCGAGATCTGGTCTCTTTGCCTCAGAGGAACGTACAATTTATAAGGCAGATCTGATACAGATCAGTCTGCAAGCATGCTTTGAAAATAGAAAATTGCTTTAAATTTAAAGTGCTTTAAAAATAAATTGCATAAAATCAAATTACATGAAATTTAAATGCTTGAAAGTAAATTGCAGGAATTTAAATGTGCATCAAATTTAAATTTGCTTTAAAATAAAATTGAAAAGGAAATGCTTTACATTTGTTTCTTTAGATCTGAGATCTAATGCTTTTAGAGATGGAAAAAATTAAAAACTAATATGAAGACAAGGAGCTTATCTAAGTTCAGAAAAATTCCTTGAATACAGAGAAATTTCGTCTATGATTTCTATCTCTAGAGAGGGATTTTTAGAGAGAAGGAAGAGAAAAAGTGAGAGAGAGAGAGAGTGATCGAAAAATTCTGAGGAGTCTTTAGTCTTCCTTCAGATTATATACAAGGTCTTCAAACTGTGGCGAGTTCCACTTGATACTGTTCACTGTAGCGCTAAAATTAGAACTGTAGCGAGATCCACTTGATACTGTTCACTGTAGCGCTAAAATTTGAACTGTAGCGGGACTGCTGCTTTGTACATGTAGATACTAAGAACTGTTACTTTATACACAAGAATATACGGTTCGGGTGAAGAGACATGTGCGCTCTCACTTGTGTCCAGAGGACCACCCGAAAATACAAGAAAATAAAAGAAATTATAAATCTTTTTTTTTAAGTAAATAATCAAATAATTATTTACAATGCTTTATGGGAGAGAAAATACCAAAACAATCATCTTCATTTTCGTCTCCAAGGGAAATGAATGGCTCTTCATCTTCATCATCATCTTCAGAGGTGTCAGCTACTGAGGACTTTGATCTGGAGGTGAGGAGCTGTTCCATGACTTTGAAATATTCATCTTTGGTTTTGGCACTGGCCAGGAGAGATTGGGCTTTGGATTTTTGGGTTAGGAAGGTTTGTTGGGCTTTGGATTCTTTAATGGTTTGTGGTAGAAAACCTTTTGAACTAAGCCAATTTTTGATAAGGGTATCAGTTAATTTGGATTGTTCATCGAATTTCGACCACCATTTGACTTTGAAAGTTCTTTGGATAATTAGTTGTTTTTCTTGGGTATGAAATTTGAAATTCCACATCCATACCCATGGAAGGAAGAAATTTGTACAAAAACATAGAAAGGGGGAAAAACGTTTCTCTGAGTCTGATGGAGTATAATGGGCTTTGAAAAGGTTTAAACAATGAGTGGCATTTGGGGTTAGGATTTATGGTGTTGGACCAAAGTAATTCCACCACTGTTGAAACCAATTTGGAAGGCTTTGGACGGTTATTTTGGAATTGAAGAAGAATAACCATGAATGGGATTTCTTCGGGTTTTGTAGGAAAAATGTGTTAAACCAAGCTTGCTGGTAGTCCTAATAGGAATAGGTCAGGCAATGTGGTAAACGCATTTGAAAATTTGGAGGGAAAGTTTTGAATTTTTGGAGTTGGTTGCCCCACTGGTTTGGGCTCAAGACTTTTAAAATAGTGGCCGGTAATGAGTTTCACTGAGAAAAAAGTGTTTAAATTTTACAGACTCAGTGGCTTCTAAGATGCTTTGGTAGTAAGGCTGGGGTTTTGTTAAATCCCATGGTTTAAAAAACCAGCCTTTAGGAAAATAATAATAAAAATAATAATAACAATAATAATAACAATAATAATAATAATAATAATAATAATAACAATAATTAATAATAACTAAAATAATAAAGTTAATAAAATTTAATAATAATAATAGTAATAAATGTAAATAATGATAATATTAATAAAAATAATATTAACAATAATTAAAAATAACCAAAATAATAAAGTTAATAAAATTTAATAATAATAATAATAGTAATAGTAATAATAACAAAAATATTGATAATATTGTTAATATTGATAAATTAATTATTAATACTATGGATATTTTGGTAATTTGATTATCATTCTCATTCCTTATTCCCATTTATTTTGCCAAGTAAACACATCAATAGCATTCCAAAACATTCGCATTCCCAATTATTTTTACTAAGTAAACATTGAAATCTCATTCCTATTCCTCATTTCCATTCCAGCCCATTCTCATTCCCCCTCATTTTCATTCCCATTCCATGAAGTAAACGCACCATTCGTTCTTTAAGTTGTGCTTAAACGGTAGGTGTAAGTATCAAAGGGAAAGGTGAAAGAGAGTTCAAAGACAAATATGAAGACTTAAAACACAGGAGAGTCATAGGGTTCGTAAGTGCTTTATTCACGCCTTAATTAGTGCTGACATTGCCTATTTAAATGCCATTGAAACAAATGAATTAATAAGGAAGTGCGGCACTATAACTCTACAAGAAGAGGAAAAAGACAAAGTTATTTTTTAGGGCAGTAAAAAGGAAAAAGGAGCTAATATCACTGCAGGCTGCTTAGTGGAAATAATTCTTACTGTAACACCCCAAATCTAACACGTGCGGAGCACGTGAAGAAGGAGGTTACTCACAAATCATTAATCTTTACTCATAAGTTTCAAACTGAAATTCCTCCAATTCTTATTCAAATAAATCCATAAATCCAAACATCAAATACTAAATAATCTCTCTCGAGGACATATAAAAATAATAACAAAAGTCTCAAACTCCAAATTACACGTTCATAATAAAAGTAACTAAATAGAAACACAAGTCTATTCCTCCTCTTATTCAATAGCGGAAATCACTAACTCCAAAGCTAAGTGCACCTCTCAAAAGAAACTTAATCTGCAAAAAAGTAATGACTAGGGGTGAGCCGTCAACTCGGTAAGTAAAACCATTCCTAACACACTAGGCCTATCGATACCAAAAATATTGCAAGCCTTCTTTTGTTTAAAGCATATATCATAATACATAATTTTCATAAAACGATATATCACAATAACATAAGATAAATTCTTAATAATTCAGAATATTCAAAAGCATATTTACTTAGGAAGCAAATCATGTAATACGTATACAAACAAAGGTTAGCTCATGTCACATAGTGTCACCTATAGTCCGGTGAACAGAATCGAATATCGTGTGCACATTCGAAACCCAGATCTTGGTCCGGATATATCGTATATTACGATCAGAATCAATCGAATAACTATGGACAATGAGCCAAAGCATTAAGAATCTCATACAATCATCAATAATTGAAATCAAACATAGGTACAAAACATTCGTTTCATAAAAGTTCATATCAATAATATAGGCTTGCATAACATTTTAAAGATAACATCATAAAAGGTTGTCATGTCATAAAATCATTTACATATTAAAAAGCATTTATAAAATACTTTGTTAAAAGAATGGTTTGAAAACATTTACATAAAGCTAATTTTGTTATCAAAATTAGTAATCCTTTAAGTAGTATCAAAACATTTATACTTATAATAATAATATCAAAATACTTATACATATCCAGTACATTAGGAATGAAGTTACTTACCTCGACAAATGAACTTGGATTAACACACCTCTAAGCTTTTAAGAGCCTCAAACACCTTCAAAACCTTAAACAAATACAAGATATGACAATCAATAACTTATTCTAAGAATCTGATTTTCTAATTCATACCCGTACAGGTCTGATTCTCAGAATTTTAACTCTTAATCCAAGACTCAGAATGATATAAAATCCTATGGAACCATTCTGGACATCCATGAGTACCCCATGTAAAATTCACAAGAGAATCCGATATCAAAAACATTTTAAAAACTATTTACTTCTCAGCAAATTCGAAACTGTTTTCACATAATCTAAACCAAACAGAACGGGTTCGTGATTTTTATAAAATAAAATACTAATAAGAAAATTATGAAATTAAAACTGGGAATCCTAGACACATATATTAACATACATATAAACTTTCAGAATTTTTTGAGTTCATTTGGTGGTACAAATAGTCTTGTGAATCTGATCACAATACTGGAATCGTAGATTTCCAGTGCAGTGGTTTCTATTTCCAAAATACGTATAAAATTGAAAACGAAGTCGAATTTAATGAAATAAAATTTAATCAAGAAGCCCTACATGTCTAGTTTCCAGAAATATAAATTTTGTAAGAAAATTCGTCAGAAAATATAGCTTTAAAATTCGAGATCCTCATGCTGTGCAGAATTATCCTGTGCTTAATACGTCAAGGATTGATTAACTAAACTCATACTAAATCAAAACCCTAAGCAAAGTCTAAATATATTCTAAACCATGCATCATGATCTACAACCATTAGAATCGTGCCAATATAAACCCTAGTTAGATAGAGTGATTAGAAATCTATTGAGAACATGGAGAACAACTTACCCGTCGCTTTGATTCTCTCCTAAACAAAGGTTTGAATCCTAAGATTTGGGTAAGAGCGTAAAGAGCAGCAGAGAAGAAGAATAAACGTTGTGAACTTAGGGTTATGGAAGGGGGAAAAGTATGCATTTATAGGGGATCTTAAGAAACCCTATTCAATAAGAAAAAATAACCCTTTTCCAAAATGATCTCATAAATAACCTCTATTTAATTAGTACCCCTTTCTAAATAAGGGTTATAGGCCACCCATAATTCTCAATGAAAGCCCAATTTTCATAATTTAATATGTATGGAAATTTGTGGCGTTACAATTTCTCCCCTCCTAATAAAAATTTCGTCCTCGAAATTAAAAGGTTACCTTATGCATGGAAGAGTTGAGGATACTTCTCCAACATTTCTGCTTCTCGCTCCCAAGTGGCTTCCTCAATAGAATGATTCATCCATCGTACCTTCACTAGGGGAATAACTCTATTCCTTAATACTTGTTCGTCTCGATCGACAATCTCAATAGGTTTTTCCTCATACGACATGTCTTCATTTATCTGAATCGGTTGATAGTCTAGCACATGTAAAGTGCAATGTACTTTAACAGACACATGAAATACATTGTGAAGCCTAGACTTGGTGGTAAAGCTATGCGATAGGACCAATTCTCTCTAAAATCTCAAATGGTCCAATAAATCTAGGGCTAAGCTTTCCTTTCTTCCCGAACCGAAACACCCCTTTCCATGGCGATACTTTCAAGAAAACAAAATCTCCTTTTTCGAATTCCAACTCACGTCTACGACGATCTGCATAACTCTTTTGTCTGCTTTGAGCTGTTTGAAGACGTCCTCTAATCAACTTGATTTTATCAACAGTAATCTGTATTAATTCTGGACCCAAAAGTTTTCTTTCACCAACTTCATCCCAGCAGATTGGGGACCTACACTTTCTTCCATATAATGCCTCAAATGGTGCCATGCCAATACTCGAATGGAAGCTATTGTTATAAGCAAATTCGATCAACATTAGGTGCTCTTCCCAACCACCACTCAAGTCTAGGACACAAGCTCGAAGCATATCCTCAAGGGTTTGAATAGTCCTTTTGGATTGCCCATCTGTCTGTGGATGAAAAGCAGTGCTAAATCTCAATTTCGTCCCCAACTCTTTATTTAAGCTAGCCCAAAATCTTGAAGTGAACAGTGGATCTCTATCAGAAACTATTGACACTGGAACCCCATGAAGCCTCACTATCTCCTTAATGAACAACTTAGCTAGTTGCCCTACATTGTCTGTACTCTTCCTTGCCAAGAAATGAGCTGATTTCGTCAATCGATCAACAATTACCCAAATGCAATCACATCCCCTCCTAGAACGAGGTAATCCAGAAACAAAATCCATTGTTATGTGTTCTCATTTCCACTGAGGAATAAGAAGCGTTTGTAAAGTTCCTGCTGGTCTTTGATGCTCAATCTTTACTTGTTGGCAGACTAAACACCGAGACACAAAAGCAGCAATATCTCTCTTCATATTCCTTCACCAAAAACTTTGCTTTAGATCACGATACATCTTAGTACTACCAGGATGCATACTGTAAGATGATTCATGAGCTTCTCTTAAGATATCTGCCTTCAACTCTTCGTCTGCTGGCACGCATAGCCTTTGTCCCAACCATAATCCATTCCCATTATCAAGTCTAAATCCGAGCTTATGTCCTTTGCTCACATCTTCACGGATTTTATTGAGTTCTATGTCGTTCTTCTGAGCTACCTTAACTCTATCAATTAGAGTGGGTTGGACTGTCAAATGTGCTAACACGTCTGCTTGCCCATGAGTAACTACCTCAATCCCACATCTCCTTAAGTCTTTTACCAAATGAGATTGCATGGTGATAAGATGAGCCATGCACCCAGATGATTTCCTACTCAAGGCATCTGCTACCACGTTTGCCTTACCTGGATGGTAATTAATAGAACAATCAAAATCCTTTACCAACTCCAACCATCTTCTCTGCCTCAAATTCAATTCCTTTTGAGTAAACAAGTACTTCAAACTCTTATGATCGGTGAAGATCTCACAAGTCTCCCCATACAAATAGTGTCTCCAGATTTTTAGAGCAAACACTATAGCAGCCAATTCCAAATCGTGTGTTGGATAGTTTTGTTCATGATTCTTTAGCTGCCTAGAAGCATATGCTATAACCTTACCATGTTGCATTAAAACGCAACCCAAACCTTTTCTGGAAGCATCACTGTAAATCACAAAACCTCCACCTTCAGAAGGGAGAGTTAAAACGGGGGCAGTCACCAAATGACTCTTGAGCTCTTGAAAGCTCTTTTCACATGCCTCATCCCAATTGAACTTCACATTCTTCTTAGTCAAATTAGTCAATGCTTATGCTAGAAAATCCTTTGACAAAGCGCCTATAATAACTGCCAATCCTAAGAAACTCCTTACTTGACACAGCCTTTCCCAATTCACACTGACCTCCACTTTGGCTGGATCTGCTGAAATACCATCCTTCGTCACTATATGTCCCAAAAACATCACACGATCAAGCCAAAACTCACATTTCTTAAATTTTCCATACAACTTCTTCTTCCGCAATGTTTCTAATACAATCCTCAGGTGCGACTCATGCTCCTTCTTACTCTTAGAGTAAATTAATATGTCATCAATAAAGACGATGACAAATTGGTCAAGATAAGGTTGGAAGATCCTATTCATCAAATCCATGAACGCAGAGCATTAGTTAATCCAAAAGGCATAACTAAGAACTCATAGTGTCCATAACGAGTTCGAAAAGCTGTCTTCGATACATCCTCACTTCTTATTTTCAATTGATGGTAGCCAGATCGTAAATCAATTTTAGAGAATACCGCTGCACCTCGTAATTGATCAAAGAGGTCATCAATTCGGGGAAGAGGGTATTTATTCTTGACGGTAACCATATTCAACTGCCGGTAGTCAATACACAACCTCATTGAACCATCTTTCTTCTTTACGAACAAAAGGAGCACACAGACGAATGAAACCCTTATCTAGTAATTCTTGTAGCTGGACCTTTAGTTCTTTTAATTCAATGGGTGCCATCCGATATGGCGCCTTGGATATAGGTGTAGTACCAGGAACTAATTCTATAGTAAACTCAACCTCTCGATCTAGGGGTAGTCCCGAAAGATCTTCAGGAAATACATCAATAAACTCTCTTACAATAGGTATGTCTTCAAGGCACGCCCCATCGGGATGGTCAGCAACTATATATGCTAAAAATCCTTCACACCCCTTCTTTAGCATTTTCATTGCCTTAACCATAGAAATCAAAGCTTTATGACTCTTATGATTCCCTTGAAAATGAAATTCTTCCTCGCCAGGTAGGCGAAAAATAATTTCCTTAGCAAAACAATCTATTGAAACATGGTAAGGTCCTAACCAATCCATTCCCAAAATCAAATCAAAATCGTGCATCTCTAAAGGTAGGAGATCCACAAGGAATTCTCTATCACACAATCTGATCACACATGACTTATAGACATGATCTATAAACTGGCAATCCCCCATAGGGGTACTAATTGTCACGTGAACATCCAGTGGTGTGATAGGCACATTAGCATAACGGGCAAACACACAAGATACAAATGAATGTGTGGATCAAAAAGAACTTTGGCTTCTCTAGAGAATAAGGACAATGTACCTGATACTACATCATTGGACACCTCAGCATCTTTTTCTGTTAGTGCAAAAACACGCCCTTGCACCCTCGGTTTCTTCCTCTGCCCTTCGTTAGTCGGAGTATTTGTAGTCTCGCTACGTCTCTTTGGGCAATCCATAATCCTATGCCCAGATTCTCCACAAGCAAAACAAGCTCCAGTTTTCCAATGGCATTCACCAGGGTGCCTCCTTTCACAATGTCGACAAATGGGGTAGTTCCTCCGAGCGGTGTCACCAGTAACACCCTTGTTATCCCATTTGTTACCTCCACCATTATACTTCTGGGAGTGAGTGCCCTGCCTAAAGGAACTTCCATTTCGCGGTCCACCTTGTTTATTCTTCTTATTTCTCTGATCCCTTGTAACTTGGGCTTCAAGAATATCCTTCTTCGCAAGAATTGCTCGGTCCACCAAATCGGCATAATTGTTAATCTTAAGGATGGTAAATCACCCTTTAATGTTAGGACGTAACCCTTCCAGGAACTTCCTACACTTACTACCTTCATTAGCAACCAAGGTATGAGCAAAACGAGAGAGGGCAGTAAATTGTTCCTCATATTCCGCAACAGACTTTGTTCCTTGAGTCAACCTCAAGAAATCAACCTCCATCTGATGTCGAACTCGTTCAGGAAAATACTTTTCATGAAAAGCTTCCAGAAATAACTCCCAAGTAATGGGTGCATCTTGCAAGCCAGCCCTTATGAGACGAGATTTGGCATCCCACCAGTGGTCTGCCTCACCCTGAAGGACAAATGAGGCTAATATTACCCTTTGATCATCATTACAACCCATAGCCACAAATATCTTCTCCATCTGTTTTAGACATGCCTCTGCAACCATGGGATCGGTAGTCCCCTGAAAGGTAGGTGGTCCCAATTTCTTAAATCGTTCTAAGTTCACCATAGCCCCATGATCTCTTACGCCACCTTGCCTTTCAACTGGCACATTCTCTTGTGCCCCAACTCTGCCTCTAGCCATATCTTGAATTAACTTACTTTGTTGTTCCATCAATCTAAGCATTGCGCGCATCATAGGATTTCCTTCGTGCAAGGTTGGGTCGGCGTCGTCAGCGATACCTAAAACATCTCTCGAGCTAGAGGCATGCCTAGCACCTCCCCTACATGACATCTCTTGACTATAACACGGAGAATAAATAAATAATTAAAAAGGGTAAATAATTCATAGCTAAAGGTCGTGCAAGCGCGCAGAGTACTGAATAAGTAGTATAACTAAGAAAATTTGATATTGTAAACAAGAGGATATTGTAAACAAGAGCAATAAATATTTCATTCTATGTTAATACCAAAGATCATATAACAAGAGTTATTACAAAGTCGCAAGCAACATAGAAAGCCAAAAGGACCAAAATAGAATTACTAGTCATAAATGATTACTCCTTGCCTTAAAATATTTAATCACTCTATTAACCTCAATAAAGTCTACAGAGTTTCATGTCCTACAGCCACAAAGTTCATAGGTGTACTCAACCGGATAGGAAAAGGATCTATCTTTACTTTCCTTTCCTTAGTCGTGACTCCATCTGTCTCGATTTCCTTAGGAGTTCTATAAGGTAGTTTATTTAGACCTGGAGATACCCATCCTTTGCTATAGTAAGGCTTAAATCGAGGTCCTGTCCAAAATAGGCGACGTATTACAAGCTTATTCTTGTTAGCTCCCTTGCCATAAACACGTAGTCCACGCTCATTGAGCTTCTTTCTTGAAGCTCCAGGTCCTGGAGGAGTATCGATGTAGACCTCTATAGTCCGTCTTAGTCTATCATCCATTCGCTGCTTATGAAGTCTCCTAAGATCTTTGACAAGAACTCCTCCTAAGATAAATTGTTCGGTCCTATCAATTTCTGTCCATCCCTTATTCTTGACACTTTTCATACCCACATTCGCATTCCCAATTATTTTTACTAAGTAAACATTGAAATCTCATTCCTATTCCTCATTTCCATTCCAGCCCATTCTCATTCCCCCTCATTTTCATTCCCATTCCATGAAGTAAACGCACCATTCGTTCTTTAAGTTGTGCTTAAACGGTAGGTGTAAGTATCAAAGGGAAAGGTGAAAGAGAGTTCAAAGACAAATATGAAGACTTAAAACACAGGAGAGTCATAGGGTTCGTAAGTGCTTTATTCACGCCTTAATTAGTGCTGACATTGCCTATTTAAATGCCATTGAAACAAATGAATTAATAAGGAAGTGCGGCACTATAACTCTACAAGAAGAGGAAAAAGACAAAGTTATTTTTTAGGGCAGTAAAAAGGAAAAAGGAGCTAATATCACTGCAGGCTGCTTAGTGGAAATAATTCTTACTGTAACACCCCAAATCTAACACGTGCGGAGCACGTGAAGAAGGAGGTTACTCACAAATCATTAATCTTTACTCATAAGTTTCAAACTGAAATTCCTCCAATTCTTATTCAAATAAATCCATAAATCCAAACGTCAAATACTAAATAATCTCTCTCGAGGACATATAAAAATAATAACAAAAGTCTCAAACTCCAAATTACACGTTCATAATAAAAGTAACTAAATAGAAACACAAGTCTATTCCTCCTCTTATTCAATAGCAAAGGCTGGAAATCACTAACTCCAAAGCTAAGTGCACCTCTCAAAAGAAACTTAATCTGCAAAAAAAAGTAATGACGAGGGGTGAGCCGTCAACTCGGTAAGTAAAACCATTCCTAACACACTAGGCCTATCGATACCAAAAATATTGCAAGCCTTCTTTTGTTTAAAGCATATATCATAATCCATAATTTTCATAAAACGATATATCACAATAACATAAGATAAATTCTTAATAATTCAGAATATTCAAAAGCATATTTACTTACGAAGCAAATCATGTAATACGTATACGAGAAAACAAAAGGTTAGCTCATGTCACATAGTGTCACCTATAGTAATCGAATATCGTGTGCACATTCGAAACCCGATCAGACGGATATATCGTATATTACGATCAGAATCAGAATCAGAATAACTATGGACAATGAGCCAAAGCATTAAGAATCTCATACAATCATCAATAATTGAAATCAAACATAGGTACAAAACATTCGTATCAGTTTCATAAAAGTTCATATCAATAATATAGGCTTGCATAACATTTTAAAGATAACATCATAAAAGGTTGTCATGTCATAAAATCATTTACATATTAAAAAGCATTTATAAAATACTTTGTTAAAAAGAATGGTTTGAAAACATTTACATAAAGCTAATTTTGTTATCAAAATTAGTAATCCTTTAAGTAGTATCAAAACATTTATACTTATAATAATAATATCAAAATACTTATACATATCCAGTACATTAGGAATGAAGTTACTTACCTCGACAAATGAACTTGGATTAACACACCTCTAAGCTTCTAAGAGCCTCAAACACCTTCAAAACCTTAAACAAATACAAGATATGACAATCAATAACTTATTCTAAGAATCTGATTTTCTAATTCATACCCGTACAGGTCTGATTCTCAGAATTTTAACTCTTAATCCAAGACTCAGAATGATATAAAATCCTATGGAACCATTCTGGACATCCATGAGTACCCCATGTAAAATTTACAAGAGAATCCGATATCAAAAACATTTTAAAAACTATTTACTTCTCAGCAAATTCGAAACTGTTTTCACATAATCTAAACCACACAGAACGGGTTCCGTGATTTTTATAAAATAAAATACTAATAAGAAAATTATGAAATTAAAACTGGGAATCCTAGACACATATATTAACATACATATAAACTTTCAGAATTTTTTGAGTTCATTTGGTGGTACAAATAGTCTTGTGAATCTGATCACAATACTGGAATCGTAGATTTCCAGTGCAGTGGTTTCTATTTCCAAAATACGTATAAAATTGAAAACGAAGTCGAATTTAATGAAATAAAATTTAATCAAGAAGCCCTACATGTCTAGTTTCCAGAAATATAAATTTTATAAGAAAATTCGTCAGAAAATATAGCTTTAAAATTCGAGATCCTCATGCTGTGCAGAATTATCCTGTGCTTAATACGTCAAGGATTGATTAACTAAACTCATACTAAATCAAAACCCTAAGCAAAGTCTAAATATATTCTAAACCATGCATCATGATCTACAACCATTAGAATCGTGCCAATATAAACCCTAGTTAGATAGAGTGATTAGAAATCTGTTGAGAACATGGAGAACAACTTACCCGTCGCTTTGATTCTCTCCTAAACAAAGGTTTGAATCCTAAGATTTGGGTAAGAGCGTAAAGAGCAGCAGAGAAGAAGAATAAACGTTGTGAACTTAGGGTTATGGAAGGGGGAAAAGTATGCATTTATAGGGGATCTTAAGAAACCCTATTCAATAAGGAAAAATAACTCTTTTCCAAAATGATCTCATAAATAACCTCTATTTAATTAGTACCCCTTTCTAAATAAGGGTTATAGGCCACCCATAATTCTCAATGAAAGCCCAATTTTCATAATTTAATATGTATGGGAATTTGTGGCGTTACACTTACTACGAGAGGCATTAGTCAAAGGGTTTTAGAACAACTCTTTAACAAGCCTGGCGTCTAGTGGGGGGGTAAAATTAGGAAGTCTGTAAAATAAAATTTTCATGTTCATGTTTTCTTTAGAAGAAGACAAGCAAAGGGTGTTAACTAGAGGACCTTGGCATTTTGATCAAACTCTTATTGTACTCCAAGACCCAGGTGGTATAGGCAACATTATAGAGCAACCATTTTCACATGTCTTATTTTAGGTACAACTGGTTAATGTGCCTTTGATGTGTATGGATATAAGTTTAATCTGTTAAATTGGATCAAAGAGAGGAAAAATGGAAAATATAGCTATAGATGTAAGAGAGGATTGTTTTAGTGAGTATATGCGAGTCAAAACCTCGATAGACATTATACAATGTTTGAAGAAGATCTTAAGAAGATGGGAAAGAAATTCCAACTAGGTTGGTTTATGAAAAGTTGCTAGATTATTGATTTTGTTATGGTTATATCGGGCATCAATACAACAGCGCGTTAAGTATAAAGGCCAACCAAAAAAAGAGTTGGCATATGGGGTTTGGTTTAAAGCAACTCCACTGGTTGATTGTATGAAATTTTAGAAGAGCAAGGAAAATGAAAATAGAGTACAACAAAGATAAACGAAAGGAGTTGTAAATTCATAGAGCTCATGCATTTGCCATGTACAATAACTAAACCCAAGTGGTGAAAATAGATTAGGGTCAACCCAATACCAAGAAGAAATAAGAAGCTTGGAAATGGATTTAAGGCACATTAAGGAGGAAGTTGAGGAAACATTAATGATCCAAGGGAAAGAATCGAGATGATATCAAGTTAATCGCAAAAAAAAACATTGTGTAGATGGAAATAAGGAGGCATTTGAAAGCTTATGTCAAATAGTTGGAATCACAAATGAAAGTGAAAATTTGGAGGGAAAGAATGTGAGCAAAAATTGTTAAGTGAGCCAAAAAGTTTACCAACACAAAATATTCTCTACAGTGTAAATGGGTTATGACGAAGATATGGTAGATAATGAGTTATGTCCAAAGTAGCTTATGAAGCTAATGGAAAACCCAAGCTCGAAACTTAAACAAAAAAGAAAACACCAAAGTAGTGCCAAGTTCTTCTAAGCAGGCTAGTTATGATACAAAAATGACAAGTCCAAAAAGCAAGAAAACAAAGATGACAAGCTTGAGTGAGACTACAAAAAATTTGATATTAACCCTCAGAAAAGTTCAAACTAACCTGGGATATAACAGTTATGAAGGTAGTAGAGTCGCATAGTCAACGATGAAAGAGATATTAGCAGAGGCTGCATCCAGCCCTACCGACAGTTATGAAAATCATAACTGTTTGTAGGGGTTTGAGGAATATATTGATGTCTTTGACTTTAAAAGATATTCTTCGAAAACACAAGCCTAAGATTCTTTTTGTATGTGAAATAAAGATGAAGCATGTGCAGATGATAGATATAAGAAAAAACATAGGGTTTGACAATCGCTTTAATATTAGTAGGAGTGGTTTGGGGGATGGATTGGCAATGTTATGGAATAGTAAAGTGGATGTGAATATCACTTCATACAGTAATCATCATATAAATGTTGTGATTTATGAGGCCAATGAAGAGAATTTGAGATGCACCAGAATCTATGATCATTCACAAATTAAATAATAAAGACACATTTGAATGTTGTTAAAGAGGTTAAAGAGGCTTGCAAGTCTCTCTCTATTTCTTTTTCCCCCCATGGATGTGCTTTGTTGACTTCAATGAAATTTTAAACTTGAATGAAAAATTAGGTGGCAAAGGCATAACCTTGATTATGGTGGTTACATTTAGAAAGGCAATAAATGATTGTAATCTAGTGGATTTAAGATGTAGAGTTTACCCTTTCATTTGGTCCAATAGAAGATTTGAACCTCATTTTGTTGAAGAAAGACATATAGATTCTTTGGGAGTAAGGATTAAGAGAATGACCCTTATGAGCTAACTGTTTCTAATTTGAATACATGGTGTTGTGACCATAGCCCTGTTATTTTAGAAATGCATGAGCAAAAAAAGAAAATTGTGAGGTATAAGAAGACATCGTGCCCAAGAATTCGTTGTAAGGGAATATGAAGCCCTTATGAAGATTATAGGCGTATGGTGAAAAAAGAATGGATAAAATGTGGGGGTTAGAATGGAGGGCATCATGTTAAAATCTTTAAAAAGAAAATTAGCACTTTAATGGCTCAATTGTAGATATAGAGTAAGAAAGAATTCAATGGTGGAAAAGAAAAGTTGAAACATTTGAAAAACAAGCCCTTAGAAATAAAGTACATTTTTAAACAATACGAAGAATTGATGAGATTAAATGCACCATGGATAGATTGAAAGAGCACTAATTGATGAAGAAGTATATTGGAAGCAAAGATCTTGAGCTGATTGGCTAAAGGAATGGGATGAGAATACAAAGCTTTTCCACTTAAAAGCTTCTTCAAAGAAGAAGAATAACCGAATTTGGGGAGCCATAAACTAGCACGGGGTTAAGTTAAAAATAGAGAGGAGATTGATAGAGAGTTTTGTGAATGCCTTTCAAATATTTTTAGAGCATCTAGCCAAACAGATGTGAAAATTAAGACAAAACTTGTAGGCTTGGTACCAAAGATGAATTCAAATATGAATGACCAATTGGATCTGCCTTTCATAGAAGAAGAATTATAGACATCCCTTTTTCAAATGTGTCCAACCAAAGTCCTTGGACTAAATGGACTACCAATAGCCTTCTTTTTTTTTAAGCATTAGGACTTAGTAAGGTTTGGTGTCATCTTTACTTGCCTCTATATCTTGAAAGATAGAGGTACATTTGCTCCACTTAATCATACACATAATGTATTAATCCCAAAAATTTGTAGACCACAAAAGGTGACCGATTTTAGACCAATGAGCTTATGTAATGTCATTTACAAGATTGTAGCCAAAATAATTGCAAATAGGCTAAAATATATCTTTCACCAAGTTACATCTTTAACTTAAAGTGCATTCATCACCAATAGATTGATTACTAATAATATCATTATTGTTTATAAATGTTTGCATAAAATTAGATATAGCAAATGAAAGAAACATGGGTTGATGGCACTAAAATTATATATTGCAAGGTTTACAATAAAGTAGAGTGGAGTTTTTTAAAGCTCACAATATTAAAGTTATTTTCTCTGGCAAATGGGTGGACATAATTATGAACTGTATTACCATTGTTTCTTTTTCTGTTCTTATATGTAATTGATTCAACCTTAAAGAGGACTTAGATAGGGTTATACTTTATCTCCTTCCCTTTTCATAATATGTATATAAGCTTTTTCCTTTTTGTGCATGCAGAACACCAAAGACTTATTCATAGGCTTCATTTTGGCAAAGATGAACAATCCCCCATCTGTTATTTGCTGATGGCAGCCTAATTTTCACTAGAGTAACAATGGAGGATAGTAAACACTTAAAGGCCATATTTAAATGTTACGATAAACTTCTGGACAAATCTTCAACTTTAGAAAATCATTTATGTTCTTCAGTGACAGCACAAAAATCCACTGAAAATATCAACAGCAGAATAACATATTTTTTTTAAGCCAGAGCTTTAATGTTTGTAATAGTTGTAAATAGTGTAAAATGTCGAATTCAAGGTATATCATCAGAGATATCACATGAACTAAATGTGATAATTAGTGGATTTATTACCAATGAACCTAATCATTTTCACGATAATAAGTTTTACTGATGTCATTATTGCACACAAGCACATAAATAAGAAAATCTAAAGAAGGCCTCCTAGAATGGCAACTGCTCAAACAACCCGAAGCTGTAATCATTAAATGAAACGTTCATAACAACTAAATAAGAAATAAATTGAAATGATGATGTTAAAAAGAATACAAGCAAACCTTTGCCGTAGAAAATTCTGTTAGCCTAAAGGGCTATAAATAATGTAATTTTGATGATAACAAACATATGTATTAAATGATTTAATAGATATTGTATTTTCACATTTTCACTAGTTTTTTAAGGGTAATATTTATGCAAGTGAATTAAGTGAAATCAAGCTCAAGATACTTAACAGATAACCGCGAAATCAAGAATAAAGTTTAAAGCTCAACGAATAAATTAGTGCGATAAATTCTTATAAAGCCGGTATGATTTAATTGATGCATGATTTAGCATTTGAGAAGCTCAAGAGATTAATTTAATTAAATACTTTTCATAAACAAAAAGGTTTTATTTTTATAAAGTAAAGTATTTTGTGAATTTGAGTAATTTGGACTTAAATGCTAAGTTTTGAAATCTTTGATTTTAATAAGTATTATTATTAAATTTCGAAGTTGGAAGTTTTTACAAATATTTGAAATGTTTTGGGCCATACTATAATTTATGAATATTTTGGACTAAAGTGAAAGGTTTTGAGAACTTTGAAAAAGATGGGTATTATGTTGAAAAAGGATTTTTTTGCGAAATAATAATATTTTTGGGGCCATATCATAATTTTAAAAAGTTTGAGAAAGACAATTATTTTTAGGAAATTCTGAAATTGGACCATTTGCAAAGTTTTATGAAGTTTTGGGCCAAAGCATAATTTTAGTGAACATTGTAACTGTAGCAAAATTAAAAAATAATGGTAATATCACTGTTCATGAGTGGTTAGCACGATAAATCAAGGCGCAATTTGCCTAGTTTTAGCTTTAACTATAAAAACTCAACTCAAACTTCATTCTAAGAATTAATGCAAGCAAATATAAGATCATACAACATATATTGAGCTTCTAAAATGCAAATCATCATAAATTAAATCATTGTTGAGCTATTATTCGTAAATCCACTCTTAAAGAGAGTTTTTATTGTAATTTTCATTTTTTATCGAATTGTGAGTGTGTAAGTGTGAGAAACACTTGGGGTGAAGAGATTGGAGAGATAATCTATTGATTGTAAAGGTTCATTGACACCTTGGAAGTCAATTATAAAAACTTGAAGTCTTGGGAGGTTTGGATAGTGAAATCCTTGAGCTTGGTTGGCTTGGAGGCATGGACGTAGGCAGGGATTGTCGAACCACGTAAAAATCCGCGTATTTGTTTTTTTCTTCCCTTACTCTTTTATTTTTACGCTTGTTTGAATTTATTATTTTCTATTTCATTAAGGCGTTAGATTGATTTGTTGTGCGAATTGTATTGCATAATTTTTAAAAACCCAATTCACCCCCCCTCTTGGGTTGCGTTACTTGTATTTCAAATTCAAGGCCAATGTAAAGAGAAGGAAAACCACACCAAATTAAGCCATTGCTTCAACTTGAATGAAAATAACCATCAGAATATGGAAGTGATATGCAAAATAGAAGCAATGATATTTGAAATGTATAAAATGAAGAGTGAAACAAACTTATTCTAATATGCAACTTGATCAAGGTGGCAAAAAATATAAAACCTTTATGTTCAAGCTGGATCATACTTTCTTTTCGTTTCACTAAGGAAGTTTATTGTCAGAAAGGACCAGTTTTATTTGGTCAATTGTAGTAATGATTTGTAGATCGGCAGTAAATAATGGGCCTCTAAGCGATTAAATGCTTATCATTTCTTCCCACATGGACATATCTTATACACAAGAAAATTATGAATGAACAGAAAGAATATGGGAACAAAAATATAACACAAAAGTTCAAAAGTTATTTTGATCAAATCGAGCTATGAGAGAATTGTATGAATGCATTAAATCTTCCCCACAACTTTTAACTAAATCAACTAAAAATAAGAAGGGGATAAGAGAACTGGGCCAGCATATTTGCAAAAGTAGCATACCTGCACCATTCAATGAAAAAGCTGAAACTCCAAGGGCCAATGATAGATCTTGCTAGCAAATATCTAGTAATAACCTACAAAAATGTTAAAAATTCAAATATTCTCCTTAAGGAGCAATGTATAAAAGTTGCCCAAACCAAATTCTCTCTGAGACTCAAAATCTTATGGATCTACAACATACATCCCTAAAAAACTTTATAAACCAACAAGAGTGTAGTTTTTATGAACAAAAATAAAGGAGAAATATTGGTCTCACTGGTTGCCCGGCACAAGCGAAGGCAATGCCACCACAAGTTGAAGAAACGATAACAACAACTAGATCAAATATCAACCTGCCCTTACAGTATTTAGAAGAAATTGAAAGTGTCAATAAGCAGGTACTTTGGCTTTGGATTCAATTTAAACATAAGAGGCAATAATCTAACCTCAAATCTAGTTGTAGCATGGGATACTTTCACTTTGCATTGGATAAAATAAAGACATTGTCCTCATTGGAAAAAAATTAAAATCTAATCAACTCAAATTATGTCTGGTCAAAGATTATAGTTGTTCGAGGCCAATGTCAATCATGTCAGCGAAGCTATCTTCCTTGGATCCTACATTGTTCAACTTGGTTGTAGTGGCGGTGGCATCAATCTCGAAGTCCAACTCGGTGACAGAATCGTTGGGCGCGAAGCAGAGTGGGAGAGAATGTTTGGATTATGTGCTCTTTAAAGTATATTGATTTATTTATTTTCTAATTAATAGAATATTTGAGATTTTTTTAGATATCTTAATTATATAAATATTTTGAATAAAGTCCGTTTAATCATATTATATGTATTCTATGTAATCATCATATGGATTCACAGAAGACATAAATACAAGTTATCTTATGATTAAATAAATTAAGTTCACAGGTTATAAATAGAGTTGGACGCTCTATTTATGTTTAGACTGTAGTAAATTCATTGAATAGTTTATCTTAATCATGTATGAATTTACTGATGTAGTTTGACTACATTGAACTAAATCATATATGAGATTTAATTAACCTTAAAATGACTATCAGACTTATTAAATCTCATAGACATTGATTTTACTGCAATATCAATCTTTAGTTAATTATAATTTCATGTTTGTGATTGTTATTTCATTTGAATTACCAATGGGCATGACATACATTTGTATTCAAGGTTACTCCATATCTTGGTGGAAGCAATTATAAGCAATGAGAATATATATTAAAAATATAAAATTTGTACAACACATCTCTTGACGGGTTTTCGGTACTCGATAATAGAATTCTTTGGCTAGAGTATGTCGTCATAATTAGTATGTTGAAAGTTATTATTAGAGAAAACCAGTAAGTGTTAAGGAAAAAAAAGTAATTAAATTGATTGGACAGTTCAAATATCGATTTAGTTAGCGATGTGGTACAAATGATTGTTCAGTAAAGAAATCAATGTGGCATGGGTCGAATTATTATTCGAGAACACTATCCTAGATGACATACAATTATAGAGGTCAGTTCCAATCTTTTAGTGGAGTAGATTTGGAATTTAGTAATTGAAATAGTTTAATTACATGCCTAATTATTGTAGCCACTATTCTATATACCTTTATGATCCCAAGGTTAGCTCATTTAATTTACTGAACCGTATTAGATTAATAACCAAGATAACTAGTTAGTTGGGCTAAAAGTCTAAATATATTATTTAGTGGAATGCTCCATTAAATATATTTGTGTGTAAGAGACCTTGTGTTATTCTACAAAGTAGGCCCTTGTGGCAAGAACAAGTGTAATGCCGCTTTTGGTTTTTCTCTTAGCCTTTTAATTTAAATCAAATTTGATTTAATAGAATTAAAAAAACTTAATAAGGAGCCTAAAGTTTCCACTAAATAGAAATATAAAAGGGCTTGCTTTCTTTACAAAGAGATAGAAGAGCCATAACATTCAGATTAGAGAAGAAGAAGCTTTTCTCTCTAATTTTGAGAGAAAAAGTTTTCTCTTACTAGTTGCTTACAGTAGTGATAAAGGCGCTCAGTGCATATCAAATTTGAATCATAACTTAGAAAATTATTGTTGACAGATCGTGATCTAACAGGATTGATGGTGATAAATTGTGATTTGGAATCCTAAATATCATCTATGAAAAGGTAAAGGTACGATTTTTAGATTATGATAATTTTATATATTGTGTGAGAAACATGATCCAACCAACAAAGAAACAATGACGTACAATGTGAAGAATATCCTCATTGCCAAAATTTGATCTATCAAACCGCAGCGTTTTCATTTTCGTCTCGTTTCGTTTTGTCCAGAACGAACGATCGAACGGAAATGAAAATTTGTTAGTTGTTTTTGTTCTTTCACTCGATGGTGTGTGTCCATACGGTTGTTGCTGGCAGGAGCTGAGGAGTGATGTCAGTCAGATGGTGGTAAATGGCAATTGCTAGTAATGAATTTTGTTATTGTTATGCGTGAGACAGTGCGCATTTGGTTGTTGGAGGCAATGAGTTGGAAACGTTGCTATTTTGTTGCAGCATACTTGACCCGAGAAAATGGCCTAATTTGTTGAGGCGGATTCTGATTTGCGATTACGCCATAACTGATGTACATTTTTATCTGAAAAGTGAAATGAAAGCAAAGGGAATGATTTTCTAACTTATTCAATAATGCAATGGGAAATGAATTGATTGTTTATAAAGATATTTTCAGAAGTACAAATGAAGTAAATTGAAAATTTTAATCTAATTTGATATCTACTTATTTTTTAAAATAAAAAAGGTGGGCAAAATTTAAATTAATTTTTTAGTTTTTTTTTTTATTTTTTATTAAATAAATCTATTTAAAAATTATTTGATTATCCCTTTATTCGAATTTAAATGACCGGCTAAATAAAGATATTTGAAAATCATTCAATTGAAATTTTATGGAACTTAACATTGTCTCACAAATAATTTGTAATTCACTGCAATTTTAGAGAAATATTAGTTCTTGTGATTTAAATTATTTTAAGGAATTGAATCGTAATATTTTGAATTTAATTCAATCTTTCATGTGGCTTTGTTGAATAACTTCTCTTGGATCTTAGTTGAGCCCCAATTTCTCCTTAGCGTTTTTCACAAATGACTTTGCTTTCGAGATGGAAAACAAGAAGGCAGCAGTGTGGCTAGAATGTGTTCCTCAAGCCCCCAAGAAAGCGACTGCACTACGATGCATCCGCCAGATTAAAAAGGATTAGGTGCATGACGGTACGTGGAATGATATACAATAGCGCTTACATGATTGATTGTCTGTTAAGGATGGTCAAAGCTCTCCTGAACCACGTGATCACAACCATTCACCGTAGAACAACAGTCAGGAAACGGGAATTGGAACTAATCCGAACACTGTGCTGTACGCATGTATTACTCCTGATCTGAAATCGGACAGAACTTAAAACAAAATTTCATCCCGATTAATAATTCGGAAAGTTTGTAAACTCAATCCCCGATACATCTCGATGAACTGTTTTTTTTTTTCTTGGAAAAGGAAAAAAAAGGAAAAATGTTTTTTTTTTTACCTTAATAATTTAATTGAGTTAATTTTAATTTAAGACTCCATTTAAGATTAGAGTTGAAATATTTTTGGGATTACGGTTGAAATGTAATAACTAGTTTATTTTATAAGTTTTTTAATTTTAAGTTTATAAAAGTAGGCAAGAAATTACTTTTTATGGGTAAGAGATTACTTTTTATAAGCAGTTTATTAAATAAATCACCACATCTCTTTAAAATTTCTATTATAACCTTAATATTTTGACATAATAATAATTGAAGCTTATATTTATTTTAGTTATTATATAATAAAATAGAGTTTTGTAATAAAATTTACCAAATGCATATAGTGTGTTTTTTAAACTCATAGTAACCGCAATAATACAATTACCAAACATCGAGTTAACTTTTTAATCAACATTTTATTTCATTCACACAATAGAAATAACTTGTTTCATGGGCCATTGCAATCCCAAACTAGCCCTAACTCATTAAATCTATTTATATTTTTCAAGTTAATGAAAATTTTTAGTCATTAAATTATTAGGCTATTTTTTTTAGCTTTTTTCTTAATCTCAAAAGTATGAATGATATCATTGAAAGATATTATCCAAAATATCTTTTTATTTAATTAATTAATTTTCATCCCTACCCAAATAAAACTTACTAATTAGCATTATTACTCATTTCCATAACTTGTGATAATGTAGTACCAAATTATTTTTATTTTAATCTTTTTATATTTTTTTAAATTAGCATTATTTATCTTTACATTTCTTTTGAATCTTTTTCATCGAATACATCACAAACTATAATAAAACTGATTAACATGATTTAATTTAGAAAATCAAAAGGGTTATATTCACTTGAAAATTATTTATGTTATGATAAAATATTATCTTATTTATGTTCATTGAGATATTTATTATTTATTCAATATTTTAAATGTGTAAGGGCATAAATATAAAAATACTGATTTCCAGAATTTTTAGGTTAAAAGCATTAACTTATTAGATATTAAAAATATATATATGTCATTCATATTTAGACAATTAACTCTATTCAGAATTCGGACAAATTCATTTCTATTAAGATTTGAAAAAATAAAATAAATAAACAAATGCCACCTAAGCCTTTTGACACCCCTCTAGATTCCTAATAAAAACCCATGTTCAATTAAATAACCCAAATAACCAAAAATTAAATAATTTATTTATTATTTTGAATAAAAATTCAATTAAGTACTTAAATAAATTATTGTTTAAAAATATTTTTACACCCATCCTATTGACAATTTATATTATAGTTCAATTTTTTATTATCTTTTTTAGAAAATTAAAAGATTTTATAGGTATAAAGATAAAAACTACGTAACAAGAGTAGAGTACTTTAATATTTTAGGAGCTGAATGTATTTTATAAATAAAAGCTTCAAAGAAATACTTTTTATAGAGTGAAGTTCTGCAGTAAGATGATTGCTTATTTTATAAATAAAATTGGAGGTAATTAAAAAAAATAAAATTCAAAAGGAATGTTACACATTTTAGAGGGGTGTTGAAAGTTCCAATAAAAAAAAAGCTTTTTTTTTTTAATTCCCACTACCCAATGCCATCCCAACAATAGAAGTCCAATAAGTCAATAATACAAATCAATTTTCTACAATTTTTTTAATTTTAAATTAATCAAATGACAAAACCTAAAATCTAAAAACATGTTAGACTCATTTAAAATTGATGTTAAAACACCAAAAGCATTTTATTATTTAAGTTTTACCAAAAATAAATTATTTGATAAAAAAATGTTTTGTAATTTTGCTATCTATAAAATATGCTTAGTTTTATAAATATATATAAAGTCATTCTTTCACGCTATTAAATAATAAGGTTTTATATTAAATTTAACATTGACTCCATTAAACTATATGATTTAATAGTATGTCCGCATTAATAAATAAAAAATAAGGGCACTCATACTTGAGAATTTATATATATATACACATTAGTTTGCTGAGAAAGATAGTGGAAGGTTAATTTTAGAATTGAAATAAGTGTTAAAAAAAAAAAAAGGATTTGTAAGAGCTAACAACACAAAAAAAATAATAAAAAAATAAAATAAAATAAAAGGCTTGAGCCTAGTCCATTCCAATTGAGTTTTGGCCCAATCTTCAGACCTTGAGCTCGGGCTCAATGTTGTTGAGCTAAATTAGGTCGCGCATGGGCTCAAGCTTTATCTGAAAAAATAGCCTAGTCCTTGGTTCCCCATAAAATAAAAGTAATATATAAATGAATGCTTAGAAAACGGCCAACACTACAATACCCGCATGTATCACATACATGCGGGTAATAAAAAAATAAAAAATATACAGCCATTGTTTAAAAACTTGGAGCAATCGGTAAAAGAGCAACTGATTGCTCCTTAAACTAATATTATATTATGAAATAATATAATAAATAAAATAATAATTATTTTAATAATAAAAGCAACAAAATGATAAAAAATTAGTTTTATAATAATTAAAAATTAATTTCAAGTTTAATGGTAGTTGTTTTATATTTATTAGTCTATTAATTACATAATTTTTGGGGTTGCAAGTTAATGATAATGTTCATTTTTTGTACGTTTTAACTTTCTTTGGTTTCAAGTTTAATGATATTAATTTCAAGCTAATGGTCGGTGTTTCATGTTTATTAGTCCATTAATTGCATAATTTTTGGGGTTGCAAGTTAATAATCTCAAGTTTCATGTTCATTGCTCTAAATTTTAAGTTCTTTTGATTTCTAATTTAATGGTCCCAGTTTTAAGTTAATGGTAGGTGTTTCATGTTTATTGCTTCATTAATCGGGGTTACAAGATAATGATCCTAAGTTTCATGTTCATTTGGTTTCTAATTTACTGGTCCAAATTTTAAGTTAATGGTAGGTGTTTCATATTTATTAGTCCATTAATCGGGGTTGCAAGTTAATGATTCTAAGTTTCATGTTCATTACTGATAACTCTAAGCAATGAGAGCTATCATAGCACTTTTAAACTTAAATTAATATTATTTAGAGCTTAAATTAATATTATTTAGAGAGGAAATGATGTGATTCTATCGCATTTTTGTTACATTTTGCATAAATATTCATTTTAGTTTAGTCTTAATGAGTTTTGCTTAATTTAAAGTAATTCGTTCTTAAATTGTGTGTATAATTGTAGGTTTCCATAAGCTTATAATTCAAGGAAGGAATGTTAATGTAATAAGCTTGCAAAAATGAGGAAGAATTTAGCTACAAAAGAATTGAAACAAATATGAAACAAGATTCTTTGTATCAACATTGCTATTCTTTGTAGCAATCCTGAAACAACGACAGAGAAAATTCCGCGCGGGATACTTGCAGCATTGCGATTTGCAGTTTCCTAATCTGATTTATGCACGCCCTAGGCTTCCGTTTACCCTAATTTTCAACTATAAAAGAAGCACACATCATAGGGAAAAGGGAGAGTCGTCACCCAAAGAGAAAAACACAAAGAAACAAAAGAAAAACAAGATTCAAGAGAGAGATTAAGGGCTGCACAAGAGGAAAAATTGCAGAGATCAATTAGGGGCTCAATCCTTCTTATTCTTCTCTTGTTTTCTTGTTTACTTTTTATTCATGGAGATGTGTTTGATGGCTGGAACTTTGTTCTTTACTTTTCTTTTGCAAATCATGAACTAAATTTATTTGTAGTTGAGTGATAAACAATCTTGATGGTTTATTGACTGAATATATATGTTGCTGCATATTTGCTGTAGCAGTTTGTTTTGGCCGTATTTATTTTTATTCATTATTTCGGTTGATCGCCTATTTAATGATACAAGTTAGGAGAGAGTCGCAAAATGGCCTATCTTAGTAGAACATATCAGAGCAATACTTTGTTTTAGATTGGGTTTCCTGGATTAAGCTTAACTTATCCCAAAAGGGTCATACTTAATCTAAAATTAGTGATGAACTAGACATAAGGATTCACCTTGTAGGATAAATAGAATCTAAGCGTGTAATGCTATATCTTGTGTTAGCATAACAACTGATCACTGTTAGGTTGCATATAGATATAAGATATCCAACATGCGACGGCTGATGATACATAAGGATTCTGCCTTATGCTATAGCAAATACTACAGCAACCGAGCCAACCATTAGAAAATAGTCAAGACCATTAGGAGAGTTTATTCACTCAACTACTATATATTCTCATTAGTTTTATCCTTGAGCTTGACGTGATAGTTTACTTTGTTACATTTTATTTATTGCGTTTTTATTTTAACTAGTACATTAGTTTCATTAATTGTTTTATTTTAACTTAGCAAAAAATCTGCACTGTTAAGATTGTTGTAGAAAATCTGATAACATTGATCCCTGTGGAGACGATCTTGAGTACTCATCACTTTATTACTTGTTGTGTGCACTTGCACATTGACACCAACAGCATTAGTATTTATACCCAACAATTACCCTCAGTTTCAAGTTCATTGCTCTTAGTTTCAAGTTCATTGTCCTCAGTTTCAAGTTTAATTATTTCAGTTTCAAGTTAATGGTATGTGTTTCATGTTTATTGATCCACTAATTAGGGTTGCAAGTTAATGATCCTAAGTTTCATATTCATTGCCTTCAATTTCAAGTTCATTACCCTCAGTTTCAAGTTAATTTAGTTTCAATTTTAATGGTCCTAGTTTCAAATTAATGGTAGGTATTTCATGTTTATTAGTCCATTAATCGGGGTTGCAAGTTAATGATCCTAAATTTCATGTTCATTGCCTTCGATTTCATGTTCATTACCCTTAGTTTCAAATTCATTTGATTTCAAGTTTAATGATCTCGGTTTTAAGTTAATGGTAGGTGTTTCATATTTATTGGTTCATTAATTGCATGATTTTTGGGGTTGCAAGTTAATGATCCCAAGTTCCATGTTCATTATCTTCAATTTCAAGTGACACGACTCAAAAGTGTATTACCCCAAAGTGTATTATTCCAAAGTATAAAAGTGTCTACTTATAATATAACCCGGTGAGTCTGGGGTCAAACCAAAAGGAATTTTAAATCCAGTAGTCAATTTAAAACTAAGAAAATTAATTGTGGGGAAAAGAAATTATTTGAAATCAATTTAAAAACTATGCTTAGGTTTGGGATTCACTCTCTGTATTCAAACTATAATTTTAAAAATCTCTCATTTATATTTTGCCCTCACTTTTACCAATTAATTATTATATCATTTAATTTTATGTGTGTGGATAAATATGAAATAAAGTACCTAATGTGCCACACTATATTAATGTGTCGACATTATGTCAAAATACCATATAGATATAAGACAATCTATAAATTAACATGACATAAACTAGAAAAGAATAAAATAAACTTAAAAACTCATTTGAGAAAATAATAAATTTAATAGTTTGAAATATTGAGCTTCACCCTTCACCTCATCTTAATAAAATTAGCCACTCCTAGTAAAAGAAAACACAACACTCTTTTTATTTGATAAACTTTTGAAAATATGTTACAAAGAAAATTGATATAGACGGAACAAGAAAAGAAAAGAAACAAAGAAAGAAAGAAAATCTTCAGCTACATCCTTGGCTATCACTCTCTCTCAGAACTCGGCTCCTTCTTCTATTGCCATCCTTATTCACTTGCATCCCTTGCCTATAAGGCAAGGGAATCATATTCTTTTATTTTATTTTATTCATATTAATATTAACATTTTATTTTATTTTTATATTATATATACATATTGAATTGTGTGATGGTCAGGGGGCGTGATGGCCTCCTGACCATCACCAACATGCTTGCCAATCTTTTATTCTTCTTTTTTATTTTTTATTTTTTATTTTTTTTAATAACATCTCCTCGATTGATGAATTCTAAATTGCTCCAATTGTCCTTCTTTGTTCCTGCTTTCAACTCCAATTCCATCTTTATTCCTGAAAAACATATTACAAATTAATTTAACATAAAATATATTTGGGGAGTATTAAAAAAATTTCGAAATAATGAGCGCATTAATCGACACAATAAGTGAAAAACTAATAATTTTATCCTTATGAAATGTACACTTTTTAGTGTTAATCACACCCCTCTAACCAGCTTATTGCTAGGCTCTAGCAATTTAAGCGATAAAAGTTTACTAAAATTTCAAACTCAAATTGAAAATTTTGTTTTTTTTTAAAGATTGTGTTTACTTCTTTCATCAGATTAATGATAACAATCAAATAAAAGTATGAGCATTATTTTCAGCTTAAAGAAAATCACACCCGCACAAAAACAGTTCAGTAAAATCCTGTAAAATAATCAATTATCAGAGCTACATTAATCAAGCCACTTTTAAGAATAATACATCAAACCCCAAAATCTCACGATTAAGAGTGACTCTCTCAAAAGAAGATATACCCCAAATTAAATTATCACTCTAAAAAAAATAGTAGATTTGAGAGAATAATAAAGCAATATTACACACTCTCAATAGACTTAGAGAGTATGATGTGTTTTCATTGCATTTTTGTTAGATTTTGCATAAATATTAAAACCCAAACCTTAATTAAAACCCAGTTTTTTCACCCGAGGTTCAGTACGGGTGATAACTCTATGAAATGAGAGTTATCATGCCACTTTTAGACTTAAATCAATATTACTTAGAGAGTATGATGTGTTTTCATTGCAATTTTGTTAGATTTTGCATAAATATTCATTTTAATTTAGTTTTAATAAGTTTTGCTTAATTTAAAGTAATTCATGCTTAAATTGTGTGCATAATTGCGGGTTTCCAGAAGCTTAGAATTCATGGAAGGAATGCTGATGCAATAGGCTTGCAAATATAAGGAAAGAACATAACTACAAAAGAATTGAAACAAAGAATGATTCTTTGTAGCAACCATTCGTAGCGTTGCTATAGAACAATTCCGCGCGGGATACTTGCAGAATTGCGATATGCAGTTTCCTAATCTGACTTATGTGCGCCCTAGGCTTCCGTTTACCCTAATTTTTAGTTATAAAAGAAACACACATCATAAGGAATGGGGAGAGTCGTCGCCCAAGGAGAAAAACACAAAGAAACAAAAGAAAAATAAGATTCAAGAGAGAGATTGAAGGCTGCACAAGAGGAAAATTGCTGAGATCAATTGGGAGCTCAATCCTTCTTATCTTTCTCTTATTTTCGTGTTTTCTATTTATTCATGGGGATGTGTTTTATGGCTGAAACTTTGTTCTTTATTTTTCTTTTGCAAACCATGAACTAAATTTATTTGTGGTTGAGTGATAAACAATCTTGATGGTTTATTGACTGAATATATATGTTGTTGCATGTTTGCTGTAGCAGTTTATTTTGATAGTATTTATTTTCATTCATTATTTCGGTTGATCACCCATTTAATGATACAAATTAGGAGAGAGCCACAAAGGGCTTATCTTAGTGGAACATATCAAAGAAATACTTTATTTTAGATTGAGTTTCCTGGATTGAGTTTAACTTATTCCAAAAGGGCCATACTTAATCTAAAATTAGTGATGAAGTAGACATAGGGATTCACCTTGTAGGGTAAATAGAACTTAAGCGTGTAATGTTATATCTTATGTTGGCATAACAACTGATCATTGTTAGGTTACATATAGATATAAGATATCCAACATGCGACGGCTGAGGATACATAAGGATTTTGCCTAATGCTGTAGTAAATACTACAGCAACCGAGCTAACCATTAGAAAATAGTCAAGACCATTAGGAGAGTTTATTCACTCAACTATTATATATTCCCATTAGTTTTATCCTTGAGCTTGACGTGATAGTTTACTTTGTAGCATTTATTTATTGTGTTTTTATTTTAATTAGTATATTAGTTTCATTAATTGTTTATTTTATTTTAGCACAAAATCTGCATTGTTAAGATTGTTGTAGCAAATTTGATAACATCACCAAAGACAATTAGAGAAGTCTGTTCCTTTTTAGGACATACAGAATTTTATAGGAGGTTTATAAAAGATTTTAATCCCATATATTAGACCACTTTGTAACCTCCTAATAAAAGATACACCTTTTGAATGAAGTAAAGATTATCAACAACCTTTTAAAAAAATAACTAGTCTTCTGACATCAACCTCAATAATGCAACCCTCTAATTAGTCTTCACTTTTTGAGCTAATGTGTTATGCTAGTGATTATGTCATTGGCGCTATTCTATGACAAAGAAAGGAAGGTAAGTTTTTTGTTATTTATTAGGCAAGTAGAACTTTAAATAGTGCGCAAATGAATTACATTACAACTGAAAAAGAACTACTTACTATAATATTTACACTAGATAAATTTTGTTCATATTTAATTGGTCATCTACCATTGTTTATTCTAATCATGTTGCTGTTAAATATTTAATGTCTAAACAGGATGCCAAGCCAAGGTTGATACGATGGATTTTGCTACTCCAAGAATTTAACTTGACAATCAAGGACAAGAAGGGTGCCAAAAATGTTGTTACGGATCATCTTTCGAGACTTACAAATGAGTTTTCAATTAATACAACACCCACCAATGATTCTTTCCCTGATGAATTTTTATTTTCTATAAACAAAATGCCTTGGTATACTAATATTGTTAATTATCTTGTAACAAGTGAAATGCCATGTGACTGGAGCTCCCAAGATAAGAAGAAATTCTTAACGGAAGTGAAAAATTTTTACTAGGATGATCCATACATGTTCAAGTACTGTTCTGATCAAATTTCTCAAAGATGCATACTAGACGATGAGGTAAGTAGAGTTATTTAATTCTGTCATTCTGAAGCATGCGGTGGTCATTTTTCTTCAAAAAAGACAACCGTAAAAATATTTTAGCGTGGATTTTATTGGTCTACATTATTTAAAGATTCACATGCATTCTGCAAAGTGTGTAAGAATTGTCAAATGATAGGGTCTATTTCAAAGCGGAACATGATGCCTTTAAATCCCATCCTTGTTATTGAAATATTTAATTATTGGGGAATTAATTTTATGAGCCTTTTTTATCATCATTTGGATATGCATATATTTTGGTTGTTGTTAATTATGTTTCAAATGGATTGAGACGATTCCTTGTCGGCATAACAATCACAAGACTGTGATCCGCTTTTTAAAAGAAAATATTTTTAGTAGATTTAGAATACCTCGAGCATTATCAGTGATGAAGGTAAACATTTTTGTAACAAGTCGTTTGAGTCATTAATGAAGAAATATGGAATTACACGTAATGTTGCTACGCCTTATAACCTTCAAACAAATGGTCAAGTTGAATTAGCAAATAGGGAGATAAAATAAATTTTAGAAAAGACAGTTAATCTAAACCATAAAGATTGGTCTCTTCGACCAACTGGTGCACTTTGGACATATCGTACTTACATATTTAGGAATGTCACCCTATCGGCTTGTTTATGATTAACTTTGCCACTTACCGGTCGAACTTGAATATAAATCATTTTGGCCCATTAAAACATTTAATTCAAATTTTGATGATGCTGGTAATGTGCATAAATTACAATTGAATGAACTTGAGGAATTAACGAATAATGCATATGATAATTTTAGAATTATTAAGGCAATAACTAAAGTTTTTCATAAAAAAGAATTTTTTCAGAAAACATTTGAGATTAATCAAAAAGTGTTACTTTATACTTCTGGTCTTCATTTGTTTTCAGGAAAGTTAAAGTCAAAGTAGAATGGACCATTTGTTGTCAAAAATGTGTATCTATATGGAGCCGTAGAAATTGAGAATCCAAAGGATGATGTCACATTTAAAGTTAATGGTCAAAGATTGAAACCATATCTAGAATACTAACCACGTGAAGTAGACACCGAAATGAATTTGAGTGATCGACCAAATCTTAATTAAGCATTTTTTAAATTTTTTTTTGTCATTTTGGTTTACTGTTATTTTACTGTTTATTGATTTTTTTTCCTTTCTATTTCTTCAATGGAGTGCATTACGTTGTTTTTATTTGACAATCATGTTTTATTTAACCATTTTTTATATTTGTTATGTATACCTCTATGCGAAGAATCCTCTTCAAACATCTTAGAGAACTTTTACATGTAAAATTTCACCTAAGAAGCTTGCTTTGAGTTTGTAAATCACATTCTATTTGGGTTCTAAAACCACTAGAGATAGTATCCCACATTGAAAATATAGAAAGACAACTCAGAGAAATAGAGGATGGTATTTATGAACTCTAATTAGAACTTAAGGTAAATTTGATAAAAGGACGAAAACAAGTTAGATGTTTGATTATATTCATTGTATATTTTAATGTTGTTGTTTTGATTATATTTGATATGTTTTGATTCACTTTCTCGTATAAATAGCAGATAATGGTATTTTGTGACCTTTTAAGTTGGTATTTTCAGTTTCCCACAATAACTGAAACCCTAAAGTCAAGCATAAAAAAATACAATATAAATTACATAAGTGTTTTCCTTCCCTCCCTCAAAATACTCTTAAGAAGATTTACAAAGCTCGTTGTGAACGATTGTGTTTGTTAATGATCAATAGGAATCCTGCTAATATTCGTTGGTTAATTGAAGTGAAGGCCCAACTGGTAGGTGATTTTTCTAATCCATTTGTTTCCTACATGTCTGATTTTGGTAAAAGCACATTTGCTAAAAAAGGAACTAAGTGGCTTGGCTCTAAATGTCCTAATTGTATAAGACTTGCTTACAACAAACCACACTATAAAACTTTAGGAATGGTTTCTGTAAGTCGTAAAAATAAAATCAAATTTATTAAGGATGACATGAGTAAAGAATCGTTGAAAAATATCTTATAATCTCTTGAGACGCATCCGAACGGATATGTTCAACATGAATTTATGGAAGTTAAAAGGAAGTGCACAATTTAGTCTTGGGAATCTGACTCTAAATGATCATGTTTGCCAGTTTATAAGAAAACTGAATAGGAAGCTTATCCTCAACCCATAGAGGGCGTTCAAGCCATTACTGGACATAAAACCAGAAGAAGATGTGAGCTACAATCACAACTACCAGTAAATAACCGTTTATTTTACTGTTATTTTATCTTTTCCATTATTATTATTTTTGTGTGATTTTATGTCTAATCATTGTTTGCTTTTTCTTTTTGCTATTTATTTTTTCTATTTACTTTTTAATTATTGAGCTAAATGTTTCACCTATCATCTGACAAACACACCACCCCATTTACAAATGTGTATTATTATGTCTGTTACTAAGATCCTTAAATAAGAGCTTCTTTTCAAGTACTCACAAATTGTTTCTTTTTAGAATTGTTCCCATGGCAGCAACTTCAAAGAGACAACTTAAGAACATTTGTGTGTTTTTTGGATTTTAGTATGAAAAGTATAAGGAGTTCGTTCAAGCAGCCATAGATCTTGGTTATGCTATAGCAAAGAGAAAACTACATCTTGTATATGGAGGAGGTGACCGAGGGTTATCAAATCTTGTCTTTAAAACTGCTTTCGTTCTAGAAAGTTAAGTGCTAGGCATTATTCCAAAAGCCTTAAAACTTTCAAGATGTCTACTAAACCCACCAACTGAAGAAGAGTCAGTTGTCTTAAGTATGCAAAAAAGAATATCTGAATGTTAAATCATGTCGACGCTTTCATTTTCTTGCCAAGAGATTTTGCAACTATAGATTCGCTAATTACATTTGTTTCTTAAGTCTATTTGAATATCCATCAAAGACCCATCGGTTTGTTAAATGTTAATAACTTTTATGATGATTTAACGGAATTTCTTAATCATGCAATTAAAAATTATTTCATTCCACCCTCAACGAAAAAACTCTTTATTTGTACTCTTACTGCTAACAAGTTATTTAATCTTGGGAAAATATCCACCGTCCACCCGTTTTTTAGACCATTTTCAAAAATACACAATTCCTTCATTTTTTGGCTGGAATCCACCTAAAGTTACATTTTTTTCACTTTTCCACTTCCGTTTGGAATCCGTTAAGAAAACTAACGGAAACTTAAAAAAATGACAATTTTACCCCCAAAACAAAAATTACAATTTCACCTTAAAAATTATAAAAAATAATCAGATTAAATCTAATAATTTTTTCCATCGGTCAATAAAGAAATTAATTCCACAACCATCAAATGCAAGTTTTTTTTTAAAATATGTCGGTAATTAGAATGCTAAATTATAACAGTAGTATTAAAAATAGCCCAATCTCACAAACCATTAATTGAATTTAAGATAAGTAAAATTTTATTATTCATTGAGTTATAATCTCTAATAGTTAAGATTTTTTTGTACTTCATTAACGTACCAATAATAATATTTATCATTAAATCTTATTATTTTTGGCATTTTTTAGGGTGAAATTATAATTTTCGTTTTGGGGGTAAAATAGTCATTTTTTTAAGTTTCCGTTAGTTTTCTTAACGGATTCCAAACGGAAGTGGAAAAGTGAAAAAAAATGTAACTTTAGGTGGAGTCCAGCCAAAAAATGAAGGAATTGTGTATTTTTAAAAATGGTGTAAAAAATAGGTGGACGGTGGATATTTTCCCTTTAATCTTTTGCAAGTTTACAAACCAGAGCTAGATTCCATGACTTTGGCATTGGATTGGGCAACTAATGACGATGGCAGTAACTCTCATAAAAAGTGTAAATTAGATTTAACTCTCCTTTTGTAAATATTTTCTAGCTGTGGTCAGTTGATATCTTCTAAACTCTACTCCTTTCTTCTAAGATATTGAGAACAATGTCTCCTTCAGGTTGGGGGAAGGGAAAAGTTGAACAGTTATGAAATGTCTCAATTCTAATGACGTTTTTACTAATTTTTGTTGTAAAGACTAACTTTAGATAAAATTTGAGTCGAAAATTGCGGAATATAGAATTTAATGTCTTTAAAAATGTATCTTCTTCATTTTAAATTTTTGTGTTTTCAAAAAGAAAATCTAATTGTTTTTTATTTTGATCATCTACTTTAAGTTTCTGCAATCAATCCCAACTTCTTTGCTAATTTAATTTTTTCGTGTTTTCTTTAACTTCAATAAAGAAAAAAAGATAAAGAGTTTTTCTTTTTTAGTGTGATCTTTTAACATTGGATAACATTATGATTTTTAAATTTTGGTATTTGTATTATCTTTGGTTTTGAGTTATGTACACCATGTTTTCTCCTTTGTAGGTTGAAATATAAATTGAGAAATTGATAAGTGAAATTGTTACGCTAGTTGGAGGAATGTACATTTCATGATAAGTCCAAGTGAGTGTTTGAGTCTATTATCCTTGGAGAGTAACCTTGTTTGCCTATACAACTTTACAATTTATTATACAAGATCTCTATATTTTCTTGTTTGTAAAAAATATAAAAATAAAAGATTTCGAGCCACATATGAAAGTTCATTGAACTAATGGAGATGAAAAATTATTTATAACCCTAAAAGATAACAGAAGTTATCTTTGATTTGTTTGAGCATTTCTAGCAACCCTATCATAAAGTAATCATAGTTAATCCCTTTGAACCTATATATATATATAAACTTTTTCTTTGGTAACCTATCATCTTATCTCACTACAATGTGGAGTATCACCTTATGTTTTATATTTTTCACTACCCAATTATATTTGAAAATAGGGATGATTATTATTCTTGATAATGGTGCTATATATATATATATATATAAAATAAAATAAAAAAAACAAAAGCAAAAAAAAATCTTGTAGTCTCCAAAAAAGTCCCTTATTTTTCAAACTTATATTTTTTGTTCTCCCTAATATCCTTTCCTTGTTAGCCATATCCCTAGCCTATGTTACGTCCTAATTAAAGTCCTTCTTGATTTTAGGGAACTATAGTCTGAAGTTGAAGCTGGTAATATGAACTAAAAGATGTGGTGATGCATAAAAATATAAATAAATTAAAATTCTAGTTATGCAACCCAAGAGGGGGGGTGAATTGGGATTCTAAAAATTATTCAATTCTAAAATAAAATATCATGTAAATCTAAAACGAATTTCAAGAAATAACAATTAAATCAAACACAATATAAAAAGATAAGGGAAGAGAGATTCAAACACGAAGATTTTTACGTGGTTCGGCCAACCTCGCCTACGTCCACGCCTCCAAGCTTTCCAGGCTTGAGGATTTCACTAAGCAAGCCTCCAAGGCTTCAAATGCTTACACTTGACTTCTAAGGTGTCAATGAACCTTTACAACAAGAGATTATCCCCAATCTCTTAACCTAAGTGTATCCCAACACTTACAATCACTTAAAGTAAAAGATTACAAATTATTTTTCTCTCACACAATATTTAAGATTACAAATCAATGCCCAATGTGTGAATAGATGATGCACGATTGTGTTTAAAGCTCTATGAAGATTGTATTCTCGAATATAAGCTCAATAGTCGTGTTGTGATCCATCTTGTTTGAATTTGAATGAGCTTATTAAAAGTTAGAGCTGAAAAACTAGCCGTTACAAACTGTCTGCCCGAAAATGGTTCGCCGTTAACCATTAACGGTTAACCGTTTAAGCTAGTCAAAAGTTGGACAAATTTCAAATAAAGGCTTACCATTTATTTGTTAAATTGCAAAATAAATTTGATTTAACCGTTCTTACTAAAGCGGTTAGCAATTTGAAAATAATCGGTTAATTTTTCACCGTTATTTTTCGAATCATCATTTTAACAATACATGCGGAAATTATCGGTTAGCCGTTTTAAATAAATGGTTAGCCGTTTGCTACAGTGATTGATACAGTGAAATTATTTTTCAAATTTATAGTTGACTCCAAAACTTTATAAAACTGTATTATGGCCTAAAATGTTATGAAAGTTTGCAAATAGGTCCAATTTCAGAATTTCTAAATAATCTTTGTTAATCTCAAAACTTTTTAAAATTATGATATAGCCCAAAATGTTATGACACTTTTCAAATAAGTCATTCTCCAAAATTTCAAGCAATACTTGTTGATTTCAAAGTTTTCAACTCTTTCAATTAAATCATAACTTGAAAAACAACCAATTTCATAAAATCATTTTTTCCATTAAATATAAAACCTTTATAATGTAAAAGTAATGATTTATTTACAATGTATAAAAAATAATTTGAGCTTAAAAGATTAACCATTCTTAATCTTGTTTATTATCATCAAAATCAACATTATGAAAACATATATGTTAACATAAATTTGGTTAGTAATTCCTTAGACGATCATTTCATTTATAAGTTGTGGGCACTATTCTTTCATCTTGGTGAGAATGTGTAATATTGTTTTACCATTCTCTCAATCTACCACTTCTTAGAATGACAGTTTTTCTACAGTTTATTTTCTTTTGAGAGAGTCACTTTTAATCATGAGATTTTAGGATTTGACATATCACTCTTAAAAGTGGCTTGATTAATGTAGCTCTGATAATTGATCATTTTACATGATTTTACTTAACTGATTTGTGTGGATGTGATTTTCTTTGGGTTGAAGATAATGCTTATACTTTTATTTGATGAAAGAAGTAAACACAATTTTAAAAAAAAAAGATTTCAATTTGGATTTAAAATTTCACTAAATTTTTATCGCTTAAATTGTTAGGGCTTAAAAATAAGCTAGTTGGCGTGTGTGATTGGCACTAAAAAGTATACATTTAATAAGGATAAAATTATTAATTTTTTACTTCAAGTGTTGATTAATGCGCTCATAACTTATAAATTATATGAATGCTCTCCTAAAAAAATTTTATGTTAAATTAATTCACAATATATTAATTCTGATCTTGCAAATATTTTCAAAAATAAAAATAAAATTGGAAGCGAGAGTAAAGAAGAACTGCTGGAGAAATTTGGAAAGCATTATTGAGGAGATGTAATTAATAAATATTTAAAAATAAAAAATAATAAAAAGTGAGCAACCATGCTTTGGTTGCTTATGATGGTCAAGTGGCTATCTTGCCACCTGACCATCACACCTCTTAAGGAATATATATTATATAAATAAAATAATAATAATAATAGGATCGAAGGAAATAGGATCAAAGGATGGATGTGATATCTTTTGAATTCAATTAAAAAGAAATTTTGTTCGGAATAAATGGATCTGCTTTATTACGCAGTTGATTCTTTTTATTGTACTGGATACTTTACCAAATATTGTTTAGATTCTTTTTAATGGATCTGATTTGGAACGCGGTTGGTCAAATTTACCAACAGTGCAGACCAGACTGGTGCCTATTCAGGTTCACCTTTGGAATTTACGTCGTCGGATTCCCGTCGATATACTCAAATATCTTTAGCAAGTTTTTTGTTTAGGTTCTTTAAGCAAGCCTAGCAACAAACATACATCTACAGGCTCAAAGATAGTACTAGATCTGGATCCCAGAAATAGCACTCTGAATGGATGGAGGGAGAAGAGAAAGATACAACTGAGGATTGAGATCTGGTCTCGTTGCCTCAGAGGAACGTAGCAGTTTTATGGCAGATCTGATAAAGACCAGTCTGCAAATGATGCTTTAAAAATAAAAACTTTAAATTAAATTGCAAAATTTAAACATACATGAAAATTTAAAAGCTTTGGAAGAAAATTACAAGATTGAGATTCTTACATATGATTTTCTTTATGTAGTGCTTCTTGAGGAAATATTATAAAAGAAATAGGGAAAATAATCCGAAGACAGGAAAAATTTCCTTCCGGATTCCTGATTCCCTGATTTCCAGAGAGAGAGAGAGAGAGAGAGAAATCTTGAATAACTAGAAAATGAAAATTGAAAATCTGAGGAGTCTAAGTCTTCCTCCGAATTTAAATATAAAGATTGGGTCTTTAAACTATAGCGAGTCTGTAGCTTCTCCACTGTAGCGAAACTGTAGCTTCTCAACTATAGCGAAACTGTAGCTTCTCAACTGTAGCTTTATAACAGGAATGTACAAACAAAATACAAAATACGGCTTGGGTGAAGAGACATGTGCACTCTCACTTGTGTCTAGGGGACCACCCGAAAAAACAAAAGAAGAAATACAAAATAAATTCAAGGAAAATACGGAATATAATTACTTTTTTTTTTAATTTAAACAATAATTATTTAAATTGCTCTATCGGAGAGAAAATTCCAAAACAGTCGTCTTCATTTTCATCTCCAAGAGAAATAAATGGCTCTTCATCTTCCTCATCATCTTCAGAGGAGTCTGCCACTGAGGACTTTGACCTAGAGGTGAGGAGCTGCTCCATGACTTTGAAATATTCTTCTTCAGTTTTGGCGCTGGCCAAAAGAGATTGGGCTTTGGATTTTTGGGTAAGAAAGGTTTGTTGGGCTTTGACATGTTTAATGGTTGGAGGCAGGAAACCTTTGGAACAGAGCCAATTTCTGATGAGGGTGTCAGTCAATTTGGTCTGTTCGTCAAATTTTGACCATCATTTTACTTTGAAAGTTCTTTGGATAATGAGTTGGGTTTCTTGGGTATGAAACCTGAAATTCCACATCCATACCCATGGAAGAAAGAAATTTGTACAAAAGCAAAGAAAAGGGGGAAACCTTTTCTCGGATTCAGAGGGGACATAATGGGCTTTGAAGAGGTTTAAACAATGGGTGGCATTTGGGGTTAAAATTTGTGGTATTGGGCCAAAATAGTTCCACCATTGTTGGAACCAATTTGGGAGGCTTTGGACGGTTATTTTTGAATTACAGAAAAATAACCATGAATGGGATTTCTTTGGATTTTGTATGAAAAATGTGTTAAACCAGGCTTGTTGATAATCCCAATAGGAATAGGTCAAGCAGTGTGGTAAACGCATTTGGAAATTTGGAGGGAAGGTTTTGAATTTGTGAAGTTGATCACCCCATTGGTTAGGGCTCAAAACTTTTAGGATAATGGCCGTGGAGTAGGCCGGCTCCGAATGGGTTTCACTGAGAAAGAATTATTTGAATTTTACAGACTCAGTGGCTTCCAAAATGCTTTGGTAATAAGATTGGGGTTTTGTCAAATCCCATGGTTTAAAAAACCAGCCTTTGGGGAAAAATTTTGAAATGGCTTGAAAAGGATCAGTGTGGTAAAAACCATCTTCCATTGTTAAAATGTTTTGGAAATGGGTTTTATCATACCAATCGGAAGTTTTCTTTGAAGGTATTGGCTGGGAAAGGACAATTTGAGAATATGAACTTTCACCAGAGAGAACAACATTTTGAGAAGAGGGTTTTGAAATTTCTTTGGAAATTGGTTTTTCTTTTTCAATTTCTTCTTTAGGAGAAATTTGGCTTTGAGAAAAACTTTGTAAAGCGAGCATAAGCTCAGGGGATTTAGAAATGGATTTCATCTATTCATTTACCTGTTTATGAGAGGCAAGGGCTTTAGATTGGGCTTCTTGATCTTCTATCATGTCGATCCAAGGCTTGATTGGCATGGCAGAAGGAAGCAATTTTTCTTTAGGTGGAGAGGTTTGGGAATCTTTAGAAGGTGTTTGGGGCACAGGGTCTTTAAGAATCCCCTTCCCTTTGTCTTTTCTTTTGGGCGGCATTTATCTGTTTTGGAGAAATTTCCTGGTTAGAAAATCAGGAATAGAATTTGTATCACCTTTAATAAATTCAATATCAAAATCAAAAACACTTAAAATAGCTTGCCATCGTGCAAAAATCTGTTTTGATGCAATGTTTTGAACATCTTTTTCTAAAACATGTTTTGCAGCTTTGCAATCAATTCTAAGTAAAAATTTCTGGTTTAACAAATCACTTTGAAATTTTGAAATGCACAAGACAATAGAAAGAATTTCTTTTTTAATAGTAGAATAATTTCTCTGGCAATCATTCCAGTGAGCAAAAACATATTGTACTATTTGTTCTTTACCATTCTCCGTTTGTTTTAATACACCTCCATAACCTAAATCAGATGCATATGTTTCAATAATTTTAGGTAATGCAGGATTTGCAAGAAATAAACTTGGAATATTTTTAACAGAATTTTTTATTAATCGAACAACTTTAGTATGTTCATCTGTCCATGGAGCAGGGTTCTTTTTCAACCTATCATGCAATGGTTTAGACATCCTATTGATGTTAGGGCAGAAATCAAGAACATAATTCAAGCTTCCTAAAAATCTTTGTAATTGAGTTTTATCAAGAATTTTATCAGGAAATTTATCAGCAAACAAAAGTTATCGTTCAATAGGGGTAATTGTTCCTTTGGAAATATGGTGACCGAGGAACCTGATTTTGGTTTGAAATAGGGAGACTTTAGAACTAGAAATAGCCAGACCAACCTTCCTAGTGACAAGATAAAAAGTCTTTAAATGTTTAAAATGTTGATCGATTGTTTGGGAAAAAATCAACACGTCATCAATATAAATAATGCAAAACTCAAAATAAGGGTTATAAATATCATTCATGATTCTTTGAAATTCTAAGGGTGCATTTTTTAATCCAAAAGGCATGACAGTCCATTCATACTGCCCAAAAGGAACAAGAAAGCTTTATAACTTTAGGTGAATTTGAATTTGCCAGAAACCAGATTTCATGTCAAATTTAGAAAAAATAAAAGCAGAACATAATTTCTGAAACAAATCTTTTTTATTAGGTATTGGGTATCTAATCCATTTTAATGCTTTATTCAAGGGTTTGTAATTTATTACAAGTCTTGGTGTTCCTCTTTCTATTTCAGAATTTTTGTTCACATAAAAAGCGGCACAAGACCATGGGGATCTAGATTTTATAATGAGTCCGTTTGATTCCAAGTCTTTTATTTTATTTTTACAATGTTGTTCCAATTCCATGTTCATTTGGATTGGACGAGCCTTAGTAGGTATTTTTTTTTCATCGAAAGAGATTTTACAACGCAAATCTACCAAATGTTGTTTTCTGTTCCAAAAAGCCAATGGTAAATCAGCACAGATTTCTTTTTCAATGAGATTTTTAATATCAGAGATTTTTCTTTGTATGAAATCATTTTGTAATTGGCTCTCAATTCTTTGTAAACTTAAACCCTTTTGTAAACAAAACAAATTATTTTGTTTAGATTTAAGTATGGCATTGATTTGGTTTTGGTAAACAGAACAAGCTTTAACAATATTTAGGTTTCTTGTCTTGGGTTTTTCAATAAAAGGGAAAACAAGTTTTTGGCTTTTTGCTTTAAAAGATATACTATTATAGTTGACAGTATACGGGGTAATAAGGTTAATGAAGGGAGTTCCTAATACAACAGTATGATGAATATCATTTGTTAAAAGAAAGGAAGTCCTGAATTCAAAACTATTATTATGAATTGAAGCATCGACTTTTGACTTGATTTTTAGTTTGGAATTATTAACGGCAGATAATCTCTCTTTTGTCTTTTCATGAATTTTTTTAGGGACAATATCTTATTTGATGCAATTTAAATCGACACCAGTGTCAAAAAGGGCAATGGTGTCAATTTCAAAGTCTTTGGAAAAAATTAAATTGATTTTAATTAAGTATTTTCTGGTGGTGATTTGTTTCAAAATAATCAGAAAATCATTGGGTACAGATTCAATGTTTTCAAGGTTTTGTTCATTGTCACCATTGGATTCAACTTCTTTATCAGAATTGTCTTCTAATTGTTTTTATAAGAGAAATTGAATAGTTTCAGAATCACTTTTTTGTTTTTCTTTTAATTCTTTAATCTCAAGTTTGATTTCTTTGATTTCTTTCTGAAGATCTTGGATATTGGGGATTGTTTTCTTTGTTTTCTTTTCACCCAAAATTTCAGTAAGATCATAAGAATTCTTTTTAACAATTGGAACTTTAGAAATTTCAATTTTATTAGAATCCAGCGTTTTCAAAAGTTTATCGAGGTATTCTTTTTGAAGACTTGGATCAGAAATAAGTTTAACAAGTTCAAGAAAAGTCTCTTGGTCTTTAGTCAAAACATTGATTTTCTTTAAATAAGAATCTGACTCAGAGTCACTACTGCTAGATGCAGAGGTATCTGAGTCGATTAACTCGTCAACTTGCAAGGGGTCACTATCTCCCGTCATGGAAGACTCAGAATCAGAAGATTCTATAAGTAAAGGGGCAACTTTGGAAAGGGTTTCTTCATCAAGGCCAAGCTCATGAAGCTTTTTATTCATTCTGCAATATTTTGTAGTATGGCCCTTTTTTCCACATTTATAACATGTGGCTTCTTTGTAATTAAAATGGGTTTTTTGTTTGGGTTTAAAGTCTTTCTTTTTAGAGAAGCTGGGCTTCTTATAAGGCCTCGAAGGTTTCTTATAAGAAGATTCTCTAAAGTCTTGAAGGGGTTTCCTATATGTTTTAGACTTGTAATGTTTTTTGTAAGGTTTTGAAGAACACTTACCATTACAATCTTTGGAAGTGGAAGTTTTAAAGGGATCATAATTGAATTGTTTACAGAAACTGCCTAATTCTTACTTAGATTTCCTAAGCTCCCATTTAAGTCGTTTCTGTAACTTCAAATCTTGACAAATCTTTAAACCTTCCTTATTGACAAAACTGACAAGTTCACCATAAGTGAGCTCATCATAAGGAATACGATTATCATACAAGGCTTTAATGGAATTCCTGACCTTTTCTCCTAATAGGGTAGGTAAACCTGCAAGGAATTTCTCCTTCCAAGTTATATGATTTGCATCATCCTTAAGGAAAAGTCTGGTAAAGAATGTGGTTTTATAACTTTGGAATTCACTAAGTTTCCTACACCTTAAATTGTGTAGTAACTCAGCGTTTTTATCCCTAAGGTGTGAAGGGTCACCTATGAAATGGAGGGATATAGTCAAAATCAGGGTAGAAACAGCGTCCTAAATTGGACTATTGAACTCATCAAGAATGGGGGCTCCATTCTCATCGACTTGGATGGAATTTAAGATATCTAATTGTTGTTGTTTGGTGAGAAGATGATCCCACCAACCTTTAAGTTGACCAGTAAAACCCGCAATGAGAATTTCTGCAATGGCTTTGTCAGAAGTTCCCGATTGGGTTTTATAGGCATTGGCTGCCATGGTCATCTGTTGCAACAATCCTAAGATGTTATATTCTGACATACCATCAATATTCTACTCATAGACTGAGGATGCATTAAAACGCGATTGGTTTAATGCACTAGGCCTGTTGTCTATGGCCAAATCTGGTGGAGACTTGACAGTAGGCAAGGCTAACTCCCAATGGATTTTGTTGGCTTTAGGGATAGGTTCGTCTTTAAAGGCTTCCAGATCGGAAGAGGCTATAGACATTTGGTCTTGTTCTAATACTCCAATCTTGCTAGATTGGGGAGTATCAGGGGCTATTTGAACTTTGCTAGATGAGGAAGAAGCAGCTTCTATCCTATCTAGTTGTTCTCTAATGGCTTTGGCAAAATCAGATTTTGACTCTTGGACAAGCTTTTGACTATTTTTCGAAACCTGAAAAGGTTTGAAAATAGGCTCTTTAAGCTTTTTGTCTGAATCTGATTTTGATGGAATATGAGAAATAGCTATGGTTGACTTCTGAAAATGGTTTTCTATCCTAGTCAACAGCTTTCCTATAGTATTTAAGTTAGTATTACAGAAATTATTCTGTTGAATAATACTACTTAAATTCGCATCAGAATCATTTGGTTTTGGGATTTTATAAGGTGAAGCTCTAATTTGGACAGGAGGTTCACCGTGATCAACAGTTAAACTCCGAAGAGGTGGATGCTCAGATTCTATGGTTCTATCACTATTAGAAAGTTTCCACTCAGGGATCTTTTTCCTAATAGTAATAGGGTTTGACTCTTTAAAGGGATAAGAGATGTTGTTATTAGAAGAATATATTTCGAACCAATCAAAAAATAATATATGAACTTGATGAAGATTTACAAATTCATAATAAGTTTGTTGGATTTCTTTTCTTTGATTTAAAAAATGTTTAAAAAACCAAAGTTTTTTGCTTTATTATTATCTGAATAAAAATCATTATGGAGAAGAGTTTTATCCAGTTCAAAGTCTTTTTCAATAACATTTATTACATTTTCTGTGACAGCAGAGAATGTAGGGGAAGTTGGAGGAGAAGGTTCATTCTCTTCCTGTCTTTGCTCACGTTGACTACTAGTGTAGATTGGATGAGGGACACTAGTGGTATAGTCAACAGAGTGTATAGAAGAACTAGGTATATCCGAAGTGGAAAACCTAGGTTGACTCTTTACTGGTTGGAAGGGAAGATTTATAACAGAAGGAATTTTTGTAAATTTTCTTTCTAATGAGGGAATGTTTAAACTTGAATCTTTATCGGAGTATCTTGATGAGTTAGATCTCCAGAAGGACAATTTGACTTTACCATCGGAATACTGAGTCACATTTTGCAACTTTGTATTCGGCTCAAATTGTTTCGGAATCGCTGGTGGAGCGGCTCCTTCAAGGATCCATTACTCTGGAAGATTGACATCTTTCCATTGGATTGGTTTTGGAATGACAGTGTTGGCTTTAGAAAGATAAGTCTGTAAGAAAAGAGTCTCGTCTCTTTTTGACTGGAATTTATGTTGTGTACTGAACGCAGAGATCATTGCCTTATAAGAAATTTTAAAGATTAAGGCTACTGGGACAGATCCCTTAATCATATTATAATTATGTGTTTTAATTTGTAAAATCATGCTTTTCAAGATGTTTTTATCTTTAAGAGAGATTGTTATGTTCGGATAACAATCAAAGGAAATCGGGCCTTTACAGAGGCTGGATTCAATACTACTTAGCAATGAATCGTCAAAAGAGATGAATCGCCCATCTCTTAAGACTGCAAGGATGGAAGTATCAAGGCCTTCTTTAGTTAAAGGTTTTATTCCGACTTGAATTAAACCGATGTGAATATAATTAAAATTCTTTTCTTTTAATTTCTTTAAAGATTTTTCTGAAAATAAATGAATTGTTTCAAATGGCTCTGAAAGGGTTATATCACGTTCTTCAGTCTTTATTACATAATCATTCTTTAAGAAATCAAGCTTTTTTGTTTTATAAATCTTTTCTTTAGAAATTTTTGGAAGTTCCCAACAATCAATTACTTTATCAAAGTTCTCAATAATGAATTCTTCTGAACTCACAACATGCTTTGAGTCACTAGTCTTCCCGGAAGAAGAGCTAGAAAAGGATGATGCTCTACAGAGTAGAGGATCCATGGGTAAAAACCTATGGTCTATTTTTGGTTTTGTTAGAATGGCTACAGGTATGGCTTTACTGTCCTAAGCGGAAATCCTTATCCTAAAACGGAACTTACTACTAGTAAGAAATTCACCACACAAACAAAACTTTAAAATAAAACACAAGTTTTTAAACACGAAAACTCTAAACTATATAACATTATCCTCCCCTTGGCTCTGATACCATGGGTAAAAACCTATGGTCTATTTTTGGTTTTGTCAGAATGGCTACAGGTATGGCTTTACTGCCCTAATTATTATTATTATTATTATTATTATTATTATTATTATTATTATTATTATTATTATTATTATTATTATTATTATTATTATTATTATTATTATTATTTCTTTCTTTTTTGTTCTTGTTTTCTTCTGTGTTAATTTTCTTGTAATATATTCCAGAAATTTATCAAATAAAAAAGAGTTTTTTTTTTAATATGAGTGGTTAATTTTACTAAATTGAGGTGAAAGATGAAGCTTAAGAATTCAAATTTTGTAATAATTATTCTTCCAAGTGAGTCTTAAAGTTTATTTTATTGTTGTATTTTTCTTCCTTATCAGTTTCTTTTATTTCATGTTAATTTATAGATTTAGACTTCTGCATATTTATATAGTATTTTGACATAATGTCGACACTTTAAAATATAATTGTGGCACATTAGATACTTGATCCATATTTATCACACTAATGGTTAGTTAAGTATTAAATAGCATAATAATTAACTGGCAGAATAAAATATGAGAGAGTATTATAATCGTAATTTAAAATCCAAGAGTGCATCTCATAACCTTAGCATATTCTTAAATTGATTTCTAGTAATTTCTGATAATTTCTCTTCCCACATTTAATTTTCTTTGTTAAATAAATTGACTACTAGATTTTAAATTTCTTGTGATTTGAACCCGGATTCACCGGGTTATATTATAATTAGGCACTCTTATACTTGAGAGTAATAACACTTTTGAGTTGTGTCACGGTGGTTAGTGACCGGAGGTGCCATATCGGCAGCCAAAATTTAAAGTTCAAAATCTATCTTTCTTATTTTTATAATATTACTAGAGGTAAACCTAGGGCTTGTTTGTTAATGTCTAAAGTCTAAAATTTTATTAATTTTAGATCTTTTAAAATATGCTTGTTTGTTTTTTATAAATTATTTTAGATTTTTGGATATTTACATCTGAATAGAAAAAGTGAATGTTTGTGACTTTTATCTGATTAGACTAAGTTCTCAATGAGAAGTAAATATTATATTATAAAAATATCTCTATAAAATATACATATTTCCCAAACTATAAAAATAAATCCCCCCATTTTTGTATTTCTTTATAAGGATATAAGTATTAAATAATCATGTTTAAGATTTTTTTTATTTATAAAAACAAACAAGTAGCCACTTATATTCATATATTTAAAAAAGAAAAATAAACAAGTTGTGTAGTTATTTATAGTTAGACCCATTTTGACATTATAAATATTCAGACCTATTTAGATTTAGAATTAAAAAAATATGCTACCTTACATAAGTGGTTTGTTATAAATGTCCAAAATTGTGACATTACCTCTATTTATAACACAAATTCATAGATAAATTTGTTGCTCTAATTGGCCGGTCATGTGTCCTTCGTTGATCTGGGCACGGGCCATTTCTTTTTTTGTCATTTATTCTCTTTTCTCCAGAGTTAGAATATTTTCCAAACTTATTGCTTTATATTCTAGAGTCATATGTTATTTTGGACTAAGGACTTGTATAGAATTGTTTTTAAGAGATTCAAAAGTGATTTTGAAAAGTTAAAAATAATTCTAGTGTTTAGTAAGTTTTTTTATAAATCAGTTTTAGCATAATCATCCTATTCAACATCAGATTTTAAAATGCATAGAAAGAGTAACTTTTTAAAATTTGATATTGAGAATCAGTTTTATATTTAATATAATTCCATATATATCCTCATATATATTATAAAAATGAAAAATTATCATTATTAATTAGGAAATAAAATATTAAATTAAAGATAATAATAATATTATTATTATTAATTGTATTGAAATAAAAAAATAAAAAATAGAATTAATAATATAAAATATTTATTCTAGTATCAATTATTATATATTCATAATAAAAAATTATCTACATGTTTATAAAATTATAAATAAGTTCTATTCAATATTATGTCAAATTTAATCATTTACATTCTTATAATAATTTAACAATAAGATTAACCAAACACATATAACGGGATTTGAAACTCACAACATTTTTAGAAATAAATTTACTAAATAATTAATTGATTCTTTTCACAACTAATTATTTCTACAGTATAATTAAAAGTAATTATTTTAATCACAGCATTACTGAGCTGGACCAACTCCAGTTTTCACGTGCTTCTCTTAACAAAGCATGTGATATTTTTAGTGGCTTTCAATGTATCTATTTTTCTTTGGTTTCGAGCAAAAGCTTGTGCATATCATGCATATCTATTCTTAACCTTACTATACTCCTATTTTGAACTGAACTGGGGGAAAGCATAGATTAATTCTTGGTTGTAAATGACATGTGTCATTTGCTTATTGACTCGGTAATTTTGTACCTATGACTAAGGTTTCCTTAACTTCAAATTTTAATTGAAAAAAGTGAATTAATTTTTCATTCATTGGATTTATTCAATGCAATGGTAAGATTTTAAAGTTAAAACATATTTGTTACGCCTCCACCCATCTACGATAAGATCGAGTGATCTAAAACATTAAGATCCCCTTTGAAGTCAAAATTTGAAGTTAAGGGAACCCTCCCTATAAAATATAAATCACATACAGATAACTATTATTATCTTTATTTTTTCATCTATTATTTTTTTGTTGTACTTTTATTTCAATTATCTATCATTACATTTTTTCCACTTTATGTAAACTTGCACGTTTGAAAAATAAAAAAGATGCATCTAGCCAATTTAAATTTATGTTTATTTCCATCACTATACGATAAAACAAAAATTTAATAGCAAAATATTTCAATTACTTCCACTTTGTTTTTGGAAACCAGTATCTTAGCAGTATAATATATCAAATACCTAACTATTTTTTTGTTATTTACAACCGAGTATAATTTCATTATTAGAAAACAAAAAAATTATTTTGTAAGAAGTAGCAATCTTAAACGTGACCCAGTTAAGCCTTATAAGACTGAAAAAAAAAAGGACTTAACTCAATCTAATTAATGGAGTTTGGTGTTTTATCTAGGCTCCACTAACAAATAGGGTTAGCAAAAAAAACTCGGGCCGGCCCAAGCCCAGGTCCGCATGGGTTAGGCATGGATATGGGCCGGAAAATTTTAAAGCCCATATAGATTAGGCTTGGATAAGAGTCTAAGAAGAAAGCTCCGGCTTGGGCCAGACTTTTTAGTTTATAAATAAAAATTAAATTAAATTAAATAAAAAAGAAAAAAGCTCAAAATATTAAATTCATATATTTTTATATTAGAATTTATCATTTATTATGTTGTATTACTAATATTTTATGTATTACACCATTATGTATTGGATAATTATCTTTAATTTAATTTTACTATATTAAAAATTATTTCATATTTAATGGAAAAGCCCAAACTCGTCCCCGGCCTTTCCAGGCTTTTAAAGGGCCTAGGCTTGTTATCAATAATATGGGCTTGGGCCTAGACTTGGAAAATCTTGTTCCAAGCCCATATTTTGTCAACCATACTAAAAATCACCACTGGTGCCAATAGGAACAGCTAAAAGTGAACTTGATAGGACTGGCAAAATCTGGGCTTCAGTCGAACTTTTGTAAATTGTAAGAAGAACTTGTCAACAAAAAAAAACCTAAAAAAAATGACACGGAACTTGTAAATTGACATCAAACAAAAAATGTGTAAATTACACTTAAACCTAGTAAATTGATGGAAAAAGAGGACGTAAGTGCGAAATAAAACAAAATCTTAGAAAAATGACATAAAACTTGTAAATTGACATTAAGTGCGAAATAAAACAAAATCTTGTAAACAACATATAAAATTAGTAAATTGATCAAAAAAGGGGTAAATTAATGTTGGAGTTCAAATTAAAAGAAGAACTTGTAAAAAAACCAAAACTTAGTAAAATGACACAAAACTTTCAAATTGACATTAAGTGTGAAATGAAACAAAAAAAGTATAAATCACATATAAAACTAGTAAATTCATGGGAAAAGGGGTAAATTAATGATAGAATTATAAATTAGAAGAAAAAAGTGTAAACGAAACAAAAACTTAGAAAAATGAGAGAAAACTTGAAAATTGACATTAAGTGTGAAGTGAAGCAAAAATTTTGTAAACCACACATAAAACTAGTAAATTGATGGAAAATATGGTAAATTAATGCTGGAGTTGTAAATTACAAGAAAAACTTGTAAATAAAACAAAACTTAAAAAAATGACACATAACTTGTAAATTGACATTGAATATGAAATGAAACAAAAAATATATAAATCACACATAAAACTAGTAAAATGATAGAAAAAGAGGTAAATTAATGATGAAGTTGTAAATTAAAAGAAAAAAGTGTAAACAAAACAAAAATTTAGAAAAATAATAGAAAACTTGTAAATTGACATTAAGTGTGAAATGAAACAAAAAATGTACAAATTACACATAAAACTATAAATGAATGGGAAAAAAAAGGTAAATTAATGATGGAATTATAAATTAAAAGAAAAAAAGTGTAAACAAAACAAAATCTTTGAAAAATGAAAGAAAACTTGTAAATTGATATTAAGTGTGAAATGAAATAAAAATTTTGTAAACTACATATAAAACTAGTAAATTGATGGAAAATGGGATAAAATAATGTTGGGGTTGTAAATTGCAAAAAGAACCACTACAACAAATATCACATTTAGTAGCATTAAATTGTAGCACGTTTTTTAAAATGCTACAAAATGTCATTCTATTGTAACATTTTGTAAAAAAAATGCTACTATTGACTACTTAATGGTTACATTTTATTTTTTAATAGATATAACATTTAATTTGTAACACATAATAAATGCTACACTTAATTTTTAATAATGTAGCACTTCATAAATGTTACAAATTTATGTTACATTTAATAAAATTCATATGGTAACATTTTAGAAGAGCTATGTTTAACATTTAATAATATAGCATTTTGGAAAAGCTACAATATAAACATTAATTTAGTAGCACACTCGAAATGCTACAAAAAAAGAGAGAAAAATAAAGCGGGAATCTAGATCTACTGCCAAACAAAAAAATAAAATTCTAAAATTAATTCTAAAATCCTTTTGCCTCTTTCTTAGCTTTCACTTGACAGCCAAAGTCAAAGCTTTTGTTTTCTTCTCTCATCAATCTATCACTCTCCAGTCTTCACACATCTAAGCAAGTAAAGTCTGAACCCCTCAAAATTTCCTTCGAAATCATATCACATAATCATCCGTTAACTTGTTGAGCAATTGAATCTCCAAATGACTTGAGTTTGGCAGAAGAAATTGATGGTTCCCAAAACTGGTTTCATGAAGATAATTCACAATTTTTGCTTTTGGGTTTTTAAATTTTTGTTATAACTGTTCTTTTATTTCCAATTTCTCTCCTAAAATTATTGATATCATTAATTTTTAACTTTTGTGTTGAATTGTGAATCTGGATTTTTTAGAAAATTAAGTGAAGATATTTTTTTGTTGGATTTGATATGATAAAATAATGCCTCCCAATTGAAGAAGACCCAACTCCTACACAGGCACCTCTAGCTTTTGGCCAACTACACACTGACCCAGTTTTGTAACCTCACCAAAAACAAAGGTTTGTGTTTTGGTATTTTCTTTTCAAATTGTTGTTGTTGATGTTGTTATTATTATTATTATTATTGCTTATTTGTTTTTCTGTTGCTATCTTTTTAAAATTTTAAACTTTTTGTTTAGTGATTTGTTTAGTTACACTAGTTTCTCAGAATATATCATTGAGTTTTTTCTTTTTAATTTTTTTTTACAATTTTTTTAGCATATTATTCTTGTAATCTTAGTCATATTATTCTTTGAAGAGATGAAGAAAAAAAGGTATGTACAAAATTTCATTACATAATCCATACCTTTTTGTTATATATATATAGTGTATGTTTATTAAAAAATAATATGTTTGTTTTTTGGTTTATAAACACAATTTTTTTCCTAACAAAATTATGAAATTTTTATTATATATAGTCAAAATCAAACCAGTCGAGAATGTGATGATGAATTGAATGCACTTGTTCCTATAGTAAGAATGTAATTTGTATTTGAAAGTCAAAATATTTATCTATAAATTTAAATTAATGGTATTGATTAAAATTATAACATTATTATTATCTCCTTGTGCTAGAGTGTGAATATGAAGAATACTATCACCAAATACAAGTTGCTTGATTGGAAGGGCTCTGAGGTTGTTGTAGCTAAATGCTGTTGGTCTTCAGTGATTCAAAAGCACTTGCTCATCATATTCCGATTGGACCAAAGAACATGAGAAGTATTTATGGAAGACTACACCTTACATGACATACATTGAAGAAGTTGTTGGTAGTACAAATGCATGGCCTGCTAATCGGGTTGTTATAGATTCTACAAAATGAAATTTGTGTCATTCAGATATTTAGGTAATTTCTTGGCCATTAAATTTTTTATATTTTCTTGATCATTTCTTCATTTTTTTCAGTGTACGTGACAACATGGAGTTTGAGGCACTATATACTGCTTTTATGACTCATGCTACAAGTAACAAATTTGCAGCATTATTATCATACTACAAAAGACAATTTGATAGCATTTCTTAAGTGCTACCTAATGTGTAATGGTAGCAATTATTCAATGCAATTGAAACTACATATGCAGCTTTTATTATAAGCTACAAAATTATAATTTGTAGCATTCGATAACTACTACTAAAAAGCAGTACTTTTAGTAACATGGGCTAACATAGCATTTTACAAAGTGCTACGGTTTACTTTTAGTAGCACTTATCACATGCTACTACATCTTATTTCTGTTATAGTGAACTTATAAACAAAATAAAACTTTAAAAAATGACACAAAACTTGTAAATTGACACTAAGTGTGAAATGAAACAAAAATATATATAAGTCACAAATAAAACTAGTAAATGGATGGAAAAAGAGGTAAATTAATTATGTAGTTGTAAATTAAAAGAAAAAAGTGTAAACAAAACATAATCTTAGAAAAATGACATAAAACTTATAAATTGACATTAAGTGTGAAATAACACAAAAAATGTGTAAACTACAAATAAAACTAGTAAATTGATGAAAAAAATAGGTATATTAATGTTGGAGTTGTAAATTATAAGAAGAACTTGTAAGTAAAACAAAAACTTAGTAAAATTACACAGAACTTGTAAATTGACATTAAGTGTGAAATGAAACAAAAACTTTGTAAACGACACATAAAACTAGTAAATTGATGGAAAAAGAGACTAATTAATGCTTGAGTTGTAAATTGCAAGAAAAACTTATAAACAAAATAAAAACTTAGAAACATGACACATAACTTGTAAATTGACATTAAATGTGAAATAAAATAAAAATCTTGTAAACCACACATAAAATTAGTAAATTGATCGAAAAGGACGTAAATTAATGTCGGAATTGTAAATTACAAAACGAACTTGTAAACAAAACCAAAACTTAGTGAAATGACACAAAACTTTTAAATTGACATGAAGTGTGAAATCAAACAAAAAAATGTGTAAATCACATATAAAACTAGTAAATTCATGAAAAAATTGTTAAATTAATGATGGAGTTGTAAATTAGAAGAAAAAAGCGTAAATAAAATAAAAACTTAGAAAAATGAGAGAAAACTTGCAAATTGATATTAAGTGTGAAATGAAACCAAACTTTGTAAATCACAATAAAACTAGTAAATTGATGGAAAAGGAGACTAATTAATGTGAGAGTTATAAATTATAAGAAGAACTTGTAAACAAAACCAAAACTTAGAAAAATGAAACAGAACTTTTAAATTGACATTACGTGTGAATGAAACAAAAAATGTGTAAATCACATATAAAAATATTAAATGGACGAAAAATGGGGTAAATTGATGATGGACTTGTAAATTAAAACAAAAAAAGTGTAAAAACAAACAAAATCTTAGAAAAAAATGACATAAAACTTATAAATTGATATTACGTGTGAATAAACTAAAAAATTTGTAAACGACAAATAAAACTAGTACACTGATCGAAAATGAGATAAATTAATGTTGAAGTTGCAAATTGTAAGAAGAACTTGTAAACAAAATAAAAACTTAGAAAATTACACAGAACTTGTGAATTGACATTAAGTGTGAAATGAAATTAAAAAAATGTGTCAATCAAACATAAAACTTGTAAATGGATGAAAAAAGAGGTAAATTAATGGAGTTGTAAATTCTAAGAAAAAAGTGTAAAAAATAAAATCTTAGAAAAATAACATAAAACTTGTAAATTGACATTAACTGTGAAATAAAACAAAAAATTTGCAAACCACACTAAAACTAGTAAATTGATGGAAAATGGGATAAATTAATATTGGAGTTATAAATTGCAACAAGAACTTGTAAACAAAAAAAAACTTAGTAAAATGACACAAAACTTGTAAATTGACATTTATTGTGAAATGAAAAAAAAATGTGTATATCACACATAAACATAGTAAATGGATGGAAAAAGAGGTAAATTAATGTTGAAGTTATAAATTAAAAGAAAAAAGTGTAAACAAAATAAAATCTTTAAAAAATGATATAAAACTTATAAATTGACATTAAGTGTGAAATAAAATAAAAACTTTGCGAATGACACATAAAACTAGTAAATTGATGAAAAAGAGGGTAAATTAATGTTGGAGTTGTAAATTAGAAGAACTTGTAAACAAAACAAAACTTAGAAAAATGACACAAAATTTGAAAATTGACATTAAGTGTGAAATGAAACAAAAATATGTAAATCATACATAAACTAGTAAATGGATGGAAATTGAGAAAATTAATGATGGAGTTGTAAATTAAAAGAAAAAAGTGTAAACAAAACAAAATCTTAGGAAAATGACATAGAACTTGTAAATTGACATTACGTGTGAAATGAAATAAAAAATGTGTAAATCGCACATAAAACTAGTAAATAGATGGAAAATGAGGTAAATTAATATTAGAATTGTAAATTAAAAGAAAAAAAGTGTAAACAAAACAAAATCTTAGAAAAATGACATAAAACTTGTAAACTGACAGTAATGGTGAAATTAAACAATTAAATGTGTAAACAACATATAAAATTAGTAAAGTGATGAAAAATGGGGTAAATTAATATTGGAGTTGTAAATTACAAAAAGAATTTGTAAACAAAACAAAAACTTTGTAAAATGACACAAACTTAGTAAACAAAATCTTTGTAAAATGACACAGAACTTGTAAATTAACATTAAGTGTGAAATGAAACAAAAAATATGTAAATCACACATAAAACTAGTAAATGGATGAAAAAGAAGTAAATAAATGATGGAGTTGTAAATTAAAAGAAAAAAGTGTAAACAAAATAAAATATTAGAAAAATGATATAAAACTTGTAAATTGACATTAAGTGTGAAATGAAACAAAAAGTTTATAAATCCACATAAAACTAGTAAATTAATAGAAAAATAGGTAAATTAATGTTGAAATTATAAATTACAAGAATAACTTGTAAACAAAACAAAAACTTTAAAAAATGAAATAAAATTTATAAATTGACATTAAGTGTGAAATGAAACAAAAACTTTGTAAATCTCGCATAAAACTACTAAAATAACGAAAAAAGAGGTAAATTATTGTTAGAGTCGCAAATTGTAAGAAGAACTTGTAAACAAAACAAAAACTTAGAAAAATGACATAAAAGTTGTAAAAATACATTAAGTGTGAAATTCAAATAAAAAATTAGCAAATCATTTATAAAACTAGTAAATTAATGGAAAAGATGGTATAAATTATAAGAAGAACATGAAAACAAAACCAAAACTTAGAAAAATGAGACAAAACTTATAAATTGACATTAATTGTGAAATGGAGTAAAAACTTTGTAAACAAATCAAAAACTTAGAAAATGACATAAAACTTGTAAAAATACATTAAGTGTGAAATTCAAATAAAAAATTAGCAAATCACGCATAAAACTAGTAAATTGATGGAAAAAATGGTAAATTAATGTTGGAGTTGTAAATTGTAAAAAGAACTTGTAAACAAAATAAAAATTTAGTGAAATGACACAGAACTTGTAAATTGGCATTAAATGTAAAATAAAATTAAAAAATGTGCAAATTATACAGAAAACTAGTAAATGGATGAAAAAAAGGTAAATTAATGATGGAATTATAAATTAAAAGAAAAAAGTGTAAACAAAACAAAATCTTAGAAAAATAATATAAAACTTGTAAATTGAAATTGAATGTGAAATGAAATAAAAAATATGTAAACCACACATAAAACTAATCAATTGATGGGAAAGTAGGTGAATTAATATTGGAGTTGTAAATTGTAAGAAGAACGTGTAAACAAAAAAAAAGACGGAAAAATGACAGAAAACTTGTAAATTGACATTAAGCGTGAAATGAAACAAATAAATGTGTAAATCACATATAAAATTAGTAAATTCATAGAAAATTGGGTAAATTAATGATGGAGTTGTAAATTAGAAGAAAAAAGTGTAAACAAAACAAAAACTTAGAAAAATGAGAGAAAACTTGTAAATTGACATCAAGTGTGAAATGAAACCAAAACTTTGTAAACCACAATAAAACTAGTAAATTGATGGAAAATGAGACTAATTAATGTGAGAGTTATAAATTGTAAGAAGAACTTGTAAACAAAACCAAAACTTAGAAAAATGAGACAGAACTTGTAAATTGACATTAATTTTGAAATGGAATAAAAACTTTGTAAACAAATCAAAAACTTAGAAAATGACATAAAACTTGTAAAAATACATTAAGTGTGAAATTCAAATAAAAAATTAGCAAATTACACATAAAACTAGTAAATTGATGGGAAAAATGGTAAAGTAATGTTGGAATTATAAATTGTAAGAAGAACTTGTATACAAAACAAAAATTTAGTGAAATGACACAGAACTTGTAAATTGGCATTAAATGTAAAATAAAATAAAATAATGTGTAAATTATACAGAAAACTAGTAAATGGATGGAAAAAGAGGTAAATTAATGATGGAGTTGTAAATTAAAATAAAAAAGTGTAAACAAAACAAAATCTTAGAAAAATAATATAAAACTTGTAAATTAAAATTGAGTGTGAAATGAAATAAAAAATATGTAAACCACTCATAAAATTAATCAATTGATGGGAAAATGGGTAAATTAATGTTGGAATTTTAAATTGCAAGAAAAACTTGTAAAAAAAAAAAATGACAGAAAACTTGTAAATTGACATTAAGTGTGAAATGAAACAAAAAAAAATGTGTAAATCACACATAAAATTAGTAAATTCATAGAAAATTGGGTAAATTAATGATGGGGTTATAAATTAGAAGAAAAAAGTGTAAACAAAACAAAAACTTAGAAATTGAGAGAAAATTTGTAAATTGACATTAAGCGTAAAATGAAACAAAAAAAAGTGTAAATCACACATAAAATTAGTAAATTCATAGAAAATTGGGTAAATTAATGATGGAGTTGTAAATTAGAAGAAAAACGTGTAAACAAAACAAAAACTTAGAAAAATGACAGAAAACTTGTAAATTGACATTAAGTGTGAAATGAAATAAAAAATATGTAAATTACACATAAAACTAGTAAATGGATGGAAAAAGAGATAAACTAAGATGGAGTTGTAAATTAAAAGAAAAAAGTATAAACAAAACAAAATCTTAGAAAATTGATATAAAACTTGTAAATTGGCATTAAGTGTGAAATGAAACAAAAACTTTATAAACCATACATAAAACTAGTCAATTGATTGAAAAAGAGGTAAATTAATGTTGGAGTTGTAAATTGTAAGAAAAACTTGTAAACAAAACGAAAATTTAGTAAAATGATATATAACTTGTAAATTGACATTAAATGTTAAATGAAATAAAAAATGTGTAAACTACACATAAAATTAGGTAATTTATGAAAAAATGGGTAAATTAATGTTTGAGTTGTAAATTGTAAGAAGAACTTATAAATAAAACAAAAACTTGTAACTATTACATAAAACTTCAAAATCAACATTAACTTGTAAATGTTGCATAAAACTTGTAAATCACACATAAGATTAGTAAATGTAACTTAGAACTTGAATATAAAAAGTAATTACTTGCTATTCAAGTAACAAGTTACCTATTTATTTAGAATTAATAGTAAAGATTTTTTATTCAAATCTAACGGTCCACCTCCATTACAACATCAATGCCCTAAATTTGGTTACGACATTATAGAATAACCCTAATTTACATAAGTAATGTTCCATAAAGTTGTTATATTGGTTTAATTAAAGATTAATAATTATACTTATAAAGTAGTATTGACACATCATTTAAAGAAGTTTGTATAAAATTTTTTAAAAAAATGTTGAAGCTAAAGTAAATTTTTGGTACCTCTACCTTATAAGTATAATAGTCAATTTAAACTAGGTTAAAGTAATCTTAGTAGTCAAACAAAATAAAAAAAATAAAGATATATTTAATTAATCAATCCTCCACAATTCTTTTTTATATATATATTTTTTAATGTGCACTTTTTATAATTATTTTCCAGAAATAGAGTAGGCTTACAAAAATTGTAGAGTGGACTTATCATCAGCCAAAAAAATATTGTTAGTTAATAAAATACTTCATAATGTTTAATTCAACTAACAATGAGAGTGAGATGGTGATTATGTAGGCGGTGCTAGGGAAAAAAAAAATGTATAGTATTGGTATTGGCTGAACTGCTAGCGTTGAATGTATAAAAAGAGATAGAATTGCAAGATTACTTGATTTAAAAATAAGCACGTGCTGAAAAGTGAAAACTACTTCTAAAGTTTTGGAAACCGTGATTTCCACTATCTGATTTCTTCAATCTACTGTTTGTAATGCATTTCTTTGTTATACTTTGGAGCTTGAGTTTCCAACGTTATTAATAAACATAAGTAAGAAAGTGTTTTACAAAGGGCATTTATTTATGCCCTCTATCATAAAAGTCTTGGTAATTATCTTGTGTTTCGTCCTGGAATTTATTCGGCAAAAGACTTTGTGTTATGATTATTTTGTCCTTATTTTTGGTTGCCCAGATAATGATAGGTTCATTATTTGGCCTATTTAATTCAATGTATTACATTGTTATATTTATTTTTACGTCCCCTTAGTTGTCTTTTTAATTAATAAAATTTTTACCCTAATGCCGATGTAAGATGAACAAAAAAAAATGTCCCCAGCTAGCCCAAATTCATATCTACGTCCTTATCAAGAAATTAGTAGTGTACATGATTTATTTATAGTTTGTACTAATATATTTAATATACTAAAAAAATAAGAATATAAATATTATGAAAAGTTTATTTGTTAAGGGATCTTAACTTTAATCAAAAGTGAGTCATTATTGAAATAGATAGGTTAGTTCGGCGTCTATCTATTTACTAAAGAAAACCTATTCCATCAATTAGGATTACACTCCATAATTTCTACACACGTTTTCTTCCCCTATCATATTCAACAGTCAAAAACTATGGACTAAAGTTATGCCATTATATTTTATTGATACGTGAAAATCATGGTATTCGAATTTCCTAGATTATGTTTTATGCGAGATTGTTCAGCATAAATCCTAGTATTTAAATTACATGTAGTATCAGAAATTTTCATACAAGACCATGAAATTTTCCGTAGCACTAGAGATACATGAGGTTTTGTTTTTTTCTTCTGGCTTCGCACATTACATGCAAAATTTCATTACAGTCTCAGGAAGATTTACATATTATGGTTAATGAAATCTGTTAACAAAGTTAATGATTGAATCCTTATAAAGATTTCTTCCCCTTAAGAGTATTATAGAATCTGAAATTTGGCAGAAAAGTCCAATTAAAGTCAAATATTAATTTATATAGTACTCATATATTTATTTACATTTTTTCTCTGTAATGATTTTAAAAGTATTATTTTCATTCCAGGCAACGTTATAATTTATGGTGAGTGAAAATTTTATAATATTATAAGGACATTTATTTTATGTTAAAGGTTACGAGATATTTTTTATATGATTATCATAGGGATGCTATTATACAATTTGAAATTCATGTTACAATATAGTTTGTAAGCCATCAAAATGGCTAAACTACAAAAATTAGAATGAAAGCAAAGGGAATAATTTTCTAACTAATTCAATAATGTAATGGGAAATTAATTGATTGATTATAAAGATATTGTCAGAAGTATAAATGAAGTCAATTGAAACTTTAATCTAATTTGATATTTACTTATTTTCTAAAAATAAAAAGGTGGGTAAAATTTAAATTAATTTTTGAGTAATGATACAGCCACAAACTCTTGTACAAATGTATTTTGTATAAACTGATATGGCATGATAAGATTGGTTGAATTAAATATCACTTGGCCCACATGATTTGTTTTTATTAATTTATATTTGTATTCAACCAATGAATTAATGGCACGTCAGTTTTTACAAAATAAGTTTGTACAAGAGTTTGTGGCTATATCATTACTCTTAATTTTTTTATTTATTACTTTTGATTTTTTTCAATCAAACAAATCTATTTATAAATCATTTGATTACCTCTTAATTCAAATTTAGATGACCAACTAAATAAAAATACTTTAAAATCACTTGATTGAAATTCCATAAAACTTAACTTAGTATCACAAATAATTTGTAATTCACTGCAATTCTAGAGAAATATTAGTGCTTGTAACTTACATTATTTTAAGGAACTGAATCATGATATTTTGAATTTAATTCAATCTCTCATGTGGCCTTGTTGAATAACTTCTCTTGGACCTTGTTTGAACTCTGAACCCCAATTTCTCCTTTGCGTTTTTCACAAATGACTTTACTTTCGAGATGGAAAACAAGGCACCAGTGTGGTTAGAATGTTCTCCTCACGGCCCCAAACGAGCAACTGCAATACAATGCATCCGTCAGGATTAAAAAAGATTAGGTGCATGACGGTACATGGAAAGCTATGCAATAGCGCTTACATGATTGATTGCCTTTTAAGGAAGGTCAAAATCTCCTAAATCGCGTGATCACAACCATTCACCATAGAACAACAGTCAGAAAACGGGAATTGGAACCAATCCGAACGCTCTGCTGTACGCATATGTTAATAATTCGAGAAGTTTGCAAAATCAATCCCGACAGATCTAGATGCACTTGTTTATTTTTTCTTGGAAAATGAAAAAGAAAAGGAAAAAGTTTTTTTTACTTAATTATTTAATTAAGTTAATTTTAATTTAAGACTCCATTTAGGATTATAGTTGAAATGCTTTTTAGAATTATGGCAGTTTATTTTATGAGTTTCGATAAAAAAAGGTATTTCGTAAATTTTTTTTTTAAAAAATATTTATTTTATAAATTTTTTTTAACTTTGAGAAGTTTTAAAAATAGACATGAAACTACTTTTTATAAGCAGCTTATGAAATAAATTACCACACCTCTTTAAAATTTTTATTATAACCTTAATATTTTAACAAAATGACAATTTAAACTTATATTTATATAACAAAATAGAGCTTTCGTAATAAAATTTATCAAATACATATATTGTGCTTTTTAAACCCTTAGTAACTGTGACAATACAATTTACCAAACATAAAGCTATTTTTTTTAATTAACAGCTTATTTCATTCATATAGTATAAATAACTTATTTCATTAGCTGCCGCAGTCCCAAACTAAGCCTAAGTCATTAACAAAATTATTTTTTCAACTTAATGAAAATTTTCAGTCATTAAGTTATTAGGATAATTTTACATTTTTTACTTAATATCAAAAGTCTAAATGGTATCATTGAAAGATATTATCCAAAATATCTTTATCTAATTAATTTATTTTCATCCCTATCTAAATAAAACTTACTAATTAGCATTATTACTTATCTCCGTAACTTATGATAACGTATTACCAAATTATTATTATTATTATTAATTTCATCTTTTTTTACGTTCTTTAAATTAGAATTATTTATCTTCACAATGTTTTTGAATATTTTTCATAGAGTACATCACAAATTATAATAAAATTGATTAACATGATCTAATTTAGAATATCAAAAGGGTTATATTCACTTGAAAATTATTTATATTGTGATAAAATATTATCTTATTTTTATTTATGTTCGTTGAGATGTTATTATTTATTCAATATTTAAAATTTGTAAGGGCACAAATATATAAATAATGATTTTCAGAATTTTTAGCTTAACAGAATAACTTAATGCTAATTATTAGATATTAAAAAATATATATGTTCATTTATTCTTACACATTTAACTCCATTTAAAATTCAGACTAATTCAAATCTATTCATATTTTAAAAAATAAAATAAATAAATGAACGCTACCTAAGTCTTTTGGTACCCTCTAGGTTTCCTAATAAAAACCCATTTTTAATTAAATAACCCAAATAACCAAAAATTATTAATTTGTTTATTATTTTGAATAAAAATTCAATTGAATAATTAAAAATTATTTAGAAAATACTTACATAAAGTTGATATTATTTTTAATAAATACGAATTAATAAAAAAATTTGAACAATTAATCAATTAATTCATTCTTATATTTTTCTTAGTTTTTTTAACTATCTTTGACCATTATAGTTGCTTTAACACAAATTTATTTGAATATTTTTTCTTCTAACAAGTAATGACCAAATTGCCCTAAGATATATGTATCTAATAATTTAGGTACTAATTTTGTGACCTATAATCTAACACCTTTAAATAAAACTCAATAGTTTTCAATATTCTACATGTAAATTACATAAATTTAAAAACGGGTAAAAGCTCATTCAGTCCATGTATTTTAAGATTAGTGTCCATTTAGTCCTTGTATTTTTAAAATATCTCGAAACATCCCTACCATTAAAGTATTGATACCCCTACCGTTACTTTTCATTTCTTTTAGTTTACTTTTACAATATTACCCTTTTATAATAATTTTTTTGGACATTAATAAAAAGAAAACAATTAAATTACTAATTTAACCCTAAAAATAAAAATTATATTAATTTTTTTGCAAGCACCGTTTGCACACTTGGTAGTTTGCATACAATATTTGACAATTTAAAATTAATATAAATTTTATTTTTATTTTTAGGGTTAAATTGGTAATTTAATTATTTTATTTTTATTTTTAGGGTTAAATTGGTAATTTAATTATTTTATTTTTATTAATGTCCAAAAAAATTATTATTAAAGGGTAATATTGTAAAACTAAGTCAAAAGAAATAAAAAGTAACGGTAAGGGTATCAATACTTTAACGGAAGGATGTTTTGAGGCATTTTTTAAAATATACGGACTAAATGGATACTAATCTTAAAATACAGGGACTAAATATACTTTTACCCTTTGAAAACCAATAATTTACATAAGTAATGTTCCATAAAGTTGTTATGTTAGTTTAATTAAAGATTAAATGTGGCATCACCATTTCTCATCTTTGTATATTCTCTATTATCTAATAAATAGAGAAATTTTTTTTTTAATTTGGTTTTTCATCTTCTCATAATTAATTTGATTGTTATTACACAATAACAATTATATAAAGGTTTTAATGATGTATATTCTTTGTAATGAACATCCAAGGGGGAGTGTTATATATTTATTAAAATAAATATGGATGTTCATAATATATATCTCTTAGTCTCCCCACTATCTCCCATTAGTAACATTTACCTTCCCTATAACTCCCACTATCTCACAAGGAATTATGATCCATAATTTTTTATTAATTTCATGGACTGATTATGTAACTATAAAAGGAGAGCTCATCTTTTTGTTTTGCACACACACAATTGGAATGAATAAAATCACTCTATAATATATTCTCTCATTTTATTCTTTATCTTGCATTGCTTCTTTATTTGTATTGCTGGTTAATAGTTTTTTTATTTTTTATAAGGCTGCCTCATCTTAAAAAAATCAATTCATATTTTTTATTTCATCAAGTGTAAAGTAAAAAAAAATAATACTAATTTTTTTTCAAAGCCTCATAAAGCGCAGTTCTATTTTCTAGTTATACTTATAAAGTAGTATTGACACATCATTTAAAGAAGTTTGCATAAAATAAAATAAAAATGTTGAAGCTAAAGCAAATTTTTGGCACTTTTACCTTTTAAGTATAATAGTCAATTTAAACTTAGGTTAAAGTAATCTTATTAGTCAAACAAAATAAAAAAAAATAAAGATAGATTTAATTAATCAATCCCCCACAATTTTTCTTTATTTAAATTTTTTGATGTGTACTTCTTGTAATTATTTTCTAGAAATAGAGTAGGCTTACAAAAATTGTGAGGTAGACTTATCATCGCCCAAAAAAATATTGTTAGTTAATAAAATACTTCATAATGTTTAATTCAACTAACAATGAGAGTAAGATGTTGATTATGCAGGTGGTGCTAGGAAAAAGAAATGTATAGTATTGGTTTTGGATGAACTGCTAGTATTGAATATATAAAAAGAGGCAGAATTCCAAGATTACTTGATTTAAAAATAAGTGTGCTGAAAAGTTAAAACTACTTCTAAAGTTAGACGTTGAAGTGTATTGCTGAAAATCCAATTCCGTTGTTACTGTCAAAGTCTGTTAATGATTTCAAAAAAAATGGGAAAGCAATCAATCTCAACGCCAAGAAAAACTCAAAGCAAAACGCACCGTTTGTAATGCTTTTCCGTTCTTTGTTATACTTTTAAGCTTGAGTGTCCAACGTTATTATAAAAAATAAGTAAGAAAGCATTTTACAAAGGGCATTTATTTATTGAAGTGCCCGACTAAATTTTTAAATTATGATAATGCGCCACTGATATTAAAAACTTCAATGTCACAAGTCATTTAAATTTTAAAAATTGTATTATATTTTAAATTTTCCCCGGCTACTTCTCATTTCTCTTTATTCATGCAGTGGCGGACCTACGGCCCGGTTTAATCTAGAAAAAATTATTTATATTCCTTACTTTTTTTATTAATTTATTAAAAAAATACAGTTTTTATTTTATTTTCATATATGTCACTAACTCAATTACCTTAATATTTTCATCAAATTTGTATAACAATAGATTTTTTATTTTATTTACAAATGCATCCCTGATTCAATCATATTATTTTCAATTTAAATTAGCGACTTATTTTATAAAATGATTAAATTACATATTATTGAATAGATTGAAAATATTAGGGAGCTAAAATTTTATTACTGCTTTAATTTATTTTAAAAAACTTCTTAAAAAAATGTCAATGTAATAGAACATCATCATTAATATTAAAAATACTTATAGAAACAACATATGGTAACAATTATCAATATTTTCATAAAATTTTTATGTGAATTTTCAGATTTTATTTACTAGTTTAAAAAAACTAAGAGGACAAGTTAGAAAATAAAATTTGAGTATTTTAAGGAGCTTTTAATAGAAGAATCATTAACATCTAGTTCTTTAAAGAGAGATAGAGCGCCTGACAAATAAACAATTGCACCCAAATATTTTTTTGTTTAATTGAGTTTAGTTTATTATTGAAACTTTTGACTAATAATACTTTTATAATTTGAAAGAATGAATAAATTTTAAATGTTTAATTTTATTAAGTCTGGTAATTTATTACTTCACTTCAAATATAAAAGTTTTACTTGGAATTTTTAATTGATTGTAATTACATGTATTGATCTATTTGAATTTGAAATTCTTAATTGATTTTTTAATCATTATATAATTACATGTTATTATAAGTTGCAATGTCAGATTTTATAATTAAAAAATAGTTTTTTCATATTTGAGTTGCCTTTTGCTTTTTACTCTTTTTTTCGATTATTTTTGTATATAGTACATATTTAGAGGGATAAAATTCTTGGTGTTCCTCCTTATTTAATGTATTTTTTTTACTTATAAATTTTTATGTTCGCTTCAAAATATAAATTTTAAAATTTATCCTAGGGTAGCATTAAATCCTGAATCCACCCCTGGATTCAAGCATGGCTATAAAGACTTTGTCTATAGCATGGCGAAAAGACTTCGTGTTATGATTTTTTTGTACTTGTTTTTGGTTGCCCAGGTTATGTTAGGTTCATTATTTTGCCTATTTTGATTCAATGTATTACATTGCTATATTTATTTTTACGCCCCCTTGGTTGTTTTTTCAATTAACAAAATTTTTACCCTAATACCGATGTAGGATAAACAAAAAAAATGTGCCCAGCTAGCCCAAATTCATATCTACGTCCTTATTGAGAAATTAGTGCTGCACATGATTTATTTATAGTTTGTACTAATATATTTAATATGTTAACAAAATAAGAATATAAACATTATGAGAAGTTTATTTCTTAATGGATTTCAACTTGAATCAAAAGTGAGTCATAATTGAAATAGGTTGTTCCGGCGTCTATCTGCTTATTAAATAGACCTTATTCTAGTGATTTAAAAAAGAAAATAATCTTTTTTTAAAAACTGGCTTGAAAGGCATGGACAGCTCCGAAAAATCCGGACGTGGAAAAAACCCTAGCGCTGAAGGAATTTTCCCTTCGTCGTTCAGGGAGACTAGAACAACTAAAAAGGCACGATTTCGTGATGAGGAGGTTGCTGATGATAACCCTGTGCAGGTCTCATATAAGGAAACTCTCGTGAACTCATCGCGAGCAATGGAGACGGGTTATGATGGCGGCGCACTGGACTGGGAGTTTGAGGAAGGGGACGTGACTGAGAATAAAGATGGACCTATGCCTTCCATAACCTTCTCGGATAGGATTCATGAGAAGTTATGTGAACCATGGAAGAACTCAGTGATAGTAAAGTTGCTGGGTCGCACAATTGGATATAGAACTCTTTGTACGAGATTGAATGCCATGTGGAAAACAACAATGACTTACTCGGTGATAGACTTAGAAAATAACTATTTCCTGGTTCGTTTTCGTTCGGCTAGTGATGCTATTGATGCCCCAACGAAAGGCCCGTGGATTATCATGGGACATTATCTCACGGTGCAGCCATGGACGCCTTCTTTTGATTTCAATACAACGGATATGGATCAAGTTAATGTATGGATTCGTCTACCTGGACTCGTTGTTCATCTCTATGACCAGAAAGTTCTTCAGAAGCTTGGACAGTTGGTGGGTACAGTGATTAAAATTGATTCAAACACAGCATCCTCTGCGCGTGGAAGATTTGCCCGAATTGCAGTTACCCTCTCCCTGGCTAAGCCTTTAATTTCTCAGTTTATGTTGGATGGGAAGGTTCAAAAGGTAGAGTATGAGGGGCTGCCAGTGATTTACTTCACATGTGGAAGATACGGCCATAATAGTAACAATTGCAAGGAATCGAGTTCAGCGAACAATTCTGGAGAGGGTGCTCAACCTAAACCTAATATGCAGCGTCAAGAGACTCATTTCCAACAAGATGATCATTGTAATGATGCTAGTATTGCCGAGCCTTTTGGTCCATGGATGATAGCCACGAGAAAAGGCAGAAAATTCAATAATAGCAAGGACAATAACAATGGCTTTAATAGAAACCGTGAGAATTTAGGGGCTAGTTTCTCCAGATTCCAAATATTAGATCAGGTCACAGATGACAGTGTGAACCTCACCCATGTAGCTATGCAAGATAATCCTTCTACTTCTCATCAACCAATCATGGCCAATCTCCACCAGATTTTCACTGCCAACCATGAAGCTAGAACAAAAACTCTAGCTCGACGCAAGCAACATACCACAGCTGTTACTACAAAACCCCAGAGGAAGACACCAGCTAATTCTATGAACCCAACCCGAAACCCTTTCCAATAAAGTGCTCTCACAATAAGAGAGGAAAACATATACTCTCCACCTCATGCAAACCCTCAGACCACAGCAGGTTTTATCCCTCAGTTTAACCCTAGTCGACAACAAATTTCTCCTCTTGTACAACCTTGGACCCAAAAAAAGCATACGATGGTCTTTTGTGCTTCCCAAAACTCTCCTTCTGAGGATGTAGGGGAGGCAGTCAGTGAACATAGAGATCGGCTGGGACTGGACTTTAAACATTTATCTGACCCTCCAGACGCACGTAATGCTCCTAATGTGAATGACGAAAATGCTCAAGCACATTAGGCTGTGTTTATGGGTGAGAACGATGGGGAAGAGATGTCCAATGAGGAAGATTCGATGGTCAAGGAAACGCCATTGGCGTTGATGCCTGACGTTAATGGATAGCACTAATAAGGTGTCTGTGTTTCCTTTTCTTGCTTTTATTTATTTCATGACGATTAGCATTATGTAGTGGAATGTCCAAGGGGCAGCTTCGGCTAATTTTCGACGCTCTTTCAGGACAATTGTTAAAAATTCTAATCCATCTATGGTGGTTTTGATGGAACCTCGCATTAGTAGGGTCAAAGCAGATGAGTTCATAATGAAAAGTGGGTTTGACCACTCTCATCGAGTGGAAGCAGTAGGTTTTTCTAGTGGAATTTGGCTTCTCTGGCAGAGTTCTATAGAGGTGGAGGCACTACTGAATCATAGGCAGTTTATTCATTTTTAAATGTGTATGAATAATGTATTTGTGTCTTGGGGAACGGCTGTATATGCTAGCCTAAACCCGATGTTGTGGAGATAACTGTGGAAGCATATGGATAGCATTGCAATGTCAATTCAAGGGCCTTGGCTAATTGGTGGGGACTTTAATTCTATTTTATATGCTTCTGAAAAGCAAGGGGGTGTTACACGAAATTCAGGAGTGTGCGGAAATTTTCAGCAATAGTTTGATGGGCATTGAATTTTTGATTGAAAATTTAAAGGTCCTCAATTTACCTGGTATCGTGGACTTCTGTTTAAACGACTTGATAGAGCTCTCTGTAATAGTGATTGGTTAATAAAATTTGCAGACAATTATGTTCTTTACCTTCCGAAGGTTGCTTCAGATCATAGGCCGGTGCTGGTTCGCTTTGAGAAAGTGGCCTCCAAACATCGGGGGACTAGGCCTCTCCGTTTTTTGGCTCCTTGGCTGACTCATGAGTATTTCAATTCTTTTGTTAAGAAAGTGTGGGATCCTCAAGCCCACTATAGCGCTGCAGCTTCCCATTTTGTCAAGGCGGTCCAAAAGTGGAATAGGGAGGTGTTTGGGAATATTTTTCAGCTAAAACGAAGACTAATGGCGCGTATAAATGGGATTCAAGCAGCCTTAGAAATTTATAGCTCTCGAGGGCTTGTGCGGTTAGAGGCGAGGTTACGGAACAAATTGGAGATGGTGATGGGTCAAGAGGAAATTCTTTGGTGGCAAAAATCTCGGAAAGATGAGCTTCTGCACGGGGACAGGAATACTAATTTTTTTCACCAAAAAAATATTGTGAGAAGACGGAGAAATAGAATTGAAGCTATTCAAAATAACTCAAGGAACTGGATTTATAGTGAGGAAGAGATTCGTAATCATGCAATTGGGTATTTTTCGGCCTTATACAAAAGTGAAGCTACAACTCCTCAACGTTATCAAGTTCAGAATTTATTCCCAGTCTTGAATGCTTCTGAGTTAGAAAGTACTGCTGATCCAGTTTTGGACGACGAAATTAAAAGGGTGGTCTTTAGCATGAAACCCCTCAAAGCTCCAGGTACTGATGGATTACATGCCATATTTTACCAATCCTAATGGCCAGTTGTTGGGCCTTCCTTCTGCAAGCTTATGGCTAATATCTTTAGTTCGGGCAAGATCCCCCAGGAAATCAATACTACCCTTTTGGTATTGATTCCCAAAGTGGAGCACCCTACTAGCCTAAGTATGTTTCGGCCTATCAGTTTGTGCACAGTTGCTTACAAAACAGTAACTAAAATTATTACCAACTGCTTGCAAGCTTTGTTGCCTGAGCTCATAGGTCCCCATCAGACTAGCTTTGTACATGGCCACCATATTATCGACAATATTGTTGTTGCTCAGGAAATGGTGCATTCTATGCGAAAGAAAATGGGGAAGAAAGGTTTTATGGCTATCAAGGTGGATCTTGAGAAAGCGTATGATCGGCTGAACTGGTCCTTTATTTTTTATACTCTTCATCAAACTGGTATCCCAATTCAGTTATCTAGACTTGTCATGGAATGTGTTACTTCGGCTCGAATGAGTATTTTGTGCAACGGGGAGGTTACAGCAGAATTTGTCCCGAGGCAAGGAATCTTTCAGGGAGATCCGTTATCCCCTTATATTTTTGCCTTGTGCATTGAACGATTGAGTCATGGAATAACTCAAGCCGTGAGGGATGGTAGCTGGAAGCCTATTCGGTTAGCCAAGCATGGAACTCCCCTAACGGACTTATTTTTTGCAGATGATTTGCTCCTTTTTGCAGAGGCGTCAATTGATCAAGCTTAGATTATAGATGCAATGCTAGAAAACTACTGCCGGAGCTCTGAAGTGAAGGTCAATAAGTCGAAGACTAAAATCTTTTTTTCTAAGAATGTTGTTCCAAGAGAAGCTCAACGCCTAAGTAATGTGTTGGGGTACTCGACTATAAATGATTTGGGGTGCTATCTTGGAATGCCTCTTCTCCATTCGAGAGTGAATAAAGCTACTTATCAAATGATTCTTGACAAGGTGGATAAATGGCTCACTGGCTGGAATGCAGCTCATTTATCCCTTGCTGGCCGAATCACTTTAGCCCATTCGATGCTTCAAGCAATGCCTATTTACGCAATGCAGACGACTTTACTCTCGGCTCTAATGCGTGGGAAGATTGAGAAGTCTTACCGTCAGTTTATTTGGGATGGGAAGTCAAAGAGCCATAAGATGAGCATGGTGGGTTGGAACAAAATTTGTATGTCGAAACCTAAAGGGGGCCTGGGGTTTAAGAAGCTGGATGTGATGAATCAAGCTCTGTTGATGAAGTTGAGCTGGGAAGTTGTTTCGAACTCAAACAAGTTGTGGGTGAAGGTGATTTGTTCAAAGTATGGATTGGATCCTAGACATTTACCGTTGTCCCTCCCTAAGAAGCAAGGATCTAGAGTTTGGAAGGCCATAAAGAGCACGTGGTCAGCCACCATGCTTGGAGCTCGCTGGGCTGTCTGTGATGGAGCTCGAACTCGCTTTTGGCTAGATTGTTGGGCAACAAAACAAGGCCCTTTGATCAATCTCACTGTTCATCCAGTACCTCAAAAGTTAGTTAACGCCACGGTGAGAGATTTTACCAACGTGCATGGGGGCTGGAACTGGCCAGCTTTTGAACATTTGCTACCTAACTTTATTCTGCTGCAGATTGCTTCGGTAATGCCCCATGATCCTCGACTTGGTGTTGATAAAATCTACTGGCGTTTTGACCCAAGAGGTAGCTTTACGGTTCGCTCGGCCTATAAGTCTCTTGGTCAGCTAGATTTTACTTCTACCGACACCGCATAGAATCTAGCCTAGTCTTGGAAAGGGTCGCAAGCTGTACGCATCTTCCTTTGGCAGGTTCTGCATGAGAAGTTAAAGACCAAGGATGAACTATCTCGGCATCATATTCATGTCTCTATGGGTTGTGAACGATGTGGGGCTCCTCTTGAGGATATTATCCAAGCCTTGAGAGATTGCCATTGCATCAAGCGGCTTTGGCCTCGGCTTGTTCCAGATAGGAATCAACTTTCTTTCTTTCAGTCTACTTTACGAGAATGGACTATGGCTAATCTACAAAATAAGTGGAAGATTGCGGCTCCATTACCTTGGGAATGTATATTCGGTGTAGCGGTTTGGAGATTATGATATTGGAGGAATCATTTTATCGTGGATGGGAAGTTGGCGGATAGCTCAACAGTTTATTTAGATATTATGGCCAGAGCTAACGAAATCCATAGACTAAATCATTCCCACATAAGTCAGCAGCCGAGGCAAAAGGAAATTCTTATAGGTTGGCTTCCACCTCCATGGCCTTGGTGCAAATAAAATACGGATGGATCTTGTAGGAATTCTCAGGGCGCAGGAGCTGGTGGGCTTCTTAGAGACTCTGTCGGACACTGGATTTCCGGATATTGTATGAATATTAGAGAAAGTTTGATGCTCATGGCTGAGCTTTGGGGTTTATTTCAAGGATTACGCCTAGCCTGGGATGCTGGCATAAAACGTCTTTTGGTAGAAGTGGATAGCATTTGTGTTACTCAAATGATTTCGAAGCAGGTGATTGTGCATAACAAATTCTATGCATTAATTGCTGCTGTCCGGGAATTAGTTAGCAGAAACTGGCAGATTTCCATCACCCATATTTATCGTGAAGCAAATTCGGCGGCGGATTTTATGGCAAATATGGCTCATTCACTCCCCCATGAGTTACATTTATTTACTAGCCCGCCTATGGGTATTTATTCCATTATTGTACAAGACTTGTTTGGGGTTACTCAACCCCGTCTTATTCCTGTTTAGCTCGCTTGATTGAGCCCCATCTAATCAAAAAATAAAAAATAAACCCTATTCCATCAATTAGGATTACACTCCAAAATTTCTATATGAGACTAAGAGAGATAGACACGTTTTCTTCCCCTATCATATTCAAGGGTCAAAAGTTATGGACTAAAGTTAGGCCATTATATTTTATTGATACGTGAAAATCATGTTATTCGAATTTCCTAGATTATGTTTTATGCGTGATTGTTTAGCATAAATCCTAGTATTTAAATTACATGTAGTATCAGAAATTTTCATAGAAGACCATGAAAAATAAAAAAATACAAGACCATGAAATTTTTCCTAGCACTAAAGATACATGAGGTTTTGTTTTTTTTCCTTCTGGCTTGGCCCATTACATGCAAAATTTCATTACAGTCTAAGGAAGATTTACATATTATAATTAATGAAATCTGTTAACAAATTTAATGATTGAATCCTTATAAAGATTGAATCCATATAAAGATTTCTTCTCCCTAGAGTATTATAGAATCTGAAATTTGGCAGAAAAGTCCAATGGGAAGTCAAATATAAATTTATATACTACTCATATATTTATTTATATTTTTCCTCTGTAATAATTTTAAAAGTATTATTTTTCATTCCAGGCAACGTTATAATTTATAGTGAGCGAAAAGTGTATAATATTATAAGGACATTTATTTCATGTTAAAGGTTATGAGATATTTTATATGATTATCTTAGGGATGTTATTATACAATTTGAAATTCATATTACAATATAGTTTGTAAGCCACCAAAGTGGCCAAACTAAAAAGTATAATGAATAATTGTGTAATATCTATTAAAATTCATGCAATTTCAAATTCATATTATGATATAGTTTGTTAGTCACCAAAGTGACCAAACTAAAAGGTACCTTGAATATCAAATTGTATAATATCTCTTAATGTTTACACAATCAAAATTTATTATATAGTAGTTTGTCAGTCACCAAAGTGGCCAAACTAAAATCATGATGACTTTATAAATTGTGTAATGCCTATTAATGTGATCAATTACCCTTAAATTGGCGATGCATATTTGGTTAATAATAAATTATGGGTTTATTGATGTTTCTTATTCTTAAAATATAGAAAGATCGCCCAAAGGTAGATCATTTATCATTTGAATAATGAACATAATTAGGATAATTAATACTTGTGTAATTTAGCTAGGCTATGTTATCCAAAAAATAACATGTTTGTCTATAAGCAAATAAATAATTATCCCATCATGTAAAATAAAATGCATTAAGATTATGTTTGTGTATCACAGTACCTACCCAAAGAACTTTGATGTACATTTATTGTTTTCTGAATTATCTTGTTCGTGTGTGTAAACTCAAAGCTTAAGATATATTGAGTTTTATTTTATATATCTATGTTGTTACTTTTATTTGTACGCTTATTTTGATTTTTATGAATTAAATATCTCTAATTGGTGTAAGAAAGCAGTTAGTTTTCTCAAGTTAATTAAATTTTTAATTATAGCACTCCTAAATGAGAAATCAACTCCTTTAATTGATATTAGCAGTATCTGGAAAGGTCTTCCACAAAGTTTAGGCAAGATACAATAGATTAAGCATTATGTTTATGTAAATTCTTGCAACAATAAACTAACTCTTCCTAAAAGTACTGATAGAGTGCTTCCGAGGCATTGATAAATAATTTCAGGAGAAGTTACAGCTAATTTAACCACCATGAAATTTGATGGTTTAAGTAACAATTAATGAGCACATCTTTGAGGTGACAAAGATAATAGGAGGTTAAACTTGCTAAGATACATTGCCCACCAAATGTGGAATTCGAACAGTCACAACACATGAACCACATGCAGCCACATGAGTCACGTACCAACATGGAAAAAATCAGCACACCAACTCAATCCCACATTAACAAGGCAAGTAGCAAACCATTGGAAACAAATATGGCAATCCGTATTGCTCTTGCCAAAGGCTTGCGACAATCATCTCACACAATCCCGTGACATGCAAACTCACCAAAGAAAGATGGTCAGCTATTATTCAAGTCCATATTTCTTTATAACTTAACCAACCGATAGTCAACGACTAAATTTAGAATTAATCCCATAATATCTGTAAAATGTTTCTTCCATATATAATTCCTTTACTCGTGTATAAATACCCAATCTTGTTCCTTAAGAAAGGAAGTCAATAAAACTTTTAAACTTTTTCAATACTCTTGAATTTTAGGAAAATTTTGGGTGTGAATATGGATGAGTATCTCTTATTAAGTTTACTTTAATTCAATGCCTTCCCGAATATGGTCATGCCAAATAAGTCATGACCCTACTGAGTACAAGTGGAATGACAATGAATTGACCAATAACATTGATTAAAATAGGGTAAAGGATAAAAAGTCAGGATACTCATATAGTCCATTTAACTATCTGAGGAGCTTGAGAGAAAATCCTAATAGGATATCAAGAAATTTTGAGAGCAACGCCCGAGTCCCTAACGAGCCAAATACATGAATAAAGATACAAATCTTAATTTTTTTTAATCTCAAATTTTATTTTAAATAATATATTATTCATTAAATAATTAATAATTTTAATTATATTATCTCATTAATTAATTAATAAATATTACATTATTTAAAAATAAAATTTTAAGATAAAAATTTAAAATGTACAGCACAACTCCTAAATATATACGGATCACAAACGTAAGTTTGATTTGCGAAGACATGTATAATTACGATAATGCCATTCTCCCGACCAAGTTATCTTTTTTTTTTTTTTTTTTGGTGATATATAGACCAAGTCGTCTTTAAATAAGGCCAAGCCGCTCCTCTGTATATCACACGCAAACACACACAGGCTGGTTCAACTACAAGCAATCAATTCTTGAGTGTTGAAGGAAATTCCTAAGTTACATATCAAGCCTTAAAATTAATTAATGGCTGCAAGGGGAGAAGCAGGCGTCTGGAAAGGTACAGAGTTCAGGATTCATCTTATGGGAAGGAAGAATGATGAGGTGGATGTTAGAGTTGCACGCAAGAAGGAGCCCATAGTAAGTGATCGTGGCTGTGGCAATTTGACTGTGCGTTCCAAGTTACCAAGAAGGGTAGGCACTGGCTTTACGCGCGCCGTGGAGGATGGGTTTCTCGTTGTTATTTTTGATAGATTGAGCTTCGGCAGAAAGATTTGGGAAGTTTTGCTTGGCGAAGCAATTCTTGTTGGTGCCATTTTTGGTTGCGTAAATGATGTGGACAGTTTTGCGGATCGCCAGCACGACCAGAAGAATGACGACGGCCGGTAATGATGGAGAAGCTGGTCATGCGTCACTTAGCAGGAGCTAGGAGGAGGAGAGAAATTTAATTAGTTCTAATTAATTTCATTTCACTTGCACGTCTCGTACGTGCTGATGTAGTTAACTAATTTGTTGTTTAAATAAATAAAATAAAATCTTTATTATTTTATTTTTTTCCAAATTTTATAGTGTATATAAATGTTTCAATCAGACTAGATATCCCTGATCATATTAAATATGTATTTAACTCACGACTGCTACACCCACTCAGACGTCAGCTTATCTAATCATCTAATTCTAATGAACCACTGTCGCACTCTTGAGCTTTAATTATCTTAATGGGTATCACACTCACTTTGAGATTGATATCTCCAGCCACTCTAAAGAACTATTGTAATAAAACGATCTCGTTTTAACTGTCATGTATGTTTCAAGGTGTGCAAAAATAACATTACTATATATAACCAAAAAGGGTTCTGTTTCTTTTTCAAGTTCCACAAACAATTACACGTTAATGTCAACTGAAAAAGAAAAAAAAGGAACATCATTTAGTCACACACTCGACCCCTCCCAGATCTTGTATCTACAAAAAAACATTTGTACATACGAGTCACAACAGACTACAAGTCTACAACAGAGCTATATAGCTCGTGCAATTTTAATTTATCACTCGTAACAACATGATCAGACAAATGGGCAGCGACCGATCGAGACTTCTACAAAGTTTATGAGAGATCTAGACAGGCAAAAGACACAACGCCAGCCAGCATTCTCAAAAACTTATTCCTGCGCCTCAGTCTGACCAAAACAACAACGGGAAATTGATCATTTTCTATGAAATGAGTATAGCCATCCGGATTCGCCCTTCTTGGTAACCTGGAACGGATAATCGTATTCTTATTGCCGCTCTATGTGATTATAAGCTCCCCAGCTACAACATTAACATCCTCTCTACTCTTCTTCCTCCGAAGATGAAACCTGAACTCGGTACCATTCCAGGAACCTTCTTCAGCGGTGGCGGTCTTCGTCATTTTGAGGTTTCTGAATTCAAGATTAGTAGGCTGCGCGACCAAGTGCCTTTGAGCACGGACGCAACTTCATTGTTGGTAAAGTTTGCTATGTGTGGCCTGTGTGAGTGACTGTCGGACTGGGAACAGTGGAAGGAAGATTTTTATAAGATGCTATACGAGGCAACGAGTTATTGGAAAGAATCTAGAGTATTTTTATTATGCAAAACTAGGGATGGTAATGGGGTAGATATGGGTTGGATCTATTCTTCTTCAGATCTAAATTCATAATAAAAATTAAGATTCATATTTGCTCCAGATCCGTCATGAATCAATATTTTTCGCTCCATATCCAGATCCAAAAAAGAAATAAATATATATATCTGCTCTAAATCCGAAAAAAAATTAAAATCCAAATCTGCTCTAGATCCGTCATGAATTCTAAAATTCAGTAATAAAAAAGTAATAATTTTTTAGATTGAAAATTGAAGGCTAAAATGTATTGATAACAAATAAATTATATAATTTTTCTCAAAAATATAATAAATATTGTAGCTTATACTTTTATACCTAAACAACAAATAAGAAAGATAATAAAATATCATTCAGAAGTAATTGCAGGAGTAAGATCAATCTAATATTCTATTGTCTCCTTCACATTCTAATATCCACGATACATATACCATCATTCCTATAATATTAGATAATGACATATAAATTAAATATGATTTATATCCAGCCCTTTATTATTTTTATTATGACCATATTTGACTAAATATATGAATAACTATATTCCTTAAAAATTATTTGGCCAATATAATAAAATAAATTGCCATGTTATATTACTTGGCTTGCAATTTGAATATTGCATGTACATGCTTTAGGGTTAGCTGACCTTTAAATTTACAAAACTAACCTTTAAGTTTTAAGAGTTTAAATGCATAGTAAATACTACTAATATGTTATGAATAAACTTATTATCATTATAATTCCACAATTGTTAAAAAACTTTTAAAATAAAATAAAATTTAAATATGAGTGGATATGAATATGGATTTAGATATTAAGATAGATCCAGATATGCTCCAGATCCGTCTTAGATCCGCACATCGATATCCAAATCCGATCAAAATCTATTTTAAACCGATCCAAATCTGATCCGATTGGATTTGGATCACGTGGATCTTGGATCAAATCCAATCCATTGCCATCCCTATGCAAAACTCTCATTTAATGTATATATGACTAAATATAACTACTAATTACATGATGATTTTTCAAAATAAATGTACGTATATTATACATGCATTAAATGGGTGTTCTACAACTACAATCTCTCTGGCGGGTTATTGTAGACTCTTAGATTAAATATGTTTATCTCCATCATTTATTTAATTTAGTGGAGAAACACTTAATTAATGAGGGATTTTTATTTTTAATTAATTGATAAACATTTCTAAATAACTATAATGTAAATATAAATAAAAGCTAACCCCTTCATAATTAGTAAGAGTCCACACTTAAAATGAAGTTTGGCTATAAGTAAAAAGGCTAATGAAAAAGAATTGAGATTTAAAATTAAGTTGATAAATTTAAGATGAATAGAGAGACTTATGTATTCAATAGGAAAGAAAAAAGACGTATTAATTCATTGTAAATCTTTTCTTATTAATTTTTAAGAATCTTTTAAATTGGTTTGTTAATCAGATACAATATTTTAATATTTTTTATGATTTTTATCCATATAAATATTTTATTACCATTAGTTAAATGCACATTTTTTACATTATTAATACTACAACCACATCATGGAATGACCACAAGAGTACTCTTTGTATCTACCTTTTGGTAAAAATTCATTTCACAATTATGCCTATTTATTAAATTACTATAAAACACAAATACCAACTATTAATTATATGAGTACGAAACATCTTTTTAAATCTAAATAAAAATTAGTGATTCGTAGAAATCGAAAATCTAGAATATCAGAAGCAATCGTGAATACATTTTTGAAGATTCTGACTTCATGAAAGCACCCGATCTGAAAGTGTTGATTTGGATGTGGAGAGTTCCCCCAGGACCCCACCTCCTAATTTCCTCAAAAATGTTGAAATAACCTATTACACTCAGCCAAGGTGTTTGTAACGGTTCCCAAAAAATAAGTAATAAATTTGAAAGAGATATTATCTACCAACTAGCTCTATAATATTAAAAGTACAAGTAGTTACCACCATCTATTTGTAATAATATCTCAAAACCACTCATATTTTAATTTTACATCAACCAACTACTTTTTATTCATTTAGACTTTTTTTAATAAAAAATTCATTATTTAAAAATCTAACGTTCACTATCAATTAATTTTTTATGCTTTCACATCATTAGATATGCATAGGTATACCAGCAAGGACACTCCAACACTTAAATAAGGGTATGTGTATATAGAGATGGCCGTGCCGTGCCCATCGCGTTCGTCGCCGTCGTCGCGCTCACTATTCATTTCGTGCCGTGCCGTGCCCGCGCCGTGCGTGCTGCGTGCTCGTGCTCGTGCCCACTCGTGCCGTGCCCACACGTGCCGTGCCTAGGAAAAGTAGCCCACTAAATTTTTTTCTTTTTTTATTTTAAGGTATGAGTTGTTTGTCTTATTTTTTTTTATGTATTATTTTTGGATCCATATGCCTTTATTTAAATTTAATAGAATAAAAAATTCAAAACTCAAGTCCATATTCAATAATAATAAATTAATAATAATAAGAGAATGTAATATTAGTTGTTAAGTTTGACTCTATGGTATTAGAATTCTTTTTTAGCACTTAACAATAACAATAATAATAATTTTTTTTAAGGGTTAACTTAATTGTTAACTTAAAATTACGTAGAGTCATATATCATAGTTTATAATAATATTAATACATATTTATAAAATCATTATATTTATAATTTTATTTATTAAAATCATAATATCAATTATTTATTTAATAAATTATAAACATAAATCAATTATAATTTTTTTTGAAACTAAGAATTAAATAAATTTAAAAAACTTGAGCCAATAAAAGATATTAAAAGATTCAATTTCAAGTTATTTATAAAATAATAAAATTTTAAGTTTACTTTCATTAAAAAATGAAACGTGCTTATTATGTGCTTTTTAGCGTCATCACTAATCGTGCTTTTTGCCTAAAATCTAAGCCCGGCACGCGTGCGTGCCGTGCCGCGTGCGTGCCGTCTTTGTACGGACACGTGCCGTGCCTCGTGCCGTCCGGCCCGTTGGCCACCTTTATGTGTATATATGATAGATGCATTAAACACAAGCAAATAGAGAGAATTTAATAAGAATGGTGACTTTAGTATTACTAGAGCTAAACTTTTTTTTTTTTTTATTACATGAGACTATTGCTCAGATTACAACTCATATATATGAGACTATAACTGATATTTACAAATCAGACTATTACTGAGACCAACTTACATCAATACTAATGGAGTTCTGCCCAAATTTGAACCCTCACAAATATTCGAGAGATGTCTACTCCTCACTCATGGGCAAGAGAGAAGACTACCTTCAGTCAAATTAATTGAAGAAGAAAATACCCCCACAATACTATTGTGGGGGTTCAAACTGCTGCCCTCCAAATTGGAGGACAGCAATCCTGGCCACTCTAGTTGAGCCGAGTGGTTATTACTAGAGCTAAACTTAAATCGGTAGTTTGTGGGTACGTATCTTGAGATAGATTTATTGCTCTAATTGGCTCGCCACATGTCCTTCATTAATATGGGGACACAACATTCCTTTTTTTGCCATTTATTCCCTTTATTCCTCTATTCCTGAGTCATGTTATTTGGATTAACTTTGTTCTTCACATGCTTCTGTTAACAAAGCACGTGATAGTTTTATTGGCGGCGCTTGGGTATGCATTTTTCTTTGGTGTTCGAGCAGAAGCCCGTGCATGTCATGTGCATCTTTTGCTAACTATACTACTGTTCCGAAGTAAGTTTGGACAAAGCTTAGATTAATTCTTGGTAGTATATGATAGATGTCATTTGCTTATTGACTTGGTAATTTTGGTACCTTCAAGTGAGGTTCCCTTAACTTCAAATTTGAACTTTAAAAAGTGAATTAATTTTTCATCCATTGAATTTAAAATTAATGGTAAGATTTTTAAAATTAAAAAAATAACATTTCTGTTTCAAGATAGATTTTTAAAATTAAAAAAATAACATTTCTGTTTCAAGATTGAGTGACCTAGTATATAAAAAATTAAGTCCTTTTTGGAAGTCAAAATTTGAAGTTAAGGGAATACTCCCGATAAAATGTAGGGAAATTATCATTTGTATACCATATATTTGCTCTATTATAAAAAAATACTACAACACTTTGATAGTGTCTCAATCGTCCACCCTAGATTGACGAAAGCTATCTACGAACCAATAAACCGTTAGATGCGTTTGAAAGTTAACGGAATTATCGTGAATTGATGATTTTACCCTTAAAACTTAAATTAAAGTAAAGAAAAATTATTACTTGTATACCCTTAAATTATCACTTATACACCCTTAAATTCTCTTATTATCACTTGTATACCCTCAAATTATCACATGTATCATATAAAAAGACGAGATTACCCTTCTGACGTCATCATATTTAAACAGCAAGTAACAGTTTAGTGGATGGTAGATACATTTTGTCAACTTATGGCAGACAATGGATACACCTTCAAAGTGTTGTAGTATTTTTGATAACGAAGTAAACTTGGGGTACACGGATGATAATTTCCCTAAAATGTATTCCTAATATACTAAATAAATCACTTATAGATTACTAGTATTATTCTTTTTTCATTTGTTCTTTTTTATTCTATTTTTTTTTTCAATTACTCTATTATTAATCTTTTGTTCCACTTTATGTAAATTTACATTTGAAAAGTGAAAATGACGCATCTAGTCAACTTAAACTAATATCTATTTTGAGCATTATACAATAAAACAAAAATTTAATAGTAAAATGCATCAATTACATTACAATTTGTTTTTGACCGGCTCTCTTAGCTCTATAGTATATCAAATAGCTAGGTATTTTTTTTTTCGCTCATTATCATTTCATGAGTACAACACAAGAAAATTATTTTACAAGCAGTAGCAATCTCAAACCTGGCCAGGTTAAGAAGCCCTAAGGCCTGGAAACACAAGACCTAGCTTTATCTAATTAATGGAGTTAATTACATAAGCGTGTTTAATAGAGAAAAACTTTCATGTGTTGATCGCACCACGTTAACATATTTCTAAAATAAAATTACGTTACATCCAACCAATTATAGTCTCACTATAGGTTTAATCACTTTAATTTACAGAATATTTATTTTAATAAAAATGCATAACACCAACAGCCATATGATAGAGGTACATGTCATTCATACAACAAGCACATAATACTGTTACATGTGTGCATTTATTTTAAAAAAATTACCATACAAAAATGGTACATGTCATACATGCATTAGTTAGTTGTATTATATGTATTCTAGAATTTTTCCGGGCGTTGATGGTGTTGTTGATCAAGTACTTCTCCTCACGTTCACTAAATCACAAACCATTATTCATTTTGCTTTAAATTGCAGTAGTAACTCAACACATCTAATGGTCTTTCATTTATTTGAATATTTTAATAAAACTGAAGTATCAAAGAATGCTATAATGTAATGTAATATATATAATGTAATACAATACAATATCATACAATAATTATATGTATTATATAGTAGTTCTCTAACGAGGATGTCACTATAGATAAAAAAAAACACAGTCTTTAATATATTGAAATATGTATCTTTTTTGTAATTTACTGTGCATTCTCCCTTTAACAAAATGAGGAAGCTTAAATCCTTTTTTTATGGTATGGTTCACACCCTTTCTACGGTTCAGCAGTATGGGTCATTAGAACAAAAAAAGGCCCGGCTAGGTACTGACCAAAAAGTGGATCCTACTCTAATAGCCTCGAATAAATTAAATACATGCATTAAGATACGAAGGCTTCTTATTCCACAACATATAAAATAGGATTTTGATACTCTAGCAGATAAGAAAATATCGTCTCCAAATATTGAAATCTATATCTTTTTATATTTTAGAGGCATCCTTACTTTAATATAAAATGAGAATATCTTCGTTAGAAAAGGTTAACAAAGTGAGGATAGCATGAACTGACAAAAATACAATCTCTAAAATATTGAAATTTGTATTTTCTTAATATTTTCGTGGCATTCTCATTTCAACAAAGTAAAATGTCCTCGTTTGTGAATGACTCTCTCTCTCTCTCTCTCTCTCTCTCTCTCTCTCTCTCTCTCTCTCTCTCTCTATATATATATATATATATATATATATGGGACAAATTCGAAGGACACAACTTTAAACACATTTTTTTAACCATTAGATAATTTAAATTGAGACCTAATGAATTGTGAAGATAACATATAAGATTTAATTATCTTTCATTCATTCATTTTCTCTTTCTTATTAATTCTCTATCTAGTTCACTCACGTTTCACTCGTCTTTTTTCTCTTCCTAAGTTCCAATTATTTTTCCTTCTCTTTCATGCTTATTTCTCTAGCACTCTCAAAATCAGGCTTATGAATATAATAGAGTTTTTATTTATTTATTTTTTTAAATAACCAAGAGTATGAATAAGCCTTAGGTCGCCCCTTGGCTTAATTGATCATTGTTGGTTAAGCCATTTAATATAATTAGTCACCATGGTTTAAGTCGTGGTACTGGTAGAAGTTGAGACAAAATTAAGATTATAAATAAAATCATATAGCAATACGTAAAATTCTTAACAATATTATATAACAGGTAAAGCTTGCGAATAAAGTATGTCTAATGCCTCTGGTAGTTGAATCTGATACAATGAACTGTTAGGTCCCAATCAGAGTCAAGTTAAATGATAAGTAATTCTCTTTGGGTGAGAATTGAACCACAGGTTTGATAAACTTCCAACATGACCCGTTTCATTGATTCTTGCCAACTTATACGACTTAACCGTAAGGATGTTGAAAATGAATCTTTAGGAAGATTCAATTGTTCTTCACCCCACGTTTCACTATTACAATAACATTAGACTTGTAACTGCTAAGAACATCTAGAAAGAATAAAATAAAATAAATAGAGAATGGGAAATACATACTAGTACTGGAAATAAGCTAAATTAAGAAGATAAGTGCAGTGAACTGCTGACTAATTCCAGTAACGTTTGTTAGGCCTTGAGACCCGAGAAGACCGCCTAAGATTGGGCCTAACAATGCCCCCTCCTTCATGAGGATGCTTGTCCTCAAGCTCCAGTGAAGGAAACTGCTGAATGATGACTTCCTTTGGCTCCTAAGTAGCATCGTCAGCTAAGAGATGTTTCCATAAAATTAACCATTCCTCATGAAACGATTGACATCTTTTGACCCAACGGACATCCAAAATTTTAAGAGGTTCCAACAGTATAAATCCTTCATCAGTCATAGGGGGTAATTGCTGGGGAACTTGAGGTGGATCTCCTACATACGGTTTCAACAAAGACACATGGAATACTGGATGGATCTTTGTTGTCTCTGGAAGTTGCAATTTGTAAGCAACATGGCTAATTTTCTCCAAAATGGGAAATAGACCATAGAATCGGCTTGCCAATTTCTGGTGTGCCCGTTTAAAGACCGTATGCTGCCTATAAGAGTGGAGCTTTCAAAAGCACATGATCTCCAACAGCAAAGACAAGTTCTCTTTTTTTAGTATTCGCATATTGCTTCATCTTTTTTATGGAGGTCAGCAAGTTTTGCTTGAGCTGTTGTAGCAGTTCATCTTTAGTCCGCAGAGCAATGTCAACTTTATGGACAGAGGTGCTATCAAAGGAATAAGCTGGAATCAATGGAGGAAGCCTTCCATATAAGGCCTGGAAGGGAGACATTTTTGTGGAAGCATGGTATGTGGTATTATACCATAATTCAGCCCACGGTAGGTAATAACTCCATTGTTTAGGCCATTGGTGAACAAAGCATCGAAGATATTGTTCAGCACACCGATTAACCACTTCAGTTTGGCCATCGATTTGCTGATGGTAGGCAGAGTTGAGAGTGAGTTTTGACCCTGAGAGCTTGAAGAATTGCTTCCAAAAATTGCTAACAAATATAAGGTCTCTGTCACTAACAATTGAACGTGGCATCCCACGGAGCTTGACCACACCATCAACAAATTTCTCAGCCACTGTCTTTGCTGAAAATGGATGAGTGAGAGTGATAAAGTGCCCATATTTACTCAACCGATAAACAACCACTAAGATCCTGTCATGGCCATGGGAGCGAGGCAGCCCTTCAATGAAGTCGAGTGTGATATCATCCCACACTTGAGATGGAACAAGAAGCGGCTGCAGCAGGCCTGCAGGGGCTGTTGTCTCAATTTTAATTCATTGGCAAACATCACACTTTTGAACATATTCTTGCACGGTTTTATACATGTGTGGCCAGTAGAATTTTTGTTTCAATCTCTTGTAAGTACAAAGAACTCCTGAATGTCCTGCTGACTTGGAATCATGCATCTCATATAAAAGTTTTCTTCAGATGTCTGGATCAACGGGTACAACAATTCTGCCTTTATATAAAAGCAATCCATCTCGTACTTGGACAGAAGTATCGGATTTCTCAGCTGCCATTTTAGTCATGGTTTGAACATACGAATCTTGTAAACTGGCTCGCCTTATATCATCCCAAATATCTAGCTGAGAAGTGAAGATCGCTTGCAATGTGGGGCTGTCAACTCTGCATGATAATGCATCTGCAGCAGAATTTTCCCGGCCAGGTTAATATAGAATCTCGTAGTCATAACCAAGTAATTTTACCACCCACTTTTGTTGTTCAGGATTAGCAATCTGTTGTTCAAGAAAGAACTTTAGGCTTTGCTGATCAGTCAAGATATAGAACTTGTGTCCCAATATGTAAGGTCGCCACCAGTGAATAGCTTCCACTATGGCTAGCATCTCTTTGGCATATGTGGACATGACTGTTTAGTAACACCAAGGGCTTGACTCATGTAGGCAATTGATCTACCTTGCTGAGAAAGTACTGCCCCAATTCCTTCACCCGATGCATCAGTTTCGATAGTGAATAGTTCTTTAAAATTTGGCATTGCCAAAGTTGGAGTAATAGTCATAGCCTGCTTAAGGTTTTCAAAGGCATTTCCCACTTCTTCTGTCCATTGGAACTTTCCTTTCTTTAGCAAATTAGTGAGAGGCCGAGCAATAATACCATAGCCTTGCACAAATTTTCTATAATATCCTATCAATCCAAGGAAGCCTCTTAATTCAATGATTGTGGCAAGTTTTGGCCAAGCAAGCATGGCTGAAATTTTCTTTTCATCCACCATGACACCTCGGTTAGTTATAATATGGCCCAGATACTCTAACTCTTGGTTCCCAAACTCACACTTACTCATCTTAACATAGAACTTATGTCAGCGCAAAGTATCCAGAGCCGTTTTTACAAGCTGAAGGTGCAGCTGCCATGAAGGGCTATAGATCAAAATGTCATCGAAAAAGACAATAATGAACTCTCACAAGTAAGGTCGAAAGATTGAATTCATTACCGCCTGAAATGTGGAAAGTGCATTACATAGGCCAAACGGCATAACCAAATACTCATAATGTCCATTATGTGTTCTGAAGGCCGTTTTAGGAATGTCAGAATCACCCACCCTTATTTGATGATAACCAGCCCGGAGGTCCAACTTAGTGAAGTATGAAGCTCCATACAACTCATCAATCATGTCTTCCACTGTAGGAATTGGGAACCTATCTTTAATTGTAGCAGCATTTAGAGCTCGATAATCAGTACAAAAGCGCCACGTACCATCCTTTTTCTTAACTAGCAAAATTGGAGAAGAAAATGGACTAGTGCTTGGCCGTATGATACCAGATTTGAGCATCTCTTGAACTTGTTGTTCTATCTCAGATTTTTGAAAATATGCATATGTAGGGCCTGACATTGATAGCTTCGGTGCCTTCACGTAATGGAATTGTATGCTCAACTTCTCTTGGTGGTGGAAGATTGGTTGGCTCCTCAAAAATATATGTATACTGATCCAAAATTACCTACATCTCTTTGTTTATAACCCCCTGATCTTGAACCAGCATGACAACAAAAATGGATTGCCTTTGATGAAATTCCTTGAGCAACCCGTTTACAGATGTGGTCTGAATTGGGGTTGAGACGAGGCCTTGGAGTTTTCTTGATGTTTGTTGCCGCACAAACTCCTATTAATATATATGTTTTCATAATGTTGATTTTGATGATAACAAACAAGATTAAAAATGATTAATCTTTTAAGCTCAAATTATTTTTTTTATACATTTTAAATAAATCATTATTTTTACATTATAAAGGTTTTATATTTATTGGAAAAATGATTTTATGAAATTGGTTGTTTTTCAAGTTATGATTTAATTGAAAGAGTTTTGAAAACTTTGAAATCAACAAGTATTGCTTGAAATTTTGGAGAAGGACTTATTTGAAAAGTGTCATAGCATTTTGGACTATATCATAATTTCATAAAGTTTTAAGATTAACAAAGCATTATTTAGAAATTCTGAAATTGGACCTATTTGTAAACTTTCATAGTGTTTTGGGCCATAATACAGTTTTATAAAGTTTTGAGGTCAAACTGTAAATTTAGAAAATAATTTTACTGTAGCAATCACTGTAGCAAACGGCTAACCGTTTATTTAAAACGACTAACCGATAATTTTCAGAAAGCATGTTCTGCAAAGTATTGTTAAAATGATGATTCTAGAAAATAAATTTGAAGCGGTTACGTTTAGTAAAAACGGTTAAACCAAATTTATTTTGCAGGTTTCTCTGGAATTTAACGGCGAAAGGGTAAGCCTAAACGGCAAACCGTTTATTTGAAATTTGACCCAACGGTAATTTTTTAAGCGGTTAGATTAATGGTTAACTCCGCTAGTTTATGCGGCTAGTTTTTCAGCTCCAAATATAAATAAGCTCATTCAAATTCAAAGAAGATTGATCACAACTCGATCATTGAGCTTATATTCGAGAATACAATCTTCATAGAGCTTTAAACACATTCTTGCTTCATCTATTCACACATTGGGCATTGATTTGTAATCTTAAATATTGTGTGAGAGAAAAATAATTTGTAATCTTTTACTTTAAGTGATTGTAAGTGTTGGGATACACTTGGATTAAGAGATTGGGGATAATCTCTTGTTGTAAAGGTTTATTGACACCTTGGAAGTCAAGTGTAAGCATTTGAAGCCTTGGAGGCTTGCTTAGTGAAATCCTCAAGCCCGAAAAACTTGGAGGCGTGGACGTAGGCGAGGTTGGCCAAACCACGTAAAAATCTTCGTGTTTGAATCTCTCTTCCCTTATCTTTTTATATTGTGATTGATTTAATTGTTATTGCTTTAAATTCGTTTTAGATTTGCATGATATTTTATTTTAGAATTGAATAATTTTTAGAATCCCAATTCACCCCCCTCTTGAGTTGCATAACTAGAATTTCAACTCCATGGTTGATTTCTTCCAATCACATACAACCGATCCAAGGCTTTCTAGCCATTGCAACCCTAACACCATGTCTAAGCCAATCAAAGGTAATGAAAAGAATTCAAGCTCAAACTTGGTACCTTGTAAATTCACGGTTATGTTGTTGTACTTTCCACTACAAGTTAGGCGTTCTCCATTGGCGACTCAAACCAAAAAAGGTTCAGTAGGAGTCACTGGCAAACTTAATGTGCTTGCCATCCATTCACTAGTGAAATTATGCGTAGAACCACTGTCTACCAATGGCACAAGCTCGTGTGATCCAATGGCAGCCTTGATCCGCAAAGTTCTGGGTGCACTCCAGCCAGTTAAAGCATTTAATGTGATCTCAGGTTCCATAATTTGTTCAACATCTTCAATTGCCGTGCATTTTGCCTTCACATCATTTTGATGTTCACCAACAAACTTTTCCTCATCTAGCTTAAAACTTTCTAACAACAACAGTTATGATATCTGACATTTGTGCCCTGGAGTAAACTTCTCATTGCAGTTAAAACACAATCCTTGAGCCCTTTTTTTTTTCATCTCCTCCCACGACATTCTTTTTATTGGTGTTGCTGCTACAGGTTGATTAGTTTGGTTGGTCATTACTGACGTTCGCACATTGCTTGTTCTAATAACCCTCCATTGTCTATTCAGCTGGTCATCTCGCATCTTGGCAAAAGTAATTACTTCCTTTACTGACTTAGGCTGGAACATACGAATGCCATCAGAGATTTCAGGTTTCAGACCTCCTATGAATGTCCCCACTAATGCTTTGGGAGTCCATCCTCTCACTCTGTTTCCCACCTTTTCAAACTCTCGTTGATAGTCACGAAGGGTACCAGTTTGCTTGATTCGTGATAATGCTTCATCGAAGTCTTCTGATGTAGGTGGCCCAAATCGAATTCGGACCTCATCTTCAAACACTTCCCAAGTAACATCCTTCTGTTCCTCTTCACAAGATTTCCAAAACCATTGCCACCACTGATTTGCCTCACCTTCCAAATGATAAGCAGCTAATCGAACTTTCTGGTCTGCTATAGTTTCCTGATACTCAAAAAATTGGTTAACTCGATTTAACCATTCAGAAGGCTCTTCACCAGCGAACCTGGGAAACTCCAGCTTCGTTGTCTTAGAAGAAAAGGAATGACTATTCTCACCATTGTCGCGGCTACCCTAGCTTGTTCCTTCACGATGGTGTTGGTGACTCGAAGACTCTCGATTAGCCAAGAAAGCGTCGGACATTCTTGACAAAGTGTCTTCCAAATACTGAAATTTATCAGCAATTCCCATCTCTAGTCTTTGCAAATTGTTTTGTACATTTCCAAGACCTTCTTCAAGTTTCTCAATCCACTCCTTGTTCGTTGCCATAGTCCTGGCTCTGATACCAATGTTAGGTCCCAATCAGAGTCAAGTTAAATGATAAGTAATTCTCTTTGGGTGAGAATTGAACCGCAGGTTTGATAAACTTCCAACATGACCCCTTTCATTGATTCTTGCCAACTTATACAACTTAACCGTAAGGATGTTGAAACTGAATCTTTAGGAAGATTCAACCGTTCTTCACCCCACGTTTCACTATTACAATAACATTAGACTTGTAACTGCTAAGAACATCTAGAAAGAATAAAATAAAATAAACAGAGAATGGGAAATACATAATAGTGCTGGAAATAAGCTAAATTAAGAAGATAAGTGCAGTGAACTGCTGACTAATTCCAATAACATTTGTTAGGCCTTGAGACCCGAGAAGACCGCCTAGGATTGGGCTTAACATGAACATAGTAAACTAAATTAATTGGGAGATTAATTGATCACTAACAATTGTAAAGTCGAGCTCACCATGCATTTTCCAAGTCCTGCCATACAGTAGCCCACTGTTTGGAATGTTAAAATCTTATCAAAAGTAGTGTGAAAATGGATGATTTTAATTTAAATGGATTTTTTTTATTCTAATTAAAATGGATGTTTATACTATATAAGAAAATTATGTAATAGAAGGTTTATGGAGTTGAAACTCTTTTGGGGGTGGGGGGGAGGGTTTTGAAGTGGCAAGAGAAGAGAGAGAGAGAGAGAGAGAGAGCAAATTTAATAATGTAGGATCCATATTAATTAATTAATTTTTAATATTATAAAATTATATGACAACTTTAATATTAACCCATAGATAAATTTTAATTCAATGGATAAAAGTTTGTGTATGAAATTGTATCTCTAATTAGAACATTTTTATTTTAATAAAGTGAGAATACTTCTAAAAGAAAAAAATGCAGTCTTAAATGTATTTAATTTTTTTTTAATTTAGTGCATTTTCATTTTAACAATATGAAAATATATTCATTAGAGAATGACTCTCTCTCTCCACATATGAGTTAGGTTCCATTAAAAATCTCACATTTTAATTAAAATATGAAATCCTAATTGGAGTCATTAAAATCTGCACATGATAATACTATGCATAAATTTTAAAATAAAAAAGTAATAGGTCATTAAATTCAATTCGAATGATCCAAATTAAAATCTTGTGTTTTAACTAAGGTCTAAAATTCTTGATCAAACTTGTTTCTCTTTCTTCCTCCATAAATATAATATACATTTTGGATGTATGCATATAATTGCATAAAAAACAAACCTGAGATGAACTCGACCCGCAACAAGCGCTTTATTTGTATAAAAAAAAGTGTCAAAATGTCACAAGTCTTTATTTATACATATATTTATAATCAACCATAACTGGAAGCTTATAATAAATTTTATCGTCAACCTTTTACATTTTTTTTTTTTTTTGAAGAGAAAGTAAAGCTTTCTAATTAAACAAACTTTGATAGTAACAACATAACTTGAACTGGAAAGTCCTCCAGCCAAACTACAGGGCTTTTAAAATCTAAGGCTATTTTTGCCAATGAGTGAGCTACTACATTACAGTTTCTAGGAACGAATTGAATTGATGCTCTGCTCTGGTTCTTTAGACATGCTTGGATCTCTTTGCCAAATTTCGCCATGTTGCTCTTCCTTTGCGGTGATAGCTCCACCACTTCTAAAGAATCGCTATGATGATTGGATCACATTTTGCTTGGAGCAACTTGAATTCCAAACAACACAGCTTCCATACAAGCCACATCTCCTCTTTTGCTGACCAAAATTTTCCCACTTGAATCTCTAATTACTACACCTAGCCCGACCTTGAATTTTCCATTTGAATTGCGCATCCACATTCACTTTATACCAACCAATTGGAGGATTCCACACTGTTGATTATTGTTGTCGACTTGGAACAACTTGGACATTTGGACACTTAATTCTCAAGCGACTGCGATTCTTCTTGTTATTTGGGGATCTTCTTGCTTACCTTCATTTACCACTCTATTTCTTGCATACCAGATAGCCCAACAAGTTGCAATTATCAGCCCCAAATCATCTTTTTTCCTCATTCCTGCTAAATCTTGAAGAACACTCAGCATATCCTGGTGAGCCAATATCTTTATATACTCATAAAATTCATCAACTTCCATACCTTCCTGCTCTGCATCCCACCAATGCATGAAAGACATCTTCCCTGTTGCTATGGCTTCCTGAATCCATCACCACTTTTTTCTTCCAGGAGGTTGTCTATGGTTGGCAACAAGTTATGGGCACTCGCCACATAAAAATCTTAATTTTTTCAGGATCTCATTAGCCCAAATAAGCTGTCCACTTGATTTGGTGACTTCGACTGGGGTGTCTGGATATTTGAGCTTGACTAGCGATAACCACTTTTCGAATAAGCACCATGCTTATCATAACTCCAGAATCATAACATCTTCCTAGGGGGTTTTTGGAAGGGAATCTTGAGAATTCTCTGTGATCTCCTTAGGGAAATGTTGAGCAACCATCTCTTGCTTCCATTGGTTTTCTCATCAATAAAATCAGCCCACATCATTAGATAACCTTGCTATAGATGTCGGGTTATGAAACTCACCTTTCTTCATCCAGTTCCTGCTGAACACTGAAATTTTATGCCCATTACCTACTCTCCACCTTAAACCCTCATGAAGCAATTGTCTACCCCATAAAATACTTCTCCAAACAAAAGAGGGATTTGACCCCAGTTTAGCCTCCATAAAATCAGTGTGCTTGAAATATTTGGCTTTGAGAATTTTGGCCATTAAAGAGTCTGGATTGTGCAGAACCCTCCACCCTTGTTTCGCAATCAAAGCTTGGTTGAAGCTCGAAAGTTCTCTAAAACCCAACCCACCTCTTGTCTTTGCACTACACAACTTTTCCCACCTTGCCCAGTGTATACTCCTCCGAGTTTCCGAGGATCCCCACCAAAATCTCGCTACATCCCTTTCAATATCATCACAGAGGCCTTGAGGAATTTTGAACACACTCATTGTAAATGCTGGAACCGCTTGCGCCACAGCTTTGATAAGGACCTCCTTCCCTCCACTAGAAAATCTCCTGGTTTGCCAACTTGACAGCTTATTTAACACTCTCAGCTTAATTTCATTAAAGAAGCTGATTTTCTTTCTTCCCACCATGGATGGTAAACCCAAGTACTTCTCATGCTTAGAGACAATATTCAGCCCAAATATGTTCTTGATTTCCTCCACTTGACTTTGGTTTGTGTTGGAGCTGAAAAACATAGATGACTTGTCGTAATTAAACACTTGTCCAGAGGCGGCTGCATAACCATCAAATATTCCCTTCAACTTTCTGCACTCAGTAGGGGAAGCCTTTGAAAAAACCAGACTGTCGTCAGCAAAAAAGAGGTGAGTGATTGACAAACTTCTACTGAATCTCAGGCCGTGTATCAAGCTCTGACTTTCTGCATGCTTCAACAAATTTGAAAACACTTCTGCACACATTATGAAAATGTAAGGGGAAAGAGGGCATCCTTGTCTCAATCCTCTTTGGGGGTGGATGAGACCTTTTGCCACTCCATTAATTAACACAGAAAAGCTTGCTGTTGAAATACAATTCATCACTAGATTCACCCATTTTTCAGAAAAGCCCAGTTTTTGCATGGTACATTTAACAAAACTCCACTCGACTCTGTCATATGTTTTACTGATATCTAATTTCAGAGCTACTAAGCCTTTTCTTTTGCTCCTACTTTGTCTAATCTTATTCAAGCACTCATACCCTATGATAATATTGTCAGTAATGAGTCGATTAGGAACAAATGCACCTTGGGTGGGGGATATAATATCATTCAAGATATGCTTCAGTCTATTAGCCATTGTTTTTGCAATAATTCTATATATAACATTACATAGGCTAATTGGTCTAAACGCATTTGCTTTCCTAGGCTTCTGAACCTTTGGAATCAGTGCAATGTAAGTATGATTGATAGGCGCGAGATTACCTCCCTCATTCAAGATGTGTAGGCATGTCTTAACAACCCCTTCCTTCACTGAACTCCAGTGTTTTTGATAGAAAGCTGCTGGAAATCCGTCCGGGCCAGGAGCTTTCGTTGGGCACATTTGGGCGAGCGCATCTGCTATTTCTTCAGCTGTAAAGGGTTGCTCCAGGTAACTTGTCATTTCTTCCGTAATCTTGACTGGCAGCTCAGAAAGGACATCACTTATTTGAGTCGAAGAAGGATTTGTTGTGGTGAACATTTTTGTGAAATGCTCTCCTATCACCTGCTCCACCTTCTCTGCTTCCTCAACCCAAATTCCTTTCTCATCTTCTAGGCCACAAATTCTATTCTTTTTTCTCCTCGCCGAAGCTTTTGAGTGGAAGAACCTTGTATTTTTGTCCCCCTCCTTCAGCCAGTCCGCTCTTGATCTTTGTTTCCAAAAAATCTCTTCATCTAAAAGGATGTTGTCAATCTGGTTTTCAATTGTTCGAACTTCAGCTCCATCATCGAAATGACTGTATCTGTTCTTTAGCTCATTCAATTTGCTGCTAAGCTGCTCCAGCTTCCTACTTCTTCCTTCCAGCTCGTTTCTACTCCACAGTTTCAGCTCTGCCAAAGATGATTTTGACTTCTTCTTAAACAATTCAACTGGGTTTCCTCTTTTCCAGCAGCACGATTCCATCCACTCCTTTTTAATTATTTCCTTGCACTTCTCATATGGACTCCACATGTCTTCATAGTGGACTCTTTGAAAGGTTCTCTTCGTGTATCTACTGGCTTTTCCTTTTTCTGTCACCTCCATCAGGATAGCGTTGTGATCTGAGCTCCACGAGATCAAATTTCGGGCTGCCTTCTCTTGGAAACAACTTCTCCAATTGCTGTTGCACAAAAATCTGTTGAGCCTCTCTTCGATTATGTGAGGTCCGAATCGTCTATTTGACCAAGTGAAAGAGTACCCGTTATTTCCTAAATCCTCCAGATCACTATCCCTAATGGCTTCCCGAAAATTATTCACCAGTTCTGCCCTCCTATCTTTTCCCCCTATTTTCTCATTTAAATTCAACACTTCATTGAAATCCCCGAAACAAAGCCATGGTAGAGAAGATAAATTTGCTAACCTCCTTAAAAGCTCCCAAGTATGCTTTTTTTGCTCTGTTTCTGGATGGCCATAGATTCCCGTGCATCTCCAATAGCTCCCATTTTCGCTATGAACCACTGCATCAACATGGTGCTTGCTGTAGGATTTAATGTCCACCACTATCTCCGAATTCCACATCATTGCCAACCCTCCTCCCAATCCTTCTCTACTAACCGCAAAGCAATTTTGAAAGTGTAATTTGTATGCCTTTTCCTGTATTTGTCTATCTGTCATGTTTGTTTCACAGAAGAATAAGAGCTGAGGCTTATGCTCCTGTAAAAGTTGCTGGGCTTCTCGGAACGTTCGGCCTTTCCCTAGCCCCCGAACGTTCCAGCTTAACACTTTCATTGCTCCTGTCAACCTTTTACATTAAGTACAAAGAAAGAAGGATTTTAGTGAAATGATTGCTCTTGCGATGTTACGCGCGTATAAAAATATAATTGACCTCGCGCACCGTATTGAGCCCTCTCTTAAAATATGGAAAATGGCGCTTGATTGAGTGAAATGATTGCTCTTGCGAGAAAATGATAAAGCTAAAGCAAAAGTGAAAAGAACGTGTTGGTGGATAGGTCACCGAAAAACAAGTCATAAATTCGAAATTCCACAGTAAAAAAATTAAAATTAAAATAACTAACCACTATGAGTAAAAGTTTAAAAAATGACCAAGCAGTCAAGCACCTAAGAAAAGGCGTTGATTTGCGGTGACATAAAAAACTATGATTTCACCATTTCCCCCTACGCCAACTCGTCTTTAAATCAGGCTAGGCCAGGCTAAGGATGGCAAATTGTAGGGCGCAGGTTCAACAAAGCCCAAGCCCGACCTAATCTCAAAAAAACTTGAATATTTAAATAGAAAAATATCTACTGTCCATCTATTTTTTTTAATTTTTTTAAAAATACACAATTCTTTTTTTTTTTGCCTAGAATCCACCTAAAGTTACATTTTATCTCACTTTTCCACTTCCGTTTGGAATCCGTTAAGAAAACTGACGAAAACATAAAAAAATGACCATTTTACCCTCCAAAACAAAAATAACAATTTCACCTTAAAAATTACCAAAAATAATCAAATTAAATCTAAATATTTTCCCCATCGGTCAATAAATGAATTAATTCCACAACCATTAAATGCAGGTTTTTTTTTTAAATATGTCTGTAATTAGAATGCTAAATTATAATAGTAATATTAAAAATAGCTCAATCTCACAAACCATCAATTGAATTTAAAATAAGTAAAGTTTTATTATTCAGTGAGCTATAATCTCTAGTAGTTAAGATTTTTTTGTACTTCATTAACGTACCAATAATGATATTGATCATTAAATCTTATTATTTTTGGAATTTTTAGGGTGAAATTGTAATCTTCGTTTTAGGGGTAAAATAGTCATTTTTTTAGGTTTCCGTTAGTTTTCTTAACGGATTCCAAACATAAGTGGAAAAGTGAAACAAAATATAACTTTAGGTGGATTCCAGCAAAAAAAAAAAAATTGTGTATTTTTGAAAAAGTTGAAAAAAACGAGTGGACGGTGGATATTTTTCCTATTTAAATTTTTGGTTGAGTCGTGTTCCAATTCGATTCGAGTCAAGGTCAAGTCAAACTTTTTTCCAAAATCCGAATTTTATAATATTTAAGATTTTTTTAAATTTAAAAAATGGACATAAAGTTCTTTATATATTAAAATTTAACGTAAACATCAAAATTACTTAAGGTCTCAATCATATAATTATATAAATAATAAAATAATGATAATAAAAAATTATATCTTATAAAATTATACAAATAAAATTAGGGAGATTGCCACTTTTCCCCCTACAGTAATTAACATATACCATTTACCCCATTATTATTTTTATAATGGCCAAAAATCCCCCTGACAACATAAGTTTACAATATTACCCTTATTTTTAATTATTTTTTTATTTATATTTATTTTAAATTAAATAAATTATATGAATAGAAACTAAATAAAAAAAAATTAAGTATTAAAAATAAGAAATATATGTTTTGATATGAGCAAAAAAATTAATAATAATTTTTTTCTTGTAATTATTTATTTTGTGAACATTTTCTTATAATAAACATTTTGTAATATTTTAAAATTAAATGTAAAAAGTATAGGTAAAATATTTTATTATTTATATTATAATAAATTTTTATTTGTCACTCAAATTTTCTTATAATAATTTTTATATCATTTTATAATAACTTTCTTATATATTTATTATAAGAAAATTTTCACAAAATAAATAAGTGCAAGAAAAAAATTTTATTATTAATTTTTTTCTCATATCAAAACATATATTTCTTGTTTTTAATGCTTAATTTTTTATTTAGTTTCTATTCATATGATTTATTTAATTTATAATAAATGAAAATAAAAGAGTAGTTGAAAATAAGGGTAATATTGTAAACTTATGTCGAGGGCCATTATAAAAATGAGAAAATGGTATATGTTGACATCAGAGGAAATTGGCAATCTCCCAATAAAATTATATATATACATACATACCAGTAGTTTTTTGGTCATGAATTTTAAAGTGTAGAAAAGTTCAGGAAAGCTTTAAAACCTCATGGCTTTAAAGGCTTACAATTTTAAGCCTTTAAAACCGCATGGTTTTAAAGCTTTACAGCACTTTCCCACACTTTAAAATTTCAGATTGGAACATTTCTCTATACACGCACACAGAGAGATATATATTCTCTAATGAGAAAATTCTTATTTTAACAAAGTGAAAATATTTCTAACAGACAAAAAATTATAGTTCTAATATATTAAAATTTTATATTTCTTTTATTTTTTAGTCACATTCTTACTTTAATAAACTGAAGATCATCTCATTAGAGAAGTACTCTTTCCATATATATGTGTACTCTACATTTTAATTAAAATATGAGATCCTAATTGAAACTATTAAAATCCTCACATAATAAACATCGTTTGCAGATTTAAAAAAAATAAATTAAATTCAAATCCAATAATCCAAATTAAAATTCCGCACTAGTAAAAATATAATATTTGAAACTTTTATATAACATCTATGTGCGTGTGTGTGAGAGAAAAAGTGAAAGGGGGGAAAGTTTTGGATGTATTCGCGTAATTGCATTGAAACAATCCTGAGACGACCTTGACCTGTGACAAGCGCTCTGTTTGAATGAAAAGCATAATCAATGTTGAAACATGGGATCCACAAATGTGACATATCTCCGACTTTATGAAATATTTTTATCGACACACACGACGTCATACACACTAATTGTGCCCAACGTCCTGTCTCAGAAACCGCGTTCGATTGGGTGAAAATATCGCCCCCGTGGAAAAACAGAGCTAAGCACAAGCGCAAAAAACGTGTGGTGGACACAGGACACAGGTCACCCGAAAAACAAGTAATAAATTCGAAATTTCCAGAAAAGAATTGAATAACTTGCCGTATTCAAAAAGGTTAAAAAATGGGATTAACTCTCTTGATTTTTTTTTTGAGTTTTTAATATTTTATACTATGTGATAATAATAATAATAATAATAATAATAATAAATTTAATTTTTTTATATTTTAAATTTATTAATCACTAATTAAAATGTAAAATTTTGTTAAGTAGGTATTTATATTATGGGATGGGTTTTAATCTTGAGAAATTCTATTACACATGCCATATATACATCAATTAGTTGTAGTATATAAAAAAAATTCTGAAATTTCTCCTTAATCTTAAAAAAGTACCAAGTACCTAAAGAAAAGGCGTTGATTTGCGGTGACTTAGATAATTACGATAATACCATTCCCCTTACATCAGCTCGTCTATAAATTAGGCGAGGCCAAGACGCTTCTCTTGATCACACTCAAAGTCAAACTCACTCACACAGGCTGGCTTGTTCAAGAGTAGAAATCTCAATCCTCAGAAATAATTATTAAATGGGTAAAAGAAATGAAGAAGCAGGTGGAGGTGGTGAAATTGGAGAAGCAGGCCGTGGTGTTTGGAATGGTAGAGAGTTCAGGATTCATCTCCAGGAAATGAAGTTTGACGATGTGCAAATTAGGGTTACACGCAGGGAGCTCACAATAACCGAGCGTGGCAGTATGAATTTGATTACGAGTTCCAGGTTGCCAAGAACTGCAAGTAGTCACTTTTCGCCTTTCATGCAGAATGGGTTTCTCGTTCTTAGGTTCGATAGAGTGAGCTTCGCGAAAAAGATTTGGAATGTTTTGGTTGGCGGAGTGACTCTTGCTGGTGCCTTTTTTGGTTGCGTAAGTGATGTTCAAGGTTTTGCGGGCGATCCCCAACGCAGTCCAGATTACCAGAGGAATTAATGGCGACGACGGCCAGTATCAATAAAGAAGCTGCTGAGTGCAAGTTGACTCTGGGCAGTGAAGTGAGTACGTGGTTGGAGCCAGAAGGAGGAGAAAAATTTAGTTAGTTTTGTTCTACTTTCATTTCACAGCTTGCATGCATGCCTCGTACGTGTTGATGCTTTGTTGTTTGAATAAATAATTGTAGTTGAGGCACGCTTCAGTCGTATGTAGTAATCTACCGGCTTTCTCTTTTCTTCTCCTATCATAAAAATTTAGCAGTTTCGTGTTTGATAAAACTATATTGTTTGATAAATTATGTTATTGCGGTGCTTAAGTTTGAAAAGCGATGTATATGCATTTAGTAAATTTAATTATAAATATATTATTTTATTATATAATTATCAAAGTAGACATAAGTTTAAATTAAATTTTATTTTTTAAAGCATGTTTAATAATGTTTAGACATTTCTTTTTCTTTTTAAAACGCATAAAATTATATAAAGTAAAAAAAAAATTAATTAAATAAAATCTAATGAAATTACTAGATCAAAACTTTGATACTGGAGAGAATTTACTGTAGTTTTAGCGGTGATTTGATTGTAATGGTAGTATGATATCTAATGACTTATATATTAGCATGTATAAAAAAATAAAAAATAATTATTTTTTAAAAATATTAAGATTATAATAGGAAATTTGAAAAGTTGTGGCAACTTATTTAATAAATTGCTTATGAAAAGTAAACATTTACCTACTCTTAAAAGTGGCTGTCAAAATGGAGAAAATTATCAAATAAGTAATTTTTGAAAAATTCACCAAACACTAATTTTGTTACAAATTATGAAATAAGCGGTTTATTAAATTTTAATCTTAATCTCAAACGGGGCCGTAGTTGTTAGGAATTTAAAAATCTTGGAATTTTATTTGCAATTGAAGTGATTTTGATTTGAGGATTTTGATTGATACTTAAGGCTATTATTGCAAATAAAAAAAATATTAACTAGCACAATAAAAATCAAAGAGTTAAGCCAAAATTTTATTAAAATTTTAAAAAGTTATTGGTTATTTTTTTTTAATGAAAAAATTACTAATAAAATAAAAACCAAATAATCAGATGTCTTTGACTTTATTTCATAAAATATAAAATTATATTTTTATTGTATATATAACGTTTATATATTAAGTGTGCAAGGGTCAAATCAGTTTTTATATCTACTTTTTAATATTTTGTTTAAAAACTTAAAATATTTTCAAAGCCCTCAAACACAAAATGTTGTGTATAAGCTTATTCGTGGACTCTAATTCTCAACCGGTAGATGCATCGCACGGCGGAGAAATAAAATATATTATTCTTGCAAACTCTCTATCTCTCCCGGTCTCCCCCCAAAATACCATCTAGAAAATTGATGATAAAACGTGCAAATCGTGGGATGGGGAGGCATTATCTTTTGCTAACTTAACCGTCAGATTTAATGGAAGGTTTTAACCAAAAATAAATAAAATAAAATAAAATTATAACGAATTGTGTGGGGATATTTTCAATATACTATTCGTATAAACCCATTTTATATTTAGAAAATACTTACAGAAAGTTGATATTATATTTAGAAAGGTCTCCTAAATCACGTGATCACAACCATTCACCATAGAACGGGGAATTGGAAATAATCCGAACACTGCGCTGTACGCATGTATTACTCCTGATCTAAAATCAGACAGAACTTACAACAAAATTTCATCCCGATTAATAATTCGGGAAGTTTGTAAAATCAATCCCGATAGATCTCGATGTACTTTTTTTTTATCTTGGAAAAAAAATTTACTTAATAATTTAATTGAGTTAATTTTAATTTAAGACTTCATTTAGGATTATAGTTGAAATGTTTTTGGAATTACGGTAATTTATTTTATAAGTTTCAATAAAAATGGTGTCTCATAAATTTTTTAAAATTTTTTTATTTAACAAGATTTTTTTTACTTTGAAAAGTTTTAAAACAACAAGAAGTTACTTTTTATAAGCAGTTTATTAAATAAATTACTACACCTCTTTAAAATTTTATTATAATTCTAATATTTTAACAAAATGACAATTTAAACTTATATTTATTTTAGTTATTATATAATAAAGCAGAGCTTTCACAACAAAATTTACCAAACGCATGTACTGTACTTTTTAAACCCTTAGTAACCGCGACAATACAATTTACCAAACATCAAATTACTTTTTTTAATTAACAGTTTTTTTATTCACACTATAAAAATAACCTATTTCATCAGCCGCTGCAATCCCAAACTAAGCTTTAAGTCATTAATAAATTTATTTTTTCAACTTAATGAAAATTTTCAGTCATTAAATTATTAGACTAATTTTTTAGTTTTTTACTTAATATCAAAAATCTGAATGATATCATTGAAAGATATTATTCAAAATATATTTATCTAATTAATTTATTTTCATCTCTACCTAAACAAACTTACTAATTAGCATTATTATTTATCTTCATGACTTGTGATAATGTATTACCAAATTATCATCATCATCATCATCATCATCATCATCATCATCATCATCATCATCATCATCATCATCATCATCATCATCATCATCATCATCATCATCATCATCATCATCATCATCATCATCATCATCATCATCATCATCATCATCATCATCATCATCATCATCATCATCATCATCATCATCATCATCATCATCATCATCATCATCATCATCATCATCATCATCATCATCATCATCATCATCATCATCATCATCATCATCATCATCATCATCATCATCATCATCATCATCATCATCATCATCATCATCATCATCATCATCATCATCATCATCTTTTTTTATATTCTTTAAATTAACATTATTTATCTTCACAATTTTTTTTGAATATTTTTCATAGTGTACATCACAAATTATAATAAAATTGATTAACGTGATCTAATTTAGAATATGAAAAGGGTTATATTCACTTGAAAATTATTTATATTGTGATAAAATACTATCTTATTTATGTTCGTTGAGATATTTATTATTTATTCAACATTTAAAATTTATAAGGGTACAAATATAAAAATAATGATTTTTAGAATTTTAGTTTAAAAGAATAACTTAATGCTTATTATTAGATATTAAAAAAATGTCATTTATTCTTATACATTTAGAATTCAAACTAATTTAAGTCTATTCAGATTCAAAACATAAAATAAATAAATGAATGCCACCTAAGCCTTTTGACACCCTCTAGATTCCTAATAAAAACAAGTTTTTAATTAAATAACCGAAATAAGTTTTTAATTAAATAACCGAAATAACTAAAAATTAAATATTTTTTTATTATTTTGAATAAAAATTCAATTGAATACTTAAATAAAGCATTGTTCAAAAATATTTTTGCAACCATCCTATTTGATAATTTATATTGTAGTTTAATTTTAATTTTTTTCTCCGAAAGTTAAAAGATTTTAAGCTATAAATATAAAAACTATGTAACAAGAGTAAAGTAATTTAATATTTTAGGAGTTGTATGTATTTATTAATAAAAAAATTAAAAGAAATACTTTTTATAGAATGAAGTTCTACGGCAAGATAATTGTTTATTTTATAAATAAAATTGGAGGTATTTTAAAAAAGTAAAATTCAAAAGGAATGTTAAAAAGGTTTTAGAGGAGTGTTAAGAGTTCCACTAAAGAAAAAAAAAAGCTTTTTTTTTTTTAAGTTCCACTACCCAATGCCAGCCCAACAATTTCAATCCAATAAGTCAATAATAAAAATAAGTTTTCTACATTTTTTTAAATTTTTAATTAATAAAATAAATAAATAACCTAAAATCTAAAAACATGTTAGACCCATTTTATATAAGCATTAACCAAAAAATATTATTTGACAAAAATGTTTTGTAATTTTGCTATCTATAAAATATGCTTAGTTTTATCAATATACATATAGATTCATTTTCTTATGTGAACACACTATTAAGGCTAGTTTTATCAAGAGTAATGATACAGCCACAAACTCTTTTACAAACTTATTTTGTACAAACTGACGTGGCATTAATTCATTAGTTGAATGAAAATATAAAATAATTAAAACAAATCATGTTGGCTAAGTGATATTTAATTCAACGTCTTATCATCGGTTTATGAAAAATAAGATGTTATATCATTACTCTTTTATCAATATACATATAGATTCATTTTCTTATGTGAACATGCTATTAAGGAACGGGGTTTAATAAGTTAGTGTATACATGCTATTAAATCACATGGCTTTATAGTGAATTATATGATTTAATAGTATGTCTGCATTAAAAAAAAAAACATGAAGACACTCATATTTGAGAATGTACACACACATTAGTTTGTTGAGAAGGTCAAATTTAGAATTGAAATGGGTGATATCGAGAAAAAGGGTTTGTAAGAACTAACAACTCAAAAATAAATAAATAAAATAAAAGGCTCGAGCCTAGTCCATTCCAGTTGAGCTTTGGCCCAATCTTTGGACCGTTGAGCTCGGGCTAAATGTTGTCGAGCCTAAATTGGGTTGCCCATGGGCTCAAGCTTTATCTAAAGGAATACTCCAGTCCTCGATTCCCCACAAAATAATAATATATAACTGCACACTTAAAAAGTTCTATGGCACCCCAAGTTCTACATTATGTTATATTCTCCACAAATTCTACTTTATAAGATCATGAATCTGGTTCAATCTTCTCTCTTCGTCTTCAAGTGGAAAGTGCACGTTCGAATAATACTGTATGATGATGCAAGAAAGACAAGCAAAGCGACGGAATTTAATAAAAATGTTGACTTTAGTATTACCAGAGGTACATTTAGGGGTTGTTATTAATGTTTGAAGTTTAAAATTTTATTAATTTTTAGATCTTTTTAAAAATACGTTTGTTTTTTTTTTGTGAATTATTTTAGATTTTAAGACATTTACATCTAAATAAAAAAAGTAAACATTTGTAACTCTTCTTTGATTAGAAAAATGTCTCAATGAGAAGTAAATATTATATTCTAAAAAATATCTCTATAAAATATACATATTTCGTAAATTATAAAAATAAATCTTTCTTTTTTGTGTTGATTCACAAGGACATAAATATCGAATAATCATGTTTGAATTTTTTTTATTTATAAAAACAAACAAGATACCACTTATATTGAGATATTAAAAAAAACTCACAACATCTGAATGTTTGTATTTAAAATCATTCAGACGATATAAATATTCAGATCCATTCAGATTTTAAATCAAAAGAAAATAATACCTTAAATAAGTGGTTTGTTATGAATGTCTAAAACAAAATTGTGACATCACCTCTATTTATAGCACAAGTCTCGAGATAAATTTATTATTCTAATTGGTCCGCCATGTGTCCTTCATTAATTTGGGCCGGACCATTTATTTTCTTGTCGTTTGGATGCAACAGTGGCACGGTACTACTGTTACACCATAGTTTTCTCCACATTTCTAATAGATAAAAAATATAGTTATAATATATAAAAATTTATGTTTTTTTTAAATATTTTAATAACATTTTTACTTTAATAAAATGAGGATGTCTTCGTTAGAAACGAACTCTTTTTTATATGTATGAGATATGCTTCATTAAAAATCATACATTTTTAATTAAAGTATGAAATCTTAATTGGAACTATTAAAATCTTCACAATATAAACATTATGTGCAGATTTTTTTAAAAAAGATTATACTATTAAATTCAAATCCAATAATCCGAATTAAAATTCCACACTTTTAACTAAAATATTAGATTTGAGACTTTTATAAAATATCTGTGTGTGTGTGTCCGCGCGTGTGTGTGAGAGAGACGGGGAGAGAGAGAGAGAGAGAGGAGTGGGACATTTTGGGTGTATGCATGCATATAATTGCAAAGAAACAATCCTGAGATGACTTGACCCGTGCCAAGCACTCTGTTTCAATAAAAGGCATAGTCAATGATGAAATGTGACATATTGGAGACTGAAGTGCCCTTCCTCTGGATCAACTCAGCTCGGGTTGGGAGCGGGGCCAATGATATATTGACACTCACGACATTATACACAGCAATTGTACCCAACCACCTGTCTCAGAAACCGCGTTTGATTGTGTGAAATTATTGCCCCTACGGAAAAATAAAGCTGAGCACAAGCGCAAAACGCGTCGGCGGACACTGGACGCAGGTCGCCACTGAAAAAAAAACAAGTAATAAATTCGAAATTTTCCACAAAAGAGTTAAAAAACTGGCCACATTCAAAAAGGTTAAAAAATGGGATTAACTCTCTTGATTTTTTTTCTTTTGAGTTTTTAATAATTTATACTATGTGATATATGGATCTACCTAAGTTGCAAAAGTTAGAACGTACAATATCATTCATCTTCATTCGATACACACAGTAAGGTGGCGTTTATTTTTTAATTTAATTACTTAAAGTCACTTAATTTAATTAATTAAGTTAATTAAAGGTACTTATTTTTATAATTTAATGAGATTTTTTAAATAATTTTAACTTAATAAAATAAGTTAATTTTTTTAACTTTTTACTGAATGGAGAAATCTGAATTAAGTCAATCACTTACTAATGCCAAAAATACCTCTACTTTATAATTTATTTTTCATGTCTATCCCAAAACTCACCCATAGACATTTACCCCATATAAAAATATCCATATTTTTTCTTTCTTATATTATATACGATAAAATTTAAAATTTATGATATTTTATATATTAAAATTTCAAAATAATTATATATTCACTTAAATATAATTTTACTTATAAATATTAAAATGTTGTGATATTTAATATATTATTTATTTAACATTCAAATTTAATAAAGATATAAATATAAAAATACATATTTTTAACTTTTTAAGTTAAAAAATAAATAATTTAATATTTATTTTCTAAGATTTAAATAAAAAAATAAATATATTATTTAAATTTAAATATTTAAATTTATTTAAAATTTAAATTAATTCACGTCTATTTAGATTTAAAAAAGATTTAAAAAAAAATTAAACGCCTAAGTGTCTCGGGAACCGCGTCCGATTCAGTGAAATCATTGCCCCTGCGCAAGAATAAAGCTGAGCACAAGCGCAAAAACCGCGTCGCTGGACACAAGACACAGGTCACCAAAAAAAACGTGTAATAAATTCGAAATTTCCGAGAAGAGTTAAATAACTGACCACATTCAAAAAAGGTTAAAAAATGGGATTCACTCTCTTGATTTAATTTTTTTTTTGAGTTTTTAATATTTTATACTATGTGATATATAATACTAGTACGTGGATGGAATTTAATTTTTTATTTTTTAAATTTATTAATCACTAATTAATTCGTAAATTTTTATTCAAGAGAAATTTATATCATGGGGGCGGGTCTTCTCTTTTTTTTTGAGAATATCATGGGGGCGGGTCTTAACCGTAAAAAATCACCGAGTACCTAAAGAAAACGCCTCGATTCGTGGTGACATAAATAATTACGAAAGAAACATGTTGAGGGGGAGAGAAAGACGAGAAAAAACTGAAAGAAATAATGGGAAAAAAAAGGTAGAGAGAATGGGTGGGTAGAGAGAGTAAATTACTCCCAACTTTCTCTCATTCTTTCCCTCCTGCACCACTCCAACAAAAATCGCGTTGATTGATTTGTGTGGTGCTTGTATCGCTGCCCGTGACTGTGACAAGGTAGAAACTTATATTGGCTTAGGGCGCAAATGCCATTTCGGATTGGGGTCCAACGCCAGAACCCATCAATTTTAATAATAAATTTTTTTAAAAGGAAGGATATATGTTTCATTCGTAATAAATGTTATATTTATTATTTATATTTTTAATTAAGTTTTTAATTATCTATCTCATTCCTTTTCTTAAGAGATAATATATAAAATTAGTTTTGTTTCCTTCATTTACTATTCCACTTCTTCTTAGAGGGTTTTGTAATATTCTTGAATAGTTAGGCACTAAAATTAAAGAGAAGATAAAAATAATTAGTCTTGTGTAAATATCAAAAGAGTGTTTGTATTTTTTATTTATTTTAATCCCAATTATTTGTGTTGGATTTAATTTAAATTTTAAAATATCACATTTTAAATGACTATTTTATCATTATTTTCACAATTACTTCTAGTATTACTTAATATGAAGGATGGAATAAGTAACTTAAATTTAATAAAGATGTAAGTAGTAAATATGACATATCACACATATATTCTCTCTTTTAAAAAATAGGAAAATTATTACTGCACTACCTCTACTTTGTTTTATGTTCATCCAACCACCACAAAATTCTAATATGTTCTCTGCACCACCTTTCTTTTTAAATTTGTATCAACTAACCCTTTTTGCAATAATATCATTAAATAATTTAAACAAAAATAATTTTACTTCTAAATAAATTAAAAGACCATTTTATCTTATAAAAGCTTTGAAAAATAAAAAAATTATAATGATAAAAATACCCCTAATTTTAATAAAAAATAAATTTCAAAATTATAATTTTTATTTTTAATAAAAATCTAAATAAAAATTATAATTATAAAAATAATTGCAAAATTTTGGAATTTAGTAAAAATCCCCTAAATTATTAAAATTTTGGGATTTATTTTTTAATAAATAAATTCATTTATTTTAATAAAATTTTACAAAATTATAATTTTTTAATAAATTAATTCAGTTATTTTTATTAAAATTTTGCAAAATTATATTTTCTAATAAAAATAAGGTAATTATTAAAATTTTGTAAAATCTAAATTTAATAAAAATAAGCTAGCACCTCTATTTGGGATTTATTTTTTATTAAATTTAGGAGTATTTTTATAATTATAATTTTCTTATTTTTTAAAGTTTTTATAAAATAAAATAGTCTTTTAATTTATTTAAGGATAAAATTGTCATTTTATTTAAATTATTTAACGATGTTAGTTCAAAAGTGACTAGTTAATACAAATTAAAAAAAAGACGGTATAGAGAACATATTAGAATTTTATAGTGGTTTGATGAACATAAATTAAAAGGTAGTGCAATGATAATTTTCTTAAAAAATATATAAGATAAAAAAAATTAACAGGACTCAGCAGTCCAATAACATCCTCTCGTCGACTCGTCAACTTATCTTTAAATAGAGGCCACTTACATGTAATGTAAAGATCTTGACTTTAGAGTATTTGGCGAAATTTTTTATTCTATTTGTTTTGCAATTTCAATACCAAAGGAAATTAAAAAAAAAAGTTTAAAATTTATTCCATTTTTAATTCTTGAATTTTAAAAATAAAACCTAAAAAAAGTTAAGAAGATGTCTTTTTATTCCATTAAAACTATTACAAAATAAACAAACAAATAAATAAGAATAATATTATTTTCAAATCAGATATTTAGAATGATAGAATATAAAAAGTTGAGATAATGAATTAATGATCAGATAATAGAAATGGACTTTGTATTTATATAAACTGATTATTTTAAAATGAACCAATGCATATAATAATTTTCTTTGTAGAGAAGAGAGAAAGAAATTTTTTCATTTACTGATTTTTGAGATTACAAAGTTTTTAATACAAAGTAAAAGAAATACTAAAAGTCAAAGATTCTAATATTAAATAATTAATTTTTTAGAGGAAATTGAAAAGATAAATAATTTAATTTTTTTTAGAAAGACTAATAATGAATGAATTAATGGTTAAATAATATTATTAGTTATATCTCTTTAACATTAATGCTATCAAATATAGATTTTCATAAAAAATAATTCTTAACTGTAGGATAATTAATAAATTAGAGAGATGTTAATAAGTTTTTTTATGTCTTAAAATACGTAATTTAAAAAAAAATTATTAAAAAAAATAAAAAATAAGCCCTTCACATTACAGCCTCTTACAAACTAAATTGTAGATCCCATTTGAGCGTACAGCCTTGTGAGAAGCTGTACCTTACATGTAATGTAAGGTAGCAAAATCCTTAAATAAAAGGCCAAGCTCTTTCAAAAAATAAATAAAAGGCCAAGCAGCCTCTGTTGATCACACTCACACACTCAAACTCACACAGGCTGGCCTGGTCAGTTAATTGATCTCGAGTCGAATTTCAAACCTCAAAATTAATCAATGGCCGACTGTAAAGAAGCAGGTGTGTGGAATGGTACAGAGTTCAGGATTCATCTTGGGGGAAGGAAGAATAATGAGGTGGATGTTAGGGTTGCACGCAAGAAGGAGGTCATAATAAGCGAGCGTGACAGCGGGAATCTGATTGCACGTTCCAAGTTGCCAAGAAAGGCAGATCCTCGCTTTACTACGGTGATGGACGATGGGTTTCTCGTTGTTATTTTCGATCGACTGAGCTTCGGCAGAAAGATTTGGAAAGTTTTGCTTGGCGGAGCGATTCTCGTTGGTGCCATTTTTGGTTGCGTATCTGATGTAGAAGATATTGCCGACCGCCACCGCGGTTCAGATGACCAGACAAATGGCTGACCAGACAAGTGGCGGGCAGTATTACGGAGTGCCACCGCAGTTCAGTACGTACGTAGGAGGAGCGAAAAAAAATTTGATCTACGCTCATTTCATTTGCCTTGTGTTCATGTAGTTTGTTGTCTATTTTCGTTTGTTCAAAAAATATATAATGTTGTTCTTAACTGGTGTGAAAACTTTGTAGGAGAGGTTATCTGTCCGTAGCCGATTGGGAGAGAAAATTGAAGTCTGGCCATAATATGGGACACGACCTCCTTCAAGGTGATTGGATCCCACTGGGTTAGGAGACCTTATTTTATTTGTTTAATTAAATAAAATTGTTACTATTTTATTTTATTTTCAAACTTTAGGCATTAATTTTTGTTAGCATTAGGATTGGGTTGACCGTAACCGAAGCAAACCTAAAATTTATTGCGGGTTCAGTTCGCTTTGGGTCGGAGCTTTAAACCATTTTTGGTTCAAAATTTGAAAATCGATCGGGTTGTATTTTTATTCGGATAATTGATCGGGTTGTATTTTAGTTCAAGTGGAATAGTCAACGCAATCGGGTTAACTAAATAAATTGAAAAAAAATTGCCAAAATTTTTTTAAAAAACCCATATATAGGGATGGAAAAATCTATATCTAGGAATGGCAATTTTGCCGGTAGTAGATTTATATTTTTATAATTAATATATTTTAATATAACTGTAATAATTAAAATTTATAAAAATTATTAAAATAAAATTATGGGTTGGTTGTGAATACCAAACCCACCTTCAACCTGCAAATGAGTGGGTTTGGATGGATTTGCGGGTGTCATGACCATCTTTATATATATCCATCTAACCTTAACATACTAAGTCACAAACAAGCACTATCTAGTATCTACTTAGCGGTCGCCTCCTCTTCTTCTTCCTTTATTTCTTCATTTCTTCTTCTTCTTCTTCCTTGTCTTTTTCATCGTCTTCTTCTTCTTTTTTATCTCACATTAATTAATTGTTATTTACTTTTTATGTTAATTGTTAAATATATAATTCTTTAACTACTAATTAGTTAATTTTTGGATGGGATCATGAGAAATTTTTTTGTTAATTAGTTAGTTTTTAGTGGGATTTGAGAAAGAATAAATCTGTAGAGTTAGGGTTTATAACCAATTGAACCTAAATTTGTAACCTGAACAAAACCGAACCGAACCATGATAACAACAAACCCTACTATGGGGCAAGCTTCGAGCTATCTTGGATACTTGAGAAGTTTAGGGAGTTCTTATAACAATGGTAACCTTTCTAGCATGTTGAAACCTTAGGGAGTCTAAGATCTTTCCTTATTAAGCAAGGATAATTCCTTTAGGAAGGAGTTTTTCTTGCTATGATCCTCGGTAAAAAGTTCTTCTCTCTCTATATCTCCTTTTACTAGGGAGTCGTTCTCTCTTTGGGGCTCCCTCTATTGGTGGGTTCTTATTACTTAGGTGCTTCCTCTGCTAGGAAGTTCTTCCCACTTTGGGGCTTCCTCTTTTCACTTGGGGCTCGCTCTATTGCGGAGTTCTTTTCATTTTAAAATAATCCTTCTATTATAGAGCTTTTCTCACTTTAAGGCTCCCTTATTAGGGAGTTCTTCTCCTCCATCTATTAGAGAGTTTTTCTCATTTTGAGACTCCTTCTGAGTAGGGACGGACAAATTCAGGTTCAAATTAACTCAATTAGGTTTTGGACTAATTGGATTGGAAAAAATAATCTGAACTCAATCTGAACTTATAATTCAATCTAATCCCATCGGAATATAGTTCGGATTGGATTAGATCGTGTCAAAAATTTATGTCATAGATGGCTTATGTGTACATTGGTTTATTCGATTTTTTGAATCAAACCTAATTTGATCCAGTCAGATTAGCAAAAATCTAATCCAATCGGATTGGAGTCTTCATCCGCATTTGACCCAAACCCAAATTTTTCAAATCGAATCGAGTCGGGTTGGGTTGGGTTATTGACCCACCCCTACCTCTGAGTATTCTTCTCATTCTAAGGCTCCTTCTAGGAGTTCTTCTCACTCTATGACTCCCTTTGTGAGTTCTTCTCACTATTGGATGATCCCTTAATTAGGAAGTTCTTCCCAATATGGAATCAACTTAGGCTACATTAATTTGGCATTACGATGAAATTTCATCAATTTTTTGCCTTAGCTTCTCTTGTGTGATTTTTAGGTTTTTAAGTTTCTTGTTCATCTCTTTCAACAGTCTTTTTTTTTTTCTTTTGTTAGTATCTTGTTTCAACTTCTTTATGGTTTTGAGAGTGAAATTTTAAATACGTAGACTCCTTTGTGAAGAAATTAGGCTCCTTTAAAAGAAAAATAAAAATATTTTGAAGAAAGTCGCATCATTATAGAGAAATATCATATCTTTGTGGAGAACGGTCAAGTCTTTATGACATCCTTTGGAGAAAGGTGAGTGCTTTTGGTGAAAAGTGGATCTTTTTTAGTAGAAAAAGATGGTTTCTTTATAAAGAAAGATGGATTCATTCTTAGAGGAAAGAGGTTTCAGTTTTTAAGAAATATGAACTCTTTATGGGGAAGTAAGTACTATTTATATGGAGAAAGTTATAGGTGATCAGCTTTTTGCTCGATTCTCACAAAATGCACCAAAATATTTGATAAAATTCTAGTCAAGCCATTTTCCTGCCCAAAACATTTAAGGATTTGCTGCTGAAAATGATCTCTCTAGTTTTTAGAGCACAGAAGTGATAGCTTTGTATTTTTTTTTTACAAGAATGAAGAATGAGGTAGTGCTTTTTTTTCCTTTTTTGATTGTATTAAAATTAATTTGTTTACTAAGTTGTGTGTTTTTGCTTAATCTATTCTGCCCACTTAGATTTAACTTTGTTGAATTTGTAATTAATCCTAGAAGTATCCTGCTGAGGATTGCAACACAAAGAAGCAAATTAAAAACAAACACGAGAAGAGGAAGAAAAATAATTAATTAAACAACATAGTTGCTTTAAACACTACAAAAATTACAAAAAAAAAAAATGCTTCACTTTAACTGACAAGCATGGCAATTTTCATCAAAGTTACAAACTCTAAATTTTTTTTATGACAATGGTGGGCAATAAATTTGATAAACAAACTAGAACAATTTGACCAATATACATAAATATCTAAGCTCAAGACCTTCCGGGCTGGAGTTGCACAAAATTTTGTGCTCTTCTTTGTGTGAATATCGGCGTTGCAAATATAAATATGAAGAAAAAGTGAAAATGTGAAAAGAGACCTCCTTATAATGAAATAGACTTGACTTTATATAGTGGAGTGCTCCTGAGAGTGTTCGTGGCCCTTTTTAGATACATGACGAGCTGTGGTTGACTGTTCCTCTCCTTAAGTAGAGGTCTTTTAACAATATTATTGTGAAATTCAAATATAACAAGTTCTTCTCATCAAAATACAAATATATATATATATAGGTGTCACATTTGACATGTTGTGTTTCCTTAGTAAAGGGTGTTATTTGAATCATGTGATAGTCCTTTTGGGCCGTCAGGTGCAAATAGGCTTGTTAGGGAAGTGGTCTCCCTGGACAGCACTTTGTAGTGGCTGTTTATGGGTTCTTCTAATAGAGTTGAGCTATCTCAATGAAGGGATCTTTCCATAACATGGCCAAATATCTAAAGAGGCCCTGTTACTATTGTTGTGGTCTCCATGTAACACGTAGCAATGCTTGGACATAAGTAGCAGACAATTTTTTTTTTTGGGTGAGATTTTAGGGTGGCTTATACCCTTTCATCTTATTTTTACCTTTCAACTCTCATCTTAGGCTTGTCAAGAGCTTGATAGCCAAAACACTCTCTTGAACACATTTCATCACTTCATTGGCCTATTCAAATTTCACCATTAAGATTACCAATCTATTTTACTCCAACTTTGCTTAACGCAACTAATTATGGATGGCCTACCCACAATATAATATACTTTTGTGTGCATGATTTCTTATATTAAAATAAAATTACTTGATGTTTAGCTTTTATTTATAACGTCTTTGTCATCAATTATTTAATGTGTGTGTATATGACATTAATTAATTTTATTATTAATTATTAATATATACTCAATCAATAGATGATAAACAATATGTCACATCAATCAAGATAATATTACTGTTTAAATGGCCCACCAAAGAATGAAACAAATTTTTTTTTTTGAAAGTAAAAATCTATCTTAAGTCATTTCCATAACAATAAATTATTGATGATACATAAATAAGATATAAACTAAGTATCTCAACTAAATAAATATATCTTTATTCATTAATCATATGGTTTTTTATGATAAGAAAGAGTTTCACACCGCCTGAATTTGATGATGGTAAAGAATGCATTGCCTTTCAGTTCTTATTGATAATTTTTCAAAATGTCTTCTGGAAAAAAATCCTTTTAATACAAGTAACTTGATATGAAAATATTAAAAATAAAAATAAAAGAGTGGGCAAAGCTTAAATAAGTATTTTCACCAGTGCCTCCCTCATGATCGCGTTGCGTGTATATGTTGGGCTTTTAGTACCTTTCCTTAAAGGTTTAAGTAGACATTGCTCTGATGTATTCTTGGGAATGATTTCATACTGCTTCTTAGGAAACTTAGACGATTGAAAGAAGCGCTAGCCGTCTCATGTTATGTCTCACATGATGCATAATTTAACTTTTCCTAGTATTTGCACCCGTGGCTAAGTGGTAATTGTGGGGATTCAAATTTTTTTAAAAAGAAATTGTTATTAGTTTTACAAACATTCTCTAGCACAATAATATGTATTTTTTAACATGTAGATTCAGAATTTTACAATATTGTAAACTAATTTTTCAGTTGTTTACGACATCGTAAAAATCTTTTACAATGTTGTAAAAGATTACATACATTTATAGTGTTGTTTTGAAGACTTTTTCCTCATATGCATAAGGAGACATATGTAAGCACATTAATATTTGGAGAGATATATATATCTCTATCCCTATCCAAAATTTAGAAGGAGCCCTAATATGATATATAACTCCGAGACATATAACAAAAAATTGATTATTTATATAAAGTTTTCACTAAGCTCATTTACGGCTTAGGCAAACAATTACTCAACAAAAGAATAAGAGTTTTGCTTTTCGCCGCTTACAATCAGGGGCGAATTCAAGACTTTTGATTAGTGTGAGCTAATTTATAAATTTATTGTAAATATTTGTGTAAATGTCAGTGTATATATAAGAGCAAAATAATACATATATCAAGTAATGCGACATTAAAACTCTTAACAAAATTCATATATTTAATAAACAAATGACAACAGTACAACAAATAAACTTTTTACTTAAATAATTAAAAGTTGACCATAAAAAATTATTTATGAAATCTTTTTCTATTATTGACAGAGAAAGTAAAATATTTGAGTAATTGGGTACAATGAAAAGTAAAAAGCATGTAGAAAATTGAAGGAAATAAACCATAAAATAAGATTTTTTGTTAATTAATTGTTATTATATGCCATTTTGTAACTTTTGCGGAGAATCATTTTGTAACTTTCTAATACAACTGATGATTTTATAATATATTTGACATACTTTTTTTTTCAATTAGACCAAACAATAACGTTTTTTTTTATAATAAATTAAAGTAGTAATCACATTTTAGACTCTAATATATTATTTTATAAATTAAGTCTCTAACTCGTAAAAGAAAGAATTGAATGAAATGGGGACATAGTTTAAAATAAAATAAAAACTTAATTACTATATGAAAATTAGAAAAATCGAAGGGATAACGTGTGGTCTAGCCCACCTTTAGTTCACCACTACTCGATGGAGTTAGAAAAATGGGATTTTACTTGGGACTCAATTTCAGCTGTGGAAATATTTATAAGTGGATTCCTTAGATCCTCCAAAATCTCAGCAGTAAAAATAGAATAGTTAAGGTTTTTTTTTTTCTTTCTAAATTTTTATGTTATTTTATATCTAATATATCAATCACAATATTATAAAGATTTAGCACAACACTAGATTTAAATCCGTTACTATAACAAATTGTAGCAAAAAAATAAAACCAATATTAGATTAGATCTCTAAAGATACTGACTACCCCACCTGAAGCCCTAGACACACTGATTTTTTTAAGATTGCTTGTAAAATTATATTTTAATTAGCATGCAGACGTGCCAATATTTTCTTTGGGTACGTATTTCAAAAATTATCTTATAATTAATATTAATGACGTTGCGTTGCTTGATATATGTACTTGGCTAAAAATTATTTTATACAGTCGAGCATGGTTTGGGATTCTATGCCTACAAGAAGCGAAACCTTATCCATGTATACATAAGGAGATACATACACCCTTATTGGTATTTATAGAGAGATGAGAAGTGCTACCGACAGTCGCTAGCTTCTTCTTTTACCACGTGTTTCATTATTTTGATATTTGTGTAATTTTAATTTAATATTAAAATATTGACAACTTTTAATTTTATTTTAATATCATATCTTTATACTGAACGAATTTACCGGAATATCTTCATCCTCTCCCTCCCTCCAAGTGTTTTTCTTCTTTTTCTCCTCTATACGTACTGCAACTTCTTCATTTTTTCATCAAATTCTTTTCTAACCTACGGAAATGAGGATAGTGATGGATTATTTAGTAGAGGATTTTGCATTAGGCTCACCGGAAATTCAATCTTCAGTTGGGTGAATCGTAAAAATAAAATTTAAAAAATATTCTATTTGAAAAAATAAATAACAAAATTATCTTAATCATGTAGTTATGACCGTGGACACCTAAAAAAAATACCATATTAGAATTTTTTATTTTTTTAAGCTTTCAAAAAATAAACAAGAAAGAAAAGAAATTGATGAAAAAAATGAAGAAGTTGTAGCGGGCAAGAGGAGAAAAAGAAGAAAAACAGTTGGAGGGAGAGAGAGGATGAGGATATTCTGGTAAATTCGTTCAGTATGAAGATATGATATTAAAATAAAATTAAAAGTTATCAATATTTTAATATTAAATTAAAATTACACAAATATCAAAATAATAAGACACGTGGTAAAAGAAGAAGCTAGCGACTGACATAGTCGCTAGCACTCCTCATAGAGAGATATATCTATCCCTATCTAAATTTTAGGTTTATAAACAACCCGGTAAGTGCTCGAGGTCATGCCCTGCCGTCAATATCTCGAGGGTGAGAGCCCACCAGAGTCTTATACATAGCCCATAGACTTGAGAGTCCACCAAAGTCTTCTACAGCCCATAGACTTGAGAGACAAAATTTCTAACCTTGGAAATATTTACAATAGTGGACTCATGAGTAATTGAGTATTCTCAAAACTCAGCAGCAAAAAGAGAATATTTGGATAACCCAGGATGATAATGCATAATCACCACTAAAATCACATATAACAAGCAAATTAGGATGTTTGTCCTATGCGATTCCGACCCAAGATAATTGGATTTGTCGAGTTAACTATGTACTGGCTCTCTTGATAAATCAATAAAAAGTTCTAATTGTACAATATGAACTTAAACAAAACAAAAATAAGAAAATATTATAATGGTTGACAGACACCAACAAGTGGTGGGACGCCCACTGGTAGATTTAGATCTCTAGAGATACCAAATACCAAAACTTAAAGCCCCCGTTTCTCTTTGGCTGTTTGAAAGCAACTGTTTCAGTGCCCCTAGTTTTGCTTCAACTGATCATTTCCAATGCTCATAAACATTAAAATAATAAACAATCAAAGTTTCCGTATAATAAAATAAAGCCAATTTGTCATACATAGCATTGACATGATGGGAATTACAAGGGGCCAAGGGGAACTTTTCCTTAGAAAAATAAAAGAAGAACCATCCTTGCTTTACGAAGTGAACATGATTGACTAATTGATCAGAGAAAATCACATGGCCGGTCATGAATTAAACTTGGACCTGCACTCTTCAAGGTATCCCAAGAATTTTCCTTGCAATGATGTCAGAACTTAGAATTAACCTTTAACTACCACCACCGCATTAATAACAAAATGGTCAAAAAGGAAAAAAAAAAAAAAAAGTAAGAATGTGAGCACGGTCTCTAAAAGCTATAAATACCCTCTTTGTTACCCATCTTTATGATCAGATAGAAACATAACAAAAGATGGAGATCCCTATTCCTGTGATAGATTTTAATGAACTTGAAGGGGAGAAAAGGAAGAAAACAATGGCACTTCTGCATCAAGCTTGTGAGAAATGGGGCTTCTTTCAGGTTAGACTTAGAGGATGATGGTGTTATCTTTATTTCAATTGAAATATCTGTGATTGCCACTTCATTGTAACTAATATAAATGCACTTTAAGCACTACAGGTTGATAACCATGGGATAGACAAAAAGTTGATGGAGAAGGTGAAGCAACTGGTGAACTCACACTATGAAGAATATTTGAAGGGAGGTTTCTATGATTCAGAGTTGGTTAAAAGCCTGGAAAAGGAAAACAAGGACAACATAAGAGAAGTAGACTGGGAAAGCACCTTTTTCATATGGCATCGCCCATCCTCAAACATCAATGAAATTAGAAATCTGTCAGAGGATTTCCGGTGAGTCATTCTGATGCTCAATTACCAATGATTCTCTAACATAACTCTTCCAAAATAATATGATTGTGCATACTGAGCTACATCTGATGCATAATGCAGCAACACAATGGAGGACTACATAGCTCAACTAATAAAGCTAGCAGAGAAGCTTTCTGAGCTCATGAGTGAGAATCTTGGTTTAGAGAAGAGTTACATAAAGAATGCATTCTCAGGGGAAAACGGTCCTTCTGTGGGGACAAAAGTAGCAAAATACCCTCAATGTCCTTATCCGGAACTTGTCAGAGGACTTCGAGAACACACTGACGCAGGTGGAATCATCCTCTTGCTCCAAGATGACCAAGTTCCAGGTCTTGAATTTTTCAAAGATGGAGAGTGGGTAAAGATCCCTCCATCCAGAAACAACACCATATTTGTTAACACAGGTGACCAAGTGGAAGTTTTGAGTAATGGGAGGTATCAAAGTGCTTTGCACCGCGTCATGCCTGAAAAGAATGGAAGCAGACTCTCCATTGCAACCTTCTATAATCCTGCTAACGATGCTATTATTTCTCCAGCTATCAAACTCTTATACCCCAGTTACTACAGTTTTCAAGACTACCTGAAGCTTTACGGCACCACCAAGTTCTCAGACAAGGTCCCTAGACTTGAATCCATGAAGGAGATTGCCAATGGACGCCAGATCCTCCTTTCATAAAATTATCAACTACTTAAATGATTGCTATGTAAGGGATCATCAGTTTGATGCTGTTATGTTTTCTGCATAGAATATGTTCTTTAAATTCTTAACTAGCATAAAGAGTTATGTTGTTAAATTCTAAAGGAGATGAAAATGACACTTTCTATTTCCTATGTTTATCATTCATCTATACTGATGAATATTCTAATAAGGTTATAAAAATCAACCAGTTTACTTCACTATGAAATCCAGTTACCAAAGAGACAACTAATTAAAGGCATAACCAAGATATTCATCAAGAAGTTGACCAAAGTATGTAAAATATTATCAAGCATTCTTACGTCACCAAAGCCAAAAAAAGAGGCCAAATAGATATTGTGAGCTGTTTCTGGTGATGTGAGAGATGAGATAAGACTAGATATTGTGAGCTGAGAAAAGGTGAGTTGGTTAAATTGGAGCCTAGGGAAGTTCAAATTGTACACAAGCACTTGTTAGGGACTCATATTTGTCCCTGTGTGGTTATGGGGTTGTGTAAAATTCAAATCATTAGTTAAAAACAGACTTATTTCTTTTTAAGTTAATTTTAAATAAAGAAAAAAAGGGAATAGAATTGGTAATCCAAAACCACGAGTCTCCCTGTGCAATACACTTTCTCATTTGATTGTTTAAGTCATACAAGTTGAGATATGGAAAACTACAGAAATGAAATTGGAATAAGATTTCCCAAACTGAAGCATTTATGACATACTTATGTCTTCAGAATGTGTCTAGAACCAAAATAAAGAAAAGATTTCCAGTATATCATTAATAACGGCAGGCCATGCTATCCGTAAAGTACAGTTACCTATGGCGAATTATGGGACATTTTGGGGGTATGACCTGGGAAAATTTTCAGTTTGCAACAGATTTAGAAATAACCCCCATCACATTCTTAGATTTTTGGAGGTAGCATTTATTATCATTAGCATCTAGGAGGGCAAAGAACACATATATAGCAAGACATGCCCATAATAACAGCATGATTAACTCTGTGAATATTGTGAGCATAGTTATCAATCTAAACATATGAAAATCAATATAACTAGTAGTACTTTAGAGAAATGATCAAGAGTTTCAGCATAACTACAGTTTGCTTCCAGAATAGAACACACACAGCAACACCCAAGAAATGATCTAAAGTATTGATCAATATCAACTTTCCAAATGAAAGCTAAAAAGTTGAGCAAATTTGAGTTTTCCCAGAGACTAATTCCTCACATGGCAAGCAAAAAAAAAAAAGTAAAATAAAAATAAATTGAATAATGGCTAAAAGTTAGCCAATTTTGATAATATTGATTTGGTGACAATAGTATTTGTGTGCTGAACAGCTTCAACCAGTAGAACCTTATGCAAAATTAACAAGGGAGCACATTTGTTGACTAAACATAACAAAAAGTTTCCAAATTTTAAAGATTTTGAAAACCTTTCAGCCAATTCCCGGACTCGGTAAATAATGTGATCAACAGAATCCTGGGTTAAATGAACATTATGATTCAATATGTTTTGGAACAGCGTAAATAACGATTCTGTCCATACCAGTTCATTGAAGATAAGACTTTGGTGGCATGGAAGACAGATGCATTTCCTTTCAGCTTCTGCTCCAGAAAGAACCTTCTGGCAGAAGGCTGAAACATGACCTGGGTGCAAGCATTCCCTCACAATCCTTGTTATCATTTCGCATACAGCATTGTTGATACCCCCTTTCCGCAGAAACAATGGAAACAACAGTGCATGCACAGCCGCCCTCTGATGGATTTTGCAGTACTCTATCATTGCACTCATAAGCACACGAGAAGCTGGTTCCTCAAGGACCAATAACTTTGGAAGGACAACCGAACAGAGGACCTGACTTGGCCAAGAAAGTTCCTCATCACTTCCATTTGATAAATGTGAAATCAAAACTGAAGCCATCTCATCATCTGCTTTCCAAGGTTCAATCACACCCAAAACAGCAAAAGAATCAACTCCTTTATCTAAACAAAGTCGACGCATTTCATTAGCTAAGCCTACAGTTTTAGAACCAGATTCAAAATTCACAATCCGCTCTCTCAAATCCCTGGCAAGTTCTTCAATCTCACTCGATAGAGTCACATTTACAGGACAATCAATCTCAATTTCACTCACTTCATGTTCAACATTCTCTCCAAGATCACTTGACGAATCCTGATCACTGTTATTTTCACAAGAACTGAAAAGCTTTCTTGAATTGAGCTCGTTGGGCGATATAGGAAGCCAAGGAAGAAGCAAATCGTCATCATTAGTCACGAAGTCCTGAATCCACCCAGGCAGAGACTCAAACTCTTCAACAACTTTTTGTTCCTCAGAATCCAAGCTCAAACCAGAAATCCGCTCATTATTTGACTCAGACAGTACATCGAGCAGATTGCGGGCAGCTCTCTTGGCCCAGAAATTGCTCCCCACATCACCACCACCACCCAAAACATCCCTGGCCAGCCTACATAAATCATGCCCACTAAATAACTTATTCTCAAGAGCAAGAAACGATAAGATCCTCGACTGAACAAAACAAGGTAGAGTCTGTATAAACATAACCCTGTTATAAATGTAAATCCAAAACAACCCATCAGTCACTCAAAAATTTGCCTCCCTAACCCTAATCCTAACCAATTTAAGCGAGATCTGTTTTGGGCTTACGTTTTAGTGGTCGGTGAAGAAGATGAATCGTCAACAGTGACATTGCAGGGTTTCGCGAGCATGGCAATGAGTGAGCCTGCAGTGATCGGGCTTGAGGTTGACGATGATGACGTGGCAGTGGCACCGAAAGACTGTTGCAGCCACAGAGACGCTTTCGTTTCTGGTGTTGGGTCGTTCAAAAAAATGTCCATGAGTGGGACCCACGACTCCATTTTTTTGGTTCTCTTTCTCAGGTGTGAGCTGTGACTGAGACTTCTCTGCAAGTGTTTATTTCCTTTAGTACGAAAAGACGCGGGAAAAAACTGTTTGTTTACGTTGGAGGTTGAGTTGAATAAAACTTGTTGCCAAACGGCCCCGGAATATTGCCGAGCATATTCATGCCACGCGAAAACTTCTATCTCTTGTACCAAACGGACGCGTTTAGGAAATAAACCGCCTTTTGAGTGACGTGTTTCTACGATCGGCTACGGATCACGTGGCACCGCCACAGGCGATGCCGCGGGCTTTCTAGCTTGTACGTGCACACCATCGTATGGCTTTGTGTGTATTATTGTTTTGCCTGATTGCTTATTTTATTTTGATATTTTTAAGTAGTTTTTTTTTAAACATCAGTGTTACAATTAAACAACTATTAATATACGTCTACTCTATTCATATTTTATAAAAGTAAAAATTAGTTTCACACAATTATTTTATAATTGAGAAAGAAATTAATGTCACTAACCATTCGGCCAAAAGTTGAGTCACTAAGTAATTATTCATTAAAAAAAAATATTACTATTTTACAAGTTAATTAACGGAAGGATGAAAAAAATAGTAAATTGTTATGTTATAAAGGTTAATTTAGTGATTTGTTACACTTCAATAATTCTTTTAATAATTTATTATTTTGATATAACTAGAGTAGTAAAAGAATAATAATCCTTTAATCCTTTATTTATTTATTTATCTTTTCATAAGAAATCTCACTTATACGTCCGTGAAAGAGATTTTTGTGTAAAATCATAAGAATGAATATAACAATCAATATTCTGTTGGCACAATTGTTGTTCCCTTAGGAAAAAAAAAAAAATAGCGACATCACATAATTGTTGTTTGCTGACAATTAGTATGTTATTTTATAATCTTTTTTTTTTAATCTTGAAAAAGATATGAAGATCGCATATAAATCAAATTTGTTATTTTCACATTTAAAGCTTCAGAAAGAAAATTGAAGGAACGCGACTCAAGATGCACTTCATTAATTATATGATAGCTGCTCTTTAGCCCTAATTTTATCCATATACATATATATATATATATATATATATATATGTGTGTGTACGATTTTTTTTATCACTTTAAATGAATATGTTAAATTTAAAATAAAATAAAAATAATCGACAACCATAAAAAAATTTTGCATGTAAATTAAAAAGTAGTGCTACACATCTCAAATTATTTATTTTAAAAAATAATTTTTAAAGATGTGGCATTTATGAATTAGTTAGTAAGGACAATACAACTAATTCACTTGAATTTTGTAAAGAATTACCAACTAATTAATGAATGACATACTAGTTGGGATAGAATTTGAGATTAAAAAAAAATTTAATATCTATCATTACTCGTAAATTAAATTTGCTTAACTAATTTTAAATCCTAATTGTACTATTGTATGAGACATTCTTTTGTAGTTTGTCGGCATTAATATAGCAATAAATAAACATGTTAAGAGACTGTTGCGTCATATATTCTTGATGATATTTTTTTTAGACTAATAATATAATCATAAATTTTTGTACAAACAGATGTGGCATGATAAAATTAATTGAATTAAATATCTCTTACCCCACATGATTTATTTTTATTATTTTATACTTTCATTCAATCGATAAATTAATGTCAAATCAATTTGTACAAGAGTTTGTGGCTGTATTATCACTCTTTTTTTTATAATGATAAAATTTTTAATAATGTCCAATTTGTAAAGTTGGAATATAAATTTGTACTTCAGTTTGATATATTATTTAAATTTTAATATGGTATGTGTTAATTTTTAATTTTTTATATTAATGAAAAAATAACAAACTTGAATTTTACCCAGTAGATGTTAAATTGAAAACTTAAAAGCAACAACAGCTGGTCAACGTCCGTCAGCAGTCAGCACTAGCAGCTATTGTAACTTTGTAAGGTGGTAGCTTGTGATAGGGAAGAATTGGTTGTTGGTGCTTTTGGAATTTTAAAATTTAAATAATATTAAGTACAAAAATAAAATAAAAATAATTTTCTATTGTTAAAATAATACCAAAATATAGACTAAACATGACCTATTTTGGGGGCTAACATAATAAAAATCAAATTTAATCCAGTTTTTTTCTGTCCAAACTAGACCCATTGGAGATGGAGGTGCAGGTCAAACACATCACAAAAATAATTTTGTCAAAATACATCATTTTTTTAAAAGAAGAGTTTGTATGAATAACAACATTTCTTATAAGTTACACCACACTAAAAAGTCAATAAAAGCACTTCTTTAACCTTCAAAGTGTCTTTTACTCTATTAGTTGAGTTCATTTCTCAAAATCAATTGTCCACGAAAGATAACCACATCAATGATAAAAATAATGTAATAATTTTTTTAAGTAATATTTTATATAAGAATAATTTTTATGCTGTTATTAAAATTTTGATCTTCATTTGACCCAGTTATTAATGAGAATTAATTCCACATGGTAATAAATTATAATTTTTTTTAGATCTTGACTTAAGAAAATTGCCGTCACATTGTAATGATTATTTATATATTACAAAATATATAAGTTTTCTTACATTAAATGTTTATAACAGAGAAATTATTTTTGTAAAATTATTTGGGACAATAATTTATTCTTAAAAATTATTACCAAATTATTGTATAATATTTATAGAATTTACATTGAGAAAAAAAAACATAAAAAAATGTAAACATTTAAGTTTTTAAGATAACTTATATATCTTGATACTTACCACTTCATAAATATATATACTAATTTTTTATGACTATATCTATCTCTTTTATTAATATTTATACTTCGGATTTGAAAAATTAACTATTAATCTAGTGCATACTTTACTTTACTTTTACTTGTACTAAAAATAATTGAGTCAAAATAGTAATTTTGTTACTATAATATAAAATTAATTGATATCAAATTATGATTATAAAGAAATTTTGCTGTAATAAATTAACACTGATTTATGTTATTTTATATTTAAAATTTGGTCTAATAATTTAAATTTTCTTTTTAACATTTTATAACAGGCTTACTTAAAATCATATATAATTATATATTTTTTCTTATCCAATAACTATCAATTTTGACATCATCAAAACTAAATCAACCCATTATTAAATTTCATATCCCTTAAAAGTCTCTTATCAAATGATAACCTCATTGATGGCCTTGTACTAAATTCTTCTCCCTACCGTGAACGCTCGTTATCCAGCTACAATACCCATTTACCCAAACGAGGACTGCTCAAATCTACTTTGTCAATATATTCGTTCACAAGCTTCTTTCTAAAACCAACCAAGACTCCGTTTTCCACTTTTTAACACTACTTTTAGAAAAGCATGGGAGTATCCAACAACATAACAGCAGTCCTAAACTTCATAGCCCTACTATGCTCAATTCCCATAATAGCCTCCGGAATCTGGCTTGCATCCAAGCCGGACAACGAGTGCATCCATCTCTTCCGGTGGCCAGTGGTCCTCCTCGGGGTCCTTGTCCTCTTGGTCTCCCTCTGTGGCTTCATCGGAGCTTACTGGTACAAGGAGACTCTCTTGGCCTTCTACCTCTGCGTTATGGCCATTCTGATAGTGCTCCTTCTCGTCGTCCTCGTCTTTGCCTTTGTCGTAACCAGGCCGGACGGCAGCTACTATGTCCCCGGAAGAGCGTACAAGGAGTACAGGCTTGACAAGTTTTCCAGTTGGCTTAGAGACCACGTGGTGGATTCCAAGAATTGGAACAAGATTAGGGCTTGTCTTGCTGATACCGATACTTGTTCTAAGCTTTCCCAGCGATATGTCACCGCTGATCAATTCTTTTCTGCTCACATCTCTCCACTTCAGGCAAGTGATTAAATCTTGAATTATTTTTTTATTTTTTTATTCTTTTACAATTTAGCCCAATTCTTTTCCGTAGTGTAAATAACAAGTTAATCCTGGGGAAATAGTGGCACATTTTCACTGGTTGTTGTGTAAAGAGTTTAAGGGATATGATTGATATGCTCTGTTTGTGATTTGATAGATACAGATCAGACAATCATCATCTATTGATCTTTGGAACTCACTGGAGCAACTAGGTTTATGTTTGCTCCAGTGAGTTCCAAATTTGGACCCACTCCTTCCTTAAAATAATTTCCAGGGCCCACCATTAAATGGGTGCTTTTTATTTTTTTATTTTTTCCCAAATTTGAGGTCAACAAACCTCACATGCTGTATGCCTGTATGTGTATGTGCCCCTTTTCTTGGATCAATATTTTGGGTTGTGACTATAGTATATTGGGTATCGTACTAGAATATAAAAATACCGTCGATTCTTAGATTTAATTAATTTGTGTTAACTTTATAATTTTGACAATGTTCAGACTGTAGTGCACGATATATTTAAAGTTAGGCCCCAGTATTTGGGCTACACTAAATTAATTGATTTGCTACACTGCTTTTGGCTTAAACAAGCATGACTTTATCGACATGAGCCATCCTTTGTTGTGAGGTATATGCAATTATCTAAGAAGATGAAAATTTTTGTAACCATTATGAACCCCAGGAAAGTTTGTGCCAACAATAGGGTAATAATAACCAACACAACCACCTCCATTATTATGAAAGGCTAATGAATTTTGGCCCCAGATAAAGGTAATCAATCAAGCCCACAATAGCTAGCTTTGTCTTTATTGCAAAAGATAGAAAAAGGGCACGTTATGTTATTGTTGCCAGCCTTGACTTGTACGTAAAGACATGGTTAGCGGTTTGGTGGTGGGTTTGCTTGCTTTTATTAAGGTTGTATTTTTCACAGTCAGGATGCTGTAAGCCGCCGACAATTTGTGGGTTTAGTTATGTGAACCCAACGCTGTGGCTAAACCCTGTGAACCCAACAGGGGACCCGGACTGCTTCTTGTGGAGCAACGACCAGAGTCAACTCTGCTACAATTGCAGCTCTTGCAAAGCTGGTCTGTTGGGAAACCTGAGAAACGAATGGAGAAAAGCCAACATAATTCTGATTGTTGCAGTTGTGATTCTGATTTGGGTCTATCTCATTGCCTGCAGTGCCTTCAAAAATGCCCAAACTGAAGATCTTTTCCGCAGATACAAGCGTGGTTGGACTTAAACTTTAACCACTTGTCCAAACGCATCCCACACACTTCACAGTTTCATAATTTTCATTATTATTCTCTGAAGAAAATGTCGGCATCTGTACATATATTCTCTTCTGCTTTTATCCAGAATGTATGGTACTTGTTTTACTATCTGTTTTAATGAGAACAGAATCTTATCTGTCTATCTATCTATCTATCTATCAGCTTTTCAACTTGAGATCAGATTCTTCTCTATTTCAGCGGTCATTGTAGCTTCTGGGACTCTTAAGAATATTTTTACCAACTTTACAATTTGTACCTGCGTGTGCAACTGTGCACGCACTCACATAGAGACACTGAGAGTTTCTCAAAAAGTTCCTAAAAGTGTGTTAAAAATGAAAAAGACACCGACATCACCGACTGAGTAAAGAAACAAGTGCTTTTGGAACTTGGATGTTTCAATTCTCCCATACTGATTCAAGAGATCAAATGTTCGTTAGCTGTGTTTTTTTTTTTTTTTTTTTTTAATTAATAATTTTTTATTATAGTATGTACCAACTTCGGGGATTCTCACAATGATGTTATAAAAAACGAAAAACCTATTTCTGACAACAGAAAACTTGTGGCTGCTGGCACTGTAGTTGGACCCGATTATAAAATAAATGAATAAAGACAAACGTTGCAGGGTTCGTTTTTGGTGGGAACAAGCCATTTTGGTCGCTTCGAGACAATAATTATTTAATTAATATGTAATCCAAAAGAACACAAGGTGAGTTTGTTGTGTTGTCCATTTTACACTATTAAAATTCTAATTATATATATATCTATCAATATTTTACATATTTATATTATTGAAGTTCTAAATCTATATAGAATTTATAAATAAAATATCATGTATATATTCATCCTTAAAAAAAAAAAGAGAATCATGTCTAATATTTAAGTTTTGATGATGATAATCTACAAATTGATTTATAATATAAAATATAATCGTGTTATGAATTGGGTAAATAGATCAAAAACTTTAATACTAATCCGACATGGAAAAAAAAGTATCGACCCTAATCATGACAAATTTGACGATCCATACTCATTTATTCATGTCGTATTTATGTTGAGTAATCAAGTCATGTTAAATTTTGACAGCTCTGCTCCCAAGCCCCCTGGTAATTAGTGCTCACATTAATATAGATGAAAAAAATATTATACAAAATCTCTATATCTAAATGTTAATTCTGCTTTTCTCCATTGTTCAATTGTACAGCGTATAATAAGATGAGTTTTGCTAAGGCCTGTATTCAGGTGACTAATGGCATTGTCCGGTACTAACAACATTAAGGCAAGTACTAAACATCAAATGCAAAAAATCTAATGTAATATCACCTTTCTGCTGCTTCTTCCACAAACCATTGGCTTTCGAGTTAGTGACATGAGGACGTAGCCAACCAAGGCAATGAGGATGCCAATCCTCAAACTTGGTGACTTAAGCTGTAGATGCCTTTCTAGAGTAAACAACATACATGGGGTCTGAGCGTCCAGGATTGGGAGATATGTCCACAGCCTGCAGATCCAAATTAGTAGACAAGTCTCTCATTACTGGATGAATGGATTAAGAATGGTTAAACTGATAAAGGATGATAAAGGCGCCTGACAAGATTTTTATTTGTTTTCAAAGATATTGTACTCAAACCACTTTGACCATTACGACAAAGATCCATCAAGGCTAGATTTAGTGGACAGAGTAAACAGCAAATAATAATCTAAAGGTCCGTGCAGCTGCCAATGCCACCATGAAGGCCTAGATGTTTATGCTTATGAACAGGGCATGGTCAAGGTGCTATTGTAGAAAATGAAAATAAGCAACAGCTACTTGATTTTACTAAGACAATGAACTTAAGATACCAGTTACCTGAGGAGGTTCATATCCTCCAGCATAATGGAAGTACGCTCCAACTATCATAACATGGTCAGCGTCACCCGTTGAAGTCCATATAGAGATTGCTTTTGTCCAAAAGCAACGATTGGAGAAGCTGCGATATAAACACATTCCACAGAGAAAAAATGTTGAATATAGAAATGGAATATTCTCTCTTGAAAAAAAAAAAAAAAGAGACAAAGACTGAGATGAAGTAATTTCAGAGAAATTTTAAATCAAGAAAATTATTATTTTCATACTCATAATCAGGGCAATACATGTTTGAGGTTGTAAAATTACTTGGAAATATTGATGAAAATTCTTTGCAAAATGAACTTAATGAAAATAATTAACTTTCTTCAATCAATAAAATTGCTTGGCTAAAAGTCAAGTCAAGTTAAGAAAAGACTCTGGAAAATCACTATGTTTAATGACCAAGGATATGAAAGACAAATCCTTGAAGTCCTTAGGAACATTAAAGGATAACTTGAAGAAATAATTGCACATAATCAAAGATTGTAGTTAAGGTCGAAGTAAATCTTATCATATAGAGTGGACAAAAAGATCACCTTACTATTGCCAATCCACCTGGCTTAAGAACCCGGCACATCTCCTTGAAAACTTCAATAGGCTTTGTCAGATAATCAACACTTACCTGTGAGTTTTGCACTGTAGATAAATGAGTAATTTCAAGAGATTTATTTGGTGACAAGTACATTACTTATGTGTACTTTGAAAAAGGTATTGACTGTATTGCCATTAAATATTTGACAATGTCAATCTTAGTAGTGTAGTTGGGCCGTGCTTTCCACCACAGAGTTCAATGAGACAAAAGGAAAAGAACATCTCTGAATCTATTAAAATGCCAGAAGGCAATCTACTTCTGATCACACATGCAATATCTATTTCAAAAATTTTCACTTCTAAATTAGAAAAAGCAGTGCTTCAGATGCTTCACCATAGAAGAGATTCAACCACTTCCCATTCTTTTCCTGTACACTCTGTGATTTGAGAAAGAAACTCAAGACATTCAGTTTAGTGAGTAGAAGAAGAAAGGGTGGTCCTAGGTAAGCTGATCTTTGCAATCATGAGTGAGTTATACATTGGCATTCTGATACAGCATTACCAATCTCTTTGGAGTGGCCCAATCCATATCTTGCGGAATCCTTTGAAGAACGGGCTGAACCACACCAGGAGGAAGATACAACAAGGCCCAACACAGAACCAGTTGCAGGCCCATCGCGAATGAGAAAACCACCCAGCTGACTGAAGGATTATGTTGTTTGAGAGCAAGGAAGTACTGGATTCCTTTCTAGAATCTTTTATTCGTTTGATATTTTCTTTTGGCTTGACCATTGCTATTTTTTGTAACCACCTTCCGTTAGAGGTTGCTGGAGGTAAAGCATATAAGTATTGTAATGTTTAAAAGGCAAAGGAATGAAACATTTGGTTCTCTTTCTTCTCTGGAATTTCCTTTCTTCTTAACCTTTGTTCTGCTCTTAATTCTTTTTTTGGAGCTGGCACTCGCTCGAAGAGTGTTTTGTTGAGTTGATTTGCTTGTGTTGCAGGACAAGCGTATCACATTCCCTATGGAAATTGCTACAAAGGCACGATTCATAACATCATCCTTGATCTCCATTTAAGCATGTTTAAGCATGTTTAAGCAAGTCTAAGATCTTTAACAGATCTGACAGGCACACAATTATAGTGGTCACTTTCAATACTTTCAAGCCTCAAATTGAGAAATATTCAGCAGTAATCTACTGCCTATACACATGAGGTGATGTTCTTTTCTTGAGAAGGAACCCATCAAAGGACTGTGTACTCTACTTTTTCAGTTAAGCACAAAAAATTGGGAAAAATATATAAATTACAGATTCATTTTCTAATATTTCAGTAACAAATTTTCAAATGATATTCTGAAATCATACGCATACTCAAAAGATTCACATGACAATGAATTATTGAAGAGATGGAAAAAGTTCGCATACCACGTTAGTAATGACGTCAAAAGAATTGTCTTCAAATGGAAGTTTAGGATTTAAATTCAGGTCTTGCACAACGTACTCTGTCAGAACCTGTAATGATGATATTCTTATTATTATGAATCTCTTTTACCTCCTCGATATAAAAATAACACATACTTTTGCACTTTGCAGAGACAAAAATTGCAGAGAGTAAAGAATAGAAAACCTCACAACAAGTTATAGGAAAATCTTACGGGATTGCGTTTGAGTTCCTCTTCATTCATGCCCATTCCAACTATTCGATCTTGCTTGTATCCTGGTGGAAAATGGCTCACCTAAATGTTAAGTCATGAACAATATTAAGAGTATATAAGTTGCATCACAGAAAGTCACTGAGGTTCAAATCAAGAATGCCTTACCCAACTGCTACACAAATCAAGTATGCTTACTCCTGGAGTGTTGCTAGGAGGGAAAACCTCTGAATAATACTTGGTGAGTGCAGCAATGGCTGGATCATCAATATGTGTCACAAAGCGAGGAGTTTCATAAAACAACGAATCTGGACTCCTGAGAATTTCAATTGTTCCGTCTTAGATGTGAGAAACACAAACATGTATACAGGCTTTGAATAAAAGGTAAATTTGTAATAGTTGAAGTGCTAGTATTCACTGCAAGAATTTCAGTTAAATTAATGGAGCCTACTCAAATAAAATCCTTTTCCAGAATAAAGCCTGAACTCAAGAAATTGTTCCTAATACATGAGAAACTGGAAGTATAGAGCCTTTACTCGTCAAATCTCTGAAAATCTTCCTCCTTGAAGGGGAATTGCTCCGGCCACTGCACATCCTTCAACACCTGCGAGATCGAAGTGAAGGAAACAATTAAAATAACGAGAGCCACATTCATCAATCCCACAATATCCCAAGAATCTTTAATAAGTAACTAAAAGAAACACGTCTAACACTAGAAAAATAACTGATACCATCAAACTCAATCAAGCAAAATTGGTCATTAATTAAAAAAAGAGAAAGAGAATGAAATAAATATCAGATAAAGAATCAAAATCCTTGTCCTCATTCTTGTGTGTCCCATTTATTCAGAAATAATTCATTTCTAAAGCTTTTAAGAGGCAAAAGCAGTGAATTAAATATGCAGATAAAGAATTTGAAGTGCAATTTCAGAATCCAAATACATCAAAGCAATATCTCATACTTCATAAAGGCAGGCAGCTAAAAAGTGAAAAGCGAACCTGTTCAACAGCACCCCTTTGCCTTGCAGAGGCAATCAAAGAATTGGCGCCAAGGGTACCAGCCATCGTCATAAACTGAGAACAAAATGCAGCTCCTAGACCCACCACCAGACGGCGAGATGCTTTAAATCTTCTACAGTCGGACTTTTTAGATACACCAGAAACACAAGATAAACTAGTAGAATAACCAGAACTGACACCAGTTGAAACTGGAGGAAGCCTGTGTCGTTGTTGCAGTGTTAGCCGGTAAAGATTAGCCATCCTTTTCTTCAAGTCAGTTTCGTAGATAATAATATTATACAAATGCGTGCGTGTAGATATATGTGGCATGTAATCCACGTGGGTTGCTAGCTACCGTACGATATGATTTGATGCACGAGAATTGCCGTAGCTTAATTTTGTAGATTTTTTTTTTAATGGATTAGACTATTTTTTGGTTTTTGATGGTGTGTATATGGGGTTCGCAATTTAACGGTTTAAGGTGGGCCCACCGCGGGCTTGGGTGGGCTTGGAATGGGTTTGAATTTTTATTTATTTATTTAAAGTTTTTTAAAATTATTATAAACTTAAAATGAATTAATAATAATGAAGTTGTTATAATTAATAATGAATTAAAAAAATAAATATTTTAAAAATAATAATAAAGAAAGAAAATGAAGAAAATAAAAGTTTAGAGATTAATACTTAAAAGAGAGTTTAATATTATAATTTTATGTATTTTGATTTATTATTGACATATAAATTAGAAATTTAAGGTTTCTTTTTTATTTTTTCCATTATTTTTCAATTTTGAATTTATTATTCTAATCTAGAAATTTTTTTTTTTTTTAAATAGAGGGCTTGAGCTTAGTTCAATCTTTTTTTCCTAACCCCGTCTGTATGCGGGAGGCCAAAGTCGTAGGAATGGACGAGGCCAGCACTTTTTGCCATCCCTATGTGTGTATTATGTATGTCAGTGGCACTGGGAGTGACGCACAAATAGTTTACGTGGCCAATTACACTTTTCAATAAGGGTGAGCAAACCTATTCCAAATTAATAGATCAATTTGATCCAATCCAATCCAATCTTTATTTTGATGGATTGAGTGGATTATTATAAGTTAATTGGGTCAATTTTTTCAATTATCGTAGATTAATTGGGTCAATTTTGTAATTAATAATTTGGTTAGATTAGGTTAAATATGATGAACCCGTATAATCCAACCTAGGCCATGCAAATAATAATAATAACAATAATAATGATATGTTTATTTTCAATTGTAAAATCCTAAAAATCTAAACAACTAACCTAATTTTTAACTCTTTTTATTTTAATAGAAGAAACCATTTCATTCTTGCATATGCTCTCTATACTCTAATTTTAAAACTAAAATACTATCTCATATAAGCAAATTTATTATCTTCTAAGTTTAATTTCAAAAGTCAATTGGTTTTAATTTCTCGTTATCTTTTAGTGAACACTTAACAATATATAATTGTATATCACTTTTATTTTGTTACCAAACATGATATTAGCTAATTATCTAAAATGTCTGAATTTGAAATTTGAAAAAGAGACGTGGGATAGAAGCACATTGTTGAAATTTTCTTAATTTTAAAATAGTTGATTTTTTAGTTTTCTTTATCGGGCACTAAACAATGAATAAAATTTTCATGTTATAATAAATTTATATTATATTTTAATAAATTTTATTTTCAAATTTATATCTTTTTTATTTAATTTTAATTTTGATTTGACTTTCAATCCGATCAAAACAATTCAATTCAATATTGGATTGAATTGAATATATTTGTTTAATTGGGTGGATTGATTAAATCTCAACCCTACAACAAGTGGGTTGGATTTGCACAAACCTATCTAATCCAACCCATACTCACCCCTACATCTCGGAGAAGGCAATTGGATGGGGCTTCATTTCAGATCAATTTCGCAACCAATCAATGGTGAAGCCCAAACTTGCATCCATAAGGCAGCCAAATTCAACCAATTTTTTTTTTTATGTTGGCCCAACATGGCTCTCTGGCTTATTCAGCGTTTATCCTCTGCATTTGATCTTTTTATTTTTAAATTTGTTTATTCATAAAAATTCTTTAATATCTCTCAAAAAGATCCGTATTTTCAATTTTTTTCTGTTTTTCTTTGGGAAATAATTTTTTTTAAAGAAAACTTAATCATACGCATCACCTTTGGATGGCATACTAAAATTTTATAGATTGTTCAGACCTTCTACATTCAAGTATTTAACTGAAAATGATATTCGCCAACCATTTAGAGGATTTGATCAAGTCTCATATAGTTAATATCTCTAATATTCCCATCAAGGCTTATATACTACTTAAATCAAGATCAACTCTCAATTGATATGATCATATCTCTAACACTTTCTTTCAAGACTTATATCCCACTTTGTTCAAAACGGATCACTTAAGTCTTATATAATTAATATTTTAATATCTTTGTCAATGGTTGTATACTTAAATCAGGATCAACACTCAACTAATATGGAAATATCCCTAACACTTTCTATCAAGGCCTGTTCAAAAAAAAAAAAAAAAAAGGACTTATATCCCACTAGTATGTGAGTTTGACCATGATATCATATAAGCTTAAGCGAACTTAAGCGTTAAGGATTGCTCAACCATTATATACTTAAACCAAAATCAATTATTAGCCAATGTGATATAATATTCCTAACCAACCCCGCGTTAACACCAACCAAGCCAATTTTTGCCTTCCCACCCCCCACCCCCCGACTAAGTGAGATCCATATGAGGCTAAATGATGAGGTTTATTGCTCATAAAATTATCGTGCATAAAAAAACCTGAGCTCGGCTCGAATCTAACTGATCTCTTCTCTCGTGTTAGTTCAATACTGCGTCTCAAAGTAGTATTTAATTTGTGCATGCATGTTCACCTCTAGTCTCTAGCTAGGTATCCCTTTGTTTGGTCATGTGATGTGAGTGAGTAAACTCAAAATCTACCAATAATACCAACGTACGCATGCAGCCAATTGATCCCGATCGATATTCAATAGCAGTAGGACTTGTGATTAGTAACTTTGAAAAACAACGAAAGAAAACAAACTTTGTCAGCCTGGATTGGTTGGTACGAAGGTGAACGAGCAAGTTCCAAATTTAGTGATGGAGAAGCAGCTAGCTAGCATCAACGCATGACCAGAGAATACTATAAATTAATGCTTGCAAGCTTGCAGCCACTTTAATAAAAATTGGAAGCAGGTGGTGTGAATCCAATGTCAGCACAAGTTGGCAAAAAAGCATATTGGTATTTTTATGTTTCGGTAGAGCTGCTGCTGATGCGTCTCATGTGAATTTTTGACGATGATGATGAAAGTTTTCGTCATTTCCTTTTTCATCAAGAATTTATCTTAATAAACAACTAGTGCAAACCCACATCAGAAAAAGGTTTCTTTATCCCTTTCAAGAGTATTATCATCTATTCTAGTTCGGTAAAGTGCAAGGTGGATTGGCAATTTGAAACAAAGGGTTAGTGCTTTTTGGATAATACAACTTTAGTTGGCACGTATTTGTTTGTCGTCAAAGGCTCAATAATTGCGTACAAGTTTTCATTTCTCAATCACAATTCAAGCTTTTAAGTAACATTTGCATCAACGGTGCTTCATTGCCTGAAAATTGTTGCTCGATTTGATGACCGAATAGACAAAATCTGAATGACTTTTTCCTATTTGTATTAGATAGCATGCTCCATTGGTAAAATTTTATTCGTGTTCTAAAAAATCTGGATTTCAAACACCACTTACATATGTGCTATGTTTCTAGTTTTTAATTGGAATCTCTTTAATATTATTTTATTTGTTTTCATTTGTGATTGACAATATCTTGGGGTAATTATTCATTTAGGGTGTGTTTGGTGCACTACATTGTATTGAACTGTACTAAATTTGTAATAATTTGTATTGTATTGAAATGAATTAAATTAATACAGTAACCCATATTTGGTGTAAGGATTGTATTGTGTATTTTAATATTTTATATTATTATATTATATTAAAATTTAAATTTAATAATAGAAAACTAATTAACCATTAGCAGCAACCGACCATCATCAAAAATTTTTAAACATTGTTCTTTTGAGTCATATTTCATATCATTAAAATTCTTTTATCGAGCTCTACATAATGGTACTAATATCATTGGAAATGAAGCTCCTGTTCGCCGTAGATCCATAGTTAAATTTTTAAAATCTAACACTTTGACTGTTTATTTATGACAAATGGAAGCTTCATTGCCAAAAAAATATTGATACGATGGTGTAGAGCTCATGACAAGGATTCTATTGGTACTGATATTAATGTTAAAAGATATCGAAAAATAACAACATCCAATGGCTAGCGTTGGTTTGCAATGGTCTAATCACCAACTATAATTTAAATATTTATATTTAGTAAAAAAATTAAAATAAATTAAAGAACTAAAATTAAAAATTAGGAAAACAAATAAATGTGGCAAGACTCACACAAACTCAAGGGAAGAGGAGTGCAAGTTCTTATAAGCCACCTAAAGTTGGTTAATTTGTACATAGCCTTATCTTAAAAGCAATACTAGGCGTTTCAACATGTAAGTCTCAATTTGAGTCCAAACTAATGTGACATTTATTTATTGGATAATAATTAAGTAATTTTACAAGGTATAAAATCTATTATCTATTATATAAGTGACACATGGGATTCAGGCTCAAATATTGGGATCCCTATCATTATTGTCATCTAAATTATCTGCACCAAAATTGGTTTTGAATTTATACAATCCTGGTTATAGGTATCATTTAATTATAACACTTACATTAAAACTCGATCTCAATGGTAACTCTGGCTCTAGAAGCCAACCCCTTTGAATGCTTGACTTTGACTCTTGGACTCTTTATAAAAACTGAACTCTTATTTGTATTGTGGTGCTTTGGAAACTTTTATGGCTTGATGGCTTGATGGTCTCATATTTTTGTGTTGTACTCTTTATCAAATAGAATCTTCTTCTGACCTGAATTCTATTGAGTTTTTTTAAAAAATTTACCATATATCTTTTAGTGGTGGTGTATGAGTAAGATTTAATTTAATTTAATTTTTATTTATTAACTACCAATCAACACTTGAGTTATTTGTTTAATACATGATCAAATGAGAGAATCATAATTCACTAATTATAGGTCATAGATTTGAGGTTTGTTGTATGAATTGCATTTATAATTTTTAATGTCATCACTCTAATGAAGTGTTTGATGTGTGCTAATACGTGTTTAAAGATGGGTGTTGAATTTGAAACTCGAAAAGTTGAAAATAAGCAAATTTGTAGTCATTGGTTAACTATTACTTTTTGTTGCTTTGGTTTCAATACCATGCAACAATGACAGAAATTAATAGAAAACTAATTTGTCTGATTTCTACAAATAATAAGAATAAAGTCCTATTCAGTATTAGGATATTATATCTTAAAAGTTATCGCTGATATGATAAAAATTATAATAATGAAATAAAAGATATTAATATGTCATACAAGTCTGTGATCAAATTAACTTAACTTTCAAAAACTATAGTAGCAAGTTTCTACCAAATACCCTAACTACACTACCAAACAATAACTAAATTATTAATTTTGCCTTTCATATTGATTACTATTCAATTGTTATTAATTTTGCCTTTCATGTAAAGACTTCTAGTCACATATTATGAAATAATTGAGGAAGAACTATAAATGACTCTTATAATGCTTTTATAGAAGGTCGAACTCTTTCTCTTACACTTTGTAAGTGCAAGAGCTTTTCCACTATGACCCATTGGTAGTTAAGTGATGAATTTTGATACTTTTATTAGTTATGTTTATACCCCCTTAAAAAGAAAAAGAAAAAGATTGTTATAGGAAGGTGATATTATGAAAACATAAATTAATTGGGCTGCATCGAATTATTCTCATGCGAAGATATTTTTATTTAAAAAAAAGTACTCAGAATTTGGCCAAAAGATAAAAAATGATTTAATATTTTATTTCTTTTAGGATATTGGAGTTCATATTTTTTAGTCTTTGAGTGATGTCTAATTTTTAAAATTATGTAAATATTTATACTAAAAACTAAATGGGATCATAACTAATGAGAACCCATTAGACATATAAATACAAATTCTAACTCCAAATTTAAAACATCTTACAAAAAAACTTGAAACATCTCACTCAACAATTGAAACATGTTAAGTCTATTATTTATAAAGTTGGTATCTTATGGCAAGTCTAGTTAAATTGAAATTTTATTTATTTCATATCTGGTCATAAGAATTAATTTATTAATTCCTAATTTAGTGAGATTTCAATTTATTAGGAATATTTGTTTCCCAAATTTAATTAGATGTCTAATTTAGTAAGTCAACTAATGATGAGATTTTATAATTAGCACATGAGATCTATTTAGAGTAAGAAGTCAATTCAAACAGGAAGTTTATTAAATACTCTAAATATTTTTTGGGTGACAAGCAATATCTATTTGTTCACATTCAAATTCATATTTATAAGAGAAAAGAAACTCTTATTTGGAAAGAACCTAAGTCTTTTAAGACTTGTAATTTTTGTGAAACGTTAGTGTTTATATAAAGAGAGATATTTCACAGTTTGAAGGTGTGCAACACACAGTATAAAAAAGAGAAGCGAAATTCAGCCTCCTCCTTAGAGAACCTGGATTTGGCACATAATGTTGTATTGATTTGTTTTCTTATCTTTTTTTCATCTCTGTGGAAAATTTATGTGGATCTTAAATCACTAGACATTGAAAAATTGAAGAATTGCTTTTGATCACTTTGCGGAGTGCCTTGAGTTTGATTACTTTGCGAAGTGCCTTGAGAATCGTGGATCGAGATTTAGTCTAAGGTTGAGTAAACTATATGGTGATAAATGGTAAGTGAGAGACTAAAGTTTGGTAAATTCATAGGTTGTAACATCTTAATTTAGTGAATTACTTTTTATTTGGGCATGCCCTCGTAGATGTGGGATTGATCAATCCGAACCACGTAAAATTCTCCATGTTATTTAATTTATATAATTTATTATGTTTTTTGAAAAATTAATATTTTTTATGCGGATAAACAGTATATGTGAACAATAACTGTGAACAGTAACGGTGAACAATATTTTTGAAAAACTAATTAAGTTGTTAATTTTAGGGTTTTAATTGCCTACATCTATTTGCAATAGATCTAAATTCATTTCAAAACATATGATAAACATTACAGCAAAGTTAAGAACCAAACTTAATTAAACATCTAGCACAAAACTTTGAAACATTATTTGTATAGTAGTTATTCCATCTCTTGATGGATGACGGTATAAATTTTGTTTGTTGTGTGGGCTACTCCAAATATTACTTGAAGTGTTTTTCAAAGTGACTATTTCTTTCTAAAGTACTCAAATAATTATAATTATAAGTATATATATATATATATGTTCTACATTCACTGGTACAAGGAAGTCACTTGGTCTTAAATAGAGTAGGTCTCTATTCAATAAACTAGTCGTTTATGTTGGATAACTTGACATCTTAGGTCCAACCCCCGAATTACTAGTATCAAAGTCAGACCCTACTAGTTGGAACATGGTGGTGAAACAACTTAGGTTCATCTTCTCTTCTCAACAACTCCTGGTTTCATCTAAGAGAAAAAAACTATTGAATTACTATATTGATTAATAAAGGAGAGTTTCTTAAACTTATAAATATGACATGTCTCTTTTATTTAATGGACTAATTTTTAGTTAGTAATAGTTCAAATCTCAAAACATTCTAGATCCATCCCCCAACACTATTTTCTCTTTAGCATAAAATTCTTTTTTCCTTACCAAAAAATAAAACAGCATAAATTAACTATCTCTTAAAGGGCAAAAATTTGGTCAATTGGTGGTTTGTTGCTCTCACAATTATGAGAGTAACAGTTCAAATCTTATGCGAGGATCCATATATTTCATGTTTCAATAATTAATTGAATGAAAATATATATCTTCTCACTCATGTGAGTAGAACAGTCATCCCTCAATTATTAAATGGAGATAAACATCTCCCTCACTCATGTGGGGTAGAAAAGACAACCTTTGATTATTAATAAGGATATAGATATCTTACTCACTCATGAACAAACATCTCTCAAACATAAACATAAATAAGGATAGAAATATATGATGTGCTTTATAAATTTGATTTAGCAATAAGTGCTAGTAGATGTCTGGTTATAAATAAAATCAATTAGTGTTTAAAAAGTAAAAAGGTGCAAAAAGTTCCGATATGCCTTATCAATTTATCATATATTCATAAAGCAAAGTGGAACAAAAAGAAATGGTTCAAATCAAATTCCATGAGTTTACCATTTTCCTCATTAATAGCAAACAAAGCAAAGAGACAACACCATCTTTCGTCATCTACTAATGAAATTATTATTATCATATAAATCTTGCCTCATATAATCTGAGGCTAATGATGCCTATGTTTGGTTGCATCTCTCTCACATGGTGAAAATTTTTAGTTGACCACCCATTAATTCATCTTGTCAATAATTTACATGCCAAGAAAGAGAGAGGCAAAAAAGCCCAAAATATTCCTTCCCAAAATTTCATAATTTCGATAAACATTTGCATGTACTTTAGTGCTAATTCCCAATCAATAGGCCTACCATCTTTCTCAATGAGTAAGTTTATGCTTTCACTCAACTAATCCTTTTTGTCCTTTCACTATTATCAATTATCATTGTAGGTCAAGAGACTCAATACAGACAACTGGATTGTCTTGATGCTCCAAGATTTCCATTAAATTATATTACCAATCATCCATAAATAACAAGCATTGACCTGTTTTTTAGTGCATCATGTTAAAATGATTATTTATGCTGCCAAATAACTCCATCATTTTCTTTCTGAATCATCACCCTTTTTTTTTTTGCCCTTTTGATAATTCACAAATATAATATTAAATATATATAAAAATAATCCTGATTCCAAGGATCGATCTATCATGTTAAAAATGAGCATCAACTCTTGCTATAAATAACACCACTCGCTGCTTTGTTTCTCTCTACTCCCCCTCTACCATTTTCAGGACGCGCCCCGAAACAGTCCCCAAATCATCATCCAAACCACAAACGGGTCAACCGGAAACCCAAAAAATGGAGCGACCCAGATTCGTGATTGAGGCTGCAGAAGCCGAATCAATGGCTCAAAAATCGGGGCTCACGGTCCTCCAGCTCCTCCCCACGCTGGTCAAATCCGCCCAAACCCTAGCCCGCCCGCCAATCTCGAAGTTCCATGTGGGGGCGGTGGGGCTCGGGTCTTCGGGTCGGATCTTCTTGGGAGGCAACGTCGAGTTCCCGGGTCTCCCGCTCCACCAGTCCATCCACGCCGAGCAGTTCCTCATAACCAACCTCATCCTCAATGCCGAGCCCCGGCTCCAGCACTTGGCCGTGTCCGCCGCCCCCTGCGGCCATTGCCGCCAATTCTTGCAAGAACTCCGAAACACCTCCGATATTAACATCTGCATCACGTCAATTAATTCAAACGAACGTAAATATCACCCACTGTCACATCTGCTCCCTGACAGATTCGGCCCCAATGATCTTCTAGACAAAGATGTGCCTTTACTGTTAGAGACTCACCAAAACGGCATGTCGTTTAATCTCTGTAACGGTCAGATACCTGATACTGAAAACCCAAAGGAGCGCTTGAAGTACGCAGCTTTAGAAGCTGCCAATAAGTCCCATGCGCCGTACAGTAAATGCCCATCTGGGGTGGCCATAATGGATTGCGAAGGAAATATTTATAAAGGCTCTTACATGGAGTCTGCGGCCTATAACCCGAGCTTGGGCCCGGTTCAGGCGGCGTTGGTGGCTTACTTGGCGGGGGGCGGAAGTGACGGCGGCGGCGGGGGGTATGAGAGGATTGTGGCGGCGGCGTTGGTCGAGAAGGAAGATGCTGTGGTGAGGCAAGAACACGCGGCGAGGTTGCTTTTGCAGGTGATTTCGCCGAAGTGTGAGTTCAATGTGTTTCATTGTGGGTGTAAAAAATCTTGTTCTCGATTTTGAGTTTATTGTTTGTCGCCCATATTTGTTTGTATTAATTGGTGATTCCATATTGTTGATGAAAGATCGATCCGTAAATGAATGGATCAAAATTAGTTAATGTTATAATATTTTTATTTTCTTTTGATTTCATGATCAAAGCTTTGTCGAGATAAAACTTTTTTTTTTTCTCTGTGATTGACCGACTGTGAATATGATCCATTTTACCAATTCTATATTGGCTGCTTATTATCAGCATGATTATTTCATGGTAACAGTATCAGTTGAATGTTAGATGAGTGTGGGCTCTGTTTTTCCTCTGTTTTGGTGGCCTGTACCACTCAAATCAATAGTTTAATTCTGTAGCACATAACGCATAGGATAGTGAAAAAAGCAAGTGCGATTATTGATTCTTTTATAAAGCTTCCGTCGGTTGGTCCATGCATTCGTAAAGAAACATATTTTTCCCTTCTATCTCTAGGATTGCTATTTAAAGCAGCTTGTAGTATTGACGGTGGATGGTGCAGATTGCCGCTGTGGAGTTGCAATGTCTCAACTTTTTTCTTCAAGACGTTTCGTGTTGATATCAATCAGTTGTCATTATGATATATGTTGATAAAAAGGTTTAAAGTCTGTGAATTACTTTTTCTTTTTAACCTTCTAAAGTGCATAGCAGGTTTAAAGTCAATCAATTACTTTTTCGTTTTAACCTTCTAAAGTGCATGGTAGGTTTAAAGTCAATCGATTACTTTTCGTTTTTAACCTCCCGAGTGCATAGCAGGTTCAAGTCAATCAATTACTTTTCGTTTTTAACCTTCTAAAGTGCACAGCACATTAGCCAATGGCAGCCGCATTTGAAACAAAGTAGGACAACAAAGTATTTGTGGAATGGTTGGTTTAATGATGTCAAATTTAGTGGCTCTTCTAGATATTATGGAAAAGGAACAAGAGAAGTGAATGGCTCCGTTCTGCTGCAGCAATCACGTTTCCAACTGCAAGCAGGGCAGTGTGTTAAAATTTCCTGCAATCACTAGGACAGCTATTGTCCCTTGTGATAGAAGTAAACAGTTGAGATAGGTTCTGTTCTGGTTGATGCAAAGTGGAAACATGAGATGGAAGCAGTAAACTGAGCCTCATTTTTGGTCTATATTATATGTTTTTAGTGGGTGAGGATGGCTTCAAAATTTTCATCCGTTGAAGTAGAAACCTATAGTTAATAACAGCAATTTAACCGGGATATTTTCACCCTGTAAATCTTTTACTTCCCAGATATATAACTGGGGTGTCATTTCTTAAAGATGACTGCTTTTTCAGATATATAGATTGTCTGGCTCACATTAACATGCACTGGATAAAACAAATGCTACCAAATTTTCAAAGTGAGAGCTTGAGCTTTTTTTGCTTCAGCTTTTAATGGATTGCTTTCATTGTTAACTCCTCTCTTCGTCTCTGAAATCCAACCAAGCAAGGCTAAGCAGTTCATAAATCAAAAGTTTTGCAAAAGAAAAGTTCCAGTTTGTAAACATTACCACAATTCGTGTGTTGTGATGGTGTTTGTCCCTGGTAGGCAAGGCACTAGAACTATTGTTTTCTGTATAGGAGAAAAAGAAATGCCGTAGTGGCTTGTTGATCAAAAGTCAGTTAGCTAGTATGCCATTTTGTAATTGTAACGGTAACTGTTGCATTCAGAAGCTCAATTTTCCACATTTTAATGAAATAATCGAAGAAAACAGACACAAAAGAAAGAGTTAACAAAGTGCATTAGGAGGAAGAGGAGGGAGATGCAGCATGCTTTAGAGGCAGAGGCGCAACACGATTACTCTGCAACGATCCGAGCCTTTCTTCATCATCTGCAGAAAACATGTCATCAGTACTTCTAAATCCGGCATGAGCCGCAATTACCACTGTCCCAATACAAAGACCAATAATGATATTTTTCGTGACATCCGTTAGAAAAAGAAAAGCAATCGTTCCCAGCAACAAAGCTGTCATCAGAATTCGATCATCGATCACAAAGCCATAAACCACTAATCTGTCCCCATCACGTAAGAAATATAGGAATAACCACGCAGCTATCAGGATTATTAAGATGATCAGAGAAACTGGGTTCCAAAACAAGCTGACAACGATAATTGACAATATGATAACGGCATAGTTCATGCGATAAAATGCAGCATTTGATTGAATCCTTTCAATGAAGTTAGTAAATGAGGTGGGAAGGTTTATAGACTGGATTTGTATGAACTCGTCCCATGGTCTTGGCGTGCCAAATCCTGATTCGATCAGTCGTTTTACATGAGTGCTTAAAGGTTGGCTTGATAATTCCGGTGTCTCTGTCGGTATAGTTCCATAAGTTGTCATTTCCCGTTGATCAACATACATGCGCCAATACAAAAAAGAGACACAGAGAGAAGCAAAGCAATGCCAAGGAGAAGGGAAAAGAAGAGCGTGTGGAAAAAAATGGTCGTTAAGAAAACATGCGTGTTGTGATTCCTAGAATTTATTTGATACGCAAGATATTACATGCCAATTAGATGATACATTGCTGATTTACAGAGCTTGAGATCGAGATTTTAGGTACTGGTTTTCTTCCTTGTCAAAAATAGCACAAGCCATCTTTAGGATTTGGATGTGTAACCCAACAAAAGTACAAGGAAACATACAAATCAAAAGAGTTGAAGAGAACATGTTGCTTCAAAAACTAATATTAAAAAGGGGACAGCAAGATGTTCCATAATTTTAGGTCTGCCAATGTGGTATTATTAGATTATGAAAGATCTATGAATTCTCAGCATCAAACTGTTTAGGGCATACACCAAACTATTTTTGAGAGACGCAGGAATGGGACATTAACAGCAGTAGGCATTCACAACACAGCTAGAACCTCACAAACAAAAGGGTAAATAGATGAAAAGGAGTCCCAAAATAGGGGGTCTATAAACATCCCTGACATGGGTGAAGAATATCAAATTAGCCCCCATTACATTCTCAACAGGTTATTCATTTCACAAAATGAAGCATTCCCCATACAAAGTCAGAGACATCTCTTTGATCTCACAGAACACCAAGGTCTCTCCATATGCTTACATAATCAATTGGGGATGAAGCTTTCTTTTCTTTATTTTTGCCGTTCTCACTGGCTATGCATCATTTCGACCTGAAAGTTATTTTTTACCAAGAATAATATTTGATCACTACGTACCACCAAAACCTGTGACCTTTGTACAATAAACACAAGTAGAAAGGAAGTAGCTTCAACACGACTCCAATTCACATATTTTGCGGCAGGGTATCCCCCTTGTAAACCTTCCAGGGACCACCATAAAATGTTGGTCGCATGAGCGGCACAGCTTCACCAGGGTGATCTTCCCAATACTTCTCCTGGAGAATGAAATAAGCACAATTCTCAGATCATTGATGCATAAGTCAGGCATCCAATTCAAATGTATAACAACACGACACTTAACTAACTTCAACAATAAAGTATAGTCATGTAAGAACAGAGATTAAGACAAACAAAATCCTAACAAGCAGATAAGAAGAAAACTTGTATTCGCTCAATAAGATACAGATGTGCGCTAGAGATGCTCTAGATATAGTTCCAAGATGATAGATAAGCAAACCACCATTAACTAGAAATAAAAAGAAAAGTAATCATTTGTCTGGTGTTTCATCTTAAACAATCAAAACACCATCAATTCCAAGTCTATGTTAGAAAGGGTTAGTATGAATATGCAAGACTGAAAGTAAACGAATAAAGAAACAAGAGTTCGAATTGGAATCCACCTTGTAGAGTTGCTCGTTAATAGCAGCGGCAATCACACCAGTGTAGAAAGCAGCAACATAGATACTGACAAGGGGTGTGAAAGATTTGGGTCTTCTGTAGGGCTCTATCATGTCCCAAATTAGTGTTCTTTCCCACTTTGTGTACACATAGTCTGCGTATTTTCTCCATAAGTAACTCGCCATTTCCAACCTCCCCCTTTGACTTCCGCTGCCACCCACACTGCCCTTGGACGGCCCCTCAATAAACCCTATGTCCCGCCACCTAAGCTGCCTACCATATCTCAAGTAAATGAAATTGGATAATTATTTTTTTAGCAAATACCAACCAAATCTTTATAATATTTTTCAGCAAAAAACGCACCAAAATTATCCACTATCTGCCGTAAATGAAGCTTCCAATGCCGTTCATGTGAAAAACTTTCAATTAATAACATGATAAATTTTACCAATAGGCTTAATAAAGGGAGATTAGCTCAACAAGAGAACAAAACTAATTAAACAAACACATGGAATCATATAAAGTAATTTATTTATTTATTATTATTTTAGGTTGTTGTTGAGGACTTGGGGGTGCTTCCAAACAAGATAATATGAATACCTTTTGAAGGTCAGTGGTGACAGCCGTGAAGCGGCGGCGCAACTCAGCAGCGGGTGTCAATTCACGCTGCAGGATTTCGTTTGGACTTCGGAGCGCTTTGGAGTTCGCTGCTCTCTCTTTGCGTTTGTGTTTCTGATGTCACTTTTATAGTTCAATCTCACAAAGAAACATCTGGATCCGGATACCAGGAATGAATTGAATCCGCATCCGCATCCGAATCCGTTTGGCCCCTCAAATCTAGCCTGCATTCGCTTGCTTCCACCCACAATTCCACATTTGTTATTTAATGCCAGAGAGGAAAAATTCGGATCGGAGTAGCATGGGCTTTCTCGACTTAATTGAGGGCACCGTTTTCCCGTTAAGCTAACTACATCAAATCACAAGTTTTAAAATGGCTTGAGACTTCAGTCCCATGTGGGTATTGATTTCTCTATAATTTGTTTGCAGCAGATCCCCCCACCTGGAGATCAATGCATGCTCAGTCGAATTTTTATGGTATATTAATAGATTTTTACCGTATATTAGTGGATTTTTACAATGAAAATCAACAAAGGAATCTTCTAATCTGACAGCAGCACTTGCATGTCTTCTTTAGTTCTTTCATTTCCATGGGACCTATTTTTTCTTAACTTACATACAACCACCACAAGAAGCTTGAACCATAATGACAAAGAATGACGCTGAATAGAATGCTTATTGTTCTTTTACAAACAAAAATTCCCAATATACATAATACCAGTTGTAGCTCACCGCATATGCTCTTCGGTCAGTAACATACACAAGCATGCACAATCCCTAGACATATTAATGCTTAATTAATTAATAGTCGTATGTTTAACGCTTTAACTTGATCCTGCCGGCTTCTCCAATGGAGCAGATATACCTTCAAGACTGAGATCTCCAACTCCCTTTGGTGGGCCAATGCTGCAACGATCCGTATTGTGCAGTGCTATGGCCTCTTTTATTTTTTGAAACTGCAGATAGAATTAAGAACATTAACCATAACCTAAAAGAAGAAAGATCGGATTATTGGATTTATACTTGAATCAATATCCGCAGCATAACCTGCAGCATTCCAAGGTCTAAACACATCAAATCACAGTTCTCGCAATCGTTATGTACCAACCTTGTATATTCTAGACGTCTCTCTAACACACACAGTTCTCATAATTTAGCAATAGGGTCCCAAAATAAATATTTCATATCACAAATCTCATTTAAATGAACAAGGTATCCTAGAACACTCAAAGCAAGCTTGTGAATATATTAGGAAAGAATAGTGATGAGAGAGCACTCACCTTAGCAAGTGAACACGAAAATGATTCTAACTGTCCATGGGCGCCGCGGTAAAAGTGGAAATAAGGAAGCACCTTCACATTCAAACTTTTGCACATTGGTTTGTTCTCATCAAAATTGACTTTTAGGAATACAATCTCAGGATGTTCCTCAGCTGTCCTACAGAGCTGAAAGATTCATTACACGCAAAATCAGGAGAATCATCGTACTTATTAGAACACAGTATAAGAAACAGTGAGAGACGTACAAGTATTAATTTCCTATAGTTGTCTTAATAAGTAGTAGCTCCAGGAACTATTATATGGACACAACTACAAACTTGTTCTCAAAGGATTGAATTCATTTTGTATCTTTTAAGGTAAAGGTACAATATGATAAAAGTTTACATTGCTAAGGTATGCATTTCACAGATATAACCCTTTACACATAAAACTTGTATGCATCTCTTAACATTTTTCTGCAGAATATATCCTTTCAAAAAAGAGAGAGTGGAGAGACTAAGTACTCCTTGTATCATGGAAAAATCTTAAAATCACTAGAAAGTTCTTTTAACATAAATGATTCGAATAACTGATTTATAAATGAGTCCAATATCTTAAGTGCAAAAGGAACAAAAATGTGACAAACCAACCCAGCATATAGCACAAAATGCAAGTCTATTGCATCACCATGGGCGGTCCCACCATCTCTTTTATACTCGATGACTTCTGTCTTGATAAGTTTGGCATGGAAATGAATGCTAAATTTAGAATGCCATTACAACAGCACCACTGGTTAAGATTACATAGTCTATTTTCTATGCAATGTTTGTCAACATATTTACCAGTTTGTGACTCCACGTACACCTTGAAGGTGCTAAAGTTATTAAGAGAACTAATCCAACTAAAGTTTTACAAGAGCATAGTTCTGTTGATAATGCAAAGTATGCTAATCTAAGCATAAACACTACCACTAAAAACGGTCGACTAACAAAAGAGGAGTTACCTTTGGAAATAATGCCCGGCATGATGCACACCAGGTTCCATAAAATTCAACAATGACTAATCTATCACCAGCTTGACTCAGGGCTTCTAAAAATTCCTGTGTAGAATGAATGTCAATCATATTTGGTGCATTTTTTTCCCACCATTTTGGCTGGTTGGTTTCAGCAAGGGTTGCACGTACCTGATAGTGAAGCACCCAAATGATTAGAAAAGACCCACAGAAAAAAAAGAAAGAAAGAAATTATCAACGTGTCCCATAAACCAGAAACTATTAAAACAATTTTTCTGCAGAGTATAAGGAATAGGTGGATGGATAACCCCTCTGGCCTCTGCACTTATGGATCAGTAAACCGGCAAGGCAGAGAACTAGAATTTTATCCACCAAAGAAATTCATAAGATAAGGATTTTCAGATATGATAATCAGGTCAAACCATTATCCATATGAGATGAGATACCAGCTATAGCAATTCCAAATACTTAGGCAAGCTTCATCAATGAATGTAAATGCCGAGAGGGCAGAACCAAAATGCCAACACGCTAAACTCACATTTTGGGGGATGCAGCATCCTCTAATGCCTAGATCTGATAACTTCAATGTCTTATTTTAGCTTTAAGTTAATTTATTGATTTAGTAATATTAATCCGAATACTTTTCGGCCAGTTAAATCATCGAACACCTCCTGGTGAGAAGCAAGAAGGTAAACAAATTTTTCCTACAGCAATTACATACTGAACACAAGAAGTATGCAACCAACGGGCAACCAGGAAGACCATTATAAAGATTAAGGCATAAAAAAATTGGACATAATGAGGGAACATATCTCAATTCTTGTTAGTAAGAAATGAAATGAAAAGAATCAAACTATGGGGGCAGTAGAGGGGTAAGAGAAAACTTCCATGTGACTCCAATTAAACTTGGTGCTCGCACTATTGAGGATTAGAAAATTTGATCATGATCTAAGAACAAAAAGAGAAGTAACAAAAAGAACGAAAAGAAAGGAAACCAAAACAGAGTGGATATCTAAGGTTTCATCCCTAAACAGTATGGCTGTTTTGCAACTCTCACACAATTATCATAGCATTAAAGAACAGGTTTCTTGCAGCTCCTGATACAAGGCCTAAGAACGAAAGATATCATCTTTCGCACACAAAGCTTGCAATTACAGGGGCACCGTAATGGATCAAAGTAACTTTGTAAGAATCACCCACGTTTCAGCTCAAAAAACAAGCTACAACTCCATTTTTTTTTAAAAAATAAAGATTAAGCTAACAATGAACTGAACTGAATAAAAGAGTTCACCCAGTATCTCTCAATCTCAAAGCAAGGAAAAAAAAAACTTTTTTGACATCAATAATCCAAATTTGAACAAAAACGGAGGCAAGATACATCCCAATTATCAGGAAATACTGCAAAAATAAATAGTTCCAACAAATGGGTCCTCAAAAAAGTGAAGCTGTATACCTTAAATGAGAGTAAACGCTTCCTGGGTGTCAATGAAAAGCGAGCAAGACCAGCAGAAGAAGAAGCAGCAGCAAGAGGATAGATTCTCTTATTATCTGAAATTTGATTAGGAGGCAGACCCAGTTGAGGGCAACCCGACGTTGAGGAAAATGAGGCGAGTACTGAAGAAGAAGAAAAACGAAGTGACTGAAATGAACATGCCCTTATAGCATCTGCCATTTACGGGTTGCCGAGATAGAATTAAATTTTGAATTTAAAGAGAAATGACAATAAAATAGAAGATAGCGTACGGATTCTATTTATAGGAATTAGAAATGAAAGAAAAGAAAAAAGCTGACACAACTACATAGTAAGGTCAACGGGACAGAAGAGAGAGCTGTGAGTGGAGTTTGGGTGAGTTATGGTTAATGCAAATTGTGTCGCCTTGGCGAAGCGAAATTTCGGTCTCGTGTTGGAACTGGCTACTGTTTGTTAATTGTGAAAGCCCAGAGCCACTCGGCCTTTGGCCGAGTGGTGAGAGCTGCTTCGAATTCCCATAATGTATTGTGGGGGTATTTTTTTTTTTAATTAAATTTGAGTGAAGGCAGTTTGTTTCCTTATGTCAGTGCGAGGAGTAGACATCCCTCGAATATTTGAGAGGGTTAAAATTTGATGCGAGAGTAGACATCCTCGAAATATTTAAAAGTATTGATGTATTATAGTCTGATTTATAAATATCAGTTATATTATCATATAATATGAGTTGTAATTTAAATAATAGTCTCATGTAATCAAAAAAAAAATTGTGAAAGCCCAGATATTAATTAGATCGTACGAAGAAGATGTATCCACATATGCACACCTTAAATGTGGAGGGATAACTATTGGTTACAATAATTTGTTTGGAATCATTGGAATGTAATGGAAAAGCCGAAATCCTTGGGTGAGTTAATCTTTACTCATACTCTTTTGTTAACTCTTTTGTTATATATCCATGTATTATAATATACAATTAAAATATAATTAGTTTTACATCTATACTCATGCATTTTTTTAGATGCTGCCTTTTGAAAAAATTTAAAAAAAAATTAATTTTGATTTTATCTTAATAAAATAGTAATTTTTAAAATATTTTAAAATTATTATAAATATTAATTTATCCTTAATTATTATTAAGCAGATGGATGAAATTTTCATCGATGCATTCTAATTTATCTTTATTTTTAAATAATTTTTGAGATAAATTAAGATTTACAATAATTTCAAAAAATCTTAAGAATTATTATTTTACGGGGGTAAGCTAAAATTAATCTTAAAAAGAGAATACATTTAACCTTTAAAAAAAAAAGATTTGTTAGTTACATCAACTTTACAAAAGAACTTTTCCTTTTTAGTTATAATTAATTATGGCGGTTAGGGTAAACCCGTAAAGAGTGCAAGTGCACACGCCACGTAGTCACCTAATGAGGTATGTTTGTTTGGTTCCCGTGATAGTATCTTAGGTCTGTCTTGAAATTATATGTTTTAAGTAAAAAAATAATAATACTTAAAGGATTAGGTCTAAAAATTCTGTTGAGTTGATAAAATAGTTTGCGCTAAAAAAAATAAAATAAAATTAACGGTAGTATTAAAATTTTTAAATAAAAAGATCAATGAGTTTTAAAGTACTAACATGAATTGGACACTTGGACCTTTCTAAAATTTGGTCAATTTCATCAAATACATGCAACTACAATTAAATAGGGAAAATATATTAAAAAACATATCTTAAATTTGTTATCGACACTGTAGTTTCCATGAAACCTGGAAGGAAATAAAAGGCCATTTGAGTTTCTCATTAATTAATCACGTTTTGTTTAAAATGGTGAGAATTGTGTGATCCATTCAAAATATGAAATGCCAAAGAAAGTTATGCTGGAGATTGGAGAGGGCTAGAAGCTGCCAATCCTTTCTCAATCCCCACCTAACACAATTTGCACAAAGCGACAGGTCTCCAAAGTTTTCATTAAGAAGAGAGAAAAAGAAATAAAAGCAACATTTTTTTCACAATTTGACAACTGACAACCAAAAATATCAGCAACATGCGCTTTACCTCCACCCTCCAAGAAGCTTGTGTACAATTTATGGTCCTAATTACAACAACTGTTCAATAGTTGTGGCTAATTATGCAAAGACCCAACTCCCCTATTACCCAGTACAAGCATGAGTTATAACTTTATATGGAACTCATTCCATTCGCACGAACATAAATATCTCTTAATATTAGAGAGAGTAAATTTTTAAATTGATGCTCGGCAGGCTTTTAGATTGCACACAAAAATGCATGAATCAAGAATCCAAATATATTTCAGATTGTAACAATGTCAAATAAAAAACGCACATGTTCAAGAACCAGAATTCAACGTGAGATGATTCTTTTACACAATTAATTGTCCTCTACTGAGCCACCAAGATTTTCTATTCTCCATTTTGGATGAATGGATGGATGGAAATTCTAATTTTCAAATGAGAACAACTTCCACCAATCTCGATTCGTAATTCCTATTCGGAAGTTTCAGACTTGGAAGAGTCCAAAACGTAGAACCTCCAAGGAGAGTTGGGATGTCAACATCTCCTTCTTTTGCCAACCCAACAAGGAAAAGAAAATGATACTCGTATTTGATTGGAGTAACATGAATTTTTTGTTCACAGCTTCTAGTCTCTCTTAATCTAGATTTTACTGTCGCTTTAAATTCAAGTGACAGTAAACAGCACAACAAAGAGGAATACTGCTTTACAAGGCAACATCATGACAGCTCATTGGAAAAAAAAAAAAAAAAAAACCCTAGGAGATGTATGCACAAATCAAACACAATACATGCAACTCTAATCAAGCAATTATTAATCCCGTAACACCTTTACTTGACATGAAGAGTACGAATTCAATGTTAAATACCATACAACAAGCTGAAAACACAAAAGTTGTTCCACACAGACTAGGACTGCCATCAATAGAAATGACCATATGAAAAGTGACTCAAAATTGTGTTTGCTCTTTGCTTGCACCCAAGAAATTTTGTGCAGATGTATATCAGTAGTTGAGAAATGTGCTAAGCTTGCTAACCTGGTTAAGCTAATAAAAAATCTTCCATTGAATCTTTTTATACCATAATGCATGAAATGAGCGATATTTACTTTTTTTCTTCAATGAACACTTCTAATATCCTGTGCCACTATAAACGATTGCATCTTTACATGGTTTCATATCTACACATGAAAAAGAAAGATGAAATACTTGGGTAAACCAGTTGTTGCATAACTAAGTCAACAGAATTTTTTGCTACTGAAAAGCATAAACAATCAAAGCATAAGCCACAATCAGATATCATTATATCAAATTGGGCATGCAATTTTTTCTTGGTCTTGGCCACATATCTCTCGTGTAAACAAAAAGAAACTTCCACCCACATGTCCACCTATCCAACTGCTACTTTAGTTCTACAATGAAGAAACAATAACAGTATTGTAAAAACTACCATTCAGTACTCAACTGCTACTGCAGCAAGCAATAAAGGAGAAATTTGAGCCAAGCCAACAGAAAGAATAGTGCAAATACAAGCAGGCATGACTCAACAATCTAAGGGGATCCCGAGGTTACAAATAGTAATTACCTCTCTACTCCGCCTGATCAGGAGATCATATAGGTCAGGAAATATATGTCAAACAGCTTCATCATAGAAATCCTGCTAGCTTCTTCCCCATCCTTGGGCAGCAAAGATCAGTTGAGGCCTGCTTACACATATTTATTTTGCAGTACGCAAGAGAATAGACAGGGGAAATGACGAAGACCCATTGTTTGGAGCACCATCTATCTTCAGAATCGAAGTAATTACATTGTATATCTGAACATTCTCAAAGGAAGGCACCTTCCTTCCCCTAGCAAACTGAGGACCATGGCCAATAAAGATGGTCCTCATAGAGAAAACTGCATTGTCGTAACCATGTGCTCCTCCACATTCTTTTCTGTTTGTCCTCTTCTGCTCCACCTTAAACCCCTCCTCAATCAACCCTATTATCGGCGGAATCCTATCACTTGCAGCATAATGTAACCGGCTAGGCAGCTCCCCCTTAAGATACACTTTCAAATTCTTCCCATTCTCAACTTTCCCCGACTTCAACCCTTCATTCATCTTTTCAACAATATCTGATGGATTATACCCAGCAGGTGGACGGATTGCAAGCAATGGACTATAAGATTGAACCCACTCAGCTGGAATTTCAATCCAAGAGGCCAAGTCATCTAAGAATATCAACTTCTTATCACAAGTACCGACCATTCCATGATCACCAACCATAATAATGGTAACATCCTCAAAAACCCCTCTTTTCTCTATACCATCAATTAACCTCCCTATCATTCGATCAATCCTAGCAACTGCTTCGGTTATTTCCGGATCATCGGGGCCAACCTTGTGACCTTGATGATCAGGATCCTCAAAATACAAAGTCATAAACGAAGGGATTTCACTACTGGGCAAATCAAAATAACTCAAAACAGTATCAACTCGGTCCTCAAAAGGCACAGACCCATTATAATTCATACAAAAACCTTTGGGACAATTCCAAGAACCTTTCTTAACCTCAGAGCCAGGCCAAAAATAAGTAGCAGCCTTTAACCCATGATTGGTCACAGTCTCCCATAATGGCTCCCCAAGCCACCACTTGGGCTCATGACTCGCCATGGTAAAGGTGTCACCAGTATAAGGATCCACAAAATGGTTGTTAATAATACCGTGATAGGCAGGATAAAGACCAGTAACAATAGAGTAATGATTAGGGAAAGTCAAAGAAGGGAAGACCGGAATCAAACCCGTTTCAGCTTCAGTGCCGTTGTTGATCAGACGGTGGATGTTAGGCGTTGAGGTCTTGAACTGGTACCCAAACCGAAACCCATCCGATGAAACCAAGAGGACAACCGGTTTTTCCAATTTCTTGAGAGCACGAGCTGTCGTTTCGAACGAGGATTGTGCCGAAGACGAAGAGGCAGAAGAGAAGAAGAGGAAAGCGAAGGCGGCTGCTGCAGAGAGAGCAATGCAGGTGAGGAGTAGAAGAGCGATGAAGAGGATCGTTGTGGATGGTTTCTGACGAGGGTTTGATGATGATGAAGAGTCTGAGCAATCGGTGTCAAAAGAAAGAAGAGCAGTTGTTGATTGATTCGTTGGCTCCTCAGCTTCTTGTGTTGGTAAAGGCAATGGCTTCGTTGAAGTCAATGAATCAGAACCCATTATCAAAACTTCGCAATCTGTTTCTCTTCGGATTCTTGATTTGTGGGTGACCTTCTTGTTGTTTCTTTATGGAGTTTGGATTGAGATGCAAATCAAGAAGAAGATGGTGGTTATGTTGTTATGTTGGCAGGTTGCTGTCACTGATCTTCATCGTTCAAAAGCTTGGTGCCTCGGTCCATTGACTGGAGTGTAAAAAACGTTTTTCTTTTCCACAATATATTTATTATATATGTGTATGAAAATTAACACTTTTTTGTTCCCCAAACAGTCTTGATCAATCTCAGACGTGATTTTGATCCAGCGGTTATAATTTCTTGGGTCCCGTTTCTTTAGATAATCAGTTGATCGCAACTGTAAAAGCGGCTTCACTGAAGCAACAAAGCTTTAGGAGCTGTTAATGCAAGCAGTTAAGCGAAGCATGGTAACTTGGAATTACATACATTTTTTGGTTTACTACGTTACCCAAAGGTCCTAGCGCTCTCCAGTGCTAAGTGGTAAAAAAGTGAACAAAAATTAATACAATTTAATCTCTCTCTTTTTTTTTTTTTTTAATAAAGTAAGCGTAAATAAAATCTAAATATTTGTTTTTTTAGCTTTTTACTTTCCTCGATATTTGAATTTTAGCGTCAAACCTACGTAAACTATTAGAAAATCACTCAACCATATTTTTAAGGCGGTCATATAATAGATATTTTAGTCAATAAACTTACATTTAGTTTTCATTTTTTAGTTTACAACTCTAGTCCTAATTATTAAATTTATATTTTACCTTAAAGATTTCTTTTTAATTTTACAATACTACTGTTAGTGGTAAAATTTGTGTTATAGAATTAGAGTATGACACATGTGCAATGCCCCCCATGTCCAATGTACCCTTACAAAATGTAAAGAGGAAATTGACAAGGTAAGGGTAAAGTGAAAATATCTCAAAAAAAGAGCATGAGTCACTTTAACCACTTGGAAAGTGTAGAAAATGTCTTCTAATGTACTTCAAAACAGCCACACCATTGAAGTGTTAGCCTATATGGCTATAAAATATTGATTTTGATGATAACAAATTACATGTTTTGGATAAATAAAGAATTATGCATTATGCTTTTATAACAAGAAAATAATTTTATGAATTATTTATTTTTCAAAATGTGGACTAAAATAAAAAAATTTTTGTCATCTTTGATTTTAATAAGTATTGTTTTGAATTCTGAATTTAGATCTATTTGCAAATGTTTGAAGCGTTGTGAGCCATACTGTAATTTCTACAAATTTTGAGCTTTATCATAATTTCAACAAGTTTTGAGAATGACAAGAATTATTTAAAAATTCTGAAATTAGATCTTTTTGTAAAGGTTTATGACGTTTTGGGCCATAGTATAATTTTATAAAGATTTGAGGGTAAAATTATAATTATGGAAAATAGTTGTTTCACTGTAGCAAAGCGGCTAACCGGATTCAGAAAGCAGGAAATCGAATGTGTAAAAATTCAAATATTTGAATATAACGGTAACATAAAGCGACAAACCGGTTATCACTAGAAAGTTAATAACGACTAGTTTTCTTCTTCAACTATAAAATGACTTAAATCAAATTCATTTTAATAGATACAACAATAGTTATCATTGAGCATTCCTCTGCAATCTGAATATAAACTTTGTATATTCATTCATTCACACACATTGGACTTTCATTTGTAATCAAACACATTGTGTGAGGGAAATTTATTTGTTATCATTTTTGTAAAATCAAGTTGAGAGGTTGTAAGTGTTGGGATACACTTGGGTGAAGAGATTGGGGATAATATATTATTATAAAGGTCCATTGACACATTAGAAGTCAATTGCAAGCATTTAAAGTCTTGGGAGGCTTGAATAGTGAAATCTGTAAGCTTGGTTGCTTGGAGGTGTGGACGTAGGTAGGGATTGTCGAACCACGTAAAAATATTTATGTTTGCTCTCTCCTTCCTTACTCTTTTAATTTTTGAGCATTGTTAAGTTTATTATTTTTTATTTCATTAAGGTATTAGATTAAATTGTTGTATGGTTTGCTTAGCTTAAGTTTTAAAAATTCAATTGACCCCCCCTTTAGGTTGCATAACTAGTATTTCATTTGGTATCAAAGTAATGTTCTCTTGTGTAGACTTAACCGTCTAGAATAAAAGATCCATGGCAACCCAAAATGACTCACCCTTTAGGGAATGATAGTCCACAACTAGACTATTGTTATTTGACGGTAATGACTATCTATATTGGAAAACTATGATGATAACTTATTTACAAGCTTTAGATTATGGAATTTAGTAAGTTGTTTGTGATGGTCCATTCATGCCTATGACTAAAAATAAAGTAAGAGATGATATTCCAAAACCTTCATGTCAATGGAGTGAATTAGAAAAGAAAAAGATGTCTTTAAACTCTAAAGAAATGAATGCTCTATTTTATGCTTTAGATAAGAAAGAATTTCATAGAGTTTCTAGTTGCAAAAGTGCTAATGAAATTTAGAAGAAACTTGAAGTTGTATATGAGGGAACAAATCAAGTCAATGAGTGTAAAATTAGTAGATTCACTAGGCAATATGAGATGTTTCAAATGGAATCATATGAGAATGTTCATGAAATGTACACTAGATTTACTGATATTGTGAATTCTCTTGAAGCACTAGGAAAGACATTTAGTAATTGTGAAAAAGTGAAGAAATTATTAGATCATTGCCTAAAGAGTGGAGACCAAAGAGAACAGCAATAGAAGAAGCAAAAAATCTTAATACTTTATCTCTTGATGATCTTATTGGTTCACTTATCTCATATGAAGAAGATATAGCTAATAAAAGAATTGATGAAGATAAAAAGAAGAAGAGCTTTGCTTTTAAATATGCTATAGTTGAAAGTGATGATGATGGGAGTGACTTTGAAGATGAAGGCATTGAAATGATTACTAAAACGTTTAAAAGGATCTTCAAGAAGCAAATCAAGAGAAGAAACTTTAAAGATCTCATGAGAGAAAACCTTAAGGTGGAGAAAGGGAAAAAATGAGCCAATTGTTTGTTTTGAATGTAAAAAGTCCGGCCATATAAGATCGAAGTGTCCACTTCTCAACAAACTTAAGAAGAAAGCCATGGTGGCTATTTGGGACTATAGTGATGAAGAATCGAGTGATGAAGAAAATTCGCAAGAAGTGTCAAACCTAACATTTATAGCAATAGGAAATGATGATGAACTTGATGAGGTAAATGATCTTTCTACTTATGATGAGTTGTATGATGCTTTTAAAGAATTGCATGATAATTAGATAAGAATTGGTAAAAAGAATGCATGTCTTAAAAAGAAAGTTGTAGAGCTCACAAATGAAAATGAATCTCTAATGAAAAGATTGCATGCTTAGAATTAGAAAATAAAACTTTGCATAATAGAGTTATATTATCAAATGAGAAACCAAGCACTTCACATGAGCATCTAGAACCATATATAGATGATTTGAAAAAGGAAAATGAAATGCTCAAGAAAAAGAATATTGAACTTAGTGATATTGTCTTAAAATTTACAAATGAGCAAAAGATGCAAAGATTGCATGCTTAGAATTAGAAAATAAAACTTTACATAATAGAGTTATATTACCAAATGAGAAACCTAGCACTTCACATGAACATCTAGAACCACATATAGATGATTTGAAAAAGAAAAATGAAATGCTCAAGAAAAAGAATATTGAACTTAGTGATATTGTCTTAAAATTTACAAATGGGCAAAAGATGCAAAGATTGCATGCTTAGAATTAGAAAATAAAACTTTGCATAATAGAGTTGTATTATCAAATGAGAAACCAAGCACTTCACATGAGCATCTAAAACCACATATAGATGATTTGAAAAAGGAAAATGAAATGCTCAAGAAAAAGAATATTCAACTTAGTGATATTGTCTTAGAATTTACAAATGGGCAAAAGATGTTAGATAACTTGTTTAATTCACAAAAATGTGTGTTTGATAAAAGATCACTTGGCTATAAGCCTAATTTGAAACAAAAATATTATAAGAACTACTTTGTGAAGAGTACATATATTAATAATCAAGTTGTATGTCATTATTATAATCAAGATAGTCATATGAAAAATAGATGTCCAGTGAAAAGAAATGCATATTATGCTGTGAAATGTATTTGGGTTCCAAAAGGAACCATTGCTAACACTTAAGGACCCAAAAAGTTTTGGGTACCTAAGACTTGAGATTTTCTCTGCAGGGCTTGAAGAAGAAGAAAAATAAATGGTACTTGGACAATGGTTGTTCAAGGCATATGACCAGAAACTATGCATGATTTTCAAGTTTCACCAAAATCGAAAATGGTGGAGATGTTTCATTTGGAGACAATTCAAAGGGAAAGATTCTCAGAATTGGTAATGTCGGTAAAGTTTTGTCAACCCTAATTGAAAATGTATGTTTGGTTGAAAATTTGAAACACAATTTGATTAATATTAGTCAATTGTCTGACAAAGGTTATAAAATTATTTTTGATAAATCTAGATGTGCTATTGAGAATGCATGTGATGACAAGATTTTATTTGTTAGAAATAGATGTGGTAATGTTTATACCATTGATAAAGAATGTGCATCTACTCGTGATAAATATTTTTCGGTATTGCATGATGATGATTGGCTATGGTATAGAAGACTAAGACATGCAAGCATGAATTTAGTTTCGAAGATTTTAAAAAATGATTTAGTTAAAAGTCTTCCAAAAATCGGTTTTCAAAAAGATAGAATTTGCGAAGCATACCAATTTGGTAAACAAATCAAAACCTTGTTTAAAAGCAAAAATCATATTTCTACTTCAAAAACTCTTCAACTACTTCATATAGACTTATTTGGTCCTTCAAGATATGCTAGCCTAAGTGGCAAGTATTATACTTTTGTAATTGTCAATAATTTTTCAAGGTACACATGAGTATTATTCTTAGTTAATAAAGATGATGCTCTTGATTGTTTTAAAGTATTTTGTAAGAAAATTTAAAATGAAAAGGGTATGGTATTACATGCATTAGGAGTGATCATGGTGGAGAATTTAAAAATCATGTATTTGAGAATTTTTGTAATGATTTTGGTGTTGAGCATCAATATTCATCACCTAGGACTTATCAACAAAATAGAGTTGTTGAGAGAAAGAATAGGTCTATTCAAGAAATGGTTAGAACCATGTTGAATGAGAATGCTTGACCAAAATATTTTTGGGCCGAAGCCATCAACACCGCTTGTTGTGTTTTAAATTGGGTGTTGATTAGACCTCATCTCAATAAAACTCCCTATGAGCTTTGGAAAAATAGAAAACCCAACATTGGTTATTTTTAAAATTTTAGATGTAAATGTTTTATTTTGAACACAAAAGATAATTTTAGCAAATTTGATCCAAACTCTGATGTTGGTATCTTTCTTGGATATTCAAACTCAAGCAAAGCTTATAGATTTTATAATAAAAGAACTCTAGTTGTGGAAGAATCAATGTATGTTACATTTGATTAATATAACCCCTTCTTTGTGGAAAAAAATAGTTGTTAATGATGATGCAGATGGAGAGTTACAAGAAAAATAATTAAAAGATAAACAAGAGAATGCATTACAAGAAAATCAAGAAGATAGACAAGAAGAACAAACAAATATGGAGCAACAAGAAGGTACTTATTAATCACTCTCTAAGGAGTGGAGGTATGTTTCCGCTCATCCTAAGGATTTAATTTTAAGTGATCATTTAAGAGGTGTTACCACTAGCTCATCATTTAGAAATACTTGTGAGCATGTTGCATTTATTTCTCAAATTGAACCAAAATCCTTTGCGGACACGAAAAATAATGAATCTTGGATTATGGCAATGCAAAAGGAGTTGAATCAATTTAAGAGAAATAATGTGTGAGAATTAGTTCCTAAACCAGAACACCAATCTGTCATAGGTACTAAATGGGTATTTAGAAATAAGATGGGTGAATTCGGTCTGGTTGTAAGGAATAAAGTTAGATTAGTGGTTCAATGGTACGACTAAGAAGAAGGAATTGATTTTGATGAACCATTTGCACATGTAGCTAGATTAGAATCCATTAGGATGTTGTTAGCATTTGCATGTCATAAAGATTTTATTTTATATCAAATGAATATCAAAAGTGGTTTCTTAAATGGTTATATTATGGAAGAAGTGTATGTGAAACAACCCTCTGATTTTGAAAATGAAAAATTTTCAAATCATGTTTATAAATTGTCAAAAGTATTGTATCTATTGAAGCAAACACCTAGAGCATGGAATGATAGGCTTAAGAATTTCTTATTGGATAATGAGTTTTCAATGGAAAATGCTTATACTACTCTCTTTGTTAAGCATGAGAACCAAGATATACTTGTAGTTCAAATTTATGTTGATGATATTATCTTTGGTTCTACTAATGAATTATTGTGTAAAGAATTTTTATCTTGTATAAGCAAAAAATTTGAGATGAGTATGATGTGAGAGTTGAAGTACTTCCTTACACTGCAAATAAAACAAAGGAGGATGAAATTTTCATAAATCAAGCCAAGTATGTGAAAGACCTACTCAAAACATTTGGCTATGATAATGGAACTACAAAAACACTCCAATGAGTACTACCATCAAGTTGGACAAAGATAAGAATAGTAAGGAGGTTGACATTAAGATATATTGAGGTATGATCGGATTCTTACTCTACTTGACTGCTAGTAGATCTGATATTATGTTTAGTATATACTTGTGTGCTAGATTTCAATATTGTTCTAAAGAGTCACACTTGCTTGCCGTTAAACGAATTTTTTGATATTTGATTAACACCATCAATCTTGGCCTTTGATATCCTAGGGGAACTCATATTGACTTAACTTGTTATTCGGATGCTGATTTTATCAGATATAAGGTTGATAAGAAAAGTACTAGTGGAACATGTCACTTCCTAGGTCATTCACTTGTCTCTTGGTTTAGTCAGAAACAAAATTCAATTGCACTTTCAACCACCGAGGTATAATATATTGCCACAGGTAGTTGTTGTGAATAAGCTCTTTGGATGAAACAAACCCTTAGAGACTGTGGTATTAATCTTGATCAAATACCTATCTTGTGTGACAATACTAGTGCTATCAATCTATCAAAGAATCCCATTCGGCATTTTAAGACTAAGCATATAGAGATCAGACATCATTTTATAAGAGATCATGCTAAAAAAGGAGATGTTGTGATTAAATTTGTTTATACTAAAAATCAACTTGCAGATATCTTTACAAAACCCTTAGTGAAGAGCAATTTATAAAGATTAGGCATGAGATTGGAATGATGAATGTTGCATCTTAATTTATAATTTTTTTTGGCATCATTATTTGATATGAGTAATTTCATATGTTTGATCATACATGCACTTATGTTTCATGCATTAAAAGGCTTATTGAAAGGTTTTAAGTCACAAAATGGTTTAAAATCAATCAAGTTTTAAGTCAAAAATAAATCGGTGTGTACAATACAAGTCTAAGGGTTAACCAATATTCAATAAGAGGCAAAATGATTTCTAAGGATAAACCAACATACTGCTTCTAATCAACCGGATAGTCCTTTTTGCTTATTGTTACTCACTGGACCAAATCTAGATAACCGGATATAGAAAATCGGTAGGCCGTTTTCTTAAAGGTTACTCTCGAGCCACAATCCGGATAGCCGGTTAGGAAAATCGGTAAACCATTTCTTAATCTTTCCTTTCTGGACCTTAACCGGTCAGTCGGTTCCTTTGAAACGGTAAGCAGGATCTGCGTTGGCATTCACTGGATCATAACCGGTAAGCTGAATTTTACTTTGGCACTCACTGGAAATAATCGGTCAACCGGTTAGGGAAACCGGTAAACTGTTTTCAACTTCTCACTTTCTAGATACAAATTGGTTAGTCGGTTAGTGCAATTCGGTAAGCCAGATTCGGGTTTTTTAAAAAACAAACTATTCACCTTCTCTCCATTCGGCAAATTGATTCCTTCTCTCACTAAAAGCCATTTCCTTTCTCACTCATTCTCTCTCTCAAATCTATCATTCTTATCGATTTCTACTCCAAATTGATTCACAAAAATCATTCCCCATCATTCTTTGTGCTCAAAATTATCTTCAAAATCGTGTAGTCTCTTATACTTGTATTTGGACACACTAACATTTACTGCTTTATGTTGTTTTATTTTCCATTTAAATTATATGAATGTTTGTTATGTTTTTGGATTATGTGGATTTGATATGATTGTTGGTTATGTTTTTCACTTATGTTTTGGATAATGTGGAACTAATGTGCTTGTCTTGAGATTTTGATGATTGATAAGGGGAGCTTTTTACTCTTTTTGATGCTGAAGGGGGAGATATGATAAGTAATGGGGAAATTTGTTTGTTATGAAAAATATTCATATGCAATTTGTTTGTCATAAAAAATATTCATATGCATTTACGTAGGGAGAGTCTTTTAAATTATTTTCAAATTTGTTTGTAATCTTGCATTGATTAAGGGGGATTTTTTATAACTAAATCAAATCTTTATAATTTTTTATCATCATAGAAAAAGGGGAGATTGTTAGTCTATATGGTTATAAAATGTTGATTTTGATGATAACAAACTACATGTTTTGGATAAACAAAGAATTACACATTATGCTTTTATAATAAGAAAATGATTTTATGAAATTAGTTATTTTTCAAAATGTGGACTAAAATGAAAAAGTTTTTGCCATCTTTGATTTTAATAAGTATTGTTTTGAATTCTAAATTTGGATCTATTTATAAATATTTGAAAGGTTGTGGACCATACTATAATTTCTATAAATTTTGGACTTTATCATAATTTTAATAAGTTTTGGGAATGACAAGCATTATTTAGAAATTTTAAAATTGTACCTTTTTGCAAAGGTTTCTAACGTTTGGGCCATAATATAATTTTATAAAGATTTAGGGCAAAATATAATTATGAAAAATAGTTGTTTCGTTCTAGCAAAGTGGCTAACCGGATTCAGAAAGCGACAAACCGGATGTGCAAAAATTCAAATATTTGAATATAACGGTAACATAAAGCGGCAAGCTGGATTCACAAAGCAGCAAACCGGTTATCACTAGAAAGTTAATAACGGCTAGTTTTCTTCTTCAACTATAAAATGGTTCAAATCAAATTCATTTTAATACATACAACAATAGTTATCATTGAGCATTCATCTACAATCTGAGCATAAACTTTGTGATATTCATTCATTCACACACATTGCGCTTTCATTTGTAATCAAACACATTGTGTGAGGAAAATTTATTTGTTATCATTTTTGTAAAATCAAGTTGAGAGGTTGTAAGTATTGGGATACACTTGGTGAAGAGATTGAGGATAATCTCTTGTTATAAAGGTCAATTGACACCTTGAAAGTTAATTGTAAACATTTGAAGCCTTAGGAGGCTTGGATAGTGAAATCCTCAAGCTTGGTTGGTTGGAGGCGTTGACGTAGGCGAGGATTGTCGAACTACATAAAAATATTTGTGTTTGCTCTCTCCTCCCTTACTTTTTTAATTTTTGAGCATTTTTAAATTTATTTTTTTATTTCATTAAGACATTGATTAAATTATTGTGTGGTTTGCTTATCTTAAGTTTTAAAAACTCAATTCACCCCCCTTGGGTTTCATAACTAGTATTTCATGAAGTAATGACAGTTTCACCAATGAAGTCATAACACATTATAAGAACTAGAAAATCGTCAATGGGCTGGCCGGTATATAGCACGGTACAAGCATGACATGTATCCGTACAGCACGACACAATATAAGCACGTTTTGGTAGGGCATCCAGTACAAAATGACATGCACGCGAGCTGTGTTAGACTGTGAATTTTAGGCATGTGGACCTTAAAATCACGATCATAGATAGGATAAAAGACAATGCATGAAAAGATCCATAATGAGCACATTTTACTTTTTAATAAAAGTAGACTTAAAGTTTTATGATTTTACAAATAACTTGAAATTAAATATTTTAATATATTTTATCAACGCAAGTTTGTTACATTAATTTAATTCTTAGTTTCAAATAGAAAAATACTCTAATTGTTTTATTTTTATAATTTATTAAATGAATAGATGATATCATGATTTTAATAAATAAAATTATAAATATCGTGATCCTATAAAATGTAAGTATAAATGTCATTGTAGATTACGATCTATGATTCTACATAAGTCTAAATTAACAATCAAGTTAACCCTTAAGAAAAACTTATTATTGTTATTGCTATTATTATTATTAAGTATTAAAAAAGAATTCTAATACTGTAGGGTTTAACTTAGTAGTTAATATTACATTATTTTATTATTGTTAGTTTATTATTATTGAATATGGGCTTGAATTTTAAACTTTTGATTCTATTGAATTTGGCTAAAGGCACATGGACCCAAAAGAAGTATTAGGATGGAAAAAGGTATGCTAACAACTTGACATGTCCTCTTAAAATTTTTTAATGAAGGAAAAAAGTTTGATCATGCTTTTTTCTTAGGCATAGCCCACGGCACAACATGGCACATGTGGGCACGACGTGTGTGTCAAGTTAGGCCTAAGTAAAAAAAAAGTATGACATGACACGACATAAAGCATATGGCGAGCACGACATGGTACAGTAAGAAACCGAGCCTGCTTGGGCATTCCTTTGATATCTCTAATCATAGCTTGGTGCCCACCAAAATCACTTCCAAGGTATCTCTCCTAAAATCACATGTATCCTATAGAAAAGAGTGGACTAGTTGGGCAGCTACCTAAACCATCATCAACAAGTTCAGTAGCCTTTCAGCTCAATTGACTCTTTTGAATTAAGCCAATCAGGGTTAAGAACATTTTTTAGTAGGGACAATCTCATAAAGGACAATTATCCAACCCTAAAAAGTCTAAAAAACTTAATAGGAACAACTAAATTACTCCTTAACCCCTACTTGAGGAAAGAAGAAATCAATGAAAGTTTGCCACATGTCCAAAAGACAAAGATGTCCTCAAGAGCACTCTTTTTACAAGGTCAAGTTAATTTCACAAAGAAGACAAGATTTCTCACTCTCACAACACTCAAACTTTCTCTCATTTTAAGGTTTCTTTGAAACCCATCAACTTCTCTAGCCTTTATCTACTTAATTGTTGGAGTGCCATCGCCAGCATCACCTCTAACGTCTCTTTTTCTTTACTCTCAAGATTGTCCCAGTTCTGACTATCCTTGGAAAACCATCCTGAAGTAGAACAACCCCATTATTTACAAAATCAATCCTCAAAATGAAACTCTCAGCTACAAGAAATTTGGCTTTTTAAGATGATATTTTTTACAACGGTTTGAAATTTGGTCATGAAATGATATTTATTGTGATGAATTTATGAAATCGTATCTAATAATTTTGTCCTGACTTGTGTTATATTTTGTGACCAATAATTTTATTTTGGAACACAATATTTGATAATGATTCAATCTTTTTGTGACAAATATTATTTTAGTCACTGAAAAACATATTATTTTAGCGCAAAAATTTCCCTCCAAAATTGAAACATTTTGGGACAATATTTCATCATTTACGACAAAAGAAATGGTTGCGAAATATAAGTTTAGGCGACGACACTATTTCGTAACTAAAAACTAAGTGTAAGTTTAACTAAACTATATGTAACACATATATTAGTCTCTAAAGCTATTTTTATTTCTTATAGTTTTAAGACCCAATTTTTTGGTCCTGGATGAGTAATTACAATGACAAAACTAAAAGTAGTAACTAAAAGTTTTGTCTTGAATAACAATATATTTTTTTGACCAAGTTATTTCCTTTTTGGGACACACTATTTGCTATTTGATTCAATGTTCTTGTGACGAATATTATTATAGTAAAAAGAAATTTTTTTTTTGGCTAAAAAATATCCTTGAAAAATTGAACATTTTGGGACAATATTTAATCATTCACGACCAAAATAAATGGTCACGATATATAATTATAGATGACAAAACTGTTTTGCAACTAAAAAAACAGGTGTAAATTTTGTCAAAGCATCAATAACGATTGAAATTAGTCTCTAAAGCTACTAGGATTTCTTATAATTTTAAGATCTTATTTTTTGGTCGTAGATGAGTTACTATGGTGACAAAATTAAAAATAGTAACTAAAAGTTTGTCTTGAATAACGTTGTATTTTTATAACCAAATAATTTATTTCGTGACGCATTGCTTAGTCTTTAATTCAAGTTTTTTAATGCACATTATTTTAGTCGCAGAAGGACAAGTTCTTTTGTCCTTTTTAGCACAAAAGTTCCCTTGGAAAAATAAACATGCTAGGATGATATTATTAATAGTTGCAAAACATAATCATATGTGACGTGCGGTGGCGGCTTGCACCTTGTAGCAGTGCTGCGCATTCCCTTGAGACTTGAGAGTTGAGTGTGAGTCTTGAGTCATTGAGTGTGTGGTGCGTTATGGTTTTGAGAGTTTGTCACGTGTTTGAGTGTGTAATGACTAATGTGTGTGTGTGAGTGTTTATATATATACATGTAGAGCAAGAATCTTGACTCGAATTTGATTGGGCCTCAAAACTTGAGCTCTAGCACAACCCTTAGCCCTTAAATTTGAGTCAAAGCCTAAAAATTTCGGACCGGATTAATCAAACAAAAAATCAACTTGGGTTTTTTTGCCATCTCTAATTTCTCATGTAATTTTGCCATCCCTTAAATTTGAGTCAAAGCCTGAAAATTTCAGACCGGATCAATCGGGCAAAAAATCAGCTTGGGTTTTTGTGGCCATCCTAATTTCTCATGTGATTTTGTTATAAATTGGGCCAATGAATTTAATTGTAATTTGGCCTTAATTCCCATAGCAACAAACCTAAACAATATTTAATTGTCTCTAGTTTGGACCATTTAAGCACAAATTATTCCCAATTTTCAATTTATTATCCTCTTCAATAAAATAATTCAATCAACTAAAAATAATAAATAAAAATAACTAACAAATATATAAGAAAGGTAATATATATATATATATATATATATATATGCCCATCATTATGGAGATAGTGGTAAGTGCCAAAAGAAATATAGCCACTTACATTACACCACATGTCTAGAAGTACTTTAAATATGTATAACGAATAGGATCAAAGATCAGTAACCATACAGTAACTTATATAAAAAGCTTGAAAATAATTAATGATTAAACCTGGAAGCATCGAAAATAAATAATACATGATTACTTACTAAATTACATGCGGGGAACTAAAATATAGATAAAATGGTTATTGGGTCTAACAATATAAAAACCAAAAAATAAAACGAACAGTAGGGATTCATATCCAAAAAGAGATCTCTTAGTAACTCCGCCTTTCTGGGCATATAAATAGAAGCCAAAAGTATTGAGAAATCATCTTTTGGTTAATTCCCATTCAAGACAAGAAATTTAGATTTTAAATCCATAAATTCTCTTAAAAGAAAAAAATACTAACAAAAGCATCAGAGTGCCTTTATAGGTCTATGTTTGAGTCCGATTTGTGAAGATTCTCGAGAAAGAAAATAATTGATATTCAAGCTTGCCAATTTAACTAGTATAGTTTATCACTTGACTTTTCTTCAGTTACATGAGTATGAATCATTGAAGATTTTTTGAACCTTCAATACCACAGTATGAAAAATGTGAGATGATTTAAAAAATTAAAAATAAAACTAATCAACTAATAACAATCAAAGTGTGGATATGGTAAGTTGGCAATGTCAATGGGTAACTTAAGCTATCTTAGTCACAACCATACAAATTGTATCACATGGTCAAGCTATGCAAATGTTAAATATCCCACCACCAAACAAGTCTTTAGAATGCATTTGGAATATTGCATTGTATTATATTTGTATTATGGATGCGTTTGGTACACGTATTGTATTATGCTGTATTGTATTATTTTAATGCTATATTGCATTAGCACTGTATTGTAATAATAATGTACAATATTTGGTGCTACAATGTACTGTATTAATGTTTAGTTATACTATGTTTGGTGTTGCACTGTACTGTATTAATTTCTTTTGGTGATTAATTTTAATTATATATTTAGAAAATAATATCTACTAGTACTTAGAAAAATACTAAATATAGAAGCGTTAAATTTAAGAATTTTTACATCAATTTTTTGTTTAAATAAAAGAATCATAATTCTTTATGTAAAACTAACAAATTCTAAGATTTACAATGATAAAAGATTTATTTTTTGAATAATTCGTAAATATATAACCTATGAAATAAAGATTGAAACAAATAATCCAATCAAATAGCATTTAAAAACTATCACAGCATAAATAAAACAAACTATCACAAGATTCATTCAAAGTTAATACATACTCCAAAAACATCACAAATTAGTAAAGTAACACAATAGTTGTTTGCGTCCGATAATTTAAGTATACACATCTACAAGCCAAAATACTAATGCAAAATATCATTGTTCAATTAGAAATCCATACTCTCTAATCAAATTCCACCTCTCCTCTCATGCTCACGCAAAAGCATCCTAACATAAGCCAACTTACACTCACGATCATTTCGTAATACTTTGAAAGCCTTTATATGTGAAGGCTTCTCGACCATCAAATTTAAGGTAATAAGCTCGTCATCCACAGAAAGTCCCATCGAAGCAAACTCTCTGCCAATGTAATCATGATCTTCACTACTTCCAAACATATTCTGAGACATGTCAGTGTTGGCTTGGTGAAATGCTGAAACCAATTTGTCAATACCACCAGCAATTTGTTCATCTAATTTAGACCTCCTCTTGTTTGATGATTGTGAACGTGATCGAGTAGTGTATTGAGAATTTGAAGGCAGTGTAGTCGACTTTGGAGAACCTTCATCATCAATCTCATTATCATCATCATTTATTTCTTCTTGAAGTGCTGCATTAGCCATATCATTTGGAGTTTCTGCCGAACTTCCAGTTGCATGGTCTTTTCCAAATATATTTGCCAGCCTCTCATAATATGGAAATGTCTTATATCTTCAATTGCTTGCATCTTTAAGGGACTACAATAATAAAATAAGATAATTAAATAAACTCTATTATATTCATAACAAACAAATTAAGGACAATGTTTATAAATGATGACATAAAAAGAAATAATTTTCTTGACTAACCTCCACATATGATCTCCATACTTCGTCACTGTCAACCAGTACACATTTTCTCACTTCATTCCGGCCAAAACCGCTAGTGTTCAACATATCAAATATCACTCCATAACTTTTCTTCTATATCCTTATCTTAGAGTTAATATGTGGATACGCCTTCAAACCGCTCCCTGGTAATAGTTTTGCTAATTCATTTTCAATATATTTATAACTTCCAGATTTAAAGGTGCCGTTATCAGCTCGACCACCATTTGCAACAACAGCATCTAAAATGTTCAATATTGCCTCTTCTTCGTCTTTTGTCCATGCTTGTCTTGATCCTGTTTTATTTCCAGTAGTATGGCTTGGTCCTCCACTCTCCATTCCTACAAAATAAATATTATAACAATTTTTTGAACAAGTAACTAAAATATAACACCAAGTCAATTCACATCAATAAACCTCGATAAATTTCTAATGACATCAAATATAAATACAAGGTTACAACCTTAGACATTTTCCTAATGACATCTATATACTAACAAAAATACAGCCTTCGATGCTTTCCTAATCACATCTATATACTAACAAAAGATGCTTTCCTAACGATCTCTGTATACTAATAAAAGTACAGCCTCAGATATTTTTCTAATCACATGTATATACTAACGAATGTACATGCTCGGATACTTTCCTAATGACATCTATATACTAACAAAAGTACATGCTCAAATGCTTTCTTAATGACATCTATAAATTAGATAAGTCTTAATTTCCAAGCCAATTATTATACATAGTAGTAGCTAGATCATTCCTCCAGCTTGTCCACTAGTCTGAAGCTTCAATGCTACTTATACTATCATTATCTTCTACTTCATTATTAGGTAAGTCAACTAATTCATGCTCCATTGGATCCACAGACATTTCTCTCCTAATAAGATTATGCAATAAACAACATGCAGTAATAATGCGACATTGGGTTTTAATTTGATAAAATGAATGGCTTCGAAGAATAGCCCATCGCATTTTGAGCAATCCAAAACACCGTTCAATCACGTTTCTTACTGATGAATGTTTCATATTAAAGAATTCTTCTTTATTGCGAGGAGCACACCCATATCTTGATTCCGATAAATGATATCTCGTTCCCCTATATGGTGCAAGAAATCCTTCAGTATTTGTATATCCGGCATCCACAAGATAGTAATAACCTATTTATTTCACATAAGCATTAATATAATTTTGATTTTGAATATGTAATTTGATTAAATTAATTTTTTGGATTGAGTAATACCTGCAGGAAATTTTAAACTAGTTGGTTTATTTAATGCATTGTGAAGTATTCTTGAGTTAGAGGCAGAGCCTTCCCATCCGGGCATCATGAAGATGAATTTCATATCTCGTGAACATACCCCTAAAACATTTGTAGCAATCTCACCCTTTCTTGTTCGATATCTTGGTTTATCATTTTCTGGCACACAGACTCTAATATAAGTTCCATCCAATTCCCCCAAGCAATTCTACATGCACAAAACAAATGAAAATTTAATTAGCATTAAATTATCAATCGCTATAATAAAATATAAGTAATTGAAATTTACCTTAAACCACTTCCACCTCTCATCAGTGTAATTCTCTGGTACGGGATCTAGCACCCTTAGTAAAACATCGTGTAGCCGTAATACTCTGTTTAACACTGAATTAAAGTATCTACTAACAATCTCACCAGATCTAAAAACCCTACTGCCAATTGTGCGATTCTTAACATGATGAGACAAAGTGTGTAGGAACATGCAAACTTGCTCTTCAACAGCCAATGAACCACTAGCCTTTAGTTCCCTCGATCGAAGTAGCTCACATAGTAGGCCAAATGTCCTTCTATCCATTCTTAGTTGATTTACACATTGAATGTCACTATTGCCTATAATGCTAGCTAAGTATTGTAGTCGAGTAGCATGGAATTGGAATGTACGACTATGAATCATTTTTCTTTCGTTATGCCTTCGGATCAACATCATTAACAAAAAACACATCACAATGAACATGAACCTCAATTTCATTTGCCACATGATGAAAGAAAATTTTCTTCCCATGTCCATATCTAACACAACCAGTAAAATGAGGGAAAAAAAATCAGCTAGTAGACCATTTGATAAATTTCCATAAAGTTAGATTAGATTTCCATATAAAGGCTATATTCAACACTTGAGCTAAATAGAATCACAAAGAAGAGAATAGAGGCAGATGATGATGGTAAATAATAATAATAATAACAACAACAACAACAACAACAACAACAAAATCATGCCTATCACACGATAAAACAGAGGGTACAAGAAATATACTGAAATCCAAGGAATTATATATCATAAGTCATTTCTTGTTGAACAAATAATAAATGAAGAAATTAAACTCACTGGAAGCAAGCAGTAGCCGTTGGAAGGAAATTCCAATTTACGTATTTGTTTTGCAACTTAAATAAAAATAACCCATTGAAATGAATAAAAAAGATGTCGATTTTAATGAATAATTAAATCTGAAAAAAAATTCATATTAAGGTATGCTACATTTGCTAGCTACAATAGCTATAAATATGTGTGTGTATTTAGCAACTAACAAGTCCTTATAAAATTCATACGAGTACTTAAACTCAAACTCTTTTACTCATACACTAATTTTTTTCCTTTTAATTTATGAATGGACAACAAAACTTGAGAAATGTTTTTATCCCCATACAACATGAATTTTTCCAGGAAAAGATTATCCATTGCACCAATAATACTCTATAGGTGGTCATATATTATATAAAAGAAGATAATGTTCAACAATAATGGTATTTTGAATTTTTTGTTTGGTTTTTAATCATTTGTTCATAAAGTTACTGTCTTTTTAAATTTTATCTTTTGACCAAAAAGTGCAGCACAATTAGTTAGTAATGCAAATTCTTACTAACATAAATAATAATAATAATAATAGTTAATTATCCAATGTTGCTAACACTATTATAAAAGCTTTAGCTTCCCTGTATGCTTTACGCCTACAATCATCATGATAAAAGATGAACTACCAGTTCCTTATAATGCTTAGACTTCACATTTGGCTACCTATTACTAGTTGTTAATTACGGATAAAGACATTCAAGTAGATGCTTTTCCATTTTACTGCAACATTTCACACACACATATATAAAGTATATGCAGAGATGTTTATTCCTCTGTTCTCATCTAATCCAAACAGGGGCAATTTTCTGCATTTGGCTTAAAATCCACCGCGAGCAATTAGCCCCTTATTTTCCATAAAAATCAATTGTCACCAATGTTTGATTATAACGGAAAAACATGATTAAATTGATAGCAAATAAAATAAAACCCTAATCTAGAAATTAAACCTAAATTAAAAAATTAAACCCAAATGAAATATCAAACCTTAGGTGGTGAAGGACAGGGAGAACATTTGTATTGCACAGTAGAGATGGTGTTGCAGCGGAGGTGGTGTCACGCAGTGGGGTGCAGTGGAGGTGGGATCACGCAGTGGGTAGGTGTTGCACGATGAGGTTACGGTGGATTTGGTGTCGCACGGCAAAGGCTGCTGATGTGGTGGTGGAGCGTCGTGGAGTTGGCTCTTGTTAAGCCACTGCACAGGAGAAATCACAGATCGAACAAGGAGAGCTATTTTGGTTTATTTGACGACAAGGTGAGAACGAGAGGGAAGTATAATTTTTTTGGTCTTAGAAATAGTTGCAAAACCCGCATAAACTCGACCCCCCCTCGGGTTTAGTTTATGCGGGTTTGACCGCATAAGATTTTGAGTTGACCACATTGTAATACTATGTGATGTAATTGCCAAACATGGTATTATAATACTCTAATACAATGAGGAGCTCTAATACCATAACCAAACATGCCCTATGGGTGCGTTTGGCACACTGTATTGTATTATGCTGTATTGCATTATTTTAATGCTGGTGTATTGTATTATGCTGTATTGCATTAACACAGTATTATAATAATGCTGTACAATGTTTGGTGTTACATTGTACTGTATTAGTTTTTAGTTATATTATGTTTGGTACGACACTGTACTGTATTAATATTTTTTGTAAGAAATTTGAATTATATATTTAGAAAATGACATTTATTAGTATTTAGAAAAATATTAAATATAGAATAGATTTAAATTTTTTAGTAGAAGTTACAAAAATCATAATTCTTCATAAAAATCGAAGATTATGACCTTAAAATTTCAGCAACATAACATCTATTTTTCTTTTTGCATTTTCCAAATATATAACCTGTAAAATAAAGATCGAAACAAATAATTCAATCAATTAATCTTTAAATAATATAACAACATAAATAAATAATTAAAACATGCAAAATTTGTCCAAAGTCATTTGAAAATGATAAAAGAAAGGTTTTTACATACTCCAAAATAGTCACAAAATTTTAAAATGATACAATAGTTGTAACAAAGTGCATGATGTTAAGTAATCCGAGTACACATATCCATATGCTAAAATACTACCGCATAATATCATTGTTAAGTTAGACATGCAAACTCTCCACTATCAAACTCCACCTCTCCTTTCATGTTCACGCAAAAGCATCCTAACATATGCTAACTTACGGTCACGATCATTCCGTAATGCCTTGAAAGCCCTTATATTTGAAGGTTTCTCTACCATTAAATTTAAGGCCATAAGCTCATCATCCATAGAGAGTCCCATCGCTCAAAGAATGTAATCATGATCTTCACTACTTCCATACATATTATGAGACATGTCGGTGTTGGCTTGGTGAAATGCTGAAACCAATTTCTCAATACCATCAACAACATATTCATCTTATTTAGACGTCTTTCTGTGTGATGATTGTGGACGTGATCGAGTAGTGTCTTGAGAATTTGCAGAAGGGGAAGCAAACATGGGAGAACCTTCATCATCAATCTCATTATCATCATGGATTTCTTCTTGAAATGCTGCATTAGCCATATCAATTGGAGTCTCTGCCGACCTTCCAGTTGCACGGTCTTTTCCAAATATATTTGCTAGCCTCTCATAATATGGAAATGACTTGTTCCTCCAATTGATTGCTTCTTTATGGGACTACGAAATAAAAATAAGATAGTTAAATAAACTTTATTATTTTTATAACAATACACCATGCAACCATGCAAATATAACTAATGACATAAAAAAAGAAAATTATTTTTCTTATTGTAAATTCAAAATACTAACCTCCACGTATGATTTCCATACTTCGTCACTATCAACCTCTACACATTTTCTCACATCATTCCATCCAAAACCACTAGTGTTTAACATATCAAACAACACCCCATAATTTTTCTTCCATATTCTTATCTTAGAGTCAATATGTGGATAAGCCTTCAAACCACAACCTGGTTGTAATTTTTCTAACTCATTTTCAATATATTTGTAACTTCCAGATTTGAAGGTACCATTATCAGCTCGACTACCGTTTGCAACTAGTGCATCTAAAATGTTCAACATTTTTTCTTCTTCCTCTTTTGTCCATGCTCGTCTTAACCCCGTTTTATTTCCAGTAGTATGACTTGAACCTCCACTCTCCATGCCTACAAAATGAATAAAATAATAATTTTTTAAATGAGCAATTGAAACATAACACCAAGTTAAATTCACATAAGTAACACTTGATAAATTCCTGTCGATTTCGATATTTTAGCAAAATTACAACCGTATATATCTTCTTAAAGACATCGCTATATAAGCAAAAGTACAACTTTAGATGCTTTCCTAAGAATATCGATATACTAACAAAAGTACAATTTTAGATGCTTTCCTAAAACCATCGATATACTAACAAAAGTATAGCCTTAGATGGTTTCCTAAGAACATCAATATACTAACAAAAGTACAGCCTTGTATACCTCCTACGGACATCGATGTACTAGCAAAAGTACAGCCTTAGATACTTTCCTAATAACATCTATATATTAACAAAAGTATATCCTTAAATACTTTCCTAATATATATATTAACAAAAGTACAACAACCTAATTGCCCAACCAATTATTATACATTGCAGTAGCTAAATCATTCCTCCAACTCGTCCATTGGTCTGAAGCTTCAAGGCTACTTATGTTATCACTATCGTCTACTTCATTGTTAGATATGTCAAGTAACTCATGCTCTATTGGATCCACAAGCATTTATCTTCTAATCAGATTATGTAATAAACAACATGCAGTAATAATGCGACATTGGGTTTTAATTGGATAGAATGAAGGACTTCGAAGAATGGCCCATCGCATTTTGAGCAATCCGAAACACCGCTCAATTACATTTCTTGCTGAGGAATGTTTCATGTTAAAGAACTCCTCTTTATTCTGAGGAGCACACCCATCTCTCCATTCGGATAAGTGATATCTTGTTCCCCTATACGGTGCAAGGAATCCTTCAGCATTTGTGTATCCGGCATCCACAAGATAGTAATAACCTATTTATTTCACATAAGCATTAGTACAATTTTTAGTTTTAATATGTAATTTAATTTAATATCATTTTTGGGATAAGTAATACCTGTAGGAACTTTTAAACCGGTTGGCTTGCTTAATGCATCGCGAAGTACTCTTGAGTCAGATGCAGAGCCTTCCCATCCAGGCATCACAAAGATGAATTTCATATCTCGTGAACATACTCCTAAAACATTAGTAGCAATCTCACCCTTTCTTGTTCGATATCTTGGCTTATCATTTTCTCTGACGCGGACTTTAATATAAGTCCCATCCAATGCCCCTAAGCAATTCTACACATATAAAAAAAATGAAAAATTTATAAGCATTGAACTATCACCAGCTATAATCAAATAAAAGTAATTGATAATATACCTTAAACCACTTCCATCTCTCATCAGTGCAATTCTCTGGTACAGGTTCTGGTGCCCTTAGTAAAACATCATGTAGTCGTAACACTCCATTTAATACTGAGTTGAAGTATCTACTAACTGTTTCGCCAGATCTGAAAAATCTACTACCAATTGTGCGATTCTTGACATGATGAGACAAAGTGTGAAGAAACATGCAAACTTGCTCTTCAATCGTCACTGAACCATTAGCCCTTAATCCTCCATTCACTCGAAGGAGCTCACATAGTAGGACAAATGTCCTTCTATCCATTCTTAGTTGATTCACACATTGTATGTCACTATTGCCTATAATGCTATCTAAGTATTGTAATCGAGTGGCATGATTTTGGAATGTATGACTACGAATTAATTTTCTTTGATTATGCCTTCGGATCAACATCATTAACAAAAAAAATGTCACAATGAACATGAACCTCAATTTCATTTGCCACATGACGAAATTTTTTTTTCCAATCATGTCCATATCTAAAACAACAAATAAAAATGAGTCAAAAACTAGCTAACAAGCCGTTGATAAAATGTCCATAAACTTAAATGCTAGCACACTTTTGTTTTTGCTATTTTCACAAAGAAGAAAATAGAAGCATGCATATATATATATATATATGGAGAGAGAGGGGGGGTTATTATTACTATTATTATCATTACACATACACAAATATACTATGGACTCTAGTCCTAATTAATGATTTAAACAAATCACGTGGAAAAAAAATATATCCCTATTTTCTTCCATCTTTGTTCATGTCCATTGAAATTATATCATGCAGATATAATATAAAGAAAACATTTTCTGGGCACAAAATAAGAGAATGCAATTATGAAACCAAGATTAGAAAAATAAGCATTGTTTCACAGGAAAATAGTTATACAGGTGCCAAAGCAATGCAAGTTGACCACAATAATCATAATTGAAAATCTAGTATATTCTTAATTAAAACACATTTAAATCAAACAATAGTTAATTGCCTAAAAGAGTGTAACAGACAAGTTTACCTGAAATGAGAAATTTGAAGATCCACTTGTAAAGAGAAGGTCTTCCAGAGCTCTTTCTGGATCAACGCTTTTATCTTATATAGGCCCACAATCAATGATTCTAGTGTCAGGAAAAGTTATGGAAACTATCAGCTACCTAATTTATGAAATTCATTGAAATAAAAATTATGTCATGAACAAGATGAGCAAGAAAATTTTTCCCTGTGATTGTCTTGTCTTTTCATAAAAGTTATGTTAATAATGAGACAAATGGGAGGAAAAAGGGAAATGGTGGGATGGGAAAAAGGAAAGAATAAGAGATATCAAATAAATGATCCAGATACTTCAATCATTAAGTTAATTCAAACAAAAAACCCAAATCCAAAATCAAACCTCAGGCGATGAAGGTCGGCACAGTGGTGGTGTTGCGCAGTGGGTAGCAGTAGAGATGGGATCGCACAGAGTGTGGGTGTCGCACGAGGAGGTGACGGCGAAGTCAGATGGCGTGGTGGTGGAGCGTTGTGGAGGTGGCTTCTGTTGAGCACAGGAAGAACCACAGAGAGAGTGATTTGAGAACGACAGTAATGAGAATAGAAAGGAAATTTTATTTTTGTCTCAAAATAGCATGAAACCCGTGTAAACCCGACCCCCCCCCCCACGGGTTTATTTTATGCGGGTTTGACCGCATTAACATTTTACTGTAACCACATTACAATCTTATGTGATGTATTTACCAAACATTGTATAATAATACATTAATACTATGAGGGGTCCTAATACCTCATAATGAGGGGTACCAAACATAGCCTATATGTATTGTATTATGTTGTTTTGCATTAAGTTGTATTACATTAAGTTATAATACAATACTATACTTAGTATACTATGAACTGTAATATATATAATATTATTTTATAATATTATTTTATGTTAATATTAAAATTAAATTAATAGTATTTAAACTTATTAATATTTTAATTTTATATTATGAATTTATGAAAATTAGTTATTAAATAATTATTTATATATATTAATTTTTATAATATAAAAATAATTTAATAATATACTATCATCAAATAATAAAATTTATATTATTATAATATTATTACCTAATATTATATTATAATATAATTTACTTTTATATATTAGTTATTAAAAATTAAATGATATATAATATAAATTGTTATATTATAATACTATATGATATCAAATTTTAATTATTAATTAATTTTTATTTATTAATATTGAATATAACTAATTAGTTTAAATTTATTTTTAAATTTAGTATTTTAGTAAATACTACTTAATTAAAATAGTTTACATATTTAAAGTAAAATAATTAAAATGATTTCATGTAATAAAAGTAAAATAATGTATTATCATTTATTTATTAAATATTTAGGTTTATTAATTATTTATATTTTATATTATTATTTGAATATCAATATCATTTAAATGTTTAATAAATTTAAAATTATTATAAACTATTGAATAATAAAAGTAAAATGATTAAAATTTAAAATGTGAATAATGTTTTAACATAATATAGTTTAATACTTTCCTTGAGATTATTTTATGCTCTTTTAATTGTATTAGCCATCTTTTTAATACAATGTAATATAACTAGAAATTGGAGACAAATATGAGTTAGCATGAGAATAATGTTACGCAATATGGGTAAATTTCAGCTTACCCTCTTGTGAATTAATAATTTTTAAATTGCGCTCTTACTTTTGGAAACATCAAGTTATCCTCTAAAAGTAGTTAATTTTAATGATTGACTGCTGTTGATTTGTCAAAGCATAAAATATTCTTTTTTTAACAGGTTTATTAACTAACGATTTTAACATTTAAAAATACTATTTTAATCAATAAAATATTAAAATAAAAATGACGAAAATCCTTAAAATAAAATAAAAAAACTTATCTCTTCTCAATTTCATCTCCATCAAATCAAAATCACACTAATTGAAATACCCATTGTTTATCCTATATTTCAATTGGTTGGCATGGCTGCGCTTGGCAAAGGATTTGGTTCCTCAGGCCGTGCGTGCAGCCGTGGGTTTGGTTGAATGGCCACGTGCGGTTAAGGGTTTGGTTGCCTTGGGCACATGCAGTCATGGTTGGATTTTCATGGCTGCGTGTGACCAAGGGTTTAGCTGCCTTGCACGGCCAAGGGGTTCACTGCCTTGGCCTCGCGCAACCAAGGGTTTTGGTATTCATGGGTACAAAATGAAAATTTGTTAAAGAATTTTGGTGGGTACTACAAATATGTAAACTATTTATGTGTGTTTTGAAAAATTTAAATAGATCTGGGCCTATAAAAATTAGCCTACATCAAAGTTTGATCTTTTTTTTTTTTTGGGTTAATTGACTTTAAAAAAATGTATAAATACTATTTTATTCTTTTGGCTATTATAAGTAACAAAGAGATAACAAATTTAGGGGTAACATAATGTTTTCAGAAGAAAGGGTAGTAATTTAAAAATTATCATTTCACTATAGAGATAATTTGAAATTAACCCATATTATATAATGTAATTGTAGGCTGTCAAAAGTATTTTTGTACACATATTGCTCTTGTCTCATTCAAAATAAATAGCTAGTTTGATAATGCTGTATTTTTTTTTAAAATAATCATTGCTAGATATGTTGAATAAATAATCAACTGCGATGAGTATTAATTAAACGTTTAATAAAATTTATTCTTACAAGCATTATGAATTTCAAAATGTAGTCATATAGATTCAGTAAATTTAACTATTAAACTATTGTAAGAATATAGTGAATGAATTTAATATAATGTTGAATAAAATTTATTTACACACACACATATATATATATATAATGGTTTTTATTGTGTATATATAATAATTAATAACTAAGATAAATATTTTATATTGTTAAGTTTTTTATAATCGCAATATAATTTAGTAATAATAAAAATTTCTTTAAAGTTAATGATTTTATTTTTTAATTAATAAGAATAATTTTAAATTTTTGTAATACATATGAGATAATTATTCTCACGTGCAAATGCTTTTATTTTTTTATTAAATCATATAATTTAATAATTAATTAAAATAAAATTTAATAATAAATTAAAGACTCATGCACGGCAAGACTCTATCTAACAAAATATATAAAATTATATTTAATATAAAATTAATTTTCAAAATCAAATTTTAAAAACCTACTCATTTTCCCAGTTTACTTTTCAAAATCATTTTTTGTTTTTTTTAGTATTTTTTAATAAATTTTTTAAGGAAAATCAATATGAGAGTTCAGTCTCTAATTGATTTTGCTGATAATTATTATTATTACGCAGGAAACAAAGTCGGTTCTCAAATTCTCTCTTTACTTCGTATCGGTGGTGGTTTATGCATCGATCGACTCTGAGTCTGATATTTTCGATTCATAAGTGGCCTCCCAGCTTCCCTCTCAAAACTCAATGGCGTACATGAGCATGGGAGAAGCGCACCGAAGGATAACAGATTACCTAAACCGCTTCTCCGACGCCGTTTTATCACAAGACGTAGCTTCCCTGAAGCAACTCCTTTCTTTCTCCTCCAACTCGCCGTCTCTCCTCTCCCTCGCCGACTCCCTCAACGTCTTTCAAGACGCCAATAGGCTGATCAAGCAGTCCGACAACTACTCCCCCTTTGCAGATATCACAGTCCCTCTCTTTCGCTCTCTTCAGCACTATCGCACAGGAAACTTGGTCGATGCCTATCTCGCCTTTGAAAAATCCGCTAAGTAACTATGCTCTCTGTTACTAAGTTTAAATCAGACACATAATGCAATGATTTCGCCATTAATTCTGAACAATTGTATGTTATTACAGTGCTTTCATTCAGGAGTTTCGGAATTGGGAATCCGCTTGGGCTTTGGAAGCATTGTATGTTATTGCTTATGAAATTAGGGTTCTTGCTGAGAGGGTACTCCTTTTTTTTATCATTTTCAGTGCTATTATTTTGTCAATGAGTCATGCTGTTATACTTCCCAACTAGTATAGCATTCATCTATTCGATACAATAAGTAATTTAAAGAGTTGGGAAATTTTATCATCTAATATACGAGTGGCATGTGGTGCTTGGGACTCAAATCTTGGGATAGTAGTTGGCAACTCTAGTCTGACACTGTTGTAAATAATTATTTTTGTAGGCCGATAGAGAGTTGGCTTCTAATGGAAAATCCCCGGAGAAATTAAAGGCAGCTGGCTCTTTTCTCATGAAAGTCTTCGGTGTTCTTGCCGTATGTTTGTTTCTCTATAGACCTATTCACATTAAGTAAAGCAAAATTTTACTTTCAGTTGGTATAGTCGCCTTTGCTAAATCTTTGTAAGAATTTGTTCAATTATAGGGAAAAGGCTCAAAACGTGTTGGAGCATTATATTTGACGTGCCAGTTGTTCAAGATCTACTTCAAGGTGCAATTTTGACTTGTTTTCAATCTATTTTTTCAAGCTAGATTATGTTACTTAACATATATTATTACTCTACAGCTTGGTACGGTTCATCTTTGCCGTAGTGTAATACGGAGTATAGAAACTGCGCGTATTTTTGATTTTGAGGAATTCCCTAAAAGGGATAAGGTATAATTTGAGCTTGTTGATGACATTTTTTTTTTCTCCTTTTGCGAAATTGATCCTCAGAGTTTTAGTATTTTTCTGTCACATACTGCAGGTTACTTACATGTATTATACTGGCCGATTGGAAGTTTTCAATGAAAATTTTCCTGCTGTAAGTAAATTAAGTTCCTCTTTAGTAATTGATACTTTCTTTATCAGACAAATATCTAAAGTCTAAGGTCTGGGTTTGGATTTACCAGTTTGAGCCTTGACGTACGGGGTGAGCATTTCAGTGCATGCCTAATGTTTGATCTTTTTGCAGTGTTTTACTTGATTTCATGTTGTCATCTTTCAGTGGGCAAAAAATATGTTTCAGTATGGCTTTATGGCCTCACTGGTTACATTTAACATGAATTTCAACTAGGGGTGGAAAACGAATATACGAATTGTATTTGAATCAAATCGTAAACAAATTGGGTCAAAACTCTGCTGTTCGGATTTGATTCGTTTATTAAATGAATTGAAATCTTAGGATTCGAATTCAGTTTGTTTATTAAACGATTTTTGGTTCGATTCGTTTAATTCATTTAGCGGAATTAATAAACGAGTCGAATTTGGATTCGTTTACTATTCATTTATCCTATATCGAATCCAAAATGAATTGAATTGAATTTGAATTTATTTATAGAAATATAATTAATAAACAAAAATTAAGCAAAATAAAATATAAAAAGACCATAATTCAATATTCTACAAAATACAATCTTATTATAATTTATAATTACTATATTAGCCTTTAAACATTAAATTTTTTTCATACATATTTAAGGACAAATAAGTAGTTTAATTAAATGGATAATGAACGATTTTAAACGAATGGATCGTATTCGATTCATTTATGACCCATTTATTAAACGAATCCTAAATGAATAAATGAATCAATATCTTCAAACCCAGATTCAATTCGTTTAATTAGTGAATTGAATTGAATCAATGTTGAGTTTCTTAATCAGTTTATTATTTATCTAGTCTACTTTTATATCATGCAGGCTGATCAAAAGTTATCGTATGCCTTAATAAATTGCAACCCTCGGAGCGAAGCTAATATAAGGTCTGTTTCAGCTGTGCTTATTGTGTATGTTTTGCATCCACATGGTAGAAAGACTTTAGATGTTTCTGTTTCTACAATTATAGGTGTACTCAACAGTATCTATTTATTACTCTGGCTGTATTGTATATGGTTCAGCTGATGTTTATATTAGCACATATATCCATGGTATCTCTAATTGGGCGCTGAGAATGGCATTCCTGAATTGTTCTCTTGTTTTATTTGATTCTTCCCGGATAAAATAATTTTTTGCTTCTTGGTTGTGAGTTTTATTATTTACCTGACATGTTTGAGGATTATTGACTACTGAAGTATTGTATATACACTTAAAAACTTATTTCTGTGGACTTGTTTTCCCACCTTAAACCTTCTGATGTCAAATTCTGTGGTTTCTGATGTTGTAAAGCATCTTATAATGATCTCTTATCTCTGCTGTGTTGCTTTTCTTCTGTGGATAGGATGATATTAAAATATTTGATACCTGTGAAGCTTTCAATAGGCATTTTACCTAAAGACTGGCTGTTGGAGAAGTATAACCTAGTTGAGGTAAGGCCTGCTTAATGAATTGTTTATTTTCTTGTTCTGTGGTGGGAATTAGATTTGAGATATTTAGCGTCGTGGTCCATGTTGGTTCTTGTATTGGCATTTGAGCTTCAGAAAACTAATGGAAGCAAATAATAGTAAAAACTAAATTGAGAGTGGGCTACGGTCTTCTTCTACCATCCTTATATAATATGCAGTGTTCTTTCACAGTACAGTAACATCGTGCAAGCTCTAAGAAGGGGTGATCTCCGGCTTCTCCGACATGCCCTCGAGGAGCATGAAGACCAGTATGTTTTATTTATTTATTTTACTTTGGGTAGTTTACAATTGTCCATAAAATTTTAATTTTTCCGAGGTGAAGTTGGAATCACCTTCTCCCAGTTGTAATCAGAATAATGAATTTTTCCCCCCCTTCAAAAGGTTCTTAAGATCAGGTGTATATCTTGTGCTGGAGAAACTCGAGCTCCAAGTTTATCAAAGATTGTTCAAGAAAATGTAAGTTCCATATCTTTTAGTAAAATTTACATTTAATTATACTTGATATATTTAGTTTTATTTATTGCACATTCATTCTGCAGTTACATTATCCAAAAACAAAAAGACCCAAGCAAAGCTCATCAGATGAAGTTGGATGTAATTGTAAAGGCACTGAAATGGCTTGAGATGGACATGGATGTTGACGAGGTACTTATCTTCTCTCCCATATCTTTTCAGTTTCTTGCATTTATTGGACTCTCTTTCTGGCTGATGGTTTTGCATGATCAGTTGATCAAATTAACCTTCTCTTTGGATGAGTAGGTGGAATGTATAGTAGCCATATTAATACACAAGAATCTTGTGAAAGGGTACTTCGCGCACAAGAGTAAGGTTGTTGTCTTGAGCAAGCAGGATCCTTTTCCCAAATTAAATGGGAAGCCCGTTAATTCATGAAGATGGAGATGGTGAAATGGTGATCAGGTTATTTAGAAACAGTCATGCTGGTTCAGTTCATTTTAGTCTCCATAATTCTGGAATTCTGACTTAGATGTACAATTTCTGTGCAGATGTAATTGCAGTACACAAAATTGTTGTATTCATCAAGTGAACATTTTGCATTTTTCCGAACTTCTTGATTGTAATCACATTTGCGCCCTTTTTTTTTTTTTTTTTTTTTTCTTTTTTTGTAATTTTAATTCTCGTTTGTTCTTTGGTCGCCCAAACTCGTATTTATTGACTATTACGTCATTAAACAGTAAAAAATTTCTCCGAAGATGAAACAAACTGAGGCGCATTTGAGATATGTGAATTCCAGATTGCTTTAAGGAGTCCATTGCAGTTTGCTTTATAATTTTTGGCTAAATTAATTCTCCATTGCCAAAATTCCAACACATGGTAAACTTGAGGTTGAGGTAAACAATAACTAATCAAAAACTTTGGGTTTCACGGCCATGGTAAAAAAGTTGAAGAAGTTCAATTTTTTTTTAATTAGCCACAAATTTAAGCAACTTTTAAATTTATTATCCTTCACTAGGTTTCATAGCTGTGGTGAAAAAGTTGAACTAGTTTAAGATTTATCTAAATTGGCTACAAATTCATGGAACTTTAAGTTTTTTTTATCCTTCCCATGAATTTCATCATCGTGCTAAACAACATATGAAACTTGAGTAAATTAGTCATAAATTTATGTAATTTTTAACTTTTATAATATTTCCCATGAGTTTCATAGCCGTGATAAAGACGTTGAAGCAGTTTAGAACTTGAGTAAATTAGCCATAAATTCATACAACTTTCAACTTTTTTGGTCATTTCTACGGATTTCACAGATGCGGTAAAGAAGTTGCTGTAAATTGTCCCCAAATTCATGCAACATTCAACTTTTTTAATCATTCCCATGGATTTTGTAGCTGTGGTAAAGAAGTTCAAGTGATTTCAAATTTGAGTAAATTGGCCACAAATTCATGCAACTTTCAACTTTTTATATCCTTTCCATGAGTTTCACAACCGTGATAAAGAAATTGAAGTAGATTGGAATTTGATTAAATTGGGCTCAAATTCATCCAACTTTCATTTTTTTTATTCTTCCCATGGATTTTCGAGTTATGGTAAAGAAATTGAAGTAGTTTAAAATTTGAGTAAATTAGCCACAAATTCATGCAACTTCCTATGGATTTCATAGCTATGGTAAAAAAGTTGAATTAGTTTGGGATTTGATTAAATTGGTCACAAATTCATGTAACATTTAACTTTTTTTATTCTTCCTATGGGTTTTATAGCGATGATGAAGAAGTTGAAGTAGTTTGGAATTTGATTAAATTGGCCACAAATTCATGTAATTTTCAATTTTTTTATTATCATTCCCATGGGTTTTATGGCCGTGGTAAAGAAGTTAAAGTAGCTTAGAAATTGACTAAATTGGCCACAAATTCATGCAACTTTCAATTTTTTGATCCTTCCTATGGGTTTTAATAGCCGATGTAGAGAAGTTTAGCTAGTTCGGAATTTGAGTAAATTGGCCGCAAATTCATGTATTTTTTAACTTTTTTTCATCTTTCCAAAAAGTTTCAATAGCCAAGGTAAAGAAGTTGAAGTAGTTTAGGATTCTACTAAATTAGCAAAAAATTCATGCAACTTTTAATTTTTTATCCTTCCTATGGGTTTATAACTTTAGTAAAGAAGTTGAAGTAGTTTGGAATTTTATTAAGCAGGGCACAAATTCATGCAACTTTCAATTATTTTTATCCTTCCCATAAGTTTCATAGCTATAGTAAAGAAGTTGTAGTTTGGAATTTGACTAAAATGGTCCCAAATTCATGCAACTTTCAACTTTTTTTATCCTTCCCATGGATTTTCCAGCTGTTATAGAAATTGAAGTATTTTAAAATTTGAGTAAATTGGACACAAGTGCATGCAACTTTCAACATTTTTAATATTTCTCGTTGTTTTCATGGCCATGATAAAGAAATTAAAGTAGTATGGAACTTGAGTAAATTGGCCACAAATTCATGCAATTTTCAACATTTTTTATACTTTCTATGGTTTTCAATGGACGAAGTAAAGAAGTTAAAGTAGTATGAGATTTTACTAAATTGGCTCCAAATTCGTCAACTTTCAATTTTTTTCATCCTTCCCGTATAACCATAGTAAAGAAGTTGAAGCACTTTGGAATTTTACTAAATTCTTCTTAAATTTATGCAACTTTCAATTTTTTTTATCCTTCCCATGGGTTTCATAGCTGTCTTAAAGTAGTTGAAGCAGTTTGGAATTTTACTTTTGGCTACAAATTCTTGCAATTTTCAATTGTTTTGATTCTTCAAATGGGTTTCATAGCCATGGTATGTTAGCCTAAAGTAGGGATGGCAAAATAGCCTGACCTAGCCCGGTCCATTCACACGGGCTTTGTGTCGGGCTTCCCACATGAGGGCCTGGACAAATGCTTAGGAAAAAAAAGGCCCCTCTATTTTAAAAAAATAAATTTATAATTAGAATAATAAATTCAAAATTGAAAAATAATGAAAAAAGTAAGTTTAAATTCCTAATTTATTATCAATAATGAATAAAAAACTTAAAATTATAATATTAAACTCTCTTTTAAATGTTAATTAGTTAAGAGAGTGCTTTAATTAGTGAATTCAGTATTAAAAAATAAAATCTTTAAACTTGTATTTACTTTATTTTCTTTATTTATTGTTTTATTTTGAAATATTTATTTTCTTTAATTTATTGTTGATTATAACAACATGATTATTATTAACTCATTTTAAGTTTACAATAATTTAAAAAAAATAAAAAATAAGTAAAAGTCCAAGCCCAACCCAGCCCAAACCCTTAATTTGCCAACCCTAGCCTAAAGGGCTATACGAACCGTAATTTTGATGATAGCAAACCACGTAAATGTAAAATGATAAATGTATATTTCACAATCTCACTAGTTCCTGAAGGACAAAATTTATTCAAGCGATATCAAGCTCGAGACACACAGTGGACAACGACAAGATCAAGGACGAATATTAAGAGTACTAGCTGAAAGTGATCTCCATTGCTATAATTCTTGTAATGTCAGTATGATTTAATATTTGCATGATTTTTCATTTTAAAAGCTCAAGATTTTGGTTAATAAATCATCATTTTTCATAAACTAAAGACTTTATAATTATAAGACAAGTGAGTTTATGAAATTGATTATTTTCAAAATAATGGACTAAAATGAACGGTTTTGAAAACTTTGATACCAATAAAGTGTTGTTTTAAATTTTGGAGATAGATCAATTTGCAAAAGTCTTAAACATTGTGGACTATAGTATAATTTCTAAAAGTTTTGAGACAGAAGTATAAATTTTGGAACAATAGCGGCTAACTGCTTACTTTGTAGCCGATAACCGCCTAGGGTCCAAAAACATAGTGACTAGCCAGCTAAATCTAGCGGCGAATTGCTTGGGCAAAAATTTCAAATTTGATTTTGTAACGTTAACTTGCCTCAACAACATGGCGACTAACTGCTTCATTCTAGCAGCGATCCGATAAGTCCCCGGAAAGTCAATAATGTCTAGTTTGATTGTTTAATTTATAAAAACTCAAAAAAAAATCAAATCTAAAGTTTTTCCAAGCAAAAAATCAGTTCATACAACACTACCTTGAGCTTTCATTTTGCTAATCTATACACATAGAGTTATCATTTGTATATTCACTTTAAAAGAAAGTATTTATTGTAATCTTGAAATTCATTATTAAATTTGTGAGTGTAAGTATGGGGAAAGGTGTGTGTGAGTGAATCACCACTTGTAAAGATTTATTGACACATTAGAAGTTAATTATAAGAACTTGAAGTCTTGGGAGGTTTGAATAGGAAAATCATCAACCATGGTTTGCTTAGAGGCGTGGATGTAAGTGAGTTTGCCGAACCACGTAAAAATTCGTGTGTTTGTTTTCCTCTCCCTTACTTCTTTTTAAATTTATGCTTTGTTAAATTTATTGTTATTCATATTTCTTAAAGAAGCAATTTAAATTGTATTGTGATTTTAGTAGATTTTTTTTTAATTTTCCAATTCACCCCTCTTTTGAGGTTGCATAGCTAGACTTTCATGGTAAAGTGGTTCAAACAGTTTGGATTTTTACTAAATTGTCTATAAATTCATGCAACATTCAACTTTTTTCATCATTTCCATAGGTTTCATGGTCGTATTAAAGAAGTTGAAGTAGTTTTTCCATAGGTTTCATTTCCATATAAGAACTTGAAGTATCCTTCACATCGATTTCATAGTTGCAATAAAGAAGTTCAACTAGATTGTAGTTCTATTAAATTGGCCACAAATTCTTGGAACTTCCAACCTTTTTAGTCCTTCGCATAAGTTTCATAGGTATGATAAGGAAGTTGAAATAATTTGAAACATAAGTAAATCGACCACAAATTCATACAACTTTCAACTTTTTTAATCATTTGCATGGGCTTTGGAGTCATGGTAAAGAAGTTGAAGTAGTTTGAAATTTGAGTAAATAGGCCACAAATTCATGCAATTCTGAACTTTTTTCAATCCTTCTCATGGGTTTCATAGTGGTGGAAAATGAGTTGAAGTAATTTGGAATTTTATTAAATTGGCTACAAATTAATACAACTTTTAATTTTTTTGATCCTTCCCATGAGTTTTATAATTGTGGTAAAGAAGTTGAGGTAGTTTAGAAATTTAGTAAATTGGCCTCAAATTCATGCAACTTTCAACTTTTTTTTAATACTTTCCGTGGGTTTCAATAGCCATAGTGAAAATGTTGTAGTAGTTTTGAATTTGAGTAAATTGGCTACAAAGCAACTTTCAACAATTGTGATCCTTCTCATGGATTTCAGAGCCATGGTAAAAAAGTTGATGTAGTTTCAATTTGAGTAACCAAATTTTTTACTTTTTTTGTCCTTCCTATGGGTTTTATAGTTGTGATAAAGAAAATGAAGTAGTTTAAAATTTTACTAAACTGACCAAAAAGTCATGCAACTTTCAACTTTTTTTATCCTTCCCATGGATTTCAATAGCTGTGATATATATATTGAAGTGATTTGATGTTTTACTAAATTGGCCACAAATTCATATGACTTCCAAATTTTTTTAATCTTTTCTATGAGTTCTTAGCCGTAATAATTTGGAATTTTGGGTAAATTGGCCATAAATTCATTCAAATTTCAACTTTTTTTTATCCTTCCCATAGGTTTTCAAGCCATGGCAAAGAAGTTGAAATAGTTTGAAATTTTGCAAAATTGACCGCAACTTGATGCAACTTTTAATTTTATTTATCCTTTATGGTTTTCAATAGCCGTGGTAAAGAAGTTGACATAATTTAGAATTTTATTAAATTGGCCACAAATTCATGCAACTTTTAATTTTTTTTTATCGTTTTCATGGATTTCATGGTCGTAATAACAAAGTTGAAGTAACTTTGAATTTTACTAAATTGGCAACAAATTCATGCAGCTTTCATTTTTTTTTATCCTTTTTATGTGTTTAAATAGCCCAGGAAAAGAAGTTATAGTAGTTTAAAATTTTATTGAATTAGCCACGAATGCTTGTAACTTTCAATTTGTTTTATCCTTCACATGAGCTTCATAGTCAGTGATAAAAGAGTTGAACTAATTTGTAATTTTAATAAATTGGCCACAAATTCATGCAACTTTCAACTTTTTTAATCCTTCTATAGGTTTCTTAGCCGTGATAAAGAAGTTGAAGTAGTTTGGGATCATAGTAAATAGGCCACAAATTAATACAACTTTCAATTTTTTTTATCCTTCCATAGGTCTCACAGCTATAGTAAAGAAATTGAGGTAATTTAAACTATTACAAAGTTGGCCACAAATTCATGCAACTTTCAATTTTTTTATCCCTCCCATGGGTTTCAATAGTTGTGGTAAGGATGTAGAAGTAGTTTGAAGGTTTACTAAATTGGGTAACAATTCTTGCAACTTTCAATTCTTTTTTTCCTTCGCATGGGTTCCAATAGCCATGGTAAACATGTTGAAGTAACTTGAAATTTTACGAAATTGGCCACAAATTCATGTAACCTTCAACTTTTTCTTTTTTTAATCTTTCCAATGGGTTTCAATAGCCATGGTGAAGAAGTTAAAGTAATTGGAATTTGACCACCAATTAATGCAGCTTTTAACAACTTTGATCCTTCCCATGAGTTTGATAGCATGTTAAAAAAAGTTTAAGTAGTTTGAATATGAGTAAATTGACCTCAAATCTATTTAAGTTTTCAACTTTTTTATCCTTCCCATGGGTTTAAATAGTTATGGTAAAGATGTTGAAGTAATTTAAAATTTTACTAAATTAACCACAAATTCATACAACTTTTGACTTTTTTTATCCTTCTCACAAGTTTCATAGCTTCAATAAAGTAGATGGGTAAGTTTGGAATTTGAGTAGATTGGCCACAAATTCATGCAACTTAATTTTTTTTAATCTTTCCATGGGTTCAGAGTCTTGGTAAAGAAGTTAAAGTAGTTTGAAATTTTATTAAATTGCCACAAATCTATGTGGCTTTCAACTTTATTATCCTTCTCATTGGCCTCGTACCTCGAGTAAGATTTGAAGTACTTTGGAATTTTTCTTAATTGGTTACAAATTCATGCAACTTTCAACTTTTTTTATCCTTCCCATGGATTTCAATAGCCATGGTAAAGACGTTGAAGTATTTTGGATTGGCCATAAATTCATGCAACTTTCAATTTTTTTTATACTTCTAGAGGGTTTCATAGCTGTAGTAAAGAAATTGAATTTGTTTAGAATTTGAGTAAATTGGTCACAAATTCATTCAACTTTCAACTTTTTTTATCCTTCCCATAGGTTTCGTAGCTGTGGTAAAGGAGTTGAAGTAGGTTGTAATTTGAATAAATTGGTCACAAAATTATGCAATTTTCAATTTTTTTTATCCATCCCATGGGTTTCACAGTCATGGAAAAGAAGTTATATTAGTTTAGAATTTTACTAAATTGGCTAGAAATTCATACAATTTTTGTCCATTTTTAATCCTTCCCATGGGTTTTATAACCATGATAAAAAAATTCAAGCAGTTTAGAATAAAACTAAATTGACCTTAAATTCTTGCAATTTTCAACTTGTTTTTAATCCTTCCCATAGGTTTTAATAGTTATGGTAAAGAAGTTTAAGTAGTCTGGAATTTAACTAAATTGGCCACAAATTCATATAACTTTCAATTTTTTTGATCCTTTCGATGAGTTTCATAACCATAATAAAGAAGTTGAAGTATTTTGAAATTTTACTAAATTGCACATAAATTCAAGCCACTTTCAACTTTTTTGGAATTTTACTAAATTTCACATAAATTTAAGAAACTTTCAACTTTTTTGAACTTTCCCATGGGTTTCATAGCCTTGGTGAAGAGTCGAAATATTTTAAAATTTGAGTAAATTGACCACAAGTTCAAGCAACTTTCAACTTTTTTTATCCTTTTCATGCATAGTTGTGGTAAAGAAGTTGAAGTAGTTTGGAATTTTACTAAATTGCCCACAAATCCATGCAACTTTCAACTTTTTTATCTTTTCCATGGGGTTCAATAGCCGTGGTAAAGATATTGACGTCATTTAGGATTTTATTAAATTGGCCACAAATTCATACAACTTTGAACATTTTTTATCCTTCCCATAAATTTTATAGCCATAGTGAAGATGATGAAGTAGTTTGGAATTTGACTAAATTGACCATAAATTAATATAACTTTTAACATTTTTTATCCGTAAGTTGAAGTAGTTTGGAATTTGGTATATTGGCTACAAATTCATGCAACTTTCAACTTTTTTGATCCTTCTCATGGGTTTCATAGCCATGGTAAAGAAGTTGAAGTTGAAGTTATTTGGAATTTTACTAAATTAGTCACAAATTCATACAACTTTCAACATTTTTTTATCCTTCTCATAGGTTTCATAACCGTGGTAAAGAGGTTGAAGTACTTTTGATTTTGAGTAAACCGGCCGCAAATTCATGTAATTTTTAACTTTTTTTATCCTTCTCATGGGTTTCATAATAATGGGAAAGGAATTAAAGTAGTTTGAAATTTTACTCAATTGGCCACAAATATATGCAACTTTCAACTTTTTTATCTTTTGCATTAGTTTTATGGTCGTGGTAAAAAAGTTGAAGTAGTTTGGAATTTGACTAAATTGATAAAAAAAAATTCATGCAACTTTCAATTTTTTTTATTCTTTACATGGTGTCAATAGCCATGATAAAGGAGTTAAAGTAGTTTGGAATATTACTAAATTGACCACAAATTCATGCAACTTGAAACTTTTTTATCCTTCTCATGGGTTTTATAGTCATGGTAAAGAAGTTGAAGTAGTTTGAAATTTGGGTAAATTGGCCACAAATTCATGTAACTTTCAACTTTTATCATCCTTCCTATCGGTTCTATAACTTTGCTAAACTGCAATTTAAAGTATTTTGGTTTTGTTGGTAGTCCATTCACTTGGATTAATGGGCAAACTTTGAAACATCTTGATAGGGTGGTTAGTAATGCTCATTAGTCTACTTTTTTCTCTACTTTTCGGGTTACCCACCTAAATAGCACTGCTTCAAACCACTCCCTTATATTATTATCTTATGATAGGGATACAACATGAGGACCATCTAGATTTAAGTTCTTATATGTTTGGCTTTAGCATCCTGTTTTTGTTGATGTTGTGCAACAGTTTTGGGCTGCCTTGATGTTTGGCATTGGGATGAAAGCTTTCAGTAGAAGCTTGTTTGGTTGAAGATTTGCTTAAAATCTTATGATAAAGATGTGTTTGACAGCTTTTTCATTGGGTTAAGAAGGCTAAGGAGGATATGGCTTGGAAGAAAAGGTAGTAAAACCTTTCTGGTTTCGCTAAAAATAGGGCTATTTTTTTAAAGCTAGGGCCTGCCTACATCATGCTTTGCTTTGCGGGGGGTTTTTTTAAGACAGTAGTCCAACATTTGCTGGGTATAGAACAGGGATACCAATACCATGTTCTTTTATCCTATGATAAGGAAAAAAATACTAGTTATTTTATATATCATCACATAAAAAAAAGGATATTAGCATCCTTTTCTTGGACCCAGTGAACACTGGACTGCTATCTAAAAAAAAAAACCTCCTCACAAACTAAAGCATGTTGTAGCCAAGCCCTAACTCCAGAAAAAAGAGCCTTATCCTCAGCATTACTAGAAAGGTCGCATTGCCTCTCCTTCTAAGCCACATCCTCCTCAACCTCTTTAACTTGATGAAAAGAGTTGTCAGACACATCTTTATTCCAAGCTTTCAAGTAAAGCTTTAACCGAACAAACTAATGCTAGAAAGCTCTCATCTTAGGGTCATACACCCATGTATCCCAAGATTGTCGCACAAAATCAACAAAAATAGGATGCTAAAGCCAAACATGTAAGAACTTAAATTTGGATGGCCTTTAAACCGCATCCCTGTCACAAGATAATAACGTAGGGGAGTGGTATAAAATAATGCGATTTAGGTGAATAACCCAAGAAGTAGAGAAAAAAGCAAACCAATGAACATTACCAATCACCTTATCAAAACACCTCTAAGTGTTCCCATTAGTCCAAGTTAGGAGTGGCAATATGGGTCAGGATTCGTTTATTCGATTTGATTCGATGCGAATTAATTAGGTTTGAGTTTGAAAAAATTGATTTATTTAATAAATGGGTGAATTCAACTCAATTTGCTGATTAAACGAATTGAATGCGGGTTTGAAGATTTTGATTCATTTATTCATTTAGGATTCGTTTGATAAATGGGTCATAAACGAATCGAATACAAGTCGATTCGTTTAAAATTCGTTTATTATTCGTTTAATTAAATTACTTTTTTGTCCTTGAATTTATTTAAAAACTTTTAAAATTTGAAGGTTAATATTGTAATTTTAATCATAACACATAAAGTTAAATAACAAGTAGGGCAACCAACCCTAATTTTACACTTCACACTCTCTTTCCCCTCATCTCTTAGCAACTCAGCCGTGAGTAAATCACCAGTCACTGCTACGTTTTGCCATCTCTTTCCCTTTATTTCCATCTCTTAGCGACTAGCCGTGAGTAAATCACCAACAACCATCTCAATAATTTCTTCAAAATTTCTCAACTGACGGCAGTCACTATCTCGCATTAATCACACCTGCACAGTAAGCTCCAAATCCTTTATTTTTTTTTAATTTTCACATCCAGCAAGTGCTACATATTGGCCTGGGTTTGTCTTTTATTCATCCTGATGTGGGTTTGTCTTTTGAGAATCCATTGATTAGGGAATGAGAAAAATAAAAATAATAAATGAAATATATCTTGTAAACCATACATGATTTTTTTTGAGAAAAAAAAAATTTTAGAGTTGCATAATCTTTAAAAAATACAAACACAGGCCGGATACTAATTCAATTGTAACCATCAGTGCTGGCTTTCTCATTTCTTTCTTATATCATATTCTTCAATTATATCATTGTTAAAAAGTTTTTAAAAAAATAATTAATTAATTAATTTTAATATATATACAATTTTATTTATATATATGATCTTTTATTCTTCAATTAATATATTTGCTAGCTTTTTCATTTCTTACTCATATTCTTCACTATTAAAAATTTTAAAAAATAATTATGAATGGGAGCACTAATTGTGCTCCATCTGCAGAGGGTGCCAATGATCCAAATGACAGTGTGTGAGTGTGATAGGTAAATTTTTTATCTTGTTTAATTATTATTTCCTTAAAAATACTGCAAATTTGCTATATGCTTGATATTTTGAAATTTTACAATGACTATTATCAATATTGCAGCATGTTAATAACATTTTATTTACTTTTTGGTGTAGGATTTTTGTTTTCAAGGTGACAAAGACAAATGAAAAGAATTAAAGAAATTACCTTGCTTTATAATTTGAATTTGAATTATTGTTATTTGTATTATTAGGGATTTGTAATTTGGTATTTGGATGACTGTATGATATGGTTTGAGTTATTTGTATTTTGTTATGGTTTGCTTAATTTTGTTTATTAATTATATTTTTCTAAACGAATCCTAATTTGATTCGATTCGTTATGGATTCGTAAAGGATAAACGAAAAATAAACGAATCCAACTTCGATTCGATTCATTTATCAATCCTATTAAACAAATTAAACGAATCGAACCGAATATTCGTTTAATAAATTAATCGAATCTGAATCCTAAAATTTCAATTCATTTAATAAATGAATTGAATATGAATCCATAGAATTTTGACCCAATTCATTTATGATTCGATTCGAATTTGATTTGTTTATTCGTTTTGCCACCCCTAATCCATGTGAATGGAATGCCAACAAACCAACATTCTCCAAACTACGGCCTAACAAGCTAAACTAAAAGCATTAATAGTACCTTGAAGTCGGGCATACCCATAAAAGATTTTAGAAAAAGACTGCACAACATTAAAATCCTCACTGACAATCCAAGGGCAATTATAACCATCAGCAAAGGCCATAAGGGCATCCCACTAATCCTCTTGTACAAAGCATAAAACAACTACTAGATGAAAAAGAGATTAAAATAGGGTCAGAGAATAAAGAATAGCTAACACAACAATGAATCATCTGGCCCATATCCTGAAGTAACTCTACAAAGAATGGTGCAGACTAAAACACCTAATTCTTTCCAAATTAAGAAGACAGAGCATGATCCATCCCCAGACGAACTTAAGTAACCTCCAACTGATTAGTTCTAAAAAAAGGCTCCAAAATACAAATCAAAGATAACCGATGCATCTAAATCAACTTCCATAATCTATGGACATAAAGGCCTTATTATCCCTTAATATTCCAAATGAGTATGTTAATCATTAGGGATAAAAGAACGGGTCAAAACTTACTGACAAGTATTACGGTACTTCTGACTCATAACCAAAAAGGAAACCAAAGATGACCTGGCAGATGCAGGCCATTAATACTGTCAATTAAAGGTGGGTAAATAATATGATCTGACTCAACTTGATCCAATCAAAAAAATATTGGGTTCAGGTCGAATCGGATTATCTACCCAACTTGATCGAATGTAATTTAGCCAATCAATTGGATCATTGTCAAATCGGGCAAAACCCGATCCGATCTAAAAATTCGATTGGATTGGCTAAAAAAATTAAAAATTTAAAAACAATTAGACAAATAAAAAACAAAATGAAACTAAAATATACACACAGCCACCAACACACCCACACAACCACACATATCGTGCCTTCCCACTGTCTTCACAGCCTGACCCTCATAGTTTATAGCTTTATGATTTCACAAGCACACACATCACAAAAGCAAAACAACAGCAGACAACACACCAATGCAAATGCAGAGCAGAGACAGACGTAATGTATCTTGCAACTGGCACACACTGCCATTGACGCAGCCCACAATCACCGCTGACTAGATCTACTGCTCCATGACCCGTAATTGAATCTGTTGTTACCAAATTTGATGCTTTATATATGCATAAACAAAGATAAATGCAACAAACGACCTTTTATTTTTATCTCATTGCATTAACTTAAAAAGACTTCGAATTTAACATTCTATTATCTGGAAATAGAAAAAAATAAGGTATGATTATTTATAAGCGTTCGATTATGTTATATGTCGCTTGTTTTGAATATTGATCATTGAGTAGGAAACTAAGCTTTTATAAGCATTAAGAGACGCTTATGCGTGATTACATTTAGTTCGCAAGAGATTTATAAAAGTATGGCACTTGTTAAGAATTTTGTAGAGCTGAAATTTACAAGCATAAATTTAAGAGCTTTGTAAATTGACCCATTTGCAATCGAATTAAAACCCAATCCAATCTGAAGTCAACTTGAGTTTTTAATCTTATCTGATCTGATCTGAACATATTCGAATTGGATCAGATCGAGCTAGGTTCTAGATTCGAATTGAGTTTAGATGAACTTTTTCTAACCCGATCAACTCAAAACCCGATCAAATTAACCCAAACCTAATCCAAACCCAAAATGACTAGTCCTACTGTCAATCATTGTATCCAAAGGCAAGCAAGTATGAACCTCTTCATGATCAATCAAAAATCTACCTTTATCACCAAGACCATAATCTGCATAAAAAATAAACTGGGGCATCCAAAGTAACACGACCATCAACAATTGAAGAAGACCAAGTCTGATCAACCAAAATAGTCCCAGAGTGTTGTCCAACAAAAGCAGATGCACTAGTAGCCAAAGAAATCTCACTAGAAGTCGCTGGCCCTAACAACCAAATCTCCGTAGGAGAGGCTGTAAAAAAGAGCCTAAACTCTGTCTTTGAATTACCAAGGGCTACACGAGCCACTCTAGGTTGAACATCTGCGTCAGATATTGGTAATTTGTTGTTATCCCTAAGCACTCTACCTTGAAGCCCACTAACAGACTGATAGGGCTTACAAAGCCTAGGATTGGTAACTAAACAAGCATAAGAAGAAATATCAAAATGCTTAAAAGAATCTTAATAAGAATGCACCGCTCAAAAGTAACATCCTGCCAAAACCTGGAGTCACTTTCACCAACCTAAACTCATAGTAAAAGATATTCAATCAAAACCCTAGCAACAATAGCCTATTAATAGAAGATGTAGTATGATCGACATGCAAGGTTTTTCTATAATAGAAACAATAAAAAATAAATCTAACTTGTAGCTAATAAAATGAATAAGTAAATAAAGGGAAGATACCCAAATTGGCACAATCAAGGACTCCTTTGAACATTAAAAATCTATTGTCCATTTAAAAATCTATATACCCCTACAATTAACGTACCATGTCGACTGAATCCAAATTCGAATATTGTCTTTACAAAAAATTTTATAGCTTTGAGTAATAACTATCATTGGTATTAGAGCTACACCATAATGGCACTGAGGAAGAAATGAATTGAAAATTTTGAAGTGGGGTTAGAAGGACTTAAAACGATATGAGTTTGTTGGAACTTAGTTATAACAAATTTTACCAAAAGGAATATACCCTCAGCAAGCTAACGGAAGCCTTGTTGTGAAACAAATAAGGGTCTAACAACAACATTAATGACTAAAATGGTTTCTTTCACTACAATATAGACAAACTTATAGAGAAGATAAAAGAAGAAAGATAGATGTTTTCATCCAAATTGACAAAACTCGATTTCTAAAATATTTAGGAGATGACCTTACTACATGATTTAATAGAGTGGATTAGTTCCTTAAGTGCAAAGGCACTACTAAAGCCCAAAAGGTGTCATTGATATCCTTTCATCTCATAGGCAAAACAAACTAATGGTGGCAATGGTTATGAGGTGCTTACAAGGAAGAAGGTAGTGAAATGACTTTAAAAAGAACTATAGGTGTTGTGCAAATTTTATTGAACTCGCAAGTGCACGAATCTATTGTAGTATAGATCAATGGTGACAAGTGTCGATCCCACGAGGAGGTGGATTTTAATTGTGTGTAGAATTAATTTTCTAAATGGGTGGTTGGATTTGTGGTGAAAATGATTTGGATTATCCTAAAATTGGAATTGAAATGGGTGAATAAATTGAAGAGTATTCTATTAAAATGACGTACTTTGGTATCTGGATCCGTATCAACATGCACCATGGGCTAAATATTTCCTTATTAATACCAATTAAATCATGAGGGGGGAATCCATACCTTATGAACCACACTCTAATCAATATGGTGCTAAGGGCTTATCGTGCCAAATAATAATAAAGGGTGAAACCAGGGCGGTATCTAGACAAGCTTATTATTATTTGTCAACGAGAAGTCAAAACATCTACAAAAACTAGAGGAGAAGAGAAAATAAATTTACCAAATAAAGCCCATGACACATGTTGAGACTTCACCTTCAACCCAAGCTTGAAAGAAAATTAGCTACTCATAATTAAACCAGGGGCAAAATGGGAATTTAATAAAATACGTAAAAAATACAAGATGGAGAAGGAATTACAGAAAATGAAGTCCAAAAATAGATTCAGAGCTATCAAATTAGGGGGGAGAGGTCCCCTTTTTATAGATACATGGAGTAAATCATGGCCATCGGATTAAAAACAGTTTGGACGCTCAGGATTGCGCCACGTCATCAGTCAACAGTACACGGTTTGACCACGTGGGTGAACAGTAACACGGTTTGACCCGACTTGAACAGTAACGCGGTTTGGTTGAAAATACTCCTGTGTAATGCATGTATCGTACGCGAGATTTCTGATCCACTGATATGCTGCCACATCATCGATCAACAGTGCATAAGAATTTTAGTCCAACAGGATCGTGACACATCATCAGTCAATGCCACATCATCAGTCAATGCCACGTCATCGATCCGTCTATATGAACAATGTCGTAGACAGTACCGTATATGTGAATAGTACCGTACATGTGAACAATGTCATTTTTCATTTTATGCTCCTCCTAAGATTTTCGACCGTCTTAAGTTCAAAATTGATGTCCGTTTTGCCGTCTGATCTATCATTCATTGTGAAATGACTATGATGCCCCTAAAATACATAAAATACTTAATTAAAATAAAACACACGGAATTAAATTCAAAAAAGTTTAAATACATAAAAAGTAAGGGTGTTAGTAAAACTTGAAGTGTAAAATGACGATTTTCTCCTTTATAAATATACATTTTCTAACACTCAACACACCCCCCAACCAGCTTATTGCTAGTCCCTAGCAAATAAAGCGAAAACAAAATTCAAATCCAAAATAATTTTTTTTTTAACAATCATGTTTATTCAATCATACTAATGATAGTAATCAAATAAAAGTATAAGCATTATCTCAAGTCTAAAGAAACATCACACCCACATCAACCATCCACATGAATCAGCCCAGTAGACTTTGTCATAGCTACCTTTAAGAATGACATGTCAAACCCCAAAATCTCACTGGAAGTAGTGACACTCTCACAAAGAAATTAAACCCAATAAAAATAGTCACTCCAATGAATGGTAATTGAGAGAAAATAAATAAGAAGTGATATCACATGCTCTCACTAAGATGAAAGAAATATACCCTTAGCTTAGAAATAATACGATCTCAAGTCAAATAAAAATGCTATTCAACCCAATTTATTTAATTTTTTTTCTTTCATGCATCACTACATCTTTTTAGTCCATATAACTAGCTTCTACTTCAGACTATAGTTCCCTAAAATCAAGAAGGACTTTTATTAGGACAGGACATGGCTAACAAAGAAGGGAAATAAGAAAAACAAAGTGTAAGTTTGAGAAAAATACAGAGGAATTTTTTTTTTTTGGAAGTTGCAAAGTGGATTTCACCTATTATTGTTATTTTTTTCTTTTTTTTTAAAACAACAATTTTTTTTTTTTTGCTTTTGTTGGGCACAATGTCACTGAACAAAATAATTATTTACATTTTTCTCAAACATAAATAGGTGATGGAACTTATAAGACATCAGGTAATACTCCAAATCGGAGAGGGTCAAGATGATAAGTTTGACAAATAAAAAGCTTTTTTTTCTTTTTTTTTTAAAGGCTCAAAATGGTTAACTATGGATATTTCACAAAAAAGATGGCTAGAAATGCTCAAATGGATCAAAAATGATCTTTTCATCGTCTTTTAGGGTTCTAAATAATCTTCCATATCTACTAGTTAGATGAGTCTCCAAATGTAGCAACACACTTTTTTTTTAATTTTACAAAAAAAATTTTTTAGGGTTAACTCAAAAGAAATCTAGAGATCGTGTATAAAATAATAAACTACTAAGCTGTATAAAGAATGGGCAAAAGGGTTACTCTCCAAGAAAAATAATAGGCTCAAAAACTCACTTGGCACTTATTTATGACATGTTCATTCCTTCAAGCAACTCATATTTGTTTCCGACATCAACATGTAAAGTAGCAAACATAGCGTAACATCACTTAAGACCAAAGATAATACAAATACTAAAATTTGAAATTAATCATGTCATCCAATATTAAAACAAATCACACAATTTTTTTTTCAAACAACATCCTACCCCCCAACCTATTCTAAACGTGAAAGGAAAATATGCATGCAGAAATGTGAAAATAATGAAGAAAAATTAATTAGAAAAGTTACACTTAAAAAGAAAACGGTTTTTTTTTTGTTTTTTTTAAACGATGAAGATGCGTTTCTAAAGTCACTACACTCCATATTCAGCCATCTTCAACACAAAAAGTTAGCAACAGTTAGTTTCTACAACAAAAAATCTGTAAAAACTTAACCAAGATTCCACAATTGTCAACTATTCCCTCTCTCCAACTAGAACAAAACATTGTCCTCAATATTTTAAAGGAAAGAAGTAGAGTTTAGAAGATATCACCTGGGTGGTACAACACAGAAGAAAATATTTACAAGCGGAGAGTTAAATCTAATTTGTATTTCTTACTGCGGCTACTGTTACCGTCATTATTTGGACGCTCCAACACAAAGGTCCAGGGGTCTGGCTCTGGTCTATAAGCTTGTAACAGATCAAGTAACTCATTAGCAGTGTGAGCACAAATAAAAAACTTTTTCGCATTGGAATGAATGAAATAGTTTTTTATTGCATGGTTAAGAAATGCGATGAAGCCATCATAAAAGTTATTGACATTTAACAAACCGATGAGTTTCTGGTGAATGTGCGATGGGCCTAAAATGCTAGTGTGATAAGTGCCTCCAGTGTTGCAAGATCTCTTGGAAGGAAAATAAAAGCATCAGCATGATTAAACATTTCAGTTATTCTTTCTTGCATACCTGAGATGACTAACTCTTCTCCAGTCGGTGAGTCAGACAAACTGCCCAAAGGTTTTAGAGCTCTTGGGATGATGCCTAACACTTAGCTTCCTCTGACAAAAGCAGCTTCTGAGACCAATTTTGATAACCCTCGGTTACCTCCTCCATACACCAAGTGTAATTTTCTCTCTGCTATGCTTCGACCAAGATCTATGGCTGCATCAACGAACTCTTTAAGTTTACCATAGGTAACTCCAGAAAGCACACAGATGTTCTTGAATTGTCTATTAGGAGTAGCTGCCATTGGAATATTTCTCAAAAAAAATTTGTGAGTGCTTAACAAAAAGTCATTTTTAAGAATCTTAGTGACAGTGGGTCACAACTGTGTATGAGGTGGCATGTCAGTGTCAAATAACGCGTAAAGCACATGGATCGTGAGTAAAAAAGGAAACAGTAAAAAGAAAAGAAATAATGATAAAATAAAATTATTAAAGACAATAATGGAAAAGATAAAATAACAGTGAAGTAAAATGATATTTACAGGTAGTTGCGACTATGGCTCACATCTTCCTCTGGTTTTACGTCCAGAAACGGCTTGAACGCCCTCTATGGGTCGAGGATAGGCTTCCCATTTAGTTTTCTTATAAACTGGCAAACAATGTCGTTTATAGTCAGATTCCCGAGACTATATCGTGCATGCTCTTTCTGGAATAATGGTCATAACTGGAGAATCGGTCCTTGCACATATCCATTGGGATGCGTTTCAAGAGACAGAAGGATATCATCCAATGACTTCTTATTCAAGTCATCCCTAATGAATTGAATCTTATCTTTCCTGTTATCAGACCGAGCTTTATAGATTGTAAGGAGGGCATTCTGAGGAAGTGAAAGGAATCGCTTGTGAAGCTTCGCTAGAATCTCGTTTCTATCCATACCTTCGCTTCAGAATATCAGTTATTATGGGAAACTGAAGTATCTGACTTGATTGTCACGGAGTACCGTTATCCGCCACTTCACCAGGGTAACAAACTAAAACACACAAACAAAGAAAAACAAACTAAAATACAAAAAGAAAATTAAAATTGTCCTCTTATTGAATTTATCTCAAGCTCCAACTGGATGTCGTAAACACTTCTCTCAAAGTCTCTGAGTTGGCTTTCTAAACCCTCAACATAGGATACTAACTCTAGTGGTTGCAAAGCCCAAATACAATGTGTCTTACAAAATCGAATCTAACTTTTGAGATGAGATTTTACACGTTGAAACGGTTTAAAAATGTTCAGGAGGAATGGTTTAAGTATGGTACTCATGATTAACAATGATAAGAGAAAACTTAATGGTTAAACAAACACACTTATGCAAAAATAATTTCAATTAGCAAAAATGATAAAAAGAAATAAAGAAAAAAAATCAAATCACTAGAAAGAAAGAAAGAAAGAAAAACTTAATTCAAATCTGGTGGGTCACTCGAATTTATTTCGATGTCCTCTCCATGTGGTTGATACTCTAGATATGACTTTAATCTTTGGCCAATAACTTTAAACGTGACACCGTTATTTGGGTCCTTAATTTCAATTGCCCCATGTGGAAAAACAGTATGAACAATAAAGGGGCCAGACCATCGAGAGCGTAACTTACCTGGGAATAGGTGCAAGCGAGAATTGAATAAAACATTTTTTGACCTGGAGTGAACGATTTTCTCATAATTTGCTTGTCATGGAAGACTTTCATTCGTTGCTTGTAAATCTTAGCATTTTCCTATGCATCATTGCGAATTTCTTCAAGTTCTCCCAGCTGTAATCTTCTTTCTGAGCTGGCTTGCTGCATGTCAAAGTTGAATTTCTTGATAGCCCAATATGCACGATGCTCGAGTTCCACAGGTAGGTGGCAAGCTTTTCCATACACTAGCCTATAGGGTGACATCCCAATCAGGGTCTTGAAAGCTGTTCTATATGCCCATAATGCATCATCAAGTCTTAATGACCAATCTTTTATGTCCGGCATCACCGTCTTTTCTAATATATGCTTTATTTCTCGATTGGAAATCTTAACTTGGCCACTGATTTGCGGATGATATGGGGTCGCCACTTTGTGAGTGATTGAATACTTTGTCAAAAGAGCTTTGAATGCTTTGTTACAAAAGCGAACACCACCATCACTAATTATTGCTCGAGGGAATCCAAAGCGTGAAACAATGTTGCTTTTCAAAAATGCTATCACCACCTTGTGATCATTGGTTCTACATGGAATTGCTTCTACCCATTTCGATAGGTAGTCAACAGCAACCAATATGTATTGATGGCCAAAAGAAGGGGGAAAGGGTCCCATGAAGTCGATACCTCATACGTCAAAAATCTCAACCACTAAAATTGGATTTAGTGGCATCATGTTCCTTCGTGTAATGCTCCTCATTCGTTGACACCTATCACATGAAGAACAGAAAGTGTAAGCGTCTCGAAATGTAGTTGGCCAATAAAAACCACATTGTAAAACTTTAGTTGTTGTTTTCTTAGCACTGAAATAGCCTCCACAAGCTTGTTCATGGCAGAATGAAAGAATATTCTGAATTTCATTTTCTAGGACACATCGTCTAACAATTTGATCTTCACAATACTTGAACAGATAAGGGTCATCCCAAAAGAAATTATTTATTTCTGCAAAGAATTTAGCATTGTCTTGCTTGGTCCAATGCTCTGGAAGTTTACTTGTAACAGATAATTCACGATGTCAGCAGACCATGGTAATACTTCCACACTCATCAATTGTTCATCTGGGAATGACTCATTCAATGGTAATGATTCCATAATTGTGTCAAAGTGGAGACGAGAGAGATGGTCAGCTACAACATTCTCTGTGTCTTTCTTATCTTTAAATTTCAAGTCGAACTCCTGTAAAAGTAACACCCAACGAATTAGTCTAACTTTTTCATCTTTCTTTGTGAGAAGATATTTAAGAGCAGTATGATCTGTGAATATAATTATTTTACAACCAATGAGATAAGATCAAAATTTTTCCAATGCAAACACTACTACCAACATTTCTTTTTCAGTAGTTGAATAGTTCAACTGTGCATCATTCAATGTCATACTAGCATAACAAATAACATGGGGAATTCGATCAACTCTTTGTCCTAATACTGCTCTTACTGCATAATCAGATGCATCACACATGAGTTCAAATGGTAAGCTCCAGTTTGGGGCCTGAATGATGGGTGATGATGTCAACAATTGTTTTAGTTTTTCAAACGCCACAAGACATGAATCAGTAAAGATAAAAGGTACATCCTTAGCAAGTAGATTGCATAAGGATCTAGAAACTTTGGTAAAATCTTTAATGAAACGTCTATAGAAACCAGCATGTCCAAAGAAAGATCTTACTTCTCTGACTGTTTTGGGTGGAGGAAGATTAGAAATGAGATCCATCTTAGCTTTGTCAACCTCAATACCTTTGCTCGAAATGATGTGACCAAGAATAATACCTTGTTTTACCATAAAATGGCACTTCTCCCAATTTAAGACCAAGTTCTTCTCGATACATCTCTGCAGAACTAATGTTAGATGATGTAAATATTGATCAAATGAATCACCAAAGACAAAAAAGTCGTCCATAAAGACTTCAAGGAATCGTTTAACCATATCAGAAAAAATGCTTAACATGCATCGTTGAAATGTGGCAGGTGCATTACATAATCCAAATGGCATCCTCCTATATGCAAAAGTGCCAAAAGGGCAAGTGAAAGTAGTTTTCTCTTGATCTTTTGATGCTATGGGAATCTGATTATATCCTGAGTAGCCATCTAGAAAGCAATAAAATTTATGGCCTGTTAATCTATCAAGCATTTGATCAATAAATGGTAAAGGAAAATGGTCTTTACGTGTGACAGAATTCAACTTTCTATAATCAATGCATACACGCCATCTTGTAGTCACTCTAGTGGGATCAATTCATTATCAGCATTCGTAACTACTGTGACTCCTGACTTTTTGGGGACAACTTGTACAAGACTAACCATGAACTATCAGAAATTGGGTAAATGATACATGCGTCAAATAGCTTAAGGACTTCAGTTCTAACAACTTCTTTCATGTTATGATTTAACCGATGTTGCATTTCCCTAGTAGGTTTAGCATTTTCATTGAGGTGAATATAATGCATGCAGTCTACTGGGTTTATACCTTTGATGCCTGCTATGGTCCATCCTAATGCTCCTTTGTGCTCTTTTAAAACATTCAACAACTTACCGTTTTGTTCGTCATTTAGGGATGATGAGATGATTACCGGTAGAATGCTTTCTTCTTCTAAAAATGTATATTCCAATATGTTAGGTAATGGTTTGAGCTCGAGTTTCGGTGGTGATTCTGATAATGGAATGAGTTTCTTTTCTGATGGTGCTAGTTGTTCAACTCTTGACTTCCATTTATTAGTGTCCATGGATGGTGCTGAGTCAAGTAGGGCGTTGACCTCATCGACCAATCTATCAATATCAAAATCCAAACTAAAGTGAGTTAAACATGTTTGTTTGTAAAGGATCATCACTAAGGTTTGAAAGAAAAGTATCATCAACTAATGCTTCAATTAAACCCACATCAACAATTTCATCATTTGCATTGTGAGGTTGTTTGGCAATGTTGAAGATGTTCAACTCCATAGTCATGTTGACGAAGGACAACTGCATATTTCCAGTTCTACATTGAATGTGAGCATCCGCAGTTGCCAAGAAAGGTTGGCCTAGAATAATGGGGATGTACTTTCTTGAATCATATATTGGTTGAGTATCAATTACAATGAAATCAACAGGAAAATAAAACTTTTCTACCTGGATAAGCACGTCCTCCACAATACCACGAGATATTTTCGTGGACCGATCTGCAAGCTGTAACACCACTGGAGTTTGGTGTAATTCTCCTAGTCCAAGTTTCAAAAATACTGAGTAAGGCAACAAATTTACACTAGCTCCTAAATCCAATAAAGCATTCTCAATTGTATGGTTCCCTATACTACATGAGATAGTGGGGGAGCCTGGGTTTTTACATTTCAGAGGAATTTTGTGTTGGAGTATAGAACTAATATTTTCTGTTAAAAATGTCTTCTTTTGAACATGAATATTTCTCTTTTTAGTACAAAGGTCTTTAAGAAACTTGGCACAAGATGGAACTTTCTTTATAGCATCAAGTAAAGAGATGTTCACATTTACCTATTTGAAGATTTCGAGAATCTCACCTGTGGATTTTCCTTTTTTTCCTTTCGCTAACCTCTGAGGAAATGGAGCTTTCGGAACGTATTCTCATGGTTTGGTTTCTTCTCTCTCCTCCGGTGATGAGTCATCAACACTCACATGTACAATTTGATTTTCTTTTGTCACCGGCATCTCCACTTTATTGTCGACTTCTTTTTCTTTTCGCAAGGTCATGACTGTTTTGACCTCCCCATGCTGTTGTGGTGAACTGGTACTTCCTTCATGTACTCCTTTAGGATTAGGCACTGGCTGACTTGGAAATTTGCCTTTCTCAACAGTCATTGCTAATGTCTGAACTGAAGAGGCAAGTTGTCCCACCATCTTCTTGAGACTTGAAACTGATTGGGTTTGTGAGTTAAAGCCTGCTCTCAACTCATTTCGCAGTCCATCAATGGTGCAGTTTTGTTGCTCAATTGTGGAGTGAGTAAGATTCTTGAGATTCTATAATGAATCCTCCCATGGTCTGGGTTGAGAGTAGTTCTGGTTCTGATTGTATGGTCTAAATGGTGGTTGAGAGACTTGAGGAATTGGTTGCATTGGTGGAGCTGGAGCTGCTAGTCCATTCTGTTGGAATCCTTGAGACCATGAAAAATTTTGGTGGTCTCTCCATCCAGGGTTATATGTGTTGAAGTATGGGTTGTAATTCTATGGTTTTCTCATTACACCTATGGCATTGGCTTGATCTGAGTATGAGTCATAGTCATGTGGCTCTGTTGATTTAACAGTCGATAACGATGCTATTTGTCAAGAGAGACCTTCAATTATCGCTTTGACTTCTTTAATTTCTGAACTTGACTCGCCAATGTGAACCTCATTTACTCCCTTAATTCTTCTAGTATTCCTGAGTGATCGACTCCGTTGTTGGGAATTATCCGCTTGTCGCTGGAAGAATTCCCAAATTTCTGATGCACTTTTTGACATTAGCTCTCCTCCACTTGTTGCCATTAGCCATTATTGCACATTCAGCAATAATCCCTCCAAAAGGTATTGGCATTGGTGCCATTTCTCGTACCCATGATGTGTACATTTCAAGAGTAGCCCATTGAATCGCTCTCATGTTTCGAAAAACTGTTCATCTTCTCTCTGGGTAAACTCTGAAATTTCTCTGTGAATAGCATTGGTTTTATGCACTGGGAAATATTTATTCAAAAATTTTGTTACCATTTGTTCCCATGATGCAATGCTATTAGCAGGCAATGTATTAAGTCATGAACGAGCTCTATCCTTTAAAGAAAATGGGAATAGTCTAAGTTTTACATCATCATATGAAAAATTCTCATATTTAAATGTTTGACAAATAGCATGAAAATCATTCAAATGATTATATGGGTCCTCATTTTCTAGGCCATAGAATGTTGGGAGACAATTTAGTATACTAGGTTTTAGTTCAAAACTCCTAACAGCTACATTTGGGTATTTTATGTATGATGTGCTCAAATTAGCTAAAGGACTGAAGTAGTCCTTAAATGGCCTATCCTGTGGTTGCAAATCCATTTTATTTTTAACTTGTTTGTGTGTGCGAAGTATTTTCTCAAGTTCAAGGTCTATAGGTTCAAGATTAGGTAATAATGACCTTCGACCATGCATGCAAAACAAATAAAATAAAAATAAAGATGGGAACAAAATAAATAAAAATAAAGAAGAGGGAGAAATTACGATACTAACTTTATTGCGCTATTACAACCTTACTATAAAAACACACTAAAAAAAATACGTGAAAATAAATTAACTAAAAATAAATTAATAAAAAAAATTACAAAGAAAAATAACTTAAAAATTAAATTGCAGAATTGTAAAGAATAGAGAAAGAAAAGAAATTATTACCTATAATTGTAGATTCACTTTTTTTTCCTTTTTTTAATAAGAAAAAATAATAATACAAGAAAACAAATAAAAGAAATTATTCACAAAAATTAATTCTACAAATTAAAACAACTTACCTCCCCGGCAACGGCGTCAAAAACTTGTTGTGCAAATTTTATTGAACTCGCAAGTGCACGAATTTATTGTAGTATAGATCAATGGTGACGAGTGTCGATCCCACGAGGAGGTGGATTTTAATTGTGTGTAGAATTAATTTTCTAAATGGGTGGTTAGATTTGTGGTGAAAATGATTTTGATTATCCTAAAATTGGAATTGAAATGGCGCGAATAAATCGAAGAGGATTCTATTAAAATGACGTACTTGGGTATCTGGATCCGTATCAACATGCACCATGGGCTAAATATTCCTTATTAATACCAATTAAATCATGAGGGGGGAATCCACACCTCATGAACCACACTCTAATCAATATGGTGCTTATCGAAATAATAATAATAGGAGCCAGTGAAACCAGGGCGGTATCTAGACAAGCTTATTATTATTTGTCAACGAGAAGTCAAAACATCCACAAAAACTAGAGGGTAAGAGAAAATAAATTTACCAAATAAAGCCCATGACACATGTTGAGACTTCACCTTCAACCCAAGCTTGAAAGAAAATTAGCTACTCATAATTGAACTAGGGGCAAAATGGGAATTTATTAAAATACGTAGAAAATACAAGATGGAGAAGGAATTACAGAAAATGGAGTCCAAAAATGGATTCAGAGCTATCAAATTCGGGGGGAGAGGCCCCATTTTTATAGATACGTGGAGTAAATCATGGTCATCAGATTAAAAAGACGCGCACGGTGAACAGTAACGCGGTTTGGTTGAAAATAATCTTGTGTAATGCATGTACCGTATGCCAGATTTCTGGTCCACTGATATGCTGCTACGTCATCGATCAACAGTGCATAAGAATTTTAGTCCAACAGGATCGTGACACCTCATCAGTCAATGCCACATCATCGGTCAATGCCACGTCATCGATCCGTCTATATGAACAATATCGTAGACAGTACCGTACATGTGAATAGTACCGTACATGTGAACAGTGTTATTTTTCCTTTTATGCTCCTCCTAAGGTTTTCAACCGTCCTGAGTTCAAAATTGATGTCCGTTTTGCCATCTGATCTCTCGTTCATTGTGAAATGACTATGATGCCCCTAAAATACATAAAATACTTAATTAAAATAAAACACACAGAATTAAATCAAAATAAGGTTAAATACATAAAAGTAAGGGTGTTAGTAAAACTTGAAGTGTAAAATGATGATTTTTTCCTTTATAAATATACATTTTCTAACACTCAACAATATGATCGATTTAGACTGACAGAGTGCAAAGATATTGATAAAGCTTTACCAAGGGTGAAAAAAATGGGCACATTGTGAGACTATTAAAAAGAATTCGAAAAAATAGAGAACCAAATGCTAGGTTGGCCATAAAAAACTTTAGTAAGGACATTCATGGGAGGCCTCAAACTAGAAATAGCTAATGGCATAAGAATGTTCAAGTCGAAATCGTTGAAAGAAACTATTAGCCTTACACGAATGAGGGTTGAGCAGTTAATTCGCTAGGAAAGCCACACAACCTTTTAATTGATTTATTGTTTACTTCTGTTCTCTAACAAAATTCAAGATAGCTTGCCTATGAAAAAGCTCACTTGGGACGAGAAGCAGAAGAGAAAGGCACAAGGGCCATACTTTAATTCTGATGAGAAATTTACACCTAGTTAAGATGTAAGGGGTCACAACTTTTACTATTAGAAGACAGTAATGAATATTTAGATGATAAAGAAACTAAAGGCTTAATGGTGTCCCAACTAGAAATATGACTTTATAAACCCTCAAGATAGAGAGCCTATAAAATAATACGGGTAATGGCAAAGATTAAACCCTATAAAGTGTTGTTCTAATTGATAGCGTGTTTACTTATAGTTTTATTAATGAAAGATGGGCCAATATTTTATAATTACCAGTAATCCAAATCAAACCTTTCAATGTCAAGGTGATGAATGAAAGACCATTAAAATGCCAAGGAAGATTTAAAAAAGTCCAAGTTTTACTCCAAGGTATTCCTTTAATTGAGCTAGATTTAGTCTTAGATGTCTATTGGTTAGAACAATTGGGACTGATGGCATGTAATTGGTAGCAATTAACAAGGGAATTCTAATTGAACAACTAAACTAAAAAATTTGATACACAATCAATTCAACTTACATCAATGAAATCTATTTCCAAATATATACGGCAAAGGAGCTCCATGTTTGTTATTTCTCTTTAATCCATAGTCGATCTTACATTATAGAATGTCAATCCTGAGATAAAACAATTATTAGAGAAATTTGAAGACTTGTTCCAATAGTCAATGCAAGATTCTCCTCCAAAAAAACAAGTAGATCATCACATCAATTTCAAAGAAGGAGCCAAGCCCACTGATGTGAGACTATAAAAGTATGCATGTTTTTAAAAAAGTTGAAATTAAGAAATAAGTTCATGACATGATAAATTTCGAGCTTATAAGATCTAGTGCTAGTCCTTTTTTATCTCGTGTTTTATTGGTAAAACAGAAATATGGTTCATGGCATTTTTACACTACTTATAGAGCATTTAATGTTGTAACCATCAAAGATAGATTTTTAATTCCGACAGTTGATGACATGCTTGATGAGTTCTATAGAGCTACTTATTTCACTAAACGTGACTTATAGGTAAGATACCACCAAGTACGAGTGCATTTTACTGAAATTCATTAAACTGCCTTTCGTGTTCATAATGGTCATTATAAATACTTAGTTATGCCCTTTGGTCTTTGTAATGTTTCATCTATATTTCAAGTCTCCATTTTAGTTATGCCATTTGGTCTTTATAATGCTCCATCTCCACAAATTTATACTAATTTTCATTGATGATATTTTGATTTATAACCCTAAATAAGCCTAGGCCCACTAATGTCTCTGAGTTACGTGGATTTTTAGGACTTACACGTTATCACCGAAAATTAGTCCGCAGCTATGGCATTATAGCATGTCCTCTCACTAACCTCCTAAAAAAAAAGACATTTTGGATGTCGGATGAAGCTAAAAATGTTTTCCAAGAACTAAAAAAGGCCATGACTACTATGCCAACACTTGCAATGCCAAACTTTAATGAACATTTATTATTGAATTAGATGCTTTAGAGGACAGCACTGGGGCAATTCTAACTTAACAGGAAGGCCTATTGCATTCTTGATTCAAGCCTTGGGTACCACTAAATGCTCATGGAAGGTCCTTTTATGCACAAGAAATACTAGTAATCATTTACGCAACTCAGACACGAAGGGCATATTTATTGGGTCCGAAGTTTTATTTCTAAACTGATCAACACAACCTTAAAGTACTTGTTAGAGCAACATATAGCAATTCCTGAACAACAAAAGTAGGTGACAAAGATACTTGGTTATGATTATGAAATCAAATATAAGCTAGGCCGAGGGAACAATGCAGCTGATGTACTATCACAAGTGGCAAGTAATCCTAGTCTTGATGCCTTATTTGTGTCTCAAACTCAAATATGAGATACAATCAAAGCCTAAGCTTATGATGATCCTTCTAAGAAGAAAATCAGTAAACAAGCAACCAAACATCCAGACGTTCCTTACAGTTGAACTATCGGTAGGTTTGTCAATAAACCAAGTGGTGGTACCTCCTTATTCCAACCTCATCTAACAACTCTTATGAGAATTTAATGATTCTGTAATTGATGAGCAATTGGGTGTATTAAAAACATACAAGAGACTAGCACAATAATTTTATTGGCATCTATGCACCAAGTAGTGAAGAATTATGTTGCCTTTTGTGAAGTGTGCCGATGAATTGAAAATGAGACTTTGTCACTAGCCAAACTTTTACAGTCATTTTCAATTCCTTTTCAAGTTTTGATGATGTCACTATGGACTTCATCGAAGGCCTTGCACCCTCAAATGATAAAATTTCAATCCTTGTTGTGTTGACAAGTGCAGATCAACACATTTTTTTTTTTTTGCCCTTTCTGATCAGTATATAGCATAAGTGGTGGCTGAAAAGATTATTGAAGGAGTGGTGAAGCTTCATAGCATGTTGAAATTTATTATAAGTGATTGTGACCCTAATGTTCATCAGTTATTTTTTGCACGAGTTTTTTAAAACTTTAGGCACGCAAATAAAGATGGGTTCCCCCTATCGACACAAACAGACAGACAAACGGAAGTGGTCAGCCATTGTATTAAACAACATCTTCAGTGAATGACTTATAACTACCCCGTAAGTGGCATTTTTATTTCCATGGGCTGAGTTTTGGTACAATACTACATATCATACATCTACTAGAATGATTCTCTTCTAAGCTCTTTAAGGAAGGCCCCCACCAACAATTCCACATTACCATCAAGGTTATTGTCCAGTAAATGAAGTTTACCAAAGCTTAGCTTCTCGAGGCAATTCTAAATATCGAGACATTGTGGTAATGTTAATGTAGAAATAGTTACGGTCAGTCCTAATCTTTTGCAGTAAGATTAGTCCAAGTCAATAATATTATTGTAAGTAGTTCCTTGTGTTTAGAAAGTCCACGATTTGACGTATTTGAGTCTACCCTTGTTTTGTGAGTTATGGGGTTGTTAGTTGCGTTAGTGACTTCTAACTAGTAGAAGTTTGTTATGTTTAGCTCTATATAATCGTTTGTTATTATTCAATAAAATTCAATCAACTTCTACAGCAAATATTTATAGAATTATCTATCTTTTGAATTCCTAACTTTTATTTTAAATTCCTTTCATCCTAACAGGTACAGAGAAGTGTGATTTGCCTTAGTGTCTTCTTTATTTTTTTTTCAATACATTGAGCATCAAATTGCCAACTTTGTATTTTTGAAGCTTCATTCCTACCACCAGCAATCTGTGTTTAAAGGAGCCTATCAAAAGCTTATAAGTAGTTTTTATTGGCCATATCAGATTGAATAAAAAATTGGAAAGGTGGCCTACAAGCTCAAGGTTCCACAAGGTTCTCACATTCCCCTACTTTTTCATATGTCCCCTCTAAAGAAAAGGCATTCTCCTGCTCTTTCATGTGTCCCCTCTAAAGAAAAAGTAAGGAGAAACAATTACCACTAGTACGGAGTTACCTCCAGTGGTAAAAGATGGTGACTTGATTATGGAACTGAAGATAATGTTGGATGCCCATTAGATTAAAAAAAAAAGTCCAAATTTGTCCAAGAAAGTGTGATCAAATGGAAAAGATTTGTAATAGATGATGCTACGTGGGAAAACACTCGAGAAGTGAAAGACAAGTTTCTAATATGAACCTTGAGGCAAGGTTCTAGCCAAATGAGTGCCCTTGAAGAACCCAAAGCCTTTTTTAACTAAGAACTATCATGCATGGGACCTGCGTTTCATGAGCCATGTAAAGAGAAGATTCTTGTTTGTCAAAGACTTGGTGAAAGTTGTTGATCATGTCCACAAGATTGCTTGTTAAGAATAGGTCAAGTAGTTGTTATTTGATAGCTTTCAGCTACCTTGTTGTCATTTGTCCTTAGTGTCTTATTTCTTTGCTACAAATGTGATCTAAGATTAGTGATAACTGTTAATTCCCTTTTGTATTTAAACTCTTTTATAGTCATTAATAAAGTAAGGTTATTTCAATTAAAATTATTGTAGTCAATTCTTACCCTAAAGTAGAATACTATCTTCACTAAAAATTTTATAACTTTGATTGGGACCTATCACATCATGTGGCCAAGAGCAAGGAATATATGAAAGTCAAGGAAATTACTTGCTCACCAAGTTTATTTGGGGGTGAGACTATATGCACTCTAAAAACTTCTCTGAACACTATTACTATGTACACTCATCCGTTAATTTAAAAAAAAATTATACTTTGTACACTCTTTAAAATACCAAAAAAGTTCTCAATTAATCCTCTTTAAATTAATCATCTTAGTTATACTACACTCATGAAAATGCCATATACACTCAAGCAAATAAATCAATTAAAATCAAGGACGTTGTTTGATCAACTTCACAAATTCGGAGTTTAGAATCAGAAAGAAAAGTGAAAATGAAAGTCTTAATCATAGTAGTTGATTAACTACACTCAACAATCATGGGCAAGACATGTGGTATAGGAGCTTATCACAAGCTGAAGTCTCACCATAGGACTCAAAGGTGGGCTGATAAGTCATACAAAAGGTGTCACCTCAGCAACGAGTGGAAGAAACCATTTATTGGTTCTCCCCATGGAAATAAGATTGTCACTTTTGTTCCAAATGATGGTTGCTTGAACTATATTGAAGAAAATGATGAGGTGTTGATTGTTGGATTTGGACATAAGGAACATGCAATTGGTAACTTATTTTTGGATTATTATTTTTTTTCCTCTGGGTTTGGTTGAAGATAATGTCCCAAACATGCCTGGGGGTTTGTAATACCTTAGTGTTGCAGACTAGCTTATAAGAATATGAATAATTGTCAAAGTTATTCTAATATTGTGGAATGACATGCATCTTTTGCAGCAAAACAAAAAACAAAAAAACATCAATGTTATTCTAATATTGTCACCTACTTAACCATCAGAGAAGAACAAGGAAGATTATTTGTGCTGTAAACTAGAAAATTAAAAGGATCACACTACCTCATTAAAGTTAAAATCTCCACATATTGAGTTTCCTTTGTAAATATTTATTTAAGATATTTGGAAGAAAAAACTTAAGATTTAAAATAGTAAGAAAATAAACATTAATTGCAGTGCCCTAAATGAGTGTCCAAAATAATGTTATTATATATGCTCATAATAAAGTGTCCTTAATAGTAATTTATATTATGAGTATTTTTGTAATAAAAATATTTATAAAAATATGAGTATTCAGAGTAATTTTTAGAGTGCATATAGCTCCACCCTTTATTTGGTTACCATCAAATGACAAAAAGAAAAGGATAGAAAATAACACCTCTAGAGGAAGACTAACCAATGAGAATTTGTCAGCTGTCCAGAATTGCTAACATACCCTCAAGATCACTCCTATGTAAGCTCTACATATTAAATTTTAAGGAAGCTTTTTCCAGCTCTGATCTATTCTTAGGGATGGCAATGGGGAGGGGAGGGGAGGGGACCAATCTCCCCATACCCATCCCCGATATTTTGCGTATGTCCCCGTCCCCATCAGAATTACTTGAGAGAATCTTCATCCCCTCCCCGAATAATAACAGGGGATCCCCGAGGGTTCCCGGTCCCCGAATAACTAATAGTCTAATATATTTTTTTATTTTTTATTTTAAATTAATCATATTAAAATAAAAAAATTCAGATAAAAATAAAGTTCAAAATATATCTTACATTAATATTGATCCATTACAAAGTCACATTCAAAATATAAATTATTAAAATAATTATCTTTGTCAATGACTCAATCTTCATAATCCTACAATAAAAAGAAAAAAAATTATTTTTATATCGGCAATAAAATAAATGAAATAAATGTAGATACTTAATTAATATTTTTAATAAAACTATTTACCTCCTGCTCGTCATGCTCCTCTTGTTCTTCCTCGAGAAATGTGGCAAATTGAGAGATAGCCTCAGATTTCAAACCTAAAACAATGAAAATGATATAAGTAAAGTAACTTATAAGTGCAAATATTAATAACTGTATAATATAATCACAATGTAAAATAAACTCATACTGTTATTGTAAGCTCGTAACCAACTTTGACAGCACATTAAGGCCTCCAATGTGCTTGGATGAAGTTTGTTACGGTGTGGGCTCACAACTCTACCACCGGTGCTAAAAGGTGATTCAGAAGCAACTGTTGTATTTGGAATTGCCAAAATATCTCTAGCAATTCGAGCTAATGTAGGATACCTATTAGCATTTAATAATATAAATATTTTGATATTTATTATTTTTAACAATATTTATAATTTTGTTATTTATTTATTAGTAATTTTAAAAATAAAAATAAAATTAAAAATTAAAATGGGGAAATGGGTAGGGGATGGGGATTCCACCTCATCCCCGTCCCCTCCCCGAAAAAAAAATTGGGTAAAAAATTTTTTCCGTCCCCTCCCCGAATGAAAAATTGAGTATAAAATTATTCCCGTACCCTCCCCGAATGGGAAAAATCCCCGAGGGTACCCATCCCCGTGGGGAGTTTTGCCATCCCTATCTATTCTCTATGAGCAACCAATATTGTATGTTAAAAGATGATGATGAGGCGTAAAAGACAAAAGAATCAGAAATAGATAGATACATACATTGGAGAATTAAGTTAATATTTAGAATTAACGTTTTTCTTTCAACATAACAATTGTTGTTGTTGTTGTTGTTGTTGTGTGTACATGTACATATACATATACATATATAGACATATATATTGTTCCCATTTTAGTTCAAATTAATTAGGGTTACCCAGAGCATTTTTTTTTTTTATTGACACGAATCAATAATTTTCATTTTAAACAATATATTTCTCTTTCACTGAACCAAGAATAAGTTTGAGTGTAATAGCGGACTACCGAAACTGCATTGGCTTACTATCACAAATTAAGGACCTCAAAGGCTACACCTAGAGTGTTGAAACCCTAAATCTCTGTTGTGATGCAGCGTTGCACTCAGAGCTGGAATTACATGGAAAGAATGTGTGTCAAGCTAATGCTAGCTGTAAATAAGGTAACGGCAAGAATGGGAGGAAGTTCATCAAAAGCTCAAAATTAGAACTGCATTTGGGGTGTATACCCAAGATCCTTGAGATGGGCGGCCATAGCTTTGTTCATGAGTTGTGGTTCGCACCGTAATATCTGCGCCAAATAGTAGATTGGTGCTCATGTTTATTAGAATCAAATAACTAGGTTGAACGAGAAGAAAGTGAGGGGACTTAGGCGATCGGTGATTGAAAATTTACCTGGATGTCAGAGGCTGGAGCTGGGCAGTGAGTTGGAATGATTTCCTTGGAAATGAACCCTACACCACCATCCCATTCTTCTGGTGGCTGGAGTTGACATTATAAGATTAGCATGAGAGCAAAAGGAGCAATGTAAGCCTCATTGACTTACAAAAGTTCTCAACAGCTACAAGCAGCTGAAAGGACCCATGCATACTTTAAAGATACAATCATCTTTAAAGAACCCTTTAGTTTTCCTTTACTGTGATGCATCATGAAGACATCATCTAATATAAAATAACCTCTTCTACATGGAATAGATACTCCTCTATATCACTTGAATGTATCCTGACAGCCGTTAGTTTTACTCATTCCACTTCGCTCATCAATTTAAAGAGTTCTGGTAGTATCATTTCCAGAATCCATTTTTACAGAAAGCAGGCCTGCACGTCCATTACTCCAAGTTACTAGAATCTTTGTTATTAAATTATGCATGAAGCAGATCAACCAAATCATGACCTTTCATGAACAGCCAGCATTGGTCATCATAGATTTAGTCGTGCCAGAAGATTGGATTTTATTACCTGAGCCAGATAAAGCACTACAGACCTCTCTCAGGCTGGGCATATTTTGTGTGCAACAGCACTTTCACACTCAACTAAAAACTTTTAATTGAGCCATCAAATGAACCATCTACCATTTCACACTAAACATTTCATATATAATGCAAATAGGTTTTGCTATTAAATTTGAAAATGTATATTTCAATATTCCCTTGAAACCTGAATATCATAAATCTTGATGTTACTGTGACACAAATGTTACATTACAGATGTAGATGTACGTGTATGTTTGTATGCTTTCAAATAATGTTGTATTAAGCTTAGTTTCAACAATGACAACTTTCAGATTAAATTTGATCATTCTCCAAGGACAGTTTTTGGAGACAGCTTTATACTTGTAACATACAAAAAGTATTTCATCCTGCTCTTTTCAGCAGTATAGAAAAGCAGATTAAAACAAGTTTTTAACATCATCTCCACAATATCAGCAGAAACTTCAAGGAAGGCAAAAGGACTTATATAAAGATCCCAAAAAATAAATAAATAAATTCATAGTATTCAGCTTCGTATTCTTGAATTTAAAAGCAAAAAGCTCTGAATTAAATATCAGAAATTCACTCGAGTACAATTTAAAAGAAGAAAAGGTAAAAGCGAAAGAAACAGATAAAACTAAAGAGTGAAGAAGCAAATGAAATGGATGTACCTGATCTAAAACATAGCAGATTCTAAATCGGTCGGAAAAAATGGTGGCAAGATTATCAAGCTCTTCCTACGAAGATACAGTTCCAGAAATGTTAAAATTTCGCAGGAAGAGCTTGATAATCTTACAATTCTGTGGTTTTCGATGTTGTAAAGCATCTTACAATGATCTCTTATTTCTGCTGTGCTGCTCTTCTTCCGTGGATAGGATGATATTAAAGTATTGGATACCTGTGAAGCTTTCAATAGGCATTCTACCCAAAGACTGGCTGTTAGAGAAGTATAACCTGGTTGAATTAAGGCCTGCTTAACGAATTGTTTATTCCCTATTTTGGGGTGGGAATTAGATTTGAGAAATTTAGCGTCGTAGTCCATGTTGGCTCTTGCATTGGCATTTGAGCTTGAGGAAATGACTGGAAAGCAAAGTAATAGTAAAAACTATACTGGGAGTGGGCTACCTTCCCCTTGTACTACCCTTACATAATATGCAGTGGTTCTTCCACGTACAGTAACGTAATGCAAGCTATAAGAAGGAGTGTCTCCGACTTCTTCGACATGCCCTCCAGAAGCTTGAAGACCAGAATGTTTTATTTATTTATTTTACTTTGGGCAGTTTACAATTGTCCATAAATTAATATTTGCGAGGGGTAGTTGGAGTCACCTTCTCCCTGGTGTAATCAGAATAATGACTCTTTCTTTTTTCTCCTTCTTTCTTCAAACGTTCTTAAGATCGCGCATATATATTGTGCTTGAGAAAATTGAGCTCCAAGTTTATCGAAGATTCTTCAAGAAAATATTTTGGAATATTTAATTTTATATATTCTTTATCCTGTTACACTATCCGAAAACAAAAAGACCCAAGCAAAGCTCACCAGACGAAGTTGGATGTCATTGTCAAGGCACTGAAATGGCTTGAGATGGACATGGATGTTGACGAGGTACTTATCTTCTCTCCCATCTCTTTTCGGTTTCTTGAACTTATTGGACTCTCTTTCTCGCTGGTGGTTTTGCATGATCAGTTGATCTAATTAGATTTCTCCTGGGATGAGTAGGTGGAATGTGTAGTCGCCCTCTTACTACACAAGAATCTTGTGAAAGGGTATTTCGCACGCAAGAGTAAAGTTGTTGTCTCGAGCAAGCAGGATCCTTTTCCCATATTAAATGGGAAGCCCGTTAATTCATGTAGATGCTTTGTTGGAGATGGCGAAATGGTGATCAGGTTATTTAGAAACAGTCGTGCTGGTTCAGTTCATTTTTGTCTCCATAGTTCTGGAATTCTGACGTAGATGTACAATTTCAGTGCAGATGTCATTGCAGTACAAAAAATTGCAGTATTCATTAATTTTTCCGCGAACTTCCTGATTGTGATCACATTTGTGCTTTTCTTCTTTTTAATTCTCGTTTGTTCTTTGGTTGCCCTAACTCGTATTTACCGAAGGGTACATCAATAAACAGTAAAAAATTTCTTCGAAGATGAAACAACCTGAGGCGCATTTTAGATATGAGAATTCCAGATTGCTTTAAGAAGTTCGTTGCAGTTTGCTTTATAATTTTGGCCTAAATTAACGTTTTGGTAAGAGCCATTTCAGAAGCTAATTTCATAATACTCCACTAACAAAATTCCAACACAAGGTAAACTTAGAGGTACACAAAAAGTAGTCAAAAACTTTGGGTGGGTGCCCATGATTCAAGGAGAAACACCCAAAAAAGCAGAAATCTGAAAAATAAAATAAAATAAATCTTATATTGCAGATTCAATCACTTATAACTTCTATGCCGCCAATATAATGACTGTCGGAAAAACGGAAACATGTCCTTTAGCAGCCCCGGAAGCACAAAATTGACTCGATTCTCTCAAACGGCATCCTGGGGGAGGGTGCTTTGTATGTTTGAAGGCATCAATATGTTAAAGCCGTCTGCTGCCGTAGACACTATCATTCCTGGAACCTGAGTATGCCAATGAAGTTCTTTCAAGTCTTTCTGTCCCTGTTCGAAGAAAAAGGCACAAGTATTAACAATATGAAATTTTATAGGATGTTCAAGGTGAATGTTACGACTAATAACAGATAAAAATAATAGAATTTACCTGATGAATGAATAGAAGTTGAGGTGGTAAATCTTCTGGGGCATTTACTTGCTCTCTTGTCTTAGCTTTGAACTCTGCCTCCTCTTCCTCGTCCTTTTCTAAAGAAAGGTCCCATATCCTGGTCAAGGAAATCAATGGGAAATAAATCGTGCTCTAGTTAATAAAGGCTTACTTCCAAAATTAAGTAGGCATTCCTTCCATTATTTTTTTATTCTTGTGCTGCCTGCTAAATGTTGCCTTTACTTACGTTAGCTGATTGTCAGCTGATGAAACTGCCAAAGTTGAGCCTTCATGTGGACTCCACTCTATGGACGTGACCGGATGTTTATGGTACTCAAAATGCGCTACAACAGAATCTCCTCCCTGTTCATAGGGAAAAAAATTATGATTGAATAGAAAAACAAACACAATTTACCAACTATTGAAGAAATTTTCTCTCATTTCAAGATTGAAAATATATTCCTCCAGATCACCACCTAAAAAATTACCTCTTGTTAGCAGGTAGAGAAAAACATTAAGCTCTAACTCAGTCGAAAATGGTTAATGAGAATTAGATAAAAGAGAAACAAAAAGCAATATTTGAACGGTGGAACAGTAACCAGTCGAAAATGGTTAATGATAATAGATAAAAGAAAAACAAAAAGCAACATTTGAGAGGGTAGAATGGTTTGGAAAGCCAGTGGACGGATTAAACCAGCCAGCATAGTCAACATTTAAGTCAGATTCAGCCACATCCAATGACAATCCTATATTAAATCTAAAATGTTGTCAGTGTAATTATAACGAATCACTCAGGGCATGAACAATAGAGATGAGATGTTGAAGATATCAAGGGTGGGGCACCCTGACAGAGAAATATAATTAAGAACATGATAACCAAACAGTGATATTTCTTGCATTAAGAATGAATCAATACAAATGACATTTTTCCTCAGCTAAACATTGTCCTCCATGTAACATAAGATGTACCTTGAGCAATCTAAGGTCATGAATAGAAAATGTTCCGTCATCACTTCCAGATGCCAAAAGACAACTAGCCAGCCTAATTAAATTAACAATTGAAATATTAAGGTCTTCCTGAATAATAAGGAAAGGGTGTTAAAATGGAATACAAGTATGCTAAAAACATTCAAACACCTGTTCCAAGAGATAACATTCACATCTGCATTATGAGCCTTAAAAGACATTAAGGCTGACTTCCCCACACGTGTATCCCAAATTGCTATGTTTCCATCCACAGAACACGAAGCAAAAACATCAGATTCTGTAGGGCTCCACTGCATTAAGATAATTTAGAGAAAACCAGATAAAACAATGAGCAATTCGTGGTAAGCCATTCATACTGGATCATAATGTTCAACTTCGTGCGCAAAAGAATCCAAGGAAATTATAATATCGCTTCAAATATAGAATACGTACTTGTAGATCTTCCACACTTGCAGCATGTCCAATGAAAGGATTAGGATCAACATTCCATGTAGCATCAGATGCAGGCTCCCATAAATGAATGCAACTATTGCAGTCCCCTTCAGAAAAGAAAAAGAAAATCAAAGTATTAGAACCAACTTTGACTGGTAAGGTTTATAGAGAAGAATAATAAGAGTGCATGCAGAATAATCTTGAACCGTACCAGATACAAGCCTTCCAGGTGTGACGGGATTCCAATCTATAGCATAGCCCTCATCTTTGTGGCCGCCAAACTTAACTAGTGGGCTCTGATTTAAAACTTGAGGAGCTCCATGGCCAGCTACTGTTTCTGATTCCGCTAAAGCATTTAGATGAGATCGGAAGTCCCATACCTACATGAATAGAGGCAAACAAAAATATAAAGTAGTTAGTCATTTATTTGTCTGTCTTCCATTCCAATCCAACAAAAACGTTATGAAACAAGAACATTTTCAGATTTCAAGCATGCAATTTTGACCTGCACATGACCAGTATCTGCCCAGGATGCACATATATGGGGATTTTGTGACATGGCACGTATACGATTGACACATCCTTGATGAGCTACCTTGTGCAACTGCAGATATCAACAAACAAAAATGAAGATTGTAGACAAACTGGGTGGTAAAAAAATAATTGATAAGGTTGGTCAAGAAATAATAGGACATCAAAAGAACAACATATTACCTGCAAAATTGGTGTCCCAGAACCACCTTCCTCCTCATCGTCACTATTGTCATCACTGTCACTACTTTCACCGTCCGCATCTTCATCACCAGTAGCAGGTTTATTAGTTACTAATTCACGTCTCTTCCCAGAAATGTTAGAGACTTTAAATACTCCAATAGAGTTCCAAGAAGGTTTCTCTGCCTGCAGAAGAAGAGATGAAAATCAACACAAAATAGGCCAGATGAAATAAAAGCATGCATTATCTTTTCACCGTCCCCTGAGAGAATCATGCGATAGGTTTTCTCTCTAAAAGGAAAAGGCCGCCAAACAAATCAGAAAGAAATATTAGATTGATTTTTTTTTTTTTTTTTGAAGAGCATCTACGTACGACTAATAAGAAATGAAATCACCTGAGACCCAGCAACAAAATAAGCTGTATATGGAAACTCATTCCGCACTAAACCCAACGTATCACGCAAGATATCAAAGCTGTAAAAAAGAATGAAATTCCAACAGAAAATTAAATGAAGTTATCATTCTCTCTAATTGTTCTCACAAGGAAATAAACTTTTCTAGTTTTTTAGCAGAAAAAATGACAACCCCAATTCAATTTTTTGATCCATTTAACTAAATTAGAGAATCAAAACTTTCAATACCTTCAGTTACACAACAGAACATTCTAACAAACAGAACAGAACAGAGCAAATAATAATGAATGAACGATGCAAAGAAAGGACCTTAAACAAGGCCAGCCAATGTGAAAGGCGTGAAGGGAGTTGTAGGCAGTAGGGTCACACTGAAGCTCCTCTCCTTCCTCTAACTTGTCAACTCCTGGTTGCCACACCTTTGTGGGTAAACTTGGAATTGAAGACGAAGATGACCCATTTCCTTTTTTTGAGTCCTGTTCGTAAGTGAGTAAATAATTAAGATTCGAGTCACAAATTTAGAATAAACTGAAGGGATTGGGAATGAGATTGTTTGATTAATTTAATTAACCTTGTTCTTTCTTTTGGCCTTCTTTGGGTTCTTGATGCTGCGAACCATTTTATCACTGCTACTATTAGCGTATTATCGTGGGTTTTGAAAGACTCGGTAGAGGCAGGGTTTCGGTTTTGCCGTTTGGAGCCCTTTTTTTTTTTTTTTCTTTTCTAATAGAAGAGAGCTGCTTTACGTCTTTTGTATTTTAATTTTTTTTCTTTTCCGGTGGGTATTTTGTCTTTATTTTTATTTTATTTATTTATTTATTTTACCGAAAAAATCTCACACCTTACAGTCATTTGATATATTGTATTGTATTATATTACGTTTTATATGAGTATGTTCGGTACACGACATCACATGAAATTGCATTAGTCAATGCAATGTGATATCATGTTTGATAAATTTTTTTGTTCACATTATGATATGCTATAATACACAATAATATGAACAGTTCTACATTAAATAAACCCCAGGTGTTTTAGGATTTGTGTACTATGACACTGTTCATGTTAGCTTTTTTTATTTCTTTAATTAAAATAATAAATAAAAATAAAAATATATATTATTAAATATAATTAAAAACTCTAATAATCTTAAAGTATTAATTTAATATAAATATTAAAATAAAATATTATTTCATATAATACAGTCCGTATCACACATTGCATTATAATTTAATATAACCTAATACAATACAACCAAGCATGCACCCTTTATTGATTGTATTGTATTAGATTGTAATAAGTTATAATATAGTGCCACATTTTGTATAGCATGAACTATATTATATATTTATAAATTATATATATATATTAAATTCATTTTATTTAGATTTATTAATATTTTTATATTTTTATAATATTTACTACTAAACTAATATTTATGTTAAATTTATTAAAAACGGTGGCCACCATATACCGCTGTGGCTGCCTTATTCCAGTGTCGTTTCAACTTAGATTTTATACCATTGGAATTCTCGTCGCTGGAGCTATTAAACAGTAAAATTATTACTAGAGATGGAGCTTTTATTCACCGTATATTTACAATTAAAATTTTAAGATCCAAAACTTTGGCTATAAACATACGGTGAATGAAAGCTCCATTACCAATGATAATTGCAACTTGTATAGATCTGACAATTAGGATTACAGTGGTACCGAACTTTACCCCAAACGGCATTAAGTATTGCAGCAGTTGGCGGCAGCAATGGCAGACCGTCACCAATGATAATATTCGTCAGTCACATAAGATAGTATTTAATAAAATATTCTAAACTTAATTTATTTTATAATTAGTAATATATAAAACCAAAAAAAAAAAAGCCAAACTAATGCAAAACCAAGGGTGTGAATTTCCCTAATTATATGAAATCTGGATTATGATGCATTTAAAAACACCATAATGCAACCTTAAAATTCACTACGCATGGGGTTGCATTATATTAGTTAATGCAATCTCATGTACTGCGGCGCACCAACCACACTCTTATGTACTTGTTATATATTATAAGTGGTTCCAATATTGCTTTGTTGTTGTGGATCCATTTTGGGAAGTATCCGAATATGCATGCCATTAATATTAATGATATGAAAGCTAAAGGAAGCAAAATGGTAATTATGAAGCTAATGAGAAAATAATTATTAGAACTTGGTCACATGCTCTCTATTTCTTTTCTCAATCTCTGCATGAATGTGATTACAAATTATGATAGTTATTTATAGCCAATAAAACATATTAATTAGTCATACATTTAACAACACTCTTTGAATCTTAAGGTGACGTGTGCACAACTTTTTATAAATTGATTAGTGTGATATACAATCTATAATGTATTTCATTCAAGAGGTATGATATAAACACACATAAAAAATTATGTAGCTACTTTTACAATTCACTTACTAAAATCATAAGTGTGAAGTACACATTATTTTAATCTTGAAGTTGATAGATATATCTCATAATACTTGTGTTTTAAATTTTGTAAGATTTTAAGTCAATTTAAAGCAATACCTTGCATTCAAAAGATATATTATATTAATTGTTTTGAAGGATAAAAGTGCTTTCTTAAAATAATATTTTGATATTAAAAATTTAAATTTTATAAAAATATTATCTCTCTACTTTTTAAAATAGTATAAATCGAATGGAGTGATTTCACCCACCCCCAAAAAAAAAAAGAAAAAAGGAAAGAAAGAGAGAGAGGCTGCACACACAAAATTCTATTTTGATCACCCCACACCAATCTCAAACGCATTCATAATTGGGACGCAGATGAGGAATTGTGGCTACTAAAGAAATACTTCTAAGCATTTCAACTGATCATAAGCAAATCAAAATTAAATTGATAATTGCTTTCAAGAACTTTACATCTGGTGTAATGAATATGGAAATAGAAGAATTTACACTGACGATGATCATGAAGGAACTGCTCATCCATATACATTATTACATTTAATTCAAAAGAATGCAAAAGTTTTAAGAAATTAGTGAATCTAGTAGTTGCCAGCTACCCTTAAGTGATGACATCAACCCATGAGACCGGTTTATTTCATCTGCAAGACATGGACAGGCAATTCATATCAATACCGCTCTAATAAGTCTCGTAGTCATTGAATGTTTTTGTGCCCTAAGGGTTTGGTCGAACTGGTTTTCAATCTGCTCTATTTGGATGGCTACCCCAACTCGAATCCTAGGAAAGGTAAAGATCTAAAAAATTGTTGCCACGGGAATCTCAGAATACCTAAGGAACAATTATAAAAATGCGGATATACATGATAAGGATAACTGAAAAAAATTCAAAAGAAGAGGCATGCACGCATACCAGCTGTTTCTTTGTCTAGTAAAGAGAACAAGTGCTGCAAACCCTATCATGATTGCAACTTTCATTACCTAAAGGGGAAAGAGAGAAGTAGTTAAGCTATATCATGCTTACAGAAGATTATTTATAAGGATTTTATCCTTGCTAGTTGTTGAAATCATACAAGAAATTTTTTATATAACTAGAGGATCTGGAATTGAGTAAGACAAAACCTGCCCAACTGCTCCTCTAGAATTTTCGTTATCTTCTGAATTCACAAGCTCGGGTTTCCTTGCTTTTTTACTACTCTCATCGACTTCATTACCCTTGTTACAACCAGGACGCGTACTACTCTGGAAATAATGTAGCAAACACAGAGAATCAAGTATCAGATTGAAAATACAATGAAAGAAAGAAATTCCATTTTAGCCAGTGTAGCATCAAATTGTGCAGGCTAGACTATTCAAACTAAAAAAATACTTTTCTTGGTATATTTTGATAGACAAACACACTAGTCATTCACTTTAGGGATGCAAATTCTCACCTTTAATAGAACTAACATATCTATCATTGATCACAGATGATTATATCCTGAATATGGTGCCTTTTTTTTTTTTGGTCGGATGTACATATTGAACCAAGAGCAAAGAGGAATACCTTGATGCAGCATCCAATTCAAAGGTAGACTATGGGTATGGAGCTATAGTTTATATGGTGCATGATATAATGCGGTTTAAGTCAATTTCTTCAGAGACTGTTGCCTATTACTATTTGTCTGAGGATCGATTTTGTAATAACAAGTCGCATCCTGTCAAAGTATGATCATAGTGAATTGGTGTAGATTGAAAAATTTTCCAGGATATGGTGCTGAAAACATAAGTGCTTAACTATTATATTTGTTAAAAATACAATTCCTTTTGTTCCCCATTACAATTATGAATCAATCAGTTTCTTGAGGTCTGCAACAATCTCAGGATAATTGACATCTAAACTCCAGCTCCTCTGGGAGAATGAAATACATGTGCAAGTCTTTGCTGCTAAGGGCAAAACCACAAAGGGCCTCTTCTCCCTCTTCTTGGCATTCTACTAATTCATCTACATTCACCTCTCATATCAAGATTATTAATGGTCGTTATTCTTCTATTTATTATGTTAGCTCTCATTGTGTTACCCTTTCAATGTCATACATAACTAGAACGCCATAAGCGGGTGTGGGTGCGGGAGACATCTATGAATTTATATGGTTTACCAGTGTATTAAGAAATTAAAAGCATTTAATAGGAACACGGTACCTTTTCCACATTTTCTGGTGCAGGACATTTTTCTTCTCGATGGATTTCCACTTCAGCATGACAAATTCCCATCAGATCCATCAAGTGTTTGCCACCAGCTGTTATGCACAGGTTTCTTGATCCAGTAGGAAACATCCACGTTCCAGGGCAGTTGGAAGAGTAATGTATATCTTTCCAATTTTCTTTATATTTCAACTTATTAATTGAAGTCCCTTTACTATCCACTTCCAGAGAATATTCTTGGCGAACTCCTTTCATGCTCTCTTTTATGGATGATTTTCCGCCAGACTGTTGCTCGTTCAGAAGCAATTTACCAGGATGCTGTCTACGTATATGCTCATCAACCATTCTTCCAGAAACTGTAGCTGCCTTACCAGTGGATTCTCTCATCAAACCTTCAGAAGAATTTTTATCGCTCATATCTGGATTTTTCACTTCAGTTCTAACATCTACTGGACTTAACCCAAATTGTCTAGTGCCTTGATGTGCTGTATACCCATCAAAAGCTTTAACATAACCAAGTTGATCTTCTTGTGCTCTGGTATGCATTGTGGCTTGTTGAAACTCCCCTCTAAGAAATGGAGATTTTATCCTCCCTGACATCAGCGCTGCTGGTTTAATTTGCTCTGTCTTAAATTCATCCGCACTCAAACTTGTCAGAGAAGCTTCAGATGAAATCTTCCTCAATTGAGATTTAGCTGGCGCAGGTTTTATATAAGGTCTTATATCCTTATTCAAGTCAAGCCCCGGGATGATAATAATTTTTTCTGAGAGAATGAAAAAGCGAAAAGACGTGTAATAACATATGAAGTATTTTCTTCATGCAAAAATTTCATTTACCTGAGAGAGACTACTTTCAAAGGCATTTATCATGTTCCTTACATTGCTCGGAATCTTCTCCGCTGGGCTCTGCTTCTCTCGATTAATGCTCCCTGCTTCCTCCAATTTTCGAGCAATTAACTTGTTTTTTGCAGCCACTTTCAATTCTGAGCTTTTTGATAAAGATGAAGCTTCTTTCGAACCAACGGCTCTCACAGAAACATCATCACGAGGTGTCTGAGTCCCAACCTTCTCAATCAAACCTCTGTTGTTTACATCAGTCAGATGCACATCAAACCCTTGAGACACTGGTGGTTGATCAATCCTCCTTGTATATATCTGTATCATTCTAAAACAGGCATAAGGACCATTAGGATCTCAATGGTACTTTTTTCTTGCATAATCTTGGTGAAATAGAAAAGTCTTCAAAATTTTATTAAGTAATCCTTAACTGGGTCAAAGCCAGCCCGCTTGGCTACTACTTTACTTTGAAGAAGGCTTTCAATTGAATCTTGAGAAACAGGAACATGCAGATGTCAGAATCAACAAAAAGTTTTAAGATGGGAAATTAAGACCAATGAATCAATGATTTCCTATTTCATCTTTTATATTCAAGCTAACAATTATTGGCCATTATTTTCGTTAAGTTTATGCAAGATCAAACCTGAGACCTGTTGGTGAAGGAACAATGATGCTTCCGCATTGCTACCAACAGACTCTGGACTTGTAGGATTGCTACTAGAGAGTTCATCATGTTTCTTTCTCAATGCTGATTCTCTCTGCAAATGAATTTTGAGAATTAGCAACAACATAAGACAACAGTTACAACAAAATGATAAAACTATACTTCTTAGGCTTCACGCAAAAGAAGGAAAAATGAAAAAGGTTCACTAGACTGTCATTCTTATCCTTTACATGCTTCTTTCAAAATAAAGATTTCATTGACAGGTATAATTGGTTTATGAAGTACAATCTTTCAGAAAAAATGTAGCAACCCAGAAGTTTGAAATAGACTGACAAGAAAGTGCCAATTGTTTAAATAGCCAATGGTGATTAGCCATCGGTAGAGGACTAATTCTTGTAATTTTATAAAGCAAAAGACATTTGCATTGCAGATTTTCTATGCCAGTCTGCAAATTAGATACTGACTTTTATAAGAATGATTTTGATTTGAATTTGTCATTGCAGATTTTAACGTAGGGATCCAAAATGCAAAACTGACTGTACCATGATACGGATTCGATAACGCTCGTCCTCAGTAAGGACAAATTGCAACCTCAAATGTACATGTCCGCCACCTTCCAGTGAAAATATGTCATCCCAAAGACCTTTCTCGACGACTAATCTGGTCTCAACACCTGGTCCAAAACATGATCATCAGCATAAAGTGCTGGGATGAAATCAAACAAAAACGTTACACAACAGATAATTGAAGAACAAACCTGTATATGATATCTTATTACCCTTCGCATCATAAAGTGCTATCATCAAATTGTCACGAAAGGTTGTTAATGGGCTGTGCCAAAAACTTAGAAATTTCAGATATGCTTGTCAAACAGAAAGAAATGCAATGCACGAAGTTAAAGGTAAATGCAAAGAATCATTACAAGGAAAATTCTGTCTTCTCCCAAGTTTGATACTCTCTTTTCCCCATGGAAACTGCATTTTAAAATAATATTCCATTATATGATTTTCGTTATCCTAATTTGAAAAAAGATTGCCTACCCTTTATGGACATTTGCTGCGGCATTGATGATGATGACTGAAGACCCTTGAACTCCAGAACTGCGGTGAATAAATTTTTGAAGTAAATATGAAACAAAAAGGTTGGTACGAAGATAACTGTCAATTTTGAATTACAGTTTAAACGAGTAGCTTTTACTACCTGACACTAAGATGGTTCCTGGCATTGGAGGCCAAGCTCGTAAGTGAACCGAAGCATAGAGTCGATGAGAAATCAGCCAGAGTATTATTGACTTCTATTGAATTTCTTGAAAATAAGAGTATTGGCTGAATCGGGAGACGGGATTAGATTGAAAAACATGTGTGGCTGGACTTGAAGGGAAGGTTACTAAAGAGGGTCCCACAGCATTCAAATTATTTGCTACCCACCTCAAGTGCTGGCAGTTCCAAATCTCTCTTTTTGTCTCACTCCAATAGTTAAGTTTGAAGGGTCATTCACTTTTGTTCTAATCTTGCACTTCAAAAGCGTTCAGGTTCCTGCAAATCACATAAAAAATGAAGATTCTTACGATCATTAGAAACCAAATAAACAGCAGTCAATCAGCTTGTTTTCTCTGCAACACGTTCATAAGACCATACGTGTCCAGTTCGTGCTCTTAATTGACACGGTTTCAACGGTCGAAAACTTGATTCCTGATCTCTTGTGATAAACATAAATCAGTAGAAATGACATAAAGAATGAAGTCAATGACAGAACCCATTATTTCTTTTCTTCTCTGAGTAAGGACCATTCTGTACCCTGCAAATCATGGTCACAATTTCATTCAACTTCATTTTCAATTAAATAACAGTCCTGTTTGTTGGATTGGGTTTGTTTTGGCTTTCAAATCTCTAGACAAAGGTAAATGAAATATCATCAATATACACTGGTCCGTGAGTCTCCATCTTACAACAAATTGGTGCCAAAAATCCGACCCAATTCTTTTCAACTTGAATCAATAAGAAGAATTGTCAAATAATTAGATTAAACTAACTAAAGCTGTGGAATGGATTCTGCACGTATAAACTGCTTAAGAATGGCCTTCTCTTCATCGATTCGTTTCTTCTCTTTGGGATCTTTAGGTTTCACTTTTCTTTTCTCTTCCAATATCCATTTGAAAAGCTCACGCTGCTGGTCTTCAGGGATAGGTTCCCGCACCTTCACCGGCTCAATGACGGTTGGTGGGACAGATGGTTCTTCGGAGAGTGGAGAAGCTGGAGTGAGACCAGAAGAAACTGCATCTGTTGCTTGGTTGTCCTCATCATGTGGTCTAGGGAGTTTTCTATCCTCCACTCTCGAGTTTTTCTTTCTTGCCTTCGCAAACATATAACCTGAAGGAGTTACAAAGAAAGTCAGCAAAGTTTTTCTAGTATCCGGCCACATTACTGCTTCAGAGCAAAAGTATGCATGAAGATGAGGAACAATGCTCCAACTGGACATTTCAGTTGTATGTCATCATTCCATTAATGATATGGTAAGTTTATTATAGGGAACCCCAAAGAATATGGAAAAAAAAAGAATAAAAATGAAGTGAAGAAGGTAAGGTTTCTTAAAGATGAACTCAAACGGGGGGGAAGAGGGAAAAAATTAAAAAAGTTAAGAGAGTAAGTTTTCTAGTATCCACAGAAGTATACTCAAGATTTGTGTTAAAGCACAAGAGTTTTGTATGGATAGAACTGCCTACAGTTCACAGTTGAAACTAATTTCAGAAAAAATTACCAACAATTCAGATGTCAATAATCTTCAAAATTACTGTAAACATCACTCAGTTGTGAAAGCAAGCACTATCCTTGAGAAAAAAACATCGTAATAGTTATCTAGACATGCAAGTATATACGAGCTCACATAAATGGATAATAATTTCATCTATCTAGGCTCATAAGAATTCTGTATCAAAGCTTTCAATAATTAAATCAAATCCTCCAAGGGATCAAGAGTCAGTATCCACTTCACCACCCACCCATTAGGAAGTGTCACACAAAGTTATAAATAAAACGAACATGAATGTCTACTCAGTCTCTCGTTAGTAATCAAGTTTGGATAATTAGTTAAAGCAGCATAAATGTTAAACAGTTTCAAGCAACTTAAATTTTATGTTTCACGCTCTGAGATTTTTCTTTTTTCTTTTTGTTATCATGCACTGCATCCCAGAACTACAGCTCCTTTAAAAAAATTGTAATACTTATTGTTTCACAAAAATTGGAGATACCATGAACCAATTATCTAATAATTTTGTTCTCTGTCTCAGTATCTTTTGATTAAGCAGCGTAACTGAAGCAAACACTTGGAAACAAAGCATAAGATGACAAACCATCAATTCTAAAATGATAAAACACACAAGTGAGCAGCTGTTATACTTAGATCATGCCTAGAAACTAAACTACTTCTAGAGCAATAACTAGATTAAGAAACTGACTCAACACCAGAAACTAAAAGAAAAACAAACACGAGCAATCAACTACCTACTTTCACGGCTTCCCCCAGCTAGTCATTTCATCAAACACATTACATACATTGAATGAATACAGCATCAATACAAATGAAACAACTGAAAATGTACCTCCGAGAGCGAGATTAGAAATCAAGAGAATACGCCAAATGGGTTTATAACGCCTAATGAGTGATTCTTTTGAATATGAAGGTGGAGTTTGCCGTTGAGTTGGATCCATTTGATTTTGATATACTGATTTATCTAACTGATTTAAAATGTAGCACTTTGCCTGAAAAGTATCTGTTAATCAATTCTCAAGATTCCATTATAACTTCATTTCTTTAACAATGAACGATAATGGGTATTAATTATATTAATGTTAACATTAAGTAGAATTTTATAGAAGTTCATCGAGCCTTGTGAAGTTGCAAGTTGTGAATCGTCGTGAGTGCTTTTGACTCCATTCATTTCAGGCTCTGCGGCTGTATAGTAAAAACAAAACGGCCCAAATTAAACGGGCTGTAATTGGGCTTCACTGTCTGTTTGATGCTTAGGCGGTGCCGGTTAGTAGTAGGGAAATTGATCCCTCAATTTATTTTATCAACCCCATACTTTTCGAATAAATTCATATCATTTATTTTCAAAATCAGTCTTGTTTGAAAAAAAAAATTGACCTTTTTTTCTTGCTCATTTACTCTTTTATATTTTTAGTTTAAATAATTCTGAAAGCAAATGGAGTTAATTGAGACATGGGACTAATGAGATAAATTAAGAGAGTTAAATATAATTATTATAGCCTCTTTGTTCTTCGAATATAATAATGTTGGAGGACTATTTATATTATAAAAATTGCTTTGTGATGTATGCTCTTATTTTAATAGTTATTTTATTATAAAATATCATGATATAATTTACAATTAATAACAACCTATTTTGAGTAAATATATAATTAGGGATATTTTTATAGCACGCGCATTAAAATCATATACTTTGCATTACCCCAAAACTATGGAGAATAGGCTGTTAGCACCCATTCGGTTAATTGTTTTTATTAGAATTGGTAAAATTTAACACAACCCGATTACGCAATACGAACACGACTTGAATAAATGGGTATGAGTCGTTAAATTTGACATAATTATTAAATGGGCTGGGTCTAGGTCAACACGAACTTTTTTTATGTCGGGTTAGGGTTAAAGTTATTGACTCATTTATCCAACCAATGACATAATAATATTTTCTATTTTAAATTAATTTATACATTTTTGTCATTAAAACTCAAATATTATATATGACTCTCTCTTTTTACTTTTTTCTGGAAATATGGACATATACACGGTCATTTACGAAATTTTATATATATTTAGAACTTCAATAGTGTAAATATGTAATTTTTTTTGGGGAGGGTGTGTATAAAATAGTATACAAATGTTTGATGTAAATTGTGTTAAATATATAGATATTAAATAGATTAGAGTAATGATACAGCCACAAACTCTTGTACAAACTTATTTTGTACAAACTGACGTGGCATTAATTCATTGGTTGAATGAAAATATAAATTAATAAAAACAAATCATGTGGGTCAAGTGATATTTTATTATATCATCGGTTTATAAAATAAGTTTGTCTGAGTTTGTATCATTACTCAATAGATTATTGGGTAACCCATTGATTTTCCAAGTTGGGTTTGAGTCTTAGTATTTAACACGATTATTAAATGGGTCGTGTTTAGGCCAACCTAAATTTGACAGAATACAAAGTTGATACAACATGAATACGACTCGATGACCTGTTTTGCCAATTGTAGTTTTTATCAAATATTATTGTTGACTGCTTTGACCAAATAGAGTTAAAATATCACCGTAATTAAAATTAATAAGAGGAAATTAAACTCTTTTTATTAAATTATATATAAACCCAAAACTTTATATTTATTTTCTTTTCCTACAAATTAGTCAAACACTAAACCAAATAATTTTTTTAAATTTTTTTTGAGTGAGTTGAGCAATTTTATAAGAGTATAGTATAAGTAAAGATAATTATTTTAAAATTTACGCCCCAACCATGAAAAGATTCAAATTATCAACATTATGCTTTAGGGAAAAATGTGCCAATCAATTCAAGTAAGGAGTTGTTAAAAGAATGTACAAAGTAGAAACTAAATTTGTAAACTTTGAAAATAAGTATTGGGAGTAATAAGAGTAATATTTATAACCTTACCCTAATATCAAAAGCATAAATTCTTCCATACAAATTATCGTGCATAGTAGTATATTATGACCAAATGTATCTACATGATTTTTATTCATTATTTTGTGTTTCATCCAACTAAAATTATTAGGCCAAACAAGTTTTTATAAAATAATTTATAGAAATATTGTCGCTTTGAAGATTGGGTTATTATATATTACATACGAGAAGGTACAAACTATTACACAAATTTATTTTTTTTACACAAAATAATGTGCCAGTAAACTATTAGTTGAATACAAATATAATTAATGTTAATAGTGGTGTAGGCCCACGTGAAAACTATTCCACCATTATATATCATGTCATGTGACTGTCTCCAAATCTAATTCAAGGTCATTTCTTAGTACAAGTCCAGTTGTTTTCGTTGTACCAACAACATTTCAAGACCATTGAAGGTCGGAGAGCAGGAGATAAGGTCTGCGATAAAAGTACTATCTTCTAGGTGATATATCAGAAATTACACAAAAAGGTGTATCCCTCGCTGGTTTGAATCATCACCATCATGATTGGAATGGACTGGCCAATTTATTCAGTCATTAAAGCACTGTTGCTTTCTCTTTTACTTTTTTGTTTATGGTAAGTGCTTATCAATAAAACGATCCATGTATGGCTGTATGCCACTCAATTCTCGATGTACTTGCACAATCTTTGATCACATAATCACATTCAGATTTCTGAAGGGTCGCTTTGCATTATTGCAATGAGAGAATTCAAATGACAGTGGCTGGCAGTGATATTATCTAACTTCTATTAATGTTTGTAAAAATGTATAACCCTATCCATAAACGGAAAGCAAATAGCTGAAGTGCATAAAATAAAATAAATTTATATATATATATATATATATATATTTATAACAAACAAAGATATGCGTAGATGCACAAGAGACCCATAATTTTATTGAGATCAACCTGTTCAATAATAAACTAGCTACAACCTGTAATAAAGATCCACAACATATATTTGATTCCTTTGTTTCTACTTCAAATTTACTTGTTTCCTCTCACTCGGAAAAATATCGTCTTACATTAATCCTAACACAACTTAACTAATTAGTAAGAAATTAAAACAATCTAAAAATTAGAGGAATAATAAAAATAGAAAATTGAAAGAAACAGAAACTCGGCTAGCCATGAACAAGGCCATATGATAGAGCCATTAGAAGGATCGCAGCTTCCTTTTCTTCTTGAGGGAAAACTCTTTGTAAAGCTGAACTATTGTTCTTGCTCAAAATTAAGGTTAAGTCTTCAAAACTGCAAAGCTTCTTTTTCCCACGTGATGGGCTATTGGAATTGTATTTGCACCTTTTCTTGAATGGAAGGCAGCTATTGTTGTTACTTGGTCTTGGTGTCTTACTCTTCTTCTTATTAGATGATGTATCATCAGCTGCAAGTTGCACTGCTGTCCCATTTGCCGCAGCCGCTGCCATGGCCCTTCTTGCCTTCCTTTGCCGAATCCCACAAGCGTTGCATAGTGACTAATAAAACAAAGAATTAATTATATACTCAAAAAAAAAAAAAACTGACATGGGTAGTTTTGCAATGCTTAAGATCAATTTTGTTACCTTGGGACCTCTAGGTCCACTCCTCCAAAGAGGGGTCTTCGTTGTGTTACAATCAGCACAAACCCTAATTGTATTTGTGTTATTATTGTTGTTACCGTTGTCAGGTTCTAAAGATGATGATGGTGGTTGCTTCTGATGATCTTCAAGCTTTTGCATAGCAGCAGCGTCAGGTGATGAATACATCATCTTCTTCATCAACCTCATCTTTGAAGACATCCACTTAACTGAAGAGCTATTCTCACTTTGATTTTGATCATTTCTCTCTTCTTTTTCCGAGCTCATGGATAACTTGAGGCCAGTACTCTCACTGCCACTCTCATCCATCACTGCTGGCCCTGGATGATCGCATGATCCAGCAGCTTGTGAGTATAATATCCTACCCTAAAATCAAGAAGAGGGAAAAAATATAATTAGTTTTGATAATCACATATTTAGTAAAATTACTAACCAAACAATTCAAATTATTCCACGAAGATAATTATTTCTATTTAGTAACTGCAAATCATCGATAATGTGAATTTTATTTTTAAAAAATCAGATCATAAGAAAATCTCAATCCATACTAAATGAATTACCTCTTTTGGGTGTCGTAGCAAAACCGATTCCCTATAATATAATCCTCCTTCTCGTTGAACTGGTTCAAAGAAGTTATGACATGAGGCAGGAGAAGAAGAAGATGGAGGTTGATTCAAATTCAAGAGTTGATCTTCTTTAAGCTCTAGAGGAAAAGGAGTGACAGGTGATAAGTGATAATTTGGAGTCATGGGATCAAGAGAGACAGAAGCTAAAAAGGGAAAAAAGCAGTGTTATTTGTTGTCCAATAAAGATGGAAAAAGAGTTGAGGGAGAAATCAAAGGCAACAAAAAGGTATGCGACTAATAAGCTTATTGAGAAGTAGAACTAAAAACCCTTTTAAAGGAGAGCTGCTTTGCTGCTAATGATGCTAACTAGCCTGCGCAGACCTATAGGTATAAGAGGTTCACGTGACTTCATGAAACCAGACATTTAAAAAAGACAAACCCACAAAAGAGAATTGTGGAGTGCAACCACGCGACCACTCTCAGAAACAAAACCCTATCTCTAAATATTTTTTTACCCCACCAACCCTAGTTGTCAAAATCATAACTATAAAAACCAAAATGAATATATATACAAGATATAACTTGATGTCAGCCACACAAATAATGATGATACAGACCCTGGTTTGATTTTATTTATCATGTGAATTAGGGTTACATATAAATAATTGATCTTCTTTATATTTATCTGTGGCCACAGATATTTATCTTCATATAATTTTAATGGCAGTGTAAACATAAACAGACCAATAAATATGAGAGGCATTTATATGATCAATGTCTACAGTATTTGCATTTGTATTTTATTCATTTTCTTTAATAATTGATTATATGCTATAGATATTACAATTTGAAATCTACAGAGATTTAAATACATACACTTGTAGCATAGTTAATAGGTCTACCAAGGCCAATTCGAAAATGTACTTCCACTAATATTTGTAAAGATATATATCCTCACCAATATTTGTTAGACAAAAAATATTTAAATCATGAGAACCTGATCAATCTATGCTCTCAACAAAATAATTCGCCTTAATCACGATCTCATTCATAAACATGAATCCTCTCTTAATGTAAATTTTTTTTAAAAAATCTTACTATATATATATATATGAATGATTAAAATTTATTTTTTATTATATTTTTATTTAATAATTATCAATCACGTAATTATATTTACTCACGTACAAGAGCTGATATCAACAGAGAATCAAATCCCCCCTTAATTGTTTAAAAATTATAATGTGTTTGTTTCTTTTATAAACGGTGCGAAGACTTGTATAGGTCAGACTTGCATGGGAACCGAGCATCTCTATCCCACTTGTACAGTTGTATTGCCAAAACATAATTAATGCCTGTTGCAGACAAGGGACAATTGTTCGGCATGCACCTTTCCCCACACCTTCATCTTTCCATCAAATTAACCATTCATTATCACCATATTTAATATATTTATTTTCACCTCAAATTAATAAGTTAATCAACGTGACATATGTAAAAAGAAAAATTAAAGAAAGACTTCCCTCTTTTCTTTTGTGCTTTTTTTTTGGCTGTAGCAGCGGCAGAATTACTGTCGCAAGAAAGTAAGGCGACTGGAAAAGGAAAAGACAAGGCGAGTCGAAACGACATTTTAATTTAATCCAAATGGGGATAGGCGCCGAGGATTTTGACTGTGGCAAAATTTGAAACTATTTTGAACTTTTCAGAAAATTTACCTATCCAACGTATAGTACAATATTCAATTCTAGTTTGCATCATTGCATGCAAGTAGCTCACATGAACATGCAATTATTTAATTTGTCTACACTGAAATGCATTTATTACTCTCTCTCTCATCTTTGATTTTTGTGATGACTTTTTAACAGTTTTAACTAGTAGTTATTGATAAAAATAGATAGATAATTAAAATTTTAATTGTGTACTGTTATAAATACTCTTTTGATAGAAAACTACTGAAAAAATACCCCCATATTTGATCAACATATCCAAGAATTTCTCTCTCTTATAAAAATACTTGTAATGATACATCTTTTGATCTAGTACAAACTTTCTTATGCAATCTTAGATTAGCACTTATGTGGCGTTGATACATAGTTGGCTAAAACCACCACACTACCCAACACCAGAATTATAAAATACATCACCCATCTGCATCAATTTTAATTTACCTTCATACGTGTGAATTGATAAAGATTAAAGGGTAAATTTACTCATAACGCACAATATGTACGTGCGTTTTGTCAATCAAGATGAGTAGTCACCTTCCTTGTTTACTTTGTCACTGGATATATACATTTGTCTTTGCATGGATATATACTCAGCCCTGGCTAGTGCACATGCAATAAACTATAAAGCTGTTATAAATATGCAACCCAAAAGGGCTTCACAATCCTGAACCAAGTTCGAACATCTGAGCCCTGTGGGTATAAGCTTTAATTAAGTTCTTGCACTCCCACGGACATGCCTTGCCCCTGAATACGCGGGTAATGTTCCCAAAGACCAGTGTTTTAAATTTCTTTTTGGATGCATCATTTGTGATACTTAAAAGATTGTGTCAGTATTGTGGGTTTGTATGCTTACCTTTCCTTTAACAAAATTTAATAGAACATAGTCATTATTCATGAACGAACAATATTTTTGGTTTATCCTCTTACACTGTTTGTACTTGAATTTGAATTTTCCTCGCATCAGATAAAAATCTTGTAATGGAGACTCAAAAAGCTTCTGAAGATTCACTTAAGGATGATGATGAAGATCTTTTCAAACCAAGACAAATGAAGATCATTATGAACCGAAATTAATAGTACTATGACAGACTATACATAGTAAGTATTATTGTCGTTTTGACAAGTATATATAAGGCAAGTATCAAGACCATTATGAAATAGAAATATCAAAGAAATTTCCAAATTACGTTGATTGATCATATTTCATTTATATCATTTATTAATTTTCTTGTATAAATTGGCTTATGAACCGCATTGAATAAATAAGAGTAGAATTACAAAATTAATTTTCTTATCAACTTTAGATTTTGAGGCCAGCCCCCTCGCACTAAATCAAGGGTCGTTCATATTGCCTTCGCATCAACTTTGAATGATGATCAGTTTAATTTGTGTGGGATTTGGCAGGGTCGATGATAACTGAAAAATAAAAAAATACAATTTCTCTTTATTTAATTTGTTCTCTTCTTAGTAATTCTTTATACTTAATTTAAATTGACATCACACGGTTCGTACTTATAATTATAAGGTTCCCAAATAATGTCTTTATCAAATGATATCTTTGCTAGCTACAGTGTTATCACATTAGAATATACGGAACGCCGACTAAAAATATGATTACGATGCCTAGCTAGCTAGTAACGGGATACAATGAAACTTGAGTAACTGAATAAAGAAAGTGGGAAATCGATTCTTTTCAGTTCTGTTCGTTCTCTAGATTTAAATTCGAATGACCAGTTAAATTTTTTTTTTTTTAAATCACTTTACCAAGCCTCAGGAGATACTTGTGTAGCAATATAATTAAACCGTAATAAACCATGGCAAAAATATCCCGTAGAGCTAAAACATAACAACTATTGTATATTTCAAGCTACAAAAAAAGATAGATATAGAGAGAGCGAGACTAGGAGCAAGATTTTGTCTCTATATACAAGAAGATGATAATATCGAGCGAAATGAATAGATAAAGAAATAGAAAAACACACAAAATTTTAATGATCACGAGATGGGCTACGTATGCTGGCTACTAGTCACTCCTGTTACATGTCGTAGGCCGAGACAGCGATGGAGACATTGTGAAAAATAATCATCAAGTATTGGTTTGTTGTGCCAGTAATATAAGGTATGTCCAACCATGGGTTGTTTTCAGAATGGTCTTCAAAATCTGAGGGGCCATAGCCCTTGAGCTACATGACAGTTTTTTTGCTCATTGGCAAAATTAGGTCCCATAATCTTTCACCAGATCTATCTCTTGATCTTTCTCTAGATAAGCTTAATATGGTGGTGGCAGAAAATTTCATGGGCAAGATTAATTGGACGCAAAGATGTATATAACATATGAGTACGACTTGTAGCCAGTAGCTAGGTTATTAGAGTCTTGATTGGAATTAACAATTAAGTGATAATTAATATGTGGTTACCATCTCGTCAATTAGCTTGTGGTCAAGTTTATGTGATTCCTAATGCTCCAGTAATTTTAGCAATCAAACTCTTTCATGTTGTAACAGCAATCAAACTCTTGCCACTTGGCATATTTCAAGGGTGCAAGCGTAGTATAAATATGTGGCAATTTCTTTGTAATATTCATTCCCATCAATAACGTGAAACAGAGCCACCGTAGCTTGTCTTCCACACGCTTGCATGTTATCAGCACGACTATGCTCTACTGCAGGAAATATCCTATTCCCTTAAACTCTTTAATATTTATTTTATCTGTTTATTTAATAAAACTATCCTTACAAATATACTAGCGTATGTAGTTGCCATTAAATTAGACCTCCCATATCAAAAAAACAAAACACAGTTATTGTTATTTTATTTTATTGATTGATACAATATTGTTGTTATACTAGTGCAATATGTCTAACTTATTTTGCTTCCTCGATGTTGAGATCTACCTAGATGCTATGGGTATTGGTGATACAATTAAAGCTGCAAAAAAAAAATTTAAAAAAAAATCCTTGAGATTATGCTAAAACTATGATTTTTCTTTACCATCACCTCCATCAAGCACTGGAAAGTGAATTTCTCGCTATAAAGAATCTATATATCCTTTGAAACGGTTTGTATGAGAGGTATAGCCTCTTGAAGTCAATAATCCTTCCAAACACTCGTAATGAATGGATAAAACTTAAACTGCAAGACTTCAAGACAATCGATGAATATAATTCTAATGTATTAAGAATTACTTCACAATTAAAATTGTGTTGTGATAAGATCACTGATGAAGATATGCGGGAGAAAACATTCATAACTTTCCCTGCCTCAAATATAGTTCTACAGCAAAAATTTCGAGCACAAGAGTACAAGAAGCATTCAGACCTAATCTCATGTCTTCTTATAGTAGAGAAGAAAAATGAAGAGGTGTAGGCTAAAATCGACAAAAAGCTTTTACTTATACATGAAATGTTGAATTGTACATAACACGGTCATTAATGATTTTTGTGTTCACAAGTAAATATTGAAATACAAATTTTGTCTTGTGAACTGGCAAAAATTTCAAATCTTGTCGATGATGCGTATGCAAGATATTTTTATGAACCCTATAAAACTTGTATATAGACACGATATATTTTGCTTATAGTTTTGCTAGATTATTAACAAAGTTTTCCCTACATCAACATGTGAGAATATAGTATACTGTATTAGCATGCCAGTAAGGGGAGTGATGAGCATAATTTATATACATATTTTACCCTTAATAATATAATTGCTAGTTATATTTATTTATTATTTTTAATTAATTGAATTGTTTTATTGAATAGGGAATTAATTGGAGATTGTTGATAAAAAGGGCATGAAAACACTTCAAATTGAGAAGGAATAAAGATTAAATTGGAAGACAAAAATGCAACCAAGAATTAATGGAAGTCAAGAAGACCAAAATTGGAAGTCAATCTCTTCAAAGGATGAACGGTGGGCATGCATTTGGAAAGCAAAGATTTGGCAATTTGGAATGCATGTGCTGGGCATTAAAAGAAGAAATCATTAATTGGCCTTTTGCTTTTGTGGTCAAACGTGTGCTTTGCTTTCAAAGTTTAGTAAGGAAATAATTTTAAAAGGCCTTGGTGAGTGGGCTTTATAAGTCGGTGGAGAAGAATTAATGCAATTAGAATCCAATAAGGATTAAGCAAGTTAGTAACATTATATAAAGGCAAGAGGGCCACGGGAGGAAGAGGAGAACTGGAGACGCAAGGATTCAGAGAAGAAAATCTGCAGCAATGGCTGAATTTATTTATTTTGTTGCTCCCAATTAGTATGTCAGTTAATTTTCTTTATCTGAGGTTAAGGATGAAACCCTATTCAATGAAATAATTATATCTTTTTATTTAATTAATTCCCTATATATGTTCTTTGATGATTATGGATTTTATTTACATGATTAATTGGATGTTAATAAAATCTTTTCATCAAATGCATTATTGATTGTTAGGATTAATATTCGATTAATTCTATGCTTGGATCTATAAAGTTTATACATGATTATCTTTGATTTTATGTCTTTCATTAAATTGTTTACATGGAGTGCTTAGGAAACTTTGACTCTTTGTTATTCAATATGTTTACATGGGATGCTTAGATGTCATATTATTAAGTAGAAAAAGAACCTACATTAGATTTAATTACTTGGGCTTAATTGTTATATCCATGAGATGACATAGATTGATTTCGAGTTGTCACTCTAAAATTGGGGATTAATTAATAATTAAATAATTACTAGTTGAATAGTGGTGGATTCTGAAACCTTGGTAATTCTTATCTTATTGAATTCTCCTTTATTTTAATTTCCTTAGTGTAATTGGTTTAATTTTCTTAAAAACTCAATTTGCTCAACTAGGTTAGAATTAATATTAATTTTAGATTTAAATTAAACTTTTCTATTTATAACAATGGGATCTTAATTATTATTTACAGATTTGAAGTATATTAAAATTTTCACAACAGGGAGCACTGATCAAAGAGAATATAATCTTTCTGGAGAAAAATTTATGCAAATAATCTAAATATATGTGCATTGTACTCCTTTTCGTTTGAATAGATTTTGGTCCCACTAGGTTTTACTAGTAGAGGTTTTTAATTAAGGCAATATTGAAGCATATCCAACGTTACTTTATAATGCATTGAATTGTATTTCTTTTGCTTGGTATTTTTATCTCATAGGATTTTTCTTGAGCAGAGGCTCAGTACAATTATCATGAAGTGGTGGATATCTAGGGGGAATATTGTGAAAATAACTCTACACCACTTAGTTTATATAGTGTGTTTTACACTTATTAATACAAAAGTTATGTTACATATATGTTGTGACAACAATCAACTTGTCAACATTTCAACGGTGCAAGCTTAGTACAATAAATAGGTGGCAATATCATTGAATATTCTTTCCCATCAATAACGTGATGCAAAGGCACTCGTAGCTTGCCTTCCATACATTTGCTTGATTCTTATCATTCTTATCATTCTTATATCACTTATGTTGTTTGTATGCATGTCTGAGTACTTTCTAATTTGATCCACAACACACCAATCAATAAATGTATATATTTTTAAATCTCGAAAGGGTAGTTCAATTAATTGGTCTCATATGCAATAGAAGCAATAGGTGAAGGGTTTAAGTTCAAAGGAACATATTTTAATTTAGAATTAAGAGTTTTGAATTGAAAATGGGCTGGTCCAAGCCCTAGATGGAAAAATGAACCCGGTAAAAGCTAAGCATTTTCTAAGGCTAAATTTTTTAAAGTTCTTTGGGAAATAAAATTGTAAATATTTTTTACAGTTAATTTAAAAAAATAGTGGCATCTTGGATTAGGGCCTTAAGATTTTAGGATTTCAGTTAGAAATGGGAAATATAAAATTAGTTATGAGTACATTTTAGAATTAAACATGGGTGTATTTGGAAAGTACAAATAAAATTTAAGGTAAATGGCTAGCTCGAACTTGTTGGGGGGACTTAGTATAAGATTTATAGGTTCAAAAGCTTTTAAGTAGAGTGCATCTTATAAAGACACAACTCAAAAATCCCCCCACCCTCGGACGAAACCACCGCCGGACTCCGGTTCTTTCGCCTGATACCACTTGTTAGCATAAGATTTCTAGGTATTCAACCCAAAAGACTAGCATTTTAGGTGGAGTGACCTACCATCTTATAAACTCAAGCATCTCCCCTTTACTAGCTAATGTGGGACACAACTCAACATAATTTTTCATGTAAGCCCGAGCCTGTCCCTCCCATCATCGGACAAACCTAGCCAAGTTGGATCGAGTTCGAATTTTTTTTCTATCTCTAGTTGAGAGGGATAAGAGATGTAGATACACAAAAATCCTTAAGCAAAGACTCATGTTCTTATGTCCGAAATTAAGGTAAAATAAGAATGAGTTCTTGTCAAAGTATAGACAAATGAGACTATTACAAAAGGCCCTGAAGCCGTGATAATGAATACACTTAAAATTCGTTATCAAACACACACAATTTAATATGAAAGCTATCATACGAATAGCCGCGTAATATTCGACACGTGTAGAATCATGCCATGCAAACATGTAAGTAGCTAAAATACTTTCTTATGTTAGAGAGGACATGCAAACTGTATTTACGGGATATCATGCAAAGGCACGTCTCTTGCCATGTGCTCTGCATCATATCACTCATCATGCGATAAATGTGTTTCTCATGTAATATAAGCGGACTCAAGCCACTCTTTTGGGACTTACTCCAGAGGATGTGGTGTGGAAGGTACGAGGTACAATCTAGGCTAATTAAGCAATTATCTAGTAAATTTATTGAGGCCCATATTCACTTAGGCGATATGTGGGTTTGTGCAGAATTTATTAAATAATATGGTTAGCAAAGGACATAGGTTTTAGTATTTAATACGACTATGGACTTGTTTGATAAATGTCAAAATTATATATATTACTTATACATGATTATCATATTATATTATTTTATTATCTAAAAAATAAAACTTAGATTAAAATTATAAATTTATCTTATTGCTTTTACGTCGTGCAATAGTTTAATTAATTGTTTATTATTATTATTGTTGTTGTTGTTATATACACGGTTGTACATTAAAAGATGATCACTATCATTTCAGTTGTGAGGCTTCGACTTTTAATGCAATATCCATAACATGTGATAAGCATATCAATTGATAGAATTTCAACTTAAAAGAAAGTCCAAGAGTAAACGGATTCTCTAATTTTTTTGTTAAAAAAGCAGACCAAGCATTGATGTAAATGGAGATCGAGGTAGAGGGAGTGACATTTCATTTAAGCATAAACAATATATAGAGAATAATAACAATTAAAATATGTTAGGCCTTTATTATAGAGTCTTTCCTTATGTATTTTCCTAACATATTTTTTTTATAGTTTTCTTTCTTGAGTATTTTTGCAGATGCTCTTCCCTTGAACCATAAAAAGCTCTAACACGACTTTCTTAATGCATCAAGAAGCATGTTGGCTAAATTTCCCATATCCATTGGCGGAGACACTAGGGATGGCAAAAAATTTCCATAGTTACGGCGTCCGTTATACTAGGGCTGGACATTTGACCTAATTTTACCCTAATTTTATTTAAAATAACAGTTACAGCTATAATTTTTTATGCTCATTGATTGGACAGGTTGAGTACCCGTATAAAAATACTAACACCCTTGTCCACTCACTAACCCATATGAGTATTGATTATCTTTTCTAATGTTTTAACAGTTAAAATTAATAACTAGATAAAATAATATTGAAGTAAAATATTAAAAGTCTAAAATGTAAATATTAACATTTAGCAACTTAGTAACCAAAATGACCATCTAATAGTATATTATCACACGCACACCACTCATTTAATAAAAAAATACATCACTGCAGATGAAATTTGGAATATATGCACCGCTCATACATGTGCTTGACGCAGTTTATAAAACAGATAGTTTCAGGATCGGGAGTGACAAAATAACGAGGAACTCGAATTCCTCCGAAAAGAATCAAAATTCCTCATTTTGAGGAGAGAAAAAAAAATGATTACATGTAGGAATCTCTAGTCCCTCCTCCATTCCATCCAACCAATCATTGCACAGAAGTGATTATAGACATCAGAGTAAAGAAGATGATGTGAAAAAATGACGAATTTGAAACTCAAATGTGGTATCAATAAGCAAAACTTCAAATAAAAATTTAAAAGTTCATTGGTGCGTAACGGTGTATTCAGAATTCGGGTACATTTTCTAAAACAAACCCAACACTTTCAGAGGGGTGCATCCAGTATCCTCATATGAACATATGAACCGCAACGTGATCCAAGGTCCAACCATCTAATGCGGAATAGGCCACAGCCCAAGAGTACCACTCTCTATTGTGCTCTTACTCCTCATCCCTCGTGGGCTGAGCTTTAACGGTGGGTTCGCCAGTTGGCGTTGTAATATATTTTTGGGTAAAAATTCATTTAGTTTATGTATTTTAAGATTAGTATTTATTTAGTTCTTGTATTTTTTAAAATACAACGAAATGTCCCTGCTATTAAAGTATTGATACCCCTACCGTTACTTTTCATTTCTTTTAGCTTACTTTTATAATATTACCCTTTTATAATAATTTATTTGGTCATTAATAAAAAGAAAATAATTAAATTACTAATTTAACCTTAAAAAATAAAAAAAAAAATTATATTAATTTTTTTGCAAGTACCGTTTGCACACTTGGTAGTTTGCATATAATTTTTTACAATTAAAAATTAATATAAATTTTTATTTTTATTTTTAGGGTTAAATTGGTAATTGAATTGTTTTATTTTTATTAATGTTCAAACAAAAAAATTATTATTAAAGGGTGATATTGTAAAAATAAGCCAAAATAAATAAAAAGTAATGGTAATAGTATCAATACTTGAAAGACAGAGATGTTTTGAGACTTTTTTAAAAATATAGGGACTAAATGGATACTAATCTTAAAATACATGGACTAAATGAGTTTTTACCCTATATTTTTATATAATTGATTGTATTCGATTGTCTGGTATTGTATTTAGGACATATTAATCCAGTAGTACTATGACTGGTTTCCCACGGATCGTATCATATATTTTAATGATCTAATTAAATTCATAATGTTTTAAATCTATTTTTTAAAAATATAAACTCATAGAAGGAACGAATTAGCCGCCACCAACAATGATCAACCTTTTCGTCTTTATCCATATCAATCGTTAGTTATCGATATCTGTTGAAGAAAAAGTTTATAACGTTGAAATTTTTGTCGAAATTATGTAACCATACAAAATATCACTATCATATATACGGGCCGCCATTCGCAAGAAATGAAGGAAATTCAAGGTGATTTTGTTAAGGTATTTTTCATTAAAAAGATTAAATAACTTGCTCGTGTTTGGTGGGATGAATATTGAGATCAAGATTGCATTTGTAATTTATCTTGGAGAAAAACTAACTAGTGATAATAATGATAGTCCAATCACATGTTAATTAATGAGTAATAAGTTTCTCAAATGAATTGAGAAAAAAGTAAGACCCAAAGTGAGGAAACACGTAAGTCAAAGAAATACCAAGAAGTAAATAGATGCACAAATAACGTGGAACATATGGGAAATTATAGTGTTATTGTTTAAGAAATATAGAGTTGAAATAATAATAAATATATCGAATTTCAACAATAGAAGAGGTCCAAATGGACTAAAAGCAATTCTCTCTCTTTGAGCTTTAGTCATCGACCAAAAGCAAAATACGGTCAAAATTGGTTATTTTGACAAGTATAAAGGGTAATTAATGTTCGTTTGCCTCATATTTTAGGTTCCGTTTAATTTTTATATTTTTAAAATATTTTATAAATTAATTTCTTTACATTTTTGTGGTATTTTTTCTTTACTTTTACAATAGTATCAATTCTATCAGCCTAAGCTATATGTTATTATAAAAACAAAGAAAAAATAACACTGCGAATATAAAAATTCATGACAATAGTGTTTTGGAGTATTTTTCATAATATAGGAATTAAATAATAACTAAATTAAAAAATATAAGAGTAAACAAACATTTACCCTAAGTATAAGGACAAGGTTAAGGTGTTAACAACCTCAATGAAAACGCGGAGGCATCTGAAACCAAGAATATTAGATATTGTTTGTAATAAATTTATTTATTAAAAAAAAAAGCCCATGAACACACTGAGATAAGGATACCCTTTTAATGACCTGGAATGATGTTCATTTTTTTTTCCTTTCTTATCCTTATAAAATCCAGTTGAAATATCGTACAAGCAATGTTGTCTCCTTTGAACAACAAATGAAGAGGCTGTTTTCACGTTGATTTGTCTACTGGACCTACCAAAAACAAGAATATCAACTCTGATTTTGAAAATTATTGATGAAAATCTGTTTCGTTAGTTGCTGAATTTATTGTCAGTGTAAAATTGTTGACCATAAAAAGCATTTATTTAAGCAGCAAAGTAGGTTTTCATATATTGTATGCATATATAATAAGGCGGCAATGTTATCCTCTCAAAGTCTCATCAATTTTCTTTTTCATTTTACTTTCTTTAGATTGTTGCAAGTTGCAACGTAGTGATATATTTTAATCTAGAGTTCGTTAATTAAGAGTCTTACATACATACACACAGTCTACTGATTTATCAAATATTAACTCAAAAACTTACTTCCATCAGTATTAAAAAAAATATATTTTTCTTATCTAAATTCGAGGGAATAAGCCTATAAAATTTTGAAGGCGTATTTGAATTCGAGAGAATAAGTCTATAAAGTTGTGATAATTCAAAAACTTACTTCTATCAGTATTTAAAAAAATATCTTTTTCTTATATGAATTCGAGAGAATAAGCCTATAAAGTCTCGAAGGCGTATTTGAATTCGAGGAAATAAGCTTATATAGTCTCGAACCCACGCCTTCAATATAAATACAAGCGTGTGATTACTACCACTGAACTTGTAGTCATGTGACCAAGTCTCTTCAAGTTTGATTCTACGTTATCATTATCAAGAAATTAGTGTATGCAATTGGAATTTGAAGATAAGAGGGCGGTGTGGATAAGTTTTTAGTGCCATATCTGTTTCTTCAATATCTTTATCAAAGATATTAATGTATCTGAATATACTACTACTAGTCAACATCTCTTCAGGAAAAAAAGATTCGCCTCTAGTTACTTGTTTGTTTAGCAAAATGGTTCCTCAATATCTTGTCTCCAACTCTCAATGGTGATAAGAAAATATTTGTAGTGCGTTTGTTGCAAAATAATTTTAAAATTCTTACTCTGTATATATACGCTTTCGTTTAGTCGAACTGAAAAAGTCAGAGATAGACAAAAACATGTTTTAGGAAAAGGAATCCTTTTTTAATACCTTTTGGAAGAAACATCCACGACCACAAGTACTTATCCAAAAAAGTGACAAAAAGAAAGGGAAAAAAAAAATAATTGGATAAGGGTAATGAAATAGGGAGATGCTATATGTGTTCTCTGGTTTCGGCCTAGATTGACATCATTGATTGATAATTTGAATGACGGGCTCAATCCAAAGTGTATATAGTTCACATGCATAACATATTTAATTACTGAGAAAAGCTACTTTGTTAATTTAAAAATTAGTCCGAATTTTGGTCGAGTCAAAAGTTAAAACACGCATTTTTTTTAATTTTTATAATGTTGTGCTTACTTAATTTAAATATACGGTTAAGATACATACACCAATTATTTAATATTATGTATATGGTATTAATTGATTTTATCTATTACGAATTATTTTATATTATGTTATTTTATGGTTAATAATTAAGTCATTATTTTTACAATTTACTAAATGGATAACATAGATCTGGGTCTTGCTATGTGCCCCCGTAACTAGTTTTTATTGTCCGTACCAACTTATTTGTTCATAGTCATAAAAATATAAATGGTATATACAACAAAAAAGTTGGTACTACCAAAGAAAAAAATTGTAACCAATAACAAAAAAGAGTGTAACTTGGTGAAGCAGATGTACTATATATGGTTACACCCTTTTTATTAATTTATTTAAAAGAGCAAATATCCGACCATCTAATATTTTGCATTTTATAAAAAATACACCAAAACTTTTTTTTCCAAATTTTTACCTAAAATTTATAAAGTATATCATTTTTTTATTTTTCCATTAACACCGTTAGACGATTTAACAGAATATTGAAAAATAACTATTTTTTCCTTGAATATAAAAATACTATTTATTAATTGTTATTTTGGATTGATGGGAATAAACTGCAAAATTAAGTTCCCCATCATTGATTTTATATTATTATTTTGGGTCCGCCTGTGTTAGAACTGCTTCACGGTGGAACACTAATGATGACTGTATGATCACATAGATAAATATTAAATATGCACTTACTGTTATAATTTGACGGTTATCATCAATATTCTATGATGGAGCAGCTCCACCACAACCACTGCCTATTATATTTTATTAATGGGAACACACTATAATGATCAAGGTTTTCCATAACTAATTTTATAGTTATTATGAATGTATTTAGGATAATTATGATTGTTTCTTTTAGTGATTTATTGTTGTTGAAGATTTGTTTCTGTTAATAATGATAAGTTATTCAGGATAGATTATATGAGCAGAGATTTTTTATTTTTGTTGTAACTGAAATACAAATTAGTCAGGGTACTCATTTTAGTGATTTTATATCTTTAAATTAGTATGTTAGATGAGTTTATATAGTTATTTTTGTAGCCATTATTAGTCCCGACGGCAACAAAATGAAATTTATTTTTTTTCATTTAACTATAATTTAATAGTCATTTTATGTTTTGGGATAAAATAGTCATTTTCTTGAAATTCTATTAAATCCTCTAAAGTTGTTATTAAAAATTTACCCCAGTAAAAATTAAAAATTTCCCAAGTAAAACCGTCCGAATTTCATCTGAGCAAGTAAAAAATTAACCAGAATGGCAATTTTACCTGGACAAAAGCACGCCATTTTGTTAATATTTAGAAGTTTGAAAACATTTTAGTTTTATAAGCTTAGCTCTACTTGTCAATAACCTAGTTCACACAAGTGGCCTTAAGCAAACCGACCTACTAAGCTAAATTAGAAGGAGATGAAGATTCTTTCAGTTTGAGTGGAACCCAGGACTCCCATTTGTTCTTTTAAGTCATAAGCTTAGCAATCACTGCAGTACATGCTTACACTTACCCACCAAGCTACTTTTATTCAGATACGCAACATTGGCTCAACAACAACACATCACAAGTAATGAATCAAGATGGTGAGTTTGGTCAATCTGAATGCAGCTAAAAGGTTAACCTCTAGAAGCCCACTAACATGAGTCTGGTCCAACTGGTTGGTGTTGCAATAAAAATTGCAGCAGAATTTGTCAATCATTCCCAGAAAAATTTTGAGACTTTTTTTTTTTGGTTTTGTATAAATGTAACAGGTGGTATGGTGGTGGTTGAACAAAATGAAATTTGGTTCTAGTTTCAATGTGAAGCAAAGTTGGCTGCATTCTTTAGCTAACCAAGAGCAGCAACAAAACACAATTAGATTATTGAAAAAAGGAAAAAAAAAATGGTCCATGATGTTGATCTGCAACATTAAGAATTTTGGTTAAAATTTCAATTTAGTAAACCTAATGTTAGTTGTAAATTAGAATAGTAGTGGGTTAAGTCAAAATGATCGTGTCATCATTTAATTAATGTCAATAAGATGTACGACTGCATATGTGAAGTTAGCTTCCTCGTGTTCCTGCTTCTTGGATAAATTAATTGGAAGCTAACCAGTCATTATCGTATATAATTTCTTTTCATACGTATTTTCCATTTTTTTAGAACAAGTTTTCAAGATTGAATTTGATTATTGAATATTAAACCACAAGAACGGATTATGATTATTTGACTATTAAAGTCATAACATCCAAAATATGGCTTCCCCTTTGCTCATGCTCCAACATTATTCTTGGACATGAAGAAATTTGACAAAAGAGCAATAATTAATTTACAAAAAAACTAAAAATGATTGGCAAAAGGATGACATAAACTTAGGACCGAAACTGATGTAATTTGAATTAAATTATTTTACCATGTGATGTGTCGCCTAAATTTATTATGAGTTTTAGCTCTGATTCATTGAACTAAGCTTTAAAAATTATGCATTACTTAATTTATTTCTTATAATGTGTGTTTTCTCTTATGAGTTATTTATTTATTTTGACATTACTATATTATGATTAGAATCTCCTGGAACTTTCGAGAAACCTTCAAAACTTGGCTCAGAACGAGCTGAATCTATTTTTGCAAGTAAGGATTTAAACCATCAACTTCGAATGCGAAAACGATGAGATATCCACCATTCACACTAAGAAAAAAAATATATAAATTTTTTTATCTTGGATAGACTTGTGAAAAATGCTACTTACAAGAAAGAATACATTGAACTTGAAAGTATTGTACGCTACATCTACATATGGTGCAAATCTTAGAAGAATGGTAAATCTAAATGAGTAATGGTGATTACAAGAATGTTTAGATATTGCTTGAGGGAAACATCAAGGTAACATCAAGGTATCCTTATCAATCACAAGGATGAGACGATGAATGATGATGATGATGATCATAATTCATTGATCAAATTCCACGTAAAATTGAACCAAAGTGGGCCCGGTGTAGTAGTAGGATATGGATAGATAACCAATCAAATGATTCAATTTCAATCAACACAAAAACCTAAGATTATAACACCAACGTGGCACGTTCATCTCTAATAAATCTGTTATCCGCCGTTGCCTTAATTACCTTATCATCGAATCATAATTATTATCCAAAAGCCAAGGGATTGGGCTGGCCCGACTCAAAACCAGAAGATAGTAGGACCCTCACAAACCTTTACTACTTGTTTCTTCTGCTGTGCACGTAAATATTCAATTAAGAGATCCTTTTCAAATTGGACTCGTTGAATTCTTTACGTCTCATTGGTGGACTAGTTAACAAGTTTCTTTCACCAACAATTTTTAACAACTGTACAAATTTTTGAAGAGAAATAATAAGCTTACTTTTGCGGATTTAATTTGAATTATCCAAAGTATGCAAGTAAATAATATAAATGAATAAAAGCTAAAGTAAATAATTTTTGCCTTCATGCTTCAATTCCTTTTGTCTCAATCAATTTTTGAATATATCTCATTATAAATGGTGATGGCTATTTATAATCAATGATGAAGCATATCAATTGGACATTATTTAGCAACATGCTCATTGAATCTTAAGGTGTTGTATATATAACATCCTACAAATTAATTAATCGAGTACACAACTCATTATACATTTTAAAAGGTATAATCCACACATCACAACCATGTAGTTGTTTTTGTAATTCACTTTATAAGTCATTAGGATGAAACAAATATAACATTTATCAATTGATAGATAGACATATCTCATAACATCTATAGATTTAGATTATAAAATTCGTATCAAGTGATGTGATAGATGATATGGCTTTATGAGTTTATCACTTCTCATTTAAACATTTATTTTATATTAGTGCCATATTAGTTTGTAATACAACTTTAAAATTGTATTACTAATCAATTTTTAATGCATGCTTTTAAACTTTTAATTCTAAAATTGTTCATTGAGAGTTTAAATCTGTATAACAATATTATGGTTTGGAGGTCTATTAAACATGATTCTCAATCTGCACTAATTAAAATGGATCAGAATCATCTCGTATTATGATCTTTTATATGAGTAAATATAATGACGTGACTAAAAGTTAATAGCTAAAAATATAATAAATAAGTAAATCCTAACAAATAAAATTACATATAGTAAGTTAGAAAATGATTTGAAAGCTCGTGTATGCTCAGATCAACAGGATACAATACTCAGCAACTATGTATCTTGGATAAATATTGTTACAATTCTCTAATCTTAATTTCACCTGAAAAAAAAGTCAAAAGAATAAATACAAATAGGATAAAGTCGGTTTCTATAATACTAAGGCAAAATATATTAGTACAATTGTCTCTTTTTAGTAAGCAGCCGAATCACTTTCTTCAACTAAGCAAAGTATTTATGCTTAGAAGCACTTTCTCTACAATCTCCACAACCAAAGTAGAGTTGTATTCCAACTTCTGGATTTGGATGACTTTGATGCGTCAACAATCTTATAATTTTATGAGTATACTTCCCCTCGAAGCATCATGTGGGTAGATATATAATTTGTCGATATTATGATGATTTATTTTTAAAAAATTATTATATTAATTACAATTTATAATATATTGATATTATAATCAATATATATTGGAAGTCTAAATTCATATAAAAAAAAAAACTAATTCAGGATTTAAAAGGTCTCTTGAAATACTCAACATAACTCAAAATTTTGTTGTGACGATAATTCAGTTGTATGCTATTGTCTTGTTTGTAACTTATGTCATAACCTAAGCATCATTCGATAATAAAATTTTATTGATTTTTATTGATTTCTTGACAATCTGACAGTGGCTAAGCTATAGAGTATGATATCCTTATAATATCCTAGGTGAGCTTTATTGGATAAAAGAATTCAGTCACGTTAAAAGACCTTATATTTCATTTATTTTTTTAATATTCAGTAAAAAAAAATTGCAATATTGATTCATGTAAAGGTTGACTAACAGTTCCTCTGCTATTTTAATGGAAAATTAATAAAGAAAGCAAAGGAATCAACACAGGAGAATTTTCAGTATTATTTAATTAATGATTTTGCAGCCACAATTTTCAATGGCTTTGGGAGTCGTTGAAAGGCCGGTGCTTCGGCTTTGAATCACACGCAATTTTGATGTGGACTCAATTATATTACTTACTTATTTATGCAATTTCATTTAATATCTATATATTTATATATCTATATAAAGTTGGGACTTGAGGAATTTCTCATCTTTCTATATTCTCTATTATTTAATAAATAGAGAAATTTTCTTTTAAATTTGGTTTTTCATCTTCTCATAATTAATTTAATTGTTATTACACAATAACAATTATGTAAAGATTTTAATGAGGCATATTCTTTGTAATAAACATCCAATGTGGAGTGTTATGAATTTATTAAAATAAATGTAGATGTTCATAACATATATCTCTTAGTCTCCCCACTATCTTCCATTAGCAACCTTTAACTTCCCTATAACTCCCACTATCTCACAAGGAATTATAATCCATAATTTTTCATTAATTTCATGGAGTGATTATGTAACTATAAAAGGAGAGCTCATCTTTTTGTTTTGTACACACACAATTGGAATGAATAAAATCACTCTATAATATATTCTCTCATTTTATTCTTTATCTTACGTTACTTCTTTATTTTTATTGCTGGCTAATAACTTTTTTTGTTTTTTATAAAGCTGCCTCATCTTAAAAAAAAATTAATTCATATTTTTTATCAGTTTCATCAAGTGTAAAGTAAGAAAAAATGATAATACTAAATTATTTTTTCAAAGCCGCGTGAAGCGCAGTTCTATTTTCTAGTATATATATAAAGTTGGGACTTGAAGAGGTGATGTGGCATCACCATTTCTCATATTTGTATATTCTCTATTCTCTATTGCTAATAAATAGAGAAATTTTCTTTTAGATTTTGCTTTTTATCTTCTCATAATTAATTTGATTGTTATTACACAATAACAATTATGTAAAGATTTTAATGAGACATTTCTTTGTAATGAACATCCAAAGGGGAGTGTTATGAATTTATTAAAATAAATGTAGATGTTCATAACATATATCTCTTAGTCTCCCAACTATCTCCCATTAACAACTTTTAACTTCCCTATAACTCCCACTATCTCACAAGGAATTATGATCCATAATTTTTTATTAATTTCATGGAGTGATTATGTAACTATAAAAGGAGAGCTCATCTTTTTGTTTTGTACACACACAATTGGAATGAATAAAATCACTCTATAATATATTCTCTCATTTTATTCTTTATCTTGCATTATTTCTTTATTTGTATTGCTGGCTAATAGTTTTTTTTTTTTATTTTTTATAAGGCTGCCTCATCTTGAAAAAAAATCAATTCATATTTTTTATCAGTTTCATCAAGTGTAAAGTAAAAAAAAAAGATAATATTAAATTCTTTTTTCAAAGCCGCGTGAAACACGGTTCTATTTTCTAGTTAAGAAAATAATTATGATTATAATTTTAGCTATTTAAAATTAATTTATAACACTCGAATAAAATTTTAAAAGGGTGGGTGTTTGGTCTAATGCTTGTTAATATTGTTGGGGAAATCCAACAAACATTTTTTTTGGTGTGAATTCGTTACAAATAACAATTATTATAATGAAAATGTGACTTGTTTTTCAAGATATGTTATATCACAACAGCTGTTTGTTTAATTAGTTCGGGCTTTAGGAGAAGCAAAATATTGCATTATTATGCTTCAAAAACAATTATTGCACATTATTTCTTCTTGATCTGGTCCTGGTTCCATTTTTTGCGATTTTTCAATTTTTCTTTATAAGTTAACATAATATTTAGTCTTTTTATAGGTAAAAAATCTTTAAACTATTTAAATCCTAGGAGTATAATATTGCCAAAGTCCCACCATTATAGCCAAAAAAATTTATTGGCCTTGTGGGAGACTTGCTACTAATCTGGATTTAGTTAATGCGTAACAATCACAAATTATTATATGACATATTTTTAATTAATATCATAGAAAGAAAATTTGGAGATTTTTCAAATCTTCCTCTCATTTGTTAAAACAATTTTTATAGTTAAATCTTCTAATGGTACGTTTCTTGCATATCTAATACAATTATCTAGCTTTTAGTTATAGAATTTTTTTTTGTTATTAATAAAAGAGAATTGTTACAAATTTAACATATTTATTGAGAAAATTTTAATTTTAATTTCAATCATAAACTTTCTTTATTATTAGGGTAACTTTTGAATTACTCCCATCGTGAATTGACAAAAGATAAGAGGAAAATGAGGTGAATTGATATTTTTTTAATTGTATTTTCTTAACAAAAATAGAAAGTAAATTGAAGTTTTCAAAAGTAAGAGAGCAATTTGAAGATAGTCAATTTATGAGGGCATAATTTAAAATTAACTCTTATTATTATCGTATAATTTTACAAATAGTTTCATAAGAAAATATAATTAATTAAAATTTAGGTAAAATATGATTAATTATATTTAAAAATAAGGGCATCATATTATTTTTTGGTAAAGATTTACAGTCAGAATTTATAGTCGTGGTTGGTGCTAGAATATTTATTCCATATTATAGTCCAGATTTGTCGACTTCTAGACAATTGCGCTGCGGCAGCATAATTGTGACAAACGGATTAATATTTGTTCTATATTATAGCATATCTCATCGATTTACTTTTAATAAGTCTTGTTTAGATCAATTAAAGATTCCATCCAAATTTTAGACTATCAAACTAATTTGTACTTTTATTTTTGGGTTTTTAAATTCATTTGAATAGAATAAATATTTATATAAAATTTTTCGATATTTTTATTATGGAAAAGTTGGTTTACCTGAAATTAGTGCCCAATTAAATATCCGAGCAAGAAAAATCAAAACGACGTATTTCGTATGCTTTTACGCGATGTTGGTGGGGCCCTGCGGGTTAGAGGCAAGTAATGAGTGGGTTAGGAGGAAGCACTTCGGTTTGGAGACGTGGCATTATATGATTGGTTATCCGGGGAGGGATTCAGGCAAAACGCTTGCAGTCAAAGTAAGTGCGTCACACAACGTACACGCTACACGAGACTGCCAAATAGCCCACGTATTTTATCTTTTTAACTAATTATTTTCTTCTTCTATTTATTGATTAATTAATTAATTAATATCATTATATAGGCTCTGCTGTCTGCATGCAACATGCGAGATTGCCGATTAGTCCACTTATTAATCTTAATTAAATTTTTCTTCTTTAACAGAAAGCGAATAAAATAAACGTTTGTTATAACGTTTATATTTTTTAACTAATAATCAAAATTGCCGCCTAAAAATCATAAATAAGAAAATACGATAATATCATTAGAGAAAAATTTACTCAAAAATCAATCCGTTTCTTTCAACGGTAATTCTAAGTTTTTTTTTTTAAAATATCAAATAAGTTTATTTATGAAAATCAAAATCAATTGAGTAAATATCAAATATTGCGTATTGATTACTGAAGCTGTATTTTTTTGGCTCTTATATTAAAATGAAAACTATTTTGTAAAATCAAAATGCCTTTTTTTTTTTTTTTTTTTTCCTGACAATAATAAACAAACCGAAAGCAAAAGCTTGAAAGATTTTTGTTAATGGGAGTAGAAGTATTAATAAGTTCCGTGTGAGAAACATAAAGAGATGTTGAAAATTGGGTCCCACTTTCACTCTTTAAAAGCAGTTGCAGAGTTGCAGCTTCTTCCCAATCCACTAGACCAAGAAACCATAACACTCTCTTGCCAGCAACACCACTTTTCATATCATTCTCAAAAGAATAAAAAAAACACATTTTATAAAATAAAAATAAAGAATCTGTTTTGTTTTTGTGTTTTTTTTTTTGTCTCTTATTAGTTCTTTCTGTCTGTCTTTAAAAATATCGACCCTCTACCGTTCTTTCAAGAACTGGCCTGGCCGGTTTCTGTTCAAATAAATAAATGGGGGAAAAACAAGTATTAGTAAAGTGGAAAATGTTGGGAGCCAATGTGAAAGTGTTGATGTTAGTGCTACTGTCGTTTTGCTCTTGGGAAATTTCTTTTGTGAAAGCCTCTGTTTCTTATGACCATAAAGCTGTTATTATTAATGGCCAGAAAAGGATTCTCATTTCTGGCTCCATTCATTATCCCAGAAGCACTCCCGAGGTATTATTATTACTTCCTGCCAATGTGGCTCGTGATTCTTGATTTTTATTGACTTTTTGTCAAATGGGTAGTTTTTATTTTTCATTTTTCTTCATTTGGTTGCAGATGTGGCCTGACCTTATACAAAAGGCCAAAGATGGAGGTTTGGATGTTATTCAAACTTATGTCTTTTGGAATGGACACGAGCCTACTCAAGGAAATGTAATGATAATAAATTATATATATGCATTTTCACTTTCATTCTTCAGTGCTTTTTTTTTGTGAAAAAATTTTCTGGGTTCAAAGACTTCTTGGCGTTTATTTAATCTTTGAATTTTTGTGTTTCAGTATTATTTTCAGGACAGGTATGATCTTGTTCGATTCATCAAGCTGGTGCAGCAAGCAGGGCTTTATGTTCATCTCCGGATTGGCCCTTATGTTTGTGCTGAATGGAATTATGGGTAATAATTATAGTACATGAATCCTGATCATTTATTTCAAATATGCTTGCATTACAATGTTTGGGTTGTGTTTCTGCTTCAGGGGATTCCCGGTTTGGCTCAAATATGTTCCTGGTATCGAATTTAGAACTGATAATGGACCTTTCAAGGTTGAATACTTGGTCTCCATCTTTGTAGCCATTAATCCCTTAATTTAATTTCTTTTACTTGACTAATTCTCTTAATTAAATTTTACTAATCCGACTTCCAATTGACTGGCAATGAAGGCGGCTATGCACAAATTCACGGAGAAAATAGTCAGCATGATGAAGGCAGAAAAGTTATTTCAAACTCAGGGCGGCCCAATAATTCTGTCACAGGTTAGTAAAAGTTTTTCACCTTAATTATTATTCTTTAATCCTTATTTTCTTCATTCTTGGCCCATAATGAAAGAAAAGTAGCTTAGTTCAACTTTTTCTTTTTGTTTAATTCCATAATTGCAGATAGAGAATGAATTTGGACCTGTTGAATGGGACATTGGCGCTCCCGGTAAAGCTTATGCCAAATGGGCAGCTCAAATGGCTGTCGGTCTCAATACCGGTGTCCCATGGGTTATGTGCAAACAAGACGATGCTCCTGATCCAGTTGTAAGCAATTCTTTGCCATTTTTTTTTCCTCTTTCGCTTTCCATTGTAATTTCTTAATAGCATTTTGGTATGACTTTCTTCATTGTGATTTGTGACCTGCCTTTCCTGGTGAGGTTTTTACTTTTTAATAGTAAGTTGTCTATCTAGTTTGCATATCTTTATCTTATATTCTTTTTGGGTGTGCTTGCTCTTTTTTCAGTTCAATTTCATAGGGGTCCTATCACTTTCATATATTTTGTCTTTTCTTTGCTTCTCTCTGGGTTTTCAGCAAGTAATAATAAAAAAATCATGAGCTTGTCTTCTTGTCATCTGATTATCATCCCCGTCACTAGAAGCTTAATTCAAGAATTCAGTTGAAAATACTAACCAGATTCTTTGTGGTGATAAATAGATTCGAGGGATCTATTTAGCGGTTAATTTTGTGGGTAATTGATTGTACTGTAAATAATGCTATAGATAATTTTACATTGATTTCGTACATCTCTGTCTCTGATTAATCTTTCACCTGACAGATTAACACCTGCAATGGTTTCTACTGTGAGAAATTTGTTCCAAACCAGAATTACAAACCGAAAATGTGGACGGAAGCTTGGACTGGTTGGTAAGTCCCATAAAATTGCCTCTCAATTCTTTCTCACTTTCTTGCATATTCCATTCGAGCTTCTGTGAAGTCTACTTCCAGAATCTTGAGAGTAATTTCCTTTCTGCCCTTTGATTGTTTAACTTCCAGGTTCACCGAGTTTGGAAGTGCTGTTCCTACTAGACCGGCAGAGGACTTGGCTTTTTCAGTTGCAAGATTCATTCAGAGTGGTGGTTCATTCATCAATTATTATATGGTAAATTAATCTGCTTTCTCTTTGCTAGTAAATTTGTTCAATTGATTTGTGATGAGAAATGACTTCTATTTCATCTTTATCACCTTTCCTGATTTTCATTTTCTTTTCTGATCCAGTACCATGGTGGAACTAATTTTGGCCGGACATCTGGTGGTTTTGTTGCTACTAGCTATGACTATGATGCTCCTATAGATGAATATGGTAAGTATGCATGATTAGCATCCAGAGTAGGCTGTTCTGAAGTTGTTTACCTTTATGGCTGAATTGGGATCTTGAGTTTTAACATCTGAGTTTTTCCTCTCACACCAGGACTACTAAACGAACCAAAATGGGGACATTTAAGAGATTTACATAAAGCTATCAAATTATGTGAACCAGCTTTAGTTTCTGTAGATCCCACAGTGAAATCGCTTGGGAAAAATCAAGAGGTATTATTTTAGTGAAAGTAGAAGAAAGCAAGACGTATGCACACATTTTTTAGTTGACTCTTGAAACTTAAGTATCTTATCATTTTGTTATCACCAGGCTCATGTATTCAATTCAAAATCTGGTAAATGTGCTGCATTCCTGGCAAACTATGACACTACATTCTCCGCAAAAGTGAGTTTCGGCAATGCGCAATATGATTTGCCACGTTGGTCCATCAGTGTCCTCCCTGACTGCAAAACTGCAGTTTTCAACACTGCTAGGGTAAGGAGAAGATGCTGAACATCATGCACACAATTCCTATTTCATTGCATTTAGAAATTCAAAAATAACACACTCAGTAATCATTCATATCTTGCTAGATATACAAGTTAAATTTTTTTACCAAAGAAAATTTAGCTTTCTATATAGATTCTCTTTGAGAAAATTTTAAAGGCTGACTAGACATTTGATTGAAAATGCTGAGCAGGTTGGTGTCCAAAGCTCTCTGAAGAAGTTCGTACCTGTCATCAATGCATTCTCTTGGCAGTCATACATCGAAGAAACTGCTTCTTCTACTGACGATAATACATTTACAAAAGATGGGTTATGGGAACAAGTATATCTTACTGCAGATGCTTCAGATTATTTGTGGTACATGACAGAGTGAGTAGTTGCTCTAATCACCTGTCCATTCCTTGATATTTTTTAATTTCCAAAAATTTGAAATTGTTGTCATAATCTAGCTGTTACTGACAGTGCTGTAACCTTTTGTGTTCTATTGCCAAATCAGTGTAAATATAGACTCCAACGAAGGATTTCTAAAGAATGGACAAGATCCCCTTCTTACCATTTGGTCAGCCGGCCATGCCCTGCAGGTTTTCATTAATGGTCAACTATCAGGTAAAAGGAATATTATGACTGATATGATAATATTTCTGGGTGCTAACATCGCTTGTCAACAACTTACTTTTAGTTTCTATCCCTATGCAGGAACTGTTTATGGTTCATTAGAGAACCCTAAATTGACATTCAGTAAGAATGTGAAACTGAGAGCTGGTGTTAATAAGATTTCTCTTCTAAGTACTTCTGTAGGCCTTCCGGTTAGTTTTCTGACATTTGTGATCTCTCTTTTCTTTAAAAAAGAACATTGGCATTTGACATTTTACTCCCTGTTATCAATTTGATCAATTTCAGAATGTGGGCACGCACTTTGAGAAATGGAATGCTGGGGTTCTTGGGCCAGTAACTTTGAAGGGTCTAAATGAGGGGACGAGAGACATATCTAAGCAAAAGTGGACTTACAAGGTTTGTTTGTCTTTAGATATTCTGAAGTAGTAACTATGCTAGACAGTAGACACCACACAGAACCAAAATTTATGGATTTGGTAGCTTCTATGCATCTCTATTTGATGTAAATTATCATCATTTGAATACAATAAACTAGTGGCTAAGAAATTCAAAAAGACTTTGATTTTTTTTTTTTAATGTAAACTGTCACTTCAAGTATAGGATGTGGTCAAGTAGAAATTTTGACATTATTCTGGTTGTATCTTCTTCGTGAAGATTTGTTTGAACCCGGTAAAAGTTTTTGAATGATGCTGAGTGCTGCAAAAATTTATGCTATTAAAATATTCACAAGACCTGAAAATAATCACAATAAAAAATTGTTTATTTTTATCAATAAAATAGTCAGATACTCAGGCTGTGCAGAATTGCAGATGTAACTAGAAAGTAGGCATAAATAATTTATTACTCTTCCATGTAAGACTTTCAAAGATACTCTTCACAAGCTATTACTCATTTACGTGTTTATCCCAAGCAGATTGGTCTAAAAGGTGAGGCCTTAAGCCTTCATACTGTTAGTGGGAGTTCCTCTGTTGAATGGGCACAAGGAGCATCGTTGGCCCAAAAACAACCGATGACGTGGTACAAGGTGAGAATAATCTCAATTCTTAGTCAACACATGTTAACTATCTTTCTGGAATTGATATATGAACAGTCTATCTGTATTAACATATGTCATATTTTGTTGTCTGCAGACTACTTTCAATGTACCGCCAGGCAACGACCCATTAGCTTTAGACATGGGTGCAATGGGAAAGGGGATGGTTTGGATCAATGGTCAGAGTATTGGGCGCCACTGGCCTGGATATATAGGAAATGGTAATTGTGGTGGTTGTAATTATGCTGGAACTTACACTGAGAAGAAATGCCGAACTTACTGCGGAAAGCCCTCTCAACGATGGTGAGAACAGTGCTTCCTCTTTTTCCTTGTTATCATTTACTTGTCTATTTTGAATATTGATAATGAAGATGTTACTCTTAGGTATCACGTTCCCCGCACATGGCTGAAGCCGATTGGAAACCTGTTGGTTGTGTTTGAAGAATGGGGTGGTGAACCACATTGGATCTCTTTGCTCAAGAGAACAACATAAACAGCTACGGCAATTATTTTCTTTTTCTTTTTCTCATTCTTCAATAATTCAAGCATACGCTTCCCTCATTTGCTAAGGTGATGATGGTTTGACTCCGACAAACGGGCAAACCAAAGTGTCCAACCATACCCATAATCTGGCCAAAGCCAAGAAGTATAGATTGTGAAGTTGTTGCAAGGATGCTCCTTGTTGTATGTACATAGTCATAGTCAAGCTATATATTTGTCAATATAGCTCTGCAAGCATACTTAAAGGTCATTCATTCAAATAGGCAAAAGTGTTAGTTCCTCAAACATTCATGTAGGCTTGCTGGGTTTCACTCTTCATCAACTACAAGTTTATAGTGGAAATCTTTTATTTCCTTGTCATTTAAAAATAAGTGGGAAAGTAATAGATAGCAGCTTTTGAATTGCATTTGAGTTCCGAATTTGCTTTGAGTGTTGCTACCATACTCCATGTGAATGAGCTCATCTGAAGAACTTTGTATTCCCGATGCAATAAAGTGAAAACAATTGAATAGTGTGTTGACTGTGTAGTGGGCAAAAATACCCATAACCCGCGGCCCAAATAAAAATAAAATACCCATAACCCACAGTCCAAATCAAATCAGATGGATTGGAGTGGGATGGTTTGTGGGTTAGGCTTATGGACAGTTACTTTATTTACCAGCTTGTCACAATGAACCCACAAACTTGTCTTTAAATGATGATGCATAATTGCATATTCCGGCTTACTGCTAAAAAGGACCCAAAAAAAAATTAAAAAGAAAGAAAAAAAGAGTGATGTTTCATCTGAATTATTCAAAAGATAACAGTATGTAGGATTAACTAGTGTTCTGCTTCCATCAATCTTCCAATGCACTTGCTGTGATGAAGTTTCTGCTGGATTAATTAAAACTGATCACTCTTGAGTTAATTATCATTTAAAATTAAAATGAAATTATTACTATCACTGTACCAACTATACATGTTATCTAGCGTGTGAAATTCCTATGTCATCATCCCTTTCCTACTTGGGAGAAAATTTTACAGAGGTTGGTTTTATCACCTCAGCACGAGTATTAGGACCACCCATTAAGGCTCGATTACTCGGCAAACCATTGCATCTTATAGTGAGACTCTAAGTGGGTCTCACGTTGGGATCCATTATAATTTAACATAATAACTAGTGGGTGCCGCAATAAGAACCCATTTACTCTATCATTTGGCAGAACCGTAGTGGCTGGTTGTAAGATAAGATTGGTCTACATAAATTCCTCTCTATGTTATGAGGACATCAAGATTGAAATCTTTAAAACTTTGAGAAATTTACGGAAATGAGCAAACTATTTTTTTTTAAAATTACACAAATAATCACACTCCCAAATTTCTTATAAAATGAGCCAATTACATGACTTTTTGCCAGCCCTCTCTTCTTTTCAACATAGGAAATTAATATTTTAAATGGAAATCTGGATTAACATGATTACATAATACCAACAGAATGAACGAAATATTGATAAAGTCAACAAAGTATTATTAGTTTGATAGTTTCCAATTTAAATTTAACTTTTTTTAGTACCATAAATTAATCCTACACTCACACATTTGTAATATCTGTCTCTTGTATTTTATTCTAAAAAAGAAAGAAGCAAATTTTCAGGTTTTTTTTTTTTTAAAATCTAAAACTTGTGTGCTGAAAATAGCAAAATCCTTGTTGTAGTGTTTGGTCATCAACAAAAGAAGCCAGTTAGTCGAAAAACGTCTTGAATACTAAAAAAAAATAATATTACGTGAGGCTGTCAGTTTTTTGTCAGAGAAATTGATGGGGATATCTTTTATAAATGCGTAGGAATTGGAAACCCAAGGATTTGAGGGAACTAATAGCAAAAACTCACCATTGGCTTTACATATATATCTTCCCGCCAAACAATTTTGTCACCTGTAAAACACACAGGTGACAAAAATTGTACGTACTAATTGTTGTATCTTCGTTTGCATTTGCTCTTTTTTCATTTTTAAATCTAATCTTCAGAAAATATCATAATAGGATTAATTACATGTACAGGAAAATGTTGAGCCCAGCAGCAGCCAAGGTGTTCTCATTGCTGTTGTTGTTTATTTCCTCGTGGGAAATTTGTTCTGTCAAATCCACAGTCACATATGACAGAAAAGGTCTTATTATTAATGGCCAGAGAAGGATTCTCTTCTCTGGCTCCATTCATTATCCTAGAAGCACTCCTGAGGTATTTGCCATTATTGCCATTGTCACCGTGCCTCCTCATTCTGTCCATTTAATTTCTTTGTTTGAGTTTGGGAAAATCACAGCACGTAGTTGGGTGGAATTGTCACGTAAATTTTTTCGACAATCTTTAGAGTCCGCAAGATAATTTCTAAACACAAAAGAAGATTTGTACTGTGTTTATGACAGAAAAAAAAAAAACAGTGGTGGAGCCACTAAGGACCACTCGGTCCAAAATTCCCAGAAGACATTTTCTTTTTAATTTGTTACATTACAAATTTACCTCCACTGGACTAATTAAAAACGTTAAATTTAACTTCAAAATGTCTTAGAAAATTCAAGTTCAAAGTTTATTTTAAAAATCACAAATACATATACAATCGTAAAATTTTGAATTTATATGTTTTCTTCATTTTATGTCGGTCATAAACTTTGCTCCCCTTAGTTTGATTTTTTAGCTACCCCATTGCAAGAAAAAGTCTAGTAACTATTTCTGAAAACAAGAGATATCCGCGACCTCCATTTCGTGACCATTGCGTCAAACTAGAATGTCGATGTCTTTTTTCTTTTTGAATTTTTTTTTCATTTTTCTGTGGTACATTTTTTGTTGCAGATGTGGCCTGATCTGTTAAAGAAAGCCAAAGATGGAGGTTTGGATATCGTAGACACTTATGTCTTCTGGAATGGACATGAGCCTACTCGTGGAAAGGTAATATGTCCACCATTTTTATCTTCTTCTTGTTCTTTTTTAATTAAATTTATGAGTGTTTAAACTTATAATCCTTTTCAATTTTTTTTTTTAAATTTTTTGTTCAGTTTTATTTTGAGGGCAGATATGATCTTGTTCGGTTCATCAAGCTGGCGCAACAAGCTGGTCTCTATGTTACGCTCAGGATTGGTCCCTATGCTTGTGCTGAATGGAATTTTGGGTAATAATATTGATACCAATTTATATTTATTTTTATGGGATTGCTTTGTATTTCCGTACATAAACGGTCTTCTTTATTTTAACATAATTATTTCCTTTTTCTCCGTTACTGCTCTTCAGTGCATTTCCTGCTTGGTTGAAATTCATTCCTGGAATGGAATTTCGAATAGACAATCAACCTTTCGAGGTTAGATAATTGGAATCCCATTATATTTTATCATCTTTTTGCTGAATCTCTTTTTCTTGCTTAACTTGATTTGCAATTGAATGGCAATGAAGCTTGAAATGCAAAAATGGGTGACAAAGATAGTCGACATGTTGAAGGCAGAAAAATTGTTTGAAACTCAGGGAGGCCCAATCGTTCTGTCACAGGTGGATAATGGACTATAATTAACAATAATTTTTGGCTTATATTTTAAAAAGAAGTATCTTAGTCTTTTTTCTTTCTCTTTTTTTTTTTTCCATTGTGTTTAATTGCAGATAGAGAATGAGTTTGAATTGGTTGAATGGAACCTTGGAGATCGTGCTAGAGTTTACGGACAATGGGCAGCTCATATGGCTATAGGTCTCAACATTACTGTCCCATGGATTATGTGCAAACAAGCTAATGCTCCTGATCCAATTGTAAGCAAATGAAATTGTGCTATTGATATTTTAGAATGATTCTGGACATCTTTCCTGAATAAATTTTCATTTGACAGATAGACACTTGCAATGATTTCTACTGTGATTGGTTTTCTCCGAACAAGGATTATAAGCCAAAAATGTGGACAGAAAACTGGACTGCCTGGTAATCCTCAAACATAGTAAATGATGCCACTGTGTTTTTTTTTTTTCCCAAAAAAAATTTGTAAGACAAGGCTTTGCTCTTTCCTCAAGTAATCATACATTTTGCCCTTTGCTTTTTTAACTTCTAAGGGTTCAACAGTTTGGTACACCGCCTCTGTATAGACCGCACGAAGACTTGGCATATTCAGTCTTGAAGTTCATACAGACTGGTGGTTCAATGAATAATTATTACATGGTACAATCATCCCCACTTGTACTCTTTATGAGTAAATTTTATAGTTATATTGATTATCTTATCCTTATTTTTTTTTCTCTTTTCTCATACAGTACCACGGAGGAACTAATTTTGACCGGACAAATGGTGCCTTTGTTACTACCAGTTATGATTATGACGGTGTTATAGATGAATATGGTAAGCACACATGATTGGCTTCGCAATCTTCACTTTCAGTTCTGTAGAATGAGATTTATAGTGCTGATTAAACCATAATGATTTGGGGTTTTCATTTAATAACAGGACTACCCAGTGAACCAAAATGGGGACACTTAAGTGAATTACATAAGGTCATCAAAGCATGCGAACCGACTATACTTAATTCAGAACCCATGGTGATACCTCTTGGGCCACATCAAGAGGTAAGGTTTTGAGCAAATCTCACACAGGATTACTGGATAGAGACAGTTTCCTCTTTGTTGAACACTAGTTATTTTCCCCAGGCTCGCGTATTCAATCCACCGACTGGGGGTTGTGTTGCATTCCTTTCGAACCATGATCCAAATCTCCCAGTAAACTTGACATTTTGGAATTTGCAATATGAATTGCCGCCTTGGTCCATAAGCGTTCTCCCTGACTGCAGAACTGCGGTTTACAACTCTGCTATAGTAAGCAGATGACACTTCACCATCTTGCAATTAGTTCGCATTTCTTTTGATAGATACATATGTGTGTGTGTCTGTGTGTATTGACAATGAATTTGAAATCCGGACAGGTAACTGTCAGAAAAACCGAAAAGAAGATGATTCCTTTCCAAGGTGCACTTCAGAATTGGGAGTCATACAGTGAAGGAACACCCTCTTCTGATAGTAGTAAAACATTTGTGAAATATGGGCTAACAGAACATCTATTTCTCACCAGAGATACTACAGATTACTTGTGGTACACGACAGAGTGAGTAAACTTTTATATATTCATCACCACTGGCTTTTGCTTAATTTCTGAAAATTCAAAGTTCTTTCTGTGATCTCGCTTACAATGAATTTCTGTTTACTGCACAGGGTGTTCATTGATCCTAGTGAAGGATTTTTGTATAATGGACAGGGTCCACTTCTCAACATAATGTCCGCGGGTCATGGCCTGAATGTCTATGTTAATGATCAACTACAAGGTGAAAGAATAGAGCTGCATGCATGTATGCGTGCGTATATTTATTCATTGGTCGTAACTCACCTTTAATTTCTATCCTTCGCTCAGGACTTCACCACGGTAGTCTGGAAACTCCACAAGTAACATTCAGTAAGAAAGTGAAACTGAGAGGTGGTGTTAACAAAATTTCTTTACAAAGCGTGGCTGTTGGACTACCGGTAAGTTTCCTCACATTTCCAATGTTGCTCTTTTCTTTCAACACTGTCAATGACACATGATTATTTGATGAATTACAGAACATCGGAACACAGTTTGAGAAATGGAATCTTGGAGTTCTTGGTCCGGTAACATTAAATGGTCTCAATGAAGGGACGAGAGACTTGGCTAAGCAAAACTGGACTTACAAGGTTTGTTGCTTATAGAAAGTTGGCCATCGATTAACACTCTATGCATGCACTCATTTACATGCCATGATATGAAACAGATTGGTCTCGAAGGTGAAGATTTAGGTCTCCCTTTTACTGGAGGGAACTCCTCTGTTCAATGGGTACAAGGACCAACACTGGCAAAAAATTGGCCAGGGACATGGTACAAGGTAAGAATTTCTCAATCAATGCATATCCAATTTGCTCTTCTGGGATTAATGAGCGGTGCTATGCAGATGAAACAACAAGATAAAACGCTGACAAAAACAACATTAAATCAATACCAATTTATTAACTTAATTGCAAACACAACAAACGGGCACTGATTTATCGTTGTCTTTGTCAGCATTTAGTCATCTGTTTGTCTCTTTGGCATTCTCCGAGATTAATGTCAACTAATAATTTGTCCTCCACAGACTACTTTCGATGCACCAGAAGGCAACGACCCGTTAGCCTTGGATATGCGTACAATGTCAAAAGGGTTGATTTGGGTCAATGGTCACGGTGTTGGCCGCTACTGGTCTGCAAGTATAGCATATGGAAACTGTTCTCCTCATCCTTGTTATTATGGTGGATATATGAATAATCAGAAATGTCTATCAGGCTGTGGAAAGCCCTCTCAAATATGGTGATTTTTTTTTTCAATTATCAATATTTGTTGATTATACAGTTTGGACATTTATAATTAAGATGTTATAATTGATTTTTCAGGTATCATGTTCCAAGATCATGGTTAAAGCCAACTGGAAATCTCTTGGTTGTGTTTGAAGAATGGGGTGGCGACCCGACAGGAATTTCTTTGCTCAGAAGAACTATATAAACTGATCTGACTGCACTTGATATTCCTATCATTCTATAATTTTTTACTTCTTTATTCGTTTATTATCAGAAAAAGTTTTTGATTTAAGGATCTTACCTACCATAGGTCATACAAAAGCTTGTTCGATAATAACTTTAAAATTTAATGCAAAGAAATGATTCGTAAAGTTGCATATTTGTGTTTGTGATGATGCACAAGTTCCGACACCAGCCTATCTCCAAGATTTATTACAAAGCAATTGCCGAGCCCGAGAAGCTTATTCCCCCAGAAGTGTTGTGAAATTTCTTGTAATCTTGGCAACCGCCCACTTATTATGGTTTTATTATTTCATTTATTTTTAAAAAATAATATTTTGGTGCAACAATTATTTTAGGTTAATCATTTATTATTAAATGATTACAAAATCTTAGATTTTTAGGCGCAATTTATGGTTTTATTATTTCATTTATTAAAAAAAAAAGACAATTATAGTATGCTAATCCTTTATGATACCAATTACACCAATTATACCTTTACTTAAAAAAATGTATACATACAAACATATTATGCAGATATTGACCTGTGAAATGCTGATAAAGTTCTTGTGAGAGAAAGATTGTTTAATCTTTAAATTAAAAAATTAATAGTAGAAGATTACAAATTATGCCCTTGTTGAAAAGAAATGCTACAGATTATAATTTTATCTTGGTTGATTATATTATCATTTAAAAAGACTTTTAAATATGTTTTATCTTGGCTTAGTTATCGTTTGTATTTGTTTCTCCTTTCTGTCTTTATGCTTCTAACGATAATTTTCCCTTCAAATTTTAATGAATTTTCAAAATTAGATTTATTTTTTAATGTGTAAAGACACTTTTGTAGCTATTAATAATATTCATCATATATAATGTTTCAATCGAAGCAGCTGAAAGGTATCATAGTTAATTAAGTTTAAAATATAGTATGCGCATGTCCATTTCAATCTAATGTCCCAAGTCAAAAATAGAAATAAAAATAATAAATAAAATAAAAAGGTGCGCCTGTGTCAATAAATACACATCCATGAAAATAATAATGCATGATTTCTATAACATACTTAAAAGTCTTTTTAATTGATAATCTACTAAGTAACAAATTATCATGAGTTAATAGTAGGACCCGGGTCCAGCTACGGTGCCCCTTAGGTACCGTACCCAATTTTTTGTTCATATTCAATTTATGGTGCGTTTGTGATTGAGGTTTGACAATTATAAATTAAAAATTTCAGTACCACAGTGTTTGATAAAAACTAAGTGCTGTAATTTAAAAGTTATATTTATATGATTTTTCACTTGTGTAATAGAAAATCTATTATATCTGTAGAATTTGTTAGTTATATTCTGTTAATATTAGTAATGCTGACGTGGTTAAGTGAGCTGGCGTATGGGTCCCTTGGTGGGTAATTCAGTTATAACAGTTCTTGGTGCTTCTGAATTTTGTATTTAAGAAGCAGAGCTGGTCAGTGCAAGTAATTATGAAGAGATTTCGATTAGAATAAGAGAGAGTTACAGAATCTTGTAAAGAAGAGATTTGTTCTCTGAAATCTCAAGATTAGTTGTAATCGATTCCTTTAATAAAAGCTTCAAGCCCTAAGGGTGTTTTCAGCTGTGGATGTAGGTACCTTGGTACCGAACCACATTATCTTGCTGTGTTTCTATTTCTCTATTTTCTTGGTTTTATTGGTTTATTCGTCTTTCTTGAGTTGCCAAAAGAAATCGGTTAAGGTTACCAAGATTTTTGACTGATAGAAGATTCATTAAAGGCTGTGTTTTGCACAACAAACTGGTATCAGAGCCTTGAAAGCTCTCTGGTTCTAATCTTCAGATGGCGTCAACCAGATTCGACATAGAGAAATTTAATGGCGAGAATGACTTTTATTTGTGGAGTCTGAAAATGAGGGCAATTATGATTCAACAAGGGCTCGATGCTGCTCGTGAAACTGATGAGGATTCCAGAGCCAAGAAAGGGAAGGAAGAAGGGTCAACTAGTTCTGGTGGAGACATGAAGATAATAAACAACAAGGGTCACCGTACTATCATCTTGCACTTATCAGATGAAGTACTGAGAGAAGTGGCTAAAGAGAAGAATGCCTCTGCCCTATGGGCAAAACTTGAAGACTTATTCTTGAAGAAGTCTTTAGCCAAGAGACTTTATATGAAGAGGAAGCTTTATACATTTTCGATGAAGACTGGAACAGCTCTCACGGATCATGTAGATGAATTCAACAAGTTGATTCTAGATCTTGAAAATGTAAATATCATTCTTGAATATGAAGACATAGCTTTGATCTTGCTAAGCTCACTTCCTGATTCATATAACATTTTGTGGATACCTTGTTGTATGGAAGGCAATCGCTCACGTTGAAGGATGTGAATGATGCACTGGAATCTAAAGATCTGAAGAAGAGATCAGAGATGAAGGATCAAAATCTTAGTGACGGCTTGACTGTCAAATCCAAGCCAGATAAAAGGGGAAACGAGGAGAAGAAGAGTAACAATAAAAAAGACAAGGTTGAGAAAAAGAAAAAGAAAAGAAAGTGTTACTTTTGTCAGAAGGAAGGACGCTACATTAAAGATTGTTTCAAGAAAAAGAAGCTTGAGAAGTTTCAGAAGAAATCAACTGGGAAGGCAGCAGTTGCATCTGAGGATGAGGGAGATACAGAAGATGCAGATGTCCTTGTAGCTGCTAATAAACATCCTACATGTGAGTGGATATTAGACTCGAGGTGTTTATTTCATATGTGCCCATGTAAAGAACTCTTTAAGACCTTCAAAAGAATTGATGGGGGAAAGGTCTTGTTGGGTAATAGCATTGCTTGTAAGGTTACTGGAATAGGAACTATCAGTATTAAAATGTATGATGGAGTAACCAGGGACCTTGAGCAAGTTAGATATGTACCTGAACTTAAAAGGAACCTAATATCTTTGGGGGTGTTAGATCAGCCAGGATGCAGCATTAAAGCTGAAAATGGTCAAATACAGATCATAGATAAGGGTGCTGTTGTCATCAAAGGAATCAGAAGAAATGGTCTGTATGTCTTAGTAGGGTCTGTGCCAAACATATGGCTGAGTGCTAGTGTTAGAAACGATAAGACAAAACTCTGGCACATGAGGCTTGGACACATGAGTGAGAGAGGTCTGAAAGAGCTGGAAAAATAGGGATTATTTGATCATGATAATATCTCCAAACTTGAGTTCTGTGAAAGGTGTATTTTTGGTAAAGCCACTAGGCAGAAATTCAATCCAGGGAAACATGAAACCAAACAAACTCTGGACTATGTTCATTGTTCATTCAGACATTTGGGGGCCATCACAAGTTCCATCCCATGGTGGAGCTAGGTACTTCATCACCTTCATAGATGACTTCTCTAGGAAACTTTGGGTTTATGTGTTGAGACAGAAAAGTGAGGCTTTAGAAAAGTTCAAAGAATGGACATTTTTGATGGAGAATCAAGTTGGAAGAAAGGTAAAGAGGCTAAAGACAGACAATGGCCTTGAATTTTGCAGCAATGATTTTTAAGAATTCTGCAAGAAGCATGGCATTGTGAGACACAAGACTGTGAGACACACACCTCAGCAAAATGGTATTGTTGAGAGAATGAACAGAACACTAATAGAAAAGGTGAGATGCATGTTGTTTAGCTCTAACATGTCAAAACACTTCTAGGCTGAGGCAGTCTCTACAACTGCATATCTTGTAAACAGAAGCCCTTTATTAGCTGTAAATTTTAAAACACCCCAAGAAGTATGGTCTGGTAAACCCCCAGATATAAGCAACCTGAAAATCTTTGGGTGCCTAGCCTATGCACATGTAACCCAAGGAAAATTAGAACCTAGGGCAGTAAAATGTTACTTTATAAGGTATCATAAGGGAATCAAAGGCTACAAACTTTGGAGTATTAATGGAAAGCCATCAAGAACTTTCATCAGCCGAGATGTTATCTTCAATGAAGAAGCACTTCTGGAGTCCAAGATGGTGATAGAAATTCCTTCCTTTAATTCTGATGTTGAACAGAACTCAGAGTTAAAGGTGGAGTCTGCAGCTGAAAGGAAGTCCTCTGAAATGAAAAATCAAGGTGAGCAGAAACAAGCAGAGTTAGAATGGTATCAATTGGCAAGAGATAGGGAGAGAAGGGTTATAAAAATGCCTAAGAAATATGGCATAACTGACCTGATTTCATATGCCCTTATGGTGGTTGAAGATGTAAATGGATTTGAACCTACAAGCTTCCAAGAAGCTGTGAGTAGTAAACAAGGCTCAAAATGGCTTGCAGCCATGAAGGAAGAAATTAAATCCCTTAAGAAGAATGACACCTGGATCCTAGTTGACAGACCTGCAAATAAAAAGCTGGTAGGCTGTAAATGAGTTTTCAAATTAAAGGAAGGGGCTACTAGTGCAGAACAACCTAGGTTTAAAGCTAGATTGGTGGCAAAAGGTTTCACTCAAAAGGAAAGGGTGGACTTTAATGAAGTGTTCTCACCAGTGGTTAAGCATAGCTCAATAAGGATTCTGTTGGCTATCACTGCTGCATTGGATCTAGAACTTGACCAGATGGATGTTAAAACAGCCTTTTTACATGGAAATCTAAATGAGGAGATTCTTATGAGTTAGCCAGAAGGTTTCATAGAGAAAGGAGCAGAAGAAAAGGTTTGTTTGTGAAAGAGAAGCTTGTATGGTCTGGAGCAGTCCCCACGACAGTGGTACTTGAGATTTGATGACTTTATGCTTACTTATGGATACAAAAGAAGTCAGTATAACAGCTGTGTATATCATAGAACATTACCTTCTGGTGATGCCATCTATCTTCTCCTCTATGTGGATGACATGCTTATAGCATGTAAGCTTAGAGAAGAAATAGAACAGCTCAAAGATGAATTAAGTTCAGAATTCAAGATGAAGGACTTAGGCCCTGCAAAGAGAATTATGGGAATGAAGATTGTTAGAACCAGAAATGAAAGAAAGTTGTTTCTCACACAAGCAGATTATGTCAGAAAGGTTCTTGATAGATTTGGGATGCTCAGCTCGAAATCAGTCTCCATACCTCTTGCTGCACATATTAAACTCTTAAAGCAACAAGAACCCACAGAAGAAGCAGATGTTGAATACATGGGTAAAATACCTTATTCCAATGCAGTGGGGAGCATAATGTATGCTATGGTCTGTACCAGACCTGATATAGCTTTTGCAGTTGGAGTTGTTAGCAGATATATGAGAAATCCAGGGAAATGTCACTGGGAAGCTGTCAAGTGGATCCTCAGGTATTTGAATGGCTCGGTTGGTCTTGGTATCATGTTTGGGGGAGCTAAAAATACCTCCAACAAAGTCTTAGGTTATGTTGACAGAAGGAGATCAGTAACTGGATTTGTTTTCACTTTGTTTGGAGGAGCAGCAAGCTGGAAAGCATCATTACAATCAGTTGTAGCTCTATCAACAACTGAGGCTAAATACATTGCACTCACTGAAGCTGTAAATGAAGCAAAATGGCTTAGAGGGTTGGTCTCAGAACTAAGACTGAAGCAAGAGTCAGTTCCAGTCTCGTGTGACAGTTCAAGTGCAATTCAGTTGAGTAAAAATCCGAAATACCATGAGAGAACTAAGCATATCGATGTTAGGATGCATTTCATCAGAGAAGAAATTAGCACTGGTATTGTGGATGTTATCAAAATTGCTTTTGAAATCAATCCAGCTGATATGCTTACAAAACCATTATCTACTATCAAGTTCATAAACTCTTTGAACTTGATTGGAGTAGTCAACTTGTGAGTCAAGTTAAGTGCTGCTGACACTTAGTTAGGGGGAAGCTTAAACAGAATACAACTAAGGTGGAGATTTGTGGAATTTGTTAGTTATATTAATGTTAATATTAGTAATGCTGACGTGGTTAAGTGAGTAGGCGTATGGGTCCCTTGGTGGGTAATTCAGTTACAACAGTTCTTGGTGCTTCTGGATTTTGTATTTAAGAAGTAGAGCTGGCCAGTGCAAGTAATTACAAAGAGGTTTCGATTAGAATAAGAGAGAGTTACAGAATCTTGTAAAGAAGAGATTTGTTCTATGAAGTCTCAAGATTAGTTGTCATCGATTCCCTTAATAAAAGCTTCAAGCTCTAAGGGTGTTTTCAGCTGTGGATGTAGGTACCTTGGTATCGAACCACATTATCTTGCTGTGTTTCTATTTCTCTGTTTTCTTGGTTTTATTGGTTTATTCGTCTTTCTTGAGTTGCCAAAAGAAATCAGTTAAGGTTACCAAGATTGTTGACTGATAGAAGGTTCATTAAAGGCTGCGTTTTGCACAACAATATCTTTAACAATTTTGTCAAAATTATTATTTAAAATTTATATTTACTATATATTATTAATTTTTGTTTCATAATTATAACTTTTATTCCACGTATCTTAATCTCAAGTAGAATCCTAATCGTTAGATTTTAATTACTTTATTCCAATGGCTGTGGTTTTGTCAGGGAATAATTATGCATAGTAAGGCTACCATGCAAGCCGGTTGCAGCGAATCGGCTGTGGCCTTCTACAAAACTTTGCTATTAGTGGAAAATTCGACGGCCGTCGGTGACTAATCAGAAGTAGCTGTAATTGCTTAAGCCTGGGGAACAGTAACTCGAGCAGTGACAACTTGTTAATTCGGATTCGAGGACATTCATTCGTTCAAGCAACACAACATTAATCATTCCACGGGGATTTCAATTATGCAACTGGTAGTAATACCAATATGTGTATATATATTCCTCCTGGCAAAATCCCCTTTCTTGCTTCTAAATCTGCCTATCACAATAAAATCTGGCCACATTCTGATAATCAAGTTCGACAATCAATGGGCATAAACCATGTATTTTCAAATTTATAGTTGCATTAGCTTCATGGCCTAGCGTTTAGAAGCTCCATGGTCTCCATTGTTGATGGATGAATGGAGTTTTTGGATAGAGGAAACCTGAGAGCATGTTTATCTGCAAACAATTTCGTGATTAATTGAAACAAATTTAATTGTTATGTGCACTTATAAGTACTTGGACTTCCTTTCCTTACAAGCTAGACTTTAAAAATAATTTATACCCAATATGTGTATCGCAATTAGTGTTATGGTTCTTTCTCTGAGGATGACCGTTATTGCGGCTAGTCCTGGTCTCATGACCTTAGTGTGTCACTTATCCGGGATATGAACTGTCGTGGGTCGTCGGCTTACAAGCATTTGTACTCCTACCTTGTAGATGTCGGTGGACTTATAAACACTTGGATTCCCTCTCCCCACAAACCAATTTTTAAAAATAAATTCTTATTTCTATCCAATATGTGCATTACATTAACGAAATTTTCTTTATTTGTTTTATAACCTTTATCATTGTTATCAATAAAAAAATATTTTCTAGTTGTTATTGTCTTATTGACAGCAGCATTGCTGCAACATCTTTTATGTCTAATCCAAAATACAAATTGCTACTAATTTCAAGTTTTTTATTTCTCACAAATCATTTGATTCATGAATAATAATACAATATTTTTCCACCGCACATTGTTAATAGACCGACGAAATTTTGGTTTGGGTCTCGATTTTTTTGGAAGACAAACAAAACGAAACAATCTTGTTTGCTTTAATAATATCCCATCTAATTTAAATAAATTTTGCTGTCGATGACTATTGAGTTGATTCCTAATAGGCTCATCTATATATTATTAGATTTTGCCTTGTTACACAAAGTGGTTACCTTTTCTTTACTTGCCTGACCGATTTATTTAATTGTACATGTGTTATCTTTCGCATAGTTAGATTTATTCTTATCTTAACCAAAGGTTGCTTGCAAAAAATGACAAAAAAATGAGGAATGGTGTAACGGGTGCATTGTAGACAGAGCCACTGAGCCAGTAGGACTAAGAAGTGTTCTAAGTTGATTTTCATTAATAACTTAACAATGCATGATTTTATGACATACTTAAAAGTCTTTTCAAACAATAACTTAGTGGTCATGCTTGGAAAAAACTTGAAAGACCCAAACTAAAAATGTAATGACTTCAAATGGTAAATTTAATATTAGGAATCCTCCGATCTACTCAATGAATACCACAACGGAATTCAAATATTGTGGTACCTAATATTACCTAATTTTTTATTATCAAATTTTGATCAATTTTCATAATATCAGCGCTGGTTTGACAAAATGGGACACTGGGTTTTAGGCCTTGAGGAAGGGACTAGAGACTTGTCCAACCACAAGTTGTCTTACAAGGCCTAGTTTTTGGAAGATGTTTTGTGCACATGGACAAGCAAGAGTTTGACAAACACAAATCAGCAGCCATTCGCAAGTTAAGAACAAACAGGAAAGCAATACATACAAGCTTTCTTAAAGCACATTTGGATTATAAAACTTATTGAAATAACAGGTAATGTTACCCGCTTTTTGAACACAACAAACTCATTGGGTGGATTTAAGCATGTTTTGTTAATTCAGTTTACAGTCAAGTGAACATGCCGCTCTGTACTGATATGTGATTGTTAGGAGGACTAGCAACTAACAAAACACGGCAAGACTATGACAATTTCATTTTTGGCAGATGCAAAAGGATACAGAATCTCTATTTTCTTTTGACATCCCATTATATTCACAAATAATATAACAAGAAAAGAAAATAAATTATTTCTAAAGAATTCTGTTCCTACCTTACCTCTATGGTAGTGGGCATACACAGAAGCCTTGCAAAATCTCATATTGGAGATAATTTGTTGCTTAGGACGTTAATGACCTCTTTTAGGTCTTTGTCAAACTCGACTACTTCTTGCCCTTGATGCCTCCACCGCACCAGTCTGCTAGAGAGATCCATTAGCATCTCAACTCCATCTTTGTCAATGCTGAGCTGGATTAGCCTCTTAACGCACTTGATCAAGTACTTGCCAGCCTTTAATTTCATCTGACAAATAAAATCTGATGCTCTTTCTTCAGTCTCAGCCAATGAAGCAAACATACTCTCACTAATATCGGTTAAGCTGAAGACAAGACAGGCACCAGCTATGGCCTCCTTTTTGCTAAATTCCAAGGGCAACATAACTGAGTCTTCCTTTGACAGAGATGTCCAGCTGCCGTGCTTTAATCCAGAACTGTTAGCATCTCTGAACTTAATTATTCTACCAGTTGCAGCAGAATGCAGCAGCAATTCACATCCCTCTTCTTCTATACAGTTGGAATATCCAACCAGAATTCCCAAAGGGATTTGCCTAAACAACATGCTTCGCTGCAGGTTAAAACCATAGGATCTTCTTGCTTCACAAGATGCCCAATTTTCAACAGCTTTAGCACTATATTGCTTGTATATGCTTTGGACTTCTTCAAGCCAGAGTCCAATCATTTGACAATCATACTCATTTTTGGAGGCATAATCCTCCTGGTTTTCGTGAAATTTCGGTTTCTTAAGTTTCTTCAGGTGCCAGGATTCTTCTTTGTGGTTTTCACTTGAGCCAAATAGTTTAAGGGTCCAAGCTTCTGCTATTTTATTTAAATACTCAACCAACAACCCCTGCTCAGATTTATCATTGGGGCTCAGAATCCATGCAATATACCTTGCAGCAGCAGATAGTGCCTCCATTTCATGGATTTGTCCAACTTTAGGTGCTCCTATTGTGCATTTTGAATGAAATTTTTCTTGAACAACTTTATCAGAGAAAAGCAAAATAGAAGCAAAATAGAACCAACCAGGGAAGTTGATTGCCAGAGCCCTGCCATTCAATAATGATGAAAATTTGTTCAGTTATTGGATCATGATAGAAGAGCTGCTACATTTTGCGTGTGAAATCAAACAGTAAGAATTTTACCAGATAGATCTGTGATCTATAGTCGCAACCTTTGTCTCAGATGGAATAGTTGGAACAAATCGTTTCGTAGCATGGAAAACTGGTTTGCTGGTGGCATGAACTAAATGTAGAAAATTTTCAGTGGTAAATGGTCCAGCAAAAGTCCTCAATAATTGTTTATTGTTGGGAAAATATGCACCAGAAAAAGGCAGCTGAGATCCTAACTCCAATGATATGCCCCATAATGTTGGGGTAAGATTTATGTCCAGTATCACTGAGACTAATCCAATCACGAGTTCCAATATTGAAGCCAGACCCCTGTTGTACAGCTAAATCAAAATGATGAATGAGTTATGCTTATTGATCCGAAAAGATAAGATCAAGCTAATAATAACTAGCAAGCTTCAAGAAAAGAGAAGAATAAATATAATTTATGAGTTCATCATTATCCTTGACATAAATCCTGAGAGATTCCCATTATAAAGCTTCAAGTCAGAAACATATCAGGAACTCACGTGCGCAAAAACCAGTCATGTAACAGAGCTCTGGTCTCAATAAACATAATGGGAGAAAGTGCCAAGCATACAACAATCGCATGGCAATCCACTCTCTCATGAAATTCCTTGCTCAAACAAAGGAAAGGTCTGTTCATGTAGTCTTGCAAAATTTTTGAAATATCACGCTTTAGAGTAAGTGGATCAAGATACCAGAAAAGCAACCTGCAAAAAAGATTCAAAAGATCATTTAAAAAAAAAATACAGAAGCCAACAACATGGAAGAGAACAAAGAAAAGATGGGAATCAAATTTGGAAATGAAATATTCTAAACAGTATAGAGAAATGAGAGGTGTTTTAAACAGAGGGATAAAAAAGTGGCACAGACACTAAAGATGACCAATAACGGTATGCTGAAAAGCAACAAATAAAAGCTACAAAGTCCGTTTACACAGTCAAAGCAAGCGTTGGTTATTCTCCTTTTTGAATTATCACTCTTGATGCTGTTAAATAAGTATACAACAATTTACAAGGCCATTCCTCCAAGAAAAATACATATAAAAATTGAGTTGAAGCAAAACCAAACTTATTCACATCAGACCTTAACGGTATTTCCTTGTTGTCAAGTGATAATTCTCTGGGTAAGTAACAGAGCAGCTGTGACAGATCACTGCTTCTATCAACCGATCCTTCATCAAGATAAAGCATACAAGGGAATGCAAGTTGGTAGCAAGATGTTGATACAACTACTCTGACTGCAGCAACTAATAGCAATGGTGAAAGCGGTGAAAGCGCATCTGCAATTAAGGATAATATAATCCATATATTAAATGAGAATAACAAAAATGTTTGAAATAGCATAATGTAATATCTCAAATATACTGCAGATATCAAATGACAGAAAGTAAATCATTTATCACTTTATAATCGAAACAATAAACAAGTAATAATCTCAAATTTAAAGAATTAGCAGTTAAAATTGTACCTTTTACACAAATTTAATCATAACTCATTAAATTCATAACGATAATAATAATAATAATAATAGTACCCACAATGTCCCCTCAGTTTCTCCAGGATATCAACACATGATTGAATCAGTTGCTCGCAATCATGGCCAGGAATTGAGTTGCCTATCCGCAAAATTTGTTCATTTCCAAAACCCAACGCTTGACAACTAACAGAAGAAGACAAAAAACTTGCAATCGTCTTCACTGAGTAATCAACAACCGAATCGAATACCTGAAAAAAAAGAAAAAAAATCAATGAGAGGCTATGCAATCAGCCCATCAAAGGAAAAACGTAGATTAAAAAAAAATTCAACACCCTAATTTTAAAGTCACCGATTCATAGACCTTTGGGGATTTGAAGCACATGAGAGAAAGAGCGGCTTCCAAAATGGGAACCCTATAATCTTCGGTGAGGTTCAAAGATTTATTTAGCTTTGAAATTGAGAGATTGATAGATTTTTTTTCTTCTTCGTCGTCATCGACATCTTCAATGCTGTTCAGGGTTCGTGCGAGTCGGGAGAAGAGATCAGTTATTTCTGGTAAAGTCGCCATGATTATTCAGACGGCGACGATTAAACTGATAACATGATTTGATAATAATATTAAAATAAAGGAACCACTGAGCTGTTGGTTTTCCCGCCAAAATGGAACATTGTTGAGTCCATACTATTTCTATCAGTACCCCTCCACAATGTTTTCAATCCCCTTATTTTAAAGAATTTTTTACTATTTATTTATTTAAGGAAATTTTTTTTGATAGCCTAAAACATATAAATACGAAGAGGGTTTTTTCTACCCTACCCCAAAATGTTTTGATAATTTCACTGCGTACCCATTTGTTTCAACATCTTCCGCTACGCACCCAAAATTGTGAAATTTTCCTATCAAATGTAACAGTGCCATGGCAAAATAGAAATTTCAATTGAAAGAAAAGAAGAAACAAAAGAAGATTTCTAGATGTGCGCTACTGACTACATCATTTCAATTTAATGATATTTGTTGTAAGACTAGCAACATGTAGCACTGACATCTACTCTAGTTTGGAGCTAAAATCGAGCATTGTGAATAGGTTTTGGTGGGTTTTCTTCCTTCATCACATACTACCACATAAGATTAGTTTGATTGTTAATGGTTTTGTTTGTAAAGAGAAGGAGAATTGCATCAGTGGTTTCTTGTCGAAGAGCCAAATGTTAGTAACACTTCAAATACAAAATGTTGTGTGTTTGATCTTATTTATTTCAAGAAAAGAAATTGTTATTTTCATTTTATTTGATTAGTTTGTTTTGGGTTTATTTTGTTTTGGGTTTATTTCAATATTTATTTATTTTTGAATTGTTGGTACTGTTATTTAAGTTTATGCATGCTTTAATTTAGCTTGTGTGTGAGGGATTCATGATCTTGTCAGTAAAATTTTTTGCTCGGTAGATGATTATTATGGCTGAATACGTTATTATTTGTTGAAATTTGGGCTTTTGGGGGAAAAAAAGCTTATGTATTTTAAGCATATAATCCAAGAAACATGTGTTAAGTACTATATTATGATCAATATTTAAATATGAAGTGCATTGTCTTGCCTTGACTACCATAGTAGAAAATTTGATAATAAATATGTTTACAGGTGAGAATGAATGACAAAGATGGCACAATCGTGTGGGTTACTTTCAAGGACACTACACATAATCTTGGTGTAATGGATCTAGACAGATTCAGCAAGGTCTCCCTATTCAACAAGGAACTTATGAGAGTGTATAGGAGAAAGATGAAGTTTGATGATTGTTCCGGCTTACTGTTTGGGTCCCATGGGAATCAAAAGATGCTGAAATCTTTGATGATGAAGATCTCTTTTTCCAGTTGAAATAGCACCACAAGACGCTACTCTACAAAATGCAGTTTTAGCTTTATCAACTACATTATCAAACGAATCATCAGCAAAAAGAGCCTTATTCTAGCCTTTAGACACTTCAAAACCAAACACAGCCGCTGACCCACAGCCCACCATTCTAGGCATCCTAAATCTCAATAACCCTATGTCATTACAACTAGCTACCGTTACAAATGAATCAAACCCTACTACGCATACACTTTCAGAATTAATGCTTCATTTAATGCCACCACTACGATCATGATGAAATTGACTGCACCAGATAGTGGTCAATCGCAGCTAAGAGTTGAAGCTTCAATCCATATTGATACCCCCAACATTAAGAACTATAATAAAGCCAACTACGATTTATTTGAGGATTTCCTTGACACCTACTTTTGATCCCCAACTTGTCAGCATAATGACTTATCCATACCTCTGCAACAAACTCACTCGAACAGCAGCCTCATTCATCTTGAATCCCACTCAGAATGCCATCATAACTAACAACACATAGCCCATAATCACAACTATACTAGGCTTCTAACCCTTTGCCTAATTCCTCGTATACCAACCATAATCCTAACCCCAATGCAACAACAGCCCCAGATTGCGACTCCAATGATAGTGTTTTTAGTCTGAATGATAATAATGAAGATGATGATCAATTAAAGCTTTTTGCTCCTAGACCTATTGTCATAACTAATCCAGGGTATGTGCATTTTAATGATAGTGATAGTGATTATATTCTTTCTAATTGTGAAAATGATGACAATGAGTATGGTGTCAGTTTTGATAATGAGCATGATGTATTGAGTATAATGGACGCTGATATGAGAGTAAATTTATATATTCCTAGTCACGCACCTATGATATTCAGAGTTGTGAAGTATTTCAAGATGTTTACAGAATTGGCATGGGCTATAAGGCAACATGCTATGGAGAATAGTTTAAGACTTACAGGCATAAGTTCGAAAAGACAAGAATCACTTTTGGGTGTGAGTAGTACAAGTGCTTGTGGTTTTTACGTGCTACGAAAATTAGATTGGGATCAGTATCAGACTACATTAATGCTTCATTTACTTACAATATTACTTACCTACATGTGTTAGATTGTTGAAGAATCTTGAATACATTGTAGAGTTTATTGCATGGAGGTTTGGAAATGCTTTTATTGAGCATTTAGAGATCAATGTTAACTTTATACAATTTGAGCTGAGGAGAATGCATGGGATTAAGGTTGGCAAAACTAAGATTTATAGGGCAAAGAAAAAGGCTTTAGAAAGAAATGGTGCAAATCATGAATCTAGTTATAGGCTTATTAGATCTTATGCACAACATACTGTAAGTAAGATGCCACAGTCATTGGCCCTGGTTAGCGTAGTCGAATATAATGTTAATGAGACAGTTACTCATTTTGACAAGTTTGTGCTATCATTTCTAGCAGTTAGAGAGGGCTTCAACAATAGATGTAGACCTTTTATTGGCATAAATGAATGTTACTTAAAGGGTCCTTATAAGGGTATCCTCTTCTCAGCAGTAGCACTTGATGCCAACAATAGCATATTCCTACTTGTTTGTATTTGTAGTGTTGAGAACACAATGACTTGGACTTGGTTTCTAGGTCATTTGAGGACATTTTTAGGGGATACAAGGCAATTAACCTTCATGTGTGATAGGCAAAAAGGGATTTATAATGCATTGACAATTGAATTTCCTAATGCTCATGAGAGATATTGTGCCAAACATATATTATTGAATCTAAAAGCTAAGTACCCTTTGTTTGATTTCAAGTCCCAATTTTGAGCATCATGCAGAAGGGCATTTGAAGAGGTGTTGGCTATTTTTTAACTCAATTGTTATTGATGTCAATGTGCAAGTGAACACAATAAGTAATAAAGTGATAAATATTTGAGATCGTTTCAACAAGGATTGATGTTACTAGAAAAGCTACAGCAATCACGATAGTGCAAACTTCCTTTGTCCCAAAAAGATTATAATTAAAAGTGAATTACTATCGAAATAGACAATAAAAGAAAAATAAAACAAATCAATGCAATAATAAAATAAATTAAATGAATTGCGTAAAAAGATTTCAATGGGAATGAGGTAGCTAAGTGATTAAACTCTCTTCATGGATTGAATGTTTTGTCTAAATTAACACCAGTTGCTGAAATACTAGCTAGGCAACCCAAGAGGGGGGGTGAATTGGGATTTTAAAATTATCCTAGGCAAACCACACAACAATTCAATCTAATGCCTTAATAAATTCGAAAACAATAAATTCAATAAAAGCACAATAATAAATGAGTAAGGGAAGAGAAAGCTAACTCAAGGATTTTTACGTGGTTCGGCAATCCCCGCCTACGTCCACGCCTCCAAGCACACCGGGCTTGAGGATTTCACTATCCAAGCCTTTCCAAGGCTTCAAACGATTGACTTGAGGTGTCAATGAACCTTTACAACAAGAGATTATCTCTCCAATCTCTTCACCCCAAGTGTCTCTCACACTTGTACTCTCACAATTTGATGAGAAATGATAAATACAACAATGAATCTCTCTTTAAGAGTGGATATACAAATTATAGCTCAATGATGATTCAACAAATGATGATTTACGAAATGGAAGCTCAATATATGTTGTGTGCACTTGTTTATGCTTGCTTGAGTTACCAAAAATGAATTGGTTTTGAGTTTATATAGTTTGAACTCAAAAACTAGCCGTTATGCACATTTTTGGTCGTAACCGGCTTGCCGTTTATGGACATCCGGTTAGCCGCTTTCGTTCTTCGCCTCAAATCCGGATTTGATTTTAGAATCAGAAACAGGCACATATCCAGAAACTGCGTTTTTGTTCGGATACTTACGCCCCGGCTTGCCGATATCTGGTAAGCCGCTTGCTACAGTAAGTGCTACAGTAAAATATTTCCCAAAATTTATAGTTTGACCCCAAAACTTTATAAAACTGTAGTATAGCCCAAAACGTTATAAAACTTGACAAATAAGTCCAATTTTAGAATTTCTAAATAATTCTTCGTTAACCCCAAACTTTCTGAAATTATGATATTGCCAAAGATGCTATGAAACTTTTCAAATAAGTCCTTTACCAAAATTTCAAGCAATACTTGTTTATTTCAAAGTTTTCAAAATTCTTTCAATGAAACCATAAACTTTGAAAAACAACCAATTTCATAAAATCATTTTTCCATTAAATATGAAACATTTATAATGTGAAAATAATGATTTATTTAAAAAGAATAAAAACAATCAATTCCATAAAATCATTTTTTTTCATTAAATATAAAACATTTATAATGTAAAAATAATGATTTATTCAAAATATATTTTTCAATAATTTGAGCTTAAAAGATTAATCATTCTTAATCTTGTTTGTTATCATCAAAATCAACATTATGAAAATATATATGTTAACAATCTCCCCCTTTTTGATGATGACAAACATTTCATGTATTTGAACAATCATTTTTCATAAAATCATTTTTTCATTAAATATAAAACATTTATAATGTGAAAATAATGATTTATTTAAAATATATAAAAATAATTTGATCTTACAAGATTAATCATTCTTAATCTTGTTTGTTATCATCAAAATTAACATTATGAAAACATATATGTTAACAGTTGCTACAACAATTCCTACAGCACTGGGCATAATTATTTTTTGCATCCTCAGCTGTCGCTTATCAGATTTCTCACACCCTTAAGCACCCTAACAGTGACTAGTTGTTAACCCACCTACGATATGACATTAAGAGCATACACTCTCTCTACCCTACAAGGTGAATTACTATGTCTAGTTCTTCACAAATCTTAACTCAAATATAGCCCTTTTGGGACTCAAGTAATCTTAGTCTAGGAAGCTTAAAGTAAGATAAAGTATTACTCTAATAATTGCCACTAAGACAGGCCCTTTTGCGGCCCTATCTTAGCTTGAACCATTAAATAGGTGGTCAACTGAAATAATGATTATAATAATAGCTATTAGAGTAAAATGCTATAGCAATCTTACAACAACTCATAAGAACAGTTAAAAACCCATTTAGATTGTTTTTCACTTAACTACAATCAAATTTAGTTCATACTTTGAAAAAGAAAAACAAACAGCAAAATATCAGCCATGAAATACATCGGTTCAATCAAAGAGTAAGGAAGGGAACAAGTAAAGAACGATGAAAAATTGATTCTAAGTAATTCTGCTAAATTCTTTACTGGTACAGACTTGTTTCCCTTAAATTTTGATTCTCCCCTTTTTTTTCTCTCGATTTCTTCAATGTTTATTCACCGCCACCTTTTCATGTGTTGTGCGCTCTTTTTATAACTGAAAACTAGGGTAAACAGAAGCCTAGGGCACGCATGAGTCAGATTAGGAAATTGTAAATCGTAATTATGCAGATATCCTGCGCTAAGTTTTCTCTATAGTTGTTCCTGGATTGCTACAGCAATGGTTGCTCCAGCAACGACTATAGCACTTCACTGCTCTAGATTTTATTTCAATTCTTTTGTGGCCATATTCTTCCTCCTTTTTGTCAGCCTACTGCATTAGCATTCTTTCTATGAATTATAAGCTTCTGTAAACCTACAATTATGCACACAATTTGAGCACGGATTACTTTAAATCAAGCAAAACTTATTAAGACTAAACTAAAATGAATGTTTATGCAAAATGTAACAAAAATACAATAAAAACACCTCATTTACTCTCTAAGTGATCTTGATTTAAGTTTAGAATTGCCATAATAACTCTCATTTCATAGAGTTATCAAGAGGCTACAAAAAATGTGAAAAAAGTTGATGTTGGTGTTTATGCAAAGATGATGAAGAATTTACAAATAGGAAGTGGAAATCCTGTTTGTCGGGCAAGTGAATGGATGTAAGAAGTGGATGATAAGGGTAGGTTTTACGTGTTCAACCTCGAACATCATGTTTGTGGCTGAGGCTATTGGCAATTGAGTGGCATTCCATGCATCCATGCTGTGCCTTACATTCTACATTCAAAAAAGGATAATTCACAATTTTTACATGGTTGATTGAAGCACGAGAGTTATTTGGCCACATATTCTGGTTTGATTCACCCTATTCTAGATAAGGCATTATGGCTAAGAGCTGATGGGGATGGTATATTGCCACCACTAGTCAGAAGGCCTCCTTGAAGTCCAAAGAAGAATAGGAGGAGAGAAATTGATGAAGTACCTGCAGAGAAAAGGAGATATAGAATACAATGCAAGCATTACAAAGAGTTTGGACACAATAAGAGAGGATGCCTTGTTAATCCTCAAAATGAAAACAAAAGGACTAGACATTACAAGGTAAAAATATCTGCTTCTAAGAGAAGCTTCACTGCTTTAACTTTATATGAAAACTATCACATGTGCTCCATATTATAACTATACTTATATGTTTGTGTGTTTTTTGTTTTTTCACAGAACAATTTGAAAATTAATGATTCCAGAACAAGAGCATAACTGGCAGGTAATACACTTTATCTCAGGTCCCAATGGCATTGAATTTGACTTTCGCAATAAAAGCACATGTATATTCAGCATGAATATTGTTTTATAATTACTTGAAAGTGTAAAGTAAAATAAATACTATATCTTAGGTCTAGAAAGCAGTGCTATTGGTGTGATTTTCATAGTGAAAGCATTTGTATCTTAAGATATTTTAAGTTAATTTATATTGTTATACGATATAAATATTTTATTTCAGGTGTACAAGGTAGTGACAATGCTATAAATGTAAATGCACCAGTCAATATCGTAAATAGTAGTCTTAGCGAGTCACGTGAAAATATCTAAGTTTCAAGGAAACAAAAAATGATCAGTCAGGCTAGTATATTTAGTGCCAAAGAAGTAGTGAATATGCAGATTACAAAGGGTGGGTCTAATGTTGATTTGTTAAGGGTTCAAGGGAAGAAGATACCAACAGGTAGTGGAATGATGCTAAAAATAGGTATTAAAAAGAAGGACAAAGGGAAGGCACTAGCCTTCTGATAACTCTATAAAATGATAGTTATCATGACACTTTTAGACTTAAATCAATAATACTTAGAGAGTAAATGATATGTTTCTATTGTATTTTTGTTACATTTTGTATAAATATTCATTTTAGTTTAGTCTTAATGAGTTTTGCTTAATTTAAAGTAATTCGTGCTTAAATTGTGTGCATAATTATAGGTTTTCAGAAGCTTATAATTCATGGAAGGAATGCTGCTGCAATAGGCTTGCAAAAATGAGGAAGAACTTAGCTACAAAAGAATTGAAACAAATCTGGAACAGTGCAGTTGCTGTAGCCGTTGTTGTAGCAATAATTGCTGTAGCCGTTGCTGTAGCAATCCTGGAACAACGACAGAGAAAATTCCGCGCGGGATACTTGCAGAATTGTGATCTGCAGTTTCCTAATCTGACTTATGCGTGCCCTAGGCTTCTGTTTACCCTAATTTTCAACTATAAAATAAGCACACATCATAAGGAATGGGGAGAGCCGTCACCCAAGGAGAAAAACACAAAGAAATAAAAGAAAAACAAGATTCAAGAGAGAAATTAAGGGCTGCACAAGAGGAGAATTTGTAGAAATCAATTGGGAGCTCAATCCTTCTTATTCTTCTCTTGTTTTCTCGTTTTCTATTTATTTATGGGGATGTGTTTGATGGCTGAAACTTTGTTCTTTATTTTTCTTTTGTAAATCATGAACTAAATTTATTTGTAGTTGAGTGATAAATAATCTTGATGGTTTATTGACTGAATATATGTGTTGCTGCATGTTTGCTGTAGCAGTTTGTTTTGATAGTATTTATTTTTATTCATTATTTCGGTTGATCACCCATTTAATGATACAAGTTAGGAGAGAGCAGCAAAATGACCTATCTTAGTGGAACATATCAGAGCAATACTTGGTTTTAGATTGGGTTTCCTAAATTAAGTTTAACTTATCCCAAAAGGGTCATACTTGATCTAAGATTAGTGATGAACTAGAGATAAGGATTCACCTTGTAAGGTAAATAGAACCTAAGCGTGTAATGCTATATCTTATGTTGGCATAACAATTGATCACTGTTAGGGTGCATATAGATATAAGATATCCAACATGCGACGGTTGAGGATACATAAGGATTCTGCCCACTGCTGTAGTAAATACTGTAGCAACTGAGCCAAACATTAGAAAAATAGTCAAAACCATTAAGAGAGTTTATTCACTCAATTACTTTATATTCCCATTGGTTTTATCCTTGAGATTGACGTGATAATTTACGTTGTTGCATTTTATTTATTACGTTTTTATTTTAATTAGTATATTAGTTTTATTAATTGTTTTATTTTATTTTAGCACAAAATCTGCACTGCTAAGATTGCTGTAGTAAATCTGATAACATCAATCCCTGTGGAGACGATCTTAAATACTCATCATTTTATTACTTGTTGTGTATACTTGCACATTGACACCAATAGCATTAGTATTTATACACCAACACCTTCCCACCATGGAGAGTAAGAGCCTATATCTATATCTAACACATTAAGTAAACTTATTTAAGGCATAAGTGACTAAAACCGTTGTAATACACTTGTGTTATTTTGGTATGCAGTGATTGTCGAAGATTGGTGGATGCATTGGCAGTAGGGATGGCAATTTGCGGGCTTGGGCCGGGCTTTTTAAAGCCCAGGCCCAAGCCCGCATCATTCAAACGAAGCCTAGGCCCTTCAAAAGCCCGCCCAACTTGGACGGGCCGAACTCGGGCCGGGCTTGGGCTTTTTAAATTAATTATAAAATATTTTTTAAATTAAGAAAAATATTTAAATTAAAGATAATAATCTAATATATAAATAGAATAATGATCAAATACATAAAATATTAATAATACAACCTAATAAAATAACAAATACTAATATAAAAAATTAAACTAATTTAATATTTTAAATTTTTTCTTTTTTATTTAAATTAAATTTATATTTTATTCATAAATTTAAAAAGCCCGAGCCAAGTCTGGGCTTTTTTGCGAAGCCCTTGTCCAGGCCCAACATATGTGGGCTTTGTAATTTTTTATTAACAACTATTGAAAGTATATATCTAATTTTTTGACACCTTCTACAATGCCACTTTGAACCAGGTCCGGGCAACTTGATTTTGACCAAAGTAGAATTTATTCTACTGATAAGTTGTTGTCATCTTTTGTTTTTCTTTAGTGTTACAATTACATCTTCAATCAATTAGTTGTTTGCTTTTAAGTTATTTGGCAAGCAATATGACTGGTTTGTGGTATTTTGTAAGTTGTTGGGCATGGTATACATAGTATTGATAGGATACACCAACAATAGATTTTGTTTTTGTTACTATAGCTGAAGACTTTGTATATTGCTGCCAAGGCAAATGTATTATCAAAGACAAACTGATATATAGATTTCGTGTTTTGCTTTATTTAGCTTGCATTACAATATATGATAAAGACAATAACAAACAACATGAAAATCATGATTTGACACTTCTTCAACTGCATCAGCACTGCTTCGATGTTGTTAAGTCTATTAACAAGAACATCCTGGTCATAAATATCAGTTTCATTGACATTATTATGCATCAGTTGAAGTATGTGTGCCAATGCTCGAATTTCTTCCATCTCTTCCATGAATGGTGTCCACCATTTGAAGAATCCACATTTTGCAGTTTTAGGACAATTGTAGTATAATCATTTTGGATTTGCTTCAGATTTTGAAAATTTTATTTCAGCTCTCAGTTGACAGTGAAAAATTTCCTTATAAAACTTTATAAGACCACCATTGATGAAATTCTTCTTTGGGGGGGGGGATGTAATAAACTAGAAGCACTCCTCAATGCTGACATTTTTTGTAATTTGAACTGTATGTGTTGAATCCTGTGATGGAGATGAAGTTTTATAGTTAGTTGTGTGTGTATGTTTATATGGGTAATGATAGTGATGATAGATGTTGAAGCTAAAAATGATGTTGTAGTGTTTTATATATGTTCAATGATAGAATGTGAAAATAAAGATGAGATAAGCACTGCAGAATTGATTTATAGCAAATTGAAGTTGACTTCACCATTTTCACAATATGACCGTTGGGATTTCTAGCCATTATGCCTGAAATTGGCTAATTGTCTCAAGTTAGTTAAATAATGCCACGTGTGGTAGCATACTTCTCTTTATTCAAAAGGATAATAAGGTAATTAAATGCCTCATAACAGACATGACATTATTGTAACTATGAATGATGACTTGGGTTTCCTGACAATTCATTCTTTTATATTCAAATAATGGGCAGTATTGTCCATTTGCTTGGTTTTAGACGGAACCATTCTATTTGACAGGTAAATTTGACGGTTTTGGGTGCGCGACAGAAAATGTAGAAACAAATGGGTATGAGACGAAAATTGTGGAAACATTCGTATATATGGGTGAGGATATTTTGGAAGTTCGGAGGCATTATGAATTTTTCTGTCATTGGGTTAATTTAATTTAATTTGAATATAGCCTCTATATTGACTCGTGCTCGGCCAAGAAGCTCATGATTTTGTTGATCTACATGCACTAGATGAGTGAATCCTATTCTTTATATATTTTTTAATTTTTTTTAATTTTTGTCATTTTTTTTACTAATGAGGAGAAGAAAAGATTCCTTAACGCCGTAGTTAACTGCTGTTCAACCCTTTTAGGACCTTTTGAATATATATTATCGTGACTTTTACTTTGATTAGCTTGTATCATCCTTTCCTCTCCTATCGACTTAAACCCAATAACATGACTATCATTATTTGTTATATTTATTATAGAAGGTGAAGTTCTTAATGCCAATGAACTTGGTTAAAAAGTTCGAGAAGAAAAAACTTTGACTCAAGTTATGCTAGTCTAAGAACCAGAGAAGCATATATATTTTGCTATGGTTGTAATAGTTGTTATAGTATTGGTGTTCATAGTTACACCAGTATTTATTTCTATACTTGGCTATCTAGATTTATGGTTGTCATGCAGAAGTTATATGTTTGCACTATTTTTTTTATTCTTTGAAACGTCACGATGAATTTTTTATTTGGGCTTTGTATGACGTTTCATAGTCTTTTCATCACTATCACTAGAAGAAGTATTTTCTTTCTTCTTTGTTGTACTTTTCATGCTTTACACCTGTTGGATTTTTTTATCTTCACACTTTTGTAGTTTGTGGAGAACTTGTCACGATCGTTGGCCTAGAATCTGAAGGGGTGAGTACCTGAAAAAGGCATTCCGACGTTCAAGTTAATGTTTAATCAAGATTAAAGAAAGAAGAAAGTGTTAGCATATATGTATCCATAATGTTGATTTTAATGATAACAAACAAGATTAAGAATGATTAAGCTTTTAAAAGCTCAAATTATTTTAAATAAATTATTATTTTCATAATATAAAGGTTTTATACTAAATAGAAAATAATTTTATGAAATTAGTTATTTTCAATTAATGGTCTAAATTGAAAAAGTTTTGAAACTCTAGAAATGGACTTATGTGTAAAGTTTTATGACTATTTAGGCCACAATATAATTTTATAAAGTTTTGGGGCAAAACTATACTTATGAAAAATAATTCACTGTAGCAAATAGCTAACCGACATCGAACATAATTGAAGAATAGCCTCTGGACACTAACGACGATTTGACATCTTGAAAACGGCGATCCGACAATTTGAAATTCTGTCCAACGGTAACTTGGACCAGTCAAAACGGCGTTCCAACTTTGAGTTAACGGTGATCCGACTTCGAACAGAAAGTCAATAACGGCTAGTTTTCAGCTGCAACTATAAATAAGCTCAATCAAATTCAAATAAGAATGGTTCACAACGTTATCACTGAGCTTGTAATCGAGAATACAACATTCATTGAGCTTTAAATTCGTTCTTATTTCATTTATTCACACATTGAGCATTGATTTGCAATCATATATTTTGTGTAAGAGCAAAACACATTTGTAATCTTTATTTTGAGTGATTGTAAATGTTGGGATACACTTGGGTTAAAAGATTGAGGATAATCTCTTGGTGTAAAGGTTGATTGACACATGTGAAGTCAATTGTAAGTGTTCTTGAAGTCTTGGAGGCTTGGAAGCTTGAATAGTAAAATCCTCAAGCTTGGTTTGCTTGGAGGCGTGAACGTAGGTGGTAATTGCCGAACCACGTAAAAATCATTGTGTTTGCTCTCTCTACCCTATCTCTTTATTTTTCATTGTACATTTATTTAGTTATTTCGAATTTGGTTGCTTAGTTTACATTGCATTAAATTTTATTATTGTACTTTATTAAATTTATTATTATTTATTTCATTAAGGCAATAGATTGAATTGTTGTGTGGTTTGTTTTGCTTAATTTTTTAAAATCCAAATTCAACCCCCTCTTTGGTTGCCTAGTTATTATTTCAAAAAGATGGAGAAGATGATTTTCTCTCTCTAAGTATGAACAATGCTCTTGGAGGTCGAAGCCCCTTTCTCTTAGAGATGGGGTATCTATTTATAGATGATAAGTGATGTAGATCTAGAGTTTTACTTTGAGTCCTCAACCTAATGACATTTGTTACTGGTGTGCGATTTCTAATGCTATGGGTGTCAATGTGTAAGCATATACAATAAGTAATATACTGATGAGTATTCAGGCCGTCTCCACAGAAATTGATATTATCAGCTTTGTTACAACAACCTTAACAGTGCAATCTTGTTTTAATTGAAAATAAAGTAATTAATGAATCTAATGAATTAATTAAAATAAAAATGCAACAAATAAAATGAAATAAGGAAAATTCTAACGTCGAAGATTAGGATGTAACTAATGGGAATAGAGTAGTTGAGTGAATAAACTCACTTAATAGTATTGACTATTTTTTCAACTACAATACTATTGTTACAACATATACTACAACACTGGACAGATTCTCTCATGCATCCTCAGCTGTCGCCTGTTGGATATCTTATATCTAATGCAACCTAACAGTGGCCAAGTGTTATGCCAATATAAAATATAATATTAAACGTTTTAAGTTCCAATTACCCTACAAGGTGAATCCCTATGTCTAGTTCATCATTAATTTTAGATCAAGCATGACCCTGTTCAAATTGAGATTTACTCAACTTGAGAAATCCGATCTAAAATCAAGTATTGTCTTAATTTGATCTACTAAGTCAGACATTTTTTAGGCTGTTATTTAGCTAGTATCCGCTAAATCGGTGGTTAGCCAAAATAGAAAATTGAATAAATACAATTAAAGACAAAATGCTATAGCAAACACAGAGCAACATATATATGTCAGTCAAACATATATTAAGATCATTTATTACTCAACTACAACCAAATTCAGTTCATGATTTGTGATAAAACAGTAAATAAAATTGTCTCAGCCATCAAATACATCCCTATAAATAAATAGAAAACAAGAAAACATGATAGATAGTTGAAGTCTGCTTAATCTTGCGATCTCTCATTCTTGTTCACTGTAATTCCTCTGTTGCAATCTTCAAATCTCTCTTATTTTATGTTTTTCTTTTGTTTTTCTCTGTGATTTTTTCTTGAGTGATGACTTTTTTTTTTTTCATGTGTGCTCATTTTATAATTTAGAATTAGGGCAATCGAAAGTATGTGACGTGTATCCTTCATTTTTGGAAACTTTAGATCGCAATATTTTAGTTATTGCGTACGAAATCCAGTCTGTCATTGCTCCGGAATTGATACAGCAATGCTACAACATCTGTACTGTTCCAGATTTATTTTAATTTCTCTGTAGCCAAGTTCTTCCATTATCTTTGCAAGTCTGTTGCAGCAGCATTCCTTTCTTAAAATTTGAGCTTTCGGTCACCTACAATTGTACACATAATCTAAGCACAAATTATTCTAAAACAACTCAATTTATTAAAAAAACAAAATGGATGTTCATGCAAAATATAACTAAAAATTAATAAAAGCATATAATTTACTCTCTAAGTATTACTGATTTAAGTCCAAAAATGCCATGATAACTCTCATTTCATAGAGTTATCAGCTACCCATCATTTCTGTACGCATGGAGGTGAATTTAATTGTAGGGAATTATTCCGCACATTCATATTTCCATGTCATTGGGTGTGATTCCTTGGACTAATGGATTACGGAACTAATTCCCCATTCTTGCCATCTTTATGAGATCCGGAAGAATTTTTTCTTGAATATTATTTGTTGTGCAAATTTTATTGAACTCACAAGTGCATGAATCTATTGTAGAATAGATTAATGGTGATGAGTGTCGATCCCACGAGGAGGTAGATTTTAATTGTGTGTCGAATTAATTTTCTATGAGGATGGTTGAATTTGTGGTGAAAGTGATTTAGACTATCTTAGAATTTAAATTGGAATGACAAAATTAAATTAAAGTGGAAACTATTATAATTGAAGCGCTTGGGTATCTGGATCCGCATCAACATGCACCATCAACCCAAACTTGAAAGAAAATTAGCTACTCATAATTGAACTAAGGGTAAAATATAAATTTATTAAAATACATAGAAAATACAAGATGGAGAAGGAGTTACAAAAAATAGAGCTCAAAAATGAATTTTGAGATGCCAAATTAGGAGGGGAGAGCCCCTTTTTTATAGATACATTGAGTAAATCATGGCCATCGGATTAAAAAATATTTTGGACGCTCAGGATTGCGCCACGTCATCAGTCAACAGTACGCGGTTTGATCACGTGGTTTGAATAGTGACGCGGTTTGAACAGTGACGCGGTTTGGTTGTAAGTTATCCTGTGTATATGCATGTACCGTACACACTATTTTTGGTCCACTGATATGCTGCCACGTCATCGATCAACAGTTCATAAGAATTTTAGTCCAATAGAATTGTGACACCTCATCAGTCAATGCCACGTTATTGATCCGTCTATGTGAATAGTGTCGTGAACAATAACATAGACAGTATCGTACATGTGAACAGTGCCATTTTTCATTTTATGCTTCTCCTAAAGTTTTCGACTGTCCTGAGTTCAAAACTGATGTCTGTTTTGCTGTCTGATCTATCGTTCATTGTGGAATGACCATGATGCCCCTAAAATACATAAAATACTTAATTAAAATAAAACACACATAATTAAATCACAAGAAATTTAATTACATAAAAGTAAGGATGTTAGTAAGACTTGAAATGTAAAATGACGATTTTCTCCTTTATAAATATACACTTTCTAACACTCAAGACCCCCTAACCAGCATATTGCTAGTCCCTAGCAATTAAAGCGAAAACAATATTCAAATCCAAAATGTTTTTTTTTAAACACTCGTGTTTATTCAATCAGACTAATGATAGCAATCAAATAAAAATATAAGCATTATCTCCAGTCTATAGAAACATCACACCCACATCAACCATCGACATGAATCAGCCCAGTAGACTTTGTCACAGCTGTTTTCAAGAATGACATGTCAAACCCAAAAATCTCACTAGAAATAGTGATACTCTGACAAGGAAATTAAACCCAATAAAAATAGTCACTCCAATGAATGCTAAATTTGAGAGAAAATAATAAGGAAGTAATATCACACGCTCTCACCAAGATGAAAGAAATTTGCCCACAATTTAAAAATAACACGATCTGAAGTCAAAATGCTAGTCAACCCAATGTATTATTTTTTTACTTTTTATTTTATTTTTTTATTCATCACTACATCTTTTTAGCCCATATATCTAGCTTCTACTTTAGACTATAACTCCCTAAAATGAAGAAGGACTTTTATTAGGATGTTACGTAGGTTAGGGACATGGCTAACAAATGAAGGAAAATAGGAAAAATAAAATATATGTTTGAGAAAAAATAAAGATATTTTGGAAATTACAAGGTGCATTTCACTTATTTATTATTTTTTTCTCTTTTTTTTGAAACAAAAAATTTTGTTTTTTTTTGTTTTTGCTTTTGTTTGGCACAACTTCACTGAACAAAATAATTATTTACTTTTTTCTCAAACATAAATAGGTGATGGAACTTGTAAGATATCGGGTAATACTCCAAATCGGAGTGGGTCAAGATGATAAGTTTAACAAAGAATTTTTTTTTTAAGGCTCAAAAGGGTTGACTATGGATATTTTATAAAAGGGATGGCTAAAAAAGCTCAAACGGGTCAAAGATGGCATTTTCATCGTCTTTTAGGGCTCTAAATAATCTTTCATATCTACTAGTTAGATGGACCTTCAGATGTAGCAACACACTTTTTTTTTATCTTATAATTTTTTTTAGGGTTGACTCAAAAGAAATCTAGAGATCGTATATAAAATAATAAATTGATAAGTTGCATGAAGAATGGACAAAAATGGTTACTCTCTAAGAAAAATGATAGGCTCAAAAACTCACTTGGTATTCATTACGACATGTGCATTCCTTCAAGCAACTCATATTTATCTCCGACATCAACATGTAGAGTAGCAAACATAGCGTAACATCACTTAAGACCATAGATAATACAAATACTAAAATTTAAAAGTCATTTGTCATCCAATGTTAAAATAAATCACACAATTTTTTCTTTATTTATTTTTGTTCAAACAACATTCTACACCCCAACTTATTTTAAACATGAAAGGAAAATATGCATGCAGAAATGTGAAAAATGATGCAGAAAAACTAATTAGAAAAGTTAGACTTAAAATGATAGAAAAAGAAAATGAGTTTTTTTTTTAAGTAAGAAGATGCGTTTCTAGAGACACTACACTTCATATTCAGCCATCTTCGACTAAAAAATTTGAAAGTGTATATTTATAAAGGAGAAATTAGAAAGAAGAAGTTAAAAACAATGATTGTCAAAGAAAAGGAAAATGTCTGGATTTTGTTTTTTCAAATGAAGAAAATGCGTTTCTAGAGTCACTACACTCCATCCATCTTCAACACAAAAAGTTAGCCACGGTTAGTCTCTGCAATAAAAAATCAGTAAAAACTTAACCAAGATTCCACAATTATCAACTATTCCCTCCCCCTAACCAGAACAAAACATTGTCGTCAATATTTTAAAAGAAAGAAGTAGAGTTTAGAAAACATCACCTGGGTGGTGCAACACAGAAGAAAATATTTACAAGCGGATAGTTAAATCTTATTTGTATTTCTTACTGCGGCTACTGTTACCATCATTATTTGGAGACTTCAACACAAAGGTCCTGGGGTCCGGCTCTGGTCTATAAGCTTGTAACAGATCAAGTAGCTCATTAGTAGTGTGAGCACAAATAAAAAGTTTTTTCGCTGTGGAAGGAATGAAATAGTTTTTTATTACATGGTTAAGAAATGCGATGAAACCATCATAAAAGTTATTGACATTTAGCAAATTGATGGGTTTCTGGTGAATGTGCAGATGGGCCCAAGATGCTAATGTGATAAGTGCCTCTAGAGTTGCAAGATCTCCTGGTAGGAAAATGCATCAACATGATTAAGCATTTCAGTTATTCTTTCTTGCATACCTGAGACAACTAACTCTTCTCCAGTTGGTGAGTCAGACAAACTGCCCAAAGGTTTTAGGGCTCTTGGGATGATGCCTAAGACTTGGCTTCCTCTGACAAAAGCAGCTTCTGAGACCAATTTTGATAACTCGCGGTTACCTCCTCCATATACCAAGTGTAATTTTCTCTCTGCTATACTTCGACCAAGATCTATGGCTACCTCAACGAACTCTTTATACTTACCATAGTTAAATCCAGAAAGCCTATAAATGTTCTTGAATTGTTTATTGGGAGTAGCTGCCATTGGGATACTTCTCAAAAATAATTTGTGAGTGCTTAACAAAAAGTCATATTTAAGAATCTTGGTGACGGTGCATCATCACAGTTGAATATGAGGTAGCATGTCAGTGTCAATTAACGCATAAAGCACATGATTCGCGAGTCAAAAAGGAAACAGTAAAAAGAAAAAAAAAGCAATGATAAAATAAAATTATTAAAGACAATAATGCAAATGATAAAACAATAGTGAAATAAAACAACAGTGAAGTAAAAGGATATTTACAGGTAGTTGCGATTGTGGCTCACATCTTCTTCTGGTTTTACGTCCAAAAACGGCTTGAACGCCCTTTATGGGTCGAGGATAGGCTTCCCATCCAGTTTTCTTATAAACTGGCAAATAAGGTCGTTTATAGTAAGATTTCTGAGACTATATCGTGCATGCTTTTTTTGGAATAATGGCCATAACTAGAGAATCGCTCCTTGTACATATCCACTGGGATACGTTTCAAGAGACAAAAGGATATCATCCAATGACTCCTTATTCAAGCCATCCTTAATGAATTGAATCTTATCTTCCCTGTTATCAGACACCATTCTTAAAGAACATGGTTTTTTTATCGCATCTCATTCTGGCATACTTATAATAAGCAACAGAAATTCTTCGAGCCCGTCGTTTTCTTGCATAATTTCCTTTACCACAACCAGGCATGCATGCAATAAATTTTGGAGGCAACTCACCTGCCAATCGTACTTTGGCCTCGATTAACTAGTGAATGTGAGTAGGTATGTTATTCCTCATAGGCAATTGCATGCGTTCCGACCGAGCTTTATGGATTGTAAGGAGGGCATTCTGAGAAAGTGAAGGGATTCGATTGTGAAGCTTTGCTAGAATCTCATTTCTGTCCATTCCTTCGCCTCAGGATATCAATTATTATGGGAACTGAAGTAACCGACTTGATTGTCACGGAGTACCGTTATCCACCACTTCACCGGGGTAACAAACTAAAGCACACAAACAGAAAAACAAACTAAAACACACAAAGAAAATTACAATCGTCCTCTTATTGAATTTACCTCAAGCTCCAACTGGATGTTGTAGACACCTCCCTCAATGTTTCTGAGTTGGCTTTCTAAATCCTCAACATGGGATACTAACTTTGGTGGTTGTTGTAGAGCCCAAATATGATGTGTTTTACAAAATCAAATATGTCTTTTGAGATGAGATTTTACACATTGAAGTGGTCTAAGAATGTCCAGGAGGATCTGTTTGGCTATGACACTCATGATTAACAATGATAAGAGAAAACTTAATGGCTAAACAAACACACTTATGCAAAAATAATTTCAATTAGCAAAAGAATAGTAAAATGAAAGAAAAAAATCAAATCACCAAAAAGAAAGAAAAATCTCAATTCAAATCTAGTGGGTCACTCTAATTTATTTTGGTATCCTCTCTATGTGGTTGGTACTCTAGATATGGCTTTAATCTTTGACCATTAACTTTAAAAGTGACACCGTTATTTGGGTCCTTAATTTCAATTGCCCCATATGGAAAAACAATGTGAACAATAAATGAGCCAGACCATCGAGAGCGTAACTTACTTGGGAATAGGTGTAAGCGAGAATTGAATAAAAGCACTTTCTGACCTGGAGTGAAAGATTTTCTCATAATTTGCTTGTTATGAAAGACTTTCATTTGCTGCTTGTAAATCTTGGCATTTTCGTATGCATCATTGCGAATTTCTTCAAGTTCTGCCAGCTGTAATTTTCTTTCTAAGCTAGCCTGTTGCATGTCAAAGTTGAATTTCTTGATGGCCCAGTACGCACGATGCTCGAGTTCCATAGGTAGGTGGCAAGCTTTTCCATACACTAGCCTGTAGGGTGACATTCCAATCGGGGTCTTGAAAGTCGTTCTATATGCCCGTAATGTATCATCGAGTCTTGATGACTAATCTTTTATGTCTGGCCTCACTGTCTTTTCTAATATGTGCTTTATTTCTCGATTAGAGATCTCAAATTGGCCACTGGTTTGCGGATGATATGGGGTCGCCACTTTGTGAGTGATGGAATACTTTGTCATAAGAGCTTTGAATGCTTTGTTACAAAAGTAGACACCACCATCACTGATTATTGCTCGAGGGAATCCAAAGCGTTAAACAATGTTGCTTTTCAAAAATCTTATCACCACCTTGTTATCATTGGTTCTACATGGAATTAATTCTACCCATTTCGATATATAGTCAACAGCAACCAATATGTATTGATGACCAAAAGAAGGGGGAAAGGGTCCCATGAAGTCGATACCCCATACATAAAAAATCTCAACCACTAAAATCAGATTTAGTGGCATCATATTCCTTCGTGTAATACTCCTCATTCATTGATACTTATTACATGAAGAACAAAAGGTGTAAGCATTTCGAAATATAGTTGGCCAATAGAAACCACATTGTAAAACTTTAGTAGCTGTTTTCTTAGCATTGAAATGGCATTCACAAGCTTGTTCATGGCAGAATGAAAAAATATTTTGAATTTCACTTTTTAGGACACATTGTCTAACAATTTGATCTGCACAATACTTGAGCAGATAAGGGTCATCCCAAAAGAAATTCTTTATTTTCGCAAAAAAATTGGCCTTGTCTTGCTTTGTCCAATGCTTTGGAAGTTGACCTGTAACAAGATAATTAACTATATCAGCATACCACGGTAATACTTCCACACTCATCAATTGTTCATCTGGAAATGACTCATTCAATGTTAATGGTTCTGTAATTGTGTCAAAATGGAGACTAGAGAGATGGCCAGCCATAACATTTTTTGTACCTTTCTTATCTTTAAATTTCAAGTTGAATTCCTGAAAAAGTAACACCCAACGAATTAGTCTAGCTTTTGCATCTTTCTTTGTGAGAAAATATTTAAGAGCAGCATGATCCGTGAATACAATTATTTTACAACCAATGAGATAAGATCAAAATTTTTCCAATGCAAACACTTCTGCTAACATTTCTTTTTCAGTAGTTGAATAGTTCAACTGTGCATCATTCAATGTCATACTAGCATAGTAAATAACATGGGGAATTCGATAAACTCTTTGTCCTAATACTGCTCCTACTGCATAATCAAATGCATCACACATGAGCTCGAATGGTAAGTTCCAGTTCGGGGGTTGAATGATGGGTGATGATGTCAACAACTGCTTTAGTTTTTCAAATGCCATAAGACATGAATCATCAAAGATAAAAGGTACATCCTTAGCAAGTAGATTGCATAAGAGTCTAGAAACTTTGTTAAAATCTTTAATGAAACGTCTATAAAAACCAATATGTCCAAGGAAGGATCTTACTTCTTTGATTGTTTTAGGTGGAGGAAGATTGAAAATGAGATCCACCTTGGCTTTATCAACCTCAATACCTTTGCTCGAATTAATGTGACCGAGAACAATACCTTATTTTACTATAAAATGACACTTCTCCCAATTTAAGACTAAGTTCTTCTCGATACATCTCTGCAGAACTAATGTTAGATGATGTAAAGATTGATCAAATGAATCATCAAAGACAAAAAAATTCATCTATAAAGACTTCAAGAAATCATTCAACCATATCAGAAAAAATATTCAACATGCATCGTTGAAATGTGGCAGGTGCATTACATAATCCAAATGACATTCTCCTATATGCAAAAGTGCCAAAAGGCAAGTAAAAGTAGTTTTCTCTTGATTTTTTGGTGCTATGAGAATCTAATTGTATCCTGAGTAGCCATCTAGACAGTAATAAAATTCATGGCCTGCTAATCTATCAAGCATTTGATTGATAAATAGTAAAAGAAAATGGTCTTTGCGTGTGACAAAATTTAACTTTCTATAATCAATGCATACACGCCATCTTGTAGTCACTCTAGTGGGTATTAATTCATTATCAACATTGGTAACTACTGTGACTTCTGCTTTTTGGGGACAACTTGTACATGACTGACCCATGAACTATCAGAAATTGGGTAAATGATACCTGCATATAATAGTTTAAGGACTTCAGTTCTAACAACTTCTTTCATGTTAGGATTTAATCGACATTGTATTTCCCTAGTAGGTTTAGGATTTTCATTAAGGTGAATGTAATGCATGTAGTCTATTGGGCTTATACCTTTTATGTCTGTTATAGTCCATCCTAATGCTCCTTTGTACTCTTTTAAAACATCCAACAACTTACCTTTTTGTTCATCATTTAGGGATGATGAGATGATTACCGGGAGAGTGCTTTCTTCTCCCAAAAATGCATATTCTAGAGTGTTGGGTAATGGTTTGAGCTCGAGTTTCGGAGGTGATTCTGATGATGGGATGAGTTTCTTCTCTGATGGTGCTAGTTGTTCAACTCTTGACTTCCATTTATTAGTGTCCATGGATGGTGCTGAGTCAAGTAGGGTGTTGACCTCATCGACTGATCTGTCAATATCAAAATCCAAACCAAAGTGAGTTAAATATGTATGTAAAGGATCATCACTAAGGTTTGAAAGAAAAATATTATCAACTAATGTTTCTATTAAATCCACATCAACAATTCCATCATCTGCATTGTGAGGTTGTTTGGCAATATTGAAGATATTTATCTCTATAGTCATGTTGTCAAAGGACAACTGCATATTTCCAGTCCTGCATTGAATGTGAGCATCCGCAGTTGCTAAAAATGGTCGGCTTAGGATAAATGATGTGCTTCCTTGAATCCTATATTGGTTGAGTGTCAATTATAATGAAATCAACAGGAAAATAAAACTTGTTTACTTGGATAAGCATGTCCTCTACAATACCACGAGGTATTTTCGTGGACCGATCTGCAAGCTGTAACACCACTAGAGTTGGGTGTAATTCTCACAGTCCAAGTTTAATGAATACTAAGTAAGGTAAAAGATTTACACTAGCTCATAAATCCAACAAAGCATTCTTAATTGTGTGGTTCCCTATACTACATGAGATAGTGGAGGAGCCCGTGTCTTTGCATTTTAGAGCAATTTTGTGTTGGAGTATAAAACTAGCATTTTCTGTTAAAAAAGTCTTTTTTTGAACGTGAATATTTCTCTTTTTAATACAAAGGTCTTTAAGAAACTTGGCATAAGATGACACTTGTTTTATAACATCAAGCAAAGGGATGTTAACACTTACCAGTTTGAAGATTTCTCTTTTTAATACAAAGGTCTTTAAGAAACTTGGCATAAGATAACACTTGTTTTATAACATCAAGCAAAGGGATGTTAACACTTACCAGTTTGAAGATTTCAAGAATCTCACTTGTGAATTTTCCCTTATTTCCTTTAGCTAACCTCTGAGGAAATGGAGCTTTGGGAACATATTCTTGTGGGTTGATTTTTTCATTCTCTTCCGATGGTGAGTCCTCAACATTCACATGTACAATTTGATTTATTTTTGTCACCGACATCTCCACTTTATTATTAACTTCTTTCCCTTTTCGTAAGGTTATGACAGTTTTGACCTCTCCGTGCTGTTGTGGTGAACTGGTCCTTACTTCATGCACTCCTTTAGGATTAGGCACTGGTTGACTTGGCAACTTGCCTTTCTCAACAGTCATTGCCAAGGTTTGAACTGAGGAAGCAAGCTGTCCCACAATCTTCTCGAGGCTTGAAACTGATTGGGCTTGTGAGTTGAAGTCTGCTCTCATCTCATTTCGTAGTTCATCAATGGTGCGGTTCTGTTGCTCGATTGTGGAGTGAGTAACATTCCTGAGATTCTGGAATGAATCCTCCCATGGTCTGGGTTGAGAATAGTTTTGATTGTATGGTTTAAATGGGGGCTGAGAGGCTTAAGGAACTTGAGGAATTTGTTGCATTGGTGGAGCTGGTGCTGTTGGTCCATTTTGTTGGAATCCTTGAGACCATGAAAAATTGGGGTGGTCTCTCCATCCAGGGTTATATGTGTTAGAGTATGGGTTGTAATTAGATGGTTTTCTCATTACACCTATGTCATTGGCTTGATTTGAGTTTGAGTCATTGTCATGTGGCTCTGTTGATTTAGCAGTCGATAAGAATGCTATTTGTCGAGAGAGTCATTCAATTATCGCTCTGACTTCTTTAATTTCTGAACTTGACTCGCCAATGTGAACCTCATTAACTCCTTTAATTCTTTTAGTATTCCTGAGTGATCGACTCCATTGTTGGGAATTATCCGCTTATCGCTGGAAGAATTCTCAAGTCTCTGATGCACTTTTTAACATTAGCTCTCCTCCACTTGTTGCCATTAGCCATTCTTGCACATATGGAAATAATCCCTCCAAAAAGTATTGGCATTGGTGCCATTTCTCATACCCATGATGTGGACACTTCAAGAGTATCCCATTGAATCGCTCCCATGTTTCGAAAAACTGCTCGTCTTCTCTCCGGGTAAACTTTGAAATTTTCCTGTGATTAGCATTGGTTTTATGCACTGAGAAATATTTATTAAAAAATTTTGTTACCATTTTTTCCCATGATGTAATGCTATTAGCAGGCAATGTATTGAGCCATGAACGAGCTCGATCCTTTAAAGAAAATGGGAATAGTCAATGTTTAATATCATAATCTGAAAAATTCTCATATTTAAATGTTTGACAAACATCATGAAAATCATTCAAATGATTATATGGGTCCTCATTTTCTAAGCCATAGAACGTTGGGAGACAATTTAACACACTAGGTTTTAGTTCAAAACTCCGAGCAGCTACATTTGGGTATCTTATGCAAGATGTGCTCACATTAGCTAAGGGACTGAAGTAGTCCTTAAATGGCCTCTCCTGTGGTGCTTGTTGTTGTTGCAAATCCATTTAAATTTTATCATTAATTACAACGTGTTTGTGTGTGCGAAGTGTTTTTTCAAGTTCAAAGTCTATAGCTTCAAGATTAGGTAATAATAACCTTCGACCATGCATGCAAAGAACACAAAAAATAGGAACAAAATAAATAAAAATAAAAAAGAATGAGAAATTACGGTACTAACCTTATCACGCTGTTACAATTTTTCTATAAAAATACACTAAAGAAAATACGTGAAATAAATTAACTAAAAATAAATTAATAAGATAAACGAAAAATTACAAAGAAAATAACTTAAAAATTAAATTGCAGAATTTTAAAGAAGAGAAAAAGAAAAGAAATTCTTACCTCAAAGGCAGATTCACTCTTTTTTTTTAAATAAGAAAAAATTACAACAAAATAACTAAAAGAAATTATTCACAAAAATTAATTCTACGAATTAAAATAACTTACCTCCCCGGCAACGGCGCCAAAAACTTGTTGTGCAAATTTTATTGAACTCGCAAGTGCACGAATCTATTGTAGAATAGATTAATGGTGACGAGTATCGATTCCACGAGGAGGTGGATTTTAATTGTGTATAGAATTAATTTTCTATGAGGATGGTTGGATTTGTGGTGAAAGTGATTTAGACTATCTTAGAATTTAAATTGGAATGACGGAATTAAATTAAAGTGGAAACTATTATAATTGAAACGCTTGGGTATCTGGATCCTCATCAAGATGCACCATCAACCCAAACTTGAAAGAAAATTAACTACTTATAATTGAACTAGGGGTAAAATAGGAATTTATTAAAATACATAGAAAATACAAGATGGAGAAGGAATTACAGAAAATAGAGCTCAAAAATGAATTTTGAGATGCCAAATTAGGGGGGGAGAGCCCCCTTTTTATAGATACATTAAGTAAATAATGACCATTGGATTAAAAAAATTTCGGACGCTCAGGATTGAGCCACGTCATCAGTCAACAGTACGAGGCTTAACCAAGCGGTTTGAATAGTGACGCGGTTTGAACAGTGACGCAGTTTGGTTGTAAGTTATCCTGTGTATATGAGTGTACCGTACGCAAAATTTTTGGTCCACCGATATGTTGCCACGTTACCGACCAATAGTACATAAGAATTTTAGTCCAATAGAATCGTGACACCTCATCAGTCAATGTCATATCATCGGTCAATGCCACGTCATCGATCCGTCTATGTAAATAGTGTCATGAACAGTAACATAGATAATACCGTACATGTGAATAATGCCATTTTTCCTTTTATATTTCTCATAAGGTTTTCGATTGTCCTGAGTTCAAAACCGATGTCTGTTTTGCTGTCTGATCTCTCATTCATTGTGGAATAACTATGATGCCTCTAAAATACATAAAATACTTAATTAAAATAAAACACACATAATTAAATCACAAGAATCTTAAATACATAAAAGTAAGGATGTTAGTAAGACTTGAAATGTAAAATGATGATTTTCTCCTTTATAAATATACACTTGCTAACACTCAAAACTATTCTCCTGGAATAACTTGGGTGTTATTTCCTCAGAATAACATCTTTTATTTGACCGAATGAGCACGTGGCATGGTTTAATATCTTTTGGAATATGGCACCTACATTACTCCCCCTGTAAGTGTGTTTTCTTTAGAAAATACTTTGATTGACTTTGTTTGACTGGCCATGTGGCCTTTTTAAAAGAACCATGCCTTGGGTGTTTAAATATATTTTGGGAGGAATGTGTCAATGAACTTTTCCTTATTGAGTTAGGAAAAAGTAAATTGTTTCTTCTGAAATGAAATTTCTAGATAAAATGTTAGCTATTTGAATTCTTCCTCTAAATCGAAGTTCTAAGAGGAAATGGTAGTTATTTTTTGAGCTTTTCCCTTGAACTAAAGTTCTAAGAGGAAATGTCAATTTCCTCAACCTTTTCTTTTTTAAACCAAAGTTCTGAGCAGAAATGCGAATTTTCCCTATGCATTCTAGTTAGTCCAGGAATGGTTTATGAAAATCTTTGTTTTTATTGTGGAGTTTTGGTACGTAGATATTTTATGCCTTGGTTTAGCATGACTCATTTTTGTCTTGCCTTGTATAGCCTTGGCCATACCTTATTTTGGTTTTCTTTTATTAGCTTTGGCTTTTGTTTTCCTTGGTTAACTTTTGCCTTGGTTTTTCCTTAGCTTTGGTTTTCCACGGTCTTTCCTTAGTCTTTGTTTACCTTGTTGGGTATTAGCTTTCTCATGGTTTCGCATGCTCTTCTTACCTTGCCTTTTGTTTGCCTTGATTTTTCCTTAACCTTTAGTTGCCTTATAGGGTATTGGTATTTTCTTGGCAGAGGAAAAAATGACTTATTCTAGAGGAATATTGTCACAAAACGTTTTCTCTTTATTGGCCTATGGTTGTTTTTCCTCGTCATTACCTTTTGGAATATTTTTCAAAAGGTTATTGTTATTGTTGTAAAATTTAAGCTCAATTACTATTGGTGTCAATGTGCAAGTGTACACAACAAATAATAAAGTGATGAGTATTCAAGATCGTCTCTACAAGGACTGATGCTACTAGAAGTGCTACAGCAATCACAACAGTGCAAACTTTTTTTTGTCTTAACTTAATAAAATTAATAAGATTGACTAACTAACGAGAATAACAACTTAATAAAGTAAAAATGCAATTATGAATTTAAATTGTACGATCAAATACAAAGAGAATTCAATAGGAGTGAAGTAGTTGAATGATCAAACTCTCTTGATGGGGTGACTGTCTTGTCAAATTAACACCAGTTTCTATAGCACTTGGCAGAATTACCTTGCATCCTCAGCTGTCGCATGTTGGACTTCTCATACCCTTATGCAATCTAAGGATGACCAGTTGTTATGTCAACACAAGATACGACATTACAATCATGTATTCTCTCTACCCTACAAGGTGAATCTCTATGTTTAGTTCATCACAAATCTTAAATTAAGTGTGGCCCTTTTGAGATACAAGTTAAACTCAATCCAGGAAACTCAACTTAAGATCAAGTATTACTCTAATAAGTTCCACTAAGACAGACCCTTTTGTGGCTCTCTCTTAACTGGTATCATTAAATAGGAGGTCAACTGAAATAATGAATGTAATAAGATTTATTAAAGCAAAGTGCTACAATAGACATGCAACAACTCATAAGAATAATCAAGAACCCATCTAGATTGTTTGTCACTCAACTACAATCAAATTTAGTTCATAACTCGTAAAAGAAAAACAAACGACAAAGTTCCAGTCATCAAGTACATATTTCCAGCCAAAGAAACAAAGAAGAACAATAATAGTCGAATGAGAAAAGTTGAATCCCAAAAATTCTGTAGATTTTTGTTGTTGATGTAGATTTGCGTCATTCTCTTCAATATTCTCTTTGTTTCGTTCTTATTTTTTTTCCAATTGTGACTGACGGCCCTCTCCCTATGATGTGTGCTCCTTTTATAGTTGAAATTTAAGGTAAACAGAAGCCTAGGTCGCATATCTTTTAGATTAGGAAACTACAGATCGCAAGATTCTGTAAAATTTTCTTTATTGTTTTTCCAAGGTTGCTACAGCAACACTTGCTATAGCAACGACTACAGCAACTGCACTGTTCAAGATTTGTTTCAATTCTTTTGTAGCCAAGTTCTTTTTTATATTTTGTAAACCTATTGCAGCAGCATTCCTTAATTGAAATTTTAGCTTCCAATCACTTACAATTATGCATATGATTTAAGCACATGAATTATTCTAAATCAAACAAAATTTACTAAGAATAAACTAAGATGAATGCTTATGCAAAATATAACAAAAAATGCAATGAAAACACATTATTTACTCTCTAAGTATTATTGATTTGAGTCTAGAAGTGCCATGATAACTCTCATTTCATAGAGTTATCAGTTATGAAATTTTCTCTCGTTATTCGTGCAAGGGAAAAGCGAGCTATTCCAGAAGAATATTGTTAGGGAGCTTTTCTTTTTTATTAGCTTAGGGAAGTTGTTCCTCTTTGTTGGTCTTTGAATTTTTTTTCTTAGTAGAGGAAAATGTAACCTACTCTGGAGGAATATTATTATGGAACTATTTCCAAAGAATATTGTTATGAAATTTTCTTCCTTACTGGTTTAGGAAAGTTTCTCTTCTTTATTGGCCTTTGGGATCTTTTTCTTAGTAGAGGGAAAAGTAACCTATTCTAGAGGAATATTATTACTGAACTTTTTCTCTTTATTGGCTCAGGGAATTTTTCCTTCTTTGTTGGCCTAGGGAAAAGTGAGCTATTTCTAGTGAATGTTATTGGGGAAAATTTCCTCACTGTTTGGCGTAGGAAAACTTTTCCTCTTGTTAGCCTAGGAAAGTTTTTTCTCATTCTTAACCTAAGGAAAAAGTGAGTGATTCCGTAGGAATATTTAAAGTTGGCAAAACGGGTCATCAGGTCGTGTTCGTGTCGTGTCAGTTTTGTGTCGTGTCAAATTTAGATCGACCCAAACCCGACTCATTTAATAATCGTGTCAAAATATTGAGACCCAAACCCGACAAGGAAAAATAATCGGGTTACCCAATAACCCGCTTAATATCTATATATTAAACAAAAGTTACATCAAATATTTACACTTTGTCATACATATATATGCACATACATACATACATATATATATATATATATATATCTATACATACATACATAATTTATCAATATTATAAAATATACATATCTACTAAAATATTACACACACTATTGAGGTTTTAATTATATATATGTAAATAATATTATATATCAATATTATAAAATATACATGTCTACCAATATTTTATACATTTATACTATTAAAGCTCTAAATGTATTTAAAATTTTATAAATAAAAATATTGTGTCTATATTCATCCTTTTAAAGAATAAAAAAATCATCTCTAATATTTGAGTTTTAATGACAAGAATCTGTAAATTATTTTAAAATAGAAAATATAATCAGGTCATTGATCGGGTAAATGGGTCAAGAATTTTAACCCTAACCCGACACAGAAAAAAATCGTGTTGACCCGGACCCTACCCATTTAACAATCGTGTTAAATTCGACGACCCATACCTATTTATTGGTGTCGTGTTCGTGTCGGGTAATCGGGTCGTATCAAATTTTGCCAGCTCTAGGAATATTATTAGGGAGTTTTTTTTCGCTTTCTCGAAGTAGAAAAAAATGGCCTTTGCTTGGTTTGGCTTGCTTTTATGGCCTTGTGTTTTGTTTGCCTTTGTTTTTTCCTTAGCCTTTAATTGTTTTATTGGGCGTTGGCTTTTTTCTTTTTTCTTTTTTTTTTTTGCCATGGCTTGAGTGCCTTTAAAGTTCTGGATGTAGCTTCTAATTTTGGATGTCTATTATTCTCAATTTCACTTTTTGTTCTGGTGGTAGGTTTTCCTTCCTCATGTCTCTTTCAATTCTAGGCAAATCCATTCTTAAACTTAGAGGTTATGCACATTTGAAAATTTGTGTAGTTTTCTTTTATAATTGCATTATTTTGATTATGATGATTTAGTGACTAGAATTTCAATCATCTAGGAACTTTGCTTTTGAAATTTTTCCTTATGGAATTGGGATTGTTACAACCTTGGATATCGTCATCCGATAATATTGTTTGTGGAAATTTTCTTTATGGAAAGTGGGTAGTCTTAAGCTTTCGATATACTGAATATTTAATGAGATATTACTTCCTCCTCAAATTAGTAACAATCAGGCTATTGTTACTAATGTTTAAACATAATAATCATGGGACTTCTCCTATTTATTAGACTATCTTTTCCTCTTTGTTAGCCTAGGAAATTTTTTTTCTCTTTATTGGCTTAAAAAAAGTGACACATTCTCAAGAAATATTATAAGAGAAAATTTTGTTAGCTCAGGGAGAACTGATCCCTTATGGAGGAATATTATTAAGGAACCTTTCTTGTTGGTCTGGAGAAGTTTTTACTCTCCGGACTAATTTTTTCCTCCTTGGTGGTAGTGTTGTTGGGGTGTACCAAATTTAAAACCTTACTACTAGTATAAATAATTAGTACAGAACGAGTAAGGATCGATTCCACAGAGACCATGCTAATTGTATTTATTATCAACTCTAAAGCAGGACTTAAAATAAAATAATAATAGGAATAATAATATAAATTAATCTAACTAAAGAAAATGCCAACTAAAAATAGAAAAGTGGGGGGTTTTTGAATTTTTAACTAAATAGCAAGAAACAAAGAAATTAAAACAATGAAAACAATAATTTAATAAAAACTCTAATTAAAGGAGAAAGAAATAATAATGATGAAAACTTTGGTTAAAGAATCATTTGCCACCACCAAACATGCACATAATATATCAATTCTATCATCAATTTATATTGAAACTATCAACCGTAGATAACAACAAGCTCTGTTAGTCTCAATCTTTCCTTAGTATGTCGTTAGGAAAAACAAGCTCTTCACCTAATCTCTAACCATTAAATAATTTAAAACAAGCTCTTTAAATTTAAGATAATGGAAGCATTAAGCAGAGAAAGATATTAGGTTGATCTAGGAAATAAACACACAAGCTCGGATTATTTAACCTAGGTTATGTTCTCCAATTAAAATCACTGATTCCAACCTGCTACTTATGATTAAAATCTTAAGACAATTACGGATCAAAAATTTTAATTAAAGCAATAGAATTTATTCAAGTCTATCGAATTGGCCACTCAAACAAGACAAGAATAAAATCATAAACATTAATTATAGAAGAACATAAACAATCTCAATTAAATAAATTAAATGATATAAATTAAAAATTAATCATATGACATGTTTGGGGTTTTGAATTCACCCTCAACCAAATAGAAAATCTAGCTTAACATAATTAAATTGGGAATAAGAGAATTGATAAAACCAATCATGGAGATTAATTCAAGTGACTGCCTTTTTCTTCAATTCCTTTCGGTTTCTCCCTTGTTTTTCCGTCTTGCGGCTGCTGGTTCCTCAAATCCTCTTGGCTGCAAAAAATCCCCCTTTGTGTTGCTTCCGCTTGATCCTTTTATAATGCTTCAATTGTGGCTTTTAAATCCTTGCATGGAAAGAATTAAATCCAAAGTCAAAACCGCCCATGCCATAACGTGCTTGCCATTTAAAGTCATGCAAAATATTTGCTTCCTTTAATTGCCATGCACATGCCACCCACTTTGCCAATTTCCTTTTTCTTCAATTTGCTTTCCATAATTTAATCCAATGCACACAATCTTTTTAAATTGGTCAAGTAAATCCATGTACATTAAACAAGTTTCCATTTTATGCATGCTTGTTCCCAAAGTCTTTATTAATCTCCATGAAATCCTATATGCTTCCAAATGTGCATCAATTAATTAATTGGCTTCCAAAAAATCTTAAGTTATTTCCTTTCCTAATTCCTTCAAGCAGATTTCTTCTTAAATGCTCCGATTTAATTTCTCTTTAATCCTAAAATATACCTAAAATAAAAAAATAAAAAACTAAGATAAAAATTAACACAATAAAAATATAATTTACTAAATTAAAAATTAACTAAAATATTTAAGACCAAAACAAGAAAGAGATGGAAAAATTAATAGCAAAATATATGAAAAATATGCACTTATCACTTGGCATACAAAAAAGTGACCTATTGTGGAAGAATATTATTATAAATTTTTTCTTCTTGTTGGCCTTGGTAATATTTTTCCTTTTTGTTGGCTTAGGGAACAATGAGTTATTTTGGGCAAATTTCATTTGGGAAAATTTTCTCGTTATTGGCCTAGGGAAGTTTTCCCTTTAAATTGGGCTTGAGAAAAATGAGTTATTCTGGAGGAATTTTATTAGGGAAGTTTTCTCCTAAACTAGAATTCTTTGTGGAAATATACTAATTGTTCTTACTTAACATGAGAGGGAATATTAATTACTCTTAGACATTTCCCTTGAACTAAGGTTCTATGAGGAAATCTACTTTCCCATTAACATAAGAGAGAATATTAATTATTTTTAGAACTTTTCCCTTAAACTGAAGTTTTAGGAGGAAATTTACTTTTCCATTGACGTAAGAGGGAATATTTTTGGCTCTTTGAACTTTTTCCTTAAGCTAAAGTTGTAGGAAAAAATCTAATTTAATATTGACGTAGGAGGGAATATTTTTTATTTTTTGAACTTTTCACTTGAAATGAAGTTATAGAATGAAATCTTCATTTCCCTTGATGTAGGAGGGAATATTTGTTGTTCTTTAAACTTTTCCTCTGAACTGAAGTTATAGAGGAAATCTAATTTTCTTGTGACATAGGAGGGAATACTTCTTGTTCTTTGAACTCTTCTCTTGAACTAAAGTTTAGGAGGAAATCTAATTTTCCTTTGACGTACAAGGGAATATTTATTTTCTTTGAATTTTTCTCTTGAAATAAAGTTCCAAGAAAAAATCTTTCTTTCCCTTGATGTAGGAGGGAATATTTCTTATTTTTGAACTTACCATATATTAAAGTTCTAGCAGGAAATTAGAATTTGGCTAAGCAATTCAGTTGGTTCTAAAATGGATTTTGAGATTTTTGGAAACATATATGACAATGTATGAGATGATCATGAGGGCTCATGAGACAATGACGAATGTGGATTCCTATGGGATGCATAGATGTGAATGTTTATGCATGCAAATGCTCATTAGTTCAGTGCAACGTATGAGTCATGAAAATATGGAATAGTTTTTACATTTTGTGATTCATTACTTGAGTACATGAGTTGTATCTTATCAATTGGATCAATATTTTTAAGTGTTGAAATCATTCATATAATCGTAAGAGCTAAAACGAAATGTTCATTTTTTACAAGATAACAATCTAAATAATCATTTAGATTAGTCTGGAATGTCATTCAAATGGACTATAGCTTTTTCCTTAAGGGGCTGCTATGATGGCATCATTTACTGTGGAAGCACCACAAGAAATTTGATTTTTTAAGACGATATTTTTTTCAACGCTTTGAAATTTGGTCCCGAAATGATATTTACTGTGACAAATTTATGAAATCGTATCTAATAATTTTGTCTTGACTTGTATTATATTTTGTGACCAATAAATTTATTTTGGAACAAAATATTTGGTATCCGATTCAATCTTTTTGTGACAAATATTTTTTTAGTCACTGAAAAACATATTATTTTAGCACAAAAATTTCCCTCCAAATTCAAAACATTTTGGGACAATATTTCATCATTTATGACAAAAAAAATGGTTGCAAAATATTAGTATAGGCGATGACACTATTTCATAACTAAAAGTTAAGTACAAATTTAACTAAACTATCCGTGACATATATATTAGTCTCTAAAGCTATTTTTACTTCTTATAATTTTAAGATGCCATTTTTTGGTCTTGGATGAATAATTACCGTGACCAATTAAAAGTAGTAGCTAAAGGTTTTGTCTTGAATAACATTGTATTTTTGTGACCAAATTATTTCTTTTCTTGGAAGCACTATTTGGTATCTGATTCAATGTTCTTGTGACGAATATTATTGTAGTCGGAAAAAAATAAATTTTTTTTTACACAAAAATCTCCTTAAAAAATTGAACATTTTAAGACAATATTTTATCCTTCATGACAAAATAAATGGTCACGAAATATAATTATGGGTGACAAAAATATTTTGTAACTAAAAAACAAGTGTAAATTTAGGCAAACCATCAATGACACATAATATTAGTCTCTAAAGCTATTATGATTTCTTATAATTTTAAGACTTTATTTTTTTAGTCGTAAATGTAGTCATTATAGTCACAAAACTAAAAATAGTAACTAAAAGCTTTGTCTTAAATAACGTTGTATTTTTATGACCGAGTAATTAATTTATTTCCTGATGTAGTTTACACATATTATACTTATAATAAAATGTAATTAAAAGGTTAGACAAAATTATTTTTTAAGTTTGTATAAACAATTGATTGGTCTCACCAAATAATAATAATCGGTATTAAACAAAGGTAAGAAATAGTAACTTGTCTTCCTTAATCCTTAGTACTGTCATAGCAAGACAAAACACGCACATACTACTGTTACTTAGGATAATTTTCATTTTTCCCCCTGAGATTTGTCTTATCTCCACTTTCATCCCCTATTATTTCATGTATTGTTAATGGATGAGGGTGAATTGGCAATAACCCAATTCTATTCCAAAAACTTTAAATTAAAAAAAAAAAACTAAAGTTACAAGTTATTATCCAAAGCATTTATTGCTACCTAATAAATCTAGTGGATTTAATGGTGTTTCTTTTCCTTTATCGAAGCTACCCATCACAAAAAATAAGTGTTCTTCATCTAACCAAAACACGTACATACTCAATCTCTAAATGCTTTGAAGATAAAGAAATCAACCGCAATCCTGCAACTTTAGCTCGGAGAATCCGATAATAAAGAACATGTGATGAATCAAGGGTGATGGCGTCGAGTGAGTGTCGCTTGCTGTCGGCCTTAGAGGCGACTGTCACTCAATTGCGTACAAGGTTAGTCTTTGAAAAAAACTCTTTGCATGTTAGAAATCGATGATTGGGCATTATTTTGTTATTGAAAAATGAAAATGGGTTTATTAGTTTGTCAAAGGATCTGCTCTGTTGCTGGTGTTGTTTGTGGATTAAAATCAAAATAGGTTTGTTGAATGTGTTGGAGAAGTTGCTCCGCGGCTGGTGTTTTTTTTTATTAATTAGAATGCGAATGGGTTTGTTGATATATTGAATTAGAATTTGAATGAGTTTTTTTTTTGGAACGTGAATGGGTTTTTTTTTATTATTATTATGCTAGTGTCCTTCCCGTGCATTAATTAGCTTAATAGTTTATTGACTCATATCCGATGCTTATTCTCCATTTTTCTAGCAATCTATCTTTATGAGCATGTGAAGTGAACTTTTGTTTTATGTTTCATGACTTGGGATTAGAAGTGTATAACATTCAATATCTTTATATCAAAGAACTGATATATGTTAATGTAGTGCAACCTGGTTTTTATTAGCTTCTTGATTTGTGAGGATGCTTGACATCTTTGACTATAATTGCCAACTTATGAGCTGATATATGTTGAAGTAATTTCGGCTTCATAAGCTTCATAGTAAAGTGTAGAATTGGGTACAAATTCGGCCACTCATGGGGTTTTTTTGCTATGAGATGGTTCAATAAATTTTGATTTTGTTGTTTATTAGATGTAGTGAGATGGGTCCTCTGGTCTCTTATAATTTCATCTCTCTCAAATGCATTAGCTGTTCGGTATTTGTTTAATCGCAAGATATGGAATTATGAGGAAGCTACCCTTCTCAACAGTTTTGTTAATCACGACTTTTCTAACAAAGGAATATCCAAACTCTGCCTTGTGAATGAAATTGATGCTAGCCTCCTGCTTGTTGCTTCATGTAATATTATTTTTCCCTCTTTTGATTTGTTTTCAATTGGAATGTTAAATGCCCTATTATTTTGTCTTATTTTCTTATTTGATGTAGTCAATGGAAATATTCGAACTTCAAACTATTACAATCAGAAGGACAAACAGAAGCTTGTCACTGCATTTTCTTCATTCTAAGGTTGAAAACTTGGTCTACAATGTTCAAATGCCGTTGTGGATTGGCAGTAGCAGTCTCGATATCTGGTACATTATGATATATGTAGTTTGTAGGATTTAGTTTAGTTGCTAAAGACAAATTATAAAAGATGGATGCCAAATCACTGTCATATATGGACTTTCATTACATTTAGCTGAAGCGTACTATCTATATATGAAATTCTGAGTCATTCGCACTTTTATCTTAACAAGGAAAATTGACAGTGAAGTAATTACATATATGTGCTATTTGTTTTAATAAATAATATAATAAGTATAGACTTGTTATTTTCTTCATCAGAGTAGTGAAAAAATTCTTAGATATGATTGTATACGTCTTTAAATTATTAGTATTTCATCCACTGAGAGAGGGGGAAAAACAGAAAAGATGAAGACTAGTCAAATGTTAAGAAATTTTGTGGGCTCGGAGGAGATCCATATATTAAAGCATGATTTATCTTTTGGATAGGTTAAGAAAGTTTTTGAGTTTCTGAAAAATGGCTTCCATGAGATCGGTAGTTCTTTGGATTTATCTTTTAAAGATGATTTGGTTGTTCATGAGAAGATTCCATTCCTAGCTTATCTTGCTAGTATTCTAAAAGAGTGTTCTGTTTTCCCATATGAGCCACTGCAGTAGTTGTATTGAGACTTTATCATGACTGGAAACACAATGCTCAATGCCACGAATCTCAAACTGCTACTAAAAGAGGTAAAATTCTTATTGGAATAAGTTGAGCCATTAACTGATAATCAAATTTGTGAAATTATTTTGGGGAAGAAATCTAATTTTGTGAAGAAAATGATAGGTCCTTCAAAGTTAACATCCAATGTAGCATTGTCCCAACAAAATTAAGAGATGGTAAAGACGATTGAGGAGCAAGCAAAAAAGATTGAGGAGCAAGATAACAGACTACAGGTAGTTGAAGATTTCATAAAATTCATGAAAGAGCAATCATCATTTTCACTTACACATTCAGCTGATCCTACATTATTTGTTTTTCAATCCCAATAAGACCTTTGCAAATACATCTAGTATGAAATTTTACTTTTAGGTCATTGATAATGATTTGTGACTTTTATATTTACATTTATTTGCTAAGAACCAAATTTGTTTGGATTTCAATGTCATGCTTTGTGTTTGAATCCTTCGGATTGTGAATAAATATTTCGAAGTCTTTCTTATGTTATTCTCATTGTTGTTGGTTTGATTGTTAATGACTACACCTATTTTTAATAATCACACTAGCTTGTCTAGTAAATTACATCGTCTTTAAAAATAATGTGAGACAATATTGCTTGTTATTTGAAACGAAGATAATTGTCATGGAATAATCTCTTTTGTATCCAAATTTTTTCGTCATTAAATATCAATTTATGTGACTACAATATGTCATCGTGAATGCTTTCTTTTAATGACAATTTAGAGTAGTCACTTTAACTCTTCGGATACGATATAAATAGTCGTCAAATAATAAAATATATTGTGATTAAGAACAATGTGAGACTATATTATTTATCATTTGAAACGAAATTAATAGTGATGAAGTAATATTTTTTGAATCAAAATTTTTTGGTCAATAAATATCCATTTATGTGACTAAAATGTGTCGTCATGAGTGTTTTCTTTTAAATGACAATTTAAAATAGTCACTTTAACTTTTAGGATACAATATAAATAGTCGTTAAATAGTAAAATGTATTGTGGTTAAAAATAATGTGAGACTATATTGCTCGTCATTTGTAAGGAAATTAGATGTCATGGAACAATATTTTCTGAATCAAAATTTTTTGGTCACTATATATCAATTTATATGACTAAAATATGTCGTCGTGAATGCTTTCTTTTAATGACGATTGAAGTAGTCATTTAAACTTTTTTGATACCATATAAATAGTCATAAAACAATAAAGTGCATTGTAATTAAAAATAATGTTAGACTATATTACATATATTTTGCAACGAAAGAATATGTCACAACATGTTAATTTTTTTGACTAAATATTATAGTTGCGAATGCTTACATTTAATGACAATAGATAATAGTCACTTAAAATGTTTTGATACAATTTAACTAGTCATGTAATAGTAAAATAAATTGTCATTAAAATAAAGTTGACACTAAATTAATTACTAATTGTATTAGCAAAAATTGTCACAAATGAAAACTACTTGGGACGATTATGAAATGTCGCGATATTTAAACTTCAACAACAAAAAAATAGCGTTGCTAATTGTATCGTCAAACCTCTAAAATGACGATTTTAGTAATTGTTGCGACTATGTTTACAAACTCTTAAGACAAATATTATAGTCACTATAAACCACATATTATGACCGATATGAAGTGTCATTGATTGCATTTTTGAATCTCTAATTTGACCATTTTAGACACTATTCGTGACAATTTTAACTTAATTTTAAGACAATTATGTTTGTCATAGAATCATGTTCTTAAAGTGACGAAAATAATTTTAGTCGCTAGAACCTTTTAAGACGGTCTTTCTACGACTAACGTGTGACAATTCATTTTTTGTCATAAAAAATATAAAGTGACTAATTTATTATTTTTAGTGACTAATATTCTTCGTAATCAAAATCTTATTTTTCTTGTAGTGAAGCCACCTCGAAATTTGTTCCTAAGTCTCCTTAGGATCTTTTAAATTTTCTACTGTAAGCATCTTTCCTCACCACAATCAGTTCCCTATATGGCCTTTTAGGTTTGTTTTGTCTAGATTCCAACCCTATCTTTTGGGGGGCAATTTGCCTCTCTACCTACTTTTAGCTTTTCTGGGGCCAGTCTTTTGGCTATTGTTCAAGGCCAAGCATCATCAACTGCGGAAGCCATCTAGAAATTCTTTTTGGAGTTCTGTTAAGATCTTTTGAATTCCCTTCTATAGGCATCTTTGGAACCTCCGTTCCTTATCACTATTAGCTCTCTATATTCATTTTTAGGTTTATTCTATGTGGGTTCAGACCCTATCTTTTAGTGGGCAATTTGCATCTCTGCCCACTTTTAGCTTTTCTAGGGCTACTCTTTTGGCTGTTGTTCAAGGGCATGTAATTTGACCTTTAATTTTTCCTTTTTTTTGTAGTTTCCACTTCCTTTCGGAATCTGCATCTAACATTATGAAATTTACAAATAACTGAAGAGTAAATGCGGAAATGTAAAGGTTAGATGCATAAAGATAATCATTAGTTGCATAATATGTAAGGAAAATTAGATTAGTCCATATTGGTGTAATACCTATTTGTTTATTCCTTATCACGAGGTGAATGGTTGGGTTTTCTTTAACCTCACTCGTGGGTAAGTCAAGTAAATTCAGGAATGACATAAGAAAACTAAAAATAAAATATATTAATATGTTAGTTGTGAAATCATCATTGTTAGATTAGATCATGGAGTTATGTTAATCCACATCAGCTTAACACCCTGCATATATTCCCTTGGATAAAGTAAATGCTTGGGTTTGCCTTATCCTCACTAGCAGGAAAAAATAAAGAAGTGCCATGGAATAAACACCATGACAGGAATGTAAATAAGTCAGTATAGCTGTTAGGAATAAGCATAATAAAAAAGAAAATAAAGATAAAATAAAATAAATGAGAAATTAGTCTTGGATTTAGTTATGTAGAGTATTTTAACCTTTTTTGACCATCGTTTACCTTCTTTTTGGTCAAAGTTTAGGTTGACTAAGTGGGTTCTTCATCTTCTTTTCTTTTTTTTTCCTAGCTAGCCATTTCAAAGAGAGATCTCCATTTTTCCTCTTGGATTTTTGGCTTTAGTGCCTCTTTAACTATATATGAGGTTTGAGTCTCACTCATAAACTTATTTTAATCGAGTATATGTGGGTATTTATCTCTTTTTACACTCATACACAATAAATTTAATCTAAAAAGTGAGTGTAGAGTGATGGTTGTGTGGGTTTTAGTAAGAGAAAAATGGCTTTCAACTTGTTCCTTCTCCACAGACGACGCAAATGAAGGTGTTGGATTTTTTTTTGTACTTTCACACGTATTTGTGGTTTGTGGAGAACTTGACATGATTGTTGGCCTTGAATCCGGAGGGATGAGTACCTGAAAAAGACACTTTGATGCCCAAGTTAGCGTTTAAACAAGATTAAAGAAAAAAGAAAGATGGAGAAGATGATCTTCTTTCTCTAAGTATGAACAGTACTTTTGGAGGCCAAAAACTCTCTTCTCTTAGAAATGGGGAATCTAGGGTTTTGCTTTAAGCCCTCAACCTAATGACATGTGTCATTGTTGGTGTATAAATACTAATGCTATTGGTGTCAATGTGCAAGTGTACACAACAAGTAATAAAGTAATGAGTATTTAAGATCGTCTCCACAGGGATTGACGTTATCAGATCTGCTACAACAATCTTAACAGTGTAGATTTTGTGCTAAAATAAAATAAACAATTAATGAAACTAATGTACTATCTAGGTCTTACTTTTGGACGCCTTTGACTCAAGACTGAGCATGGGGCTCATGAACAGACCAGGTTACTCAGTATCCTAGGCAGCGGACCCCTTTATTTTTCATTCCTTCATCACTTTTTTTTTGCTTTTATATATATAATTGATGCAGCACTGCTCATAGCTCTTGTTACCTTTGGACTCAAGTTTGCATATAGGGTGCATACTCAACCTTGGTTACTCAGCAACTTAAACCATTGGAGCAGAATTTATTTCATAACAAATATAGTCAAACAAAATTTTTCCCCCAAACTTGAGATATTTTCTACTTTTTTTTTGTTTTCCTGACTCTGCTACAACATTCTCATAAAACTCAACCAAAGTCTAAGTGTCGGGACAGAATTTCAACCTCCATCTATAACTATCTCTACATGGCATTCTCATAAATACTGAATAACACTCAATTTATCTTCATTAGATTTTTAAATCCATATACAAATATTAAATAACAGAGCTTCACACAACACACAACACAACACAAGCATAAACACATGCACTTAGAAACACAACCCCTCCAAACTTATGTGGTGATGTGTCCTCACAAGCACACAACACAAAACCACATAAACCAGACATGCAAACACTAAATAAAAGGACATGCAGAATGAATTAAAAAATTAAAACTAAATGAAAGAAAAGTTTTGCAGAAAGAAGTAAAATAAACTAGCGGGTATGGGTACTCCCCTGTTGCTGGAAGCACTGCTGCAGCACAGGCTGTAAAGGGTCACTTCTTCTTTGATCCACTTCTCAAACGCTCCTTATCATAAAATCTTATCAATCCATTTGCTACTGCAAAAGCAAGAAATGCATCTGTTGTTTGAGAATCTTCTGTTATATGTCATGCTGTAAGTGATGCTGCAACAATTCCCACATGCTCATTTTGCCCACTCATTTTTTTTTTTACTTGCTGCAATTTAACACAATGACATAAAAAATTAGATGCATGCTTAAAAAAATAAAAAATAAAAAGAAAAATTAAATAATTTAAAAGCTAAATTCAATGCCTTAAAAACTTGAAACAACTTCCCTTATTGGGTTGCCTCCCAATTAACGCTTGATTTTAGGTCTTTCAGCCTAACCTTTCTTGTTTGCTCAACCTGGATCATTCAAGAACATATCATTCCTTAGGCTGTTCACATCATCTCCCATATAGTGCTTCACTCTTGGCCCATTAACCTTGATTTCTTATTGGTATGGAGTGAGTTCCCTTTGTTGGATTTGCTCGTCAATTCTGAAGGGTTGCTTCTCTCCTGACCATGCTATGTTAGCTGCTCTATGATCTTCACCATCAAGTTCTTTTAATGTTACAGCATTGATTTCTTCCTTACTACAACAACTGTGTAATTTCTCTTCTACAACAAAGTCCACAACACTGATAAAATTACAATCTTCAATCTCATCGGGACTCTTCATGGCATCCAGCATATTGAATGTAACTTGTTAGTCATTTACCCTCATGGTTAATTCTCCTTTTTGAACATCAATGAAAGTCTTTCCTGTGGCTAAGAAAGGTCTCCCGAGAATGATTGACACTTCTTTGTTTGCCTCAAAGTCTAGCACAATGAAATCCACCGGAAAAAAAAAATTTATCCACCTTCACCAACACATCTTCAATCTTCCCTTCTGGATAGGCATGAGATTGGTCAGCAAGTTGTAGAGTCACTGTTGTTGGTCTGCATTCACCAACTCCCAATTGGTTAAACACTGATAAAGGCATGAGATTGATGCTAGCCCCTAAATCACAAAGTGCTTTGCCACTGTACTTAGTGCCTATGGAGCAAGGGATTGTGAAGCTTCCTGGATCCTTCATCTTCTGCGGTATCTTACTCTAAAGCATTCGATTACACTCTTGTGTTAGAGCAACTGTCTCAAATTCTCCAAGTCTTCTTTTCTTTGTCAAAATATCCTTAAAAAATTTTGCATAGTTTGGAATTTGCTCTAGAACTTCCACAAAATGGATATTGATATACAGCTGTATCAGCACTTCCAAGATTTTACTGAACTGCTTGTCTTGTTGTTGCTTTTGAAATCTTTGAGGGAAGGGTGGTGGGTGTCTAAACTATTGTGCTGTAGCAAGTTGTGCAGGCTGCTTCTCTTTTGCTTTACTCAGGTTTGTTATTGTTGGTGCTGTAGCTTCCTCATCACCAGGTGCTGGATCATAACTTTCTGTAGATGTTGTAGCAGAACTGTATTGATTTGCATTCTGAAAAGTGGAAGACTGTGACTCATTCTCTACTTGAGTGTCTTCTTGGCCTTGGGTGGACTCAATTCTTCTTTTTGGTACATCAACGGGACTATAAACATCCTTTTCAGATCTCAAGTTAATCACTTTGCAGTGCTCTTTCCCTTATTTTCTTGGGTCCTCTGTATTACTGGGTAAACTACCTTGAGGTTTGTTGCTCAATGCTGTAGCAAGCTGTCCAATTTGATTTTCCAAGTTTCTCAACGATACAGTATGACTTTGGACAAATGCTTCATTCCTCACAATATAATCCTTAATCAAACCTTCAAAGGAGCTGAGTTGATCATTGTTGATGATTATTTGCTCTTGATTTTGCTAATAAAACTCCACTAGGTGTAGCAGTTACGATAACTCCATGAAAAGTTTGAGTGCTGTCTCCATCCAGGGTTGTGAGTGTTTGAATATGGATTGTCATGGTTCTGTCTATTGAAGCTGCCCATATAGTTAACCGAAGATGGATTACCAGGACAATTGTCAAATAAATGTCATTCTCCACAATAAACGCTAGACATATTAGATATTTGGTTACCAATTGCTGGATCATTAGTTATAGCCTTTACCATCTTTGTTAATGAAGTTACTTGGGCTGACAATGCTGTCAAGGCATCTACGTTATGAACTCCTGTTGTTCTCTTGCTGCAGCTTGTCTGGTTGATGGCCACTGATAGTTATTGTTGGCTATCCTCTCCAAAATTTCATAAGCCTCATTGTAAGACTTAGATAACAAGGCCTCATTTGCTGAAGCGTCCACCATCAATCTAGTGTTTTGGTTGAGACCATTATAGAAAATTTCCAACTGTATGCAGCAAGGAATACCATGATGAGGACATCTCCTGAGTAACTCCTTAAATCTCTCCCATGCATCACACAAGCTCTCATTTTCGAGTTGATGGAAATATGTGATCTCGTTCCTCAACTTTGCATTCTTGGTTGGCAGGAAGTATTTCATCAAAAATTTGTCAGCTAAATCATTCCATGTAGTGATAGAATCTGGTGGTAGAGAATTCAACCATGCTTTTGCTCGATCTCTCAAAGAAAACGGGAAAATTCTAAGTCTCAATGCTTCTTGCGATGCCCCAGCAATTTTGAAAGCATCACTTACTTCCAAAAATAACTTAAGGTGTAGGTGAGGATCTTTAGATGGCACACCATTAAATTGCCCCACTGTTTGAAGCATCTGAAACATCACGGGTTTGAGTTCGAAATTGTCAGCTTGAACGTCGGGTCTAACTATTCCCGAATGTATGGCTTGAGGAGTCAACACTGCGTAGTCTCGAATGGCTCTATCTCTATCGTTCGCCATGTGAATAATGTTGTTGTTCCCTAGTTGCCTTTGAACACATTATCCATTCAGACCTTCATGTACATTGACTGGTTGTATCCCCTCTCTACTGTTCAAGTTTCTCAAATCTTGCAAATCATCCATTGCTACAGCAGCTTGTAATTCCCGATGCTCTCTTCTCAATCTCCTTGCAGTTCTTTCAATTTCTAGATCAAACTGGAAGTCAACAGATTTATATTTGCGCATGCAAGGGTTGCTAGATCACCTATGTCAACAAAATAAACAAATTAAAATAAAATAAAAAATTAGCACTGTTAAAACTAATTTCACAAATCACAATTAACAATCAATCCCCGGCAACGGCGCTAAAAACTTGTTGGTGTATAAATACTAATGCTATTGGTGTCAATGTGCAAATGTATACAACAAGTAATAAAGTAATGAGTATTCAAGATGTCTCCACAGGGATTGATATTATTAGATTTGCTACAACAATCTTAACAGCGCAGATTTTGTGCTAAAATAAAATAAATAATTAATGAAACTAATGTACTAATTAAAATAAAAATGCAATAAATAAATGCAACAAAGTAAACTATCACGTCAAGCTCAAGGATAAAACTAATGGGAATATATAGTAGTTGAGTGAGTAAACTCTCCTAATGGTCTTGACTATTTTCTAATGGTTGGCTCGGTTGCTGTAGTATTTGCTACAGCACTGGGCAGAATCCTTATGTATCCTCAGCCATCGCATGTTGGATATCTTATATCTATATGCAACCTAACAGTGATCAGTTGTTATGCCAACATAAGATATAGCATTACACACTTAGGTTCTATTTACCCTACAAGGTGAATCCCTATGTCTAGTTCATCACTAATTTTAGATTAAGCATGACCCTTTTGGAATAAGTTAAACTCAATCCAGGAAACTCAATCTAAAATTAAGTATTGCTCTGATATGTTCCACTAAAATAGGACATTTTGCGGCTCTCCTCCTAACTTGTATCATTAAATGGGTGATCAATCGAAATAATGAATAAAAATAAATACTATCAAAATAAATTGCTACAGCAAACATGTAGCAACACATATATTCAGTCAATAAACCATCAAGATTGTTTATCACTGAACCACAAATAAATTTAGTTCATGATTTGCAAAAGAAAAATAAAGAACAAAGTTTCAGTCATGAAACACATCCTCATGAATAAATAGAAAACACGAAAACAAGAGAAGGATAAGAAGGATTGAGCTCCCAATTGATTTATGCAATTTTTCCTCTTGTGTAGCCTTCAATTTCTCTCTTGAATCTTGTTTTTCTTTTGTTTCTTTGTGTTTTTCTCCTTGGGTGACGGCTCCCTCTTTTCCTTATGATGTGTGCTTCTTTTATAGTTGAAAATTAGGGTAAACTGAAGTCTAGGGCGCGCACAAGTCAGATTAGGAAACTGCAGATCGCAATTCTACAAGTATCCCGCGCGAAATTGTTCCATGATTGCTACAACAACGACTACAGCAATGGTTGCTACAACAATGGCTACAACAACTGCACTATTCCAGATTTGTTTCAATTCTTTTGTAGTCATGTTCTTTCCTTATTTTTGCAAGCTTATTGCATCAGCATTCCTTCCATGAATTCTAAGCTTCTGGAAACCTACAATTATGCACACAATTTAAGCACAAATTACTTTAAATTAAGCAAAACTTATTAAGACTAAACTAAAATGAATATTTATGCAAAATGTAACAAAAATGCAATGAAAACACATCATTTATTCTCTAAGTGATCTTGATTTAAGTCTAGAATTGCCATAATAATTCTCATTTCATAGAGTTATCAGTCACCCATCATTTCTGTACATGTGGAGGTGAATTTAATCGTAGAGAATTACTCCGCACGTTCATATTTCCATGTTGTTGGGTGTGCTTCCTTGGACTAATGGATTATAGAAATAATTCCCCCTTATTGCCATCTTTATGAGATCTGGAAGAATTTTTCCTTAGGTGTTATTCTCCCGGAATAACCTGGAGGTTATTTTCCCGGAATAGCTTGGGTGTTATTTCTCCAGAATATCTTCTTTTATTTGATAGGATGGACACGTGACATAATTTAGTACCTTTTGGAATATGGCACCTACAACACCAATACATACATATGTTGCTAAAAGATATTAGTATACAATTGCGACTACCTTTGTAGACCTATTCTTCTATAAGATTAATTAGGCGATTAAGCAACCTATAATTATCATAATTGTTGTGTCTCTATTATTTCTTTTATGATTAATAAAAATTTTAATAGGTTTGTAGTGGCTTCTTTTGGTTTCTTATCTTTAACAATTAAATAATCGAAGATATAAATTTTTTTTCTAAATATCGTCATTCAAAATTTATATAAGAAATGTAACTAGCTAGCTAATATAATATTGCTACAATTTGAGTCACATTTTCCATGCTACGATTGTAGCCAAAAGCATGTGAAATGGATTTATACTTCACCACTTTCTCCTGTGATGTTAAGTTTAGTTATTCGTTGTAAATATGATTTAACAAATTCTTATATTTGATTTAACAAATTCTTGTACTTGAGACTCATACAAAAACTCGAACATATTTTATAAATTCTTGTATTTGAGAGTGAAACAAAAACTCGAGGATGCTCCAAAGAAAGATCATCAAAACGTTGTCAGTATTCTGCAGCAATTCTTACTAATACCATCACATTGGCCCTTGGAATTTAGAATTTTGGACTTGCTAGAGTGTTGGTTGATAGAGCAGCTTCTTTGTTAGCTATGAGAAACAACTTGGGGATTTTATTATCCACTGTAGGTTATCATGCGAAAATGATTTGGCTCGTTTCTTATATGAACAATGCTAAAAAAGTTTTGTTTTCAAAGGAAAGCTTTACTTGAAAATGCTAGAATTGGTTATTTGAAAAGTTTTGTCCATATCAATCTCCATCCCAAAACTTTTTATTAGTATTTTGAAATACTAATAATGTTCCATCACTTTATTATTTATTTTTCATTTCTATCCCAAAACCCATACATGTTTACCCACTAATAATCTCATCTTTATTATTATTATTTTTTAACCGTCATGGAATCCTTCCTTACTTTGCTTCTCATCAAGTTCTTGAATCTCCCATTACGGTAATCAAATATATTATTCTTAAGCTTTTTTATGTGATTATCTAATCTATTTTTATTAAAAAAATTTATATATTATAATTTCAAAATCATTATATATTCACTTGAACGTTTTACTTATATATGATAAAATATTATGTTATTTATGTTCTTTGAGATAAAATACTATCTATCTATATGTTTATTTGATATCTAAATTTAAGATGGATGCAAATGTAAAAATACATATTTTTAGTTTTTAAAAGTTGGAAAAAAATAAACAGCTTAATACTTATTTTCAAAAATTCAGATAAAAAAAATATTATTCAGATTCAAACCTTTAGATCTATTCAGATTTTAAATAAAAAACAAACGTCACCTTTAATATTGACCTGTAAAATATCAATAAAGCACTTAGAGAGATAAAGATTATTTTATCTTTCACTTAAAAAATTAATATTAGAAAATGACAATTATGATTGTCATTTAAAAAGACTATCAAATATGTTAAGTCGTTGCTCGTCTATTGTTTTTTTTTTTTTTTGTCTTTTTTCATTCATTGACAATTTTCCCTTCAAATTTTAATGAATTTCAAATTTAGATTTATTCTTGACACTTTAACCCTATTACATTAACATAATGACATGTGTGAATGTTTTGATGACTTTCAAGCACCATGTGTCTAGATGTCAATAAAGAAAGAGCACCGCGAGTCCACGAGCACGAGTCACAGCCGTCTGCCTCATCATAAGGACTTTGTGGGCATGCTTGGATTGGAAAAGATTTAAAACCAAACGCACAAACCACAGAAACCACAAAAAAAGGCACTCCGCCGACGACCAGACCCACCCTGCGACCCACGCCGCCGACTACACAAACCAAACAAACTCAGCCGCATCTTGATCGACGCCCAGCCGCCACGATATTTAAGCCCCTCCAAACCCACGATGCCGCGACGACCCAAGCCGTTAATCCCAGCCACTTTTTGATCGACGTCGACGTCCAGTCGGCCAGTTGCACGCCACACGCCGTTGAAGTTCCCGATGATTCGTGCACGCCATCGATTGAGACGAGCAGCTGACAATTATGTGGTTTGCCTTACTCAGCCGCACCCTTTTGATGGTTTTACTTGTGTTTTATGTTTTCATTAATTATAAAATGCATGAATTTTTGTGAAAATTGTCAAAAAGGTCCCAAATCGGAATTCAATCCAAACCGATTCGAATCCGAATCAATCCGAAATATTAATCCGATCCGAAATAATTCGGATATTTCGGATCGGATTTAAAGTTCGAATTAGAGTCGGATGAATCTTTTTTTTCCATCGAATTATCCGAAATCCGATCGGATTCCGAAATTGCTCACCCCTGATCTCAACTTCACTCGTTTTTCAGCTCTTTTGTCGGCACTATGCTTAATCTGGAACGTAAAAACTCACGCTTCAGAGAGGTAGTGCAAACAAGTTTCATTGGGAGTTTCCGACAGACATAAGATCAAAGATGGAAATCTTGATAAGCTGCGTACTATGGCTTCTATTCACATGGTTTTGGGTCATAACTTTAAGGTCTTTCTCTAAAGGATCAAGAAAGCTCCCACCGGGGCCGACGCCTCTGCCGATCATCGGAAACCTCCTGGAGCTTGGGCACAAACCTCACAAGTCACTAGCCGAGCTTGCAAAGGTTCATGGCCCGATCATGAGTCTAAAATTTGGGCAGGTGACCACAGTAGTCATTTCCTCAGCAACCATGGCCAAACAAGTCCTTCAAGATCATGACACATCTTTATGCAATCGAAACGTTCCAGAATCTGTCAGGTCCATCCAGAAGGATGAATACGGGATCCCGTGGCTCCCTGTCTCGACAAAATGGAAAAAGCTTCGGAAAATATGCAACTTACATATTTTTACTAGTCAGAAACTTGATGCCAATCAAGACCTCCGGCGCAAGAAAATCCAACAACTTGTTGCTTTTGTTCAAGAAAGTTGCCGTACGGGTGAACCAATCGATGTTGGCCAAGCAGCTTTCGATACTGTAGTTAATTTGTTGTCCAATTCGATCTTTTCTGTTGATTTAGCTGACGCTAATTCAGATTCCGCAAGAGAGTTTAAGGATTCGATGTGGGGTTTGATGGTAGAAGCCGGAAGGCCTAACCTGTCCGATTTTTTTCCTATGCTTAGAAAGCTTGACATTCAGGGAGTACGGCGTCGCTTAACGAGACATTATATCAAGATATTGGAGGTCTTGGATCGCTTCATTGATCAAAGATTGGAGCAAAGACAAGAACATGGCTTTGCTGATTCCAAGGATATGTTAGATACTCTTCTCAACATCAGTGAAAGTGAAGAGATTGACAGAAATGATATCAAATTTGTCATTTTGGTAATATTTGAATTAATTTAATTTCCACCTCGAATTATTAGTAATTATGTAAACCGAAAATTAATCAATTACATATGTTAACAGGATTTGTTTGCTGCGGGGACTGAAACGACTTCAAGCACATTGGAATGGGCAGTAACAGAGCTATTAAACAACTCAGAAGCATTATCAAAAGCTAGATTGGAGTTGGAACAAAAAGTAGGCAAAGGCAACCTGATTGAGGAATCAGACATTACTCAATTACCTTATTTACAAACAATAGTTAAAGAGACCTTAAGGTTGCACCCGCCAGTGCCGTTGTTACTCCCTCGCAAAGCCTCAGCAGAGGTAGAAATCACAGGCTTCATAATACCAAAGGGTGCGCAAGTTTTGGTCAATGCATGGGCTATAGGCCGAGATACAAGCGCATGGGACGACCCTTACTCTTTTAAACCTGAAAGGTTCTTGGGGTCAGATGTTGATGTCAAAGGCCGGAATTTTGAGCTAATTCCATTCGGAGCTGGGCGGCGGATATGTCCTGGTTTGCCATTGGCAATAAGAATGTTGTATCTAATGTTGGGTTCGCTTATTAAATCTTTTGATTGGAAGCTTGATAATAAGGTTACATCTGGGAACATTGACATGGAAGAGAAGTTTGGCATCACCTTGCAGAAGGCTCAACCACTTCGTGTGGTTCCTGTTGCCATTTAATTATGGGAAATGCTATAAGTACAAAATGGTGACATAAATAAGTTTGAAATGATGTCATTTCCTCACTGTTAAAAAAAAAGAATAAAATAATCTCAGGCTTTTTTTTTTCCCCCTCCTTCATCACCATTTTGTACGCCTGCTGTTGTATTTAATTATGTGTACTTTGAGAAGGTTTAAATATTAGAGAATAAATATACTTTTAATATGTCTTTCTCTTTATATTTGGTTTCTCCCCTTTGTGTGTGTGTGTGTGTGTGTGTATAGCACACAAGAGAATAGTTAATTTCATATTGTCATTTCAAGATACCTAGAAAATTTTCCACAAACGATTCCCGCCATGACAAATTGATAAAGAGCAAGAGACCATATTTACATTGAAATTTATAATATTTAAAAATATTTTAATTTATTTATTTTTTTAGTTTAATGTGGTTACCTTTTTACAGTTTTATTGTTTGTGCATTACGTATTTGAGTTGTATTCCTAATTTATATATGAGTCTTATTAAAATCAGTTTTTAGTCAAATTATAATAAGTATTAGTATAAACAATTATCTTCTGTAGCTTTTATAAGCATGCCTTGATTATTTGTTATTGAAGACAATTGTGAAAGATGAGTTTTTGAGTTCAGTTAATTATCAGCATTCGGTGGAATCAATGAGCTTTAACCCTCTAAATTCACGATATTATTGTGAATAAAAAACGTCAATTTAGATAATTCTTTTATTAAGGGATTCTCAAGAATCAATGAAATATTATAATATTAAACTTTCACTACAACAACTTGGCATCAGAGCCAAAAGCTTGGTTGTACTATTCTTAACACCTACCTTTTCTTTTTTCTTTTTCTTTTTTTAATTTTTCCTAATCTTCTCTTGCTTTAAAAAAAAAAAGTCAAGGTCGAGTGAACCCTAGCCACCACAAGCCAACCACAGCCGCTGCCATTTGCATTTGTGCTTTCCCTATCCAGCAACCTCTTTCATTGATCAAGACCACTACAGAGGTCAAAAGGAGTCACCAATCCAACCTTGAGCAAAACCGTCACTGATTATATATAACACTACTAGAAAACGACCATAAAATTTGTGATTGCCGCAACCACTATTCATCATTTTTGTTGCTATGCATTGATTAACGCCTCCACTGCGAATCTATTCCCCTTTACTAGCACAATCATTCTAGTAACTATCACCTCCAATTGACAGACCAATCTTTGGAATCAAGGCCATCACCAACCGCTACATTGTCTCAAATTCCCCGAATAAACCATCGCCTTTTTGGATAATCCATTACTAGTATCTTACTTAACAACTTCGACTCTTTCAAATTCATCCACCTCTTTTGGTTTTTGGTTACTCCCACCGATAACTCTATTTTCAGTTAGTTATCATTTTTCCTTTTTTCTTTATTATTTCTTTTTTCTAAATTTATAGTAAGCGAAAAAAAAATTAAGTCATGAAACCACAACATCATTGGAAAGATCTCGTCTCTAAAAGAAGACATTTTAATTAGAATGTTGAGGACTTTACATTTAATTGCTCAAAATTTAAATAACCTTTAAAATATGGAATCATTGCACATGAAGAAGAGATATGGGTTCAACAAAGATGTTTGTGACGATACATGTTATGAGGATAATGAGGAAAACAATGACTTTGCTTCACCAGATAATTTCATTCATTCCAAGGAGAATATTAGTTGGTCATTTAAGTCTACAACAAATTCTCCACACACAAGTATTGATTTGGATCAACAGTCAAAATTTGATGACTATATTTGTTGTTACCAAAATTTCGTACATTAAAGTGATCGAGTTCGCTGAGATTAGGACTTTGATAACGTCTTCATTTTCAGGGAGATCCCAAACTTTATCATGATGCTTCCTAACTTGCAAAATAGACAAATTGTAAGGGTGTTAGTGTTGTTACCTGCAAAAATCTTTCGATACTTAAGTTAGAGTTAAAAAATTACGAGAGTAACAAACTAAGAAAAGAAAAGAGCTCTTCATCTCGTGAATAGAACAACATTGTATAAGGAGACTTTACTTGAATCCATGTAGTGTTGGGATATCCCAAGGAATCAATATGTATGTGGTTTATTCTCAATTCAAATATGTCTCATTATTATTCATATTAGGTCACCCAGACCGATAATAGTGGTTAGAAAACGACTACAACAATTATTCCCCTAGTTTACTTATTCTATGCCTGGAGGAAGAGGACAAGTAAACTAAATCATAAATTAACAACATGATGATAAGGTCTAGTAAACAAGGTCGAAAAGTAATAGTCAAAATGAAGGATCGAGAAAGGCTGTAATCATCAGGGGCAAAATTAGGAGAGATGAAGCTGCACTAAAAAGCCAAAAAGAGGATGAGTTAGAGATATGTGCAGATTAACGTAAAATGACATGAGCAAGTCTTTCAACCAATCATATCACATCGCCGGCTGTAAAATAGGAAAATCCTAGAGAATAGCTAATGATCGAACAGCCAGGGAAAAATAGTGGGAAGCAACTAGGATATGACAGTTTAGTTTAAATTTTCACCAGCTATAGTAAGTGGCGTGATAAAAGCAAAAGTGAATGATTCACTTTTATCCCAGAAACCTAATCTAATTCAAATTTTAAAAATTTTCTGAATGATAAGAGAGAAAAGTAAGAGAAACCGTGACTAACAGTAGAGATAGTTATTATTCATATAGATTTGTATTTCTGTCATCATTTATATGTTTTGAAATTGAATGAAAGAGAATATATATAGTACGATTTTTACGATTTTATATTGTAAGAGTGTTAATTTAGGTTGATTTTGGGAGAAACGACCAGTTCTTGCCCATAAAATGGCTAGTGATAGAGGTTTGGTGGATAGCGATTCGCAGAATCTATCAAGGAAATCTTTAGTCTAGGCTTTCGAAGAGGATGAGGGGAATTCTAGTGAAAAAGATCGATATCACACAGAAGGCCGGATATCGCCCTATTTGAGATACTGATTCAAGTTATAGTACTTCCTTAAAGAGGATGACCTTAAGGCTTTTAAGGGGAAATACAATATTCCCAGTGAAGTGAGAATAAGGCTACCCCGAAGACGAGAAAAGCCTAGTAGTCCCCTTGAGAATACAGTAGCTATTTGCACGAAGTTACCTATATAGCCTTATTTTGTCAAGATGTTAAGTTCCTTAGGGTTAGCTCTTTGTCAGTTAGCCTTAAATGAGCGAAGGACCTTGGGCAACATGTATTTGTTTTAGGCGGAAGCTGGTATACCCAAGCCCACATTTCAGGAGCTAAAGAGATGTTTCAAAATGAAAAATAACCCAAAGAAGCATGTTGGTTGACACTACCTATCGGCTTGGCTTAGGGTAAAAAAGTTGATTATAGATCTTTTGACCACAAACAAAGATTTTAAAGATCGGTGGCTCTGGGTTTACAGAGAATGAGATTGATATTCAAAAGATTTGAAATATAAGGTGTAATGTGTCTTTAGGTAGCCAAGTTTGATTCCTGTTAAAGGAGATATTTTTCTTTAACGTTAATCGAAGCTTATTTGAGAAATAATATGTTCGTATGGTTGTGCAAGTTTATAGAGGATCAACCAAAGACAATAGTTTGGTACTGATCTCATAATTTGGAAGGGTGCATTTTAGTATTAGGAGTGAAGCAAACCATACAGGGAAAAAAGCAAGGTATAAATGTTGGATTTCCATTCTTTATTCGACAGAAAATTGTGATTAATTAGGTTGTGAAGCAGAGAAAATGTCTTAGAGAATCTTGGGAAGATTGAAGAGCAAAAGACAAAGAGAAGAACAAACATAAAATGAGTCTGATCATGGAGATCAAGGATTGGCTTTGCCGACCTCTGGGCCATTAATACAAAAATCCCCATTGGTCATTTGTTCAACTACAATAGAAACAACTTCCCCAACCCATCTCACTTTTGGAGATACAATTTCAAGGCCGTGGCAAACTCTCATTGAAGCTAATAAAAGAGAAAAAAGAGAGAGGTTTGAACATACCCGATGTGTTGTGCATTTTACTGAGGCTTATGTAAACAAAGAGAAGGTTAAAGAGCTCAATAAACTATCCACCACTGAGGCTTGGAACAGTTGATGGAACACGATCAAGAGGTAATATGCTATCTTATTCGAGTTGGAAACTACCTGTAAATCAAAATATTTTAACCGATATATTGTATCAAGCAAAATATCTACACTGTAAATTTAAGAGGCAATGTGATTAGTTGATCAAGTTAGGATTTGAAGTCCCTGCCCTAAAGAATGAATTCCAAAAAAAGATGGAGACTTTGAAGGCCCAATTTGAAGAAAGAGAAAAAAATGATTTCACTAGAAGGAAAGCTTGAAGCAAAGGGTGAAAGAATTAAAAAAGGATCTATAGGGTCTTGAAGAGGTCGAGAAATAAATTTCCCACTTTGATAATATGATAATAGAGAAAGACAAGATAATAGCTAAACAAAAGCTTATGACTGATTAGTTGAAGGCCGAACACCAAATCAAGTATGACGATGGGTCTTTTCTTGGGTTTGAACGTGCTTTAAAAGTGGCACTGGAGAAGTACCCACAACTAGACCTCTCAAGTTAGGATGTTATAATCTAATTTTGAAGGACTATAGTTGACTTTATATTATGTTGGTAACAAATGTCCACATGAATTTAAAAACAAACTGTCAAAAAGCTTGATATCTTGAACTCGAACCATAATAGGAGTTATAATGTCTTGTGCTCGGGCCACAATAAGGGCAAAAAATAGCTAAAAATCAAGCACGAAAAATGCCAAAATTCATAAGATTAGGCTACAAATGAAGGTAAAAACAATTAAGATTAAGCTATAATTAAGGACCAAAATGATCATGCTACAGTCGAGGGCCAAAATAACTAAGATTAGGTTGTAGTTGAGGGCCAAAATATCTAAGATTGGGTTGTAATTGAAGGCTAAAATAATTAAGATCGAGCTGCAGTTGAGAGCCAAAATAATTAAGACTGGGCTGAAGTTGAGGGCCAAAATAATTGAGATTGAGCTACAGTTGAGGGCCAAAATAATTAAGATCAGGCTGCGGTTGAGGGCAAAAATTTTTATAATATAAGCCATAAAGAGGCTATTGGGATAAAATCAAATAAATAAAATAAGATAAATTTAATAGTAAATATAAAATTACTTAGTAGCTGGAAAGAGTAGTGAGGTTAGCTCAAACATAATTTCTATGAATCATCTCTACATTCCAATGTTTTTTGACCTTATGCCCATCCACACTTTTGAGCTAATAAATTCTCGGATGCACCATTTTGATAATCTTGTAGGCTTTTTTAACTTGGCTCCAGGACTTTTGTCCTTAGGGAGCATTATGTTAAGTGTAATTTTTTCTAAGTATAAGGTCTCCCTCAATGAAACTTCTAGCTCGTACAGTCTGATTATAATAACGGGTAGCTTGTTGTTGATAAACTGCTACCTGAATTTAGGGTCAAGGTTAGCAAACAAAATCTGCTGGTTTTCATCTTTTGAAAAATTTTATGCACGATAAATGGGAAGTCTATTCTCCATTGGAATGACAACTTTATGACCAAAGGCTAGGGAAAAAAGGGCTTCTTCTGTAGTTATTTTGCTGGTCATTCGATAGGCCAAGAGTACTTTGTGAAGCTTGTTAACCCAAGCTCCTTTATGCGCTCCAAGTCATGTTTTTAGGGCCTTCTGTTTTACCTTGTTAATGGCTTTTACTTGGCCATTAGTCTTCGGTTGTGCTAATAAGGCAAATCAAAGATCGATATTAAGGTCGATATAGAGACTCTTGAATTCCGAGTTATCAAATTATTTTTGCGCGTGAGTCCATAGAAGAGATGGGTTACTTCTAAAATGAGAGAAATTCTAAAATACCTCGGATGTACTACAACTAATTGATGCATGAATGACATGTGTAATTGAATTTAATACAACCACCACTTGGATGATAGTGATTTAAAATAAATGCACACATGTCATGTCATCATTGCTTGTTGTATGGGTGACATGGTACCTCAGATGTATTTTAAAATTTCTCTTAAAATGATCGTGATGTATTAATATCAATCAGATACCGAAAGCAATGATTATGATATTATAAGTACACTGGGCTCCGGGCTTTTGCCGTGAAAATTGTATTGGTTGACTAAGGGTTTGGGTTGCATTGGCTTCCCAAATCATCTATTTTAAGATAGATTTTAAAAAAATCAATTTTATAAAATGAAAGGAAATCATAATAAACAAAATAATAAATGTTACTATCATTATCTATATTTTTCGTATTTTACAAATAATGAAAATATTTTGTTTCATGTTGAACTGTTACAATAACAGAAAGCTTTAGTGTAAATAGGTTAGTGGATAATAAGTAACTTACTAAAATGGGAAAATGCCGCCAGCACTAACTGTTTCGATAACGGCACATCACCAGCACCGGCGAAAAAGTTTCTCATTGAAGCAAAATACTGACCATTGAATACAAAATTCTCTGATCTCTACGTATAACCATGTCGGCCAAACCATCAAAGGAGGTATGAAAATAACGCAAAATCACATAAATTGTGGTGGCCTATACAACACCGCCGCTAATCGACAACGCAATATGCCAAACCCCAGCCCAAAACATCCTTCATAGACGCTGGGCCCTATCATGTCTCATTCTCTTATTTTATATTTTAAAGAATTTTTAGTTATTATGAGCTCCATTCCTATATATATCAAAAGGATCTTGTTACAAATTTATAAGTGTAGAGGATTTCAATTCGTAAAAGTTTACTGTTGCTTGGAGTCTCCCCAAGTAGCGCCTTAAACGAGTGAATTTGTAATCTTTCTTCTTTAATTAAAAAAAAAAAGTCATGATATTGTCTCATAGATTTCTTTTTTTTTTTTCAGAGCAAAAAGATTACGAATTCACCCATTTAAAACTATACTTGGGGAGATTTCAAGCATCCTCAAATAAATTTTTATGAATTGACACAGAAGAATTGTTCCACCAGTTATAAGCATTAAGACTTAACTCCAAATTAACAAAATTGTCTGCCACTGAATTGCCCTCTTTGTAGATGTGTGAACTAGTAAAGTGCATTCCATGATTAAGTTTAAACAACTCAACAATCTGATTCGTAGATGTCATGTCGGCTTGAATTTGGTACTTTAAGATAAGCTAAAACTGAAGACGAGTTACCAAATAAAATTCCATCCTTTTGTAACTGCAAACTCAATAGCCTTTAAAATGATATATCTCTTTGCATAGAAAGATGTTTGATGGCCAAGCGACTGCACAAAACAACCTCGAAAAGCACCAATGGAACCACCCAAGCGACTTCACAAAATAGCCTAAAAAAGCACCATTGAAACCACCCAAGCGATTGCGCAAAACAACCTCGAAAAGCACCATTGAAACCACGAAACCCGGCACCACAAGCTGCAAGACCTAGGTTTCTCTTCGCCAAACCGTCTGTGTTAACTTTGATCTAAGGAGCTCTTGGTGAATGCCAAAAGATAGTGATTATAGATGAGGATAAATGCCTGGCACAAGATAAATGCAAAGTGGAATAAGTAGGCCAAGATGCATCAGCACTTTGTGGATTAACCACTCCAAGAAATGGCAATGATCGATTCCGAAATCGAAGACAATTTCGTGCCTCCCCCATATAGTAAATTGCAACAAGGTAACAAACTCTCCATAAATAAGAAACATGGCCGGTGAAGGTTGTCTCAAAAATCAAATTTCTTAGAACACGAACATCTACCAATGTTGGAAAATGGCGATGAGAAAGGGGCCAATTCAAGCCCAAAGTTGCTGCACACATGAGCTTTCAAGAATTAAGTGGGCTGCTGCTTCATCACTGGAACCACAAAGTAATTAAGCAAGCAAAGATTATCATCAGTGGCCAAACTATTATTGAATAGACGGTAGGCAAGTATAGAGAACTTCGATGGAAAGTAGCGATCCCATAACAACTTATATAAAGGCTGCAAAGGCTGATCATCCGTAAAAAAAAAAGGCTTAAGAATCAGACTAACTCAAACAACTATTACAGGAATGCATCCAAACTAGTTTATTTGATAAAGAGTTAATGGGAAGATGGGCAATCACTACTTCATGAAAGAATTGAGGGAGCAATGTGGCGAAATGTGTAAAAACACACCATGAACTTTTATTTATCAAGCTATCAACAGACAATAGCAGCAAGTGTAAACTAAAACCATCAGTATTCACTAAATCTAGAATAGATTGACTCTGCCATGCATCTTTCCATCAATTAATAAAGTAGCCATTACCAACTTGCCATCTATAACCTGCCACCAAAGAAGGCATTACTCAAACTATGCCAAACAGAATTGGAAGCAGCAATAAATCATACAGTCTTTAATAAAGCAACATGATTCCGATGAAAAAGATTGCGAATACCCAAACCGCCTTCTTCCATAGGCACAAGCACCTGAGACCACACAACCGTCACAAGTTTTCTAGAATCACAAGTGCCTGACCACAAAAAATCGCGAACCTATGCATAAAGGCAATGGAGCAGAGAAGAGGCCATAAATAAACCATAAATTCATAGAATTGAATAATGTAGGGTGTTGTGTGTCACGAGTAGGGTATTTTCTGGAGGCTATAACTTGGCCTATAAGTGCCCCTTTTTCAGTGTATAATATACAATTTCAAAGCTTGCGACGAGGCGAACAAAAATTAGAACATTTAAGTTATTTTGCCTGTGGTCGAGCCATAAATTGTGCTTCTTTCCTGGCTATTTTTTAGTTTTAAGAATTTTTTCCTATTTTTCCTAATTCTTCTAGAATTTTTATCTTTTTGTCTACAACTCGAATTTAAGTGCCATTTTTTTTAATTTTATTATTTTTATTAGAAGAATTTAATTATTATATTATATTTCAAATTTGCTTATTTTTGTAAATTCACGATATTTAGACTTATTATAAAAGGGGGTTTAAACCCTAATTTTATTCATTCAAACTTTCAATAAGATTTATCACTATTTATAAATCTAGTTTCTTTTTTCAGCAAACTCAATAACATTTCTATTTCGTCAGTTGGTATCTGAGCAAGTTTGTTTGTCATCGTGGTACGACAACACGAACAAAAGAACAACCGTCCCAAAGACGTTGATCAAGGGATACAGACAATGTCCGTGGAGACTATTAGACAGATGGTCATAGAAGCGGTCTTGCAAGTCACAGGGAATTCATGCAACCCGAGAATGACAGTAATAGAGCACGTAATCGAGGGTTTCACACTTTCCATGAATAATATAGAGAGATAACAATGACAAAGAGTTAATCACGAGAGGGTTGTTGAAGGAGTCAATCAAGATGAACAATCTTGGGATTATCACCATGAAGAGGTTCGACAGGGTTTCAATCACGAAGTAATACCTCAGAACCTAGAACTAGTAAGGCGAGTGCAGCTGCGCGTTCGTGAAGAGTTAGGAAATGATTCGAAAGAAGAAGACGCTGATGATTATAATATGAGGCGTTAGAAGGGTTCAAATTAAAAGATTAATATTGATATTGTAGATTTTTATGGTGGGATACATGTTGAAGAATTTTTAGACTGGATATTGAATGTAGGAAATTTCTTCCAATATATAGAGATTCTCTAGGATAAGCAGATTAAACTTAAGGCATTTAAGTTGAAGGGTGTAGCATCTGCATGGTGGCAAAACGTCCAAAATCGAAGAAGAGTTGCGAGAAAGCCATTGATTAAATCGTGGCCTAGAATGCAGAGGATGATGAAAGAGTATTTTCTGCCAGCAGATTATCAGTTGTAAATGGAAGTGAAATATAAGAATTGAGGTAAGGAAATCACAGCATTGATGAATATATGAAGGCATTTTATTGGCTGCATACAAGAAATAATATGGATCAACCAGAGTTTCAGGCAGTTACAAAATATCTTGGCATGTTGAAGCAAGAACTGCAAGATAAAATTGTAAACACAATTTAAGATATGGGTACAGAGGTTGCTAGGGTAAAGAAGTTGGAAGAATGAAAGCAACGTGCTATTTCTATGGTTTAACTAAGGACTGGTGGCAATATAGACTAAATAATGTTGGGGTTGAAAACAAGCAAAAAATATGGGCTGGTAGTAATCAAGAGCAACAACCAGCGCAGTGGCAGTTAAGGCAGCAACCGCTTTGATAGCAGTAGCCACCTAGACAAAAAATTAATCCATATGCAAAGTCCATGCTGAATAAGTGTTTGAAGTGTGGAGGACCAAGGCATACATCAAATGATTGTCGTCTTAAAAATTTAAACTTGGTAGAAGCGGAAGCCGGCGATGCAGAGGTGAATAATGTTTTTAAGGATGGGGATGACGAGGAGGTCTTGGAATTGGAAGCCTATGATGGAGAGTTTCTGAACTTTATTGTGCAGAAGATTGTTTTGGCACTGAGGTTTGAAGAGGATAACCAACGCAATAAGATTTTCAGAATACGTGGCACTATCAATGATAAGGTGTGTAACATGATAATTGATAGTGGGAGTAATGAGAACATAGTTTTGAAGGAACTGGTTGATGTGATACGACTTTCAACAGACATCTTGCACCCTACAGAATATGATGGATAAAAAATGAGACAAAAAATGAGTGACAGAAAAGTGTCATGTTCATTTCTCCGTTAGGAAAATTTATAAGAGTAATTGTTGGGTATAAATACTAATGTTATTAGTATCAATGTGTAAGTGTACACAACAAGTAATATAATAATAAGTATTCAAGATTGTCTCCACAGAGATTGATGTTATCAGACTTGCTACAACAATTTTAACAGTGTAGATTTTGTTTTAAATTAAAATAAAACAATTAATGAAACTAATATACTAATTAAAATAAAAACGCAATAAATAAAATGCAACAATGTAAATTATCACGTTAAACTCAAGGATAAAACTAATGGGAATATAGAGTAGTTGAGTGAATAAACTTTCTTAATGGTTTTGACTATTTTCTAATGGTTGGCTCGGTTGCTGCAGTATCTGCTACAACACTAGGCAGAATTCTTATGCATCCTCAGCCGTCGCATGTTGGATATCTTATATTTATATGCAACCTAACAGTGATCAATTGTTATGCCAACATAAGATATAACATTACAAGCTTATGTTCTATTTACCCGACAAGGTGAATCCCTATGTCTAGTTCATCAATAATATTAAATCAAGCATGGCCCTTTTGGGACTCAAGTAAAACTCAATCCAGGAAACCCAATTTAAGATCAAATATTGCTTTGATATGTTCCACTAAGATAGGTTTTTTTGTGGCTCTTCCTTAGTTAGTATCAATAAATGGGTAATCAACCAAAATAATGAATAAAAATAAATTCTATCAAAATAAAATGCTACAACAAACATGCAGCAACTCATATTTTCAGTCAATAAACCATCAAGATTATTTATCACTCAACTAAAAATAAATTTAGTTCATGATTTGCAAAAGAAAAATAAAGAACAAGGTTTCGGCCATGAAACACATCCCCATGAATAAAAAAAAGAAAAAGAAAACAAGAGAAGAATAAGAAGGACTGAGCTCCCAATTGATCTCTGCAATTTCTCCTCTTGTGCAGCCATTGATCTCTCTCTTGAATCTTATTTTTCTTTTGTTTCTTTGTGTTTTTCTCCTTGGGTGACGACCCTCTCTTTTCCTTATGATGTGTGCTTCTTTTATAGTTGAAAATTAGGGTAAACGGAAGCTTAGGTGGCGCATAAGTCAGATTTGGAAACTATAGATCGCAATTCTGCAATTATCCCACACATAATTTTCTCTGTCGTTGTTCCAGGATTGCTACAACAATAGCTATAGCAACTGCACTGTTCCAGATTTGTTTCAATTCTTTTGTAGCCAAGTTCTTTTCTATCTTTTGCAAGCCTATTCCATCAGCATTCCTTCCTTGAAATTTGGACTTCCAGACACCTACAATTATGCATATGATTTAGCACACAAATTATTCTAAATAAAAAAAATTATTACGAATAAACTAAGATGAATGTTTATGCAAAATATAACAAAAATGCAATGAAAACACATTATTTACTCTCTAAGTATTATTGATTTAAGTCTAAAAGTGCCATGATAATTCTTATTTTATAGAGTTATCAGTAATGTGGTATGCGATGTAGTAGATCTAGATGTGTGCCATCTATTATTGGGTAGTTTAATATGGATACAATACACATAAGAATCTTAAGGTTGGAGGGAAATGTTTTTTGACTATTGTGAAATAACATCTAGAAGAAGATTGTGATGGTTGTAAGAAGGTGCAAAAGGAAGACGAGTTCGAGGTGAAATCTATTCCTAAAAATGTTCAACCATTGTTAGTTGAATTTGCTGACATTATATCATTAGATATGCCCGATGAGTTGCTGCCTTTGTGAGATATTCAATATCATTTAGACCTATTCCCTAGTGCAAGTTTACCTAACTTGCCTCTTTATTGCATGAGTCCTCATGAGCATGCAATTTTACAAGGATAAGTTGATGAATTATTGCGAAAGAGATTCATTCGTGAAAGCACGAGTCCATGTATTATAGCAACCTTGTTGGTGCCAAAGATGGACAAGAGTTGGCGTATGTGTGTGGACAGAAAAGGGATTAATCAGATTGCAATTAAGTATTGTTTTTGTATGCACTATATTAGTTAGATAGTGCCCTAATTTTCTTGAAGATAGACTTGCGCAATGGGTATCATCAGATTCAGATTAAACCTGAAGATGAGTAGAAAATAGCGTTCAAGATAAAGGAAGGGTTGTATGAGTGGTTGGTGATGCCATTCAAATTGTCAAACGCACCAAGTACTTTTTTAAGCTTAATAAACCAAGTTCTTAAGCCCTTTTCTTGTAAATTTGTTACGGTATATTTTGATGATATTTTGGTGTATTCCATCGATATGATGACACATTTTACACATTTAAGAATGGTTTTGGAGGTGTTGCGGAATAATAAACTTTACATTAATTTGAAGAAGTGTAGCTTTCTGCAAAATAATGTAGAGTTTTTGGGTTTTATAGTTGGTGCAGATAGGATTCGAGCAATAGACTCAAAGATATAAGCCATTAGAGAATGGCCAACACCTAAGAATTAGATGAAATTACGAGTTTTCATGGGTTGGCAACGTTTTATAAGAGGTTGATTTGAGGGTTAAGCATTATAGCCGTAACTATTACGGAGTGCTTGGAGAAAAATAAGTTCAAATGAGAAAATGATGAAGATGTGAGCTTTGCTTTGCTTAAGAAGAAGTTGTCTACCTTTTTTATGTTAGCCTTGCCAAAGTTTGACAAGCTGTTTGAGGTTAAATATAATGCTTTTGGCAAGGGAATTAAGGCTGTTCTTTCCCAAGAGGGTTGACCAATTGAGTACACAAGTGGGAAGTTAAATGAAGCATGGCATAAGTGGTCTATCTACGACCAAGAGTTTTATGCCATCTTTAGGACATTCAAGACGTCAGTATATGACTTGATTCAGAAGGAGTTCATGCTCTATAGCGAGCATCAAGCATTGAAGTACTTTAACAATTAGTAGAACCTGAGTAGGTGCATGCGAGATAGGTGAGTTATATATAGACGTTTACTTTTTTTCTTAAGCACAAGACTGGGCAGTGGAAGAAAATGGCAGACGCGCTAAGTAGGCGAGAAACTTTACTGGTAACTCTACTCAATAAAGTTATTAGTTTTGAGTGCTTGAAAGAATTGTACGCTGAAGACGAGGATTTTACATATATTTAGGATCACTACAACAATCATCATAATGCAGAGATTTCTTTATTCAGGATGGGTATTTATTTAAGGCCAACCAGTTATGTGCGCCTTGAAGTTCTTTAAAGAAACAAATTATCCTGAATTGCATAAAGAAGAATTGGGCTGATATCTTGGACGAAATAAGACCAAGGCACTTGTAGAGGAGCGTTATTATTGGTCGTAGTTAGACAGAGATGTGTGAAAAATTATGCGGGGGTGTCGAGTTTGCCAAGAAAATAAGAGGCACTCACAAAATATAGGTTTATACATGTCTTTACCTATTGTAAAAAAATATTTGGTTGGATCTGTCCATGGATTTTGTGTTAGGATGGCCGTGCACAAGGACGAGTCAAGATAATGCATCTTATTCCAAAGACCATTACTTCTAATCAAGATGAAAAGTTCATCAGCAAGTTCTGGAGACATTTTTGGGATAAGTTTGGTATACAGTTGCAGTTTAGTAGTGCTTTCCATCCACAGACAAATAGGTAGATGAAACTAGTCAATTGAATTTTGGCAACATGTTGCGTTGTGTTTATGGTGACAAGTAATAAAACTGGGAAGCTGCCTTACCTGAGGTTAAGTTTTCTTACAATAGCACGGTGAATCGATCTACTAGCAAGACCCCTTTTGAGATTGTCTACACTTGTCTATAACGCCAGGTTTGTGACTTGGCTGTTACACCATTGGCAGTTGGAGCTGGAGAAAGCAAAGCTGCAGAAAATGTGGTAGAAAGGGCTCTGCGATTCATAACGAGACATGAGCTCACTTGGAAGCTGCCAATGCCAAATACAAGACTCAAGGGGACAAGCACCATTGTAAGAAAGTGTTTGCAGAAGGTGACTTGTTGATGGCATATCTGCGGTGGAGTTGTTTTCCTGACATTCGCACTAAATTGGAGAAGTGCAATATAGACCATTTCAAATGGCCCAGAAGATCAACAATAATGCTCATATGCATGTTCTAGTTACCGGATAATTGGAATATCTCTCACATGAAATGCTAGTTATGTAACCCAAGAGAGTGGTGAATTGGGTTTTTAAAACTTAAGCGAAGCAAATCATAGAAAAATTTAATCTAATGCCTTAATGAAATCGCAAACAATAAATTTAACAATACTCAAAAGTAAAAGAATAAGGGAGAGAGAGCAAACACAAATATTTTTACGTGGTTCAGCAATCTCCGCCTACGTCCACGCCTCCAAGCAAACCAAGTTTGAAGATTTCATTATCCAAGCCCCTCAAGACTTCAAGTTCTTACAATTGACTTCCAAGGTGTCAATGCTTTTACAATCAAGAGATTATCTTCCAATCTCTTCACCAAAGTATTTCTCATACTTGTACACTGACAAATTTGATGAGAAAATAAATATTACATCAATGAACTCTCTTTTAGAGTGGATGTACAATTGATAGCTCAATGAAGATTTAATCTATGATGATTTTCAAATTTGGAAGCTCAAAATATGTTGTTTAAATTTATTTGTGCTTGCTAGAGTCTTAAAATTGAAGTTGGAGTTGAGTTTTTATAGCTAATGCCCAAAAACTGGCCGTTATAGCCACATTCCAGCAAGCAAGCGGCTAGCCGCTTAATTTATATGGCTCCCCGCTTTAGAACAGTAAAGTTATCGTTAAATTTGAATTTTGATATAGTAATACTGTTCATAAAATTATATTTTTATCCAAAACGTTATGTAATTATACTATGGACCAACACGTCATAGAACTTTGCAAATAGGCCCAATTTCAGAATTTTTAAATAATACTTGTTATTCTCAAAAGTTTATGAAATTATGATACGACCCAATACATGATAATAGTTTTCAAAATAATCATTTTCAAAATTTAACACAATACTTATAAATTTCAAAGATTTCAAAACTTTTCCAATTTAGTCCAAATTTTGAAAATGTCAAGTTTTCCTCAGGCAGCTAGAAGCTAGCCCTCAGGCGATTAGCGGCTAGCCCTCAGGCGATTAGTCGCTAACTCTCTGTCCACTTAGGATATTTACACTCAATCACTCAAACTTTCATAAATTATAGTATGACCCAAAAATTTTAAATGTTTGCAAATAAGTCCAACTCCAGAATTCAAAACAATACTTATTAAAATCAAAGGTTGTAAAACCTTTTCATTTTAGTCCACATCTTGAAAAATAACTAATTTCATAGAATACTTGGCTTATAATTGTTAAACCTTTGGTTTATGAAAAGTGATGATTTATTAAACAAAATCTTAAGCTTCTCAAATACTAAACCATACATATATTAAATCATATTGGCTTTACAAGAATTGATGGGATAATGAGTATGTTGAGCTCCAAACTTTATTCTTGATCATGTCATTATCCGTTGAGTGTCTTGAACTTGATTTCACGTGATTCACTTCATCATAAATATTATCCTTTAAGAACTAGTGAAATGTGAAATACAATATTTATCAAATCACTTAAGACACATGTTTGTTATCATCAAAATTACAATATATGTAGCCCTTTAGGCTAACAATCTCCCCCTTCTTGATGACGACAAACATCTCATGTATTTTGACATTTATACTCCCCCTTAATACATGGCATACATGACTTAACAAATAAATCAATTTTAAGAACAAAACTCCCCCAACTCCCCTTGAATATATGATTTATAAAAATTTGGAAGCTCCCCCTTAATGTTTATACACAAAGACCTCAAGATCAAAATATGTATTACCTGTCTACGAATTAAAAAAAAATGTCTCATCCCCCTTCATCATCAAAATTACTATAAATCGATGCTCATACCAAAAAACATATAAAAATTAAGCATGCAATTAATCCAAAGAGTTGTAGCATTCCAAGAATCTAGAAATCATCAACCAAACATAAAAATCCAAATACCAAATAACAAGCATCCTCAATCCACAATCAAAGTAACAATGCATGTAAAGATGTAGTCCAAAATAACAGGTGACTGAAATTAAAACAGAGCACTATGGAGATGGTGGATGTGATAAAGAGGACGGTGGTGGAAACCCAGAAGTAGCAAAAAATTGTTGCTGGCCATCAATAAGCTGCTGTTGTTGCGCAAAGAGACGATGTTGTTGATCAAATAAACGCTGCTGCTGCTCAAAGAGACGTTGTTGCTCCGAAATGGACTGAATTTGAAAGGTTGCAAACTGAGACTGAAGTTGGCTTTGCTGCTCGGAAAGAGAATGCACTTCAGTTAATAGCTGCTGCATCGGATCCTCAAGGTCGGCTGAAGTAGAGTGGGAAGGACCCTCTAAAGGTGTAGGATGTGAGCGCTATGGAGCATTGAGATCAGGGAGCTTATCCAGTGGAAGAACATCATTAAAGAACCGATGACCTGTAGGAGCGAGTTCTGTACCCTTGTTTTTGTAGCTTTGGTCTTTATGCCATTGATCTTCCTCCCATAGAAACCCCAAATTTTTTATAGCTTCGTCTCTTAATTCCTCGACATAAAGTTATCAAGAAATCCTTTTCGAAGAGGTAGTTGTGGAAAATTGGTCAGTATGAACTCCAGATTATCTCCATGATCTTCCTTGCGCTTCTTGGCCACATGTTTGCCCTTGGATTTTTCACCACCAACCATTGTTGAAAAATAAGAACAAGCTTAATTACCAAATTTCAGATTTGTAGGATTTTTGAGTAAAATGGATGTTTTTAAACTAATAAAATTAATCATAGAGATGATTTAAGACAATATATGATGTTGATTGGATAAAAAATGAATTAAAGATAGTTTAAAAATGAAGAGAGAGAAACATGTAGAGTTAGGTTTTTTATTTTTGGATTTTTGTAGAGAGATGATGAAATGATGTTTTGAGAGTCAAAAATGAAGGATAGATGAATGATGACTTGAATGAGTGATTTTGTCAAGAAAATGAGTGAAAGATGAAGAAATTTGAGAGAGAAATGGAGAAGAACTATTCACACACTAGAGAGAGAAGAACGAATGAAGAAGGAATGAAGAAGAAATGAAGAAGAAGAGGGAAATAAGCATGAACTCGTGACCAAGCGGCTAGCCGCATTATATTCTGCCTTCTGCACTATGTTTGCTTTCTGGCTAATTTTGATCAATCCCGAGGTCATTTCGTGATCTCGAAACATCTGAAAAGCCATTTCAATGCATGAATTATAATTATAAACATTCAAAAGATGATTAATTCAAACATATAATTCATCCATCATGCATATATTTTATGCAATCATGAAACATATAAGTATGCAAAAATTAATAAATCAAGGGAAAATATCCACCGTCCACCCGTTTTTTCTAACTTTTTCAAAAATACACAATTCTTTTTTTTTTTTGGCTGAAATCCACCTAAAGTTACATTTTATTTTACTTTTCCACTTTCATTTGGAATCCGTTAAAAAAACTAACAGAAACTTAAAAAAATGACAATTTTACCCCCCAAAACGAAAATAACAATTTCACCCTAAAAATTACCAAAAATAATCAAATTAAATTGAAATATTTTCCCCATCGGTTAATAAAGAAAGTAAAATTATCATTAAATATGATTATTTTTAGTATTTTTTAAGGTGAAATTGTAATTTTCGTTTTGGGGGTAAAATGGTCATTTTTTTAAGTTTCCGTTAGTTTTCTTAACGGATTCCAAACGAAAATGGAAAAGTGAAATAAAATGTAACTTTAGGTGGATTCCAGCAAAAAAAAAAAATTGTGTATTTTTGAAAAAGTTGGAAAAAACGGGTGGACAGTGGATATTTCCCCATAAATCAAACACATCACTTATCTATCATGCTTAAACACTTCATAAACATCAACAATCACCAATCAATCAATTTTAATAGACTTAATAGGATGATTAGAGATATTAATGCAAAAATTTCGTCATCCTAAGTTTATGCCGAATTTTTAAAAATTGTTTTTCGCAAAGAGATTTTTATCATCCTAGATTCTTCTAGGATTTTTATCTTTTTTTTTTTCTAGAACTAGGATTTGAGTGTCGTTTGTTTTCCTTTTCTCATTTTGATTAGGAGAATTATCATATTATATTTCATATTTGTCTATTCTGGAAAATTCGCAATATTTAGCCTTGTTATAAAAGGGGCTCTAAACTCTAGTTTTATTTATTTGGACTTTCAATACAATTTATCATTATTCAAAAACCTAGTTTCTTCTTTCTGCAAACTCAATAATGTTTCTGTTTTGTCATTGAATCCAAAGAATTGGCATTATAATATATATTTGATATTAGATATATGTGCATTATATATATGATATTATTTTATATCATATAATAAAAGTGACGATACAACTACAAATTATTTTGTACAAACCTTTGACTTTGCATCACATGATGAGTAGCTAATAATTAAGATATGAATAGCCCAAATAGTTTATTTTTATTATTCTGTATTATTAATCAATCAATCGGTTTGCGGAAAAAAAATTTATACAAAACTGTATAGTTCTAATATTACTATTGTAATATCCTTGAACTAATCAGATCTCAAAGATCATATCACGAGTGATACGAACCATTTAGCATGATTTTGAAATACGTGAATTAGCCACATTTAATTATCCTAATATGCCACATCCTAATTACAAAATCGAATGTTTTATTTCCTTAGTTGTATTGTAGGTTTAAATATGCTTTGTAGATCTCTAGAAGATGATATCGATTTGCGAGCTAAGTCTTGATATTTATAGGTGCATGGAAACCTGCAAACTATCTCTATTACAAGAACATTGGTTTTTTGTTACGATACTTTTGGCAATGAAAAAATTTCATCACAATAAGTGCTTTTTAGCAAGGAAAAAATGTTTCGTTGCAAAATTGTTTGTTGGGGAAAGGAAAAGTTACTTATCACTTTTTATGACAAAAATTCATCACTAAAGACTTGATATGGTGAGCAAAATATTATTCCGCCACCAAAAAATTTAGCCCCAAAAAAACGTGTTGGCGCCTAAAGTTTTAGCGACCAAGAATATACATTTTGCAACTAATAATTTCATTGTTAAAAGTCATATTTAGTGACCACTGTATGTGATTTAGCGATGATATATTTTGTCGCTAAAAGAATATTTTAGCGGCGCACATTTTTTAGTCGCCAAAACTTGTTTTCAGTGACAAAATATTACATCGCAAAAACATGTTTTAGTGACAAATATATTTTTGGTCACCAAAAACTGTTTTCAGCGGCCAAAAATGTTTTCGTCGCTAAAAAATGTTTTTGCAATGAAAAATATTCCGTCGCCAAAACTAGGGCTGGGCAAGCGGTTCAATTTTTGAAACTGAATTGTTTGAAATTATAAGAACGATCGGTTTACACTCAGTTCGGTTCAAAACCGAATCAAACCAAAAAATTGATCGGTTCAATCCAATTATTTACAAATTATTTTAATGAAAAATTTAAAAGGCCAAATCTCAAATTCCCTTTTTTGAAATCTTAATTTCGTAACCCTAATTCTTAAACATAAAGTCCAAAATCTAGCTATCATTGGTGATTTGGTGTCTCCATCACCGAATCGGTGACTCGCGGCCTCTCTCTGAGTTTCTTGCTTCACAGCCAGCAGTGGCACAACCCTTCTAGCGTGGTGACACCGTCATGAACTCAGTCTCTTACGGCTTCACGACCTTGATCTCTCACGCATTCACGAACTTGGTCCCTCACGGTTAGCGATCGGCGCTCGTTAACCTGTCAGCCCTTCAACCGTCTGTCATCTTCAGTCTTCGGGCCTCACAATTCTAACTGCCACTTGTCTTCTCTTATCACTCACAATTCTACAACTTTTGGTTAATGTTTTATTGGTTTTGATTTTTTAATAGTTTTCACAGTTTATATAGACAAAAAATTTATTGTTATTTGCTAATTTTTTCCATAGAGAAGCGGAGGATAGCCGATTCCAAAGTTGGGGCAAATTTCTACTCAACACTTGCAACTATTAGCGAGAGTATTAGAGAGAAAATTTCAAGTGAGCTTTTATAGTGTTACACATAAATCATTCTTCTCTCTTCTCTCTCTCATTTTTTTCTTCTCCATAAAAAGCTATTGTCGCCTCTATTTATTCTTATTAATACAACCATGCTTTCAAAACCTAAATTTCATGGCAAATTTCATCCAAGTCCAAAGCTTAGTAATAATTGCAAATCAAGCAAACCTATTTGGAGTTTGGGCATTTTGGTCCACTAAAATGAGGTGGACTCTACAAATCTCCCCCTCCACCTCATTTGAGAGACACCACCAAGCTCACTCTTTGCATACAGCTTTTTAGTTTCTCCTTGAGTAATGTCTTTGTCATTATATCTGACTCATTCTCTGTTGTGTGAATCTTTTCTAGCTGCAACTGTTTCTTTTCAAGCATGTCTCGTATTTAATGATACCTCACATCAATATGTTTGGATTTCGACTGGTATGTCAATTTTTTTGCCAAGTGAATAGCACTTTGACTGTCACAGTACACAACAAAGCTGTCTTGCTTCACATCTAACTCTTGTAGGAAATTCTTTATCAATAAGGTTTATTTGCAACCTTCAGTAATTACAATATACTCTGCTTTTGTAGTAGACAAGGCAACACACTACTGAAGTATGGACTGCCATGAGATTGTTCCCCCTGTAAAGGTGAGCAAATATCCTGATAGGGATTTTTTGGAATCAATATCTCCTGTTATATCTGCATTGTGTACACTTGTAACATAGGTTTGTCACAACCACAACATAACCATGCCTTGGAAGTGCCTCTAAGATATCTAAGAATCTATTTTACCATTGTCCAGTTCTCTTTGCGTAGATTGAAGTGAAACCAGCTAACTACACTAACTGCATGAGCAATATCTAGTCTTGTATAAACCATGGCGTACATCAGACTACCAACTGTTGAAGCATAAGGAACTCCTCTCATCTCTTGCTTCTCTTTCTCGCTTGTAGGACAATGCTCATAACTAAGCTTTAAATGGCCCACAAGTGGAGAACAAATAGATTTTGCCTTGCTCATGTTAAATCTTTCAAGAACCCTTTCAACATATGCTTCTTGAAATAACTATAACTTCCTAGATTTTCTATTGCGGGAAATCTTCATGCCAAGAATCTGTTTTGCCGATCCCAAGTCCTTTATTGCAAAAGACTTGCTAAGCTCTTTCTTTAAATTATCAATCTTACTAGCATCCTGGCCAACAATCAACATGTCATCCACATAAAGAAAAAAGAATGATGAAATCATTATCACCAAACTTCTTAAAAAAAAAAAACACACACACACACACAATGATTACATATTGTTTTGTTAAAACAATGATTCTCCATGAAAGAATCAATCTTCTTGTGCCACTGTCTCGTTGCCTGTTTCAACCCACACAAACTTTTCTTTAACTTGCACACAAGTTCTTCTTTACCTTTAACATTGAATCCTTCAGATTACTCCATGTATATTTCCCCTTTTAAGTCATCATGTAAGAAAGCGGTCTTTACATTAAGTTGCTCAATATCTGAATTCAGGCTGGCTAGTAATCCCAGAACAACTCGAATAGAAGACATTTTCACTACAAGAGAAAATATCTCTTCAAAATCAATACCTTTCTTTTGACCGAAACCCTTTACAACCAATCTAGCCTTGTATTGTTGTGAGTTTTTTTTCAGTCTTTAACTTATAAACCCATTTGTTCTTTAGTGCCATTTTTCCCTCAGGAAGCATTACTAAATCATAAGGGTGGTTCTCATTTGGGGATTTCATCTCCCCTTGCATGACTTTAACCCATTCATTTTTATACTAATGAGACATGGCTTCTTCAAAATATTCTGGCTCCCATCCATCTGTAAGCATCAAATATTCATGTGGAGGATATCTAGCGGAAAGTCGTTGTTCTCTAGTGGATCTTCTCAATTCTAGCTTAACTAGTGTGTAAGAGGTTCTCAATCCTATAATCTGTACCTAAATTCTTCATGCCCATAGTCTAAGAAAACACATTCCTTGGCTTTATTATCAAGCTTCAATCTTTCATCCTTAGGAATATGAATATATACTCTCTAACCAAACACTATTAAGTGTTTATAAGAAACATCTTTCCCAGTCCAAACTCTTTAGTACATCTAATCAAAAGAAAGAAAGGATTGTCTACCTTAACACATTTTAATTTCTTCATATCTTCTCTCAATATAATCATGTAAGAACTTAAATATATCAAGCACTTAGTCTTTAGATTTCAAAGTAAAAGAGTCACAAAATAAAGTGCACCTTCTGTTGATCTACTTTGCCTCATGCAAATATTAATGTAAATCAAATTAAGGATTTACGACTTCTTAAATGGAGAAAAGGTTTTAAAAGCTACTTTGTGTGTCTTTCCAGCTATGCAATTGTTGGTTGGTATGCTTATTGCTACTATAGGTTCAATGTGCAAGTGCACACAACGAGTAATATACTGATGACTATTCAGATCGTTTCCACATGCATTGATGTTATAGGATTTGCTACAGCAATCTTAATAGTTCAATTTCAATATAAATTTAAATAAAATAATTAATGAAACTGATGAACTAATTAAATTAAAAATGCAATAAGGAAAATTCTCAAGTCAAACATAAAGACAAACTCAATGGGAAATGAGTAATTGAGTGATTAACCTCACTTAATATTAATGATTGTTTTTCCAATTAAGATTTTATTGCTACAACATCTACTACAGCACTGGGCAGAATCCCTCATGCATCCTTAGCCTTCATCTGTTGGATATCTTATATCTAAATGTAACCTAGCAGTGACAAGTTGTTACGCTAACATTAGATATAACATTATGCGTTCTAGATTCTAATTGCCCTACAAGGTGAATCCCTATGTCTAGTTCTTTACTAATTTTAGATTAAGCATGACCTTATTAAAATCGATACTAACTCAACCTGGGAAACCCAATCTAAAACCATGTATCATCTTAATTTGTTCCACTAAGTCAAATCTTTTTTAGGCTCCTTCTTATCTAGTATCCACTAAATGGGTGGTTAATGAAAATAGGAAATTGCAATAAGTAAAATCAAGACAAAATGCTATAACAAATACAAAACAACACGCATATATCAGTCAAATAACATTAAACTTGTTTATCACTCAACCACAATAAAGTTTAGTTCATAATTTGCAGTAAAACAATAACAAAAATAGTTTTATCCATCAAATCCATTCCCATATATAAATAAAAACAAGAAAATAAGATAAGGAATTGAAGTCTGCTTAATCTTGCCTTTCCTTTTTTTCCCCTTGAATCCTTTATTGTAGCCCTCAAATCTCTCTTAGTTTCTATTTTCTCTTTATTTTCTCTGTTATTTTTCCTTGTGTGAGAACTCTCCCTTTTTTTCTTTTCATGTGTGCTCCTTTTATAACTTGGAATTAAGGCAACCCAAAGCATGTGGCGCGTATCTTCCATTTTTGGAAATCTCAAATCACAATCTTTTAGTTATCGTGAGCGAAATTCAGTTTGTTATTGCTACAAGATTGCTGCAGCAGCGACTACAATATGTTCACTGTTTCGGACTTGTTTTAATTCCTCTGTAGCCATGTTCTTTTGTCATCTTTACAAGTTTGTTGCAGGAGTATTCCATCTATAAAACTTGAGCTTTTTAGTCACCTACAATCATGCATATGATCTGAGCACTGAATGATCTAAAAAAATCAACTTATTAAAAATAAACTTAAATTGATGCTCAGACAAAATGTAACTAAAAATGTAATTAAAACACATCATTTACTCTATAAGTAATATTGATTTAAATCTAAAATGTCATAATAACTTTTATTTCATAGAGTTATTAGCAATGAACACAAGTCTTGAGGGATATACCTATGAAGCTGGGTACAAATCCTTTTCTGGCAAGAGTTTCTAACCCTTTCTCACCAAAGTGACCAAATCTTTTGTGTCATGTCTCAATTTCAGAATTTTTTACAGGCACATTCACATCTTCTTTTTTATCTTGAGCTGCTAACACATAGAGAGTATTTACTTTCCTCCCCTTAGCTAACACTGGGGAGCTTTTGATGAGCTTCCAATTTCCTTTACCAAATTGGTTAATATAACCATCATCATCAAGCTTGCCTATAGATATCAAATTAAGGCGAATATCCGGTACATGTCTAATATCTTTAAGCAACGGTTTACAACCAATCTTGGTCTTTAAGCAAATATCTTCTATGCCCACAATCTTGGATGGCCCCTCATTTCCCATCCGAACATGACCATAATCACTATTAACATCGGATGTGAAGTAATCACGATGTATAGTAACATAAAATGGAGCACACGAATCAATTACCCAATACTGGTATGATAAGTGAGATTTACATACCTCTCATCATAAAATATACTCGTATCACCATAAACTATGGCTGCAATGTTCTCTTTGTTATTTTTTTAACATCACTTTTTTCTTTCGCTTGTTCTCTTTTCCACAATTCACACTCCCTTTTAACATGACCCATTTTCTGACAATAAAAGCACTTCATGTTTTTCCTTTAGGACTTAGATCTTCCCCCGGGGTTATCATTGTTCTGCTAGCGGGAATTTCTGCTTTGACTTCTCCCCCGCCTTTCTTGCTTTTCGAAAACAAGTGCATTTAACTTTGAATGAACAGCTTCAACACTTTTTCTTCTAGATTCTTCATTCTGCAACCTATCTGTAATTATATCCAAGGATAATTTCCCATTTGGCGCTGAATTATTCACTGACACCACTAATATCTCCCAACTGTTAGGCAAAGAACTAAACAATAACAATACTTGCAACTCATCATCTAAAATAATTTTCATAGTAGTCAACTGATCAACCAAGCCCTGAAGCTCATTAGTGTATTCAGTTATATTGTGTCTCTCCTTGTATTTCAAGTTAAAAAGCCATTTCATCAGATTGGCTTTATTATATGCTATCGGCTACTTATAAATCGTCTATAATTTTCTCCAAAGAACATCAGCCCTGGATTCCTTCGCGACATAGTGGTACACACTCTGATCAATCCATGATCTAATAGTACCCACAACCTTTTAGTTTATTTGAACCCATTTTTTATCATCTAAATCAGCGGGTCTAGCTTTTTCGTCTTCAATGGGTTCATGTAAGTCTTTCATATACAACAAATCTTCCATCCTAGACCTCTAAATACCATAATTCCATGAATTTAATTTAATCATGCATGCCGAGGATTCCTCCATCTCAATCACACAAGAAATAAAACACACAACCTGACGCTCTGATACCACTATGTTGGGAAAGTACTCACACAAATAGTATCAAATTAAATGGAAATAAAAACTCTTTCCTTCTTTGTGTAATTAAAATAGGATGTGTACCATAAATAAATAGGCAAAAAATAATCTAACACAATCCAAAACAATGAACCAACCATAAGAGATATAGATTTTTACGTGGAAAACCCAAAGCGGAAAAAACCACAGGATTATAATCCGATATAATCTTCCACTATATTAATGGGATTACAACACAAATTCTTCTCTATAAAATACTAGAGGCTAACAACATCAAGAATCTCAATATTCTTATGTTACAATAACAGTCTAATAATTATCTCTCTAGCAAGTAGGTATCTCAAATAACAGCCAATGAGAGGATAAAATAAAAATTAAGACTAGTAAGATTGGAGAGGGCAATACCAGGAATTTACCCTAAAAATTTGGGAGGAAACGAAGTTAATTTCACCCTTCAATCGTCCAATCAAAAATTGAAATCCAAGCCCCCAAATATAATATTGTGTCATTGTTCTATTTTCTCTCTCTTGTCTTTTTCTTCTCCACAAAAAGCTCTGCCGCCTCCACTTATTCTTATTTATATAGCCACATTTTCAAAACTTAAGTTTCATGGCAAATTTCCTCCAAGTCCAAAGCTTAATAATAATTTCAAACCAAACAAACTATTTGGACTTTGGACATTTTGGTCCACTAAAATGAGATGGACCCTACAAATAATGTATAAAATTTGGATGTGACTTGAAGATCAACTTTTTAATGAATATCGAAACGGTGTTAATTAATTCATGAAAGCCACTGAGAAGTGTGCATAAGAGAATAATTACGTCCGTTGTTCATGTAAAAAGTGTTTGAATGCAATTATTAGACTGTTAAATGTTGCTTATGATCATTTACGCACACCAGAGATCTCACCTACCTATGATATATGGGTTTACCATGGTGAAAAACTTGAGCCTAGTTCACTTACAGTTAAGAAGGAGTTAGATATTGCAAACAATAGTAATATTGAGGATAAACATGATGACATATTAGATATTCTAAATGATTTACGGGGTCCACTGTCAGAGTTTGATGTAAAACACCTAATGTAGATGCAGACACATTTCCTTCTAAATTGTAGAATTCAAATACTTGTAAAGTTACTAGCTTGTTAAATGATGCTCATAAGATGCCTTTCCCTGGAGCACGACTATGATTATTAAGTTTTCTTGTCAGATTGATGCATATCAAAGTCCTTAATCAGTGGAGTAACAAATCAATGGATACGTTACTCAAATTGTTAATTCAATTCTTACTTAAGAGGACATAAATGGCAGGAAACTTGTATGATGTCAAAAGTATGTTGAAAGATTTAGGGCTGAGCTATGAAGTTATTCATGCTTGCAAGTATGATTGTATGTTGTTTTGGAAAGAAAATGAATCTCAGGATAAATGTCCAATATGTGGTGAATCGCGATATAAATCTTGCAATCAGGGGATAAGTGTACCGCAAAAGGTTTGACTAAGGAGCGAAAAAATATTACATTGTTTCAAATAACGCTGGCACCAAACTAACTTGGCTCCTCATCATAGTTTGTTGCGAAGTACCTTTGTGACTTACAATTTGTACTTGGATTTATGAAAGATAATAAAATTAACATTGTTCTTTTTAAATCTTGTATTTATTTGATTAATAGTAAAAAATAAAAATTTATTCAAATATTTAAAAACAACTGATGTAATAATATATATATAAATAATCTCCAAACATATTTAGCGATCAAAATTATATTGTAAAACACAAAAAAAAGGTTTTTAGCGACCAAATGATTTGGTCACTAAAATTATGTTTCTGCGAAGGAAGATAATGCCTAGTTGAAAACATTTTTGGCAACGACAAAAATTCATCGCAAAAAATGAATATTGCAATGTAAACCATTTGTCACCAAAACAATATCTCGCAACCAAAATTTTTCGTCGCAAAATATGGAATAATTTTCGTCGCCAAAATTATAATTTTCGCCACCAAAACTATATTTTGCAATGAAAATAATTTTGTAGCCAAAATTATATTTGGCAACAAAACTGTTTTCATCACCAAAACTGTTTTCGTCACCAAAACTATATTTTGCGACAAAACCAATTTCGTCGCCAAAATTATTTTTTACGATGAATCACAAAATGTAACCTTTCATCGTAAAAAGCATGTCTACTAACCAACATCTTTCGTCGCAAAGGATATGTTTTAGTAACAAAATTTTTTCATCGCAAATAGTTAGTTGCAAAAAAGATTTAGCAACGAAATAGTTTGCCACCAAAGACTTAATTTTAGCTACAAATTTGCCTTTTTGTGATGGACAGAGCAAAAAATTCATAGTTACATTTGACAATTTTGGTGACGTACTTTTCTTCATCGCTAAAGCCTTTAGCAACAAATTTGTATTTTCGTCGCCAATTACCTAACTCGATGGTGCTATTGTGACGATTTTGCGACAAAATTTTTTCATCGCTATAGCCTTTAGCAATTAAATTTTATAGTTTTTGGGAGATGCGCATCGAATGACGAGGCAAGTAGTGTTGTTCAATTTTGTCATTCTGAAGCATGTGGTGGCCACTTTTCTTCAAAGAAGACAACTGCAAAAATATTGCAATGTGGATTTTATTGGCCTATATTATTTAGAGATTCACATACATTTTGTAAAATATATAAGAATTGTCAAATTTTAGGGTCCATCTTAAAGCGAAACATGATGCCTTTAAACCCTGTCTTTGTCATTGAAATATTTGATTGTTAGGGAATTGATTTTATGGGGCCTTTTCTATCATTATTTGGATTTGTATATATTTCGGTTGCTATTGATTATGTTTTAAAATGGATTGAAGCAATCTCTTATCGGCATAGCAATCACACAACTGTAATCTATTTTTTAAAAGAAAATATTTTTCTTTACCACCATTTTATACGTCCATTATTGTTATTTAATTATGTATACTTTGAGAACGTTTAAAATTTAGAGTATAAATATACTTTTAATATATTTTTTCTTTAAAAGTGGTATCTTTTTGTACACATGTATTTTCAGTTCAAAATACTTAGAGAAATTTTCCAAAAACCATTCACACCATGACAAATGCAAATTGCCGAAATCCCAAAATTCTTTTTATAGATGTACAAGAAAGATGATGCATATCTTAAATTAGAGAAATCATATTGAACATTTTTTTATGCAAATCAAATAAGATTAATATATGTTTACATAAAAGTAAAATTAATTAATACAAATGAATTTATCTGTATGGTATTTTATATTAAATGATTTTGTGCAAATATCATATTTTCAAACTTCAACCACCATGAGTCCGTCTGTCAGAAATGAAAGAGCACCATAAAATCAAGGCTTTGTGGTCGTGCTTTGGAAAGATTTAAATGACCTACAAATGCATGGACCACACGTTTTCTTACACGGTAGTATAATTTGAACCATGTTTTATGCATATGGACAAGCAAGAGTTCGACGAAGATAAATCAACAACCACGGCCTACAGAGACAATAGCAAGGGCTGCTTATCTTTTTAAAGTTTATAGGTGGAATTTAAATCCTATTTTAACCAAATTTTCGCTATCCAATATGAACCGCTTAGTGGTTTTTTTCACCAGATTCAAATTCAGATTTAAATAAATAAAATTTATACTTGAAGGGAAATTAGGCTAAATTTAGGTATAAGCATGTTTTTATGACATTTGAGACAGAGGGTATAATTGCAGTGATCTAGAAGGCGAACTGAGGTCGTTTGAGAGATGAGTTGATGAGTTGGAATATTATGTATAGCTTAGTATGATTGTAGGAGTTAATTTAAAGAGTTAATGTGGGGAACTTAAAAGAGCTCAAAGGATATTGCTGACGAATTTGAGAATAACTCTAGAGAACTTATTCAAGGACTTCAATAGAGCTCGTAGGATAACTTAGGTGAGCTCATATATGAAATACAATCTTGGTATCAAAACCATCATAATAAGAAGAAAATAAGTATAAACAATAAAGAACACGCAAGATTTAATGTGGTTTGACCTTTTGGCTTACATCCAAGAGAATAGTTATCTCCAATCCACTTTGTATGTGAAGTATTACATGATTTACTTTACAATATCGAGAAAACCTTATTCAAGGTTGTTTATGGTGAGTAATAACATGAAGAAGATGTGGGTTTTGTGGATATTAAAGAGTTTTCTAAGAGAAGAATAAGGAAAAAGCTTCTTTGAGTGATGGGATGGTCAAGATTTTTCGTTGAGATATAAGAAATGGAGGAAGAAAACCTCGAAATAGAGGAAGAAGAAGATGAAGCAGCCTCTCAAGAAATCAAATCTAGAAAAAGGTTCCCAAGAGTTGATAGATCAAAGAGAGAAGGGGGGGAAGGGGGAGAGAGAGGGATCCCCATCAAGATTGAACATGTGGATCATATATAGTAGCGCTCATGAGGGTTTCTTGGCAATTTTGGACAATTAGGGAATTTTCATTAGTTTGTTCTCCACAAGTGAGGCTATTTTAATATTTTTATCTTTTTTCCTTTGATAGTAACATCCAGGAGCTTGGGAGACAAGAAAATTTTTAGCCTTTATAGTTGGCCATGCGGCAGACTCTTAGTATTACGGTCTTATTGCTTTTTAGCCAGTAGCAGAGGATAGGTGAGGTGAGGTGAGGTGTGGCTTTCCCTCATTGCTTAGCTAAGGAATCTTCATTCCTATTAAATCATTTTTCTTAGCCAAAAAGGAGATATTTTGCTCTTTCTTACGATGGTGTGCACTTACTCAGGTGTTGGCTCTAACCACCAAAATTTGGGTTCCGATAGTACCCCTTGATGGTGGGCATATTTTTCGAAACTGTCTTTTTTTCAAAGAGTTTATCTCCTAATCCTTTTAGAGCTATACTACCATTCGGTCAAGCAAGCTGACTTCACATAGTTGACTTTCTTTGCGATGTGTCATGAAGTCATTAGTCTATGTCAGCATCCAAAGTTTCTACCCAAACAAACCCATCAACTTCTTCTTTACACTCTCATTTCCGTTAAGAATTGTAAAAATAATATTTGATAAAAAGGTTAATTTTGGATTACTGTCCTCCTGAATTCACTATCTTTTAAAAATCTTAATTTATTCTTTATTTTTGTTAAAAAGAAAAAAAATTCATGAATTCACCCTCATTTTTCCCTTATCTTTTGAACAAAAATATTGACAACTTGAGGTTTTTAAAAGTAACAGAGGTAATTTGAAGATAATCAATTCAAGAGGTAGGTAATTCAAAATTTACCCTTGATAAAATTACCTTCCTAACCATTATCTCTCATGTTCTTCCTATTATCTTTGTTCTAATTTTTCTGCACCTCACCATTTTTCTTTAATGTAAAATTACAAATAAAATTTTGATGGTTGTCTCTTCACAACAATTGCCAATATCGATTTGACTTTAAGCTCTCACAAACTTAGACGAATAAAATTGAGCAGCATCTACTAATGAATGTGAAGAGTTTTTTTACCAACCATGAAATTCCATAAAAAAATATATATTTTCCTTCATGTCTTTAAAAAGAAAAAATAATGTCCCATCTCAAGTAGCATTAAGAAGATTAATCAGTATTTGAAAAAGGACGTAATGAACAATTTAAATAAAAAATAACATTAATTGCAAAAATTCTAGAACATCGGTTGAATAATATTTTTTAAACAACATTCCTAAGATACATTTTAGAAGAAAATAATGAAAGAAATAAAGTATTGGAACCATATAGTTGAAACTTTAAGGAGGTGATTTTGGTTTGTAAGAGGTGATGTTAGAGACTAGAGAGAGAATATTTGCAATTATCAAAGGAAAAAAAGAGATTAATGATGGGTAATTTTATGATTTTGGAATTTTTAAATTTTATTAATTAATTTATATTTAAAAAATTTATAAGGAAGAATTTAGTGGGTTCAAATTAGAGATGGGCAATGGGCCGGATGGCACGTGGCATGGCATGTGTCCATACAGCACGGCACGACATGAGCACGTTTCGGTGGGGCACACAAGTGGGCCGCGCCGGTCTTAGAATTTTAGGCACACAGACCTTAAAAACATAGCACGATTAGAGATGGGTTAAGCATGACAAGATAAAAAAGCCTGCAATAAACACGTTTTATTTTTTAATGAAAGTAAACTTAAAATTTTATTATTTTACAAATAACTTGAAATTGAATTTTTTAAATTCATTTAATTCTTAGTTTAAAAAATACTATAATTGATTTATATTTCTAATTTATTAAATAAATAATTGATATCATGATTTTATAAATATGCATTAATATTATTGTGAACTATAATTTATGACTCTATGTAAGTCCAATTAACAATTAAGTTAACCTTTAAGAAAAATTTATTATTATTGTTGTTAAATATTAAAAAAAATCTAATACTATAAGGTCAAACTTAGTAATTAATATTATATTTTCTTGCTATTATTAGTTTATTATTATTAGATATAGACTTGAGTTTTGAATTTTCAATTCTATTAAATTTGAATAATGGCATAGACTCAAGAAAAATACATAGATTTGAAAAAAGTATACCAACAGCTTAGCATGCGCTCTTAAAAAATTAAAAAAGATAAAGAAAAAAAAGCTTATGTAAGGTTCAATTCTCTTACTTAAATATAATAAAATTTATTTTGAGCTAACAAGCCCCTTTAAGTATTAAAATAATAATAATAATAATATATAATATTTAATTCTAAGAGAAGTAATAAGATAAGTGATGATGCAATGACTAAGTAATAATGACATAAGAAATGACATAAGTGATGATGTAAGAGAAGTTTTTAGAGATAGATAAGAATTCTAGAATTTAGTAAGATATTTATGAAGGATAATCTCAACCATTGATCAAGAGTTATGGTGGCTCCTAGCCCCTTTCATCTTCAATCCAACCTAGGAATTAAAATATTTGTTTATGAGAGAATCAAAGCGATTGGTAAGTTTACTCTCCTTATTCTCCACAAGATTTCCAATCATTCTATCTAAGGTTTATATTAGCATGATTTTAGATTGTTGCATATTATAATACATGATTTAAGGTGTGTTTAGGTTCTGTTTAGGGTTTTGATTTATTTTGGGTTTTATTAATCAACCTTTGGTGCATTAAGCACACTGGACAAATTCTGGACATCAAGAGTATCTAGAATTCAAACATATATTTTTTTGAATGATTTGTATTAAGAAATTTATATTTCTGAAAACTAGACATGTAGGGCTTATTGATTAAATTTTGTTTCATAAGATTTGACTTTGTTTTCAATTTATATGGATTTTTTAATATGACACTAACACACTGGAAAACCACATTTCTAGCAAGGCGATTAGATTCACACACTTATTTGTACTATTAAATGAACTCGAAAAGTTTTAAATTTTATATAGGAGTTGATACATGTGTCTAGTATTTCCAGTTTTAATTTCATAATTGTCTGATTAGTATCGGATTTTATAAAAATCTCATAACACGTTCTGTTCGGTTAAGGTACTGTGAAACAATTTTGAATTTTTCAAGTAATAAATAGTCTTGAAAATGTTTTTGGTATCAGATCCTCTTGAAAATTTTATATGGGTATCAATGGATGTTCATAATGGTTCCGTACAATATTATGTCATTTTCACTTTTAGATTAAGAGTTTAAATTCTGAGAATCAGACTAGTACAGGTATGAATTAGAAAATCTGATTCTTAGGATAAGTTATTGATAGTTATATTTTATGTTTGTTAAGGTGTTGGAGGTGATTGAGTCTTTTAGAGGTTTAGCGGTGTGTTAGTTTAAATCCTTTTATTGAGATAAGTAACTTCATTCTTAATATACTAGATATGTATAAGTATTTTGATATTATTATAAGAGTTTTTATACTACTTAGAAGATTAATGGATTTTCATAACAAAATCAGTTTATGAAAAAATTTTCAAATCTAAATTATTTTAACAAAATATTTGATAAATTTTTTCAATATGTAAATTATTTTATGACATGACTACCTTTTATAATTTCGTCTATGAAATATTTTGCAAGTCTAAATTGTTGCCATGGACTTTCATGAATCTGATACAAATGTTTTGTGCCTCTGTATGATCTCAATTATTTATGATTGTACCGGGGCCACCTCTTGAGAGCCAAAGCGCCGCAAAGTGCCACATATAGTGCAAAGTACCACGTATAAGTCATTACATATGAAAAGTTAATTTGAATGTTTTAGCTCATTGTCCGTAGTTATTCTGATTCTGATTCTGATTCTGATCGTATTATATGATATATATGTTCTGGACTAGTATTGGGTATCTATTCTGAGTGTGCACATGGTAATCTGATTCTAATTATGTTTCTGGTCGGGTCACCGGGACTATAGGTGACACTATGTGACATGAGCTAACTGTCTGTTTTCTGTGTATGCGTTATACGATTTGCTTTTATAATTGATTATTCTTTTGATAATCCGAGTTACCATGAATTTATGTCATCTTATTGAAATATGTTGTTTTATGAAATTTATGAATTATGATATATGTTTTACAAAAAGGAAGGCTTGCAATATTTTTGATACTGAAGCTTAATGTGTTAGGAATGATTTTACTTACCGAGTTGACGGCTCACCCCTCGTCATTACTTTTTGTAGATTAAGTTTCTTTTTAGAGGTACGCTTAGCTTCAGAGTTAAGATTTCGTTTCCATTTGCTTTTTGAATAAGAGGAATAGACTCATGATTCTTATTAGTTTATTTCTGTTATGAATTTGTAATATGGAGTTTTGAGACTTTTGTTATTTGTATTTCGAGAGAGATTATTTAGTGTTAGACGTATGAATTTGTGGATTTATTTGAATAATAATTTGAGGTATTTCAGTTTGAAATTTCTGATTAAGGATTACGATTTGTAAGTAATCTCCTTCTTCTCGTGCTCTGCACGTGTTAGATTTGGGGTATTACAGCTTATTGAATTTTTTTTCTTGGGCATGGCACGGCACGGCCCACGACATAGCATGTGTGCCGGGCCGGGCCTAAGTAAAAAATTTTAGGCACGTCACGAAACACATAGTGGGCACGGCACGGCACGACACGGGCACGAGCACGTATGGGCCTTACTTTGGTGGCCAGCCGGGCCTATTGGCCATCTCTAGTTCAAATAACCTCACCCATTTTTAGAACAATAATGCTACGTATCTTAATATTTGAGTCCCAATTTGAGTGTCAATACTATATGTCACTTACTTATTGGATGATGAATATATATTCTATCATTCATGAATGTTACATCAATTAAAATTCAAATTAAAACTTAAATATTGAGATCCCTAATATTGCTTTTTTAAATTCATTTTAATAGTTGCCCCATTTTTTAATTTAATTTACCATAAAAGCCTTGTTAAAATCTAAGCAAGAGTTGAGGGTAAGAAGGATAAATTGTATTTATTAATTAATCTATTGGTGATGTTAGCATTGATTTTATTATATCAATTGCCACAGCTACAGTACAAAGGGCATTTTCATCTATGAATTTTGTGAAAAATCGTCTACGAAACTGGATGTGAGATCAATGGTTGAATGATAATTATGTTGTCTTGATAATATGTTATTCTTCAATGTTTTGAACGTATGAAAGCTAGTCGAGTACAGTTATAAATGTATATAATTAAATATTTTTATGAATTTTTATTTTAGTATTTATTATTTGTTGACCATTTTATTTTAAATTATAGTATTATCTTAATTTAAACCCTGCTAAATTGAATTAGTGGCACCGTAGCTGAGCAGCCGTATGGAAATAATCACTGGTACATTGTCTTTGTAAGAACAAACAGGAAAGCAGTACGTACAAGCTTTTCTAAAGCACATTTGGATTATAAATTCTGCTGTCAAACTTGTTGAAATAACAGGTAACGTTACGAACAAAACACACTCACTAAGTGTACTGAAGTACGTTGTGTGACTTCAGTTTACGGTCAAGTGAACATGATGCTCTTCAAGGATATGTGATCATTAGTACAGTTGCTCTATTTTCTTTTGACGTCCCAATATATTCACAAATAATAGAAGAAAAAAAAAGGTGGGAAAAAAACTTTCTAATAAAATTCTCTTCTTACCTTACCTCTATAGTATTCGGCATACAAAGGGAGCCTTGCAAAATCTCATAATGGTGATAATTTTTCACTTGGGCCGTCAATGACGTCTTCTAGATCTTTACCAAACTCGATTATATCTGGCTCTTGATGTCTCCACTGCACCAGTCTACTAGAGAGATCCATTAGCATCTCAACTCTGTCTTCATCAGTACTGAGATGGATAGGCATCTTAATACAATTGATCAAGTACTTGCCAGTCTTTAATTTCAGCTGACAAATGAAATCTGAAGCTCTCTTTTCAGTCTCAGCCAATGAGCAATATATTGCTTGTATATGCTTTGTACTTCTTTGAGCCAGAGTCCAATCATTTGGCAATCATAATATTCTTTTTTGGAGGCACTCTTTGTTTTCGTGAAATTTGGGTTTCTTAAGTTTCTTCAGATACCACGATTCTTCTAAGTGTTTTTTTCCCCTGAACCAGATATTTTTAGCCTTTTAGGGTCCAAGCTTCTGCTATGTTGTTCAATACTCAGTCAACAACTCCTGCTCTGATTTATCATTGGGCCTCAGAATCCATGCAATATACCTTGTTGCTGCAGCAGATGCTTCATTTCTTGCATTTGTCCAAGTTTAGGTGCTCCGAATGTGCATTTTGGATAAAATTTTTCTTGAACACCTTCAGAAAAAAGAAACATAGAAACGAAATAGAAGCTACCAGGGAAGTTCATTGCCATAGCCCTAATACCCAACAATAATGATGAAAAATTAGTGAATAATTAGATCATGTTACTCGTTAGAAATGCTGCTGCATTTTCCAGTAAATTCATAGAGTGAGAATTTTACCAGATAGATCTGTGATCTATAGTCACAACTCTCCGACAGGTTAATAGTTGGAACAAATTGTTTCCTAGCATGGAACTAGTTTGCTGGTGGCATTAACTAATAGTAGGAACCCTTCAGTGGCAAGAGGTCCAGCAAAGGTCCTCAATAAGTGGTTATTGCTGGGAAAATATGCACCAGAAAAAGGCAGCTTCAGATCCTAACTCCAGTGATATGCCCCATAATGTTGGAGCAATGTTTATGTCCAGTATCACTGAGACAAATCCAATCACAAGCTCCAGTATGGTAGCCGGACCCCTGTTGAACAACTAAATCAACACTATGAATGGGTTATGCTTGTTGATCTGAAAAGATGAGAGAGCTAGCCAATAATAAAGGAGCAAGCTTCAAGAAAAGAGAAGAGTCGGTATAACTTATCAAGTTATCAAGTCGCCTTATCCTCCGAGATTCCCATTATAAAGCTTTAAGTCAGAACCATAACAGAATAACAATAAAAGATAACATGAAAAATAGTGAAGCATGAACATTTTCAAGAAATAGGAACTCGCGTGAGCAAAAACTAGTCATGTTACAGAGCTCTGGTCCTAATAAACAGAATGGGAGAAAGTATCAAGCACAAAACAATCTTACGCCAATCCACTCTCTCATGAAATTACTTAAAAAATAGTCTTTTTCGACCAACATTACTAATTAATTGCAGGAACAATTTAGTCGAAAAAATAATTATTTTTTATTGTAAAAATTAGTTCATCACTAAAAGTATAAAGTAATATCCCATGTTTTCAATGGGAAAAAAGGTAAAAAATAACGTAATAATTAATTGCTAATGCTTTTTTTTTTTTGGGAAAATCAATGGCACCAATGCCTTTTTCAATGATAGAAAGTTATTATAGAAAACGTAACAATATTTTCAATAACTTTATTAAATATGTTAGAACTATATGATTATTCATGACCACACTATTTCGCAATTGATAATAGAAATTTAATTTCGACCAAATATAAAAATGGTTTAAAATAATTAGTGAAATTTTGAAATGTTTGGCGGTAGGCATTAGTATTTAGTGCCACTATTATTTGCAATGGCAGGATTTTAGCAATTGAAAATACCGTATCTTTTTTACCAAATACAAAGGTATTCACAAATGAGTATTATAATTCATTAGGTGGTAGAGTTTAAGCTGTGAACATTTTCAACTTACCAAACTTGTAGTAGAAATAAATTAATATTTTTTATGATTATTAACCATTATAAAAAAATTACATTAATGTTTATAGCTAAAGATGGCTAATGGACTGTGGCGGCCCATTACACCAAAATTCATTAGGGTCCACGTGTGCTGTGCCCAAAAAAGGCCCACAAACTTTTTTTTTCTTTTTTTTCAAGCTCACATATCTGGCGTACTTTTTCAAGCCCACGTGCCTGGCGTATTTTTTTTCAAGCCCACGTAGCTAGCATGCTTTATTTAAGCCGACGTGTCTGACATGTTTTTTTTCAAACCCATTAGCTCATACACTTATTATAATAATAACAACAACAACAATAACAACAACAATTATTATTATAATTTTATTAAGGGAACATTTAACATTTCATTATCTGTTTATCAGAATTTTAGAACTATATATTTAATTTCACAATAACCAATTATAATACAACAATGCATAAATTTAATTCCTTAGATTATAGCAATGATGAATACAAATCTATATATTCAAGCGGCCAAAATATAAAAATATTCAAACAAATTATTCAAATTTTATTTATTCATTTGATAAATTAGAAACATAAAATAATTATAATATTTTTTTAAACTAAGACTTAAATTAATTTTTTAAAAGCCTATGCTAATAAAATATATTAAAAAATTTAATTTCAAAATATTTGTAAAATCATAACATTTTATGTTTATTTTTCATTAAAAAATTCTACTTTGATATACGACCGATGGCCCACGAGCCACGTGCTAGCCCACCAATAAAGCATGCTTATTACGTGCTTTTTCACATGCTGTGCTTTGACCCATCTCTAATCGAGCTGTGTTTTTAAAGCCCACGTGTGAGCCGTGCCGTGTGCCCTACCGAAACGTACTCATGTTGTTTCGTGTTGTACGGACATGTGTTGCTCGGCCCATTGGCCATCCTTATTTATAGTTATGCCAGATAATTTATCACAAATAGTATGAAATTAATAAAAATAGTTTGGGGGAAAAATTGCACCAATATTATTATTTATTAGTATTAAATATTAGAATAAAGTATGAAATTGATAAGAATAGTTTTGGGGGAAAGGTTGCGCCAATGCTATTATTTGTTAGTATTAAATATTAAAAAAATGTTCAAACGTATTTGATTAGACTTCAACTTTTGACCAGTTGCTTTCATTACTAAACATTAACCAATTAGACTATCATTAGAAGATGTAATTATATTAAAAATAAAAAATTTATATTTTTATATGTACTGTATGTGATCTATGCATCTCCCACCTCTTGAAGTTTTGTTTAAAAATAATGATAGCATGAGTACGAGGAGCCAATTTCATTAAATGGATCTTTGTTCTTTTTCCAATATATTGACCCTGCATTTTTTGAAGTAATAAACTTAATTACTAATATAATTTTCATGATCCTAGTGTAATTAAGTATCCACTAAGACATATTTGATGTACATTAATATTACTATTTTATTTAATTATATTGTTTTTATCACTTAATTAGCTTTTATATAATGTTTAATCTGTCCATTTTTCTTTTAAATATAAAATAAAAATTGGAATAAAAATTTGAGGTTAATGTTACAAATGAGAGTATAAGAAATGTCCGGACCATGATATTGGGCGGGTGGATATACGTTAATATAAAATATTATAGATTTGAGTTATGTACACACACACCACACATAAAAATTAGATTTTAGTATATAGTGTCAATGCAAATGAGTTTGATTAATAATATATGTTAACATGAAATTTGTAATTTTGTTTCGTATTGTTAGTATCATGTTCAACATTTCGAAGTAAATATTGGACATATAATCTTCATACACACACACACACACACACACACACACACACACATACACATACACATACATATACATATACTATACATATACATATACATATACATATATTGATGTATGAACTTTGCTTCAAAGAGGGAACACGCAATGAAGGGTGTCACATGATTTATATAATATTATTAACTATATTATATCTTATGTAAAACAAAATTATGCTCTATCTTGTAATTACATGATTACCAACTTCCACTAATAATTAAGGAGTTACATTAATTGTCTACTCATATTTTTTAAAATTTTACCATTTAAAGTTTGAAGGTATTATTATGATTTTTTAAGAGTGAGAATATAATATAGCTATGAGACTATGCTATATCAAATTAATTTTGTGATACACACTCAATTATTCGTATGACTAAATTAAATAAACAAATAATGAGTTTAATAGTACTCTATTATATTTTTGATCTAATTGTGTCATCCAAATAAACTTTAAAAGCCAATAGTTATCAGTAGTATATTGATTGTTGTTATTGAATCAATTTAGAAACTCAGTATCACACTATTTAGATACCTTAGTAAAGTATTCTAAGAAATAATATCTTATGATTGATCACTATTATCGTATCAATTTAGAGACTAAATTTCAAATAATGAAATTATATAGTGAAATATTTAATAATAATTTTTTGTTTTAGATTTCATAAATGGATCATGCTCTTCATAGTTGATATTTGAAGATATTATTTAAAAACTTAGTCTAAGAATGATCATACAATTAATTTCACTATATAATGATAATTAGTCTTAGAATGATCTTACGAATAACTACACCATTTAATAAGAATTATTGTAAGAAATTATTTATATATTATAACATAAATGAAATCTTTTTTTTTGTTAATTTATTGAATTTTAGTGATATTTTCTTTAAAAAGATTTCATTTAGAGTGCATAAATTGCACTCTAACAAATGAAATCTAATAGTTTAAAAAGTTATATTGTCGTCCATCTTATTTATCTTTATTAGCTAAATTCTAGTACTTATCGATAGTAAAACTAACTTAATTAGGCTAAATTATATTATTTAATAATTAAATAGAATCATAGTTTGGGTTATGCCCCACATTCTCCATTCTCTCTTTAACCCATCTCCTCACGCCACCAAGTCAATAATCATAGTAGAATTCATCTTCTCATCTTCTAAATTCTCCTCATCTTTTCATTTTCTCTTTTCAAAGCTAGCTTATGTTTTAGTGTATTAAAATTCCCTAGTTTGGTATGTTAATTTGTAAGTTTGGATATAAAAACCATTTCGCTTGGATTACCGCAGCATATCATTAATGCAAAACAAGATGCAGAGATGATTTCAATACTTGGCAAGAAATGAATAAATTCTAATGGTTAGTTCATTTTTCTTGTTTTGTTTATATCTATCATGTGTAGGGAATCGAGAGCTCTTACCAAATTTCTATTGGACAAGATTCAAATGCACACTCTGTCAAATACTGATGTTGCTTTTATCTTTTAACGATGCCAAGATGTTGTGTAGTATTCTTACGAATGTTTCATAGTAGTGGTATGAATTGTAAAGCTTAGTGAATATGTATATTGTTGTACCCCATTCACGTACATGTTGAAATTATTAATAAAAGACTATTAGAACAAGTTTTAGTAGAGTTTTTTTCTTTAATTTTACTACTCTTCTTTATAGCGGAACAATTCAATTACAAATATTACTTATTTCGACTAATATGTAATATTTTCGATTGCAAAATCAATTAGAACAACATGTTTTTCAAACTATACTTTAGTTTTTTGGCTGTTTTTGCCCCTCAATATTAATGTATTTTCAATGATCATATTTAATCAAAATTGCTATTAGAAAAGCTACCGCAAAAGAGCCAATTGAAAATAGTATTTTTGATGGCTCAAAGTGATCATAAATATTATTCACTAGTTGTGTGTTCATATTATTTCTTATATGCATTCATCATTTTTCCATGGCTAATAATGCTCGAAAAAAGCATATTTACAGTGTCCAGTCGGAAAAAAGTGTTTATGCCCTAAGTATTATTGACACTTGACAGCCAACAATTAGGGTGGCAAAATGAATAAACGAATCGAATTCGAATCGAACCATAAATGAATTGGGTCAAAATTCTACTGATTCAGATTTGATTCGTTTATTAAACAAATTGAAATCTCAGGATTTGGATTCGATTTGTTTATTAAACGAATATTTGGTTCAATTCATTTAATTCATTTAGTAAAATTAATAAACAAATCGAATCAAATCCAGATTTGTTTATTAATTGTTTATCCTTTTACGAATCTATAACAAATCAAATCGAATCAAGATTTGTTTACAATTCATTTAGAAAAATTTAATTAATAAACAAAATTAAGCAAAATAAAATATAAGAAAGCCATAAATTTAATATCCTACAACAAAAGACAAATAACCCAAACCATATCCTAGGATTAAATATAGGGAAAATATCTACCGTCCACCCGTTTTTTATACCTTTTTCAAAAATACACAATTCCTTCATTTTTTGGCTGGAATCCACCTAAAGTTACATTTTGTTTCACTTTTCCACTTCCGTTTGGAATCCGTTAAGAAAACTAACAGAAACTTTAAAAAAATGACCATTTTACCCCCAAAACGAAAATTACAATTTCACCCTAAAAAATGACAAAAATAATAAGATTTAATGATGAATATCATTATTGGTACGTTAATGAAGTACAAAAAAATCTTAACTACTAGAGATTATAATTCAATGAATAATAAAACTCTACTTATCTTAAATTCAATTGATGGTTTACGAGATTAGGCTATTTTTAATACTATTGTTATAATTTAGCATTTTAATTACAGACATATTTAAAAAAAAACCTGCATTTGATGGTTCTAGAATTAATTTCTTTATTGACCGATGGGAAAAATAATTAGATTTAATTTGATTATTTTTGGTAATTTTTAAGGTGAAATTGTAATTTTCATTTTAGGGGTAAAATGGTCATTTTTTAAAGTTTCCGTTAGTTTTCTTAATGGATTTCAAACGGAAGTGGAAAAGTGAAACAAAATATAACTTTAGGTGGATTCCAGCTAAAAAATGAAGGAATTGTGTATTTTTTAAAAAAGTGTAAAAAACGGGTGGACAGTGGATATTTTCCCTTAAATATATAGTCATTCAAATGCTAAATTACAAATCCTTAATAATACAAATAACCTTCAAGTTTAAAAAATTTTTTAAATAAATTTAAGGACAAAAAAGTAATTTAATTAAATGAATAATAAACGAATTTCAAATGAATCGACCTGTATTCGATTCGTTTATGACCCGTTTATTAAACAAATCCTAAATGAACAAACAAATCAATTTTATACTCGAATTCGATTCGTTTAATTAGCGAATCGAATCGAATTTACCAATTTATTAAATGAATAATTTTTTTCAAATCCAAACTCATTTAATTCGTATCGAATTGAATCGAATAAATGAATTCTGACCCATATTGCCACCCCTACCAGCAACTGCCTTCAGCCATTGAAAAACACATTTGCAATGGCATTTCACTTGTTTTGACTGTATTCAACAATCACAAAAAAATAGTTTTTCTTGTATAGGTAAGGTCATTTTGTGTAGTCTTACAAAACTTTTGAAATATTATGCTTTAGAGTAAGAGGATCAAGATACTAGAAAAACAGCCTATAGAAAAAATATAGAAATTGACAACATGGAAGATAATAGAAAAAAGATGGGAATCAAATTTGGAAATGAAATATATTTAAACAGTATAAATAAATGAGAGATGTTTTAAAGAAAAGGGAGGAAAAAAAAAGTGAACAAACACTAAGGATTGAGGTAGGATGTTATTTTAAGATTCTAGAATTTTTATTATTTTAATATTTTTAAGTTTAATTAGAGTTAATTACGACATATGTCTTAGTCTTTCATTTCTATTATAATTGTGATTTAGTTTACTTTTAAAGTTAACTTAGGAAGGTAGGTTTTTTGTATTATAAATAGAGAGGTAATCTTATTATTTTCATAACTTTAGCTTTAACTATATAATAAAACCTCCCTTTGTAATCACCTATGGGATTATCTATAAAATAATCTCTTTTGTAGAGTCATTTGGATTAAAATGAAATCTAATCATGCTTCGATTATAGCATAATTTAATTGCATTGACTTCGTTCGACACGATATCTAGTGTTTCTACAATATCAATTCTGCTTCTGCTAAGTCACTCCATCAGTTGGTATCAAAGTAGTTCTGTGTAAATTACACAACTTTCTTGGATACCTATATCCATCCCCAAGAAATCTGCCATTGAAAAAAACAAAAACAAAAAATTCCTAATCAAACTATAGTTGCCGTTGCCGCTACTTCAGCTGCCTCCGTCCCTTCAACCTTTGTTGCCATTCAACTTACCACTAGAATCACAATTAGCTGCAGGGCACAGTTCCCTGACAAACCCACCCGCTCTCTGCGCCATAAATAGCCATAGTAGCCACCCAGTCTGAGATGACCCGCCCCGAATCTCCCCGGGTGAGTCAATCTAGTCTCATCAAAACAGACTTAATAATAATTCTATTAATAAAGATTCCGCCGAAAATTCAGTAGAGTCTTTGTTAGAGTGCAATTTATGCACTAGTTTTGCATTGTTTATTTCCCTTAATATTGATGTTTTGCACTTAATAATAGTGTTTTACTTGTGTTTTACTTTTGTTGGTGCAATTATATTGATTGATGATAAAATTGAGCTATAAGATGATGTTTAAGGATGATTGTTCTCTTGGGGAAATTATGAGCGTCAGAAAAACTTTGTTGATAAGGCGTGGGCAAGTGCTGTCAACTACGGACCTGCAGTTTTTAGTTTAACGTGTTTTGTATTTTTGGTTATTTTTGTAATTACGAATTTAATATTTCAGATATTAATATTTTATTTTAAATAGAACTCTAGAGGAGAAGAGAGAGAGAGTATTTAAGGGAGGAATCTATTGTGAAAAATGGGAGATGCGAGAAAAGAAAGAAACCCTAGATCTAAATTTTTCTCTTCTCTCTATGAAGAACTAAACCTATTATTCTGGTTGAAGGTTAATGAAGTTTTGATTCATCACTACTGTGAGATCTTTCTTATGCTTTAATTGTTTTATTACTTTTTGGGTATTTGTTTATTCTTTGAATTATTATCATGATTATGTTTGTTAATTATATAATTGGCCACTATTTGATTATCCACTTAATCTATTGTCAATTAAAGGATTCATCGTATGAAGATTTTAATGACAAATAATATAGCAATGAGTTGTGTTGTGAGAATAAGCAATCTAATTTGAATGAACCATCGTATGTGTTTGTTGATTAAGATTTGGGTCTCTCTGGTTTTTCTGGCTGTCAATTGATTAAATCATATGATCGTATCTAGGGTTGTCTATTGATTAGGGAAATAACCAACGGTCATACCTTGGTTATCGACTAGTTAAGGAGAGATTGGCTATTAGAGGGTCTCAGTAGCTATAACCGGTCTATTCATAAGTCGTAATAATTTATATTTGAATCAATGATCAATAGTCGAATCAAACTGAGTTAATTCCTTCAACCAGAGCTTTCCCCAATTTGAATTACAATTTTAATTTGCATTCTTGTTATTTTAATTTGATTTTTATTATTGTCAATAATTTCCCCATTTTACATTTTATATTTTAAAAGGATTTAAATAATCACCGATCTCTGTGGACACGACCCTGCTCAATCACTATACACAATTTATTTAGAGTAGGTATTTATTTTTACTGGCTTCGACAACCATCAAATTTTGGCACTGTTGCCGGGGATTGGTGTTAGTTATTTAATCCTTTTTTTTACGTTTTACTTAGTGTATGGTTCGTTCTTCTCGTACAGGTACACTTTCGTTTGATCCTGAAATTGAGAAGACAGCTCGCCAGCTGAGACAGCACACAAAGCGAGCTAAGCAACGATCATCATCGCCTTTGCTTTTTGAAACAAATACGGTACCTAATTTGGTTGAATCATCTAGCGATTCAGAAGAACAAGTGATGGATAGAGCTGCACCTGTAGAAAGAACTCTTAGAGAGTTAGCTGAACCAGACTTGAATCAGCAACCACTCTGCATTCAATATGTAGACTTAGAGGTAAATTTTGAATTAAAGTCTGGTCTTATTCATTTATTACCCAAGTTTCATAGTTTTGCAGGTGAAGATCCTCATAAATATCTCAAGGAGTTTCATGTTGTATGTTCAAGTATGAGACTAAAAGGCGTGACTGAAGAGCATATTAAGCTGCGTGTTTTTCCTTTCTCTTTAGATGGACTAGCTAAAGACTGGTTGTACTATTTACCTCCTGGATCGATTACAACGTGGAATGGTTTGAAGAAGCAAATCCTTGAGAAGTACTTTCCTGTTTCAAGAGCTGCCAACATCAGAAAAGATATTTGTGGGATCAGACAACTTCCTGGGGAGACTTTGTATGAGTATTGAGAGCGATTCAAACAATTGTGTGCCAGCTGTCCTCAGCATCAGATTTCTGATCAACTTTTTATTCAATATTTTTACGAAGGACTGTCATTGATAGATAGGAGTATGATAGATGCTGCTAGTGGAGGCGTGTTGGTGAACAAGGCGTGTTGGTGAACAAGATCCCTACTCAAGCAATGGAGTTGATCTCAAGTATGGTTGTCAATGCACAACAATTTGGCAGCAAGCAAGATCCCACTTCAAGGAAGGTGAATGAGGTAAATATTTCTTCTGTTGAACAACGTTTAGATAAACTTACTTCTCTTGTGGAAAAGTTTGTTGTAGGTAATGTGCAACAGGTGAAGACTTATGGCGTTTGTTACAATATGGGTCATTCAACTGATATGTGTCCTACAATTCAAGAAAAACCTGTTGAACAAGCCAATGCAGTTGGAGGATTTCCAGGCATGCCTCAGAGGAGGTACGATCCTTATACACAAACATATAATCCGGGATAGAAGGATCACCCCAACTTTAGCTATGGAGTTAGGCCGTCAGGATTCCCACAACAATACCCTCCAAGACAATCAGCCCCTCCACAATCAAACTCCAAGTCAGGTATATCTCTTGAAGAAATTATTAAATCACTTGCGACTAACACTCAACAATTTCAACAGGCAACTACAACAAGCATTCAGAATTTGGAGAGCCAAGTGAGTCAATTGGCGACTACAGTGAGCCGTCTGGAGTCTCAAGTATTAGGGAGATTGCCTTCACAATCTGAGGTGAATCCAAAGCAAAACGTTAGTGTTGTCATCCTTAGAAGTGGGAAGGAGTTGCAAGAGCCTAGTAAGAAAGTGACAAAACATGTAAAAGATGAGCTTGAGAAGAATGAATTGATGCTTGAATCTCAAGATGCGCAACCCACCAGAGCGAAACCTCTACCTATTGTGATACCTCCTCATTTTCCAAGCCGGTTTGCAAAATCTAAGAAGAAGGAACAAGAGAAAGACATCCTTGAGACATTTCGTAAGGTTGAGGTAAATACCTCGATATGCTAAAGTTCTTAAGGAACTGTGCACCTCCAAGAGAAAATTAAGAGGAGATGAAAAAGTTCACATGGGGGAGAATGTTTCAGCAATTCTCCAAAAGAAACTACCTCCTAAGTGCAAGGATCCAGGTATGTTTACTATCTCTTGTAAAATTGGTAGTGCTAGAGTTGAAAATGATGTGTTAGATCTAGGAGCTTCTATTAATGCCATGCCTTGTTCCATTTATTTATCTTTGAATGTTGGTCCATTAAAATAAACTGGCGTGATAATTCAACTAGCTGATAGGTCTAATGCATATCCTGATGGGGTATTAAAAGATGTCTTAGTACAAGTTAATGAGTTAGTTTTTCCTGTTGATTTTTATGTACTTGATATGGAAGAGGATAACTCCTCTAATTCTGTCCCAATTTCTCTAGGAAGACCTTTTCTTAAGACTGCTAGATCTAAAATGGATGTACATAAAGGGACTCTCACTATGGAGTTTGATGGAGAGGTTATAGAATTCAATATGAATGATGCCATGAAATATCCTAGTGAGGAACATTCGGTATTTTCTGTGGATGTTATTAACCCTATAGTGCAGGAAGTTTTTTACAAGGAAAAGATGAAGACATTTCATGACAAAATGATTTTGAGAAATGAGTTCTCTGTTGGTCAAAAAGTTCTTTTTTCATTCTGAGCTTAAACTTTTTCTGGGTAAATCACGTTCTTGCTGGATTGGACCTTTTATTGTTACTAATATTTTTCCTCATGGTGCAGTTGAGATTCGGAGTCCGACCTTTGACAAAGTTTTTAAAGTTAATGGTCATAGCTCTCGAGAGTCCTATTTATGGAGATTGATGCATGAATGTGTCTAGTCAAAGACATAAAACAAAGGCGCTTTTTAGGAGGCAATCCAAAGTATTTACTTATTTTGATTTTTATTATATTTTTTTTTAATTTTGATTCAGTTTATTTTAAAAAAAAATTAATGTTTTTGCTCATTTTGGCCAAAAGAAAATTTTTGATAAGGCGTGCCCACGTCTTAACTAATAAGTACTTCTGTGATTTTTAAAGTAAAATGGTTTTAAGGCGTGCCCACGTGCTTATTAATAAAGTACTTCTGAAATTTTTAGTGTCTCAAAGTGATTCATCACTAAAAAAAATTAATTAATTAATTTATTTATTTATTTGAAAAAAAATGAAAAAAGGTTTTTTTTTCTCTTTTTCTTTCTTATATATATATATATATATATTTGAAAAAAATGAAAAAAAAATTATTGTTCACAATCCCTAATTCAAAAAAATTTCGTTTTCATTCCCGCAGCAACCAGCCACTCCAGCCTTCACCAGAGCAGCAGTTGCGTTCACCGAGCAGCCATGCACGCCCAGCAATCCACCATCGCACACCTGCCCACGCATCTTAGCATCCCGTGTGCGCAACCAGCTCCATCCTGTGTCTCGCAGCAGCAGCAGCAGCCGTGCACGCCCAGGTCCATCCCGCGTCCATCAAGCCAGCATCTCCCGTCAGCGCGCATTTCAGCATCCCACAGCACCAGCCGTTTGCAGCAACCCCGAGCGCATCCGCAAGCGTCTCGCGCACGCATCCGCAAGTGTCTCGCGCACGCATCCGCAAGCGTCTTGCGCGCGCAACCAGCCCACGCATCTCAGCAGCGCAAGCACCAACATGCGTGCAGTAGCCCGTGTCTTCAGCAGCATCCGCAAGCATCTCGGACGCGCAACCAGTACATCGAGCACCATCCGCGAGCAACCTAAACCAGCAGTCATGTACCCGCAAGCTCCAGCCCAGCAGCAATCGTCCACAACCAACCCACGCCCTGCATTCCAGCCGCGTGAATTGAAATCCGTGAGTGAAATTATTGTAACAATGCCGAAGAGGAAAGCATCAACTTCCAAGTCATCTAAAAAGACACCCGTCGCAAAGCAATCCAAGATTGCCGCTCCCACTACGGTTCCATGGAACACAATTTCAGATTCACGCCAAGCTGTGAGACAAAGATCGAAACATGGAAAGGGCATGAGTATTTTGCCACTTGCGGAATCCAATCTCGGAGGGTGCCTCACATTCACGACTTAACAAGAGAAAGAACGGTACAAAGATATTTCCAAGCGAAAAATACTTCCAGCTAAGTATATTCATTACCCGACTCTTGAAAAATTGAATGTTAAGGATAATTTTGATTTTTTGATAGATAAGATTGGTTTGCGTTAGTTTGTTGATGTTGATTGTTTGGGTTATGCTGAGTTGATTAGGGAGTTCTATGCTACTTTTCAATTTAATATACCGAATAATTTTACTTTGCATACCCCGAATGTTATAAAGTTTAGGCTAATGGGATGAAATTTTCACACTCTATCACAGATTTTAACCTAGCTTTAGGATTCATTGATGATGATTATTCTTCTAGTGATGCATATTTAGGAACAACTTGTGACTTTAGTGAAAATTTTGAGCCTTATGGTCTTTGGCGTAATTTATCTATTGATCACAATGCCTATGACTCGAGTAAATCAAAGAGTTCTTTCTTACGTGATCCTGTTTTGAAATATGTGCATCGATTCTTAGCATATAATTTTTTAGGAAAGAAATATCACTCAGGAGTTTTCTCTAAAACTGAATTTTATTTTATCTTGTGCATGTAAAATGATGTGAGGCCTAATTTAGGTTTTTGGTTAGCAGATCAATTTCAAAGTGTGCTTAAACGGTATAGGACTTTATTTCTTGGTCCATACATTACTCTGTTAGCTATAAACCTATGTGTGCTTGATCCTGACAATAATGATTTGCATCTTGCTTGCAACAAGGAATTTTTGGATATGTTTGTGTTTGAAAGAACAAGTGTGGTCGAATTCAAGGAGAGGAGATTTCAGTTTACTGAACCAGGACCCAACTCAACCTCCAAAGAAGCTTTATGCTAGGAGTGGTGCTACCTCTGATGACGAGTTTGACGACGACACTGCTACCCCGCCAACTATTCCTTTTACATCCGCACTACCTTTGAGCATTCAGTTAGAGAAAATGGAGCACAAGCTGAACAAGATGGAGCAGAATTTGGCCGCATACTTCGAGAGTGTGAGATTTATCCCACAATTTCTGCCAAGCTCATAGACGTTATGTGGATCAAAGCTCACAATTCAGGGAAGTTTTTGTCTTTAAACTTTTATCCTTACGCTTTAATTTTTATATGAGTTTTGATTATCTTACATTGGGGACAATGCAAGTTCTTGGTGTGGGGGAGGGATTTTTGCATTATTGATGTCTGGAAGTATTATTTTCACTCTACTCATCCTTAAATGATTTTGGAGTTAGTATGATTTATATATTATTATTTTTCTTTTCTTTTCTTTCTCACTACTCTTTTCCCATCTATCTCAAATTATTTACATCTATTTTTATTCTATCATACTCTTTCATCACTCATATTTTATCTTTCACTTTTTATATTACTACATACATCTTTCTCACTTCTTATCATTTTTACCTTTCCTTTTATATATCACTCCTACCTTCTTTTCATTCTACATCACTATTGATGGTTGATTCATTTGAAGAGTGTACATGATTTGATGGCAAATTTACCAACTTTGTGAGGATTTGAGTCTATGAGCAACCACTTTGCTCTAATTATTTTTGTTATGTGAATACCAATCTTAGTTTGTTTATTCTAGAACTTGCTTTATTATGCATGTTGAAGCCGCATTATGGGATTTTATGCATTAAAATGATAAAGGCAAACCACTTTCCATTTTTCTATTCTCGCATTTTTTTTCTTTTTTTTTTTCTACCCGAAGACCTTTATTTGCTATCTTTGTTTGAGCCTCAACCATTACTCATCTAATTCTCTCCATCTTATTTTCCTTATTTTTTAGCCTCAATTTAAGGAGATTTTTGGACTTGTTGTTTGGATATATTTTGTATATATTGTGTTGCTCTTGTTACCTTGAATTAAAGTTTCTCAATTAGATCAACAAGCATTATGCTTGAATTAAATTGTGCAAGGTTCATTTCTTTTGTTTGATTAAAAAAAATGAAAAAAAGAAAAAAAAAGAAAAAGGAAGAAAAGAAAAAAAAATTGTTTACATTCTTGGTGACTTGAGTGGAAATAAGCATTTCGATATCATAAAGTTCGTTCAATGAGTTCATTCTTCTCATTTTGATCTCTTTTTCTTTCATAAACATTTATTTTTCATTTAACCTATTTAACCCCGTTACAACCTTTTTAAGACCCTTAGATTTTTGCATTTAATTTATGTTTTGTGGATTGAAATGTGATATATAAGCAAGCTTATGGTAATAGCATTCTTTGATTTGATTTGAGTGCATAAATGACACCCTAAATACTTTGAGTGCATGGAGTGAAGTCAATGAGAGGGCTATTAAATCTTGTTTCACTTGAATTTTGAATGAATCTTCTTGGTGATTGAATGTTTTTATTCTGGCTTATGAGATCCTATGCTTTAAAATCCTTGTCTCTCGAATGTTGATTGACTTAAATTCTTGAGGTATGCTTGCTTAAAATTGTTTTTGGATGAGTTGAGATGAGAATTGAGTGGCGATTTGGGATTAGCCTTGAGTTATATGCTTGAGGACAAGCATCATCTTGGTGTGGGGGAATTTGTTAGAGTGCAATTTATACACTGGTTTTGCATTGTTTACTTCTCTTAATATCGATGTTTTGCACTTAATAATAATGATTTACTTGTGTTTTACTTTTGTAGGTGCAATTCTATTGATTGGTGATAAAATTGAGCTACAAGATGATGTTTAAGGATGATTGTTCTCTTGGAGAAATTATGAGCGTCAGAAGAACTTTGTTGATAAGGTGTGGGCGCGTGCTGTCAACTACGGACCTGCAATTTTTAGTTTAACGTGTTTTATATTTTTGTAATTACGAATTTAATATTTCAGATATTAGTATTTTATTTTAAATAGAACTCTAGAGGAGAAGAGAGAGAGAGTATTTAAGGGAGGAATCTATTGTGGAAAAGGGGAGATGGGAGAAAAGAAAGAAACCCTAGATCTAAATTTTTCTCTTCTCTCTATGAAGAACTAAATATATTATTCTGGTTGAAGGTTAATGAAGCTTTGATTAAGTTGATAATTAAATAGTGGCCAATTATCTAATTAACAAACATAATCATGATAATAATTCAGAGAATAAACAAATACTCAAAAAGTAATAAAACAATTAAAACATAAGAAAGATCTCACAGTAATGATGAATCAAAACTTCATTAACCTTTAACCAGAATAATAGATTTAGTTCTCCTGTATAAGTATAACACTCCCAATCTGAAAATATGTAAACCAAGCACTCCCAATATAATTCAATATGCAACAAACTCCAATGATCAACATCCTCAACCAAAATGTTGAGTTTTACTCAAGATATCTCTGGAGTCTCAAAAGATAGTATTATAACTAATATTAATATCTCATTTTATTCTTAATCCCAAAAAAAAATAATATAACAAAATTATACATTCCCAAAATAACGAGATAATCAAGATGTCCTAACAAAAATTATCTATATCTTCTAACACCATCAGGTGGCCAAAACTCAAAATATATTTACAGTCACTAGGTCGATCTAGTGTACCTGCTACCTCCTGGTGGGGGGAAAAATATAATAAAAGTGGAATGAGTATAAAACTCTGTGAGATTAGTGAGTGTATAGTAGATTTTGAAAATTAATTCTTACTTTAAAAGAAATAATCATATAATTTCCAAACACGATTTCATCAAACCATATGTGAGAAACCAGTAATAAATCATTTAACATTTAAATCAGATTACTAACCATGAAAAGCATATGTAATATCGTACCAAATAACCATAGAAATCATATCACAATATCATATACAATACACAAATCTGAAAATCATCACCAAACAAGTACCCAGGAAAATAATCTCGTCGTATCCAGACCTCAACGGACGAGCAATGTCGTACTATCTGGGTACCGTCACGCCCCGGAGCTACACGGATAGACAGGAAAATACAATCTCATATCTCATCATATATGTGTGTGCATAATAAAGTCCCCCAAGGACAAAAGCGCCCAAGCACACGGCCTAAAGCCTCTGTGTGTGCTCAGACGGGCCCCAAAAGCCTGTATCTTATCTGCATCATCAGTATCACATGTATCTCAATATTTGTCTGTATCTCATATATGTATATCTGTAATCATCATACCACATGTATATGCCCCCAAAAGGCAGAAATGCCCAAAAACACGGCTCAAAGTCTTTATGTGTGTTCAGACGGGCCCCAAAGGTCTCTATCTCATCTCATATGTATCACTGTATCTGGAGGGGAAGGGTACTATTTAATGATTTCAAAAACAATTATTATACTCATATTCACATACCTTTTAACCATACTTTAAATTATACCACATTTGAATCCACTTTTTTTTATCTTTAAAATACTATCATGCTTATTCAAAGTCGATAAGCAAAATAATTAACCAAACATTTTAATAAAATACCAATGCGTGAATAAAATCCATTTCGAGGAAATCATTAAATCAGAACATTTAAAATACTTATTTCGCAAATATGCTTTACTATCATAATTAGCTATGAAAATAGGTTTTGTATATTCCACTCACAGTGACGGTGTTCACGCTCAGTTATCGTCCACGTCCGCAGACTGGTTCTCGCTCGCAGATCCTCCTAAATCAAGAAAGCAACATAATTATTTTCTGTAAATCGAAATTAAGACTAAATTTATGCAATAAACTTGAAACGAACATATTTCCATAATTTACAACTCCCGTGTCGATAAAATTACTAAAATACCCTCGAGTCTGTACATCATTAAAATACTCTGAAATCGTAAATCATCGAACTACCCTCAGAATCGTAATTACACCCAATCCTCAATTTCAGGATTTATTAAAATATCCACAAGCTCCGAAATTACAAAATCGCCCTCAGAGTGTGAAATTACCGAAATGCCCTTGCCGGTCAACAGTCACCGGAATTTGGTCAACGCTGGCTGGGAAGCTCAAGTCTGAAAGTTCTGGCCACACTAAGTTCAGCGGTGGCGGTGGTGACCTCCCATGCGCGGTGATGGCTCCGGATCGAGCTCCCAAAGTCGTAAGTCCTTCAGCGGCCGATCAACAGCAAAACGATGTCCCCGGCGGCAGTGGATGGTCAAAAATGGCAGAGGGCAGGGTGAGGGAAAAAACCTAGCTGGTTGCGTCACCAAAAACCGGTGGCGACGAAAACGGGCGGAGCCGCGGGTTTTCAAGCTTCGATCGCCGGTGTTTCGATTGGTTTTCGGTGGCAAGGATGGCAGGGGAACGACGGTTGGCTTCTAAGCTTCCATTTTGTACCTTGCTCGGCCAAAACAATGGCCGAAAATGGGAGATATGGCCGGGTCGATTTCGGGTCAAACTGGTCGAGTTTTCGAGTCGGGTTGACAGCTTGTCTCTCTCACTCTCTCACACACGTGTGGCTTCCCTCTCATGTTTCCAGCTTCTTTTATTTATTTATAAAATCCTTAACCGCCTCATTTCTTTTATTTATTTTTCACATATGTTACACAATCTCGGAAGCTCCACCACTCAACCCACTGCCGTTCAACTACCTTTTACCATCGACCAATTTATCATCAAACTCATCAGCCGTCACCGACAAAAACTGGACCAACCTCCGTACTTGTTTCGATGTGCAACCATTGCGCGAACCACCCAAAACTCGTGGACTTCCACCTCCAAATTCTCCATCGTCGGACATTAATTATTACCGTCAATCACCATCACTACAATAATCCACAGCCTTTATCAACCAAAAACCAACCATTAACGTGACCAATCATTGTTAGAATCTCCACCACAAAAGGCCACCTTACCACCATAAGCTGCCACCGCTTTAAGTCGGTTTTCCTAACAAACTGCCGTGAATTTAAACCAACCAGTATGATGACCAATCATCGTTAGAACCTCTACCATAAAGAGCCACCTTACCACCATAAGCTGCTACCACTTCAAGTCGGTTTTCCCAACAAACTGTTTTGTATCTAAATAATCAGTAGCTACCATCGAGCTCTTCACTATCAAAGCTTCCAGATCTGACCATCATTGTTCCTTTTTAACAACCACAAGTTGTCGGAGACCAAGGTCAATACTGTTATTAAAAGAAAAAATAATGACATGGCTTATCAAGAATTGTTTGATGATCTACTAAAGTTTCCTGGGCTTGTTGTTGATCTTGAGGCCGTTTTTGATTGAATATTTATAATTGAAGATTTTATCATAGACAGCTTGCTAGAGAAGAAGCATGTCAAGTATATCGGTTGCAAATTTATTGGATATGCCTTACGTTGGTGGAGAAATTTAATGGCAAAACGAGTTCATCAAGGAAAAGATAAGATTTGCACAAGGTATGATACGAAGAGGAAGATTAAAGCCCATTTTATACCTCGTGATTATGCTGTAAAGATATTTTATAAGTTTGAGAATTTTCGACAAGGAGCAAAATCTGTCCGAGCCTATCTTTTTCAATTTCAAGGTTACTATTCTCGTGTAAATTATTTTGAAAATGATTATCTATTAATTATGAGATTCTGAGAGTTATGGGAGGATTACTTGATGAGATCAAAGAACAAATTCCTTTGCATTTGTGATTGATCGTGACCTTTGGGATGTCATCAAAATCATGTTACGGGTTGAAACACAAATCTAAAGAGAAAGAAGTCAAGCATCGAAGAAGTTAATTCGACCATATCCACAACACCAATTTGAGATCCCTAGCCTTATCACAAGTCAACAGCCTAATATCACAACTCAACAAGTGAAAGATGCCTAGATGAAAGAAGTTTGCGCCTCTCTACATGTTGAAGAAGTGCTTAGTGTTGCAGAGAAAAAAGGTAAATTTTATTATTTATTTAAAGTTCCAATTTGACAACTTGTGCGAGAATGTGCTTGATTTTTCCTTGGAGGACAAGACAAACATTGAAGATGATGAGGCTATTGATTTATCTGAGATTTTAAAAGAAGAAGAACAACCTACTCTTGATTTGAGCATTGAGCCTAATAGTATGATCGATGTTGTACAACAAAATCAAGTCGAAGAAGCTGAAATTATCGAAATGGTTCTACTTATTCACATTGAAGACATGAAGGTTGTGCTAGAAGAAGATTTGATTGAAAAGGTAAAATTTATTAGAGAGCATATTGAGCATCAACTAAGAAAGGATAAGAGTTATTTGATCGTTATTTGTTGTTGGAAGTCTTCATTGCCTCAAAAAATTTATGAGCGAAGGAAATTGATGAAGTATGGATTCTTCAGAGTTTCAAGAAAGATTGATGAGAAAGATAACAAATTCGAATTATAAGATGATTTGCTCTCACACTACAAGTTTCGTCCTCAAGACTATATTCAAAGTTGAGGATGAGTTTCTTTTAAGAGGGGGAGAACGTAATTTTAGGATTTTAGAATTTTTATTATTTTAAGATTTTTTATTTTAATTAGAGTTAATTATAGTAAGTTTCTTACTCTTTTATTTCTATTACAATTGTGATTTAGTTTTACTTTTAAAGTTAACTTAGGAAAGTAGGTTTTCTCTATTAAAAATAGAGAGGTTTTGTTATTATTTTCATAACTTCAGTTTCAATTATTCGATAAAACTCTCTTTTATAATTTCTTTGGGTTTATTTATAAAAAGTCTCTCTTATAGAGTCGTTTGCATTAGAGTGTCAATTAATCTCGCTTAACATATTATTAAAAATTTCATTGAGCCATTTGAATTAGAACGAGATCTAATCATACTTCGATTAGAGCATAACCTAATTGTGTTGGCTTAGTTTGGCATTAGAACGATATCTAATGTTATATATTCTATCAATTCTGCTTCCGCTACCCTGCTTCGTCAAAGATGAGCCAAAATGAAATGTTGAAAAGAGACAAATAAAAGGTACAAAAGTCCGTTTATACGGTCAAAGCAAGCACTGGTTATTCTCCTTGCCTTATTGAATTATCATTCTTGACACTGTTAAATAAGAATACAAAAATTACAGGGCCACTCCTACCAGAGAAGCAAAACCAAGCTTGATCACATCAGACCTTAATGGTATTTCCCAAGTGATAATTCTCTGGGTAAGTAACAAAGCAGCTGCAACAGAGCACTGCTTCTATGAACCAATCTTTCATCAAGATAAAGCGTACAAGGGAACGAAAGTCGGTAGCAAGATGTTGATACAGCTGCTCTGACCACAGCAAATTAATACCAATAGTGAAAGCGCACCTGCAATTAAGGATAATATGATCCATCTATTCAAAGAAAATAAATTATTTGAAATAACATAATGTAATATCTCAACTATACTGCAGATATCAAATGACAGAAAGTAAATTACTTTTCATTTGGAAACAATAAACAAATAATAATCTCAAATTTGAAGAATTAGAGGTTAAAATTTTTCCTTTTTCACAAATTTAATCATAATTTATTAAATTAAAAAATAATATAATATCAACAATGGCCCCTCAATTTCTCCAGGATTTCAACACACGATTTAATCAGCCATCACATAAAAGAAAAACATAACAGAAAACAGCATTCAAAACCCTAATTTTAGAATCATCGATTGATGGACTTTGGGGGATTTGAAGCACATAAGAGAAAGAACGGTCTCCAAAACGGAAACCCTAAAATCTTCAGTAAGGTTCAAAGATTTATTTAGTTTTGAAATTGAGAGATTGATAGATCCTTTTACTTCTCCGTCGTCGTCGACATCTTCAATGCCATTCAGGATTTGTGCGAGCTGGAGAAGAGATATTACGTTTAGTTATTCGTTGTAAATTATTTAACAAATTCTTGAATTTGAGAGTCATACAAATGCTTGAGGATACTCTGAAGAAAGGTCATCAAAATGTTGTCTAGTAGAATTCAGAAAATAGATACAATCACATTGGTCAAGAAAACCAACTTCCACTTGCTATAAGAGCTTAGAAAATAGATATCATAGATTTACTTGATAAATAAAATGAGTCATGAGCACCCAATAGCTTAAAAAATAATAATGCCACTTCTCTGAGTATTGCTTGGAATTTTGGAGTTGCTAGAGTGTTGGTTGAGAGAGCGCCGTCTTTGCTAGTTATGAGAAGCAACTTAGGAATTCTATTACATACTGTAGATTACTGTGCGAAAAAGATTTGGCTTGTTTCTTAGATGAACAATGCTCAAAAAGTTTTTTTTTTTGTTTTTAGAAGAAAAATTAAAAAGGACTATATAGTATTTCTTTTTTTTTTAATTTTGTTTACAATATTTATTAACTTCCTAAATGCATTAGCATTTATTACTTGAAAATGCTAGAATTGGTTATTTGAAAAATTCTGTCCATATCAATCTCTTTAGTCTAAATATTTGATTTGGCTTTCGAAATGTTGAATGATGACAAAGAGTTTTGATTGCAACAATTGGTTGGAAGCCTTGACAATGTTGGCAATACAATCCTGGGTGTTTTTGAGGAGGATCAAAATCTTGGGCTAGTTTTTCATTCTCTTGCTTGTGCATTTTTTTGGGGTCGTCTTGTGCCAATATTATTTATTTGTTTACGTTCACACTTCTTTTTTATTTGCAAGTTAGGTATTTATATTTTCACTACTACAGAAAAGGTTCATATCTTATTTAGAAACTAAATAGGTTTTGTTTTTAAAAAATGGTCTTGAAACATGAGAAAAAAAATGCTAATAGCAGTGCTAGTTCCTAATTTTTTTTATATGATTTAATATGGTACTCTTGAAATTTCTAGCTTGTATGGTTATTTATACACCACTAGATTTTTCTTTCCCCTTTGTTCTGGGTTGAATAGATTATTTGTGATCGAGAATTGATGGATGATGTTTATAAGAATAAATTGATTATTTTTCCTAAAGGAGTAAATTAGTTATCACTGTTTTAGTTTTGTTACTGAATGGCAATTTATTTTTGTTTCCTGTACTGGGCAAATAATTCAAGGTAAAGACAAGCACTTTTATTATTAGATTATGTTATGGTAAAAGTAGCATGTCTTATGAAGATTTGAGAATTTTTTCAAAAGGCACTCAAAATTGTCCATAGCAGCACATGCTGGAATTTATTGTACTTCTATAGACTTTTCTAGATTTGGTTGATATGCGAGATAGTTCGTACTTAAGCATTTTTTATGTTGCAATATGATAACCATATAATATCTACATATTTTATCCTTTATTATATATTTGTTAATTATTTTTATTTATTATTTTTAATTAATCAAATTATTTTATTGAATAGAAAAATTATTGAAGATTATAATAAAAAATGCATGGAGAAGTACAATTTAAGTAGCAATGAAGATTAAATTGGAAATAAATTAGAAGACTATTTCCTTGAGCAATCAAGAAATGAGTGGACATACATTATTGGAAAATAAACAATTTACTTTGGTAACTGCACTGCATGCCTATTGTGGAAAGCAAATTAATTGCTTGAAATTGGAATTAGAATCCAAATTGGATTCGGCCAATAAAGCATACGGAATTCATTCATAATTAATGGTCATAGCATTATAAAAAGTAGAGATAAAGAAGAAGCCCAAAAAAAAAAAAAAAAAAAAAAGAGAATAGAATAGAATTGTGGAAGACAGAAAGGAAGAGGAGTGGCAGCAGTAGTCCTTTAATTTTCCCATGGCTAATTCTATTAATTTTATTGTTCTCCATTCAAGTATGTCTACCTAATTTTCTTATATTGAGGTTACGAATGAAATCTTGTTCAATAAAAAAAAATTATTTAATTATTTTCCTACATGTGTTCTTTGATGATTATGATTCTTGTTTCACAAGATTGATTGAATAATTATCTTTTCATCTTTAATATCATGTAATCTTAATAGTTAAGAGATTATTTGATTCAATCTAAGCTTGGTAAAATAAAGATTAATGCGATTCTATTTGATTATTTATTTTTCAATAAATTGGATACATAGAATGCTTAGGAAGCTAATTCTTTATTTTGCAGTCGGATGCATATATGTTTAGAAATACTACCTTGAAGCGAAAAAGAACCTACGTTAGACTTAATTACTTAGGCTTAATTTTTATATCCATGTAGATGACATAGATTAAATTCAAGTTGTCACTAAAAAATTGGAGATTAATAATAATTAGATAATTACTAGTTAAATAGTGGTAGATTCTAAGATCTTGGTAACATTTGTCTTATTGAAACTCTTTTGCTTTAGTTGTTTTCTTAATTTAATTAGTTTAATTCCTTTATAACTCAATTTGTTCAACTAGATTAGAATTAATATTAATTTTAGATTTAAATTAAACTTTCCCCTTTAGATTTGACTTCATTACCAATATTCTATTTCTGAAGATTCATGCACTTACGAATATAATAAAATTGTACTTATCCCGTATAGCTAGCTATTTTTCCATATTGATCTATGAAATCATGCCATAAAAGAAGAGGATTCAGATTCTAGAGATACTTGGTATATCTGCTTGATTATTAACCAAAGATACCAAAGATGCGGCTAGTTAACATCATTTTCATGTATAAAAAATTCATAAAACAATTCAATTTGACTCAAATAACATTTATTGAACTATATACAAAGACATAAAAAAGCTTAAGGATTAGGTTGAAAATAAAGAAAGGAGAAATAAGATAAAAATAATTTAAGTTATCAACTCCTCAAGTGCTTGCATGCAATTAAGGATATTTTAGTGCTCTTTTGGTGTACTTATTTTGGCCTCTTCTCGTACTTATATTATCTCTACAACACAATGTTTTGATGAAAATAGCACCGTCCTGCATGTTTCCCTCAAATCTTTGAAAAATAATGTTGTTTGATACAGTTAGTTGACACACTTTTCATGTACAAAGAAATCCAATTATGCATGCATGGTAATTTTTGATATAGTTAGTTGAACTTAATCATTTTTCTTTTTTTTTTTCTTTTAAACATTTCTTAGCTTTTTGTTTTTTCAAGGGTGGGCAACAACTGAACGAGAACCGAAAAAATTTGATTTGCTTTAGTTTTTCTCAATTTTGGTTCGGTTTTTTAAGCTAAAAAATAGAATGTATAGATATTGATCTGAACTATTCGATTCGGTTTGGTTTTCGGAAACCCGAATTGAACCAATAATATCGTTTGGATCCCTTTCTTTTATAAAATTTTAGTAGGGCCCAATGTTTATGAAATGTTTGTATATAGAAACTTTGTTATGGCCTGATATTTTTTGCAAACTTTTCAAACAGGTCCTTGACTGAAAGTCAACATCACAAAAGATTATTATGTTCTCTAATGTTTTGATAGAAGCTATTATGACACAGAAACTTATTTTATTTTATTTATATTTTGGTCTAAAAGTTTTGATATTAAAAACAGTGACAGTAATTCTAAAATTCTTTATTTTAGTCCAAAATTCTTGCAATTTTTTTTTCAAATACAAATTTGTAAATTATTTTATTTTTGTTCAGTATACATTGATTATAGTAGGTCTTTTTGCAAGTTAAGCTGAACCAAAAAATTAATTTGTTAATCCGAATCGTTAAGCAAACTATTACCAAAAAACCAAAACAAAAACGAAAAAACAATACCAAGCCGAAACCGAATCGAATTGAACTATCGGTTCTGATTCAGTTTTTATTTTCCTTAAAGATTGAATGATTTTTTAAATTTCGGACCTGAACTGAACTGAAATCAAAAGTTTATCCCGAAACCGAACCAAACCAAACCAATACCCACCTTTAGTGACAGTTATTCTTTGTTGCAATTCTGTGGTATCTTCAATACTGAAGGGAGTTATAATTCAATTAACCAACATACTTTTACTTCTACCTATTTATTGTAGCAATTAGGATTGTTATAATTATCCTAATTGCTAGAGTCTTTTTCTTTATTTTGAAAAATTATAAATTTAGAGGTTTTATAGAGGCTACTTATGATTTCTTGCATCTAGCACTTATATAAGAGCATATATAAATTTTTTCTAGTCATTTTTGTTTCTTTATAGAAGTGATTTTTAAAGGTTCAACTAATTAATACTTTAAAACAATTTAAATTATTATAATAGCAGTTAAATTTTAATTTCTATTTTTTAATTTTAATTTATTTCTTAGTCTTACTTTTATGCTACATGAGTAATTAATTGCATAATAGTAATAGTTTCCAAGGTTGATTGACGATCAAGTGATAATAGTAGTAATAAAAAGGAGTGATGATACAGCTACAAACTCTTATACAAACTTATTTTGTACAAACTGATGTGGCATTAATTCATTGGTTGAATAAAAATATAAAATAATGAAAATAAATCATGTGGGCCAAGAGATATTTAATTCAACCAATTTTATCATGCCACATCATTTTGTATAAGTAAGTTTGTACAAAAATTTGTGACTATATCATTACTCAATAAAAAATAAGGAAAGAAACAAATTTTATTGTATAAGAATAACGGCATAAAGAAAAATAAAAACCAATGTATCGTCAATTGGCCAATAATTTCAATATATTAACAACTAATATGGTGGTCCTCAACCGCATTTCTCATATCAATCAATTCCTTCCCATCACAATAAAAGCCCATTATAACAAAAGTGGAAAAGTGGTCTCATACTCGTTGTTGATATATTTCTCATACTCATTGTTGATATATTTCTCATTTATTTCTTCTTTATGCATTCATTTTGGCTCCTACGAAAATCGTCTAATTATGTTTCAATTATGTTACCCTAGCCATATAACCATTTAATTTATTTATTTAGATTTAATGTCGAACTAAATTTTGTATAGATTTTTAAAATATTTAATAAATAGTTATTAGAAAAGAAATTACTTCTTGATTATATTGTTTATAAATGTTAAGAACTGGACCAATGCTTCAAGCTTCTTTAAGAGAATCAAAGCATGCAATCAAATGAAAGTAAACCTAAAGATCAATCTATGCAACTACAATCACCAAGAACATAAAAGATAATGGCAAGAAGATGAAACGTGGTTCGGCCACAAGAAGCCTACATCCACGGTTGAAATAGCACTGCTCTAAGCTTTATTAGAATGAAAATGGATTACAACAGGTTACGAGATTACAAAGATGTTAACTCTTTATATGAGCTCTATCTATCTCTCTCAAAGAATCTCCCACACGTTAGTTTACAATATATCCTTTGCTGCCCTTTATAACCTTTCAGCTGCGAAAGAAGAAGAGTATGTTGTTATTCTTAACTAACAACTTTAACAGCCAAAAGAGCTCATGCCAACTTAGCATGCCACGTCATTCACGTTAACAGAATATAACTACTTCTTGGCTTCACAAATCTCCACCTAGTTTAATTCTGTTAAAAAAATTCTTCCAGTCACTGAATCAACTTACTACAACTTGACCTATAGACTAACCGCACCAATCAAATTCCAAGCTGATGTGAACTTGACTGATGGCAGAGCCTTTGTAAGCATGTCTGCAAGGTTACACTCTGATGCAATCTTAATTACATTTGCCACTTCTTGAGCAATTTCGTCTCTGATGAAATGTAACCTTACATCCACATGTTTTGTCCTCTCGTGGTATTTTGGGTTCTTGCTTAACTGAATGGTACTAGAGCTGTCACAGTTGATATTGATTGATCCTTGCTCGAGTCATAATTCTGTAACTAACCCTTTTAACTAGAGTGCCTCTTTCACTGCTTCTGAGAGTGCTATGTACTCTGCCTCAGTAGTTGACAAAGCAACTACTGACTGTAAAGAGGCCTTCCAGCTGACTGCTCCACTACACAAGGTGTAGACATATCCAGTGATTGATCTTCTTTTATCCAGATCACCTGCAAAGTCTGAATCAACATATCCTTGAACTTGATCTGAGCTTTTTTTAACTCTCCCATATGCTATACCATGACCAACAATACCCTTTAGATACCTCAACATCCATTTAGTTGCATGCCAATGATGTTTACCTGGATTTGACATGAACCTGCTTAGCACTCCACTTCCATAGGCCAAATCAGGTCTGGTGCAGACCATGGCATACATAACACAACCTACCACACTTGTGTATATTATATTCTTCATGTGTTCAACCACTGGATTTTCTTCTGGCTCTTCCTGTTTTGAGAGTCTGAACTGAGCACCCAGAGGTGTTAAGACTGGTTTGGAGTCGTTCACTCTAAATCTACTGAGAACCTTCTCCACATATCCTGTCTGAGACAAAAATAGAGTTTTAGAAACCCTATATGTGATTATGTGCATTCCCAATATTCTGGTGGTTGGACCTAGGTCCTTCATTTCGAACTCAGAGCCCAGTTCATCTTTAAGCCACTCCAGCTCTTCTCTTTGTTTACATGCCAAGAGCATGTCATCCACATAGAGTAGAAGGTAAATGAAACTTCCAGATGGTAGAGTCTTAAAATACACACAACTATCATATTTACTTTTGTTGTAGCCATGTGTGATCATAAACTCATTAAATTTCAAATACCATTGCCTAGGTGACTGCTTTAATCTATATAGGCTTTTATTGAGCAAGCAAGCCGTGTCTTCTGATCCAGCTTCAACAAACCCCTCTGGCTGTTCCATCAGTATCCTCTCACTGAGATCTCCATGTAGAAAAGCAGTCTTCACATCCATTTGATCCAACTCCAAGTCATTGTATGCTGCAATTGATAACAAGACTCTTATTGAGCTGTGTTTGACCACAGTTGAGAACACTTCATTAAAATCCACTCCCTCTCTCTGTGTGAACCCCTTAGCTACAAGTCTGGCCTTGTACCTGGCTGGTTCAGCTTCTGAGACTCATTCCTTTATTTTATATATCCATTTACAGCCTACTAGTTTCTGGTCAACTGGTTTCTTTACTAAAGTCCAGGTTTTATTCTTATTTAGAGAGTCTATTTCTTCTTCCATGGTAGCCACCCACCTTCCTTTATCCTTGCTTCTCATAGCTTGCTTGTAAGTTGTTGGTTCTTCACTTGTTTCACTTTCAGCTACCACCAAAGCATAAGATATTAGATCTGAAACTCCAAATCTTTTAGGCATTTTAATGGTTCTTCTCACTCTATCCCTTGCCAGTTGATATCCTTCTAGTTCAGAATGTGTCTGTTTTGGATACTGTTTTGCTTCTTTTGGTGACTCCACCTCCAGCTCAACAACTTCTTTTTCTTCAGAGCTTGTATTAGTGATTTCAGTTTCAACCCTTGACTATGTCAGTGCTTCCTCATCAAATACAATATCTCTGCTAATAAAAGTCCTGGTGAGTTTCCCATTGATGCTCCATATTTTGTACCCTTTAATGCCCTCAGGGTATCCTATAAAATAACCTTTCACAACCCTTGGTTCCAGCTTGCCCTGTCTAATATGTGCATAAGCAGGGCAACCAAAGACTTTTAGATTGCTGAGATCAAGTGGTTTCCCAGACCAGGCTTCCTGTGGTGTTTTAAATTCTAGAGCTGATGATGGACTTCTGTTAATGAGGTATGCAGCAGTAACAACAGCTTCAGCCCAAAAATGCTTGGAGAGATTTGAGCTCAACAGCATGCATCTGACCTTCTCAATCAAGGTCTTATTCATCCTTTCAGCAAGGCCATTTTGCTGAGGTGTATTTCTTACTGTCTTGTGCCTTGCAATGCCCAGCTTTCTACAGAATTCATCAAATTCATTGCTGATGTATTCTAGCCCATTATCAGTTCTAAGTCTTTTCACTTTCCTCCCTATTTGATTTTCCATTAAAGCTGTCCATTCTTTGAACTTATCTAGGGCTTCACTCTTATGCTTCAAGATGTAAACCCAAAGCTTTCTTGAGTAGTCATCTATGAAGGTGATAAAATATCTAGCTCCACCATGAGATGGAATTTAAGAGGGTCCCCATATGTCAGAATGGATGTAGTCTAGGGTCTGTTTAGTTTCATGCTTGCCTGTGTTAAACTTAAGTCTGGTGGCTTTACCAAACACACACTTTTCAAAGAATTCCAGCTGAGAAATCTAATCATGACCAAACAAACCTTGTTTCTCCAGTTCTTTAATACCTTTCTGACTCATATGTCCAAGTCTCATGTGCCAAAGCTTGGTTTTATCACTACTTATGCTAGCATTTACTCTAAGTTGAGGTACTGACCCAATTAAAACATACAAACCATTTCTTCTAACACCATTCATTATGAATTCACCTTTATTTAGGACCTCAATTTTTGCATTTTGAGCCTTAATGCTACAACCCATTTTATCAACCATCCCAAGAGAAATCAAGTTTGTTTTCAGTTCAGGGACATACCTTACTTGTTTAAGCTCCCTGGTTTTTCCATCAAACATCTGAATGTTAATAGTTCCCATTCCAGTGACTTTGCAAGCAAGGTTGTTTCCCAGTAAAACTTTCCTACCAGCTATGCTCTCGAAGGTCTTGAAGAATTCTTTATTTGGGCACATGTGAAAGGAACATCCAGAATCAAGAATCCACTCAGCTGTGGGTTGTTTTTCTGCAGCAATGAGGACATCTTCACCTTCAGCATCCTCTTTATCTTCAGATGCAATTGCTGCTTTTCTATTTGTCTCCTTTTGCAGCTTTTCAAGTTTCTTTTTCTCGAAACAGTCTTTGATGTAATGCCCTTCCCTTTGACAGAAGTAGTATTTTCTTTTCTTCTTTTTCTTGTCATCTTTTTCTTTCTGACTTTTGATCTTCTTATATTTGTTTACTTTCTTTTCTGATTTTGCTTTGACAATTAATCCATCTCCTGTAGCTTGATCCTTGAAATCTGATCTTTTCTTCAAGTCTTTAGATTCAAGTGCATTCTTGACATCCTTCAAGGTGAGAGTCTGTCTTCCATAGAGCAAGGTGTCCATGAAGTGTTCATAGGAGTCAGGCAGTGAGCTCAACAAAATAAGGGCTCTATCTTCATCTTCAAGCATGACATTAACGTTTTCAAGGTCGAGTATCAATTTATTGAACTCATCAAGGTGGTCTTTCATGGTTGTCCCTTCCTTTATTGAAAACGTGTGGAGTTTCCTCTTCATGTACAATCTTTTAGCCAAAGATTTTTTCAAGAAGAGTTCTTCCAGTTTAGCCCATAATCCAGAGGCTGTCTTCTCTTTGGCTACTTCTCTCAACACTTCATCAGACAAGTGTAGAATGATTGTGCTATGAGCTTTATTATTTATCGTTCTTGAGTCTCCACCCAAACTTGAAGATCCTTCTTCCTTTTCTTTTCTGGACTTTAATTCTTCTTCATCATCATCGAGGGCACTATCCAAGCCCTGTTGAATCAGAATGGCTCTCATCTTAAGACTCCATAAGTAGAAGTCATTCTCACTGGTAAATTTTTCAAGATCAAATCTTGTGCTACCCATTATGCCAGATCAATAATAGAGTATCCTTTTGGCTCTGATACTAATTTGTTAAGAACTGGCCCAATGCTTCAAGCTTCTTTAAGAGAATCAAAGCATGCAATCAAATGAAAGTAAACCTAAAGATCAATCTATGCAACTACAATCACCAAGAACATAAAAGATAATGGCAAGAAGATGTAATGTGGTTCGGCCACAAGAGGCCTACATCTACGGTTGAAACAGCACTGCTCTAAGCTTTATTAGAATGAAAATGGATTACAACAGGTTACGAGATTACAGACATGTTAACTCCTTATATGAGCTCTATCTATCTCTCTCAAAGAATCTCTCATACGTTAGTTTACAATATATCCTTTGCTGCCCTTTATAACCTCTCAGCTACGAAAGAAGAAGAGTAAGTTGTTATTCTTAACTAACAACTTTAACAGCCAAAAGAGCTCATGCCAGCTCAGCATGCCACCTCATTCACGTTAACAGAATATAACTACTTCTTGGCTTCACAATAAATATAGGCTTGATAGAAGAGGTGCAAAATTTTCCTAATTATGTTGCATGCTTCATTGCTAAAGAAAAAATTAGGACACTACAAAGTAAAAGAATAGAGCGCGGCACTTGTCACTAGTCGGCTACGTGAACGCATGCATGTATGTTTTAATTCATTGGTCATGACTGACCATTAATTTCTAACTCTTCGTTCAAGACTTCACCGTGGTCGTCTAAAATCTCCACAAATAAAAATCATTAAGAAAGTGAAACTAGGACTTTGTTTTAACAAGATTTCTTAATATGGGTTAATTTGTGTCAATCGTCATGGTGTAGAAAGCTACTGGCCTGCAAGTATAGCATATTGAAACTGCGGTCCTTATCTTTGTTATTACAGTGGACTTATGAATAATCAGAAATGTCAAACATGTTGTAGACTTATCATGGTATCACTACTAGAAAAATAAGCTACTATGACAGAATTTTTATGATAGATATTTAAAAATTAGTCATTTATCACAAAAATATGATAGATTCATGATATAATTTTTATATATCATAAAGGCGTGATAAATTTGTGATAGTTTATTTATCTATCACATACACATGATAGCATATTAATATTTAAAGAAACACTGAGTTTTGAATGGATTAATTTAGGCATAGAACGACACCGTATCTTGAAACCAAAAAACAATCGTAAGTGGTAGACTCTCCTTTGACTTCAAATGGAAAACCCTAATTTTCAAATCACACACAAAAATAAAATCACGCAGTCGACAAAAAATTTGGTCCTCTGCTGCGCTGCTTGCCAACAACAAATTTCTACTCTTCGTCTGCGTCCTTACTCTTCGATCTGTTGTTGCTACTACTTGCCGATGAACAACACGCTCAAGTTCAGCCAGGTCTTTACTTCCTCTTTTTCTTATATTATATTCTTTTGATTTGATTTGATTTTTCTGTGATCTAAACATTGTTCTTGCTAATATTGGTGATGAACAGTCCTTGTCACAATTTTGATCAATATGATTGCTATTCATATAAGTGATTATTCTGCTATTATATAACCTGCACTGGGTTACTCAATATGCAAGCCTTTACGTTTTATCTTCATAATATGCAAAGGTTCCTTGGTTTGATTCAGTTTTTGCTGATATTGGTAATGAACAGTCCTTGTCACAATCTTTATCTACCTTCTCTAGCCACTTGAAACAAATAGGTGTAAGGATATTCACCTTCCAGAAGCAGTTAATCAAGTTTGTTTGAAACAAATGCCCCTTTTTCAACGCTATTCTTTCTCATTTTTGTATTATGTCAACAATCTTTATAAACTGCTTTGATTCTTTACATATAATTTTGTTTTCTTATAAATTATTAAGACATTTAACAAGAAAAGGCACAAGCTCTTGTTGGGATGTACTTAATATGATTTGCAACTTGTGTCAGTGATAGATCTCATGAGCTCCTAAGCTTAGTTACTATATTGTCAGTCCTGAATCACTTATGATAATGCTGGTTTTATTTATTTATTTAGGGGATATTATCATTCATATACCCTATAGATGCTCTGTTATCTAAAATACTACAACACTTTGAGGGTGTATCAATCGTCCACCTTAAATTGACAAAAGCTATCTGCCGACCACCAAACCATTAGCTGTCGTTTGAAAGTTAAAGGAATGATAGTGAATTGACAATTTTACCCTTAAAAATTATCACTTGTATACCCTTAAATTCTTTTATTATCACTTGTATCCCCTTAAATTATCACTTGTATCTTATGAAAATACCAAATTATCCCTCTGACATTATCCTATTTAAATGGCAAGTAACGGTTTGGTGGACGGCAGATACATTCTGTCAACTTAGGATAGACGATTGATACACCCTTAAAGTATTGTAGTATTTTTTATAACAGAGCATCTATAGGGTATATGAATGATAATTTCCCTTTATTTAGTTATTTTTGGGATATTACTAGTTTGTATTATAATACATTCATAGTACTGTTGTAGTTTTATGATTCCAATTTAAGTTGACTGAAGCTATATTGCTCCTTTGGCAGTAACGACTTCTTCGAGAATGCTTGTATGAAGTTCGATAAAGTTAAATTAAGCCAACTTACAAGATCCTTTGGGGGTCCAGGTTACATAATTATAACTTCTATCTATTTGATGTTTGAAGTGTTAATGAGTTTATTAATTTGGTTTTTTCAAGCCTTAGTGATTATAGCTGTAACTATAAGTTGGCTTTTCCTATAAATTACTTCTTGTAGATATTATATGAATTGCCAAGAACTTACTTATGCAAGCTCTAGGTATGTAGATATTTGTTGATTTTTCTCCAAATAAATGCCAACTAAAACAACTATTAAATGCCTAGACTGAACATTAAATGTTACTTAAACAACTGAAAATTTTGATTCTCTTGTAAATTTCGCTTTAGAAGTATTGTATATTCCCTCTTTGAGCTAATAATACTAGTTGGTAGTCGTGCTCTGAACTTTTGGAAACTAATATTTTTCCCTGAGGAACTAGTGATAGACGACTTTCTTTGATGATATCAAAATGATTTATTTTTTGTTTATTTATTTATTTATTCTTTTGTTTGGGGCAGCAACTTCATGTAAAATGACTTAAGAGTGTGGCACTGATCGCAGGTCGTTCAAATGCAATCAATGTAGCTGAAAGATTGGGACTGCCCGGCATAGTTGTTCAAAATGCAACTCTACGGTGTTGCTAGTGCTGAGATTAATGAGGTAATATGGCTTAGAGGTAATACATGTGTAAAGACTTAGCATCTTTTTTAGCTAATAAAAAGTTTACATGTTATTTTTTCCTGTTGTAAACAAAAGTAAAATTTTAGTTTTAAGTCTCACATGTTGTGACTTAAGCAACAGACAACCAGTTTACCTGGTAGGCTAATTACCTTTGGGAATTATATGGTCAAAAGAAAATTCATACATAAAACAAATGTGATCAAGTAACAGTCAGTACATGATGAGCTTACATGATGGAATTCTCCTACAATTTCAGGATTAACAAAGATTAATCATATGAAAAATTATAATAATGAAGGAGGGAAATAAGATATGGAATTATGGGAATCTGATTTTGCCAGTATAGCAAAGGCCACAGATAACTTCTCAAGTTAAAATAAACTGGGAGAAGGTAGATTTGGGCCAGTGTCCAAGGTAATATTGTGGCATTCTGCTGAAATTAGATCATATTTTCTTTCTATACTAACTAATAGGCAAATCTATGGTACATAAATAGAAAGGTAAGAAATTGCAGTTAAAAGGCTGTCAAAAGGTTCCAGACAAGGAATTGAAGAGTTTAAAAATGAAGTTTCATTGATTTTTGTTAGTAATTATAGGTTTTTGTTACATATGTGAAATTCTTCATTATTCTTGGTTATTGAACTGTGTGATGACACCTTATGAATTTGATTAACTATAAGTGGCCGATATGTTAATTTGCATTTTTTTGGTACTCATCTTAATGTAATCTGCTTTTCAGGTGATGTTGGTGGCTTTTGGGAATTTACCATCAATGTTTTTTTTTATGGATTAATTATTTTTCTAGGATGGGTCGGTGATTGGATATTGTAGGTGATTAGATATTGTAAAGGATTTATGAGATATTATTATGGATTTGATTCACCATGTATTTTGATGATGCTATTTGTTGGAAGTTTCCAGTGATTGAATATATGATGCTATTTGGTGTTTAATAGTTTTTATGAATTTGAATGTAATTTTTAATTCAATTAATTGAAGTTTTAAAATGTGATTTTTATTATTTCTATTTCAAAATTCTAGAATTTAAATAATAATAATTAGTATTATTATAATTTTAAAATTAAAAATAATAATTTTATTTTTCTTTAAACCTTAAATCTCATGACAGAGAATACAAATCATTAATATATGACATATTTTGAAGAAACCCACCAAATTCAAAAAAAATTAAATTACCCGCTAAAATTTTTGATTAATTTAAAAAAGTCTTGCAAAACGACGTCGCATGGTTCATGACATATGTGTGATAGATATACACTGTCATGAAAGATGTGATAGATAAAATAATGTCATACATTTATCACAGGGGCTACAATGACACATAGAAACTCTGTCATAAGAGGGGTCGGATGACAGATATTCTCTGTCATGGTAGCCCATTTTTCTAGTAGTGTATTTGTTAATTTGTGCACTTTGAACATCTATAATTGAGATGTTATAATTGATCTTTCAGGTACCATATTCCAAGATCATGGGTGAAGCCAACTAGGAATCTCTGGGCTATGTTTGAAGAATGAGGTGGTGACCCAACAAGAATTTCATTTCTTATAAAAACTACATAAATTGATCCTTACTGCACTTAACATTCCTATAATTCTATAATTTTTACTTCTGTACTTGTTTAGTAACTTCAAAAGTTAATGCAAAGAAATGATTTGTATTTTACATTGTTGTCTTCATGATGATGTATTGTACAAGTGCTTGTTATAACAAGAAAACTTTTAGTGAAAACCATCATCTATAATCTAAGAGCATTCATGTTGTATCACCAAAAATAAATAACAAAACTATGCGGAAGCGTACCTGAATCCATAATATTAAATTGCTCTCAAGGGTTGTGGTTGGCTTTTTAGACCTACACGTTCTCCTAGAGGATCTTTCAAGTTTTCTTAGGGCTCTCTCTCTGACGATGTGATTTAAAAAAGAATAGAAAGATACGTGTGACATGGGGACTATAACCACTTATGTAAATAACTTTTTTCTTGTTGTCATTAGGTATTTCTAATTCTACCCATTATAAAATTATAATACAATTAGGTCTCTATATATTAAAGGCTCACACTCTATTAGATACATTAAAGCCCATAATACCGAAAACCTTAATAGATCATTTTTAATTGGGCTTAACCTTATATGACAGTCTGCAACACATAATTATTTATATATAAGTTGAACGTTGGATTAAGGATCCAACATTATTGGATTAAAAAATCCAACAATCTCCCACTTGGGCTATATGTGTAACTTTATAATTATGTTGTGCAAAAATAACCATATGAGCTCAACCTTACTATTATTACTGAAATGTATCTATAACCAATCCGGTCCATCAATCATATCAATATAAGATCAAGCGGTCATCGTTACAACTATCATAACTCGACCTATCAATGGCCATTATGCCGATACAACTGAATGACATAGATCATGATGCGGATGTGTAACATGGAAATTTCATGCAATGTGATCTTAACATGCTTATTTCCAATTAGTCCACCTTAAATCTTAGTGAGATCAAACTTTACTAAAATCATAGTGTGAATAAACCAAAACTTTATTTCTGCAGAAAATAACCTAAATATCCATACACTGAAATAACTGAAAAATATCTATATTACAAGAGCATCTAAAATCACAAACTCCCAATAAAACTAGATATCCTTTGATGACAGGATACCTATAGGAGCAACATGCTCATGAAATAATTTACGTGGTAATCCCTTAGTAAGCAGATCCGCAGTCATGGAGTTTATGCCTATGCACTCCATAAACAATTGTCCACTCTGAACTCTTTCTTTAAGAACTAGGAACTTGATGTCTATATACTTCGACTTCATCCAGCTCCTGTTGTTATTGAATACAGCACTGCCGATTTATTGTCACAAAATAATTTGAGTGGTCTATCAACACCATCTACTATACGCAGCCCCATAACAAAATTTCGTAGCCATATTCCGTGATTGGATGCCTCATAATATGCTATGAACTTTGCTGCCATTATAGAAGAGGCTATAAGAGACTGCTTAGCACTCTTCCAGGAGACAGCACACCCAGCTAGCAGATAGATGTAACGCAAAATGGATTTCATACTATCTTGGCATCCAGCAAAATTGAAGCCAGTATAACCAACTACATCGAGCTGATTTGACCTTTGATATGTAAGCATGTAGTCTTTTATCTCTGTAAGTATCCTAAGACTCGTTTGGCTGCTTTTCAATGGTCTATTCCTGGATTACCTAAACATCTACCCAACATCCTAGTAACGTACGCAATATCTAGTTGCGTACAAACCTGAGCATACATTAGACTTCCTATTACTGACGCATAAGGAATCTTCGGCATTTCTTTTTCCTCAAAATCATTCTTAAGGCACTAATTGAGACTAAACTTGTCTCCCTTGGCCACAGGGTATCACCTGTTTGCAATTTTGCATGTCAAATCTCTTGAGAATTGTTTCGATATAGCTCTTTTGTGATAATCGGAGAATGTCTCGGGAGCGATCTCAATGTATCTGTATGCCTAATACAAAAGAGGAGTCATTAAGATCTTTTATCTCAAAATTCTTAATTAGAAATCTCTTGATATCTTGTAATAATCTTATATCGCTGCTGGCAAGTAAAATGTCATTGATATATAAAACCAGAAAAATATACTTACTCCCACATAACTTAAGGTATATGCAATCATCGACCAAATTCATATCGAAACTGAGTGAGATGATCACTTGATGAAACTTGAAATATCATTGTCAAGATGCTTGTTTGAGCCCATGGATGTATTTCTTAAGTTTGCAAACCATATTCTTTAGGTCTCCGAACACAAAGTTTTCTGGCTGCATCATATAGATCGTCTCATCAATGTCGCCATTGAGAAACATTGTCTTTACATCCATTTGATATAACTCAAGATTGAAATGTACCACCAATGCCATTGTAATCTAGAAAGAGTTTTTCAAAGAAATTAGAGAGAAAGTCTCTTTATAATTATACCTTTCCACATTTCCTTTCGAATTCTTCTTGGTTTTAAATATCCATTTGCAACTAATAGGTTTTGTACCTTCTGGCGATAGAACAAGATCTCATACGTCATTGTCCTTAATGGATTTCATCTTCTCATTCATGGCATCAATCCATTTCTAAGAGTTAGAAATTTTCATGGCTTGACAGAAATTGATCAAATCATCTTCTATCATGTCGATGTCTACCTCATGTTCTTGGGGAAATACAATGTAATCATTTGGCAATGCACTTCTCCTTTCTTTAGTGGATCTCTTTAATGGTATAAGTTCTTGAGGTGGTAGAGTTTGTTCTTCTGGAGCAACTTCTTGTATGAGGAATTCTCTAATATTGTCTTGATCTATTGTGTCTTGAATAAAGTCAAGAATGATACCCTGATCAATGCCAATAACACTTATGAAAATATCAACATATTCCTCTTCAAAGATAAAGTCTCTAGTTGTATCTCCCTCCTGCAAACTCAACATCCTCAAAGAACCAAGCATTTCTTGACTCGAAAATCTATTTAGTCATGAGATCTTAAAACTTATACCCCCTAGATAATTCTGAGTATCGAATAATATAGCAACTTACTGTCCTTGAGTCTAGTTTATTCTCATAAGGCCTTACCTTAGCTGGACAACCCTAAATATATAAGTGCTTTAGACTAGATTTCTTACATGTCCAAAGCTCATAAGGGGTTTTAGAAGTCACTTTAGTTGGAACCTTGTTCAAGATATATGCTGCAGTCTTAAGTGCTTCTCCCTAGAGTGATTCTGGTAAGGTAGAATGACAAATCATGCTCCTCACTATGTCCTTAAGCATCCTATTTCGTCTTTCAGCAACACCATTCATAGTGCGCAAACCTGACATAGTGTACTGTGGGACGATACCGCATTCCTCTAGAAATTTAGCAACGGTCCTGAACATTATTCACCTGAACCATCATATCTGCCATAAAATTTTACCACCACGGTCAGATATGACGCTTTTGATTCTTTTGCCGAATTGGTTCTTAACTTTAACCTTAAATATTTTGAACATATCCAAGGACTGTGACTTTTAAAATAGGAGATATATGTAGCCATATCTAAAAAAATCATCTACGAACGTCATAAAATATTGTTAACCATTCCAAGCAGCCATAGGAAATGGCCCACAAATGTTTGTATGTATAAGTGCTAAGACATCTGAAGTCTTGTTGGCTTCAAATCTCCTTTTATTGGTTTGTTTCCCCTTGATACAATTAATAAAAATGTCAAAATCTGTGAAATCTAACGGGTCGAGAATTTCGTCTGACACAAGTCTCTTTATTCTTTCTGGAGATATAACCCAATCTTTTATGCCATAACGCAGCCGAATTCTCATTGGTTAATTTTCTCTTTAAACCTTGTGATACCTAATTGAAGGGTTTCATTAAATGAATCAATCGTATCAAGCATATAAAGATTATCGTCGCTAATAAAGAACCGCAACCAACCAATTTTGAATCATGAAACAACCTGAATTTTTCATTTCCAAATGAACAAGAATAACCATATTTGTCCAAAGTAGAAATGGAAATCAAATTCCATTTAAAAGGCAGAATAACAAATATTTCATTAAGATCCAAATAAAATTCGGTCTTTAATAATAATCTAAATTTTCCAATTGCTTCAACTTCAACCTTCTTGCCATCACCTATATAGATGTATCTTTCACCATCACTGGGTTTTCAACAACTCAAGCAACCCTGCATAGACACACTGATGTGAACGTTTGCACCATAATCATCCACTACGAGTGTCTAGGTATCAAAGTTAAATTAACCTCAGAACAAGCCAAACTAAGAAGCATAACTTTCTTAGCACACCATACATGATAATTAGTGCAATGCTTTTTCTTATGACCTTCAGCCCCACAGAAGAAACAACCAGTACCTTCATAATCACCTGATTTCTTTTATTGTTTCTTTTGAGGTGTTATATCTGCAGCTTCATTATTGTTGTTTTTTTTCTCGCCCTTATCCTTGCCCTTATACTTTATTGAAATTAGATTTGTCAAGAGCGTACTCATTCTTGCCCTTTCGTTCTTGACAAATCTCTTTTCAATTTCTACAAGGAACTCTCTAGCCGTAGTTGCTTTTTAAGTCATTGAGCCCCTAAATGCTTCTGTAATGGCCTTCTTCATGATCATGATACACATGCAATTTGATCTCTCCCACATTTCAATTTCCCTTTTATTATTTCGGGTACTCTCATCCGTAAAAGGTGGGGGGAATAAACCCTTAATGCAATGTTAAGATCCATGACTGCAAGAACTATTGAGAGATTCTCATGCCATGATTTGAAGTTAGAGCCATTTAGTATAGAAATAGAATTGATATTGGCAATAATATTAGTAGTAGACGTAATTGAATAGAGAACAACAAACAAACAAAACAAGCTCATATTAGTCTTAAAACAAAAATAAATTCAAATAAAGGTAAACTCCATCTCAAGATACTGGACACTCAATTAATATTTCATCTTTGGACAAAATATTAACTTGTAAGTGATATCTTGGTGTAGTAATCAAACACTAATAATAAGAATATGTCAAACAATGAATCTTCCTTTGGGTCGATTTATTGCTCACATGTAAAACTGAATAATCATCGCGTGTTTATTACCACAGGTGCACATGTAATTCTATTAAATATAGACCTTCATTTAGGCCGATTGATATTTACAGAAATACATTACAAAATCGTTTATATTCCACAAAAAAAATTAATTTCCACAAGAGAGGTTACTTTGGTGACATGTTGCTTCAAGTAATTTATCTTAAAATACATATAAACCTACTAATATTTGAATTTAAAATTGTACCAAAAATTACCAAAAAAATAAAAATTCTGGTCAACCCAAACCGGATTCTGAACCAGCCCACAAATCAAACCAACCTTTTTTTTTTTAATTGGCTAAATCTCAACTTTAGTTTGAATCCATCAGCCCTATATATTGGGCCCAAAATTAACTTTTATTAAGTCAAAACAAATTTAGGGCTCAAACAAAAACTTATTAATTATTCTTTTGAAAAGAGCTTTTTAAATACTTCAGGGACCTCCACGATATTAACCATGAAAACCCTAACTCTTTTTCTTTTCTCTTTCTTTTGTGCGGCAGCCTTGCCCCTGCTTCTTCTACCTTATGCAGCAGCCATGGCCACAGCTCTTGAGCAGTGTGCTGTTGCTTGATTGCCGTGGCATAGCTACCGGCGTGGCCGTTTAGCCATTCCTTTTTTTTTTTTAATTTCGCTACCCTTTCTTTAATTTAAAATCTGAATATTCTGGATATTGTTATCTATATTTCCGAATTTAGTTCAACAAAACAATAAATTTTGTTCTCAAATTTAATGATACTAGCACTACTAAAAAAATGGGTTTCACTGACACTTCGTTACTGACACTTTGCAAAAAGTGTCAGTACTTATGTACATATGCACCATTTTCCGCTTTTGACAAATAGGAATCAGAGATTAATGATACTAGGGTGTCAGTAAACTAAACATAAAAAATCACTAACACTAAAGTATCAATGATAAAAAAAATTCATAAAAATTTTGTTTTAACTCCAACTCGAACCTGAAAGCTCTAAGATTTAAAGCTTTAATGTTTGGAGCACAGACCATCAAATCTCGATGAGTCAAAGTCATAATAATATTTAAATTATTAAAAAATAAAAATATAAATAACAACAACATAAAACACACTTGTTCTCCCCATCTAGACTATATCGACTGTCTCTATCTTGCTTTCATCGTTCACTTTCGCTTTCATTTTTCTCTTCTCGATCTCTTCTGTTTTGTACTATCCATTTACAAATTAAATTCAATTAATTTAGATAGATAATGAAAACCTAAAACTCTGTTTTGTTTTTCCATTTTCCCCAAATTGAAACACAAACCAAAACTCTAATCGCTTGTTATCGAAGGGGTTTTTCTTCAACTTAACCATCCAGTGCCTATACTAGGCAAGCAAGTAAAAGCCATCGACAAGGGGTGAAGTGGCACCATCGGTTCGGTATTCAGGTAATCTCATTCTCCCTGACAAGTTAAGTCCAGAGAAAGAACTGTAGAGGAGGTTATCAGCTGGTAATGGCAGAATATTTTATTTTTTTGTGCAATTTAATTATTGGGTTTGTTTTAATTTGGCTTATGAATAATATTTTTGAATTTTTATTTTTGGGTTGTTTCAGATATTCAGAAATTGAACAGTCGTGCAACCCTGGTGGGTTTTGTTTTCCAAATCTTTTTTTTTTCTTTTATTTATTCTTAACTTGAAATTTTTGTTCTTATTTTTCTATATCTTCACTCACATGCAGTCCAAAAATACAGGCATTTTAAGTGGTGCATTACTTAAACTCAAAACACTTGCTGCGACTGCTTTTTTTCGCCACATTTGAGGTCGTTTCAAACTTTTGTGCATGTGATTTCTGTCATTGTTATTTAAAACTAAGAATGTGCATTTTTTTAGTTTAAATAAATAGCTCTGTTTCTTAACTTTGAGCAATAAGTTAGTTGATTTTGAATGTACTAAAATATGAAATTTGATTTTAGCTTTTGCCTTTGTGATTAGGAGATGATTGTTTGGGTGTTATATTGGTGAATTGTGTATTTAGTGGTTACAAACTATTTACATCTCTGTTTCATATAAAGAGAGGCAAATTTTGTTATATAATCCTACTTGTTTATTTATTCTGTTTTGGTTGGACGATTTGTAATAGAGACAATGACTATGATATGAATTAATTAAGTTCGTGGTTGTGAGTATTTTGAGATTGTATAAAGTTGATGATTTGTGTTTGATTCAATAAAGAAATGCTTGTTTTAAAGTAGTTCTGCATGTTGTATTTGAAGTTAAAAAATGATTTATAGAATCTTAAAAAATGGCTTGCAAAGTGGTATGAAGACATTATTTATTTGAACTCTTAACTTTTGTTAGTTACTTGACTTATGAATTAGTTCGACTACTTAAAAAGCCATTAGCACCCATCTTACCTATTAATCTCCTATTTAAGTTTCAAAACTTATTTTGTTTCAATTTCAGGATTTTGTCTAAATTATTATTATAATTAATGATTTATAAGGGCTATTAATGATTTTCCAGAATTATAAGTTTATTATTACAACTATAATCATAATAACATTGAACTTTAAATTAATCATGCAATTTAATTAAACTTAAACTGACATTACATATGTGAACAGGTAAAATATTTGAAATGGACAGAAGTTGGATAACTTGTGATAGATTGTAGAGTATCGGAGTTGCCGATTTCTTAGATTTTGCCATTTTGAATCTTTGAAAATCGAATGTCAATTAGATGTCCTTGCACCTTTTGTTGTAATATGGAGTTTCATACTCCTCAACAAGTGAAGGATCATTTATTTGAAAAAGGTTTTCTCCCAAGATATATTGTTTGGACTTGGCATGGTGAGACTGACTCTAAATCTACATTTACAAACTGTGAAGACCATTCACATAGTCAAAGATTTAGATGTCATGATTACAGTAATATAATTGACATGGTCGAAGATGCTTACGAGCATTGTGATAGAGATCCTAGTTCTTTTAAGGATATGCTTGAAGATGCTGAAAAGCCTTTGTACCCGGGTGCAAAACATTCAAAGTTATCTAGTTTAATGAGACTTTACAATGTGAAAGGAAACTATGGGTGGTCCGATAAAGGGTTTTCTACTTTGTTAGAAGTCCTTGCTGATATTTTGCCAAATAATAATACTCTACCTATGTCAATGTACGAGGTTAAGAAAACAATGAAAGTGCTAGGCTTAGAGTATGAAAAAATACATGCATGTCCAAATGACTGCATTTTGTATAGGAATGAATTTGCTGATCTTGCTGAATGCCCAAATTGTGGAGCATCTAGGTATCAAAAAGAAAAAGATAGCTCAAAAACATTTAGGAAAGGGGTTCCTAAAAAGGTATTATGGTATTTTCCACCTATTCCTAGGTTGAAAAGATTGTTTCAATCACCAACAACAGCTCAAAATTTAACATGGCATGCTAATAAAAGAATTAGAGATGGCAAACTTCGCCACCCAGCAGACTCACCAGCCTGGCAACTAATTGACAATAAGTGGCCAAAATTTGCACAAGAACCTAGAAATCTCCGTTTAGCTCTCCCAACTGATGGGGTTAACCCACATAGTACACTTAGCACTACTTATAGTTGTTGGCCTGTTATATTAATAACATATAATCTTCCTCCATGGTTGTGTATGAAGAGAAAGTTTTTGTTGTTGTCACTTTTGATATCTGGCCCTAAACAACCTGGAAATGATCTAGATGTATACCTAGCACCTTTGATTGAGGACTTAAAAACTCTATGGGATATAGGTATTGATGTTTATGATTCTTATAGAAAAGAAACCTTTAATTTAAGGGCTGTCTTGATGTGGACAATTAGTGACTTTCCAGCATACGAAAACCTCTCTGGCTGCACTGTTAAGGGCTATTATGCTTGCCCAATTTGTGGGATAGACACTTGTGCATGTTGGCTGCCACATAGTAGGAAAATGTCATATATGGGCCATCGCCGCTTTCTACCACTCGGTCACCTATTTCAGAAACTGAAAAAGGTTTTTAATGGGAAGCAAGAGTGGAATAAGCCTCCTAAAACTTTGTCTGGTGAGGAAATCTTTACTATGGTGGAAGATTTAGTTAAGTTCGGGAAAAAGAAGGCCAAAAAGCATAAACATGATGGCGGTGGTGGCGGTGGTGGTGATGAGAACATAACTGAAAAATTGTACAAAAAAAAGTCAATCTTTTTTTAGTTAGATTATTGGAAGCATTTATTAGTTCGCCATCAATTAGATGCGATGCACATTGAAAAAAATGTGTGCGAAAACATATATGGCACATAACTTCATCAACCAGGCAAAACAAAAGATGGGATTAATGCTAAAAATGATCTTGAGTCTTTGAAGATCAGGGAAAAACTAGTTCCTGATGAAACAAACAAAAAAAACAAAGCCCTACCTCCAGCTCCTTATACTTTGAGTAAAAAAGAAAAAAAACCAGTTTTGTGAAACCTTACTGAGTGTGAAAGTCCCTGATGGGTATTCTTCCAATGTCCAAAACCTTGTTTCAATAGATGATTGTCGGCTTCAAGGCCTTAAGTCCCATGACTGTCATACTTTGATGCAACAATTTCTACCACTAGCCATTCGAAACTGTTTGCCTATAAATGTGAGAACGGCCATAATCAGGATGTGCTTCTTTTTTAATACATTGTGCTGTAAAGTGGTAGATCCTAATACTCTTGACCAATTGCAAGAGGAACTTGTAATCACTTTATGCTTACTGCAGCAGTACTTCCCACCTAGCTTTTTTGACATAATGATCCATTTAACAGTCCACTTAGTTGAACAAGTTAGGTTATGTGGGCCTGTTTATCTTCGATGGATGTATCCTTTTGAGAGACAAATGAAAACTCTCAAGGATTATGTTCGTAATCGCTACCGCCCTGAGGGTTGTATTGTAGAAAGTTATATTGCAGAAGAAGCACTTGCATTTTGTGCTGAGTACCTCTCAAATTGTGATGTTATTGGGCTGCCTACTGGTTGTCCAACTGATTTATCTATCGAAAAGCCTTTGGGAGGTGCAAACATAAAGGTGATTGATGATCCTTTGTTGGCACAAGCACACCAGTGTGTTCTAATGAACACCCCTGAAATCCAAATATATATCGAGTAAGTTGTTAATTTTTCAAAAAAATATTTTATTGTATTATTAGATTAATATACTAGTTTTTAAATCTTAATATGTCTCACTGTAGGGAGCATATGCATTATTTGGCATCAAGAAACCCCTATAAGGCAAAAACAAATCTGTGGTTCCAAAATGAACACATACGAACATTTTCTGGTTGGTTACAAGCAAAGGTTAGAATTACTTAACTAAATACAATATAGGATATAAACTTAACAAGATTTTTCTACATGTTACTAATTACTGTACTTGTTAAATTAATTTATAGGTGGCACATGATAAAGCAAATAATGTGCCGATTGACGAAATAGTGTGCTGGTTAGCAAACAAACCACGCTCAAGCGTGGTGACCTTCTCTGGCTACGAGATAAATGGCTTCAATTTTACAACGAGGGACCGGGACTGTAATCGTGTGACCCAAAATAGTGGTGTTAGGGTTGTTGCTAACACTCTACAGATTTCAAGCTCAAAAGATAAAAGTCCTCATTTTGGAGACATGACGTTTTATGGAGTCATTGATGAGATTTGGCAGCTTGATTATCTAATGGTTAAAAAAATACTTTTCAAGTGTGATTGGGTAGATGATAGAGGGGTTTGCACTGACAATTTAGGTTTCACTATAGTTGATTTAAATCGGATTGGCTATAAATCTGATTGCTTTATTCTGGCTTGTCATGCAAAGCAAGTATTTTATGTAAAGGACCAGCTAGATAATAATAAATCAATAGTTTGTTCAGTGACCGACAAAGCTTATAAGTTAAATGGGGAAAGATGTGAAGACGTGGATGTATTTTCTCCATTATCTAACAAACTTCCAGTATGTGAGTTGGATGAGAAAGATGATGAAGGAATTTATGACAGAAAAGATTGTGATGCTATTCCAATAGATATTGATTTAGAAAATCAGTGAATGCATTGTTGTAGCTAGTTTCCAGCACCAATTTTCACAGTTTTCCAGTAAGTGATTTATTTATTTCATTATATGCTATTGCTCTTGTATTAACTTATTAATCTAAATGATATACTTATTTATTTTAATCATTTTCAGGATTGTAGGAGATGGCTGACGATGTTGAGTTCACTCTTCCGGAGCTCGACGGAAGACCAAGGAGAAGAAAACAAACAAAAAAAAAGGTTTGCAAAAACAAGAAGTTAGTCATAAAGCTGCAATTGAGTACAATTCTTATGGTGTTCCAGTTGGAAAGAGAAAAAATGATCTTAGGAGTTACATTGGAGTCATTGTACGTGAAACAATTTTAATTTTACTTGATGATTGGAGGCGTGTGCCACTGGAGATGAAGGAAACTTTGTGGGTTCATTTTCAGGTTTTGTTTTCTTGTTTCATAGTATGTTTAAAGATTTTATATAACTTCTAGATTTTTTTAAAGTTGTTTCTAATCCATGTTATTGGTTGACAGAAAAAATTCAAATTGAGCTTGAAATGCAAAAGCCAAGTATTAAAGTGGATGGGGGTTGCATCAAGAAACTTTCGATGTAATCGGCAATCAATTCGTTCTACCTAACAAGGACGATCGAAAGTCACTAAGGTTGCCTCCTATTGAATATCCAAGCATTAAAAAAGAAGATTGGAAACTTTTTGTTGACAAAGTTTTGTCTGAACAATTTCAGGTGTGTTGTTAGTTAATATTACCTGATTTAATTGTTGGTAGTTACTAATAATCAGTGGTAACTTTTTGTTCTTCATATAAACTGTTTGTGCAGGAAAAAAGTAAGAAGGCAAAAGACAAAAGAGCAAAGAATGTCTACAACCATCGCTTGGGTAGCACAGGATATGGTGGCATGTTGTATAGAAAAGTAAGTGTGGTAATATGGAGTAATTACAGTAACATAAGTAATCTAATGCGATAATATAATAGAATCAATTATTTATGTTTTATGTCACCTTGTAACAGAAAAAGGAAAGCGGAGTTTCTAAGCAGGAGATTGATCACAGTGAAGCTTGGTTAATGGCACGAGCAAACCGAGATGGCAAATATGCTTCTGATGTGACGCCAATTGCTGAGAAAATAGTAAGTCACTTGTATACTTAATTCTTATGAATTTTCTTTATAATATGTGTGTGTGGGGGTAGATATTTATGTACATATATACTGCTTTTTGTAATAATTGTATGGCAACATTTACAATTGACAGAAACTCAGTAAGATTTCATCAGAACTTATTTCTTCGCATATAAAAAGGTTAAAACTTGTTTGAGGTGTTGTCTTGTAATATTTTCTGTAGTTTCAATTTGAACTGCATATGGATTTGCTCTTTGTTAAAGATTCAAGAAGGATATTAGTTTAGTTTAGCTGATGTCTTGTACTCGTAATTACGGATTTACAATATTTTTTTGTAGAATGGTGAAGAGTCAGTTGAACAAGGAACATTCCAATCACAAGGGTCACATGACATTCTAGGTGAAGCTCTTGACCAAATGGAAGTAGGGTGCAAGGAGTGGGGCAATTCGTCACCCCATCTATGTACTTTCATGTCCCTGATGCCACTGAGTTAGCAAAAGAAAGAAAGATGTATCAAGAGAGTTTCCAATTCATGTCTGCTCAATTAGAACGCATGAATGCAAGGTTAAATGCATACAGCAATACTGAAGTTGGAAGTTCTAACTTTCCTAAGCCCAAAACTTCCACTGGTGTTCAGATTGACAATGATCAACAATCCCCTGAAACTCTTGGAAAAAGAAAGGTATATGGCCTGTTACATGTCATTATTTTATTTCCATTTGTATATGCATGTATTACTACTAATGGTATGTATTTTGATTATTGCATAGGCTGATTTCCCATCGGGTAAGTCGACTCCAAAATCTGTGAAGAGTAAAATCAAGGACAGTCCCACCACAATTTCCCAAGCAACTCCTCAACAAACCCCCGAAAAAGTAGAGTGTGAAATTACTTCAAAGCCCACACCGAGAAGATCTCCTTGACTAACTCCTAAAGTACTAGATAGGCAGTTCTCCTGTCATGACAAAGTACCCAACAAAGAACCACCAGTCATCAGACCAGCAGAAGTAGCCAAAAAAGAACCCAGAGTCATCATACCAGCAGAAGTAGCCAAAAAAGAACCCAGAGTCATCAGACCAGTAGAAATAGCCAAAAAAAAACCCCGAGTCATCAGACCAGCAGCAAAAGACCTCAATGTACGTGTGAAGAATACACGGCACGATCAAGAAAGAATGACGAATATATGAACATGTTTACCATGTTCATCGAGAATTCTTTACCTATTGATCAGATTCATGACACAACAACCTTTGGTGAAATTTGGGAAACACGCTTGGACAAGATGATTGAAATCATCAAGTTTAAAGAGGTCTCAAACGCATCATTAACATATGGATCGGTAAATCATAACTTATGTTTTAGTAAAATTTATTATTTTGTTTTTATATTCAAACTTACTTCGTTATATATATTTGTTTTTAGACACAGGAGATGGAGAGCAATAAGAAAGCAAACTTTAAAGACAGGACTCAATATATTTCCATTAAATATGAAACATTTATAATGTATAACTTTTTTCATTTCCTAGTTATCATTTTTTTCATTAAATATAAAACATTTATAATGTAAAAATAATGATTTATTCAAAATATATTTTTTATTTGAGCTGTTTGGGTGTTATTGGCAATTGATATGGTGAGACGTACAACCTATTACCTTGATCCTTTGGAAGGTAGTCCTGATAAAGAGCTAATGCAGATTGTCAATCAGTTAAGTTTGTTATTTGTATCTTTGATCATGCTATTTTATTTTTATGTCTTATGCTAATTATTTGCTAACGTTAGCTATGTCTCTTAATTGTAGGGGGATTCGAATACATCAGAGTTTAAATTCTGATACAAAGGCCAATGTTCAATGGATACCTGTCAAGGTAAAAATCAGACAAACCTAACTAATTATTGTTAACGTACAGTAAAAAATTAATGTAATTTTGATCTTGTAGTGTCTGAGGCAGCCGGGCAGCTTTGAATGTGGTTATTATGTGATGAAATACATGCAAGATATCATCACAAATGTGAACGTTCTGAAAAATAATGTAAGTATTGAAAATGATTTTTACAATACTGCATCATATTGTTTTAATTTATTGTGAAATGAATCAGCTCAAACACCTGTGTGCTTTTTTACAGTTATCTTTTTATTGCGTATTGTATGCATTTTATAAACTGTGAGGGTACTTATAATGGTGACTATGTTGCATATTGTTGAATAGATTATATGAATATCCATATAGACATGAATTAGGATTTGGGATATACACAATGTACTGCATATCCCAACACAAAACAATTGTTTGGGTTGCAAAGTAGTTGTTAGTGGGGATGTGTTATGGTGTCGTTGCTTGTACTTTACTTTGATGAGGATAAGTTTTCATCCTAATTAAGGTTTTGTATCTACATCCATATTTGTATTAAATCGCGTACTGTTGGGGTTCACAAGTTGCTTCGGCTATCAAATATTGTTGCTGTTGGGGTTCACAAGTTGTTTTTTTTTTTTTTGGAATTACCATGATCAGGATGTTCAGTATTTACCTATATAATTTTGGATAAAACAGTAACATTGTTGGAGTTTATTTGTTGGCTTTAATTGTTAACACACAAATATATTTAAATGAATGATAATTAAGTAGTTTAGTCAAGGATTTGCGGTGAATAACTTGTTGTTTTAAAATTAAAGTTCAAGGGAATTGAGGAATACACTGTCAAGGACCTCTTGCGACTTTGTGATCAGTGGGCTACATACGTTGCCAAGTTAATTACAGCCTACAATCGCGAGGTAACATACAAGTAATTTATGATTATTTTTCCTTAAAACAAATCTGTGACTTATTTTTTGTGGTGTGCTAATTAATTTTATATACTTGTAGGTGGAAAAAAAAATGAAGGCATATGCGGACTCCAAAATCAGTGACTCCAAAATCAGTGACATTGTTATCTGTTTTTTCTTCTTGGCTAAATTTTCCGAAATTAATTTAGTACTTTATTGTGTATACTACTTGTTCAAAGCTTAATTTAGTACTTGAACTTGTTTTTTACCCCCAAACAATGATGTATTTGAACTATTTTAATTTAACTGATGTATTTGAAATGTGTATTATGTGAATTGCATTACAAGATTTGGTATGTTTAATATATTTTGGGTTTATTTTAATTGTAAAATAAACATGAATAATGTGATTAAAAAAATTAAAACACAACCGGTATAGCACCGTTAATACTGACACTAATTATTTAAATGACGATAAGAATTTTTGATGTTACTGAGTCAGTGGATTCCTGATACTGTAGTCACATAAATCAGTGACATGTAAATAGTATCATTAAATGCTAACGCGATTGAGTCACTATCCTTGTGACTCTCTAGTGACACAAAATACTGACATAGAAATAGTATCAACTGATACTAACATCATAGTATCACTATGGTGGTGATACTATAGTGACACAAAATACTGACGCAAAAATCAAAGATTAGTGTCGGTGTGTTGAGCATTCGACACAATTAACAAGTGTCAGCAAAAGTAATTACTGACACTAAATTGGTGTCAGTAAAGCCTATTTTTCTAGTAGTGTAGATTTGAGAACACCAAAACTTTATTCACTAATTGAAAGTAAATTCAATTCTCAATAATTTGACATGAAGAGGCTCTGATATCACTTATTAAAATAAGAAAACTTTTGGTGAAAATCATCACCTATAATCCAAGAACATTCATGTTGTATCACTAAGAATTAATAACAAAATTATGTGAAGCGTACCTGAATCCATAACACTGAATTGTTCTCTAGGTTTGTGTGGTTGGCCTTTCAGATTTATACGTTCTCCTAGAGAATCCTTTAAGTTTTCTCAGGGCTCTCTCTCTGATGATGAGATTTCAGAAAGAAAATAAAGATACGTGTGATTTGAGGACTATAACAACTTATATAGATAATTTTTTTCCTGTTGTCACTAGAAATTCCTAATTATGTCCATTATAGAATTAGAATATAATTATGTTTCTACATATTAAAGGCTCACACCCTATTAGATACATTAAAACTCATAATACCAAAGCTTTAATAGATCACTTTTAATTGAGTTTAACCTTATATGACAGTCTGTAATACATAATTATTTACATATAAACGGAACATTGGATTAAGGATCCAACAATATTGGATTAAAAAATCCAACAGTTCCATCAATTACTTATGTTTTAGATTTGTGCAAAGCAATTGCTGACAATCTTATTGCCCCATAAATGGTGTGAAACTTCTTGTAATATTTGCAAGCACCCATTTATTGTCGTTTTATTACTTAATTTATTGAAAAAATAATATGTAAGTGCAAGAATTATTATATGCTAATATTTTGCTATTAAAGAATTATAAAATCTTACATTTTATTATTTTAATGTTTAACAAATTGATTATTATTTGATCTTAAAATACTAATTATACCCTTACTTTGAAAAAATATATAAAATATCAATAAAACTCTTGAGAGATAAAGATTGTTTTATCTTTAGGGTAAAAAAATATTATTAGAAAATTACAATTATGATTGTCATCTAATAAGACTTTTAAATATGTTATGTCTTTGCTCGTTTATTGTTTGTAATTGCGTTTTTTTTTTTTGTCTTTTGCTTTTAACGACAATTTTCCCGTCAAATTTTAATGAATTCCAAATTTTGATTTACTTTTTATGCATAAAGGCACTTTTAATCCTATTACATTAACATAACGACATGTGTCAATATTTTAAGGACTCTCATGTGCTTGAAAATATGATTTTTAGAGAATATTGTTCGCATTACCCATTCGGCACGGAGTCATATACTTTTAAATTTCAGGCACCAAGAGTCCAGATGTGAAAAAAGAAACAGCGTCATAAGTCCAAGAGCACGAGTGGTTCAAAGTCGTCTGCCTTATCATAAAATAAAGACTTTGTGACCATGCTTGGAAAAGATTTAAAAGACTGAAGACCACATCGCGCTAGCGGTCTTACAATGCAAGGTGTTGTAGTTTGAACAATGTTTTATGCACATGGACAAGCAAGAGTTTGACAAGGGCTAATCAACTGCCACAGATGAGAAGGGGCAGATTGATGATCAAATTGCTGATAATATGATTGGAGTTCTCTCTGCAGCTCAGGACACAACAGCTAGTGTGGAATCTCAAATACCTCCATGATAACCCAAACTTGTTTAAGCTGTAAAGGTAAGATTAAGAAATTATCCCATTAAAAGAAGGGCATGAGATTGTGCTAAGTGGCTATTTTTATCATTGGTTTAATGTTACTAAAGGCAAGAAAAGCAAAAAGCTTGGGTTTGCTCAGTCGCGAGAACATTTGTTGGGAGAGGCAAGGATATCTCAAAACCAAAAAAAAAAAAAAGGCAAAGCGAAAAGTTGTATATGAATAAATTAATGGAGGCAATTTAACATGGGCACAGACAAAGAATATGCCATGTACATATAGGGTAAGTTCTACAGTGTTTCTATAATTACCTTGATGAAAATTGAAAATCATGACAACCTCAATAAAAGAATCTGAAAGGAATTCAGATTTATTGGAAATAGATGTAGGCAATTAAAATCTTAAAATTAACAATTTAATTAATTTTGAAAAGGGTAATTTTTAAAAACCTCCCCTGAGGTTTGGGTTTGTTGCAAGTAGATGGTGAGAATCTGTTTATTTATAAAAAACCCCCTACCGTCAGTTAATTTTAACATTGACTGTTAGTTGACTGTGCAAAGACAATATTACCCTTAACAATAGTTTGTAAACTGACATAACTAAAAAAAAAACTAAAGTTATTGGCACGAAAAGTACAAACCCTAATTTTTGATAATTTTATCCTTGTCAATTCCAAAGATTTATAATATCATAGGTAAAGATTATGACTATTTTATTTTCAAGTTTTTTATTTTATCTTTCTTGTAGGAACTTTAAGGAAATATCAATAATTTAAAGAGGATTTTTTAAGTTTTTAATTTTATCTTTTTCGTAGAAACTTTAAGAAAATATCAATAATTTAAAGAGGGTAAAATAGCCAACAATTTTGATTTTTTTTTTAGTTATTTTCGTTTACAAACTATTGTTAAGGGTAATATTGTCTTTGCACAGTCAACTAACGGTGAATGTTAAAATTAACTGACGGTAGGGGGTTTTTTATAAATAAATAGATTCTCGCCATCTACTTGCAACAAGCCCAAACCTCAGTGGAGGTTTTTAAAAATTACCCATTTTGAAAATATTGTTTACTGTTACTGTTTACCGATACTGTTCATGATTATTGTTCATCTGTATAAAAAAATATTAATTTTTCAAAAACAAAATAAATTACAAAAATTAAATGACATGGAGATTTTTACATTGTTCAGATTGATCAATCCTACATCCACGAGGCCACACCTAGATGAAAAATAATTTACTAAGTTGAGATGTTACAACTTATGGATTTACCAAATTTAAAACTCTTACTTATAGTTTATCACCATACAATTTACTAAACCTTAAACTGTACCTGCTTCTCTTAAATAATTGCTACCCCTCTTGATACACAATCCTCAAGGCACTTCACAAAGTGATCAATAGCAATTTTTCAATTCTTCAATTCTTCAATGTCTAGTGATTCAAGATCCACATAAACTCTTCACAGAGATGAAAAGAAGATAAGAAAACAAATTAACACAATATTATGCGCCAAATTCGGATTATCTATGGAGGAGGCCGAATTTTGCTTTTCTGCTTTATACTTGGTGTTGCACACCTTTAATTGTAAAATACCTCTCTTTATATAAGCACTAGGGTTTCACAAAAATTGTAAATATTAAAAGACTTTTATTCTTTTCAAATGAGAGTTTCTTTCCTCTTATAATTCTTATGAATCTGATTATGAATAAATATGATCTTCTTGCCTTTCTTATCTCCCAAGAAAAATATAGAGCATTTAACAAATTTCTTATTTAAACCAATTTTCTACTCTAAATAGATCTCATGCACTAATTATAGAATCCCATTATAATTCACTTGCTAAATTAGACATCTAATTAAATTAAGAAATAAATATTCTTAATTTAGCAAGTCAAGTAATGATAGAATTCTATAATTGGCGCATAATCTCACTAAATTAAGGAATTAATAAATTAATTTTTATTACAAGATATGTAATAAATAAAATTTTAATTTTACTAAACTTGTCATAAGATGCGAACTTTATAAATAGCAGGCTTAATAGAATCTAATTTGTATATATCTTGTCATGCCTTAATTTCCCAACCTTACACCTCGGTAGTATAAACGAGATACGACAGTAATTGTGATATCTATTTTCAATAAGAATTCTATATATCCTTCTACATGTGTTACCTCGTCAGACACTTTAAATATGACAGAACTCTATTAAGATTCTCCCACAAAAGAACCCCCAATTATAAGGTAAGGTGTTTTAGTTTTAAGAGACAAAAAACAAAACTAGAAGGTTTCTCTTCTTCTTAATTCTTTCTTAAGTTTTTATCGTCTCTTTGCCGGTAACAACCTCGGTGCCTTGTGATTTTCTTGTTTTACAGATCAAAACCTCCAAGTTAGAAGAATCAAACCGTATTAACTTGATAAAAACTTCGAGCTTGATCTCCACATAGCCCGAACATTTTGTGGATCCAAATTTTGGTATCTAACATATAAAAAATTGGAAATCATCACAGCCAGAATTCAAGAATTTAATGTTATTAAAGACAGCAAAAGGTGAAATATCAACAAAATAATGGGGGCAAAAGGCCTTAATAAACATGGACAAAGACATAGAGTATGCCATCTACGTATAGGCTAAGTCTACAGTGTTCTTATAATTAATGTGATGAAAATTGAAAATCATCACAGCCTCAGTAAAAGAATCTAATTTATAAATTTATTATATATATTGAACGTTTCAATCGAATGAGTTGAAAATCAGGCGCAGTTAATTAATTTTAAAATAAATTATATATGTGCATGTCGGTTTCAGTCAAATGTTCCAATTAAAAAATAATAATATTTACAAAGAAAGTCCGCATCAATAAACACACATCATTTCAAATTTACTCCTTTTCAGCTAGTTTGTTGACACTGTGCTTAGTTTGGTATATAAATACTCGCCCTTCAGAAAAGTAGTGCGAACAAGTTCCATCGGTTGTTTCCCACAGAGCCAAAAGTAAGATCAGAGATGCAAAGCTTGATAAGCTGCATACTATGGCTTCTATTCACATGGGTTTGGGTCAAGGCTTTAAAGTCCTTTTCTAGAGGATCAATAAAGCTTCCACCGGGGCCGACGCCTTGGCCGATCATCGGAAACCTCCCGCAACTTGGGCACAAACCACACAAGTCACTAGCCGACCTTGCCAAGGTCCATGGCCCAATCATGAGTCTAAAAATTGGACAGGTGACCACAGTAGTCATTTCTTCAGCTTCCATGGCCAAACAAGTCCTTCAAGATCATGACGCAGCTTTATGCAATCGAAACGTTCCAGATTCTGTGAGTTCCCACCAGAAGGGTGAATACGGGATCCCATGGCTCCCTGCCTCCACGCAGTGGAAAAAGCTTCGAAAAATATGCAACCTACATATTTTCACCAGTCAGAAACTTGATGCCAATCAAGACCTCCGGCGCAAGAAAATCCAACAACTCGTTGCTTTTGTTCAAGAAAGTTGCCATGCGGGAGAGGCAATCGATATTGGCCAAGCAGCTTTCGATACTGCAGTTAATCTGTTGTCCAATACGATTTTTTCTGTTGATTTGGCTGACCCTAATTCAGCTTCCGCAAGGGAGTTTAAGAATTTGATGTGGGGTTTGATGGTAGAATCTGGAAACCCTAACGTGTCCGATTTTTTTCCTATGCTTAGAAAGCTTGATATACAGGGAGTGCGGCGTCGCTTATCAAGGCATCATATCAAGATATTGGAGGTCTTGGATCGCTTCATTTATCAAAGATTGAAGCAAAGACAAGAACACGGTTTTGTTGGTTCCAAGGACATGTTAGATACTCTTCTCAACATCAGCGAAAGTGAAAAGATTGACAGAAATGATTTCAAACATCTTTTCCTGGTAATATTTGAAATATAAGGTGTAATGTGTCTTTAGATAACCAAGTCTGACTCCTGTTAAAGGAGATCTTTCTCTTTAACTTTAATCAAAGCTTATTTGAGAAATAACATGTTCGTATGTTGTGCAAGTTTATAGAGGATCAGCCAAAGACAATAGTTTGATATCGATCTCACATTAGAGGGGCATTTCAGTATCATCGTCCATATATTGATCTTTTGATGTTGGATAATTTGCAAGGGTGCTGACTTGCTCCCTTACACGAGGCAGGAGTGAAGCAAACCATACAGGGAAAAAAGAAAGGTATAAATGTTGGATTTCCATTATTTATTCACAAAAAATTGTGATTAATTAGGTTTGTGAAGCAGAGAAAATGTCTTCGGGAATCTTGGGAAGATTGAAGAGCAAAAGACAGAGAAGAACAAACAAAAAAAAAGTCTGATCATGGAGATCGAGGATTGGCTTTCGACCTCTGGGCCATTAATACAAAAATCCTTATTGGTCGTTTGTTCAACTACAATAGAAACAACTTCCCCAACCCATCTCACTTCTTAAGATACAATTTCAAGGCCATGGCAAACTCTCATTGAAGCTAATAAATGAGAAAAAAGATAGAGGTTTGGACATACCCGATGTGCTGTGCATTTTACTAAGGCTTATGTAAACAGAGAGAAAGTTGAGGAGCTCAATAAACTATCCACCACTGAGGCTTGGGAACAGTTGATGGAACATGATCAAGAGGTAATATGCTATCTTATTCGCGTTGGAAACTACCTATCAATCAAAATATTTTGACTGATATTTTGTATTAGGCAAATTATCTACACTGTAAATTCAAGAGGTAACGTCATTAGTTGATCAAGTTAGGATTTGAAGTCCCTACCCTAAAGAATGAATTCCAAAAAAAGATGGAGACTTTGAAGGCCCAATTTAAAGAAAGAGCAAAAATTGATTTCACTGAGAAGGAAAGCTTGAAGCAAAGTGTGAAACAATTAAAAAAGGATCTGTAGAGTCTTGAAGAGCTCGAGAAACAAATTTCCCAATATGATCATAGAGAAAGACAAGATAATAGCTAAACAAAAGCTTATGACTGATTAGTTGAAGGCCGAACACCAGATCAAGTATGACGAGGGGTCTCTTCTTGGGTTTGAATATGCTTTAGAAGTGATACTGGAGAAGTACCCACAACTAGACCTCTCAAGTTAGGATGTTACAATCTAAATTTTGAAGGACTAGAGTTGACATTATATTATGTTGGTAACATATATCCACATGGATTTAAAAACAAACTGTCAAAAAGCTTGATATTTTGAACTCGAACCATAATAGGAGTTATAATGTCTTGTGTTCGAGCCACAATAAAGGCAAAAAATAGCTAAAAATCAAGCACGAAAAAGGCCAAAATTCCTAAGATTAGGCTACAAGCAAAGGTAAAAATAATTAAGATTGAGCTACAATTAAGGACCAAAATGATCAGGCTACGGTTGAGGGCCAAAATAACTAAGATTAAGTTGTAGTTGAGGGCCAAAATATCTAAGATTCGGTCATAATTGAAGGCTAAAACAATTAAGATCGGGCTGTAGTTAAGAGCCAAAATAATTAAGATCGGGCTGAAGTTGAAGGCCAAAATAATTAAGCTCAGGCTGCAGTTGAGGGCCAAAATAATTAAGATCAAACTACAGTTGAGGGCAAAAATTTTTACAAGATAAGCCATAAAGAGGCTATTGGGGTAAAATCAAATTAATAAAATAAGATAAATTTAAATAGTAAATATAAAATTACTTAGTAGTTGGTAAGAGTAGTGAGATTAGCTTAAACATAACTTCTATGAATCATCTCTGCATTCCAATGTTTTTTGACCTTATGTCCATCCACGCTTTCGAGCTAATAAATTCTCGGATGCACCATTTTGATAATCTTGTAGGCTCTTTTAACTTGGCTCTAAGACTTTCGTCCTCGGGGAGCCTTATGGTAAGTGTAATTTTTCTAAGTATAAGGTCTCCCTCAATGAAACTTCTAGCTCATACAATCTGATTATAATAACGGGTAGCTCATTGTTGATAAACTGCTACCCGAATTTGGGGTCAAGGTTAGCACACAAAATCTGCTGGTTTTCGTCCTTTGAAAAATTTTATACACGATAAATGGGAAGTCTATTCTCCACTAGAATGACAGCTTTATGACCAAAGGCTAGGGAAAAAAAAGTTTCTTATGTAGTTATTTTGTTGGTCATTCGATAGGCCTAGAGTACTTTGTGAAGCTTGTTAACCCAAGCTCTTTTATGTGCTCCAAGTCATGTTTTTACGGCCTTCTTTATTACCTTGTTAATGGCTTTTACTTGGCCATTAGTCTTCGGTTGTGCTGATAAGGCAAATTAAAGATCGATATTACGGTCGATATAAAGACTCTTGAATTCAAAGTTATCAAATTATTTTTTTTTATGTGTAACAATGACCCGAATTATACCGTAGCTGCAAAAAATATTACGCTTGAGGAAGTTGGTTGTTTTCTTTTTAGAGATTGTGGCCAGGGGTTTTTCCTCGACCCATTTGGTGAAGTAATTTGTTGCCACAATTGTGTACTTAGCTTCTCTTCTTCTAGTCGGTAAAGGCCCGATGCGATCGAGTCCCTATTGGGCAAAGGGCTAAGGACTGGTCAATACAGTTAAAGGTTCAAGGGGCTTTAGAGGACCGTCATCATGTGTCTGATAATTGTGACGTGTGCGAGTAATGTGGTCAGCATCACGTGTCAAGTAGGCCAATAATAAGCTCGGCATCGTCTTCGAAAGCCAATGCCTTTACACTGGGGTGTTATCCACAAATACCTTCTTGAATTTCTATGAGGATGTAATCACTTTCCTTTGGTTAACACACTAAAGATAAGGTAAAGTATATCCTTGATGATACAAAATACCGTCCATCAAACAATAGCGAGTTGCTTGATAATGCAACTTATTAGCCATGATCTTGTCGTTGGGAAGGGCACCTTTCTTAATGAACTCTTTGACTGGGGTCATCCGATTAGAATCATGTTGGATTGTTTGGACTATTGACTCCCGCTTATCAATGCTTTTCTCTTTAAGTAACTCGATGTGGATTGTTCTTGGAACCCAAGCTACATGAGCGATGGCTAGATGATCAACATCACATGTATGTAATTGATTCTCAATTCAAATTGGAGAATAATGTCCCAACCCAATTATTATCGTATTAGGTAATGTTCATATATCTTTTTATCTTGTTGAGCAGATAGAGGTACTTGTTGGTATAATATCTTATTATTCTCTTGATTTGCCTAAAGAAGATAAAGAAAGTTGTGATATTACTGTAAGTCGTCTTTCAGCAACTATGTTGAAATTCAGCACGAACAATATGAGAAAGTAGCATTAGAGAAATTTTAATTGAATATTTTTTTATGCCATGGGAGTGATTTGATGCACTTTGTTACAAAACAAGAAAATTCGAAGTTTGTTGTCTACATTAAAGTTCTATTTTGAAAAATAATATTTATGCACATGAACGTCAGGCTACAACAAACAAAGTTTGAGGACAAATTTTCTTCATCCTGGCAAGAATGATGAAGAGCAAGAAATTGAAGAGATTATATTTAAATTGAAATTTATAACATTTAAGAATATTTTAATTAATTTATATTCTAATTTAATTTGGTTATCTTTTTAGAGTTTTAATATTTAAGCATTGTTTATTTGAGTTATATTCCTAATTAAGGTATGAGTCTTATTAAAATAAGTTTTTTTAGTCAAATTAGGATAAGTTGTAGTTAGTATAAATAAATATTTTTTTGTAGCTTTTTATAAGCAAGCCTAATTATTTATTATTGATTATTTCTTAGAATAGACTTTAGATTTGAGTTCAATAATATTTTTAATTTTTAAGATATGGGTCTTATTAAAACAAATTTTTTTAGTCAAATTAGGATAAGTTATAGTTAATATAAATAAATATTTTTTTTATAGCTTTTTATAAGCAAGCCTAATTATTTGTAATTGATTATTTCTTATAATAGACTTTAGATTTGAGTTCAATAATATTTTAATTTTTAAAAGCTTTGTGAATTTTTTAGTTTACTTAATTCTCAACATTTTACGAAATAAATAAATCAATAAATTTTAACTTCTTAAATTTATACTTTTTTTTGAGTCAACGTAAATTTAGACTGTTCCCATATTATAATACCTCAAGTATTTCTCTTAAATAAAAAATTTTTCTTTTTTTTTTATTCAATAGGGGCTCTGTTAAAAGAGCTACAAGGACCCTATTCGAGGGTGAGCCACCCCATACATATCATGAAGAAGAAAAGGAATGACACAAGCCGGGGGACTACTCAAATTGTGAAGGCCAATTGGAAGGTCGGAAGCGTAATTCGCAATTGAGTCTGTAGCAAAATTTGCCTCTCTGTAAACATGGTTCACAAAAATGTGCCAATTCCTGTGTATAAGCTCTTTGATGGACGAAACCAGCAGAGAGTATTCATTAGTCATTTCTTCAAGATTATTCAGCATTTGAACAACGCACTGACTATCGACTTCAACAAGAAGCCAGCGAATACCGTGGTTCCAAGCCATAACCAGACCTTGATAAACCCCCCATAGTTCTGCAACTGTGACCGAACAATACCCAATGTTCATTGCAAAGCCACTAACCCAATCCCCGTTAGAGTTCCGAAGAATTCCTCCAGCAAACGAACCCCCATTTCTTTTACATGCACCATCTGGGTTAAGTTTGCACAAAGGCCATACAGGGGGTTGCCACCCAATCCACTTTTCCACTTTTCTTGTCGGACTATTGAGGCTAGACTTGTTGGAGCTAGTGATCTCTTCTGTACGAATAAGAACATCTTGAGCCATACGAATTGAGTCCGTTGAAACCTTATTAAACTGGTATTGATTCCGCCAAAACCATAGTCTCCATATTGCGACTCCAAACATACAAGAGCATTCCAAGCCATTCTCTATGCATTGGTTACTTCTCAAATTAAAAGTTAACCAGTCAAGAAGATTTGAAGAGAAAAAAACTTGACGCCACTCACTTGGGAGAAGTTGGTTCCATAACCTTTTTGCCATAAAACAGTCACGAAGTACATGAAGCGTGGTCTCTTATGCCACCCCACAAGGGTCACAGGTCCAGTTAATATGGATGTGCCTTCGTCCAATTTCGGCTTTTGTCTTCAACCGATCATGAAGGGCAAGCCATATAAAGGTTTGCACACGAGGCGACCCCTTCCATTTCCAAGCAATGTTTCACCGAGAGTGTTCTATACCAATTTCATTTTTGGTTATGGCCATATAGGCAGATTTGACAGAGAAGTCCCCCCATTGAGAATTGGCCCAAAAAAATTTATCATCACCCTTTCCTTCCATTGGTGGCTGAACAGTTGCAATTCTTAAAATAATACAATTCGGGAGGAGATGTTCAAAAGAATCCCAACGCCAGTTGCCATTAGCATCGACAAAATCAACAATTAAATTCATTAAACTCTCGACAGGAATAAGAGCCAGCGCATATGAACTCAAAGGCTTGTGCTTAGTAACCCAACAGTCCAACCAAAAACAGACCCTCCTACCATTTCCTATATTCCACCGTAGCCCTTTAAAAGTATCCGACCAAACCTTTCCAATTGATTTCCAAATATGCGAACCACTGCGAGTTGGTAAACCAAGAGGGAAATCCGAGTCAGCTACGCCATATTTGGTATAGAGTACTCTACACCAAAGACTCGTTGGTTCAGAAACCAGACCCCAAGCTAATTTCATCATTAAGGCTTTGTTCATCATCCCGAGATTTTTAAGCCCTAAGCCACCACAAATTTTTGGCTGACAAACCTTATCCCAACCGATAAGACTCATCTTTCAATTCTCGTTCAACCTACTCCATATAAACTGCTTACAGATCTGATTAATCTTATTAATAACCCCAGCTGGAATCTCCGATGTTTGCATGGTGTATACTGGTATTGCTTGTAAAACAGACTGAGTAAGCGTGATTCTCCCCGCCAAAGACAATTGTGAAGCATTCCAACCCGAAAGCCGCTTTTCTACCTTGTCAACAATATCATGATAAGTATTCATTGTTACTCGTGAATGAAGCAAAGGCATTCCAAGGTACTTCCCAAGGTCTTTTGTAATTGGAAACCCAAGGAAATTGCCAATACGGGAGGCCTCACCATTAAGGATATTCTTCGAGAAAAAAAGCTGAGTTTTAGTTCTGTTAATCTTAGCTCCAGAGCTGATACAGAAATCCTCCAAAACCGAGTTAACTATCCTTGCCTGATCACTCGAAGCTTCAGCCAACAAAAGTAAATCATCTGCAAAAAATAAATGTGAGAGGGGGATTCCATTCCGTGACAGACGCATAGGCTTCCACACACCGTCAGCCACCGCTTTAGAAATTCCATGGCTCAACCTTTCAATACACAATACAAAGATATAAGGGGAAAAAGGATCCCCTTGTCGAATGCCCCTGGAAGGTACAAAGTCCTCCATAAGCTCGCCATTCTAAAGAACATTCATCCGTGCAGTGGTAATGCATTCCATAGTAACTTGAATGAGCTCCAGTGGTAAACCCGTCTCATTTAAAGTATCAAAAATAAAACTCCAGCTTAACCTGTCATAAGCTTTTTCAAGATCCACTTTAATAGCCATATACCCTCTCCTACTAGATTTCCTCTTCATAGAGTGGATCACTTCCTGAGCTACGACAATGTTCTCTATAATGTATCTCCCATGAACAAAACTCGTTTGATGCGGTCCAATGGCATGAGGAAGGATAGTTTGAAGCCTATTAGCAATCAGCTTGGTCACAGTCTTGTAAATCACAGTGCAAAGACTTATTGGCAGATACATCTTCAAATTAAGAGGATTAGCAAGTTTCGGGATGAGGACTAGAAGGGTCTTGTTAATCTCCCTTGGGATGTGCTTATTCTCAAAAATATTTTTAATAAAACTACACACTGAAGGCCCAACGGGAGACCATTGAGATTGGTAAAAAATTGCATGAAGACCATCCACTCCAGGGGCTTTCAGTGGTTTCATACTGAAAATAGTCGATCTAACTTCATTGTCATCTATAGGAGCTTGCAGCATATGAAGCATATCAGCATCAATAGGAGGGAAGCAGCCCGTGAGGGCATAAGGATGGGAGCCACTCATATCCGAAGTGTACAGAGCAGAAAAAAATTCACCAGTGTGCTTCTTAATGCCGTCGCTGTTGTATAACCATTGGCCTGAATCATCTTGAATAGCTATGATTTGATTTTTCTTTCGTCTGGTAATAGTTTTCCGATGGAAGAAAGCTGTATTACGATCACCCGAACTCAGCCATTCTTTTCGAGATTTTTGTAACCATAGTAATTCTTCATGATGCAGCACTTCCTCCAGCTCTCTGCGAAGTTTCCATTCCAAACGATGAAGGCTCTTTGAATCGTAAACCTCTAGAGCTCTCTGAATTCCTCCCAGGCGAGCTAGAAGCCTCATTTTCTTATGAAAAATATTCCCGAAACAATCATTGTTCCATTGGATTACCTCACTAGTAAACGTCTGAGCAGCCGCTATATAAGGAACATTGGAATTCCAACGGGTAGCAACAAAATCAGCAAAGTCCTTGGTAGTAATCCAAGCTACTAAAAAATGAAACGGCTTGGGACCATGCTTACACTTTTCCTCACTAACAAAACGTGCCAGCAGAGGTCTGTGATCAGACTCAACTTTTGGAAGGTGTAAGACCGAGCCTTCAGTAAAAGTTCTGAACCAATTATCATTACAAATCACCCTATCAAGTCTTTTATAAAGATTACCCCTAGCCCAAGTGTAACGTGGCCCTGTATAATAGAGATCATGAAGCTTATTCGAGTGAAACCATTGCCGAAATAACTTACAAACTCTACTTCCGTACTGGGAACCTCATTTCCTCTCAGATGCATACATAATAGCATTAAAATCGCCACCTACAATCCATGGGCCCTGAACCGACTTTGCAATGTAGTTGAGATGGACCCAAAGATGCCTCCTCAAAACTGGGTTCGGACTTGCATAAATAGTTGTGACCCAAGAAACAAAATTATTATTCTCTACAATTTGCATGTGAACAAATTGTTTGTGATTCAACACCATTTTAATGACAAAAGCTTCGTGCCAAAGAATCCAAATTCCCCCAGAAAAACCAATAGCCTCAATACGATGTGACCGAGAAAAGCCACTGTTCATAATAAAATCATCTGCCTTGCAGCCACTAATTCTTGGCTCTAAGTTAACCACAATGCCCGGTTTGTAGTTATTTAGAATAGTTGCAAAAGCTCAGCGAAATTTGTTCGAGGCTGCACCTTGCACATTCCAAAACAAAATAGACTTAGACATAAAATATAAAAAAGAGAGAAAAGGACAGCTTTACTCCGTCCTCTCCAAGACCTCATGGTCCAGGTTTATGTCATTTTCATCGTCTAGAGATACATCATCCTCTGTTAAGTCAGAGTTCCCATCTCCACTCTCATGCATGAAGTCACTATCATTGCTGTCATCTTCAGCATTTTCATTCACCTCAAAAGTTCCAGTATCAGGAGGCTCCCCTGGTGGCTGAGGCGTTTCTGCCACCACGGTGTTGGAGGATAGCAATTCGGTTGGGTTGGAAGGCGTGGACATGGGGTTGATATTTGTGGCAGTTGGGAAAGAAATAGCAGTGTGGAAAAGGGGATTGAGGCTGGTATGGGCGAAAACATGGGTGGGGAGATTAGGTTGATTTGCATGGTCTTGGTTCAAATCACGTGGAACTTGTAAATTTTGCATGGGGCTAGGGGCTGGTTGGATGTTAGGGATGGCAATCTTTTGATTACGTATGGTTCGGGTTGGTTGCATGGGAGGGGGGGACTTTTTAAATGAAAGCTGTTTTTTTGGTCTTAGTTTATGTCAGTTAAGGTTATTGATGGGTCCATGTGGGTCTAGATTAGGAACAAATCTAGTTTGCTTCCTTGTCAATCTCTCCAGCCATATCACTATCAAGCACTTCAAAACGGGAACTACTACCAAAATTGTTCCGATGATCATGGTTTAGATCCCGTATTAACTCCTTACCCTTATTAACACGTTGCTTTCCTTTTCTAGAGACCACCATCCACGGGCCAAACTTCGGTTCATTCTGATCATCCCTTCCGGCATCCTTCCCCGGAGGAGCTGCGGTAGTGGTTTTTTCACCACCGAGACCCTTCTCTCCCATTGTCTCATTTCTTATAACTCTATCCGGACAGGCCTCATAATAGTGACCATATTTTCCACAACTAAAACAAATAAAAGGGAGATTCTCATACTCGACTTTCTGGACCTTACCATCCAAAAGAAATTGTGAGACCAGTGGCTTTGAAAGGGAGACTTCAACTGCAATTCTCGCAAACTTGCCTCTTGTCGCAGACTCCGTATTATAATCTACTCGAACGACATTGCCAGTTACTTGTCCAATCATCCGAAGGATGCGCTTATGATAGTAGTGAAGCGCCATCCCAGGTAACCGGATCCAGACTATGACAGAATCAAACTCCTCTTTCGAACTATCAAACTGTTGAGACCACGGCTGGACGATTAAATAATGCCCCATTAACGTCCATGGTCCCTGTGTTAGAACGAACTCCATATCTTCGTTGGATTTAAAACGGATTAAGAAATAGTTATTTTCCAAATCAATAACATTGAACCCTGTAGTTGAATTCCATAGCGCTCCCAAACGATTACAAAGGGCTCGGTAGCCAATAGACTTCCCAAGTAGTTTAACCACCACCGCATATTGCCATGGCCGAACCAGTTGTGCATGGATTTTCGGAGAGAAAGAAATAGATGGCATATTAATCCCATGCTCAACCATAATATCTTCGGGCTCAAAATCCAACGCACCATCTTCATTAATTGGATCCTCCACAACAGCTCTATGAGACTCCATCAGTTTGTCTTTAAAAGAAAGAGTGACCGGATTATCCCCGTCAGTCCCTTGGGAGCGAAATCTAACTTTCTTGATTGACCGATCATCCTTCAAGGGCGGGGGCTCGGCTTTTTCGAAGTCCATTAAACGTTCCTTGTATTTATTTAAACATAAAATTTTTCTTGTTTTTAATTCTGAACCAATGGCATGTATGAATATTTAATGACTCTCAACTGCTAGAAAATGATGTTCAGGGAACATTTGTCACATTGTCCAGATGTCAAAACACAGTCGACTCGTCTGCCTTGTCATAAATCAAGACTTTCTTGCCCTGCTTAGGAAAAGACTTCTCTTTTGATGAGATGCTAAGAAAAGACTTAAAAGACCTAAAATTGCACGACTCCAAATGATAGACTAAATACAAGGAATCCTCCCAATTATTGAATGGGTGGGTGCTCAATTAGTTAAGACTTAAATATTATGATATGTATCGGCACAATTTGACAGAAGGATAGTGGCAGACTTAGAGAGTGACTAGCCAGGATGCTCACTGAAAACCTCATTAATTCCCTTAAATTTTAATAATATTTTTATATAAATATAGAATTTTTAATTTTCTCTCAAGTACTTCTCTAAATCAATTTCAACTAAAACAACTTAAATACTATTTTATAGTTGAGTTGCTCTTGTGTTGAGACTTGAGAGTCTTGAGACCTTCAAAATATAATATTAAATGAATGATTCATCATTTTAATTGGAGGTAATGACTTATTTTATTATATATATATTATTTAAAAAGAGGTTCTTCTCGTTTATCATTTTTTACTATTTCATATGTACAAACATTCACACACGTATATAAAATAAATTTATAATTTAACCCGAAATAGTTTAAGATCCTGGGTCTGCCTCCGTAGGATGGTATGCTGGAGTTTTTGTCCAACCACAGGTTGTCTTACAAGGTGGTGGAGTTTGACCGATGTCTTGTGCAAAATGGACAAGCAAGAGTTTGACAAACACAAATCGACAGCCACAGAGAGCGCCGTGCTAGGGCTAGTGGGGGCTAAAAGTCACTGCTAATCTTTTCAAAAGTTATGGATAGAGTTATTTAATTCATTAGTTTCCTTCCTACAATCTATTTTTAATTAAGTTTTTAATTTCAAAATGGTATTGAATAAAATTGTCTAACCAACCATATCTCTCTGTTTTCTTCCAATTCTCACTGTTCTTATTGTTCAACACCTAATCAGTTCACTTGGTAGTTCTATTTTTTAATGTAAAATAACAAAAGAATTTTTGATGGTTGTCTCTCACCAATTGCCAAAATGGATTTGACGTTAAGCTCACACAAACGTAGAGGTACAAAATTGACCATCAAATGTTGAATATGAAGAGTTTTTTAACTAACCATGAAATTAAAGTCATAAAAAATTATTTTCCTTCAAGTCTTCAGAAAGAAAAATTTACATTTGTCCCATCTGAAATACCATGAAGAAGATTAATTAGTATTTAAAAATGGACGTAACGAACAATTTAAATAAAAATAACATTGATTGCAAAAATTTCAGGACATCGGTTGAATAATAGCTTTTAAACATTCCAAAGATACGGTTAGAAGAAAATTATAAGAGAAAAAAAGAAGTAGAATCAAATAGTTGAACTTAAAAGAAATGTAAGCGTCGGTGATCAGTTTGCAAGAGGTGATTGTAGATTAATAAAGGGAAAATGACAAATACACCCCCAACGTTTAGACTAAGGGATAAAAACTCCTTTAATTTTTCAAAAAAGATATTTACACCCAATTCATTATAATTTTAATATGTAATTATCATTATACCCTTCTAGCATATAAAAAAAATGGTTAAATTATCCAATTTGTCCATATATTGTTAATAAAATTATAAATATACACTCATTACCCCATTCCTCTATTTAAATTTTTATCAATAACTAATTTTCAAAAAAGAAATCTACACACCTAAAAAAAATTGTAAATAAATTATAATTTTAAAAATAAAATTGGTTAATACCATAATAAATAACATAGAAAATTGGTTATAAATATACAAGTTTAAATTATTGACATGTGGAGAATTGTTAAATATACAAGTTTCAAGTTTAATTAAAATTGGTTATTAATAACCAATTTTATTTTTAAAATTATAATTTTTTAATAATTTTTTTAGGTCTTTTTTGAAAATTGGTTATTGATAAAAATTTAAATAGAGGAATGGGGTAATGAGGGTATATTGATAATTTTATTAACAAAATAATGGACAAATTGGATAATCTAATAATTTTTTTATAAGCTAGAAGGGTATAATGGTAATTATATATTAAAATTATAATGAATGGGGGTGTGAATGTCTTTTTTGAAACATTAGGGGGGTTTTTGTCCCTTTACCTAGACGTTGGGGGTGTGTTTGTCTTTTTTCCCATTAATAAATGGTAATTTTATAATTTTAAAATTTTATTAATGAATTTTGCTTCTAAAATGGGCGTAGAGAGGAATTTAGTGGGTTCCAAAATAGCCCCAGTCATTTTTAAATCAGTGATACTAAAGATCTTAACATTTGAGTCCCTACTTGAGTCTCAATACTATATATTACTTATTTATTAGATGATGAATTAATGTATAATTACTTATTACTCTACTCTGTTATTCAATAGATGAACGATACATTAGTTGAAACTTAAATATTATTGGGATCTAGAATATTACTCTTTTTAAATTCATTTTGATATTTGTTCCATTTTTTATTTGATTTACCATTAAAGCCCCTGTTAAAATTTAAAAAATGATTGAAACTAAGGATATCTATTGATGATATTAGGATTAATTTTATCAGTTGCCACAACTACAGTAGAAAGGACATTTTCATCAATGAATTTTTAGAAAAATCGTATACAAAATCAGATGGGAAATTAATGGTTGAATGGTGTGTGTATATATAGAAAAATATATAATTTCTGTTCTTGATAATGAGATTATCATTCAAGGTTTTCAACATGTAAAAGTACCTGGAGGACATTTATAGTATTTGTTATTTATTAACCATTTTTTTAAAATTATATTATTGTTTGAACTTAGCCCCTACTAAGTTGAATCCCTAACAACGCCACCGAGCAGCCATGCGCAACTAATCGCTGGTACATTGTCTTTGTAAGAGCAAACTGGAAAGCAGTATGTACAAGCTTTTCTACCGCACACTTGGATTATAAATTCTGCTGTAAAACCTGTTGAAATAGCGGGTCACGTTTTGAACAAAACACACTCACTGCGTGTATTTTGTGTGACCTCAGTGTACAGTCAAGTGAACATGATGCTCTCCGCGGACATGTGATCATTAGGAGGACTAACAACCGTTTCAATTTACAAAAAACATGCAGACTACGAGAATGTCATTTTTGACAGATGCACAAGAGTACAGAGTCTCTATTTTCTTTTGACATCCCATGATATTAAAAAATGGATAGAACGAAATAAGAAAAATGAACTCTTTGTAACGAAATTCTCTTCTTCGAGCCAGAGTCCAATCATTTGATTTGACAATTATACTTTCTTTTTGGAGGCACAATCCTCCTTGTTTTCTTGAAATTTGGGGTTCTTAAGTTTCTTCAGGTACCAGGATTCTTCGAAGTGGTTTTGTCCTGAACCAAATAGTCTTAGGGTCCAAGCTTCTGCTATGTTATAGGGTCAGATTTATTATTGGGCCTCAGAATCCATGCAATATAGCTTGCTGCAGCAGCGGATACTCGCTCCATTTCTTGCATTTGTCCAAGTTTAGGTGCTCCTAATGTGTATTTTGAATAAATTTTTTCTTGAACACCTTTTTCAGAGGAAAGTAACATAGAAGCAAAATGGAAGCAACCAGGGAAGTTCATTGCCATAGCCCTGGAACGCAACAGTGATGAAAATTTCGTGAATAATTGGATCATTTTAGAAATGCTGCTACATGATTTTTCTGTGAATTCGTAGAGTGAGAATTGTACCAGATAGATCTGTGATCTGTAGTCACAGCCTTTGTCTCAGAGAGATTAATAGTTGGAACAAATTGTTTCCTAGCATGGAAAACTGGTTTGCTGGTCGCAAAAACTAATTGTTAGAAACCCTTCGGTAGTAAACGGTCCAGCAACAGTCCCCAATAAGTGGTCACTCTTGGGAAAATATGCACCAGAAAAAGGCAGCCTGAGATCCTAACTCCAACGATATGCCGCAGATGTTGGATTAATGTTTATGTCTAGTATCACTGAGACTAATCCGATCACAAGCTCTAATATGGAAGCCAGACCCCAGTTGAACAACCAAATCAATACCATGAATGGATTATGCTTTTTTATCTGAAAAGATGAGGGAGCTAGCTAATAATAATGTAGCAAGCTTCAAGAAAAGAGAAGAGTCGTTATAACTTACCAAGTCATCGAAAATAACAAAAATATTTTATATAGCATAATGTAATAGATCAAACATACTGCAGATGTCAGATGACAAAAAAATAAATTACTTTTCACTTTCCGATCGGAACAACAAACACATAATAATCGCAAATTATTATCTTCTTCGTCGTCGTTTTTTCTCTTCAACTTCAATGCAGTTTAGGGTTTGCGCGTGAGTCCATAGAAGAGATGGGTTACTTCTAAAATGGTCATGATGTATTAATGTCAATCAGATACCGAAAGCAATGATTATGATATTGTAAGTACACTGGGCTCCGGGCTTTTGCCGCGAAAATTGTATTGGTTGACTAAGGGTTTGGGTTGCATTGGCTTCCCAAATCATCTATTTTAAGATAGATTTGGAAAAAAATCAATTTTATAAATAAGTTGGTCACTTATTTTGTAATTTTAGATTATAACATAATCACTTATCAAATAATTTAGTAAGTATATTTAATGAAAGGAAGTAAAAATAAACAAAATAATAAATGTTACTAACATTATCTATATTTTTCGTATTTTACAAATAATGAAAACATTTTGTTTTATGTTGAATTGTTACAATGACAGAAAACTTTAGTGTAAATAGGCTAGTTGATAATAAGTAACTGACTAAAATGGGAAAATGCCGCCAGCACTAACTGTTTCGATAACGGTTACATCACCAGCGCCGGCGAAAAAGTTTGTCTCATTGAAGCAAAATACTGACCATTGAATACAAAATTCTCTGATCTCTACGTACAACCATGTCGGCCAAACCATCAAAGGAGGTCTGAAAAAAACGCAAAATCACATAAATTGTGGTGGCCTATACAACACCGCCGCTAATCGACAACGTAATATGCCAAACCCCAGCCCAAACATCCTTTGTAGACGCTGGGCACTATCATGTCTCATTCTCTTATTTTATATTTTAAAGAATTTTTAGTTATTATGAGCTCCATTCCTATATATCAAAAGGATCTTGTTACAAATTGTTGGATGGGTGGGCGCCCAAGATGGGCTGACCCGACCCGACCTGACCCGACCCGACCCACACACGGTAACCACTTGTTGGTTACGATGCACGTTTGGGAGAGGGAAGTTGAACACAAATCAACGTCCTAACCGCTCCCAACCGCTGTATATGTTCATCAAAACTGCTGCTGTAAAAGGGAAGTTAACGATTCAATTCGAAAAAGAAAAAGCAGCAGAGTGTGTGTGTGGGTGAAAGAAAAGATTAAACAAAAATCTTTGAACAATCCGTAAAAGGCAAATATATTGTGACTTGAGGAAGATTTCCGCTGGTGATTTCTTTCCAACCAGTGACGTGATCCAACACTTATTTATTCCGCTGCATAATTTGAAAAAGTAAGGCCTATTGACTCCTTTTAGAATTTCTTTCATTGGTATCAGAGCCTGAATTGTGTTGGATTTAATTCATGAAAATCATGATTTTTTATTTTATTAATTTTTCTGATGGCTGTTTTTTTAAATGTTTTGGAATATTTAATATGAATGCATAAATTCTAGAATTGAAGTTATTAAAACCGGCCTAGGTTTCGATTGCATGAACTCTAAATATTTTATGAAACCCGAAACTTCAGAGGATCATATCTTTTGATCAATATGTGTGATATATCATTGGAAAGATCTTTTCGAGAGCTTTCCAACAATATATTATTTGTTAAAAACGGACTTAAGACGAGTAAGTTATGGCCAAAATACAATTCTGGTTAGATTAGGGTTTGGAAAGGGTTAAAAACCCTAATTTGGAGAAGATGATGAACAGTGCCGGAGTTATTTTTTGACTATTCCGACCTTCGTTTGAAAATCTGAATGTACCATTGTGTTCATAATGAAGAATGGACACTAGTAGAAATGCCGTCATTTGCGACCAAAACACTGGTCGCAGAATATATAATTTTGGTCGCTAAAACTGATCTACGACCAAAAAATGGTTGTCGCAAACTCACAACATTATGTCTGTCGAGGAATCTTTTCCGCGACTAATCGTTAAATTCGTCACTGATAATGGCTTTCTGTGACCAAAATACATCGTCATAGATTAATTCATCTTTTGTCGATTGTTATATTTTGCGGCTACTTAATTGGTCGCTGATAAGTTTTCTACGACCAATAACTATTGGTCGCGGTTTTCATGTTTCTGAGACAAAATTTAGCTGTCGCAAAATCATGTTTTCTACGATGAGCAATTTTGGTCGTAGATTAATTATTTTCAAGGTAAGGCTGGTTGCAAAAAATTTAAATATAATATTATGTTTTAATTATAATTTTATAAAATTATAATTTATTTAATTTTTCTTTAATAATTAAGACAATTATAACCAACTTCATGAAAGTAGAAAAATTAAATTAAAAGTTATTATTGATAAAAAAAATACACAAAAATTTTTGCAAATGAAATTACATTATTTAGAACAATTACATAATTGTAACACTTGGAACAATTACATAATGATCTTCAAATAACATTGTAATATTTGGAACAACTATATTTATTCATAAATTTCTTGATTTTCTTCACCTCCTTGCATCTTGATTTTCTTCACCTCTTTGTATATGATCTTCAATATTTAATTTCTACAAAAAAAAAGCACAAAGGTTAGTTAACTTCTACACATGATAATTAAATAAAATTATGTAACCAAGAAAAAAAGTTTGTAAGGAAAATAAGCTAGGAAGATAGAGTGAGAACAAGGGAATGAGAATTATAAGAGTGAGAGAACTTAGAGATAAAAATGAAAGAGAGAAGAATAATACAAATATATATAACATGCTTGTCTTTTGCGACCACGTTTAAATTTGGTCGCAAAAACTTGTTCAAATTGAGTTTAATTGTATAAGGCGGTTTAATTTCCGCCAAAATATTTCATTTTTAGCGACCAAATAATTATTTGTCGCAAAAAATATTATAAATATCTTTTTTATTATTTGGTTGGCGGTAGATTACCCGCCAAAATCTTTCGACTTTTTGCGACAACTTGAAAGGGGTCGCAAAAAGTAGATATTTTGAGACGAAAATTTAGTTGTCACAAAAAGGAAGTCGTACATTATTTTTATCACTTTTTTTTTTGCGACAAAATCTTGAAGTGGTCGCTGAAAGTATAGAATTTGTGACGACAATGTTTTTGGTCGCAAATAAATTAAAAGTAAATATAATTGGCAAATGCTTTTGCGACGAAAATTGTGTTTGGTCGCAAAAAGTGAGTTTTTGTGATGAACTTAATTTTGGTTACAGAAAAACAAGACATTTAGCGACGAGATTGCCGATGGTCGTAAAAAGTGACATTCTGTGACAAAAATTATATCGTCACAGAAAATATGGTCGCGAAAGAATATAATTATTGTAGTGGGAGTTGGACGGTGCCGAACCCAACGCTACTAGAGCGGCGCAAGGCCGCACGTGGGTCCCACTCGCGGTTGTTTGTGTTTGAACATGCACTGTAGCATCCTGTAGCGCGCGTGGGGATATATCCAGATTCGTAAATTTTTTCATATTTTGCTATTCAGGACTTCGATTTGGGCGCCATTTGCGTCGTTTGATCCGAAATTTAATTTTCTATTTTTTTAATATGAAATAATTATTTTTTAATCATTTCTTAATTTTTGAAATAAAATTTTGGATCGAACTTGTATAGTCTCACAGATAAGCATTATATGTTAATAAATGTTTCGCTCTAGTGGGAGCTTGAAATATTTTTTTTTTATGAAATTGGATAAAATTTAATCTCGTATTTAATCGTTTGTTAACAATCCCTAATTTTTTTTTATATTTTATTTTTTTCTCATAAATGCCTCCCGTTAGTAAGTTGTGGACTGAGGAAGAAGGTTTAATGACAATTAGAGCTTGGGTTTCACCTAATGATCTAATTGAGATTAATAATAATCTATCTTATGAAGAACTTATGGAGAAAATGGAGAATTATCAGATGGACCATGATCGTCCTATATGCATTAACATAGAAGATTTATATAGGGTTTTTAACCACTTAATGTCCGCAAATATACCTACCGTGTATACGAATTGGGGTTATTATGAATGGCTCCTCATTCAATCATTACCTAATGATGATAATACGCTTGTCTTTAAGGTTCGCATGTTAAATCATATTAAGGAACCCTCACACAGATATTATATGCTGAGGTGTGAAATTGAGTTGATGGAGGAGCACCATCTTGTTTCAACGATGAGGCGAACCTCAGTGCCTAGCATTCACACGAATCTTCGAAGTGGGGGACAAGTTAGTCGCCTTGGTAGAGGGCAGAAGTTATGGAATGAGAAAATCATAAACACAATCATCAAGAGGGAACAATTATTTTTATTTAGAGATAGACTTAAGTATAAGTTAGATGAAAGGGTCACGAGCAACAAAGAATATTTTAAGAACATGTAGAAGATTCTATGTATTAGTTTGACCATGTTAGGTTATTTCATTTGTTTGTTGATTATGTTTTTTTTAATTGGTTTTATTTTGTTGGTTGAACTATATGTTGCTATGATTTCATTAATGATATTCTACATTAATTGTTGCTCGACTTTACATACTTTTTTATTATATCTCATGAATTGTTCCATTGAGTAAGAGTTCTAATTAAATTAAATTTGATAAATTCGTAATTAGAACTGATAATTTTGCGCATTAAAATCGAATTAATGATGAATATAATAAAGGGAATTGGATGATGATTGGAAGCCTCGACGACCTTTTGATTTCATTCCCGATATTAGTTCTGAAATGCAAGTTATCCAACCTAAGAGGGGAGGTGAATTGGGATTTTAAAACTTATGCTAAGCAAATCACACAAACAATTCAATCTAATGTCTTAATGGAATTGAAAATAATAAATTCAATCAAGCACAATATTAAAAGATTAAAGGAAGAGAAAACAAACGCAATGATTTTTACGTAGTTCGGCAATCCCCGCCTACGTACACGCCTCCAAGCTCACCCGGCTTGAGGATTTCACTATCCAAGCCTCTCAAGGCTTCAAATGTTTACAATTGACTTCTAAGGTGTCAATAGACCTTTACATTCAAGAGATTATCTCCATAATCTCTTCACTCCAAATGTTTCTCACACTTGTACACTCACAAATTGATGAGAAATGAAAATTACAATAATGAAATTCTCTTTAAGAGTGGATAAACAAACTATAGCTCAATGATGATTCGATAAATGATGATTTGCAAAATGGAAGCTCAATATATGTTATATGATCTTGTTTATGCTTGTATTAATCCTTAAAATAAAGTTGGAGTTGAGTTTTTATAGTTAAAACCCGAAAACTAGCCATTTTAGATAAATTTCCGCAACCAAGCGGTTAGCCGCTTGATTTATCCGGCTAGCTACTTGTAACAGTGATATTACCGTTATTTTTGAATTTTGCTACAGTAAAATTGTTCATCAAAATTATGTTTTGGCCCAAAACCTTTTATAATTATACTATGGCCCAAAACGTCATAAACCTTTGCAAACAAGTCCAATTTCATAATTTCTAAATAATACTTGTCGTTCCTAAGACTTTTTGAAATTATGATATGGCCCCAAATATAATAGTATTTTTCAAAGAAATCCTTTTCAAAATTTAGCATAATACCTATATTTTTCAAAATTCTCAGAACCTTTCACTTTAGTCCAAAACTTGAAAATATGAGATTTTCCTCAGGCGGCTAGCCGCTAGCCCTCAAATGCTAAATCAGTAATTATTTAAATAAATCTCTTGAGCTTCTCAAATGCTAAATCATGCATCAATTAAATCATACTAGCTTTACAAAAATTTATCGCAATAATTTATCCGTTGAGCTCTAAACTTGATTCTTGATTTCGCCGTTGTCTGTTGAGTGTTTTGAGCTTGATTTCACTTGATTCACTTGCATAACTATTACCCTTAAAAAACTAGTGAAAATGTGAAATACAATATTTATTAAATCACTTAAGACACATGTTTGTTATCATCAAAATTACATTATGTGTAGCCTTTTAAGCTAACAAGTTCGTCATGTCTTTTGGTTTACGTTTATGGAAAATTTAATTGTTTGTGTGTAATTATTAATTATGCCTTTAGTGATTGTATTTTGAATTGTCTATGTGTTGAATTATAGTTGAGATGGCCTCTGCATTTAAAAACATTGTGGCTGAGCTGAGCCAGGGTGAGAAACTGAATGGTGACAATTACAATATTTGGCACCGCAAAATTCAGTACATCCTTGAAGAGCAAAAGACTCTAGAAGATCTCAACAACACTTTAGCTGAGCCTGAGCAAGGCAATACTGCTCAACACAGGAGGGATCTTAAGGCCTATCAGGCCTGGAAAAAGAAGAATAGCAATGCTCGCATAACGTTGTTGAGCAGCATGCAAGATGATCTCATGTGCGAGTATGAGAAGTATGAGACTGCTCAAGAAATATGGCTCGCTCTGAAAGACAAGATTGGTGGTACCTCAACCACTAAACTCAAGAGGCTTACGATCAAATTTGACTCTTATCGGAAGCGCTTGAACCATACTATGAGGCAGCATCTGAGGGAGATGTCGAACATGGTTCATGAACTTAAATCTGCTGGACATGTTCTGACTGATGAATAATAAGTCGAAGCAGTGATAAGATCTCTACCCGATACTTGAGAACATATAAAGGTGAATATGACTCATAATGAAAATATCAAAACTTTTAAAGATATTGAGCATCACCTAGAGCTGGAAGTAGAGCGCCTTGAGGCAGCTAAGCTTTCTGATAGAGTTTTTATGGCCGAGTCAAGCTCGCGCAAAGCTTTGGGCTTCAAGCGCAAAAGGGACCATAAAAGTAACCAGAAGGGTAAGGGATCTGATCCTGACCAGAAGAAGACAAATGCTAAAAAAGGCCCAAGGGGTAAGCGTGCTAGCAAGAAAAAGGACAAATCTAAGGTGAAATGCTACAACTGTAGCAAGCTGGGTCACTTTGCTCGTGAGTGCACTGAACCGAAAAAGGTGAGACCCAACTACACTTTGTTAAATTATGCTTTAGTAACGAGTTCTGTAATCCTAACCGAATCTCGTCCTATGTAGACTGGAGACTCAGGAGCAACAGACCATATAGCTCGTGACCGAGATGCATATATGGAGTATCGACGAATCAGTCAAGGCAGTAGATGGATATACGTGGGTAACAACTCAAGGGTTGAGGCAAAAGGAATAGGCACCTGCAAATTGACTTTGCGTGGCAGACGTATTCATTTGTTACACAATATCCTGTATGCACCGGAAATTCAACGAAACTTGATTTTTGTCTCTGTTCTTCTTGAATTATGATATTACTTAACTTTTCATGGTGTTTGTTTAGAGATATTTTTAAATTCAGTCCTTATTGGAACTGGGCATTTAATTAATGGTTTTATTGTATTAGATACAATACTTGATGGTTCAAGTTATGATAAGAGTTGTTTTTCTTATGTTACTTCTTCTAGTAATAATAAAATAGATGCCATCACTTGGCATGTTAGACTAGGTCATATAGGGAAAGAAAAAATGTATAGACTTGCGAGAAAGGGCATATTGGGCCCACTCACCAAGATTGAATTGCCTATATGTGAAAATTGTCTAGCTAGGAAAACAACTAGAAAACCATCTAGCAAAAGAATTAGAGCCGAAAAATCATTGCAATTAATCCACTCTGACATCTGTGGTCCAATGAATGTAAAGGCTAAACAGGGGGCCTCATATTTTATTACATTCATTGATGATTATTCACGTTTCGATCACATCTACTTGATTTCTCATAAATCAGAAGCATTGGATTGCTTTAGATTAGATTTGAACAAGGCAAAGAATTAACTAGACAACAATGTTAAAGCTCTAAGAACTGACTGAGGACGTGAATCCCTTTCGGAACAGTTCAAGGAACTCTATAATGAGAAATTGATAAAAAGACAACTGACTATACCTGGAACTTCGCAACAAAATGGTGTAGTGGAAAGAATGAATAGAACTTTATTAGAAATGGTTAGGTCAGTGATGGAACAAGCAAATCTTTAAATATCCTATTAGGGAGATGCTTTATTAACTACTATCTATGTACTTAACCGAGTTCCTTCAAAATTAGTTAGTTCCACCCCATATGAGTTATGGACGAGTAGAAAACCTAACCTATCTCATCTGCGGCCATGGGGGTCTGCAACTTATATTCACAACCCTACTCATAAGTCATAAGTTTGAAAAATTAGGAGCTAGGGGTAAAACGTGTATCTTTATTAGATACTCAGAACACTCTAAAGGATATGTGTTTATTGGTGAACAAGCAGGTGGAACTGTATTTGAACTGAAATCACGAGATGTCAGTTTTCTAGAAAATGAATTTCCTAGCATTGGAGAAGTTGATCAGAATTTTTAATTCTATGAATTAGAAGATTCAAATGAGATTACCATTTCTAACGATGGTGTTGGTGTTAGTACGGATCCTTTAGGGATTGCCACTCTGAGTGGGAGTAAAACATCAGACACTTCGATTCCAGCCGGGGAATAAACTCGAAAGAGTAATCGTAGGCCAATTCCTCGTCGTCGCCTTGAGATTGAAGGAGACGTTTTTATGATTGCTTCACACGATGGTGATGAGCTAAACACTTATAACGAGACTCTCACATCGTCTGCTAAGGATTTATGGATGAAAGCAATAGAGGAAGAGATAGAGTCTATGGAAGTCAATCAGGTCTGGGACTTGGTTGATCTTCCGCCTAATCATAAAGTTATTGGAAACAAATAGGTTTTTCAGATAAAGCATAAGGCAGATGGAACAATCGAGAGATATAAAGGAAGATTAGTCGCCAAAGGTTATACCCAACAAGAGGGTGTAGACTATAAAAAGACTTTTTCTCCTGTAGTAAGGTTTGCTTCTATACGATTAATCTTGGCTATCGTTGCACATCTAGACCTTGAGTTACATCAAATGGATGTAAAAACTACATTTCTCAATGGAGAACTAGAGGAAGAAATTTATATGGCACAACCACAAGGTTTTATTGTTAAAGGCCAAGAGCGCAAAGTATACAAGCTAAAAAGGTCTATCTATGGCCTTAAACAATCATCTAGACAATGGAACCTTAAATTTCATCAAGCCGTAATTTCTTATGGCTTTAGGATGATTGAAGAAGACCATTGTGTGTACGTTAAAAGGTTTAAGGACGGTTTTGCGATATTGTCTTTGTATGTGGATGATATATTGTTAGCTGCGAACAATAAAGAGTTTGTTAAAACTGTTAAAGATTGGCTATACTCAAATTTTGACATGAAAGATATGGGTAAAGCAGCTTATATCTTAGGAGTCAAAATTTTCAGGGATCGTTCAAGGAAACTTCTGGCACTATCACAAGAACCTTACATTAAGAAGATCCTTGAAATTTTCAATATGGCTGATTATAAGCCAATAAATACCCCAATAGCTAAAGGACAATCTCTTAGTCTCGATATGTGTCCCAAGACTCCTCAAGAAAAAGAAAAAAATGGCTAGAGTTCCTTATACAAATGTCATTGGAAGTCTCATGTATGCTAAGATGTGTACAAGGTCTGATATAAGTTATAATGTAGGACTGGTGAGTGGATACCAGTCGAATCCTAGACAGAAGCATTGGAGTGCGATCAAAAGGATTTTGGCATATCTCAAAGGCACTGCAGATTATTCTTTATGCTATCAAGGAGGTGGTTTGTGAATTATTGGATATTCAGATGCCGACTGGGGTGGCGATCTAAATGAGCGCAAGTCGACCTCAGGATATGCATTCTTGCTAAATGGAGGAGCAATTACATGGAGTAGCAAAAAACAAACATGCACAATTTTATCAACGATGGAAGCTGAATATATTGCATGTTCTGCGGCAGTGCAAGAAGTTGTGTGGCTTAAGAGATTTGTGGAGGACTTAGAGATTAATATTAGCACTATAGTCCAGTAACTGTCTATTGTGATAGTCAGACTGCTATATCATTCTCTAAAGATGCCAAATATCACAGCAAGTCGAAACACATTGAGACTAAATACAATTTCATAAGAGACATTTTGGCAAAGAATGAAGTAGCCATACAATACATATCTACGCATAGCATGATAGTTGATCCACTTACAAAAGCTGTAATGAGGGATGTATTCGCATCTCATGCTAGATCGTTGGGGCTACGTAGATTGTAATTTTGCATTGTAAAGATATTTCATTTTGTAAACACTTTTATTACATGAATTATTTTGAAATGCAATGATATTTTAAGTTCTCTTATTTCAAATTAGTTTGAGAAAGACATAATTACACATAAATGAGAGTATGTCGTCAGGTCAATGACCGGCTTTCTTACACAAGCGGTCACCTCAGTTGCTCTGCGAACAAGTTGAGATGATACAAGTAGAATAATGAGACAATGTGTTTTGTCTAAGAGCCAAAGAATAAAGAAATATTCTACAAATTTTGTCGCCTTGACTGAAGTCAAGATGAGGTCGTATACAATATTTTCTCATTGACCGATTATGATGTACCCCACCATCATAGAGATCGGATTGAAGCCAGATGTGAGATCTTATTTTGATACTAATAAAGAGCGTTCACTTTAAGAACTCTAGTCAGGTGCTGTAAATGAGCGACTGGACTAAAATCTATACAGTGAATTGAATTAATAAGACATACGCCCTGAAATGGAAGATTCACTGTAACGCGTGTATCATACCGTGCGTGCTTGATGACCAAAATGAAAATGAGAGAATCTCCTTTCTTCTTCATTGTGTAAGTTCCATATGACTTTCTATAAGTCAATTCTACTATCCCTATGACTATCAACTATGTTTCTAAGATTTCATATTGGTGTCTGCTACTTTAGCATGTTATCTATGATCTTGACATGATTCGGTCTATGAAACATGTCTAGGAAAACAACTAATCTGGATTGATAGACATGAGCGTGATGGGAAGATTTAATTTTTTCCTTTTATGTGATTCACTAGTCAACCAATTGTTTAATATCTTTGTGATATTACAATTGTGAATACATAAAGAAATTAGCGCAATTTTGGCATACTGAGGGGATTTAGTATGCTTGAGTATTAAAGTAAATTAAACCTGGGATACAATGAACATATGTTGAGTTCTCTTGCATATGATTGCAATTGAGACATCTCTTACATGGGTTAGCAATTGAGATATGTCTTTGGCTGTCCGAATAGGTTTTTGGATATGTTCATGGTCACACGATATTATTGCATGTATGATTGGAGATATGTGGATGTTCATTGTTTCTTTGTTCACTGCTCTGCTATTTCGATGTCGTCTGATAACTATATAAAATGAGAGTTATTACATCAATTCTAGACTTAAATCAAGATCACTTAGAGAGCAAATGGGGTGTTTTTATTACATTTTGCTTATATTTTGCATAAACATTCATTTTAGTTAAGTCTTAATAAGTTTTGCTTGAATCAAAGTAATTTGTGCTCAAAACATGTGCATAATTGTAGGTTTTTAGAAATTCTTAATTCATGAAGGGATACTGAGACATTAGACTAGCAAAAGGTGGAAAGAAGATGGCTGCAAAAGAAGTAAAGCACAATCGGGAACAGTGCAGTATTGTAGCCATTGTTAGAGCAATCATTGCTGTAGCAATCCGGGAGCACTGAAGGAGAAAACTTAAGCGCGGGTCAGCTGTAGAATTACGATCTGCATGTTTCCTAATTTAACTCATGCACGCCCATAGGCTTTTATTTTACCCTAGTTTGCAGTATAAAAAGAGGGTGCGCACCACATAAAACGACGGCGGGGGAATTATCATCAAGACATTAGAAAAAAAAAAGAAGATGATCATAATTGAAGAGGACAGGTTCAGCAACATTAAGAAATCCTGCAGAGTTATTTGGATTTTCTTTGATTGTTCTGATGTATCCCGTGAATAATATATTAATGTTTGTTTTTCTCATTCAGAATATGAACTAGATTTACTTGTAGTTGAGTGACAAACAATCTAATGGGTTCTTGACTGTTCTTATGTGTTGTTATGTCATTGTTGTAGCATTTTACTCTAGTAGTTATTATTAATATAACTGTTATTTCGGTTGACCACCCATTTAATTTTTCAAGTTAAGATAGAGCCGCAAAAGGGCATGTCTTAGCGGATATTATTAGAGTATTACTTGATCTTAATTTAAGTTTCCTAGATTAAGTTATCTTGATTCCCATAAGGGCTATACTTGAAGTTAAGATTTGTGACACACTAGACATAGGTGCTCACCTTGTAGGGTGGAGAGACTAAGGGGTCATAAGGCCATATCATAAGTAGATTAGCAACTGGTCATTGCTAATATATTTAAGGGTATGAGAGTTCCAATACGTGACAACTGAGGATGCAGATTAATTCTGCCCAGTGCTGCAGCAATTGCTGTAACAACTGGTGTTAACTTGATGAAACACAATCAGCCCATAAGGAGAGTTTGATCATTCAACTACCATAGTCTCAATTGAATCTTAGACATATTTAATTTAGTTTATTTCATTACGGTATTGTTTTACTTTATTCTCTCACAATCATCAATTTCAATAGAACCTACTTTACGTTTGTTAACTTCGGACTTAAGTTAGATTGCACTATTGTGATTGTTGTAGTATTTGAAGCGACATCAATCTCTGTGGAGACGATCTTGAATATTCATCACTTTATTACTTGTTATGTATACTTGCACATTACTAGTGTATTTGCTGTTACTTTTGCTTTTTTATCTATTCTACTCTTATTTATTTTTTTACTATTTTTATGTCACTTTTTATTTTTTGGCTGTTATTTGCTGTTGATTCTGCTGTTTTTACTATTATTATTGTTGTTTTCGTTGTTTGTATGTTATTTACTCCTATTTTTGCTATTTTTACTAGATAAATATGTTATTTGTATTTTCAGTTGTTTTTGGGTAATTTTTCTATTTTTCCTGTTATGGATAAAGTTTTTGCCTTTTTTACTAGTATTACAGTTCTTACAAACAAAAAATAATTGTTATTTGCTCTTTTTTTTAATTACTATTTTTAGTTTTTTTGAGTGTTTCTGAGTAACGTTTTATTTTTTCTACTATTATTTTTATTGACTCTACTATTTCAACTGTTATTTATTATTGCTTTTGTTGTTTCTATTGTTATCCACAGCTGTTTTTATTGCTTTTTACTGGATAAAACTGTATTTAGTTCTTTTTCTACTGCTTTTGGTTAATTTTTTATTCATTTTGATTTTTTAATAGTTTTCATAGTTCATGTAGACAAAAAAATTATTGTTATTTGCTAATTTTTTCCATAGAGAAGCCGAGGATAGTCGATTCCAAAGTTGGGGCAAATTTCTACTCAACCCTTGCAACTATTAGCGAGAGTATTAGGGAGAAAATTTCAAGTGAGTTTTTAAAGTGTTACACATAAATAACTGTTCTCTCTTCTCTCTCGTTTTTTTACTTCTCCATAAAAAGTTGTTGGCGCCTCTACTTATTCTTATTAATACAACTATGCTTTCAAAACCTAAATTTTATGGCACATTTCATCCAAGTCAAAAACTTAATAATAATTGCAAACCACACAAATCTATTTGGATTTCGGGCATTTTGGTCACTGAATGAGATAGACTTTACAAATCTCCCCCTCCAGCTCATTTGAGAGGCACCACCAAGCCCACTCTCTGCATACAACTTTAAAGTTTCTACTTGGGCAATGTCTTTGTCATCATATCTAACTCATTCTCTGTTGTGTGAATCTTTTCTAGCTGCAACTGTTTCTTCTTAAGCATGTCTCGTATATAATGATACCTCACATCAATATGTTTAGATTTCGAATGGTATGTCGAATTCTTTACCAAGTGAATAGCACTCTGATTGTCACAATACACGACAAAGTTGTCTTGCTTTACATATAACTCTTGTAGGAAATTCTTTATCCACAATGTTTCTTTGCAACCTTCAGTAATTACAATATACTCTGCTTTTGTGGTAAACAAGGCAACACACTGCTCAAGCCTAGACTGCCATGAGATTGCTCCCCATGTAAAAATGAGCAAATATCCTGTTAGAGATTTTTTTGAATCAATATCTCCTGTTATATCTGCATTTGTGTACACTTGTAACACAGGTTTGTTGAAACCAAAACATAACCATGCCTTAGAAGTGCCTCTAAGTTATCTAAGAATCTATTTTACCGATGTCCAGTGCTCTTTGCGTAGATTGGAGATAAACCAGCTAACTACACTAACAGCATAAGCAATATCTGGTCTTGTATAAATCATAACTTACATTAGACTACCAACTGTTGAAGCATAAGGAACTCATATCACCTCTTGCTTCTCTTTCTCACTTGTAGGACAATGCTCAGAACTAAGCTTGAAATGGCCCGCACGCAGAGAATAAATAGATTTTGCCTTGCTCATGTTAAATCTTTCAAGAACCCTTTCAACATATATTTCTTGAGATAACTATAACTTTCTAGATTTTCTATCACGAGAAATCTTCATGCCAAGAATCTATTTTTTCGATCCCAAGTCCTTCATTGCAAAAGACTTGCTAAGCTCTTTCTTTAAATTATCAATCTTACTAGCATCCTGGCCAATAATCAACAAGTCATCCACATAAAGCAAAAGAATGATGAAATCATTATAACCAAACTTCTTCACAAAAACACAATGATCACACATTGTTTTGTTAAAACAATAATTCTCTAAGAAAGAATCAAACTTCTTATGCCATTGCCTCATTGTCTGTTTCAGCCGACACAAACTTTTCTTCAACTTCCACACAAGTTCTTTTTTGCCTTTAACACTGAATCCTTCAGGTTGCTCCATGTATATTTTCTCTTCTAAGTCACCATGTAAGAAAGCGGTCTTTACATCAAGTTACTCAATATCCAAATTCAAGTTGGCTGTTAATCCCAGAACAACTCGAATAGAAGACATCTTCACTACAAGAGAAAATATCTCTTTAAAATCAATACCTTTTTTTTTTAACCGAAACCCTTTACAACTAATCTAGCCTTGTACTGTTGTGAGTTATTTTCAGTCTTCAACCTATAAACCCAGTTATTTCTCTTAGGAAGCATTCTTAAATCATAAAGGTGGTTCTCATTTAGGGATTTCATCTCCTCTTACATGGCTTTAATCCACTCATTTTTATACTAGTGAGACATGGCTTCTTCAAAATATTCTAGCTCCTCTCCATCTGTAAGCATAACATATTCATGTGGAGGTTATCTAGCGGAAGGTCGTTGTTCTCTAGTGGATCTTCTCAATTCTGGCTTAACTGGTGTGTAAAAGATTCTGGAGGTGCTTGCTCAATTAGTTCTGCTAGACCATCATTATTATCATCTCCAATTCCCCGATGATCATCATAAACTATAGATGGAAAAACTGAATGAAATAATAGAAATCTTTGGAGATGACTGAGACTCATCACTCTTCTCTACATCACCAACTATCTGATTTTCTAGAAACACGATATCTCTACTTCTGATCAATTTTCTTGCCACTAGATTCCATAATCTATACCCAAATTCTTCATGTCAATAGCCTAAGAAAACACATTCTTTGGCTTCATCATCAAGCTCTGATCTTTCATCCTTAGAAATATATATGAATATATACCCTGCAACCAAACACTCTTAAGTGTTTATAAGAAACATCTTTCCCAGTCCAAACTCTTTCAGGCACATCACCATCTAATGAAGCTGAAGGAGAAAGGTTAATCAAGTCAGTTGTAACACACATAGCCTCTGTCCAGAAATATTTAGAAAACTTGGCATTAGAAAACATACACCTGATCCTTTCTCCAACACCATTCTATTGTGGGCTTTTAATACAATCTTTTCAAGTCTGATTCCATAGGATCTGCAATACTGCTCAAATGGCGATCTCCACTCACCATGGTTGTCTGTCCTGACACATTTTAATTTCTTTTTATCCCTCTCTCAACATAAGCATGGAAGAACTTAAACATATCAAGCACCTGGTCTTTAGATTTCAAAGCAAAAGAGTCATAAAATAAAGTGCACATCCTATTAATATACTTTGTCTCATGCAAACATCAATGTAAATCAAATCAAGGATTTGTGATTTCTTAGATGGAGAAAAGGTTTTAAAAGCTATTTTGTGTGTCTTTCCAGCTAAGCAATTGCTGGTTGGTATGCTTATTGCTATTATAAATTCAATGTGTAATTGTACACAACAAGTAATATACTGATGAGTATTCAAATCATTTTCACAGGAATTAATGTTATAGGATTTGCTACAACAATCTTAAAAGATCAATGTCAATCTAAATTTAAATAAAATAATTAATAAAAATGATGAACTAATTAAATTAAAAATGCAATAAGGAAAATTCTCAAGTCAAACACAAAGACAAACTCAATGGGAAATGAATAATTGAGTGATTAAACTCACTTAATGGTAGTAAATGTTTTCCAATTAAGATTATGTTGCTACAGCATCTACTACAGCACTGGGTAGAATTCATCATGCATCCTCAGCCATCGCATGTTGGATATCTTATATCTAAATGCAACCTAACAGTGACCAGTTGTTACACTAACATTAGATATAGCATTATGCGTTTTAGATTCTAATTATCCTACAAGGTGAATCTTTATATCTGATTCTTTACTAATTTTAGATAAAGTATGGCCCTATTCAAATCGATATTAACTCAACTTGGGAAACCCAATTTAAAACCATGTATCTTCTTAATTTGTTAGACTATTTTTAGGCTCCTTCTTAACTAGTATCCACTAAATAGGTGGTTAGCGGAAATAGAAAATTCCAATAAGTAAAATGAAGACAAAATGCTATAGAAAATACAAAGTAACATGCATATATAAGTTAAATGACATTAAGCTTGTTTATCATTCAGCCACAATAAAGTTTAGTTCATGATTTGCAGTAAAACAATAACAAAAATAGTTTTATCCATCAAATAAATTCCCATAAATAAATAAAAACAAGAAAATAAGACAAGAAATTGAAGTCTGCTTAATCTTGACTTTCCTTTTTTTTCCTTGAGACTTTTGTTGCCACCCTCAAATCTCTCTTAGTTTTTATTTTCTCTTTATTTTTCTTTGTTATTTTTGCTGGCGTGACGACTCTCTTTTTTTCTTTTCATGCGTGCCCCTTTTATAACTTGAAATTAGGGCAACCCAAAGCATGTGGCGTGTATCTTCCATTTTTGGAAACCTCATATCACAATCTTTTAGTTTTCGTGCACGAAATTCAATTTGTCATTGCTATAGGATTGCTGCAATAGGGACTACAATATCTTTACTATTTCAGACTTGTTTTAATTCCTCTGCAACCAAGTTCTTTTATCATCTTTGCAAGTCTCCTGCATGAGTATTCCATTTATAAAACTTGAGCTTTTTGGTCACCTACAATCATGCATATAATCTGAGCATGGAATGATCTAAAACAAAATCAATTTATTAAAAATAAACATAAATGGATGCTCAGGCAAAATGTAACTAAAAATGCAATAAATCAATTTACTCCATAAATAATATTGATTTAAATATAAAAATATCATAATAACTTTCATTTCATAAAGTTATCAGTAGTGAACAGAAGTCTTAAGGGACATACCTACGAAGCTGGGTACAAATTCTTTTTTGGCAAGAGTTTCTAACCCTTTCTCACCAATGTGACCAAATCTTTTGTACCATGTCTCAATGTCAGAATTATTTACAAGCACATTCACATCTACTTTTTTTATCTTAGCTTTTACCACATAGAGAGTGTTTACTTTCCTCCCCTTAGCTAACACTAGGGAGCGTTTGGTGAGCTTCCATTTTTCTTTACCAAAATTGGTTAATATAACCATCATCATCAAACTTGCTTATAGAGATCAAATTAAGGCGAATATCTTGTACATATCTAATATCTTTAAGCAATAGCTTACAGCCAATCTTGGTCTTCAAGCCAATATCTCTTATGCCCACAATCTTCGATGGCCCCTCATTTCCCATCCGAACATAACCATAATCACTATTAACATTGGATGTGAAATAATCACAATGTATAGTAACATGAAATGGAGCACACGAATCAATTACCCAATCACTGGTATGGCAAGTGAGATTTACAGACCTCTCATCATAAAATATACCCATATCACCATCAACTATGGTTGCAGTGTTCTCTTTGTAATTTTTGTTTTGGGGGTAAAATGGTCATTTTTTTAAGTTTCAGTTAGTTTTCTTAACGGATTCCAAACGGAAGTGGAAAAGTGAAAAAAAATGTAACTTTAGGTGGAGTCCAGCCAAAAAATGAAAGAATTGTGTATTTTTAAAAATGGTGTAAAAAATAGGTGGACGGTGGATATTTTCCCTTTTTTTATTGTTACTTTACAATTTGAATTGTTTGATTGTTTCTTTCTATGTCTTGAATGATACGTATTATGTTGTTTCTTGCTTAAGTGTGTTTGTTTGATAATTATGTTTCATTTGATCTTTTTTAAAATATGTCATAAGTACCTCAATAAGAAATATCCTCTTCAAACATCTCAAAGAACTTTTACGTATGAAATTTCATCTTAAAGACTCGATACAGATTTGTAAATCACATCTTGTTTGGGATTTACGACCACTGTGTTGGTGTCCTAAGTTAAGGATCTAAAACAATAACAAAACAAGATAGAAGGTGGTATTGGAACTTGAAGTTAACTCAATAAAAAGATGAAGGTGAGTTAAGTATTTGATTATATCCACTGTTTCACATTTTTTGTTTTCATTTTGCTATTTTGTTGGCCTTTATATCTGACTTGATTATGGAGAATTGATTCTTTTTTTGGTATGTTCTAATTCATTTTCCTATATAAATAGTAGCTAACGATACTTTGTGACTTCTTAAGTCGATGTCTTCAATTTCCAACAATAGCTGGAAACCCAAAATCAAACATGGATATAATACAATATAAATTTCATAAGCATTTTCTCTTTCTCTTTCAAAATACCCTTAAAAAGATTTACAAAGCTTGTTGTAAACGATTGCATTTGCTAATGATCAATCTCCCATTTGACTTGATTACGCGAAATTGATTCATTTTTTAGTGGTTTTAATTAATTTTCCTATATAAATAGCAGACAATGATACTTCATGACTTCTTAAGTGAGTGTTTTCAATTTCCCACAACAACTGAAAATTCAAAATCAAACATAGGTGTTATTGATAATTCTATAAAATGAGAGTTATCATAACATCTATAAACCTAAACTAATATTACTTAGAGAGTTAATAATGAGTTTTTATCCCATTTTTAGTAAATTTTGCATGAGTATCAATTTAAGCTTAATTAAAACAATTTGATGTGTTTTAGATCATTTTTAGCTTTGATTAAATGTGATATGGTAGGTAACCCAAAAGCTCATGTTTTGTTGATGGATCCCATAGAAAAGGCACTACATTACTACAGCAACATGCTTGCAGAAAATGACAAAAGTCTTACCTGCATATTAACAAAAATAAGTCTGAATCGGAGAAAATGTTGGAGCAAACGCTATAGAAATCTAAGACCAAATACAGACAAAACTGTCCAGGACAAAATTGTCCAGGCTGTTCACGCACTATCTAATAGATTCTGTTGCAGCCATTATTGTACTACCATTGTCAGGTACAGACAAAACAGTGGCAAGCGTGGCAGGTAGTACAAAAGAAATGTGGTCCTAGAATGCTAAGAATGGACAAGTGTCCTCATGCCTTTTTGGGTTGCCTTAATCTCAAGTTATGAAATGGCACATTTTAAGAAAACAAGTCACACACAAAAATAGAAAAAAGGATTTCAGAGCTGCAATAGAGGGTATTTCATGAGAAGAATGAGAGAAACTTGAAGACTGAAATGTGACATTTTGGACTTTTTTGCATCTTAACTTTATTCTTATATTTTACTTGTTGTATTTTCTCTTTAATGATGTATTTCATTGCAAACACTTATGTTTTTACTATTTTAAAGGTCATTATGAGTTAAACTTTAATGTAATTGAGTTTTAAATGAGTTTAATGGTTATTCGACTTATATGTGTATGTTGCTTAGAATCTGCTATAGCATTTTGTTTTAATTTTATATATTGCAAATCTCTATTTCAGTTGACCACCCATTTAGTGGATAGTAACTAAGAAGAAGCATAAAAAATGTCTTACTTAGTGGAACAAATTAAGACAATACATGGTTTTAGATTAGGTTTACAAGTTAAGTTAATCCCGATTTGAATAGGGTCATGCCTAATCTAAGATTAGTGAAGACTAGACATAGGAATTCACCTTATAGTGCAAATAGAGTCCAGATCATATAATGTTGTGTTTAATGTTAATTTTATAATTGGTCACTGTTAGATTACATATAAACATAAGATATCTAACATACGACAGCTGAGGATGCATTAGAGATTCTATCCAGTGCTGTAGTAAATGTTGTAGCAACTACGCCTCAAGCGTAAAACAGTTAATAATCATTAAATGAGTTTAGAACCCAGCTACCACTTTGTCATTGAAGTATATCTTTGTGTTTAACTCTAGTTTTTCCTTACTATATTTGTTTATTGCATTTTTAATTTCATTATATCAATAATCTCATCATTTATTTTGTTTTATTTAGTTTACTAAAATTACACTGTTAAGATTGCTGCAGCAAGTCCTGTAACACCAATCCTTGTGGAGATGATCTTGATACTCATCATTATATTACTTGTTGTGTACACTGTTGAGTGCTAGAAAGTGTATATTTATAAAGGAGAAAATCATTATTTTACACTTCTAGTCTCGCTAACATCCCTATTTTTATGTATTTAAGTCCCTTGTGATTTAATTATGCGTGTTTTATTATAATTAAGTACTTTATGTAATTTAGAGGGCATCATGGCCATTTCACAATAAATGAGAGATCAAATAGCAAAACATACAGCGATTTTGAACTCAGGAAAGTCGAAAACTTTAGGAGAAGTATAAAAAGATAAATGATACTATTCACATGTACGGTTCTGTTCATGATACTATCATAAAATTTTAATTATGAGTAGCTAATTTTCTTTCAAACTTGGGTTGAAGGTAAAGTCTCAATATGTTCTATGGGCTTAATTTGGTAAATTGACTTTCTCTTCCCCTCTAATTTTTATAGATGTTTTGACTTTTTGTCAACATATAGTAATAATTTTATCTAGATATTGCACTGGTATAATCGTCTCCCTAATAAAAGGTTATTACTATTTGGCACGATAAGCACTTAGCACCATATTTATTGGAGTGGGGTTCATGAGGAGTGGAAATCCCCCTCATGATTTAATTGGCACTAATAAGGAATATTAAGTCCATGGTGTATTTTAAGTGCAGTCTAGAGACCCAAGCACTTTATTTTAATAGTTTTCACTTTAATTTATTCCCACCATTCCAATTTAAATTTTAGGATAGTCTAAATCACTTTCACCACAAATCCAACCACCCACTTAGAAAATTAACTCTGCACGCAATTAAAATCCACTTCCTTGTGGGATCAACACTCGTCACCGTTGATCTATTCTACAATAGATTCGTGCACTTGTGAGTTTAATAAAATTTGCACAAGATACACTTGCACATTAACATCACTCTACATTTTATAGAGCATACACCAATAAAACATGTAAATTGCATAATTATTTTCCTTTTTTTCCTTAAGAAGATTTACAAAACTTGTTGTAAACTATTGCATTTCCCACAACAACTGAAAACCTAACATTAAACATGGATGTAATAAAATGTAAATTGCAATGCTCATTGTAAACGATTGCATTTGCTAACGATCAATAGCATTTCTTTTTACATTCGTTGGTTAATTAAAGCAAATGTCTAATTGGCAGGTGAGTTTTCTGATCTATTTATTTTTTACATGTCTGATTTTAATAAAAGCACATTTGCTAAAAGAAATAGAGCCCTAACTATCTAAGACTTGATTGCAAAATCAACCACATTGTAAAAATTTAGAAATGGTTTATCCAATTCGTGAAGATAAAATTAAATTAGTTAAAAATAGCCTAAGTAAAAAAATCATTAGACGATATCTTACGATCTCTTGATACATATAAATGCAAATATGTGCAACGTCAGATTCATAATTTATGGAAACTGTTCCAAGAAGAAAGTGCATAATTTAGCTTTAGGAATCCGACTTTAAAAGATCATGTTTGCCAATTTATAAAAAAATGAATGAAAAGCCTATCATCGGCCTATAGAGGGCATTCAAGCGATGACTAGACATAAAACTAGAGGAAGATGTGTGTCACGATCACAATTACTAGTAAATATTATTTTACTTTACTGTTCTTTTATTGTTTGCATTATTGTTTTTAGTAGTGTTATTTTATATCTAATCATTATTTGTTATCTTTTTACTATTTTTTTTTTTGCTTTTGAATTATTAAGTCACAAGCTTTACTCATTATTTAACAAATACACTAACCTATTTACAACTGTGTATCATTATGTCTATCACCAAGATTTTTAAATATTAGTTTCTTTTTCAAATACTCACAAATTATTTTTGAAGATTGTTCCAATAGCATCAAAATTAAGTAAACAATTCAAAAATATTTGTGTGCTTTCTATAAGGTTTCACTATGGGAAATACGAGTTTTATGTGTTATAGTTGAGAGAAAACTACACTTGATATATCGAGGAGGTGACCGAAGGCCATTGGTTATCAAAGCTTGTCCCAAAATCTATTATTATTAAAGGAAGCCAAGTATTAGACATCATCCTAAAAGCCTTAAAATCTTTGGCTACCTGCCTAACCCACTAGCTGAAGAAGAATCAAATATGCAAGAGAGAATATCTTAAATGTTAAATCATACATATGCTTTCATTTTCTTACCAGGAGATCTTGCAACTCTAGAGGCGCTAATTATATTTGCGTCTTGGGCTCATTTGAACATTCGTAAAAAACCTATTGGTTTATTAAATATTAATAACTTTTATGATGGCTTGACAACATTTCTTAACCATGCAATTAATAAGCATTCCATTCTCAGGGAAAAACATCTTTATTTGTGCTACTGCTAATGAGCTACTTGATCTTTTATAAGCTCACAAACCAAAGCTAGATCCTAACATATTGGTGTTTGATTCATCGATTAATGATGATAGCAGTACCCCTAGTAAGAAGTGTAAATTAGATTTAATTATCTGTTTGTAAATATTTTCTTGTAATAGTCAGGTAATGTCTTCTAAACTCTACTTCTTTCATTTAAGACATTGAGAACAACGCCTTGTTCAGGCTGGGGAAGGAATATTTAACAGTTATGGAATATCTCAGTCCTAGTGATGTTTTACTAATTTTTGTTATAAATATTAACTTTGGATAAATTTAAGTAGAAGATGGTTGAATATGGAGTGTAATAACTTTAGAAACACATCTTCTTAGTCTTAAAGTCTAGTTATCTTTAACCCAAAAAAAAAACTAAAAAAATATTTTTTTAAAAATTTTCTTATGTTGTCATCTAAGGGTGTTCAGAATTCAATTTGATCCGCACAATCCGTCCGATCTGCTGAATCCGATCTGTATAAATCTGATCAGTGGATTGGTGGATTGGATATGGATTGAAAATTTAAAAATCCGCAATCGATGGATTGGATATGGATTTACTTCTGTAAATCCGCAGAAATCCGTGAATCCGAAAAATATATATATTATAAATTTAATTAAAAAAATTATAAATGTGACATTGCATAGTTACTAAGCACTATAACATATTTTAGGCATTACCCAATAATAATAAAAAATAAAAAATAATTAAATAATCAAATAATCAAATATACAAATATAACTTGTAAAAATTGTAAAACAAAATAAAAGCAAAGTCACACACACTAGCAAAAGCAAAGTAACATAACGTCAAGTCACCAACAATTTACAAACAAAAAACTCTAAGCTTCCCTGCCGTCACACACACTAGCAACACTCAATACTGGTTGGATACACTCTCGACATGGATTTAAAGGACACCGGCCGCGCGATTCCGGCAAAAGCAAGCCATCTTCTTTCCCAAGTCCATCGAGCCACTTCATATTCACTAGTTCCAGCTGAACAATTTCACTATCACAACCTTCAAGATCGCCACCCGTACGACTTCTCCTGGTTCCCATCGTGGATGGCTCCGTAATCACTACTTTTCGATAGACGCAACAGCCCTGGTGAAGGATCAGACTGTGTTTGGTTTCTGAAACTTCGCCATTTCAATTAATTGTGGCTTTATTTGAACAATTAATTTCGGTGTTATATTAACGTATTATTGTAACTTTATTTGAACAATTAAGCATGGTGTGTTATATTTTGAAACTTTGAATGTATTATTGTACCTTTATTTGAATAATTAGTCTCGATGTGTTATATTTTGAAACTTTAAATGTATTATTTTAGCTTTATTTAAACAATTAATTTATTTAAATTTTATTCAATTTTAAATTTAATTGGTAGCAAAATTATTTTTATATTAGATTTTTTATTTCATTAGTTGGAGAGAACTAAAAATTTTTAATTCGAAAACTAATGCGCAAAATGGTAGATTGCATATGGATTGAGTCAAATCCGCATCCGATCCGCAGACGTATGGATTGGATATGGATTGAGTCAAATCCGCATCCGATCCACAGATGTATGGATTGGATTTGGATTGAATTTTATCAATCCATGGATTGAATTTTATCAATCCATGGATTGGATTGGATTGAAAAATTATAGTCCACAAAATCATGGATCGGATATGGATTGATGTCCAATCCGTAAAATCCGATCCGCGAACACCCCTATTGTCATCATCTTTCAAGTTTATGTAGCCAATTTTGGTGCTTCAACTTTTTCTTTTATTATGTTTTCTTTATCTTTTTTTTTTTGGCCTTTTTGCATACATATCTTTAGATTATAAAACATTGGGAACAATGTTTAGAATAAGTTTGGGGGTAAGTGTCTAAAAAAATAATTAAGTCATTTTGTGTGATCTTTTAACATTACATGACATGATGATATCTAAATTTTAGTATTTGTATTATCTTTAACTTTTAGTTATATTACACAATGTTTGCCACTTTACATGTTAATTTTGGTGACAAGTGTGAATTAAGAGATTTTTTGAATGAAATTGATTAAGCTATTTAAAGAAGTGTACATGTTATAGTAAGTTTCAAGTGAGTTGTTAAACCTATTATCCTTAGAGAGTAATCATATCTGCCTGTACAGCAAGCAGTTTATTATTTTACGCAAGATCTCTATATTTTCTTTCGAGTCAACCAATAAAAAATGAAAACAAATTGTGCAGCTACATCTGAAAGTTCATTGAACTAATAGATATGAAAGACTATTTAAAACTCTAAAAAATGACAAAAAGATCATCTTTGATTCTTTTAACCCTTTTCTAGCCATTTTTATTGTAAAGTATCTATAGTCAACCTTATATATATATATATATATGGTGACTTATCATCCTATTCCACACCATAGTGGAGTACCACCTTTTCTTTTATATTTTCTATCACCCAATTATATTTGAAAAAATAAGGATAATTATTTATTCATGAAACTGATGCAAGACCAAAAAAAATAATATTAAAAAAAAGAGATAAAAAGCACATTACAATCTCCATAAGATCTCTATTTTTCAAACATATATTTTATTTTTCTTATTATCTCTTCTTTCTTAGCCATATCCCTTGCTTACATGACGTCCTAGTAAAAGTCCTACATTTGGATCCGGGTCCGGATTTTGTCAACCCTATATTAGTTTTTAGGTAAATTAAAAGAAATTAACCATTTAAGACTTTTTTATGTAGGGTGTTGTGTTTGGTGAGCAAGGTACCTTCCGGATGCCATAACTTAGCCTATAGGTGTCTATTTTCAGCGTATAATATGCCGTTTTGAAGTTTACAACAAGACGAACAAAATCCATCACTATCTAAGCCATGTTGTCTCATGATCAGGTAAAAAATTTCACTTATTTCCTGGTTACTTCCTGGCTTTAAGATTTTGCCCTATTTTTCTTGATTATTCTAGGATTTTATCTTTTTTTCTAAAATTCAAATTTGAGTGCTGTTTATTTCCCTTTTCTTATTTTGATTAGAAGAATTTAATTGTCATATTATATTTCAGATTTTTCTATTTTGATAAATTCACAATATTCAATCTAGTTATAAAAGGGTCTCAAAACCCTAGTTTATTCATTCAAAATTTTCAATAAGATTTCTCATTATTTAGAAACTTGGTTTATTCTTTCAAGAAAGTTTAATAACATTTCCGTTTCATCACTTTTTCTTTGTGAATCGACTTCAGACTCTCCAAGCTATATTATAACAATATACTCTTATACTTAGAAGTAATTGATACTTTTGAGTCATGTTATTGGTCTAAAAATCATTAGTACAAATAGGATGACAGCTTCAGCAGAGTTATAGTTACCATAGTTATTATATCATTAGTGTTCACAGCTGCACTGATGTCTCTTTTTATAGTTGGCGCATGAAAGTTTGAGCTTAGAGTTGGCAACAATACTCGTGGGGCTCCAAACCCGCGGGGCCCCGATTAATTTGGGGCGGGTATGGGGCCCCGAAAAAGTCTGAAAATAAATTCGGGTCTATTTGGGTATGGGTCTAAAACCCCAAAACTTTTCGAGTTCCGGTTTGGGGATTTTTTGGATCCCCTAACTCAACCCGAAAATAAAAACAAAAAAAAAATCCAATATTTTAAACTTTGAAATTAGAAATTGTAATGCCATTGAATCAAATTTTTTCCCGCAAAAGAAACCCTAACAGTTTGTGAGCTGCCGTCGTCACTAACAGCCGGTCAGCCGCCACCGTTCGTCGTCACCGACCAACACTCAGCTACACCTGTTGGTTCTCCTGCAGCAAGGTTTATGCCTTTTCTACTTTTCTTTCTTTGTTTATTTATTTCAAATTGCATCTGGTTTCATTGATTTAGGTAGAATTGCCATTACAACTGATATGTGGACTGCAGAAAATCAAACAAAAGCATATATGGCAATCACTGTACACTTTATTGACGATGCTTGGGCATTACGGAGCATACTTTTGAGGTAAAATTCTTACTGTTATGATTTTTTTAATTATTAGTGATCAATCTGATTTTTTTTAATTGCTAATGATCAATCTGATTTTTTTTAATTGTTAATGATCAAATCTGCTTTTTTTTTTAATTGTTAATGATCAATCTGATTTTTTTTAATTATTAATGATCAATCTAATTTTTTTTAATTGTTAATGATTTTTTTTTTAGTTTTTTGGAAGTGCCTGGTTCTCACACAGGCCAAGTGCTTTGTGATAAGCTGATGGGTTCGTTATTAGAGCTCAACATTGAGCGTAAGTTATCCTCCATAACTGTTGACAATGCTGCTACTAATGATCGTATGATTGATTTTATGTTGTTGGCACTAGATAAAAATGATCTCATTTTGGGTGGATAAAAGTTTCATGTTCGTTGTTGTGCCCACATTCTAAATTTGATTATAAATGATGGTTTAAGTGTGATTGGTGATCTAATTGCAAACATTCGTGAGAGTGTTATTTTTTGGTCAAGATCAACTAAAAGGAAATTGACATTTGATGAGAATGCATGTAAATTAGGCATTACTTCTGGTAGAAAACTAGTATAAGACTGTTCAACTAGGTGGAATTGTACTGATCTCATGATATGCTCTGCATTACATTATAAGAATGTTTTTTGTCGATTGAAGAATATTGATGGACAATATAAGTGTTTGCCTAGTGAGCATGATTGGCAATTGGCTAGTGCCTTAGAAAATGATTTGAAATGTTTTTATGATTGTACAACATTATTTTCTGGTACTAGTTATCCAACATCTATTCTATTTCTGCGCCATGTATGTGATATTAGATTGTGCCTGAATGAATGGGTTTCAACTCCTAGGTATGATGAATTTAGAATCATGGCACAGAAAATGATTGAAAAGTTCGATAAGTATTGGCATGACATGAGTGGAATATTGTCTATTGCATATATCTTTGATCCTAGGTTTAAAATTAGGTTGGTTGAATATTACTTTTCCATGATTTATGGGGATGATGCTACTTCTCGTGTCCAAATAGTGTATGGTGATTGTCAAAGTATAGTGAAAGAGTACAAAGCTAGATATGCATCAGCTGCTAGTTCTCCTGGATATAGTTCTAGTTCTTTAAGTACTTCTCATTCTATGCCAAGTTCGGGTTCCTATAAGGGTTTAACTGAATGGATTTTGGGGTTTACTAGTTTTGTTAATGTTGGTAATGAAGAAGTAAAGGATGAACTAGACACTTATTTGGGTGAAAAGTTAGTACCATTTAATGTTGAGGAAGAATTTGATACTTTAGCTTGGTGGAAGGTGAATGGTGGTAACTATCCTATATTGTCTCAAATTGCAAGAGATATTTTGGCTATTCCAATTACCACTGTTGCTTCTAAATCTGCTTTCAGCACTGGTGGTCGATTTGTAAGCCCATATCGCAATAGACTTCATCCAAGCACATTGGAAGCTTTGATGTGTAGTCAAAGTTGGATACGTGCTCTTTGTGGAGGTATATGGTTTGCATTTTAATTTTTGTATTTTTATTTATTTAAATTAACTTGATATTTATATTTATATTTTTTAAGTAGTTGTGGCATCGACCTCTCCAGCATATGCCAAGATTCTTGATGAGGAGCCAAAGATTGAAATAGATGTAGAGGCTATAGAGGTATATAGTTTTAGTTTATATTATCTTGTCAAGTATTTATTAAGTTGAATTGTTAAAACATGTTTTTATTAATTTTTTTTTGTTTATGTTGTTATAGGTTTATGAAGAATCTTAGAATGTGTATCAATGGTGATGGCTACAAGTTTATGTTGAAGACTTAAAATTATTTTGATTTGTCGTATAAAATTTAATCATTTGTAATTATGTTGAAGGCTTAAAATTATTATGTTTTTATTTATGTGGAGGTTGTTAAAATTTGATCACTTGTAATTTTATTTCTAATATGAAATTTGATTATTTGTAATTTTATTTCTAAATATGGAGGTAGTTAGAATTATTATTATTTAAAAAAAAAGAAAATTGAAATATTTAGAAATTATTATTTAAAAAATGGGGATCGGGTCCCTGTTTTAATCCCCGCTCAATTCGGAAATTTTAGGGGATATACCCAAAGAATCCCCCATTACAATTTTTCGGGTATGGGGCGGGTTCGGGGGATTGCTTCTAGATCGGGTTCGGATTCGGGGATCATGATCCCCACCCGAACCCGCCCCATTGACATCCCTATTTGAGCTATCGTTGAAAAATCAAATGTGTATAGCTTTTTTAAAAAACCAAATGTGTACAGCTTTTTCAAAAAATCAAATGCGTATAGCTTTTTCAATTCTTCAACATGTTGAGATGGATTTTTCAATTGTGTATTTTATGACATTTTTTAGCCTTTTCTTCGAAAGAAACTGGAATAAATATTATTTGTATGATAATGTTCTTCTTTGTTGCAACAATACTGTGTATCTCTGTATCCATGGGAGTTTGTAGTTGTCATAGTTAATATACATTTCTACCTGTTTATTGTGACAGTTGGGATTGTTATAATCATTTTAACTGCTATGAGTCGTTATGTTTTGATTAAGTATTAAGTTAGATGCTTTTTAGACGCTACTCGTGATTTCTTGCAGATAGCACTGTCAAGTAAATAAAAGCACCAGGTCGACCATGCTACTATCTCCATGGATCACCTGGTGCAGCGAGCACGGTAGCATATACCGACCAGATGTTCATATCGAACCGATACACATTCCCCAGAAAAGCGGGAACACGATCTCACAGAATCGCGGCAGTTGCGCTTTTCCCAGAACCGTTGAAGGACACGCGAGATCCCACGTTTGCCACAATGTAACAGTCAGAGCCCCATGAGGGGCTGCCACCACCCGAAAAATGAGGGGTGAGGGGTAAGCGGAAAGGTGGGATAGCGGCTATAAAAGAAGAGAGAGTCGACGAAGAAAAGGGGATAGAAAAATTGAGAGAGGGAAAACGCTGCCAAATTGCAACCAGGCCATTTTCTTACAGATTTCTAATAAACTTCTTGAATCCCAAGTGCATTGTTTTCCCGTAAATACCTTGTGCTAACTTAGGCATCGGAGGGTTTACACCGGCAAAACCACCGACGTCTCTGATCCATTTTCGGTGAACGCAGGTCTAGTGAGAGAAAGGAGGGTGATTCCAGCCTTAGCGGTTCGTGCAACAGTCGATAACATAAACGTTGGTGAAAGAATCTGGTCGGTCGGAGGACGAGCAGATTTCAGCATCAACATTTTGGCGCCGTCTGTGGGGAGCTGAATAAAAAGCTACCACCAACATAGTAATTACCGGAGAAGTAGCGAACGATTGGATATGGATGTGTCAAGAAATGATACTTTAAGGGAGGACAATGAAACGGTGGAGACAATCACTCTCCGGAAAATTGCAAATGAAGCCCGAGAGAGGATGATGCAAGATAGACTGGAGCGAATGGAGAAACAAATGGAGACGCTCACGGCCATACTGTTTGAGCTGAGGGACGAGCGGAGAAGGGATTGTGAAACCCCCGTGGGAAGAGATGAAGTTGGAGTAGAACCCAGTCTCCGGAGGCGTAGAGTCGAGGAAATCCCTCTGCCCGCAGACCAACCTAATGGGGTGAATCCCCACAGAAGTACTGGTCGGGTCCCAGGGGAACATGTGGATGAAGGGAGAGACCAACCTCGCCCCGGACGGATACTGGAAATTAATGGCGATTGCAGAACGCCGAGCAGGAGCGAGACCAGATAGCTGCACGTGATCCTGATCGTGCTATAGAATTGGAGGGGGAGGTGCGCAGATTGGCGCAAGTGATAGAGGAGATGCAGGGCAAGAGAAAGCCCCCGAGTTGGAGGATAATGCTAGATGAAGAATCTCTGTTATCAACTGAGATCATGAGCACCATAATCCCAAGAGATTTCCGCTTTCCCGACCTCAAATATTCCAGGCGAAGTGACCTGTTGGTGCACATTGAGCGTTTCAACGATATGACGGGTGTGCAGGGGCTGACACCAGCTCAGAGGTGCAGGGTGTTTCCGTTGACACTAGAGGGACGAGCCCAAGAAGCCCAGGAAGTATAAAGGGTATGGCAGATGTGGAGTTGGCCGAGGCGGTGGCAGGGCGACATGATGGAACTGATGGGGATGAAACAGGAGGAGCATGAATCCCTTCGAGATTTTGTAAAACGATATCACCGAGATGCAGGAGCGTTTAATCACCCGCAGGCATTGAAGGGATTAAAAGAAGGTATAAGAATCGGCCGATTGTGGTATAACTTAAGAAGCCTCCTCGTACAGAATTACTCGGCGGGGTATGAGCAGGCGAGGCGAGACATAGAAATCGAAGAGGAGAAATCAGCAAGAATTAAAAGTGAGCAATTTGGAAGAGGCGAAAGAAAGGAGCCAGAAGGGGAAAGCGAACCGAAAAATCTTTAATGATGTGTGGAATATCAGCTCGGTCCCGCCCTTACCCCATAGCTCTGAGAGCGCAACAGTTCCAACACAGCCGGGCTCAACCTCCGCGCCCCCCGATCCCAGAGCGGCAGCGAGAACTCCGGCAGATGGCTGCCCACCCTATCACAACACTCCCGAGCATTACATGCAACAAACGGCTGACTACTACGGAGGAGACATTCATGATAAATTGGTAGACGAGCTTGGCATATGGTACACTCCATTAAAGATCTCCATGGAGGAATTGTATGAGAGGATCGAGGGACGAGGCCTGGTGTACCCTCCAACCCAATAACTAAACCGACTCACCGACGGGATAAGATCAGATTCTGCAAATTTCACGACACTCATGGTCACAGTGTCGTGACTAAAATTCAGGTGGAGGACTTAGTGAGGAACCGATACTTGGATGAGTATGTAGATGGAATGTCCCCTGTTATGGAATCACAGTACACACAGGATGACGGAGTTGAGAGGGATTTGGAACGTGAACAGCCGACCATCCGTGTGATAGCAGGAGGGCCAACACTGGCCGGGGATTCGAACAGAGCACGGAAGAACTATGGGAGATACGCCATGACTGGCAAAGAGGTGCTTCTAAATTTGCCAGCAGCCAAGAAGGCAAGAGTGCGGCAAGTTCCCATTATGTGGACGGAGGATGACGAAGAGGGCATTTTGTATCCTCATGAGGATGCACTGGTGATTAAAGCATTAGTAGCTAGCACAGAATTGAGGCGAATACTGGTGGACACGGGCAGCTCAGTCGATATTCTGTTTAAGTCGGCCCTAGACGATATGGGAATTTCAGACTTAAAGCTGGAGCGGACGAATACATCCTTAAAGGGATTTGGAGGGGGACGATTAACTCCCATGGGGGTCATTGAACTCCCGATTACTGTGGGGACAAAGCCATTTGAAAGAACGATGATGCTGGACTTTGTCGTGGTAGAGGAAAGAAGTCCTTACCAGATGATATTGGGGAGACCGTTCATGAGGATAAGCCAATGTGTAATGTCCACGCATTATCTGGCGCTGAAATATAGAATAAATGGAGTTGTGGGTGTAGTAAAGGGCGACCAGAGAATGGCCAGGAGCTGCTATGCTGACCAAGGAAAGCAGTTACCTCTCTGAATAAGCAGGATTCAAAAATGGCCGTCGAACTGTTTGGAGGAAGTTGTTGTAAGCAGAGTGACCCTAGCAGAGTGGTTAAGGTCGGATCAGAATTGGACGAAGCAATAAAAGGCGAGCTGGTGAAGTGTCTACAATCCCATGCAGACATATTTGCCTGGTCTCATGAGGATATGTCAGGTATTGATCGCGGGGTAGCTTGTCACAAGCTGGCAGTCAAGAGAGGGGCAAGGCCGGTGAGGCAGAAAATGAGGTGCTTCAACCACGAAAGGTACGAGGCCATAAATGCCGAGGTGGAAAAGCTGCTAAAAGCCGGATTTATAAGGGAAGCCAAGTACCCGGAGTGGATTTCCAATGTAGTACTGGTAAAGAAGGCCAATGGGAAGTGGAGAATGTGCGTAGACTTCACGGACCTCAATAAGGCATGCCCAAAGGACAGCTTTCCCCTACCAAAAATAGATCAGTTGGTGGACTCAACCGCTGGTCATAGTCTGCTCAGTTTCATGGATGCCTTCTCCGGATACAACCAGATACCCATGAACGAGCAGGATGAGGAGAGCACTACCTTTATAACTAACATGGGTTTGTTTTGTTACAGGGTGATGCCCTTTGGCCTGAAAAATGCAAGAGCTACCTATCAAAGGTTAGTGAAAAAGGTCTTCAAACCACTGATCGGTCACACTATGGAAGTATATGTGGACGATATGATCACCAAGTCAAGAGAACCGAGAGATCATGTGAAGCACTTGGAAGAGACTTTCGAATTGCTGATGAGGTACGAAATGAAGCTGAACCCAGAGAAATGTGCATTTGGGGTGAGCTCGGGTAAATTTTTGGGATACCTGGTGAGCCATCGAGGTATTGAGGCCAACTCGGAGAAGATGCGGGCGGTAATAGAAATGAGGTCCCTACGAACAGTTAAGGAGGTACAGAGCCTTACGGGGAAATTGACGGCATTGAACCGATTCATTTCGCGAGCCACTGATAAGTGTCACCCTTTCTTCCAAATCATAAAGAAAGGGAAGAAGATGGAATGGACACCGGAATGCGAGGGGGCATTCGGACAGTTGAAGGAATACCTAGCCCGTGCCCCGTTACTATCAACTCCGAGAGAGGGTGACCAGCTGCTTTTGTACTTGGCAATCTCTAAGCGGGCTACCAGCTCGGTCTTAGTGAGGGAAGAAGAAGGGAAGCAACACCCGGTATACTACACAAGCAAGGCCCTGGTGGATGTAGAAACCAGATATCCACTAATGGAGAAGTGGGCTCGATACGGCGGCAAACTCCGACCATATTTCCAAGCCCACCAGATCGTTGTAATGACTGACCAGCCACTTCGGCAAGTGCTTCAAAAACCAGATGCATCTGCTCGGTTAGTAAAATGGTCCGTAGAGTTGAGCGAATTTGACCTGTCCTACAGGCCCCGAGGAGCAATCAAGGCCAAAGCCCTGGTAGATTTTATGGTTGACCGTGTTGAACCAGGGGAAAAAGTCCAAGAGGAACAACCAGCAGAACAGGAGGATTCAAAGGGAATATGGCTGGTAATGGTTGACGGATCATGTAGCGAGCAAGGGTCTGGAGCAGGAGTTGTAATACGAAGCCCAGAAGGAACCGAAATAACATATGCTGTGAAGTTCGAATTTCAGCTCACGAACAACCAAGCTGAATATGAAGCCTTTATCACCGGCCTCGGACTGGCACACGCTTTAAGAGCAGAGAGGGTAGAAATTCGAGCGGACTCCCAATTAGTATGTAATCAGCTCAATGACCAGTTCCAGGCAAGAGGAGAGAAGATGGGTCTTTATCTGAAGAAAGCAAAGCAAATGGTTGGGCTTTTCCAAGAGGTGGAGGTAAAACAGATATCTCGGAATGAGAATTACCGAGCAGATATGTTGGCTAGGATGGCTGCAATTGCAGATCCGAAATTACCTAAGTCGGTTCCACTAGAGGTAAAGACCTCGCCAAGTATAGGAGAGGAGGTAGAAGTGATGAGAGTAAGCATCGGAGAGTCATGGATGGACCAGATTCGCGCGTATGTCCGCGATGGAGTATTACCAGAGGACAAAAGGCAAGCAAGAAAATTAAAATGCCGAGCAGCGAGGTATACGCTACTAGATGGAGTGTTGTACCGTCGAGGGTTCACCTTGCCCCTTTTGAGATGTTTGGATGACGAGGAGGCGGATTATGTGCTGAGGGAGATTCATGAAGGAATATGCGGCAATCACTCGGGAGCAAGAACTTTAGCCTTCAAGGCACTCCGGCAAGGATACTTCTGGCCAACCATGCACCAGGATGCGAAAAGGATGGCAAAGAACTGTAAAACATGCCAAAGCTTCTCCAGGGTTCTGCAACCCCGGAAAAGCGACCACTATGACATCCCCGTGGCCTTTCGCTCAATGGGGAATCGACTTGATTGGTCCGTTACCTAAGGGCCGAGGAGCGGCGACACATGCAATTGTGGCAATAGACTACTTCACCAAGTGGGTAGAAGTGGGAGTCCTCAGCCAAATCACGGAGAGAAAGACAACAGATTTTATTTGGAAAAATATCATCTGCAGATACGAGATCCCCTATGCCATCATTACAGACTATGGAAGGCAATTTGACAACTTGGAGTTTTGCCGAAATTTGGGAGTGGACCTGAAGTTCTGCACCCCCGCACACCCCCAGGCAAATGAGCAAGTGGAAGCAGCCAACAAAGTGATAAAGAAGCTCCTGAAAACTAGATTGGGAGAGAAGAAGGGAGCTTGGGTTGATGAACTACCAGGAGTATTATGGGCCTATAGGACAACTCACAAAACCGCCACAGGGGAAACCCCGTTCGCTTTAGCTTTTGGTCATGAGGCGGTAGTACCAGCAGAAGTTGGAGTAGGGACACATTGGACGAAATATTTCACGGAGGAGCAAAACGACGAGCAGATTTGCCTGAGTCTAGACCTGCTGGAGGAGAAAAGGGAAGGGGCATCGCAGAAAGTGATCAAGTGTCAACAAAGGGTCATGCGTTATTACAAAAAAAACGTGCGCGTGAGGCAGTTCCAAGCTGGAGATTGGGTACTTAGGAAGGTGAACCAGAACACCAGGGATCCCAACCATGGCGCTCTTGGCCCAAAGTGGGAAGGCCCGTACCGAGTGATACGAGCCACTGGACCAAGAGCTTATAAGTTGGCTTACCAAGATGGACGAGACGTGAAGAGGTCGTGGAACGCCGAGCACTTGAAGAAGTATTTCCAATAAGCAAAGTGCTATACTAAATCCTTACTTTGATAAGTTTTCTTTATTAACTGCATGATGGCTTGTTACAACATGCATATATTCTGTATTTCTGTAATCCATTTAAATTTCAAATAAAGAAGAATTCTGCATGAAATCCGCCTGCTAGCAAGCTCAAGAAGAAATTTTACTAAGGCAAATGAGTGCCTATTTCTCCTCGGTCAGCAAAAGACCAGCAGCTAAAGCTACGAAAATTCTACTAAGGTAACAAAGTGCCTGTTTCTACTCGGTCAACGAAAGACCAGCAGATAAAGCTACGAAAATTCTACTAAGGCAACAAAGTGCCTTTCGGTCGAAAGACCTCTAAAGCAAGCTACGAAAATTCTACTAAGGCAACAAAGTGCCTGTTTCTGCTCGGTCAACGAAAGACCAGCAGCTAAAGCTACAAAAATTCTACTGAGGCAACAAAGTGCACTTTCGGTGAGCGAAAGAAGGCCTAATCTACGAAAATTCTACTAAGGCAAGTAAGTGCCTACTTCTGCTCGGTCAACGAAAAACCAGCAGCTAAATTTACGAAACTTTTACTAAGGCAAGTAAGTGTCTGCTCCTGCTCGGTCACCGAAGACCAGCAAGCAATTTTGCAAAAAATTTACTAAGGCAAACAGATGCCTATTCCTGTTCGATGCACTAAAGAACCAACAGGCAAAACCAGACAAGAAAGCCAATAGAGAGCATTCAAAAAATTTTATAAACGTTCAAATGTTTACAAAGCAAATGAAAAATTAGAGTCTTTACAAAATTAGACCTAAGGATTAGGAGGATCAACGGCCTCAGCAGGTGAAGGGTCAGCTATCTCGGGAGGTGGAAGGTCAGCAATATCGGGAGGAGGAGGCACGGACCCCTGTCCCACTTCAAAAACACGCTGCCCAGCTTCTCCCTCCTGCACCCCATTCAAAGGAGCCTCCACCTGCTCCTGCTCACCCTGCTCCTTATCTCCCTGCCCTACCTCAGCCATGTATCTCTCCACTCCAGCTTCCAGCTTGCTCATGTTGAGCTCGGGGTATTCTTCCTTAAGTACTGACACGATGCATTTATAGCTGAAAGCAACCCCAGAGTTATACTCGGCATCCAGCCGATCATCCATATCAGCGGATTTACCTTTTTCCTCAGCCAGCTGCTCACCCAGGGATTTGATCTCTCCCTCAAGGGCGGTCCTCAGAGTATCCCTTTCACTTTGAGCGGCCTGAAGATCGGACTTCAGATCACCTAACTCACCCTCAAGTTTCAAGGAAGTAAACTCAGCAACCGCAACTTTCTCCTCCCATGCTTGTTCAGCTTCTCCTTGGAGCGATCGGCTTTCTTCAACTCCTGATTGTTAGCTTAAAGCTTCCTCTCATGGCGGGCAGACCCGGTCTTGTAACACGAAACCATGGTGGCCAGCCTGAAGGAAACTCTTTGAAGCGGTAACTTCGGAGAGGTTCATACTCGATGTCCTTCACCATCTTGGGCCCCACCGATTTTTTGTAATCTTTCTGATACGAGCTCAGGTAGTCGCCTTGATCTCGGGACGGAAGAGGAGAGGATCGGTCCCCAGACTGAATACTGACCTCGGGACTCTTATCAGAAGCTCTCTCACCACCACTCTTACGAGGTGGATGAGGGGGCAGAGCAGGAATAGATGCCTTAGAATGACCGAGGCTGGTTTTCTTAGGAGGAGGGGGAGAGGCTTACCACGGCCTTGAGGATCTTGTTATCCATTCCAGCTGCTATGTCCACTAAACCCGAACCGACCAGGCTTGTTGGTGACAGAAGGTCTTGACAGGTAGACGCGTTCACCAGAGCAGTCTCCACCTGAAGCAAAGGTCGGTCCTCAAGCCCCCCGATCAAACCCCACGACTCTGAAATAGCAAAAGAGGTTAAAGAACTCGATAAGTGACAATTTGACTAAGAACATAGGCAAAAATGAATGACCTGGGGTGACAAAATGTGTGGGAAGATAAATGTCCCCACCAAGCGACCGAACCGCTGGACACCAGTTCCCACCAGCAAAGAAGAATTTGTTCTTCTAATTTTTACATGAAGAGGGAAACCCAGTGATCGGTTTCCTCTTTGCAGAACTGGACATAAAGTAGTACCGGCCGCTTTCCTACTACGGATGTTTCACTTCAACAAGGGAATGCTCCTCCAACCCGCACCTCTCCCACAACACAAACATTGCCGAGAGAACCCTCCACCCATTTGGGTGTAGTGGTCAGTGCATACCTTGATATCTTGGCAAAATAACGTTGAAGGGGCAGCCGAGCTCCTAGTTTGAAACTCTCTAAGTGCATTGTCACATACCCTTTCGGAGGCCGACTAGGGACATCATCTTTTCCAGGAACTACAAGGAGAACATCGTTGGGGATGTTGTAGAGGTTCCTAAGCTTAAATAAATCAGTGGGGGTGGTGGCACAAGCTAGGAAATCAATAGGGTAGGAATGAGCCTCCACCATATGGCCAAGATTCCTTTTCTTAGCAGGTCCGCTCGGTCCGGAACTGCTCCCCTCACCATCACCAGCTCCTTCAAGGATCCCAACCCCACTAAAGCTTTGGTTCTCACCAGAGCCCGACGCAGGTCCACCTCTATTCCCTACAAGCTCTAGTTCGGGGGAGGGAGAGACAAACAAGGGTCGTGGGTACTCAAGGGTATCCCTGCCATGGGAAGGACCTATACTACTGGAGGGATCTAAGAAATCTGTGGGTATTGACACGTTGAGGCCTGAATCCTCTGATTCTTCATCACTCTCATCAACAATTAATTTTCTTTTCTGGTTTGACATATCGGAATCCCAAAAGAAAAACAAAGAAAACTCGAATATACGAATACAAAATAAGGCAACACGGAACCCAATCAACAACAACCAGAGAAGAGATTCAAAGCAATACCTGAGATGAACTGGCCCTGATAGCGCTGCCGTGACAGAGAAAAAACCAGCAAGTAGAAACTCCGAATGCAGGAAATGTGAGTAAAGTTCAGAAAGGGGGTAGGTTAATGATGGAGAGACGAATAACAAAACAATGACAATGTAAGTCTAGGGATTTGAAACGAAAAGGGGGAAATGAAAGCATTTAAGTGATGGAGACGCCAGCTCACTCACCGTACATCGAGGCGAATGGCGTCGTTTCAAATTTCAAATACGAAGGGTCTGGAGATGCCACGTCATCAACCGTTACAAGAGGCCAGGTTAGATGAAAGCCCAAATATGCAACGGACAGTCTCATTTAGGCCCATGCTCAGGTCGGAATCTCCCTAGAAGGAAAATGATACCTCAGGTCCGTCCCGGTAAACAGAAGACCAGGTGAGACGCTCCCCGGGTTGGTAAGATTCAACTATCAGTTTCTACTCCTAACTCATTTCACTCGCAAGACCAGAAACTGGGGGACTAGTGTTGAGTAAATAAAAGCACCAGGTCGACCATTCTACTATCTCCAGCCCGGCATGGATCACCTCAGTGAGCAGAGCACGGTAGCATATACCGACCAGATGTTCATATCGAACCGATACACATTCCCCAGAAAAGCGGGAACACGATCTCACATAACCGCGGCAGTTGCGCTTTTCCCAGAACCATTGAAGGACACGCGAGATCCCACGTTTGCCACATGAGTGCCACCACCCGAAAAATGAGGGGTGAGGGGTAAGCGGAAAGGTGGGATAGCGGCTATAAAAGAAGAGAGAGTTAACGAAGAAAAGGGGATAGAAAAATTGAGAGAGGGAAAACGCTGCCAAATTGCAACCAGGCCATTTTCTTACAGATTTCTAATAAACTTCTTGAATCCCAAGTGCATTATTTTCCCGTAAATACCTTGTGCTAACTTAGGCATCGGAGGGTTTACGCCAGTAAAACCACCGGCGTCTCTGATCCGTTTTCGGTGAACGCAGGTCTAGTGAGAGAAAGGAGGGTGATTCCAGCCTTAGCGGTTCGTGCAACAGTCGATAACATAAACGTTGGTGAAAGAATCTGGTCGGTTGGAGGACGAGCAGATTTCAGCATCAACAAACACTTTTTTTTTTTTTGATAAAAAGGGCTCCCTTTAATGCATTTAACAAGCGAACAAATACAAATGGCGGGCTGGAATGTTATCCACCCAAAGTACAACTTCAGATTGCTCCAAAGCTAGTCTAGCTAAATTGTGAGCTATTACATTACTGGCTCTTGGAGTATATTGAATTGATATTTATTGTTGCCTCTTAATACAAGCTTGCAAATCAGATATGACCCAATAAAGTTCAGTTCTTGTGCTTTTCTTGTTCAAAACCAGAGCTATTACATTGCAGATAGCACTTATAAGAGGATATAGAAACTTTTTCTAGTCATTTTTATTTATACGTGACAAGTGATTTTCAAAGGTGCATCTAATCAATACTTCAGTAAAATTTAAAATGTTAAACTAGCTGTCAATTTCTATTTCTATTTTTTTAGTTATTCTAATTTTTTATTTCTTAGTCTTACTTTATGTTGCGTCAGTATGCTTGCTTGCATAGTAATAATAGTTTCGAAAGCTGATTGAGGCAATCAAATCGTAGTAGTAGTAGTAGTAATAAAAGTAAGGAAAGAAAGAAACATTATTGTATAAGAATAAAAAGTGAAACCCAATATCTCATCAATTGGCCCATAATTCCAATCGATTAATAATTAAAATTGTGTTTCTCTCCCGCAATTCTCATATCTATTAATTTCTCCCCGTCATGATAAACTTTCATCATAACAAAAGTGTAAAAGTGGTGTCATCATTAATTATATGTTTCTTTCATTTATTTCTTCTTGATGCATTCATTGTGGCTAAAAATCATTCTAATTGAGCCTCAATTATGTTATCCTATAAAACCATTTAATATAGTTATTTAATTTTGATGTCGAACTGATTTTTGTACTAAATTTTTTATAATAGTATAATAAATAGTTATTAAAAAAGAAATTAAATCTTAATTACACTTTATACAAATACAGGCGAGATAGAAGAGGTATAAAATAAGTTTGCATGCTTCATTGCTCGAGAAAGATAGTGGGACACTACGGAGTAATGTTAGGGAAATCTAGAATTTGACTTGCGCTGGTTTAATTAATTAAGCTTTGATAACGAGGCACCAACTGTACTTCTATAATCAATGCCGGTTGATGAAGCTATAAATACACCCATTTTCTCGTTTTAATGCAATTTTCAATCCGATATATAGACCTATAAGTAAATCCTCCAACTGTTTTATTCAAAGTCGAATAGACCAATTAGTTAATTTTGTACCACACAAAATCCAAATTAACTTAATTAGACTAATTAAAAGCACACTTTTTATGTAGTTGAACTAAAAATGACTCGATATGTATACATTGGAAGTGTTTCAAGAAATCTTGGTAAATAAACGTTACTTCTCAATATATTCATTGAAGTTTATTCATTCTTTTGCTATATATATCACCCAATATGAATCTTATAATTTTTTATTTAAGAAAAAATCATAATCCCTTTGATACAAACCCTAATTTCCCTCGATTGTCTCTAATTCATCATTTGAGTTAAATCTTTCTCTCACGACTCAATCTAACCATAATAATATTTATCAAAAAAATCAAACCACAATAATAATAATAATAATGACAACAGCAAAAAAACATTGCATGAGATGTTATTCTTTTGGCTTACAAGAACATTAATGATGCGTTTATAAAACGGGAATCAAAATAGGCTGGAATCGAAATGAGTTGGAATCAGAATAAGTTATTTACTTAAGCTATAGGAATTGAAATTGGAATGAGTTGTATTGCCACTGATGCATTCACTTCGTCTTGAAATCAAAATTAGAATGAGTTAAATTGTTACAAATTACTAAAAAAATCTTAATTAACTATTTTCATAATTAATATTTTATATTTTAATTATTGCGATTATTATTATACAAAAATTAATAATAATAATATTAAAATTAATATATTAATTAATTATAATACTTTTATCATTAATAAAATGATAATAATAACAATTATTATTATTATTATCATCATCATCATCATCATCATCATATTATTATTATTATTATTATCATTATGATCATCATCACCACCACCACCATTATTGTTATTTATTAATGTCATTATTTTTATATTTATAATTTTATTATTAAAATTTATTATTTTATTAACAATAATTATTTTGAATATTAATAATCGTAATAATTATAATAAATAATAAAATAATCTACTACTACTATTATTATTATTATACTAATAATAAATAGTGAATGATCTATTTGAAATATTACACAATTTCTGTTGGGCTAAAATATAAAATGATAAAACTTAATTGAGGGCAACTTAAAAATTATGAAAATTATAAAAATTCAATGGGTGTAAATTAAGGAGTTCAAGTAATGAGAACTTGATTCCGTACTCCATCTATGAGAGTCAAATTTTAATTTCTTAATCTCAAAAATATATAGATCTCGCATTTTTTATTCTTATTCTCTTTCTATTTTAATAAATAAATACTATTAATTATTTTTATTTTTAATTTTATTCCCTAATCGTATAAATAAACACACCCTAAAAGTAGAAATAAAGGAAAAGAAAACATTTCGAGAAATATGAGAAAGTAAAAGATGGATGACGTTAATGAAATAATGAGACACCGGCACAAGAAGAAAAGTGAATCCCAACATCAATTAATTGATCAATAATTCCAATCTATTACTACTTTTGTTCCTCTCCCGTCGTTATCATATCATATCAATTCCCATCCACCAAATCAAAAGTGAAAAAGTGGTCTCACTCATTGCAATCATATATTTATTTTCTTATAAAAGTTAAAATGTAAATTCCAAGATAAAACGTGGACCAATTGTAGTTTACACCATTTTTTTATATACCATAAATAAAATGCTAGGAAAATAGCGCATACACTTATAATTATAACCAAATATTTACCCTCCAAAAAGAGAATTATTATATTTCAAATAGAATGAGTAGGGATGGCAATGAGGAGAGGAGGGGAGAGGACCGATATCCCTGCACTTATTTTTTATATCTTTGTTCCCACTAGAATTGTTTGAGGGGATTCTTGTCCCCTCTCCAAATAATAATAGGGGATCCTCAATAGATCTCTTATCTCCGAATAACTGATATGTTTTTAAATTTAAATTCTGAACTTGATTTAATTATATTAAAAAAATTAAACAAAAATAAGGTTTGACAATATATCTTATACTAACATTAATCAATTACAAAAATCACACTATATAACACAAATCATCATAATAATTATTTCTGTCAATCTTCATAATTCTATAATAAAAAGAAATTACTTTTATATCAATAATGAAATAAATGAGATACTGAAATTAATATTTTTAATAAAAGCATTTACTCTTGCACCTCGTGTTCCTCTTGTTCTTCCTTGAGGAATGTGACAAATTGATAGATAATATCAGGTTTCAAATCTAAAACAATCAAAATAATATAAGCAATATGACTCATAATCTAAAACAGTTTTGAGCCAAAGTCTTTAGAATAAGGTCTGATCAAATAGTAATTCAGGACTACAACTAGCTAAATAGGCTCAAATTTTTTACAGTTGATTTGTATAAATATTTTGATTTTTGTTATTAATACCAATATTTAATATAATTTAAATTTCATTATTCATTTATTAATAATTCTAAAAAATAAAATCAAATTAAAAAATAATATGAAGAAATGGGAAATTGGTAGGGGATGGGGATTCCACCTCATCCCTGTCCCTTCCCGAATAAGAAATTGGATAAAAAATTGTCTCCGTCTCTTTCTTGAATAAGAAATTGGGTATAAAATCGTCCTCATACCCTCCCCGAATAAGGAAAATCCCCAAGGATCCCCATCCCCGTGGGGATTTTTGCTATCCCTAAGAATGAGCTATTTCAACTTAGATTTTTAATTTAAAATTTTAACACAAATTTTATTCATTGATTTTAAATAATCCAGTGATAGATATTAAAAGTTAAAATAATATTTAATGGTGATAATTCATCTACTTATGGATTTATTAAAAATAATGGCTCAAGATTTATGTTAAAATTTTAAGTAAAAAATTTAAGTTAGAATAGCCTAACCTTTTAAAATATTAGGAGAGACTTACTACTACTCTTTAAAGTTAAGAGATTTATGCTGCATTTACTTTTTGGATTGGAGTGGGAATCCTGAGGAGTGGGAATCCTTAGATTAAGAGTGTGGAGTGAGAGTGGGAGTAGGATGTTTACTTAAACTAAATGAAACTATGGATTATCAATCGGAATCCCAATTATTTGTTTACTTTGTCTTGGATTGGGAGTAAATTATTTTAAATTACAATTTTATCCTTATGTAAAGAATTATTATTTGTAATTAAAAAATTAATAAAAAATATATTTGGAAAATAAAATAAATATTTTATTATATTTATAAATTAATAATAATTACTAATATTCTTAATTATGTAAATCATAATTTTTTATTAATTTTAATTTAAATTATGTGAATAAAAATTATTAATAATAGCAACACAAATGAAATATTATTATTGATAATATAGTACAAAATTAATATTTTTTTAGAATAAAATATTTATTATTAATTAATTAATTAATATTTATTAAAATTAATGTTTAATATTATTAATTTAAATATAATACTTATTTATTTTTATTTTATTAAATTTAATAAAATAAATATGTTATAATTATTATTTTTAATAAATATGATATTATTTATTTTATTAAATATTATTTATTTATTTTAATTATGAGGGTAAAATGAGAAGAGGGGAGTGGATTCCTACTCCCACCTCCCCCCGTGGGAGTGGGAATCCCACTCCTCATTTTTTAAGGTAAGTAAATACTAGAGTGGGAGGAATCCACACTCCACACTCCACACTCCCACTCCATAAAATAAACACTGCTTTAGATGTGAGTATAACTAAATTAAAGTGTAAGCCTAGTATAACTAAATTAATGTGTAAGCCTTGAAAGGAATTTAAAAATTCAATTCTATCTTAGTTTTGTTGATTTTTAAAAGTTTATGTCACGTGTGACGATAAAAAATAGTTGAGATTTAATTACATATTATGCACTCTTACTCATAATTATCATCACAAACTTGTAAGAAGATAAGCATAAAAAATCAAACCAACTAGAAATTTAAATTTGTTAACATATGATATTATTTAATATGCAAATTTTGTATTCCAAGATATTGTATAGTGTGCTTTTTTTTCTTTTTTCTTTTTTGTAAAAGCATGTATAGTATTAATTTAACTAAACTTCAATTCGTGTATTAATATTCTGTATTTCATTTCTCAACTTTACAAGCACACTAGTTTAGGGTTTAGGGTTTATTTTCTTGTTTGCTATCATTTTGCTATCATTTTGGCCCTTACGATAATAATCCACCTTAATCACGTGATCCCATTCCCATAAGATTAGCAAAGTCTAGGATTTGACTTGAGTGGATTTAATTAATTAATTAATTAGCTTCGATAATGACGCACTAACTCTAATTGTATAATTAATGCCAGTTAATGAAGCGATTAAATCATATGTATCTAACTGAAAATACGTCCATTTTGGCATTTGACTGCGATTTTCAACCTGACCGACCTATATAAGTCAATCATCTTACTGTTTTATTCAAACTTGAATAGACCAATTAATTAAATTACTCACAAATCCAAATAAATTAAAATAAACCAATATTAAAAAGCATCTTAGTTGTCAATAATTTGACTAGAGTTGTAAAAGAAAAACAAGAGGTTGTCACATAAAAGTTGTGAATCAATTCATCTAAATTGCCTGACAAATATCTAAATCTAAAGTCTAAACTTATTTAATCAAAGTGAAGCATCTTTTTTTAATTTTTTAATTTTTAAATTTTTAAATTGAGATACGATATTCACATATCTGCACTTCCTTTAATAAAGAAAGATTTAGGTGAAAGTTTTGTGCTGTGGATATCATAAACAATTATGTGACATGATATGAAAATCTTTTTTAAAGAGAGTGATTAACAAATAAATAACCCATTTTGTTTTTATTAATAATAAGATGGGTCATACCTGATCATATTGTAAGTAATGAACACTATCATGGTGCTTATCGATAGCAGGATTTATTGATGCTTTATTTCACATCCAACGTTAATGCTTTGCCATAAATTAATATATTTATTTTAATCAAGTCAAACAATGATACCGTAAATTTTCTGCAGTGAAAAGCACATATGAAAGATGCATTAATTTTTAGGGAAATTATTGGAAAGAATGCCCCTCAACCAATAGCTTAGAGTGTAATTTACTCTCTCAATAAGTAGTGTCTTGTGGCGGCAATGAATACTCTTATAATTAAGTGAGAATATATTACTCTAGTGGCCGGAAGTATCTATAGACTTAGTCATAACCTCGGATGACTTGCTTTTAGTATAATTTTTCAAGTAAAATTTATTTAAGTAGAATTTTTATAAATAGATGTTTTATCTAAAAAACTTTAGTTATTTGGTTGTCAATAAGAATTTTTATTAAAAATTTATGAAATTACTTTAATAAATAAACTTTTTAAAATTATGTTATTAAACGAATAAAATAAGTAGATGATATTTTAAATATTTTAATATTTAAAAATAATTTTTCAACCTCTACTTCAAAAAGCTCAAAATTTGACATTTTTCTAATAGAGGCAAAATAACTTATTTAAACTTCAAAAGTTCTATTAGAAAAATAACAAAACAATAATAAAAATTATAATAAGAGCTTATGTGATTAAATAAGCACTAATAAATATTAAATAAGTCATACCAAACATGCACTGAGTATAAGATACTATTCAATAATTTTTTATGAATGAAACCACTCCCAAATTTTTATCTATTCACCTGATACATCTGAATTATTCCATTACAGTTTGGCCATTAAGATCTGATTTTGATACTAGTAATAGGGGTGCTGAGCATAAAATATCAAAATATTTAATCCGAAAGACTAACTTAATTATTACGTGGATTCAATTATCCTATCAATAATCCAAGAAATTTTCACTCTTAACTAACATGGACTTGCGCCACAACAAAAATATTCAGATTAGAGTACTCCAAGTAGATTTGTGATAATGAATTATGAATATTACTAGATATTATAGTAGTAGCAGTAGTAATAATAATAATAATAATAATAAATTCTTAGGAAGAGTACACCCACAGTGAGAAAATTACAGCTAAAACCGGCCAACTCCAGTTATATTGATGTTAATTGATGGAATTGCAATGGCAATATGGCATAGTTCTGTTTGTATTATTACCTCATGATGATCGACGATCCATTTCCATTCTAATTCCACGACGGGGTATCAACTAGATGAAGACCAGTGACTTGTTCAGTTGGTGGGCCGTCCTTTACTCAATTTACATGTGAGGTTGGTGCAAGGCACTATCACCATAATTTTCCTTTGCCCTGCCTCCTGCTACGCACTGCCCACTGCTCAGCCTCCTCCTGCCCCTCTGTACTGAACTGTAACATTAATTTCTTTTTCTCTAAAGCTGAAACACGTATCTATTATGTAGAGTCAGACTACAGTTTACGAGTGCATTCGGTCTATTAAAACAACGTACTAAATTTTTTTGATGTATGTCTCGAGTTATGGGTAACATTATCACTTGAAAAATATAAGAATGATTAACTTAATGTGTTGATACGCAGATGCACTGTAGTCTGGATTGTATATTATAAATACAATCAAAGACTGATATTTTATTGCTAGAAGTGACAGTAGTTGTGGGATTTTTTAGATTTGAGAAACACTCAATGACTCAAACACTAGTACTGGTACTAATATTTACTAGTATAGAGTTGAAGAAAAAGTAGAGTGCTGTCTTTATTAGACAAATAAATTATGTGAAAGAACACTCCGAAGAAGCAAAAGCAAAGCATGATGCTCTATACTCCTTTATAAATTCCTCATCAGCAACTTAACCAAACAACTCATCTCGCTTCATATTTTTATTTTTCCTCATATTCCTGATTCCTCTCTCTTTTTTCCTGTATTTCGTGTGTGTGCTACCTAGTGAAGTTAGCCAAGCTCGCAACAGTAATGGCTAAGAAGCCAAGAATTGTCATAATTGGAGCAGGAATGGCTGGTCTTACAGCTGCTAATAAACTCTACACTACCCCTAGCTCTAAAGACTTGTTTGAGCTTTGTGTTGTGGAAGCTGGCACAAGAATTGGTGGGAGAATCAACACTTCTGAGTTTGGGGGTGACAGAATTGAGATGGGGGCAACATGGATCCATGGCATTGGAGGCAGCCCAATTTACAAAATTTCTCAAGAAATCAATTCACTTGAGTCTCAACAGCCATGGGAATGCATGGACGGTTTCTCTAGCCAGCGTACGACCGTTGCTGAAGGTGGTTTTGAGGTTAATCCGTCTATTGTAGAGCCTGTATCGTCTCTTTTTGATAGCCTCATGGATTATGCTCAGGGGAAGCTTTCTGAAGAAAGTACCAGCTGTGAAAAAGCTGAATTTTGCAAACTTGCTTGTAAAGCTTTCAAGATTTGTAGTAGCAGCAATGGTGACTCATCTGGTAAGCTTAGTGTTGGTTCTTTTCTTAGACAAGGTCTTAATTCTTATTGGGATTTCTTGAAAGAGCAAGATGAGCTTAAAGGATATGGTACTTGGAGCAGAAAGTTGCTTGAAGAAGCCATTTTTGCTATGAATGAAAACACTCAGAGGACTTACACTTCTGCTGGGGATCTGATGACTCTAGATTTTACGGCAGAAAGTGAGTACCAAATGTTTCCTGATGAAGAAATCACCATAGCTAAAGGCTACATGAGTATAATTGAAAATCTAGCTTCTGTGCTTCCACCTGGTTTTATTCAATTAGGCAGAAAAGTCACTAACATTGAGTGGAAACCGGCAGTTGAGATTGAAAATGGCTATGGTAATGGTGCTTCTGGCACTGGCAGGCCAGTGAAGCTACATTTTAGTGATGGATCTACAGTGTTGGCTGATCATGTTATTGTCACAGTTTCATTGGGTGTACTAAAAGCTGGAATTAATCATGATTCAGGTATGTTTAGTCCTCCTCTTCCATCTTTCAAGACTGAGGCAATATCAAGACTTGGTTATGGTGTTGTTAACAAGTTGTTTGTTCAATTAAGTCCATCAACATCACATGATACTGCGAAAGGCGATAGCTTGAGCAAGTTCCCCTTCCTGCATCTGGCCTTTCATCGTCCTGACTCCGAATTCCGAAACAAAAAGATCCCCTGGTGGATGAGGAGGACAGCTGCTTTGTGTCCAATTTACAAAAAATCAAGTGTTTTACTATCTTGGTTTGCAGGGGAGGAAGCACTCGAGCTTGAATCACTTAGTGATGAAGATATTATTAATGGGGTATCAACAACAATCTCTAGCTTTTTGTCGCAACCCCAAAAGAAAGTGGAATCTAATTCCCATGAATTATGGAATGGGAATGTGAATCATCATGTGGAAAGCTCAAAAGGAAGTGAAGTGAAATTCACCAAGGTTTTGAAGAGCAAATGGGGTAATGATCCTCTATTCTTGGGATCATACAGTTATGTTGCGGTTGGATCAAGTGGCGATGATTTGGACACCATGGCGGAGCCATTACCAAAGATTGGTCCCAATTTTGAGTCTTCGGCAATTCCTCCACTTCAAATCCTTTTTGCAGGGGAAGCAACCCACAGAACTCATTATTCTACCACTCATGGAGCTTATTTTAGTGGTCTTAGAGAAGCCAATAGGCTTCTTCAACATTATCATTCTGTGGGGGCTTAGGACATTTATTAGTACTTTCTTTATTTTATTTAACACCTATTTTCCTGATATCTTTTTTTTTTTTTTTAATTTTCCATCTAAAACATCTTGCTTTCTATAAAGCAAGCATGAGTGCAAACAAGAATGAAAAAGAAATTAGGGAGGAGGAATGAAAGAGATGGATTGGGACCAATTTTAGATGTATTGCATAAATTAAAGAAGCTTATTTCTTTTTCTCATTAGTCTATTGTTATTCTCTTGGTTTGTAACTACGATTCCTTATTTATTAAATAGTCTTTAAAAGCAAAACCAACCAAAGATTGTTTAGCATTATTTCAAAGCTTTCAACAAGTAAAGAACAACGAAAAGCTTTGGATCCCACATCTCTCTCTCTCACTTTTCACTAGAATTTGTTTTGGTTATGCCCATTAGCCATTAGCCATTAGCCATTAGCCATTAGCCATTACTCCCATAGGACAGGATCCGATAAACCCGGAATTTTCCAGCTTGTTATCTTTTTATTTGTTCCTTTGTGTGGCTTGTTTCTCTGCCCCTGACATTGTTCTCTCAAATCCAAACAAGTTCTTGTCTCGCTCGATAATCAAATTGCACGTAGGGCCTTTCTTTTCGTTTTAACATTTTAAGAGCCATGTCTATATAATCTCTGGACTATCTATATTCTATGAGCTGGCACAAGTGGAGGCCTTGCTTGGTTCGAGGGTGGTGCATCGAGATTCCGATGGCTTGAGGCCTCGATGGCGTGAGGCGAGCTTGTTGTATTGACTATTCAGTGAATCACTTTTCGAGGTGGTCTTGTGATTTTATTTTACTTTTTTTTCTCATTTGGTTGCTGTTTTATTGTTTTTTTGCTTTTCAAGTTTTATGTTTTTTTTTTGTCTGAACTACGATATGGTCCTGAGTGAGTCCCAATTATGAGAGATATTTTTAAATTCATACCATAAATTAGATTAATCTTCGTTCATATCGAATAAGTCTGTAAGAGATAAAGTGTTGGCCAAATTTTATGTTTTCTATGCGCGCACTGCTTGAATTTTCTAGTCTTTTTTTTTTCTTCTTTTTTCCTAATCGAATAAGTATCTTCACCAACAAAATCTAGGGTGGATAGACTATGTTGAACCTGAAAATTTTTCTCGTGTATTTCATTAAATCTTAATGTGTGAATTTGTTTTCTTTTTTAGTTACAATAAACTAATAATGAATAGAGATGACTTGGTGTTGTGAAGTATTATATTAGATAAAGTTTAGGATTAATTTCTCTTAAATATTTTGAAAGAACACATTATGAGCGATGATGTAACATTGACCTTTTAATATAATTTATTATTTCTTTTTCTGTTTTGTTTTTTAAAAAAATTAACAAAGAGCTGGGTCGTGTTTGTGATTCACATTAAAATGGGACAGACCCACCGTCCAAATCCAATGGAATCAAAAAAGACTTGCTTGCTTACGAAACGTCACTTGACAATGTGACATAGGTAGAGATGCTAATTGCCGTCTGATTGCTTTGATTCTTGATCATCATATGGGACCCATGTCAATGATAGGTCCCATTCCATGAAATGGCTCACTTAAACTGAGACAGTTAGTGCTCAGCGTAGGCCGCAGCAGTGCCCTACCCACTTGGTACGATTGATTGACATGCTAGACCAAATCCATCCCCCGTCAACACTTAAGCTAAACAGTTAGGGATGGCAAAAAAAAAAAAAAAATTGGGGAACTAGGAGAAAATCTACTGTAGGTTTTAGGCGTGTTTAGTAATGGTTAAAATTTGTAGTGGACAAGATTTATTTATATAAATTATTACGGAATACAAGCGAATTTAATAATTTAAATTTTTTACGGATTTTAAATTTAGTAATTATAAATCTGCAACGGACAGTACTATTGTCATTCCTATAAATAATTTATATTTTAATCAACCTATGTATCAACAGACTAAGTACTACGGTAATAAATTACTCTAATGGTATTTTATCACGTGATATAGTATTAGATCTCATGGTAAAATTTAACAATGATCTTATTTTAAAGTCTACTACTGTGCCACGTCACAAAGTACCAGAGTCTCATACAATTTTTTCTCACACTCGTGTGTATCTTTTTTTTTTTAATACTGTTATATAAAATTATAGTTATTACAATTAATATTTCTGAACAGTTACTGATTGGATCTTCGTGGTATGTCTTTCAAATTCTCAAATATTCGAGAGGTCCACTCTATTTATTTTCGATTATTTGATAATTGAGGAAGGATTGTAAATAAGCATAAATCTTTTATGGAGAACACTTCATTATTTTAAAGAAACCAAAAATCCATTGGTACACTCGTATATATCTTAAAATCAATGAAAGGTTTAAAATTCATTGATAGCAAACGGGTCCACATTCCTTAATAATTGACGTCAAAACCTTCGATTTTTAAGACAAATCAGCATAACAAATCAACAAATGTTTGGAGTGAAGCCAAAATATGTTGAGCTTTGTTGCTTTTCGATTGTTTTTAAAGGTATGTTTGTTTTGGAGTTTGCCACTTTATTCCGTATTCTTCTATTGAAACTCCTACTTATCACTTATCGCTTAGTGTTACCTCTTGAGCTCAAAAAATGTAACGTTTTTAGTATTTTGATAATTTTATTTTGGAGATGACATTGCACGCCTCTTAACCTGATTTCTATCATTTTAAAATATATATTATCAATACTATTTTAAGATACCTTGTCGGTTAAAATCCTAAGGGTAAAATAATAGAAATATGATTCTCTCTTAATATGAGTTCTACTGAATTTTTAAAAATCTTCTGTCATGTGTCTTTTAGTGGTAGTATATGGGAAAGATTTAACTTCTATTATTTTTTTATTTATTAACTATCAATCAACAATTAAATTATTTGCTCAGGATATGATCAGATCATGAGAGAATGCTTATCCAAAGTAATAATAGGCAATTCTAAAAATACTAACAATAAATGTAAGATTGGCAGAAAGATTCGAATCTCGACCAAAATCGTAAATTCCTTACTGATTTGGTACATATTGCAAAAAATTACTAAAAAAATTAGTAGGGATTCAGGCTTAAATTTTGTCCCGATTAAAAAGTCAGCACTGATTAGATCCCAATTTGCATTGAATTATTTTAATTTTCTAGTTTAATTAAAACATAAAAAAGTAATTTTATTCCAAATTTGACAAAAGCTAAAAGCCAATCATTAACAAAGTTATGGTTCATATTTTTCTAATTCATTAATTTATTTTAATTGAAATAACAATTAAGCAAAAATAAAAAATAAAATTACATTTGAGACTATAGGGATGGTACAATTATTTTGATCAGTATGAATTCAATATATTTTTTTTTGGTCCCCATTAAAAAATGGGTATGAAATTTGATATAATTTTTTGTTCTAATTAATCAATCCATAGGGATTAGTATTAGAGTGCGTTTGGGATTCAGGTTGAATAGGTATAAGTTAAAAATTACAGTATTAAAATATTTAATAAACACTAACTGTTGTAATTTAAAAACTATGTTAATATGATTTTTACTTGTATGATAACAAATTTATTATATTTTTAATAATTTTATCAAAATTATTATTTAAAATATATATCTAATATATATTATTAAATTTTATTTAATATTTATAATTTTTTTTCATACCAATTGTATCTTTGAAGTTACAATACCTTAATTTTTTTAAAAAAAGTCCGTAATTAATCGATCTCAATGTAGACGTCCATTTAGCATATGTAGGTAAATGGTATACAATAGTATGTAATTTCATCAGAGCGACAGTGCCAATCGCCCTTCGTTCCGGGGCACTGTATGGTCAAATCATGAGAGCTGTTAATATCGTAATCGTACACTCAGAAGGGACATCGTGATTGTAAAGATTTAACCTTTAGCTCCACAGCCTCTTCCCCACCCCCCCTACAAAAACTGGAATGGCCCACTTGCTGTCTCTTTGTGGGCTTCAATCACACTTTATGATCTTGCCAAATCACAGGCCTATATCTGTCAACCAGTCAATTGTCTCGTTTCAAAAACAAACGAATGAATGTATCAAAAAAAAAAAAAGACAAATGAGAATCTCCAACATTATTAGCATAACTCACCCGACACGTTAATTCCTTACCTTGACCTTCATTTGCCCCTCTAATCACCATTATCATAGACAAATTATAGTCAAATTAACAATAAGATAACCCTCGTATACAATTCAATCATTTAATCATACGAACCAATGAATTGGCGACGTATGTGAAGTGAACGGCTGCAAATTGTCAGCCTAGAAGTCACGTCTCAGTCTCACTTCAATTTTTCATGTTCTCACAGTCACAATGTTGCACTTGCATGCTAGCACTGTGTCATTTGAACCGCAGCATATCTTTAGGGTTACGAAATTTAAGTTAGAAAGAAGTCAATATGGTGGAATAATTAGGTCAAAATACGGTGATTTCAACTATTTCACCAATTACATCTTACTAATTTTTTTGTTACACTTCTTAAATTTTTTTTGTTACATGTTTGATAGAGTCGAAATTCATGGAGTCCAATTTCTTCACATTAATTATCAGTGCTTTCTTCTTTCTTTCTGCAAATCTTATTAGCAGTCCGCTTCATTCTTTCAGGATGAGAATAACTTTTTCTTTGCCTAAAGAGGGCCAATGATGTCCCCATCGAGGATCACTGATTTAAGTAAGTTATCGGATTGGCATCTAAATTTGCTTTATAAAGGCTTTGAGTTGATAAGAGAAATCCCTTTACACATATCGTGTCTTCACGAATTTACTTAAAGGAATCTAGCTAGAGATCTCATATCTATTCATAGGATTTTATATGGCAACTTTGGTGGCTTCCCCAGTCCCCCACCTCCCACAAACACCCCTATTATTCTACTGTGCACTTGAGAAAATGCCCTTGGCTGCCCTAAGCTTTTTCGCTTCTTAACCTCTCAAAGGATAGTCCATTTAATTTTTAATATCTTATTTTATCTAGAGAAAAGGACAACATAAACCCCCAATTTTTAAAAAATAGTCATGTAAGTCCTTAAATTTTTAATAAAAGATATCAAGATTCTTTTTTTTTAATTAAAATATCTTTAAAAAAAAGGAGATCCTAGTTTTGCTTAATTAAAATTTGGAGATGTACATGACAATTTCCTCTCAAACTTTAGAGGTATAGGTGTCTTTTTTTTTTCCTTTTATCTCTAATATTAAAAAACTAATGGAGAAAACATTAATTACATGTGACATTAACATATAAATTTTGATCAATTTTAATTTACACACAAATTATATAATTAATTTGCTATTAATGATTTAGCTGAATAAGTTTTTAAACAACATTCTTTAACCAGTCATTCGAGTTTGAATCTTGAGAGAGAAAAAGAGTTAAAAAAAATCAATTTAAATTTTATCCGTACCATACCATACCAAATAAAATAAAATAAAATGTTAAGTATAGAAAAAGCTAAAAAAAAATAATAGAGAAAGAGATAATGGATGGGTAGGAGAGAGAAAGTACTAATTTCTCTCAATTTTTTTTCACAACTCTCTTTACTTAGAACCACTCGTAGAATAATGGGGGCAGCCCGGCGGGGCACATTGCCATGCTATCCATGGATGTTTGATGGAAACAATATATGGTGGCTGAATTGAATTTTCTACTTTTTCTTTTCAGGAACAAAATCCCAAATGTCGGTGATGCTACGATTGGATACATAGATATTAGATAGTCCGACAAGGATTTTCAAGGGGTACTATGAACAATAAATTATTCGTGAAAAATGCCGTCGAAAGTGCATGGTGAAGGAAAGGATGATGAATAGCCATCAACTGTCGACAAACACTTTATTTCTTTTTTCTTTTTTCAATAATTCATATAATAATAAATTGGTAGGATTCTCTTAATCTAAATTTTTTACTTAAAATCATAAATTAATTTTTACATTTATTGGATCCATTCAATTCAATTGAGTAGATTTGAAGTGAATAAGTGACATTTAAGGAATCATGATCATATGCGCATTGTCGCGCATTTTAGTGTATGCTACAAGCCACATATCACATGATTAAATTTTGATATTTAAATAATTATTTATCTACTAGTAGATTAAATAGATCCTATTAATAAGGAAAAAAAAAAGAAAATTACTTTAAGAGAACTTAAGCAGTAAATAAAAATAACATGAATAAAACAATCGTCCTATTTTTTATCTTTATTTTTTTTAAAAAAGTGGAGAAGTTGACAAAACTTAAATCAAATTGAATTTAGGGAGTCATCTAAATAAAATTATTTGAAAATTTTACTTAATCAGTCCCGTGGGGACTTATTTGTGTTAGCCTAAAGGGCTATACATAATGTAATTTTGATGATAACAAACATGTGTCTTAAGTATAAATAATAAATATTGTATTTCACATTTTCACTAGTTTTTTAAGGATAATATTTATGCAAGTGAATCAAGTGAAATCAAGATTGAAGACACTCAACGGACAACGGCGACATCAAGAATAGTCTAGAGCTCAACGAACAAATTAGTGCGATAAATTCTTATAAAGCCGGTATGATTTAATTGATGCATGATTTAGCATTTGAGAAGCTCAAGAGATTAATTTAATTAAATACTTTTCATAAACTAAAAGGTTTTATTTTTATAAAGTAAAGTATTTTGTGGATTTAAGTAATTTGGACTTAAATGCTAAGATTTGAAATCTTTGATTTTAAATAAGTATTAAATTTTGGAGTTGGATGTTTTTACAAACATTTGAAATGTTTTGGGCCATACTATAATTTATGAATATTTTGGACTAAAGTGAAAGATTTTGAGAACTTTGAAAAATATGGGTATTATGTTGAAAAGCACCTTTGTGAGAAACAATAAAATCTTTGGGGCCACATCATAATTTCAGAAAGTTTGGAAAAGACAACTATTCTTATGAAGATCTGAAATTGGACCTATTTATAAAATTTTTTGACTTTTGGGTCATAATATAATTATAAAAATTTTTGGGTTAAAGTGTAATTTCAGAGAACAGTATTACTGTAGCAAATTAAAAAATAATGGTAATATCAATGGCCAGGATAATCAAGCTAATTTGCTTATAATGGCTAGTTTTTGGGCTTTAACTATAAAAACTCAACTTCAACTTCATTTTAAAGATTAATACAAGGAAAAACAAGTTCATATAACATATATTGAGCTTCCATTTCGTAAATCATCATTTGTTGAATCATCATTGAGCTATAATTTGTTATTCACTCTTAAAGAGAGTTTTATTGTTGTGAATTTCATTTCTCATCAAATTGTGAGTGTACAAGTGTGGGAAACACTTGGGGTGAAGAGATTAGGGATATAATCTCTTGTTGTAAAGGTTCATTGACACTTTGGAAGTCAATTGTAAACATTTGAAGCATTTGGAGGCTTGGATAGTGAAATCCTCAAGCCGGGTGAGCTTGGAGGCGTGGACGTAGGCGGGGATAGCCGAACCACGTAAAAATCCTTGTGTTCGTTTTCTCTTCCCTTACTCTTTTAATATTGTGCTTGATTGAATTTATTGTTTTGATTTGATTAAGGCAATAGATTAAATTATTGTGCGAATTGTATTGCATAAATTTTAAAATCCCAATTCACCCCCCTTCTTGGGTTGCATAACTTGCATTTCAATTTAAATAGTGGTTTGACTACACAAAATTCAGTAACTGTTGTAAATCTTGGTGGATTCCACCAAAATAATGCCCTCCCACCAAAATAATGCTCTCCCATTATCATCTTATTGCTCTTCCCATTATCATTTTTTTATAATTAATAATTGTAAATAACTCCACCTTGTAATGCCTGTATCTCCCATTATCTTTTTACGTATAATCCCTTTAAATTATAACATCCATTATCTCCAAATTTATAACAGTAACAATATCAAAATACACAATTGGTGTAAAACATTCTCCCGAATAAGGTCGTGTAGGAATATTTGTTATAACATACTGAAAAGACTAAATGTGTTATAACCATTTGTTACATGAATGATCTTTGATATGAACCTTTTTTTTTTCATTATAGGCTTACCACCACCTTAATATAACCGAACAAAATTCATAATAATGATGTTTGCTGGTTATCATATTGCCGTAACACTAAAGATAGCCCACTTAATCATTGATCATGTGAAGTCAACCATCAGAATTACCTGGCACGGAAGATATGAGACATTTGTATGGAAAAGCAAAGCTCATCAATGAAATTATGCAGATGATTATTAGCTCTTTAAAGTCTTTATCCTCATTACATCAGAAAAAAAAAGATGGATTCATTTTCATGGACCTAATCATGGTCATGGACGTTAATGGTTACACGCACATCACCAAGAAGATTTCTTGTACTTTTTTTTTAATTTTTTTTTGTGAGAAGACACATCGTCAAGAAGATGGAACAAGTACTTTGTCGGCACGCAGTAAAGTAAAATCATGGTCTTAAAGGGCTTCGCCCAAGAACACCAAACTTTATCAGTTCAATCAAATGGGCCGAGGAGATTGCAGCCTTGCCCAATTTCTTTAGGCCCATCAACTGGTAATTTCTGGCCCTGCTTTAACTGGAGTCTACACTTCTTTGAGGCCCATTTATGAAATTGTCTTTTTCTTTCTTTTCTTTTTCGCTTGGGGTGTATTTAACACACTAATACTGTGTTTTATTGTACCTCTATCCAATCATTTTCCTTCTTCTTATTGCTGAATATCTTAGTTCATAACATCTTCTCTTTGTTTCTCGAGCCTATAGTGAGTTTGAGTCAATTCCGCAGGCTCTTACTCAATTTCTTAACGGAGTCAAACATTCATCAGTACGATTCAAGGGAATGGCCCCCAAGCCTCTGCTTTCTATATAAAGGACACGACGAGCATAAATACCCTCTTGCAGCTTGGAAGATTTGTTTTGAGTACAAAACATCACGAGGTGAGATCCTGTAATCACTACCAATTTCCGCCCAAAGCAACACTGATGTGAGATCTTTTTTTTTTTTAATTGATTTCATTTTGGCATACATAAATTTTTATTTTAGGGTGTATTTCGTTTCATTATATTAAGTTATAACATAGTACCATGTTTCATGTTGTATAAATTGTATTTTACGTATTAAAATATTTTATATTAATAATTATATCAAATTAACATTATTTAGATTTACTAATATTTTATTAATATTTCTATTAAATTAATTATTTAAATTTATTAACTATAATAAGGATGAATCGTCATCGATTGTCATACTCCAAAGTCTTTTCAACTTATATTTAGTGCCATTAGAAATCTCATATCCAAAAATTTGATAATAGATCTACGGTGAAGAAAAAGTTGCGTTGTAGACAGAAGTTGTATATAGTTGTGTAGCGTCAGTGACAAGGATTGCAATAGTTCTAAATGTAAGTTGAAAGGACATCGAAATACGATGACCACTAATGACTTTGGTGGCAAATATTTGTAGATTCTTATTTAATAATACTTTATAAAATTATTTTCAATGCTATTAGTAATAGCTAACGTGCCAAATGCTGCATTAAGCAAACCCAAGGGAAACTTGGAACTTCGCAGAATGCAGTAACTGTTGTAGCCTTTTAATGCATGAAACTGAGACTACATCACTTAATGCAATACAATCCCATGTAATTATGTACCAAAGGCATCTTTAAGAAATATTATTTTGCCTTTAACCCTACAATATTTTATGAAATTTGTAAAATTTATGAATAAAAGAGTAGCGCATTTTCATTAGAATAATGATATATTTTTGTGTCATTGATTCGTTAATATTTTGAACTTATTGCACTAATAAAATTAAAAAAATAGTTAGTAAGGATGTGTTTGAGGTAACTATACTGCCACAACGTTGTTGCTTTACCCCTTGTATTATAAGAGAATTCTCTTAAATATAAGGGGTGAAGCAGTTGTGCTGTGACAACGCAGCTGTTCGTGACAACGTGATGTGAGCTTAATTTATTTTTGCATGTTGTTTACGTAAGAATTGGCTAGGCGTTCCATTAGTGTTGAGTTTTATTAGTTAAGTCAATGAGTCATGTTAGTGAGTTGTAATGTAAGTTAATTTGTATTTCAATTACCATCTTCTAGCAGTTTTATTCAGTTATTGTAAGTTGCATTGTCATGTAACATGTGTTGTATTTAAACTAGAAAAGTGAATGAATAGAGGAAGTTAATCACTGAATTAATGCTTCTTTTCTGGAGAGAACGGTTCTCTCGAACAACCGTATTTTTTCTTCCTTTTTTATTGCTTATAATACAACTTAGAACATAACATTTGGTATCAGAGCAATCGTTCCATGGTTGCTGATGCTACAAGACAAAAGAAAGATGCAGATTTTAAAGCTTTTATTATTGAGAAGATTGAGAACCAAGATGCAATCATGCAGGAGGTCCTTAGCAAACTTCAAAGTTTGACATCTATGTGTGATAAATTGAGTGTTCAATATGCTCAAGCCAGCACAAACGTTGGCAACCATTCAATGCCAAGAGATCACTCACAAACTGCTGAACCATCTAGCTCTTCTATTAAATCTGTTGACAATAACCTTGTGCGACGGCTAAAGTTGCACTTTCCAAATTGTAATGGTGTGGACACATATTGATGGATTTATCGGGCTGAACAATATTTTGAGTATCAGAATATTACAGAGGAGCAGCAAGTGCAACTTGCATCTTTCCATCTTGAATATTTCCATCTTGAAGGAGCAGTGCTTCAATGGTATCGATGGATGACAAAAACTAAGGGCCCAGTCACTTGGACTGAGTTTTCGAGTGCTCTTCTAAAAAGATTCGGACCAATAGAATTTGATGATGCAGAATAGGCTTTATCCCAGTTAAGACAACGAATAAGTGTTATTGCTTACCAAGAAGAGTTTGAGAAACTTTCCCACTTGGTGGATGATTTGCCTGAGCCCTTTTTAGTAGGCTCATTTGTTGGGGGACTAAAAGATGAGATACGATTGGAAGTGAAGATGCAGCGACCTCGTTCATTGTCCACTGCTATAGGTCTTGCAAGGCTTGTTGAGGAAAAGTACAACCTCCGTAAAAAGAATTTCATGCCTTGTTCTCTATCTCCTAGTTCTCCTAAAAAGGGTACTTCGAGTGCAGGGTTGTTGGGAACTCAGCCTAATGCCACACCACCATCAACTTTTAAACATTTGACTCCAAGTGAGGCAAAGGATTTCCGAGAATGTGGATTATGTTACTATTGTGATGACAAGTTTGCTCCTGGACATAGGTGTCGTACTCCTCGCCGATTTATGATTGAAGTATCTCATGAAGATGATGAGGTTTTAGATGAAGAAAGTCAAAAGGCACTTGAAAACATTACTAGTGATTCAACCTTGAGGACAAGGTTCATTCCAAGGGGGCTAGAATGATGTGAACTTAATTTATTTATGCATGCTGTTTACGTAAGAATTGGATAGGCGTTCCATTAGTGTTGAGTTTTATTAGTTAAATCAGTGAGTCATGTTAGTGAGTTGTAATGAAAGTTAATTTGTATTTTAATTATTATCTTCTAGCAGTTTCATTTAGTTATTGTAAGTTACATTGTCATGTAACATGTGTTGTATTTAAACTGGAAAAGTGAATGAATAGAGGAGGTTATTCACTGAATTAATGCTTCTTTTCTGGAGAGAACGATTCTCTCGAATAACCGTATTTTTTCTTCTTTCTTTATTGTTTATAATACAACATAGAACATAACACACCGCAGTTGTCCCGAACGCTCTAACTTTATGACATTCATTATCATTACTCTTCATCAAGGATTAGGAGCCGCGACACATGTAATTATAAGCACAGTAGCGTGTGTAGCACTTTGGCTCTTGTTTTATCCTATTTTTTTCACCCCTGGTTTGTATTGTTTTAAACAGAAAAAGAGAGAAAGATAAGGCTATTGGTGCAACAATAATGCTGCTTAATTATGATCTTATCTCATCGTCCTGTCCCTTACTTTCTTTATATGGCCAGGTTTCCAGGCTGTTCTAGTAGTAATCAGTGTGGCCATTTCCTTGAAAGAGCTATAAGCCAGCCCCAACCTCAGCCTCTGCTACAAATGTTTGGGCCTTGCTGCTTTTGCCTTTACATTAAAGAAATTTAAGTACTCGATTGATTAGTTTCCAAGTTTTAAATTAAAATTAAAATTTTTGTTTGGGAATATAAGCTAAAACTTAAAAAGAAAAATAATACAAGAAAAAACAACAAGCTCCTTTTCATTCATATTTTTAACTCGTATTTTCTTTCTATTAACAGTGTTAAAAGTTAAAACCCCCACCGACCGAAAGACCCTAAAACCCTAACTGAGGGTTCAGAAAGGAGCCTGAGCCTCCTCCTGCTCCTGTACAAGAAACTTGGGCAGCATATAATCATCCAAATCAGAGCCATCACAGCCGTCCATTATTTCTCCTCCTCCCCCCTCAAAAAAGCCAAAGCCACCGACCTCCTTCTCTTCCTCGTTTGAACTCCACGCGCTTACTTCACAGTCACGCTGCGACCCGCGCGTAGGGAAGCTCTTCACAATCCCGGCCGTGTCCACGCTCACCATCACCGACGACTCCGAGTCGGAGAACGAGGAGCCACAGCTCTCCTCGTTTCCGTTGATGGTGACGTAAGACGATGACGATTGAAATATCACGAGTGACTTGTAAGGGTTGTCGATGAACTTGACTCTAGTAGTACGAGTTGTTGCTGAGTCAGCATTGGGTGGTGACGTGTCTAGAAGGTTCATGAGTTGACTCATCGCGTCGTCGTCCATCGAAAGCCACGCCATTATGTCGTCTCCTAAATCTCCTCCGCCGTCACCGCCATCTTCAAGGGTAGCTCGTGGCCTTTTGAAGGCAGCCGATGAGACGTCGTCGTTTTGGTTGAAGTTTTGTTCTCTTTCTCTCTTCCTCGTTTCCTCCATTTTGTTTCTTCTTTGAGAGAGATTTTGACTCTGCGCTTTTCTCTACAGTACGTTTGGTTTTATATATATATATATAAATATATATTACGTCGAGTATTAAAAAATATATTAATAGGCGGCAAAAACGTGAGGAGGAAGGATCTGGAGGGTGGGTCCCAAACGAAAAAATCAGGATTAGGGTGAGGAAAAAAGTCTGCGCCGTTGGATCTGCATCCGAGTGTGAATTTACATTCCACGTGGGACGGAGGGAATGGGTGAGCGACGTGGCAGGGAGGCATGGCAATGTCGTGTTTAGTCAAAGACAAGTGAGCATTGAGCGTTCAGAAAAGGCGGGAATTTTAGGGTGTACTGAGGGTGTTAGTGAGGTTTGTTCGCAAGGCGAGGATGCTTGCGATTTACAATTCTACCCTTGTCTGTGATATGATAAACGTAAATTTATCTTTTAATAAAAAGTTGAGATCATTTTGTGGATGAAAATTAAAGGAAATTAATCATCTTGATCATATATATTCATATGTAGAATAAAATAAGTTCCTCTCTGGATTGAAAATTTTCTTTTTTAATAAAAATCTACATATTGATTGTAGTTCATCAATAAAAAATAACAAAATTAAATTTTATTTACATATTATTATTTCATGATAATAATATAATATTTTTAAAAACTCAAAAACGCTCAGCTAAGCGCCTACCTAACCCATGCAGAATTCGGCAAACCTAGCTTATTATATCCTTTTGACAGGTTCGAAGAGGAAACGACAATTTTTGTTAAGGATAAAACTGACATTTGAGTTGCGACAAACGAGAAGAGCAGGAGTATAGGGAGTAGGGAACTGTTGACACATGCCAAAAGTAGAGACTATTGGTGCCGGGGCCAGGGTCACTGCCACTGGCACTGGAACTGCCACAGCCAGACAGGCCTCGCCGCACCTACTCTAGTCTAGTCATTCCAGTTGCAGACTTGCAGCCATATTTATTTATGAATAATATATTTTTTTAATTCAAGGAGAAGACAAAGATAGGAGGCATGAGAAACGTGTCACGTTTGTTAAGGATTTTTGGGTAAATTATTAGATTATTGGATGGTCATAAAAAAATAATATAGAGTGAGTAAATAATTATTTTTGTCTTGAGGCAATTTTTTAGTTGACTGTGTCGGTCAACAAGTCAACAACCAAAACTAATGTTTGCTTTGCCCGCCTTTGTACAATACAGAAATGAATAAGTTTCCTTTCTACTTTGTGTAAATTTGTTAAGGATTTTCATGGAAAATTTATAAAAATGGCCATAAAATTTTTGTGTTTTTCAATTTTGACCTTTTAAAATTTTTTTATTATAACTAACCAAACATTCTATTTTTAAATTATATTACTCTCATCACCTTCATCAAATTTATAAAGGCATATCACTTTTTCAATTTCAGCACTACTAAACCGTAATCTTCCTCAACAACTTAACAAACTTCATCACTCTCAACAAATTCGATCACTCTCAATAAATTAACAAATTTCATCAAACAAGCATTAAATAATTGAAGATATAATTATCAATTGGAGAGCTTCTTAAAGTTAGTTTATATTCTTACCATAACCTAAACTTTTAATCTATTGATTTTATCATTTAAGTTTGAAATTAAGGTGGGTTTTTGTTGCAAACGTTGTTATTTTTCATTAATAAAATAATGTGATTTGTTAAAGTAGTTAGTTTGAGTTGAGAAATGAAAATAAATCATTGAAACACTTAAAAAATCGAGCAAAAAAGAAGTCCAGATCAAGTGAGACAGGCGTCTGTCTCACATAAACTCACTGTTTTTATGTGAGACAGACACCTGTCTCACCAAAATAAGTGCAACAGACAGTGGGACAGGTGCCTATCGCACATAAACCCATTGGTTTTATGTGAGACAGTCGCCTGTCCCACTGCCTGTCTCACTTGTTTCCACTGATTTTATGTGAGACAGGCACATGTCCTACTGTCTGTCTCACTAAATTTCAGCTATTTTTTGAAAGTCATAACTTGGGTTACATGTGTCCATTTTAGGCGTATAATATACCGTTTCGAAGCTTACGACGAGACGAATCAAATCCTAAATCGTATACTTCATTTCATCCATATAAATATAGTGTATATTCACTTTACTAGGTTTTGTAGCGTGTAATCTTATATCTTTTTTTATATAATTTTTAGGTTTAATGGATTTCGTTGTACTTCAATTATGTTATGACGGTTGGTGGGAGACGTTAGCAGATGGCCGTACAGAGTACGTGAATGCCAAGAATATATCATTTTTAGTTCGGAAAGATTGTACATTTGAGCAATTTCTGGCAAGGGTGTATGAAGTTTTACAGATAAATCCTAATGAATATAGTATGACGATGAAGACAACTTTGAGATCTAGTAACATAATGTATCATGCATGTTCACTACCTATGGACATATTTAATGATGAAATGGTTAAGGTTGTGCTGTACATGGTCTCTGATGTGGTCAATTATGGACGCATCCCTATATTTGTCACCACATCTCCTCAAGTTCCGGCCGAAAATCCTGAGCCACTTGTGGAAAGTGAAACTTCGTTTAGAGCAAACAAGTCTATCCCCGATATTGAGGAAGAGGTGTTATCACAGCAAATGTCGTTTCAGTAACGTTACTCTCCACTCAACGAAAACAATGACACTATTGTTGAGAACATCATTACGTTAGCGGATGTTGAAGAAGATGTGTTACTATTAGGGACATCGTTAAGGAAACAGTACTCTTCATTTTACAATAGTGAGTTCCGCAGTTATAATGATCATTCTTATGACACCAACAACACAGAAGTGATAATGCTTGTTTGGAACCGTTTAATAGTGTTCAAGGCATGAACTCCAATACTGAAGTTGATGATAGGGGCATTGGTCATTATGATATTCCTATCAATGATGAGGATGAGCATCAGTATGATATTTCTATTAATAATAGAGATAACCGACCTATTCCTCCGATGGCCCGTTCGAGGAGGAGGACAACAGTTAATTCCCTGGTGAGTCTTGTGTTGAGTGTTAGAAAATGTATATTTATAAAGGAGAAAATTATTATTTTACATTTCACGTCTTACTAATAACCCTTACTTTTATGTATTTAAGCTTCTTCTAATTTAATTATGTGTGTTTTATTTTAATTAAGTATTTTATGTATTTTAGGGGCGTCATGATCATTTCACAATAAACGAGAGATCAGACGGCAAAACGGACATCACGTTTGAACTCAGGACGGTCGAAAACCTTAGGAGGAGCATAAAAGGAAAAATGGCACTATTCACATGTACGGTACTATTCACGTGTACGGTATTGTCTACGTTACTGTTCACGACACTGTTCACATAGACGGATCGATGACGTGGCATTGACTGATGATGTGGCATTGAATGATGAGGTAGCATTGACTGATGAGGTGTCACGATCCTGTTAGACTAAAATTCTTATGTACTGTTGACTGATGACGTGGTGCAATCCTGAGCGTCCAAACTGTTTTTAATCCGATGGCCACGATTTACTCAATGTATCTATAAAAAGTGGGCCTCCCCACCTAATTTGATATCTCTGAATCCATTTTTGGGATCCATTCTCTGTAATTCCTTTCCATCTTGTATTTTCTACGTATTTTAATAAATTTTCATTTTGCCCCTAGTTCAATTTTGAGTAGCTAATTTTCTTTCAAGCTTGGGTTGAAGGTGAAGTCTCAACATGTGTCATGAGCTTTATTTGGTAAATTTATTTTCTCTTCCCCTCTAGTTTTTGTGGATGTTTTGACTTCTCGTCGACAAATAATAATAATCTTGTTTAGCACCGCCTTGGTTTCACTGGCTCCCTAATACAAGGTTATTATTATTTGGCACGGTAAGCCCTTAGCACCATATTGATTAGAGTGTGGTTCATGAGGTGTGGATTCCCCCCTCATGATTTAATTGGCATTAATAAGGAATATTTAGCCCATGGTGCATGTTGATACGGATCCAGATACCCAAGTACGCCATTTTAATAGATTTCTATTCAATTTATTCTCGCCATTTAAATTCCAATTTTAGGATAATCCAAATCATTTTCACCACAAATCCAACCACCCATTTACAAAATTAATTCTACACAATTAAAATCTACCTCCTCGTGGGATCGACACTCGTCACCATTAGTCTATTCTACAATAGATTCGTGCACTTGCGAGTTCAATAAAATTTGCACAATAAGTTTTTGGCACCGTTGCCGGGGAGGTAAGTAATTTTAATTCATAGAATTAATTTTTGTGCATAATTTCTTTTAATTGTTTTCTTGTAATTTTTTTAATTAAAAAAAGAAAAAAAAGTGAATCTACATTTAGAGGTAAGAATTTCTTTTCTTTTTCTCTCCTTTAAAATTCTGTAATTTAATTTTCAATTTAATTTCCTTTGTATTTTTTTTTTGTTTAGCTTATTAATTTATTGTTAGTTAATTTATTTCACGTATTTTTTTAAGTATTTTTTTTATAGAAAGGTTTTAACAGTGTGATAAGGTTAGTAACGTAATTTCTCCTTCTTCTTTATTTTTATTCGTTTTGTTCCCATCTTTATTTTTATTTTATTTGTTTTGCATGTATGGTCGTAGGTCATTATTACCTAATCTTGAACCTATAGACCTTGAACTAGAAAAAACACTTCGCACACACAAGCACGCTAAAAATAAAATGGATTTGCAACCACAGGAGAGGCAATTTAAGGATTACTTTAGTCCTTTAGCTAATTTGAGCACATCATGTATAAGATACTCAAATGTAGCTGCTAGGAGTTTTGAACTAAAACCTAGTGTGCTAAATTGTCTCCCAACATTCTATGGCCTAGAAAATAATGACCCATATAATCATTTGAATGATTTTCATGCTATTTGTCAAACATTTAAATATGAGAATTTTTCAGATGATGATGTAAAACTTAGATTATTCCCATTTTCTTTAAAGGATAGAGCTCGTTCATGGCTTAATACATTGCCTGCTAATAGCATTGCATCATGGGAACAAATGGTAGCTAAATTTTTGAATAAATATTTCCCAGTGCATAAAACCAATGCTATTCGCAGGGAAATTTCAGAGTTTACTCAGAGAGAAGACGAGCAATTTTTCGAAACTTGGGAGCGATTCAATGGGCTACTCTTGAAGTGTCCACATCATGGGTACGAGAAATGACATCAATGCCAATACTTTTTGGAGGGATTATTGCCAAATGTGCAAGAATGGCTAATGGCAACAAGTGGAGGAGAGCTAATGTCAAAAAGTGCATTAGAGATTTGGGAATTCTTCAACGACAAGCGGATAATTCCCAACAACGGAGTCGATTACTTAGGAATACTAGAAGAATTAAGGGGGTAAATAAGGTTCACATTGGCGAGTCAAGTTCAGAAATTAAAGAAGTTAAAGCAATAATTGAAGGTCTCTCTCGACAAATAGCATCGTTAACGATTGCTACATCAACATAACCACATGACCATGACTCATACTCAGATCAAGCCAGTGCCATAGGTGTAATGAGAAAGCCGTCAAATTACAACCCATACTCCAACACATATAACCCTGGATGGTGAGACCACCCCAATTTTTCATGGTCACAAGAATTCCAACAGAATGGACCAGCAGCTCCAGCTCCAATGCAACCAATTTCTCAAATTCCTCAAGCCTCTTAGCCACCATTTAAACCATACAATCAAAACTAGAACTACTCTCAACCCAGACCATGGGAGGATGCATTCCAGAATTTCAAAAATGTTATTCACTCTACGATTGATTAACAGAACCGCACCATTGATGGACTACGAAATGAGTTAAGAGCAGGCTTCAATTCATAAGCCCAATCAGTTTCAAGCCTCGAGAAGATGGTAGGACAACTTACTTCTTCAGTTCAGACCTTGGCAATGACTGTTGAGAAAGGTAAGTTTTCAAGTCAACTAGTGCCTAATCCTAAAGGAGTACATGAAGCAAGTACCAGTTCACCACAGCAGCATGGAGAAGTCAAAGCAGTCATGACCTTACGAAAAGGAAAGGAAGTCGACAACAAAGTGGAGATGCCGGTGACAAAAGAAAATCAAATTGTACCTGTGAATGTTGAGGACTCACCACCGGAGGAAAAAGAAGAAACCAACCCACGAGAATATGTTCCTAAAGCTCCATTTCCTCAGAGGTTAGCTAAAGGAAAGAAGAGAAAATCCACAGGTGAGATTCTTGAAATCTTCAAACAGGTAAGTGTTAACATCCATTTACTTGATGCTATAAAGCAAGTTCCATCTTATGCCAAGTTTCTTAAAGACCTTTGTACTAAAAAGAGAAATATTCATGTTCAAAAGAAGACCTTTTTAACAGAAAACGTTAGTTCTATACTCCAACACAAAATTCCTTTAAAATGCAAAGACTCAGGATCCCCCATTATCTCATGTAGTATAGGGAACTACACAATTGAGAATGCTTTGTTGGATTTAGGAGCTAGTGTAAATTTGTTACCTTACTCAGTTTTCGTGAAACTTAGACTGGGAGAATTACACCCAACTCCAGTGGTGTTACAACTTGTAGATCGGTCCACGAAAATACCTCGTGGGTATTGTGGAGGACGTGCTTATCCAGGTAGACAAGTTTTATTTTCCTGTTGATTTTATTGTAATTGACACTCAACTAATACATGATTCAAGGAAGCATATCCCTATTATTCTAGGCCGACCTTTCTTGGCAACTGCGGATGCTCACATTCAATGTAGGACTGGAAATATGCAGTTGTCCTTCGGTAACATGACTATAGAGCTAAACATCTTCAACATTGCCAAACAACCTCACAATGCAGATGATGAAATTGTTGATGTGGATTTAATTGAAGCATTAGTTGATGACACTTTTGTTTCAAACCTTAGTAATGATCCTTTACAGACATGCTTAACTCACTTTGGTTTTGATTTTGATATTGACAGATCAGTCAATGAAGTCAACGCTCTACTTGACTCAGCACCATCTATGGAAACTAATAAATGGAAGTCAAGAGTTGAACAACTAGCACCATCAGAGAAGAAACTCATCCCATCATCAGAATCATCACCGAAACTCGAGCTCAAACCATTGCCCAACACATTGGAATATGCATTTTTGGGAGAAGAAAGTAATCTACCGGTAATTATCTCATCATCCCTCAATGACGAACAAAAAGATAAGTTGTTGGATGTTTTAAAAGAGCACAAAGGAGTATTAGGATGGACCATAGCGGACATAAAAGGTATAAATCTAGTAGACTGCATGCATTACATTCACCTTGATGAAAATACTAAACCTACTAGGGAAATGCAACGTCGGTTAAATCCTAATATGAAAGAAGTTATTAGAACTGAAGTCCTTAAACTATTAGACGCATGTATCATATACCCCATTTCTGATAGCTCATAGGTCAGTCCTGTACAAGTTGTCCCCAAAAAGTCAGGAGTCATAGTTGTTACGAATGCTGATAATGAATTGATACCAACTAGAGTACAGGATGACGTGTATGCATTGATTATAGAAAGTTGAATTCTGTCACACGTAAAGACCATTTTCCTTTACCATTTATCGATCAAATGCTTGATAGATTAGCCGGTCATGAATTTTATTGCTTTCTAGATGGCTACTCAGGATATTATCAGATTCCCATAAAACCAAAAGATCAAGAGAAAACTACTTTCACTTGCCCTTTTGGCACATTTGCATATAAGAGGATGCCATTTGGATTATGTAATGCACTTACTACATTTCAACGATGCATGTTAAACATTTTTTCTGATATAGTTGAACGATTCCTTGAAGTCTTTATGGATGACTTTTCTGTTTTTGGTGACTCGTTTGATCAATGTTTACATCATCTAACACTAGTTTTACAGAGATGTATCGAAAAGAACTTGGTCTTAAATTGGGAGAAGTGCCATTTTATGGTAAAACAAGGTATTGTTCTCGGTCACATCATTTCGAGCAAATGTATTGAGGTTGACAAAGCCAATGTGGATCTCATTTCTAATCTTCCTCCACCCAAAATAGTCAGAGAAGTAAGATCTTTTCTTGGGCATGCTGGTTTCTATAAACGTTTCATTAAAGATTTTAGCAAAGTTTCTAGACCCTTATGCAATCTACTTGCTAAGGATGTACCTTTTGTCTTTAATAATTCATGTCTTGTGGCATTTGAAAAATTAAAGCAGTTGTTGACATCATACCCATCATTCAGCCCACAAACTGGAGCTTACCATTTGAGCTAATGTGTGATGCATCTGATTATGCAGTAGGAGCAGTTTTAGGACAAAGAGTTGATCGAATTCCCCATGTTATTTACTATGCTAGTATGACATTAAATGATGCACAGTTGAACTATTCAACTACTGAAAAAGAAATGCTAGCAGTAGTGTTTGCATTGGAAAAATTTCGATCCTATCTCATTGGTTGTAAAATAATTATATTCACGGATCATGCTGCTCTTAAATATCTTCTCACAAAAAAAGATGCAAAAGCTAGACTAATTCGTTGGGTGTTACTTTTGCAGGAATTTGACTTGGAATTCAAAGATAAGAAAGGTGAAGAGAATGTTGTAGCGGATCATCTCTCTCGTCTTCATTTTGACACAATTAAAGAACCATTACCATTAAATGAGTCATTTCCAGATGAACAATTAATGAGTGTGGAAGTATTACCTTGGTATGCTGATATAGTTAATTATCTTGTTACAGGTAAACTTCCAGAGCATTGGACCAAGCAAGACAAGACTAAATTTTTTGCGGAAATAAAGAATTTCTTTCGGGATGACCCTTATTTGTTCAAGTATTGTGCAGATCAAATTGTTAGACGATGTGTCCCAGAAAATGAAATTCAGAATATCCTTTCATTCTGCCATGAACAAGCTTGTGGAGGCCATTTTAGTGCTAAGAAAACAGTGACTAAAGTTTTACAATGTGGTTTCTATTGGCCAACTATATTTCGAGACGCTTACACTTTCTGTTCTTCATGTGATAGGTGTCAACGAATGGGGAGCTTTACATGAAGGAACATGATGTCACTAAATCCAATTTTAGTGGTTGAGATTTTTGATGTGTGGGGTATCGACTTCATGGGTCCCTTTCCCCATTCTTTTGGCCATCAATACATATTGGTTGCTATTGACTACGTATCGAAATGGGTAGAAGTAATTCTATGTAGAACCAATGATCACAAGGTGGTGATAGGATTTTTGAAAAGCAACATTGTTTCACGCTTTGGATTCTCTCGAGCAATAATCAGTGATGGTTGTGCCCACTTTTGTAACAAAGTATTCAAAGCTCTTTTGACAAAGTATTCAATCACTCACAAAGTGGCAACCCCATATCATCCGAAAACCAGTGGCCAAGTTGAAATTTTCAATCGAGAAATAAAGTACATATTAGAAAAGAAGGTGAGGCTGAATAGAAAAGATTGGTCATTAAGACTTGATGATGCATTATGGGCATATAGAACGACTTTCAAGATCCCGATTGGGATGTCACCCTACAGGCTAGTGTATGGAAAAGCTTGCCACCTACCTATGGAACTCGAGCATCGTGCATATTGGGCTATCAAGAAATTCAACTTTGACATGCAGCAAGCGAGCTCAGAAAGAAGATTACAGCTAGGATAACTTGAAGAAATTCGCAATGATGCATACGAAAATGCCAAGATTTACAAGCAACGAATGAAAGTCTTCCATGATAAGCAAATTATGAGAAAATTGTTCACTCTAGGTCAGAAAGTGCTTTTATTCAATTCTCGCTTGCACCTATTCCCAGGTAAGTTACGTTCTCGATGATCTGGTCCCTTTATTGTTCATACTATTTTTCCACATGGGGCAATTGAAATTAAGGACCCAAAGAACTGTGTCAAATTTAAAGTTAATGGTAAAAGATTAAAGCCATATCTAGAGTACCAACCACATGGAGAAGACACCGAAATAAATTTGAGTGACCCACCAGATTTGAATTGATTTTTTTTTTCTTTTCGGTGGTTTGATTTTTCTTTCTTTCTTTTTATTATTCTTTTATGAATTGAAATTATTTTTGCATAAGTGTGTTTGTTTTACCATTAAGTTTTCTCTTATAATTGTTAATCATGAGTACCATACTTAGACCGTTCCTCCTGAACATTCTTAAACTAATTCAACGTGTTAAAACTCATCTCAAAAGGCAGATTCAATTTTGTAAAATACATCGTATTTGGGCTCTACAACCACCAGAGTTAGTATCCTATGTTGAGGGTTTAGAAAGCCAACTCAGAGACATTGAGAGAAGTGTTTACGAAATCCAGTTGGAGCTTGAGGTCAATTCAATAAGAGGATGATTTTAATTTTCTTTGTGTGTTTTAATTTGTTTTTCTATTTGTGTGCTTTAGTTTGTTACCCCGGTGAAGTAGCGGATAACGGTACTCCTTGACAATCAAGTCGGTTACTTCAGTTTCCCATAATAACTGATATTCTGAGGCGAAGGTATAGACAAAAACGAGATTCTAGCGAAGCTTCACAAGCGATTCCCTTCACTTCCTCAGAATGCCCTCCTTACAATCTATAAAGCCCGGTCCGAACGCATGCGATTATTCATGAGGAATAACATACCTGCTGACATCCGTTGGTTAATCGAGGCTAAAGTACGATCGGCAAGTGAGTTACCTCCAAAATTTATTGCATACATACCTGGTTGTGGTAAAGGAAATTATGCAAGAAAACGACGAGCTCGAAGAATTTCTGTTGCTTGTCATAAGTGTGCTAGAATGAGTTGCGATAAAAAATCATGTTATTTAGGAATGTTGTCTGATAACAGGGAAGATAAGATTCAATTCATTAGGGATGGCTTGAATAAGGAGTCATTGGATGATATCCTTTTGTCTCTTGAAACGCATCCCAGTGGATATGTACAAGGAGCGATTCTCTAGTTATGACCATTATTCCAGAAAGAGCATGCACGATATAGTCTCGGGAATCTGACTATAAACGACCCTGTTTGCCAGTTTATAAGAAACTGGATGGGAAGCCTATCCTCGACTCATAGAGGGCGTTCAAGCCGTTTTTGGACGTAAAACCAGAAGAAGATGTAAGCCACAGTCGCAACTACTTGTAAATATCCTTTTACTTCACTGTTATTTTATTTCACTGTTGTTTTATCATTTGCATTATTGTCTTTAATAATTTTATTTTATCATTGTTTCCTTTTCTTTTTACTGTTTCCTTTTTTACTCGCTAGCCATGTGCTTTACGCGTTATTTGACATTGACATGCCACCTCATACACAGTTGTGATCCACTGTCACCAAGATTCTTAAATAAGACTTTTTGTTAAGCACTCACAAATTGTTTTTGAGAAATATTCCAATGGCAGCTACTCCCAATAGACAATTCAAAAACATTTGTGTGCTTTCTGTATTTAACTATGGCAAACATAAAGAGTTCGTTGAGACAGCCGTAGATCTTAGTCGAAGCATAGGAGAGAGAAAATTACACTTAGTGTATGAAGGAGGTAACAGAGGGTTATCGAAATTGGTCTCAGAAGCTGCTTTTATCAGAGGTAGCCAAGTGTTAGGCATCATCCCAAGAGCTCTAAAACCTTTGGGCAGTTTGTCTGACTCAGCGACTGGAGAAGAGTTAGTCGTCTCAGGTATGCAAGAAAGAATAACTGAAATGCTTAATCATGTTGATGCTTTTATTTTTCTTCCAGGAGATCTTACAACACTAGAGGCACTTATCACACTAGCATCTTGGGCCCATATGCACATTCACCAAAAATCCATCGGTTTGTTAAATATCAATAATTTTTATGATGGCTTTATCGCATTTCTTAACCATGCAATAAAAAACTATTTCGTTCCTTCCAATGCCAAAAAGCTTTTTATTTGTGCTCATACTGCTAATGAGCTACTTGATCTGTTACAAGCTTATAGACCAGAGCCAGACCCCTGGACCTTTGTGTTGGAGCGTCCAAATAATTATGGTAACTGTAGCCGCAGTAAGAAGTACAAATTAGATTTAACTCTCCGCTTGTAAATATTTTCTTCTGTGTTGCACCACCTAGGTGATGTCTTCTAAACTCTACTTCTTTCCTTTCAAACATTGAGGACAATGTTTCGTTCTGGTTGGGGGGAGGGAATAGTCGACAATTGTGGAATCTTGGTTAAGTTTTTACTAATTTTTTGTTGTAGAAACTAACTGTTGCTAACTTTTTGTGTTGAAGATGGCTGAATATGGAGTGTAGTGACTTTAGAAACGCATCTTCATCGTTTGAAAAAAAAACAAAAAAAATTCAAAAAAATTCAGACATTTTCTTTTTCTTTATTAAGTTTTGATGTTCATTTTTCTTTTTTTTTTAAATTTCTCCTTTATAAATATATATTTTTAAATATTTAAGTCGAAGATGGCTGAATATGGAGTGTAGTGCCTCTAGAAACGTATCTGCTTAGTTAAAAAAAAACATTTCTTTTTCTATCATTTTAAGTGTAACTTTTCTAATTAATTTTTCTGCATCATTTTCACATTTCTGCATGCATATTTTCCTTTCACGTTTAAAATAGGTTGGGGGGTAGAATGTTGTTTAAAAAAAAATTGGTGATTTATTTTAATATTGGATGACGTGATTAATTTCAAATTTTAGTATTTGTATTATCTTTGGTCTTAAGTGATGTTACGCTATGTTTGCTACTTTACATGTTGATGTCGGAGATAAATATGAGTTGCTTGAAGGAATGAACATGTCATAAATAAGTGCCAAGTGAGCTTTTGAGCCTATCATTTTTCTTGGAGAGTAACCATTTTGCCCATTCTTTATACAGCTTAGCAGTTTATTATTGTATACACTATCTCTAGATTTCTTTTAAGTTAACCCTTAAAAAAAAAATTGTGTGTTGCTACATTTGGAGGCCCATCTAACTAGTAGATATGGAAGGTTATTTAGAGCTCTAAAAGACGATGGAAAGGTCATTTTTGATCCGTTTGAGCCTTTCTAGCCATCCATTTTGTGAAATATCCATAGTTAACCATTTTGAGCTTTTAAAAAAAAGAAAAAAAGCTTTTTATTTGTTAAACTTATCATCTTGACCCACTCCGATTTGGAGTATTACCCGATATCTTATAAGTTCCATCACCTATTTATGTTTGAGAAAAATGTAAATAATTATTTTGTTCAGTGGCGTTGTGCTAAGGAAAAGCAAAAAAAAAAAAATCGTTTAAAAAAAAGAAGAAAAAATAACAATAATAGGTGAAATCCACCTTGCAACTTCCAAAAAAAAAAAATTTCCTCTGCATTTTTCTCAAACATACACTTTGTTTTCCTTATTTTCCTTCTTTGTTAACCATGTCCCTAGCCTACGTTACGTCCTAATAAAAGTCATTCTTGATTTTAGGGAACTATAGTCTAAAGTAGAAGCTAGTTATATGGGCTAAAAGGATGCAATGATGCATAATAAAAAGAAAAAAAAAGAAAAAAAAGATAAATAAAGTGGGTTGACTAGCATTTTTATTTGACTTGAGATCGTATTATTTCTAAGCTGAGGGCATATTTCTTTCATCTTGGTGAGAGCATGTGATATCACTTCTTTATTATTTTCTTTCTCAAGTACCATTCATTGGAGTGACTATTTTTATTGGGTTTAATTTCTTTGTGAGAGTGTCACTACTTCCAATGAGATTTTGGGGTTTGACATGTCATTCTTGAAAGTAGCTATGACAATCTATTAGGCTGATTCATGTGGATGGTTGATGTGGGTGTGATGTTCCTTTAGACTGGAGATTATGCGTATACTTTTATTTGATTACTATCATTAGTCTGATTAAATAAACACAAGTGTTTAAAAAAAAATTATTTTGGATTTAAATTTTATTTTCGCTTTATTTACTAGGGACTAGCAATAAGCTGGTTGGGGGGTGTGTTGAGTGTTAGAAAATGTATATTTATAAAGGAGAAAATCATCATTTTACATATCACGTCTTACTAATAATCCTTACTTTTATGTATTTAAGCTTCTTGTAATTTAATTATGTGTGTTTTATTTTAATTAAGTATTTTATGTATTTTAGGGGCATCATGGTTATTTCACAATAAACGAGAGATCAGACGGCAAAACGGACATTACTTTTGAACTCAGGACGGTCGAAAACCTTAGGAGGAGCATAAAAGGAAAAATGACACTATTCACGTATGCGATCTTATTCACGACACTGTTCACATAGACGGATCGATGACATGGCATTGACTGATGATGTGGCATTGACTGATGAGGTGTCACGATCCTGTTGGACTAAAATTCTTATGTACTTTTGACTGATGACCTGGCGCAATCTTGAGCGTCCAAACTGTTTTTAATTCGATGGCCACGATTTACTCAATGTATCTATAAAAAGGGGGCCTCCCCCCTAATTTGATATCTCTGAATTCATTTTTGGGATCCATTTTCTGTAATTCCTTCTTCATCTTGTATTTTCTACGTATTTTAATAAATTTCCATTTTGCCCTTAGTATAATTATGAGTACCTAATTTTCTTTTAAGCTTGGGTTGAAGGTGAAGTCTCAACATGTGTCATGGGCTTTATTTGGTAAATTTATTTTCTCTTCCCCTCTAGTTTTTGTGGATGTTTTGACTTCTCGTCGACAAATAATAATAATTTTGTTTAGTACCGCCTTGGTTTCACCGGCTCCCTAATACAAGGTTATTATTATTTGTCACGGTAAGCCCTTAGCACCATATTGATTAGAGTATGGTTCATGAGGTGTGGATTCCCCCCTCATGGTTTAATTGGCATTAATAAGGAATATTTAGCCCATGGTGTATGTTGATACGGATCCAGATACCCAAGTACGTCATTTTAATAGATTTCTATTCAATTTATTCTCGCCATTTAAATTTCAATTTTAGGATAATCCAAATCATTTTCACCACAAATCCAACCACCCATTTACAAAATTAATTCTACACAATTTTAATCCACCTCCTCGTGGGATCGACACTCGTCACCATTAGTCTATTCTACAATAGATTCGTGCACTTGCGAGTTCAATAAAATTTGCACAACAACTTGCTCCAGTTTTACCTTCAAACTTGGTGGTTCCAGACTTAGTTAGAAGCTGTAATTCTGTTGACATTGGTGTGAGAAAGTTGTTCGCTGAGAAGAATGAGTTAATACTGGAACTGCGCAAAGTGTGTTAACATGTATATGTTCATAATATTGATTTTGATGATAACAAACTTTAAATGTTTTTTATTAAAATGTTAGAGCTATTCATTAATAAACGAAAGCCTTATAATCATTCCAATTATATTCATAAAAGTTTAACTAAAATGGATAAGACTAACTTGTTCTACAGATTACTAGAAACAAACGGCGAACCGTTTATTACAAACAGCTAACCGATAAATTCCAGAGAGGTCATTTCATGCAAATCTTTAACCGTTTAATATAAACGGATAACTGAAGTTTATCTTGCAGGTCTCTGGAATTTAACGGCGAAAGGGTGATCCTAAACGGCAAACCGTTTGTTTAAAAATTAGCCCAACGGTAACTTTGACCAGCCTAAACGGTTAACCATTAATGGTTAATGACGAACCGTTTTAGAACAGACAGTCTATAACGGCTAGTTTTTCAACTCCAACTATAAATAAACTCATTCAAATTCAAACAAGGTTGATCACAACACGACTATTGAGCTTATATTCGAGAATACAATCTTAATAGAGCTTTAAACATATTCTTGCTTTATCTATTCACACATTGGACATTAATTTGTAATCTTTTATTTTGAGTGATTGTAAGTGTTGAGATACACTTGGGTTAAGAGATTGGGGATAATCTCTTGTTGTAAAGGTTCATTGACACCTTGGAAGTCAAGCGTAAGCATTTAAAGTCTTGGAGGCTTGCTTAGTGAAATCCTCAAGCCCAGAAAGCTTGGAGGCGTGGATGTAGGCGAGGTTGGCCGAACCACGTAAAAATCTTCGTGTTTGAATCTCTCTTCCCTTACCTTTTTATATTGTAATTGATTTAATTGTTATTGCATTAAATTCATTTTAAATTTGCATGATAAATTGTTTTAGAATCAAATAATTTTTAGAATCCCAATTCACCCCCCTCTTGGGTTGCACACTTGTATTTCAAAGTGGCCTTGCGGGAAAAGTTTGATTTTAAGATTGCATAGTCCACAACGACATGCTTTGAGACCCACTGTTCTTCGGAATCATGTAATTGGCTTCTTCGCGTAACAAGAGGTTCGAATGAGCATAATGTTCCTTGGGTAATGAGAAGAGTTGACAATGTTCATACGTGCTCTAATGAGGTATTGCCTAGTGGTCTCCGTCAAGTAAGGAGTCGGGTTGTTGGCCATCTTATCACGGATAAATTTATTCAAGACAAACAGATATACACGCCGAATGACATTAGAACAAACATGCAGCAAGAATACAATGTCCAATTAACATATCAGCAAGCATATCGAGCTAAAGAAGTCGGTCTTGAAATAATATGAGGGAACCCTGCAGAGTCATACAACTTCCTTCCCAAATACTCTCACATTTTGCCCAAAGCGAATGAGGGTACAGTCACACACCTTGAGCGGGATGGAAATGATAATTTCTTATACTAATTTGTTACGCTTGGATCTTCCATCAAGGGCTTTACGTAGTACATTAGGCATGTGATCACTGTAGATGACACTCATTTAAAGGGGCTATATCGTGAAAGTATGTTTTTAGCAACATATCTGGATGGTAATAATCAACTGTATCCGTTAGCTATTGGGGTCATGGATTTAGATAACAATGATACTTGGGAATGATTTATGACGTAGTTACACTGAGTGATTGGCGATAGGCTAGAGTTAGTATTTATCTCTGATCGATGCACTGCCATCAAGAGAGCCGTTTTGAAAGCATTTCACACTGCTACTCATGGCGTTTGTTTTTACCATGTCAAAGGCAACATTAAGTCAAAATTCAGGATGTCCAAAGCTATTTGGGATCAATTTGAGCTAGCCTTTATTAATGCAGCAAAGACATATGGACACGAAGAATTTAAAAGGCAACTTGAAGGGTTGTGGATGCTCCACTCGGGCGCTGCTGATTACTTAGAGAATAATATGGGTACGTGTAATTGGGTAAGATCTGAATTTGAAGGTAGGAGATACAATATACTTACCACCAATATTGCGGAAAGCGTGAATTCTTTAATGAGGGAACCGCGAAAATTTCTTGTTACTCATCTTGTTGATCACTTTAGAAAAACATTACAACAATGGTTTTATGATAGAAAAATTGTGACTGAATCGATGAGCACTCGTTTAACGACGTGGGCAGATGAGATAGTCGGCGAAAAGAGAATTTTGGTTGAAAGAATGACCGTTTGCCCTGTGTCTCAGCATCGATTTCATGTTTTGGGTGGTGGTATAAAGAAAGAGATAGTTGACATTCATAAAAGGACTTGCTCCTGTAGAGTATTCCAACTCGATCAGCTTGTTTGTGCGCATGCAATTGTTGCTTGTGTAACCGTCCGTGTGAATTACATAAGTCTTTGCTCTGATTATTACTCTAAAGATTCATTGGTCATGGCATATGCTGAACCAGTGGAGTCGTTTGGCGACATGATAGATTGGGACATTCCAGAAGAAATCCAGGAAATCAGAGTTAACCCACCGATCGAAGCACAGCCACATGGTCGTCGTCCAGAGTTAAGAATTCCTTTTATCGGTGAGGATGTTAACCGAAGAACTGTGAGATGCGGGCGATGCAACCAACCAAGTCATAGCCGCAAGAGATGTAAAAATCTCATCATGTCGAATCCAAACTGACTGTATCATTTTAACTAACTATGGATTCTGAACTCTTATTTTAGTTTATTTTACAATTATATATAATAATTTATTTTATTTTATGTTCATGTGCATAATAAGTACTAAAGTATATCAACAATTACTTATAGCTAAACATATGAATATATCAAAAGTTTATATCCATTAGAATAATCTACAGTCATATATCAAGTCTGAACACAATACAATGACTTACAAGGCAATATCGCCTGTAAATATATCTACATCAATTTTCTTCATGAAGTAATGCCCATGGCTACCATCAAAATCAAGTTTGAGCCCAAACATCAAATACATTGTAAACATCAACATAAATACGCCGCAATCACCACTTTCAGGTTCTTGTTGGGGCACATCCTTAACATCAACATACTTTCCAAGGGTTGGCACTCTGAAACTCAGGTCCGATGTTGCAGAATCCCACATCTTGAAGCCATTGAGGGAAGACGACCTGAAGAGGCTTGAATTTCCGCAAATATGTTTTGTCATCGCGAAAGGTAACCAGCAAGTCATAAATCCGCACCCTCTTCGCGAGAAGGTCCGTTTGAGCTAATATCCAATGATCGCCGCCCAAATTCATAGGGATGAATATCTACGTAAATAAAATGTTAAATTATCATATTTTATACACAACTACCATAAGATTGAGTGACAATTCTTACCACATTGACGTCCGTAAACGGTTTGGACATGATATCTTCCCGCCCATCCATATAGCTATTGCCATATTGTAATGAATGGACATCACAACTACCATTGTTCCATAATTGCTTTAGGAACACCTATTGCATGATGAGTAAGAAATTAATAAGATTTCGAGATATTTAAAACATCGAAATTATAGTTAATGATTATAGAGTTCGTAAATATGCCCAAAAATATGTATCCGTATGTGTGACGCGCTGCGGTAGTGCATTTGGAAACTGCCGTTGCTTCTCACTGATCAAGCGGTAAAATGTGTAAATATGCTGTGAAGGGATTAAACCAAGTAAATTTAGAACTGAATTCATGCCAGCGGAAAGATGAACAATATTGTAATGTTTTGACCATTAAGCACACTTACCTCGTCACCAAGTCACCCCATCAAAGCATTGCCCACGACCATTTCAAAGAAATTTCAGGACTGTTGGATGGGCCGATCCACGGAAATTTTACCGGCGAATCACTGATCAAACTCCTCACATAGCCTTGAATCTTCTAGTCCCCTAAGCGGATTCATATCCACACTCGATCTTTCATCAATCTCATAGTCCGTAATTTTGAGTGCGGATAGAGGCCTGACATTCCTAACTCTCTTGAAAGGAGGAATGAAGTAAGGACTACCAAAGATATATGACGGTCTGTACGAATGTCCAAACTTACTAACACGGGGCGGTGCCTCCGTGAATATCTGTACATTGTCACCACTTATGTCCCCATAGAGATTGTACAATGACATGGGGGTGTGCTCGTCGTCATTACCAGCATCAATATTCGTACCGTAACCAGCATCAGCGTTCGAACCATAGCTATCTGGGGCCTGTCGATTCGAAGAGATGAATATATTAAACTAATTTCGGGTTTCAAACCATAATAACATAACAGAAGCATGTAAAACTTGCTCACCGTGTACGAGCAGCCAAACAGAGAATCACCGTACGTCCTCTTCGAAGAACCCGTGCCAAACAAAGCCATAAACCCCATGACCGCTTCTCTATACTGTTGTGCGTCTCTGCGTTCTACCTGAAGTTCTAACCTCAATTCGTTAATGGAACTGTGTTCCCCCTGAAGTTCCGACCTCAATTCGTGAATGAAACACTCTATTCTGTCCAGCCGTTGAGCGAAATAATCATTGCGGAACTTAGTCCTTGCCTATTATTACGAAATAAGAAAGTAATGAGAAAGTGCTGAAGTTAGGTATATGTGATGAAACAAAATGATCAGGACGATAGAAGTAACCTCCGGCTCATGTCTGTCATTTGAATCGTGTGCGGATTCGTAATGGTCGTCGGCAGCAAAGTCATCCTCAACAGAACTCTGCTGCAGTTCTGTTTGACTCGTGGTGTCATGATCCGTCTCTTTGGTCCTTGTAATGGATGGCGCGTTGATTGAAGACTGGTGCTGCACCAAGTAAAATAGAAAAATAGTAAATACAAAAAATGATACTGTAAAGGATACCCACATTACGGACCCAACTTGGCATATATGGCACGTAATCCTCGACACTCTTCCAATAATTTGTGGTTCTCTCCTTTGCATATGTTTCGATAGTTTGTAAAATGTTGCCATCCTGTCATAAAGAATACCAAATTTTCAATTGGTATAATCATCTAGTATTTAACAGTTATATACAAACATATATATAAATGACTTGCAAGATGCTCGTTGAGGTATGAATAGACTTCGCCGAAGTTTATATTCGAAGAAGCCACGGGTTTCCATCGCACGATCCGAGGACCCTTCCTCTTAATTTTCACCACTCACTGTGATGGTAGTCCTCCAATCGCTTCAAAAATCCAAGCATTCAACAAGGAAAGATATAAAGTCAAAAAACGTGTCATTAAATAATCATTATAACAAAGCTAAGTTATAAAATAATAAATTCTTCACTCACATGCACTGCAGACGTAAAGCCGTAAATATTGTATTTTTTAATTTTATGCGAGGGATTTTGTGCGCATGCCTTCTTAAATTTATTGGCTATGTCGTTCAATGCATTATCGAGTCTTTCATATATTGTTTCCCATGACAAACGACCCCACGGACGACTTCAAAAGTGATTTATGTCATCTACCTCTTTAAGCAAATTGAAATTGATTTGACAATGATCTTTTATTCTGTTTAGTACTCTATCAGCAAAGTAAAACATGCCGATTTTTAGCGCATCGGTGTCATCCATAGTCTTGAAGTCTAAGTTCATAAATCTTTGCTCGAACTGGCCAAGATTTATATCGCGATACCTGTCGGTAAAATACTTCTTAAGTAACCTATGTATTTTTATGCTTCGTCAGGACGACATCTTCGCCATAGCAAAGTCCCGTTGCTAGGCACCACTCTCCAATCGATAGCTGTATCAAATGGTCGCCAACTTAAAACCATAACTCATCTTTTTCATTTCCAGCGCCATGGGACACTTGTCGAAGCAATATATTATGAACAATTACGCCACTGAACGGATAGCTTCGACACTGGAGGAAATGCCCAAATATATTATCTATGAACAGTTTCAACTGTTGCTTTGTTAATTTTTTCTGGATGGCATTAACAACGACATCTAATTTGCACATACTCGTGATACACCCTGGAAAGTGATCGCCATAAGGTATCTTCATCATTCTCGGTTCTTTCCTCGGTCGGGGTGGATTATGCAATACTATTTTTTATTTGCCCATTTATCTGGTACAAGTTAAAAATATTACATGTTAATAAATTATCAACAAAAGTAAAAAAAAAAAAGGTGTTGTTGTCGTACCAAGAGGTGTTGCCTCATGGTGCGACGGGGTGCATGTCGCACCAAGAGACGCTATCTCTTGGTGCGACAAAAACCAAGTGCGCGGCCTATCGGGCCTGAGATGCTCGCAGACTAGCTCGCAGCTCACGCACGCAAGTTGCTCGCGAGACGCGCGAGCCAGGCGCATCCCGCGCGCGCGGATGGGCATGTCCTACACATCTTGCGTGCGACAGTTGCGGCCACGCACGCGCGGGATGCATCTGCCGCGCGCATCTCGCGTGCAATAGGCGCGGCCTCGTGCGAGCGAGATGCCCCTGCCGCGCGCTTGAGATGCGCCTGCCCCGCGCTCAAGATGCACCACAATCGTCCCTTTCACTTCCCTTTCTCTTCCCTTCCCTTTCCCACATGTATCTCACCCACCACCGCCATTAAACACCAACAACAGCCCAAATACTCAATCCATCACCAATGCAACTAACACAACACAACAACAACAACAACAACGAAACACAACAATGTCGGGTTTTCAATAACTCACCTAGGGTTTCCAATTTTTGTCTTTGATTTTAGAGATCTCCGAAGATTTTCAACGTGATTTAGTTTGTTTCAGCCGCCGACGATGTATACGGGATTTCGGTGATGAGATTTTGGTGAGAGGGGGAGGAATTAGGCTTGAGAGAAACGTGAGAATGATGAGGGTAATTTCATCCTCAATTTTGGGATTTGGCTAATGTTGATAGAAAAAATTTTGGGGTGTTAAAGTTGAAAAACGCATAAATTTTGTGGTCATTTTTGTAAATTTCCCGATTTTCATGGGGCCAGTTTATTTAGCTCCGTTAGCTATAGTTTTTTTAAATAAAATTTATTTAATTCGAGTTTTTGTAAATAAATCTTTTATTAAAATTATTTTAATTATTTAGTTGTTCATGAGAATTTTCATTATAAATTATTAAATTTTCTTAATCGATAAAATTTTTAAAATTATATTATGAAAGTAATAGAAAAAGATTATAAAATAAATAAAAGGTATATTGATAATTTCACTCTTTTAAAAATGCTAAACAACCTCTACTCTTAAAAGTATAAATTTAAGCTTTTGTTAGTAGAAATATAATAATTTATTTAATCTCCATAAACTCTACTCAAAATACAATGAAACAACAATAAAAAGTGGTTTATAAAAAACTTATGAGACTAAACTAAATATTTTTTTATCATTAGATAAGTCATACCAAACATACACTCAACTTTATCATGTTCAAAATGACTACTCATCATTAAAATTATAAATATAAGATGGGTATGTGATTTACAAATTCATTTTCGGGGTCCGGTTATAATAGATTTGAAATCTATCAGGTGAAGCATCTGGTTAATTGTATGATCTACAATTTGTGAACTAATGAATACAAGAAAGTAGCATAATCTCTATCATATTTATGTTCTTAAGATTATTACTAAGGTGGCGCTTTTTTTTTTCTCCCTCTTTGTCTGAAATCTAAATGAACATGAATTAATCTAAATTATCTAAATACACATGAATTAATCTAAATTCTAAACACAATAAAATGTATGAATATGAATAATATGTTTGTTTTTTTTTTCCTGAATTGCCAAAAGCAAATGCTAAGTTGTTTGCTTATTTAACTTAAAAAATCTAAAAATTAGTATTTTCACATATGTGCTCTTACAAATTATAAATGTTAAATGAATAAGAAACATCTCAAAGAACTTAAATAAGACAATATATTATTATAATATAAATTATGATCAATTGAATACAACCCTATACATAATAATTAGTATATGTTAATCAATTTTATTGTAGTTTACGGTATTTTATATGAAAAATATTCATTAAAAATTGTAAAGACAAATAATGCTAATTTGAAAAAAATAAAAAGATAAAATAATAATAGTCTACTATTATATTATCACAAGTTATAGAAATAGGCAATAATACCAATTGTTAAATTTTATTAAGGTAAAGATACGAATTAATTAATTAAATATGACTATTTTGAAGCTTATCTTTTAATGATATTTTTCAAACTTTTTAGATTAAACAAAATGTTAAAAAAATTGATTTAATAACTTGATGATTAAAAATTTTCATTAAATTAAAAAAACAAATAGACTTAATGATTTAATTGATTAAAATTAAATCAATTAAGTTGTTAAGTCAAAAAACAAACAGCCCCCAAACGAAAAAAGGATCCTGCTTATATTAGACAATCTAATCTATCAACGAATCATATGCATTATAGTCATAGCCTCATTTTCGTCCTTGGCCCGGAAAAGCCCACATTTGTTTTGTCCAATTGACTCGTGATCCAATTTTTTAGGCCCAGAACCAGTAATACACACTCAGCAATTGTTCCAGCCCAACAACTGCCAGCATACGGTACATATTCGGCATTCTGTATGCATGACTCAATCGACATGCTTATGGTCAAATTAGGGACTGGAAACATGCAACTTTGTAACATCAATTCTTTCATCAAACTACCCAGGTCAAACCACCTTGAATACAATAATTTTGCAGCTTTAAGCAGAGTATGCACAAGGATTGCCTCAGATTTAAGATCCAAGCAGCTGAAATAGATGATAAGTTTTGCGATAATTCGTGATTCCTAAAGAGCCGAGAGCAGTAATAAAAGATGGTCAGAAACCTTCATCATACAACCTCATTTCTTGAAACGTATAGTCTACTAAAATACAACTAAATAAAGGATACCAATCAATTTCCAAGTGTCTAGTGTACCCAATAGCTCAATAAAGATGATAAACTACAAGAAGTTCTAGACATCTAAACAAGTGCTCTACGTTTTCTTATCACTCGGTTGACTCAGGGCTTTGAAGTACATGAAATTACGTGGGCCTTGAACTTCTCAAGCTCTGCTAAAACCTCATCTTGCGGCCGATAGATCAAATCACTCATGCGCCATATCTGTTTATGTCATCACAAGATTAACATATCAATTACCACAGCATTAAGAGAAGAGAAGTAATTTGTTGGGGTGCGGGGGGGTGGGTGGTTTGTCTTTTAAATATTAACATGCGAAATATTCCATTATTCAATGCCACAAAAGTAAAAAAATACATGACTTTCAAGGGGATGAAAAATGGAAAACAATTCAATGTAGGACTTTTGTTTCCCAATCCCTTCTGAAACTAACAAGGATGCAAAAAGGATTTCAGGAAAAACTAATATTACCAATTTTCATAGCTGCAATTCTTGGGCCAGCAAAGCACTGTTTAACTAAAATGCTTTTGAAACATTTTAATTGACACTTCCCTAATCATCTATAGAAGATTTCAATCATAATTAATCAAAAGTTTTGAATCACTGATAATCCATTGCAATTGCTTATAATTTGGACAAAGTTGTAAACCTAGTCAATTTCACTGAACTCTTATGGTGTTCTTTTGTTAGCAAATTTTTTCTTCTCAAGCTCATTTAGAAGAACAAGTAAATGAAAAGTTAAAAGCTAAAAAGTTAAAAACCATTTAAAAGGAGAAAAAGGAATTAATACCTGCAGTGTTCCTCCTCCACCAGTAGAATCGCAGTCATCAGAGACACTAACAACAGTCCATGGATCAGATGCATTCCAGTGGAAGTCAACAACTTTGTCCCTTTTTAAAAAGAAGGGAGAAAAATACGAGAGTGAGATTAGATAAACATGAAGAATAACAGATATATAACAGTTAAAACTTGAAAATATACACAACTATCAAAATAACGATAATAATAACATAAAGCAGGAACCAAATTTCCTTTAAGACAAATAAGAATAGGTAATAGAGATTACTACGTGTTCTACACTGTTTTAGAAAAATCCTAGCAAAACAAGCAAACCTTTTTTTTTAAGAAAAAAAGGATGATATCTTAAAACATAAGACAATTGTACAGAAGTTGATGGGACCACAAATCCACCAAAATAAGAAAAACTATTGTCAAAAATCTAAAGAACTTATCTCTTCAACAGAAGATGAAATTTTTCTTGATTTGAAAACTTTTCAGTGCTTCAAGATGGCAATAAATCTTGATTTTCTTGTTAGCATAAGAAAGGCCATGATTGTTATCTACCAGACATGATTCTCGCAGCACAAATTTGATGGAATTGGACGGACTAATAAAATGACAAAATGAAAAGAGAGAGAGGCAATGAACAAAAGCATGACAGCCAGGTTCAAAACAGATGGTGGGTGAATCAAAAACCCAGAGCTAATATACAAATTAGTGGAAGAACGCAGTTACTAGTTACAGACCTGTGCCCAGCATGCTGGAAAAACAAGCCTGCAGGATAATTAGTGGTTCTTGGCCCCTGCTCCACCTTTTTACCAACCTGCAATAGTGATACAATCACAGGAAGGTAAACATATAATACATTTGGGTAAAACCCACCCAATTACACAGTGAAGCATAAACAATCTCAGACAAAGATAGATGCTATTGCCACCTTCTCATAGTCCCAAATGTTTAAGAGACCATCCTCTGCAGAGCTTCCAAATACAGACGACTTGTCTGGAGACCACTGAAAAATAAACGAAATAATTCAGTAAAAGCTTATATTTACACACTCATTGCGACACATTAACTTCATAACAATTAGAAGGTATGTGGGGAAAGAAAAAGAAGAATTATTTAATACCTGAACACAGAGAACAGCAGCACTGTGACCTTCAAATTTATTGATAGGCGATCCAACTCCGTTAGAAGTGAGATTACGTCGATCAAACATGCGGACAGAGTTATCAGCTGACCTGGAGAAATCATAGAAATAGAAATCACAAAAGGTGATTTATGATTTCAGCATCAGTGCAAAACAGCAGAGAATTTAACGTTATAATACCCGGTAAGAATAAGATTATCATCAAGGGGATTCCAGTCAACACAGTGAAGATCAGCATCATGTGCTTTTTCAACCTGTCAGTGAGAAATCCACATATATTATCATCAGAATACAAGACTAATCTTAGAAGTAATCATGCCCAAACTCCAAAAAAAGAAAAAAAAATTCACCCAAATTCCAAAATTGTGTCAGAGAAGGCTATAAAATTAATAAGAGAAGGTACTTGCAGAACTAACAATGCATTGATACAACCAAGTTAAATTCAACACTAGAGTTAATATTTGGTAAATATTCACATAAAAATTTGCTTGCCGAACAATTTGCAGCAGATGAGAGTTCTTTGCAAGAGAATCCAGAATTTCACAGTACCAAATATTTTGAATATATATTTATTAAAAGAAAAAAGCCCTCAAAGTCTGAAAATCTTTGAAACAAGATTCCACTTTTCAAGTGCCAAACTTCAATTCTTCCAAACACATACTCTCAAGTCTCAAAACATAAAAAGTTCCCTGAAAATTTGCACTACTCGCTATTAAGCTGCAGTATTCAAATCAAGGAAAAAAAGTAGAGGAAAGAGTCAACAAATGTGCTACCAGACATGCAAACAACAATAGAGAATGTTTGGAATATTATCACATAATCAAAAAGGATAAACATGGATTCTTAATCTATAGTTAAAAGCAAAGAATGAACATCATATAAAAAGGAATACCAAAGAAGACTAAAGAATCAACATCATGTAACAAAGAATAACAAAAACAGACTAAGGAGATAAATATAGGGGACATTACCTTAATGACTGGGCTAGTGCCAACTCGGGCATCCCATAATATAAGGCATGAGTCATCACCAACGCTACAGAACTCCTGCGCACTTTAGGAGAGATACAAGCTTGTCAGACATAAAAGGCCACTTAAAAACCCACAAATAACTATTTTTATGCTATTGGTATTCACAAAGAACAGATGATAAATTTCGATAAATTTACAAAGAAATAATCAAAACATAGTAACTAAGTTGAACAACAAGCCCAAGCATCAACATTAATCACTAAAACCAAACAGTGATACCCATGTCATATGAGAGTCGAAACTTTATGCTAAGACCCAAGAAGGAACTAGTGAATCATCTTCTGCGATTAACCAACCATATGCAAGTTACCTGGATGGACAGAATGTCACATCTTCAACTGTATCCTCATGCCCATTGTAGATACCCCGTGGACCAACAGAAGGGCCATCAGCAGCTTTGTCATTACCATCCCCAGGCTTGGGGCTTTGTTTAATGATTGATCCACTTGATCCAGCAGATTTAGCGGTCGCTGGATCAGTGGCCGATGAAGTTATATGGTCTTGGATGCTCCACAAAACCACTGACTTGTCCTTACCTGCAAAAATAAAAAAGAAGAAAATTGATAAGATGAAACTCTCATGAAGAGATACCCCTCAGATCCTGAAATGCCAAAAAGTTCACAGGCACATTGGAATCATAAACGATATTTCAAGATATTTGATGGTCAGGAATATTCATTATGTACAGAACAACAAGAGAAACCTCAAAAAATAACATGAAAGAAAATAATGCAGAACTTAGTTAATAAAGCTATTTGAAAAACTCCATATCCTACTTCCTACATACCCAAGGCATTATTAACTCACTTCAATTCCAGTCAATATTGGAAAGGAACCAGTTATTTCATTAACAACAATACATTAAAATAGAAAATTCCCCACCTCCAGAAAGCACATAGGGTTCTGTTGGGCACATTGCAAGAGCGAATTCAGCATTATCCTGATGTCCAGTCAAAATCTGCAGAAAGAGCTCCAAGTTAACTTTGTTAAAATTAGAAGGAGCACGAAAAGATATTAGCGATACTTCTTTAAAGACTGATGTCACAAAGTCTCTGAAAAGAAGATGCTAAAAGATCTGGAGTGTAACTAAAATCATATACATACATATATCTGCAAATAGATTCAACACAAGCTGAGAAAACTTTTCACCTCCATTTCAGTTTTTATATGTGTATTTCTGACTTTGTCTTTTTTTTGATAACCCAGGCTCCTGCACTGACCCAGACCATGGGTCCGCCCAACCATGCCCTAAACGAGGGGGTCAGTTGGGCGCTCCAACCCCATGAGCCATGAGCCAACAAAGGATCAAGCCTGAGACCTCGATACAGCCAAGCATCAGATCCCAAGCCCTCAACCAACTGGGCTAACCCCTCGGGAGCAATTATTTCTGACCTTCTATTCAAGTTTTCACAATTTCAAGTATTTACATAAAGATTTCAACATTTCAAATGGAAAAATAACAGAAAAATTGCTATATATAGGATATAGCAATTAAAATATACCAAATCTGGACGAGAATTGGTGGCTCCAAGAACAGCATGACGGTTAGGTTGAGCTTCAACATCCCAAATGAGAACCTGAATTTTGAAAAGTTCCAGTTAAGAAACAAATCAAACTTTGTCAAATAAGAAATCCTAGCTATGAAAACCCTTGGACCAAGAGAACTGAAGAAAAAACAAAAGAGAAGAAAGAAAAATTGCCTCTTACATCAGGACTATCTGTGTGTGTGGCCACTATCTTAGTATTCTGTGGAAGTTCCCTGATTCTGTTGACCTGCATATTGACATTCCGTGAAGAGATTTAACAATTAATTGACCCTCCACCATTAAGAAAATTACAGCAGATAAGTAGAAGAACAACCCAACAGATTTGCGCTCTTTATTAATAGGCAGAAGTAATAGCTTTCTAGGCTCATTTCATATAATCTACTCTCCATCACACCCATACCTCTCCAGGATGTATAATGGTCTTGTGCTTCTTGACAAATGGAGATCGCGCCTCTTCATTAAACTGAAACAACAACATAGCAAATGTCTATAGAAACATGAAGAAGGCAACCGAACGAAAAGAAAGTGAAAACGAAACAAAGAAAAAGCAAGCACCTGAGAAATGTGCTCGGCAGCAGCAACTCTTGGTTTGACAACCTCACAATTCGCAATCACCAGTGTATTTGGAACGCTGCCATCAGTCTGGTAACACAACATAAATAAATAAATAAATAAAATAAATAAATAAATAAAATAAACAAAGAAAAGATCCCATTAACAAGAACAGTGTATTTGTACGAAGAAACAAACTTACTTGTTCAGAAAGGTAGAGACGTTGGCGATTCTTATAAGTAGCTTGCTCAAGCTGTGGACCCCATCTGTTTCAAAGAAAAAAGTGAAAAGAAAAACCCAAATGAGCCAATTTTTTCACAAGAAAGTTCCTAGAAATTTACAAAACCCTAGAAAATGAATTACCGGCAAGAGAGAGAGGGCCAAACGAGATTGTGGTTAGCGAGCCAGTCGTAAAGAACGGGAACGAGAGACTTCCAGTGAGTGTACTTGTCGTCTACAGCGTGCTGGTGAGCAGTGCGTTTGGTGGTGGTGGATTCTTTCATCTTGGGCTCGTCCTTTTTGTCTTCTTTGGGTTTTGGTTTGCGGCCTCGCTTCTTGGGTGCCTGTGGATCCATTTTCAGAGCTTTTCAATTTCTACTCTCCGCGACACTTACAATTTCAAAATAGCCTTTCAGTTTCTATTTCAACCAGCGGGACAGCGACCGACTGCTGCTCTGAGAGGGCGAGGGAGAGGGGGAAGGGGACGGATGGTGAAGTAGAAGAGTATTGGAGCGTGTTAAAAAATCCGTATGAAAAGACCATTTTATTATTGTAATGCAATTTAAGAGGGCAAATATCCATATATCTTTATCAAAAATTATAATAATCTTTTTTATATAATATTTTGCGAAGCTTATAAGGTGTATCATAATTCTACTTTTTCATTAATTTCGTTAAATGATTAAACAGAATATTGACAAAATGATAATTTTATCCTTAAATGTAAAAGATTTTTTATTAGTTACTATTTTGAATATTTTGGAAATGTGTTGTTATTTTAAATCGATGGAAATAAATTATAAACTTTAAATTCTCCATAAATAATTTTATTTATTTTTTATTAATATAAACAAACGTAATGTTTAAAGTTTACGTTAACTGGTTTTATAGTTATTTCAAATGTATTTTGAATAAGGATGAGATTATTTGTACTCTAAATATTACTTTGAACACTTTATTACTTCACACACTTATAGCCTAATTACAAAAAAATAAAGCTTTATTTTGTACTCTTTAAAATTTCAAAAATATCCTTACTTAAACTATTTAAATTACTTAACTTTATTTATTTAAAACACTAATAAAATTATTTAGCATACTATTTTTAAGAGATTTAACATGCAATAATATTATTAAATCAAGTTGTAAAAAAAAACATAATTTAGTTATTAATTTTTTTGTTTATTTATGTTCAATATTGAATTTTATACTCAAAATGACTTGCAATGAGAACATAATAATAGAAAGTATTCCATAAATACTACCAAAAAAAAAAAAAGAGAAGGAGAAGAAGACAAAGATGAAGAAGAATGGCCAAGGCCCAAAACAAAAAAAAAATCCTATACAATAGTTTTTGTTTTGTTTTATTTTTTAAAAATAAAAAGTATTATACATATTTTGTAGTCAATTTCTTTTTCTCAAAATTCATCTAAATATTAATTAAGATGTTAGAAATAAAAATTTTAGGGTTTAAGGTATGAGAATTATAAATTGAATAAAGAGTGTGCTATATACGTGTTCAAAATAATTATATAATATTGATTTATAATAAATAGTTGTCAATTGTAATTCACATGATAGATATTTTCGTAATACATATTTTTTATTAAAATTAAAATGTTCAGAGTAATTTTTAGAGTGCAAATAGCCTCGCCTTTTGAATAATTATGACTGTTTCTGTTGGTTATTTATTGTTGTTGAAAATTTGTTATTCAAGATGGAATACATGAACATGGTTCTTAATCTTTGTTGTAAATTAGCAAAAAGTTAACTAGAGTGCTTATTTTGGTGATTTTATATTTTTAAATTAGCAGGTTTGATGGGTTTATATAATTAATTTTGTAGTCACTTTTAGTCCCAATAGTTAAAATATGAAATTTTTTTGTCATTTAGTTAGTATTAAATAGTCATTTTATGTTCATAAGTAAAATGGTTATTCTTTCAATATTATGTAAATCATATAATGATGTTAATGGAAAAGTGGAAAAACGATACATTTTGTAAACTTTAGATGGATAACCATAAAAGAAAAAGGTTTTGATATATTTTTGATAAAGTGCGAAATATTATTTAGTTAGTGGATATTTGACCAGTTTAATGTTTTGAAGTTAGAATTCTTTTCTCCATAAGGATTAGTTAGACAAATGAATTATATTTGTATCTATAATATATTGTTCTAAAGATCTTAACATTAAAAGTTATAGTAGATTTTTCTTATCAAATTCTATTATTCAATGCCCTGTGGAAATTTTCAAGATTTACCTTAGGTATAACCTGAAAGTTGGGTATTTACATATATAACTTTATAAGTCAAAGTTATTATAATATGCCTTTTGAGATGAGTGATGTCTAAAATATCCTCACATTGAAATTTAATATCCAATTATACAACACAGTTGTTGACTATTCAACTGAGTTCTTTTTCCTCGTCATTGTATTTCTTCTCCTCATGCCACAATACTTTCAGCAAAATTACCTTTATCAACCCTAATAACTTTGCTTTTATCTATGGGCGGCATTTTCGATAGTGGCACCTTCTTTCTCCATGGTAATGACAACTGACCATTTTTCAATTTTCTTTTAGTTGCAATAGTTCTTTGAATGGTTTCTTGAGGATTTTGTGTCAATAGAAAGAGTAATATGTATCAATTGGGATAAAAACAAAACAAATTATTCATAAAATAGTTTAATTAAATTATGATATATTAAGTGTTCGTGAAAATATCTATTTGAGTTTTGATTGCAAGTACAAGCATTTTTTTTACCTATTTTGTTTTTTAAGGATAGCACGCTAATTCAGTTTATCATGCAAGAGTTCCATTTTTTTTTGTATATGCTTGACTAGTAACGACTATTGTATGATTAGTTACTACTCATTTTATAATCTCTCTCTTGTTCCTTTGGTGAAGACCATAACTTGTAACCAGGAACATTCCTATTGTATTACCAAGAATCAATGATCAACGTGCGGAAGCATACCTTAATGCACAATGTTTAATTACTATTTGGAATTATGTGATTTGTCTTCTAGATCAACACATTATCGTAGAGAATCTTTTAACTTTCTCACTGCACTCTCTCTGAAGATGAGATGTCATGTGTGACCTGGAGACTATAACTACTTATATAGATAACTTTTCCTATTATTACTAAATATTCATATTTCAACCTATCAAAAAAATAAATATTACATTTATGTCTCTATACATTAAAGGTCCACACCCTAATAAATACACTAAGCCCAAATTACAGAAATCCTTATTAGATTACTCTTGATTGGGTTTGACCTTATATGACAGTTTGCAACACATAACTATTCATGTATAAGTTTAAAGTTGGATTAAGGATCCAACAATGTTGGATTAGGATCCAACAATCTCTCACTCGGGCTATATGTGTAATCTTATAAGCATACTTTGTAAAAATAATTGTATGATTATCATTATCGAAATGTATATATAATCAATCCGGTCCGTCAATCATATCAACATAGGATCAAAGCAGTCTTTGTTACAACTATCATAACTCGACCCATCAATAGTCACTGTGCCAATACAATTGAATGACATGGATTATATTGTGGATGTATAACATAAAAATATCATGCAATGTGATCTTAACATGCCTATTTCTAACTGATTTGCCTTAAACCTTAGTGAGATCAAACCATAATAAAATCAGAATGGGAAAAATCAAAAGTTTATTACTGTAGAAAATAACCTCAGATATCCATAACTGAAAAATATATATATCATAAGAGCGTCTAAAATCACAAAGTCCTACTGAACTGAATATTCTTTAGTGACATGACACTCATACAAGCAATGTGCTCATGAAATAATTTGGGTGGCAATCCCTTAGTAAGCGAATCCGCAATCATAGAGTTTGTGGACAATTGCTCTATAAATAATTGTCCACTCTGAACTCTTTCTTTAAAAACTAGGAACTTGATGTCAATATTTGTTGAGCTCTTGTTGTTATTAAAATACAACACTACTTATGTATTATCATAAAATAACTTGAGTGGTCTATCAATATCATCTACTATATACAGTTCTATGATAAAATTCTGTAGCCATATTCTATGATTGGACTCGTCATAACATGCTATAAACTCTGCTGCCATTGTAGAAAAGACTATAAAAGATTATTTACCACTCTTTTAGGGGACATCACTCCTATATAGTATATAGATGCAGCCCGACGTAGACTTCATGTTATTTTAGCATCTAGCAAAATTAGCAATAGTATACCCCCTCTGACTAACTATGGTCAATGGCACGGCCCATCAACTGTCGGCGCACAAGGGCTCGTGGGCCGTGCCATGCCTTGCCCAAAAAAAGCCCACCAACTTTTTTTTTTAGCGTGCCTAAAAAAACCTACGTGCCTGACGTGCTTTATTCAAGCCCACGTGCCTGGCGTGCTTTTTTAAGCCCACCAATAATAATAATAATAAATATGAAAAATATTTCATTCATAAATGAAACATATCTCTATTAAATATTAACTAAGTTATGATTTAATATTAATATGAAAAATATTTTATTATTAATGTTGTAAAATATTTTATTTTTTATTTATCATTTATCATTTATAAATTTATGATATTTATAATTTTATTTATTAAAATGATGATATTTAGTTATTTACTTATTCATTTAATAAATTATAAACATAAATAATTAATTAAATAAATATCATAAATAAAATTATTTATTAAAATCATAATATTTACTTATTCATTTAATAAATTATCAACATAAAAAATTAGAATATTTATTTAAACTAAGATTTAATGATTTAAATTAATTTTTAAAAGTCTATGCTAAAAAATATATTAAAACATTTAATTTCAAGATATTTTACTTTAATTTCATAACATTTTATATTTACTTTTTATTAAAAAAATTTACTTAAATATATTTTAATTTAATGAACCGTGTTTATTACGTGCTTGGCTCATCTCTAATGCCGTGCTTTCAAGGCCTCGCGCACGTGCGTGCCATGCCGTGCCCCATCCCGTGCCCCATCGAAACGTGTTCGTGCCGTGCCACGTGCTGCCCGACCTATTGGCCATCTCTACCTTTGACACGTGAGCATATAGTCTTTTTGTTCTGTAGGTACTGCAAGACCTATTTGGCTACTTTCCAATGATCTATTCTTAGATTGCTTAAATATATGCCCAATATCTCAATAACATATACAATATCCTATCACGTAAAAGCCTAAGCATACATCAGATTTCCTACTACTGATGCATAAGGAATTTTCCGTTTTTTCTTCTCTCAAAATGATTTTTAGGACACTGATTCAGACTAAATTTTTATCCCTTAGCGATAGGGGTATCACCAAGTTTATAATCTTGCATGCCATATCTCTTGAGAACATTTTTTACATAGTTTTTTTCTGATCTAAGAATACCTCAGGAGCAATCCCAGTGTATCTATATACCTAATACAAAAGAAGTGTCACCATGATCTTTCACCTCAAAATTAATAGCTAGAAATTTGTTGGTATGGTGCAATAAGCCTATATCTTTGTCGGCAAGCAAAATGTCATTCACATGTAAAATCAGAAAAATATATTTGCTCCTGTAAAACTTATGGTATATCCAATCATCGACCAAATTTATCTCAAAACTAAACAAGATAATCACTTGATGAAACTTAAAATATCATTGTCGAGATGCTTACTTGAGCCCATAAATGGATTTCTTAAATTTGCAAACCATATTCTTTGGGTCTTTTGACATAAAATTTTTTATCTCTACTATATAGATCATCTCATCAATGTCACCATTGAGAAAAACTGTCTTTATATCAATCTAATATAACTCAAGATCAAAATACGCGATTAATGTCATTATTATCCTGAAAGAGTCTTTTAAAGAAACTGGAGAGAAAGTCTCTTTATAGTCAGTGTCTTCTTTCTATGTAAAGTCTTTTGTGACAAGACGTGCCTTTTATATCTCCACATTGCCTTTCAAATCCCTTTTTATATTAAAGATCCATTTGCAACCAATAGGTTTCGCACCTTATGGCAATAAGATAAGATCTTATACAGTCATTGTCCTTCATGTACTTTATCTTTTCATTTATGGTATCAATCCACTTCTAAGAGTTAGAACTTTGCATGGCTTGATAAAAATATATTGGATTATCTTCGGTCACCCCAATGCCCACCTCATATTTTGAAAGAAATATAATATAGTCATCTAGCACTGCACTTCTCATTTTTCTAGTGGATCTCCTTAATGATATACAATCGAGTAAATTGAGAAGATACATGATTGTAGCCGATTAAATAGGCAGAAAACGAGTTGGTATTACAAAATAAGCTGGTTGATGTTAAGATATCATATTTAGTTAAAAATGATGCATTAATTAAACTCTTTTGATGTTAAGGTGTCATAGCAATAGGAAAATTCTACATATTTACAATTATAGTTGAGTAAATTGAATAAATACATTGCTGCAGTCAAGTAAATGGTATGGAATGAAATATGCATTCCAAAGTCGTAAGAATAAAATGAGATTTCAACAAATATACCCAAAAAAATGTTGGGAAAATATGCCCTTTAAAAGCATATGTGTTTATTTAATTGTAATAAACTATTTTTCTGATTAATAAAATAAATGAGGTATTTTATTCAAATATCTTAATTGCATTAATACTTGTATTAAAGTCCATTTAATCATATTATATGTATTTATGTGATCACCATGTGGATTCACAGAAGACATAAATACAAGTTATCTTATGATTAAATAAATTTAGTTCGCAGTTGATAAATAAAGTTGGGCACTTTTTTAGGTATAGACTGTAATAAATTCATTGAATGGTTTGTCTTAATCATGTATGAATTTATTGATGTAGTACGACTACATTGAACAGGATCACATATGAGATTTAATTAACTTTGTAATAAGACTTATTAAATCTCATAGGCGTTGATTTTCTGTAATCTTAATCTTGAGTTAATTATGATTTCATGATTGTAATTGTTATTTCATTTGAGTTACCAATGGGCACGACACATCCTTGTGGTCAAGATTACCCGGTATCTTGGTGGGAGCAATTATGAGTATTGGAGTTATGGGTTAAACAATATAGAATTTGTACAACACATCTCTTGATGGGTTTTCTTGATCATAGAATTCTGGCGAGTGTGTCAACATATTTAGTATGTTGAAAATGATCATTAGAGAAAAAGAGATCAAGGAATAAGATGTTATTAAATTGATTGGGTTGAGATATTAATTTAATTAACGATGTGGTACAAAGGATTGTGCGAAAGAAATCAATGAATTATTATTCGAGCATACAATTATGGAAGTTCCAATCTTTTAGTGGAGTAGATTTGGAATTAAATAATTGGGCTAGTTTAATTACATTAATTATTGTAGCCACTATTGTATGTTCCCAAATGATCCCAGGTTAGCTCATTTAATTTGGACTAATAAGTAAGATAAGCTATTTGGGTCAAAAAAATATATTATTTAGTGGGAGGCTCCATTTAATTAGCTTTTGTATAAGGGCCTTATGTTATTTTACAAGGTGGGTCCCCTATTGAAAAGAAAATAACGTGAGTTTTATTTAGGGCATTATTTGGGGTTTTACTAAATGAAGATATATAAGGCTTATTTTCTAAAGAAAAGGTGAAGCCACTTTATACGATCGGAGAAAAGATTTTTCTCTCCATTGTTGAGAGAAAAATTTTCGTGCTAGTTGCTTTGGTAGTGATAAAGGCGCCCACACGTCAGATCGAACGAGTCATGGAAGATCATTGGTGACAGTTCGTGATCTAACAAGCGTGGTGGCGACGGATCGTGATCTAGGAGCCTAAATCATGCGGAAAAGGTCGGATTTTCACGATTTCAGAATACGAATTCTTATATATTATATGAGAGCGATCTTCAAAAGGTTTTATAAAAATTTTAAAACCTAATTTTTCCCCAACAATTGGTATCAGAGCCATCTCATATTAATATATAAGAATTTTGTATGAAATTAATCTTGAAATTTATGTATTAGAGTGGCACAATTTATTCAGATATATATTATTTGTTTAATATATGAATAAAGCATGTTTTGGTTTGTCTTAATTCATGGTTAGATTTTTCGTTGTATTTTTCTTTGGATCTGTAACAAGAGGGGTGGTTTTTTATCACCATGTTTCCCTCTTGATTTATTTTACAGTTATAGAATTTTTGTAAGCCAAAATTGGCCTAGGAAATTTGTAAATTAATCTCGGATTTTCAAGATCGGAGCGACGGAGGCCGGGCACATGTTGCCAAGCAGCAAGCCGCAACAGCGCATGTTGCTCGTAACGCGCGTGCAGCACGCTTCGTGTGCAACAACCGATATATGCGGCGGAGCTTTGTGCGCGAGTTTGGAGCGTTTCCGGCAACATGGCGGCGGGTGGTTCGGCGTCGGAGATGGCTGGAAAATCATGAGCAGCGGCTGGATTTTTTGGAGATGGCGGCTGGGGAAGAGAGGAAGAAAAATATGGATTTAGGGTTACATGGTTTTTATCATGGAGGTCCCTATGGTTCCATAATTTTTTATTTGGGCAGAATTGTTTTTAATTTTTTGTATTTAAATCCAAAAACAGTTTTGGGTTTAATGAATCATAGTTTTAGGTCCAATTTCAATTGGGCTTAATGGATTAAAATGTATAGACAAAATTAAATACATTAAATTTATTTTTGGTCCAAAAGTTTTATTTTAATAAATAAAAAAAATAAAAAATAAAACTATTTATTTATTTATTTCCTTTCAAAATTAAAATTGGACCAATTATAAATTTAAAAATTTCCCTAGTCCATTAACAAAAACAAGTTTATGGAAGATGGACATTGACAAGAAGCCCAATGAAGATTAGGCTTAGGGTTAATGTATTTTTCATTATTAGGAAAGCCATGAATTAAGATTATTTAATTGTTTTTCTATATGTTATGTTTTGGATGATAACATGCCATGATAACATGTCATATAGAATAGGTAGTGCCACTCTATGCATAATGATACATGTCATTCATTAATAATGAATTTCATTATATTGTTTGATATTTGCATATGCTTAATAATATTTGATGTCATCTAGATAATATTATAGGAAGCATGCAATTAACAATATGTATGTTTTAAAAAGGAAAAACCAATTTTAAAATATTGAGTGGGAGAGGGAAAATTCAAGATAATTTTCCCACGGGCTCCATTGTTAGTTCAATAATAAAATTATATATATACCTCGACTTTATGATACGGTGATGCTCCCTTCGGAGGGTATATATATTAGATATTTTATTTGATGAACTTCTTCAAAGATAAAATTGAAATATTTTTCAATCGATTGTTCACCCCAACGGTGACTATTGATATGAAAAATACGTAGATTGAAACAATGGTTATACACTCAACTAAAGTTTGTTATTAACCTTCCCAACGAAGCTCTGTTAACAAATTTAGGCCCAAAGGAATAACGATAATTATTTATCATGTCTCTACATGAAAGTAAATAATCTAATGGATAATTGGGTCTAGTAAGTGTAGACATGACTTCCCCAACGGATAACTTGTCAAAGCGGTACTAGATTATCGTTACAATAAATTAAAATGCATTTATGGTTTTTTGCATTTTTTGTCATTTATTGTGAATATTGTTTCAAAGCATTTATGCATGTTTATTTTATTTTTTTTCAGAAAATGACTTCCATCAACCCATTATTAATTATCCTTGTTAAAAATGAACTCACTGGCGAAAATTATTTAGATTGGAAACTCAATCTATTTAATATTCTCACTGCTAAGGGAAGCAAATATGTGTTGACCACCTTGCCTCTCCGAACCATCGTTATACGATTATAGAAATCAGAGGAGCCTTATGAGAAATGGTGCGAAGCTAACAAAATGGCTAAGCGCTATATATTGGCTTGATTTACGTGGAATCGCATAAGAAACATCGGAGCATGGAAACAGCCACTGAAATCATGGCTAGTCTTCATCAGATGTTTGGGCAAAATACCCATTTTGCCAAAGAAGCAGCATTAAAACGTATTACGGATACTAAGATGGAAGAGGGCACAAAAGTTCGTGATCATGTCCTCAAAATGATGGACTATTTGAATGAGGTAGAGATTCATGGTGTTCAAATCAATGATAATCAAAGATTAACATGGTGATTGAATCTTTACCTGATACATTCAAAGAGTTTAAGGTCAGCTATATCTTAAACAATAAAGATATGACCTTAATTGAATTAATGCACAAACTACATGCTATAGAAGAATTTTATAATAGCAGAAAACTTCCTGAAAAAAGATTCTCTTCAAGGCTTAAGTCGAAAGACAAGAATGAGCAAGCAAGAGTTGGGATCGGCAAACTGTCCACTAAAAGAAGTGGCAAGCCAAAAGGCAAGTGTTACAAATGTGGAAGAAAGATTGTCCTAAGATTATTAAAATTAGGTATAGGAAATCTTTAAGCTTCCTAATTAGTTCAGATTTCTATTGATTCATACAATTATGAATTCTGAGATAACTAATCTTATTTGTGATTCATTTATTTGGTTTTCAGGAAACCAAGAGATTAAGTGAAGAAAGCGGTTGAGGAACGTGCTAGTTTATATCAATTGAAAGACTAGATCAATTTTACAAGACTTTAGTTTTGATATTTGTCTTTATTTTTCCAAATATTAGAGGAATTTAATTTCGGTGGCTTGTTTTAATTTGTTATTTATGGATCCTCTGTTTATTACTTATTTTGGTTATTTATAAAGACAATTTATATCATAGAAGTACATTGATCTATTCAAAGTAAGATATAATGATAAAAAGTATATGCATTTATCTAAGAAAAGAAATGTTTCTTCTAACCAAAAATCACCTCTGATATTTATGCTTAAGTCATATAAACTATAATAAGATTTTAAGAAAATGATTAATGATAGACTTGTTGGTCTATTAAGATTGATCATTGTAACTCTATAAATCTTATTTAGAAAAGTAATATGACAAGAATGCTCTTTTTGACCTAAAAGCATAACATTGTATTTGATGATTTAGCGCATACAAATGTATACGGACTAATCAGTTTACATGTTATAAGAGGTTATGAGTATTCTATCAATCTCGTTGATGAATATTCATTTTATTTATGTTTGTCTAAATGCGTCATGATTCCATTGCTTTTGAAATTCAAAAGAGTACGTGGATAAGACAGAAGCAATTAGACAGGAACATAAAAGAACTTCGATATGATCGAAATAAAGAATATCTCTATGGAGAATTCAAGCACTATTTGGTTGTCAATGAACACTATGATACAATAGTGTAATTAAATGGAGAAACAAGATTCTTTTGGATAAGACAAGATATATACTAAGTGGTTTATCATTTACCTTTTTGATTCCAGATACTAGTATTTGAAACTACAAAGTTTATTGAACTTAGTTTCATCTATCTCGGTATCTACTACTCCAAGAAATTATGAAAAAGTCACAAACATGGTTTGAGACACATTCGTATTTGGAGTTTACTAGTATTTCTACTAGAATCAGAGATAGAGAAGATGGATTTGTGTTCAGAAGCTTGCATGTTTTAGGTATCTTAAAGGAATAAGGGAAAGTCTGAATTATAGTCCTCAAGATAGGAATGTATTTATAGAAATATTCTTTACTTTCTTTGAGGAAGACTATATAATGACTTATAACATAAGAGTAAGGTAAAACTAGAGAAATAAAAAAGATCAGGTTGATGCTCAGCTTTCAACACCTGTTATAGAACAGGAAGAACAGCAACAACCAGCTGATCAGCACAGGATTATCCTTAAACAACCATCACTTTTAGAACCTCGTCGTAGTGGGAGGGTAACTAGGTTACCTGCGAGATACATGCTTTTGGGAGAAACCTATACGGCTATCTCAGATGAACATGTACAAGATCCCACTAGTTTCTAATAGATAGAGATGTTGAATTTTGAAAAAGGCCATGAATCAAGAAATGGAATCTATGTATTCCAATAAAGTCTGGGAACTTGTAGAGGCACCAAATGGGGTAAAACCTATAGGGTGCAAGTGGATCTACAAGAGAAAAAGAGGAGTAGACGGAAGGGTGGAAACATTTAAAGCAAGATTAGTAGCCGAAGGGTTTACTTAGAAAGAATGAATCAATTATGAGGAAACCTTTTCTCCGGTTGCTATGCTTAAATCCATCAGGATTCTGCTCTCCATTACTGCAGTGCTAGATTATGAAATTTGGCAAATGGATGTCAAGACTGCCTTTCTTAACAGGCATCTTGAAGAAAACATCTACATGCAGCAACCAAATGGATTTATACAAAGAACACATGGTATGTAAGTTGCAGAGATCCATATATGGATTGAAGCAAGCATCCCGGTCATGGAACATAAGATTTGATCAAGCGATTAAATCGCTTGGATTCATTCAGAACATTGATGAATCATGTGTGTACAAGAAAATTCAGGAAAAATTTGTAGCCTTCCTAATTCTTTGTGTAGACAATATTCTCCTGATTGGAAACGATATAGGAGTATTGACTACAATAAAGATTTGGTTAGCAAAACAATTTGATATGAAAGACCTGGGAGAGACAAGTTATATTCTTGGTATCAAGTTACTACGAGACCGGAAGAATAAAACTTTAGCTTTGTCTCAAGCGGTCTATATCGATAAGATATTGACTAGATTTAGCATGGAAAATTCCAAGACTGGTTTATTACCATTCAGACATGGAATTACATTCTCTAAAGGATCAATCACCTAAAACATCTGAAGAGATAGAGAGAATGAGACGAGCGTGGGAAGTCTCGTGTATGCCATGCTTTGCACTAGGCCGGTCATCTGTTTTGCGGTAGGGATGGTTAGCAGATATCAATTTAATCCTGGACCTCAATACTGGACTGCAGTCAAGCATATTATAAAGTATCTGAAAAGAACTAAAAATTATATGCTTGTGTATTCTGGTGATGAACTCATTCTAGTGGGTTATACTGATTTTGACTTTATGTCAGATAAGGATTCCAGAAAATCAACTTCCGGCTATGTGTTTACATTGGGAAGTGGAGCTATTAGTTGGATGAGTGTGAAACAATCTTGCACTCAACAACTGAATATGTGGCTACATCTGCAAAAGAAGCTATATGGCTCCGCAAGTTCCTACGAAATCTTGAGGTGGTACCTGTTGTAACTGCACCCCTTAAACTATTTATGTGATAATGGTGGTGCGGTAGCTCAATCTAAGGAACCAAGGAACCACAAGAAACAAAACATATTGAAAGGAAGTATCATCTTATAAGGGAATAGTGTAGAAAGGTTATATGACAGTACCCCAAATGGCATTAGATGCTAAATGGCAGATCTTATTACAATGGCCATTAGTGGGAAACCTTTATAACCTGCACTTAGAGCCCTAGAGCATGTGCAATATGCCAGATATGCTTTGAGAGCTAGTGGGAGATTGTTGGGAAAATATGCTCTTTAAAAGCATATGTGTTTATTTAATTGTAATAAACTATTTTTCTGATTAATAAAATAAATGAGGTATTTTATTCAAATATCTTAATTGCATTAATACTTGTATTAAAGTCCATTTAATCATATTATATGTATTTATGTGATCACCATGTGGATTAAGACATAAATACAAGTTATCTTATGATTAAATAAATTTAGTTCATGATTGATAAATAAAGTTGGGCACTTTATTTAGGTATGTAATAAATTTATTGAATGGTTTGTCTTAATCATGTATGAATTTATTGATGTAGTACGACTACATTAAACAGGATCACATATGAGATTTAATTAACTTTGTAATAACTGTCAGACTTATTAAATCTCATAGGCGTTGATTTTACTGTAATCTTAATCTTGAGTTAATTATGATTTCATGATTGTAATTGTTATTCCATTTGAGTTACCAATGGGCACGACACATCCTTGTGGTCAAGATTACCCGGTATCTTGGTGGGAGCAATTATGAGTATTGGAGTTATGGGTTAAACAATATAGAATTTGTACAACACATCTCTTGATGGGTTTTGATCATAGAATTCTGGCGAGTGTGTCAACATATTTAGTATGTTGAAAATGATCATTAGAGAAAACCGAAGATCAAGGAATAAGATGTTATTAAATTGATTAAGATATTAATTTAATTAACGATGTGGTACAAAGGATTGTGCAAGAAAGAAATCAATGTGGACGAATTATTATTCGAGCATACAATTATGGAAGTCGGTTCCAATCTTTTAGTGGAGTAGATTTGGAATTAAATAATTGGGCTAGTTTAATTACATGCCTAATTATTGTAGCCACTATTGTATGTTCCCAAATGATTAGCTCATTTAATTGACTAATAAGTAAGATAACTATTATTTGGGTCAAAAGCCTAAATATACTATTTAGTGGGAGGCTCCATTTAATTAGCTTTTGTATAAGGGGCCTTATGTTATTTTACAAGGTGGGTCCCCTATTGAAAAGAAAATAACGTGAGTTTTATTTAGGCATTATTTGGCGCTTTTTTAAATGGAGATATATAAGGCTTATTTTCTAAAAGAAAAGGTGAAGCCACTTTATACGATCGAGAAAAGATTTTTCTCTCCATTGTTGAGAGAAAATTTTCTTTGGTAGTGATAAAGGCGCCCACACGTCAAGTGCAGATCGAACCTGAGTCATAGCCTGGAAGATCATTGGTGACAGTTCGTGATCTAACAAGCGTGGTGGCGACGGATCGTGATCTAGGAGCCTAAATCACTGCAGCGGAAAAGGTCAACTCGGATTTTCAAGGTACGATTTCTAGAATACGAATTCTTATATATTATATGAGAGCGATCTTCAAAAGGTTTTATAAAAATTTAAAAACCTAATTTTTCCCCAACAAAAAATACATTGTATTAGTTTTCTCATGTAAATATAATGAAAATATGAGTTAGGTTAGTTTTTATCGTAAAGTAAACATTTCTAAGAAAACTTTGATCTATAATAGATTTTCTATGATAGATATTGATATGTCACGAGTCTATCATGTAGTAATGACATTTTCATGATATATAATGTATATCACGCCTTTTTGACATATTTGTGACTAATAGAGAATATACATAAATGGATGATGGATAAAAGTCATGGTTGATTAATTTAAATTTTAAAAAATTCAAAACGGCATGCCATTTAAATTGTTTAATTTACATGACAAAAGATTGTCATGGGTTGAAATGAATTATTTAAAAATTATTTATTTATTAAATTTTAAGTTGTTTAAGATTATATTTTTACAAATTTTCCATTGTTAATTATTTAAAAATGTTTCTTTAATGTACAACTTAATTTTAAAAGATTGCCATTGTTAATTAATTAAAAAAATATAATTTTAAAAGATTGCATTGTTAATTAATTAAAAAAAATGCAATCGTTTTGATTTGGAAACAATGTTTCAACACTTAGCAAAATTTGCTAATGTTGCAATGATTGAAACCCCTTTTTAATTAATAATTTAAATTAAAAAATAAATGACAATCATTTTGCTTTGGAAACATCATTCCCGACACTTAGCAAAATTTTTCAAGTGTTGCAACAATTGAAACCCCTTTTTCTTTTTTTATTCTCCACCCTTTCAAGTATAGAAGAAGCATCACCACTACAACTTATTTTTTACTCAATTGACGAATCACCCGCAGTCCCTCACAGCCTTATTACAACTGAAGAAAATCAATTGAACGAAACCCATCACAGTCATGAAGCACCCATCACAAATTTACAAAGCCCTCCAACCACCAAGCCTTTTGCACTCACACTCATTAGTCATCACTCAACAGTCCCTCATTCAAAAAACTAATTGTTATTAGAGAAGAAAGAGAAAGAGAAAAAGTAAGTCAATCAAAAGCCTCACTCAATTTTTTAATTTGCAGTGTTAAATCCTTGATTGATTTTAACTGCTAATATGATGGTTATTAGATGTGATGTTGTTTTAATGGAACCTAATTAAATTTTACCCTTAAAATATATATAGATCCAGTGGCTCCCTAAATAATTATTTTTAATGTTTGGTGGTGGTTTTAGTTCTTTATCAATTTTTCTTTTTTTAAATTTTTTAGGTTATAATATTTCTTATGTAGTTGTTACAGTTAAAGATGTGGCCATTGTTGGTTATTTATACTCAATTGCTATTGATGCCAATGTGCAAGTGTACACAATAAGTAATAAAGTGATGAATATTCGAGATCGTCTCCACAGGGATTGATGTTACATGAAAGGTTATAGCAATCACGATAATGCAAACTTCCTTTGTCCCAAAAAGATTCTAATTAAAAGTGAATTACTACCGAAATAAACATTAAAAGAAAAATAAAACAAATCAATGCAGTAATAAAATAAATTAAATGAATTGCGTAAAAAGATTTCAATGGGAACGAGGTAGCTAAGTGATCAAACTCTCTTCATGGACTGACTGTTTTGTCTAAATTAACACCAGTTGCTACAACAATTCCTACAGCATTGGGCAGAATTATTTTACATCCTCAGCTGTCGCTTATCAGATTTCTCATACCCTTAAGCACCCTAACAATGACCAGTTGTTAACCCACATACGGTATGACATTATGAGCATACACTCTCTCTACCCTATAAGGTGAATTCATATGTCTAGTTTTTCACAAATCTTAACTCAAATATAGCTCTTTTGGGACTCAAGTAATCTTAGTCCAGGAAACTTAAATTAAGATCAAGTATTACTCTAATAATTTCCACTAAGACAGGCCTTTTTGCGGCTCTATCTTAACTTGAACCATTAAATGGGTGGTCAACTGAAATAATAATTATAATAATAGCTATTAGAGTAAAATACTATATCAATCTTGCAGCAACTCATAAGAACAGTAAAAACCTCATTTAGATTGTTTGTCACTTAACTACAATCAAGTTTAGTTCATACTTTGAAAAAGAAAAACAAACAGCAAAATATTGATAATGAAATACATCAGTTCAATCAAAGAGTAAGGAAGGGAACAAGTAAAAAACGATGACAAATTGAATCCAAGTAATTCTGCTGAATTCTTCACTGGTGCAGACTTGTTTCCCTTGAATTCTGATTCTCTCCTTCTATTCCTCTCGATCTCTTCAATGTTAATTCACCGCCATCTTTTCATGTGATGCGCTCTCTTTTTATAACAGAAAATTAGGGTAAACAGAATCCTAGGGCACGCATGAGTCAAATTAGGAAATTGTAGATTGCAATTCTGCAGATATCCCGCGCTAAGTTTTCTCTATAGTTGTTCCAGGATTGCTACAACAATGGTTGCTCCAGCAACGACTATAGCACTGCACTGCTCCAGATTTTGTTTTACTTCTTTTGTGGTCATATTCTTCCTCCTTTTTGTCAACCTATTGCATTAGCATTCCTTCCATGAATTATAAGCTTCTGAAAACCTACAATTATGCACAATTTGAGCACGAATTACTTTACTTCAAGCAAAACTTATTAAAACTAAACTAAAATGAATGTTTATAAAAAATGTAACAAAAATGCAATAAAAACACATCATTTACTCTCTAAGTGATCTTGATTTAAGTCTAGAATTGCCATAATAACTCTAATTTCATAGAGTTATCAGCCATATAGTTGAGGCCACTATTATCATAGAAGAAAATTTTAGTTTCTATTGCTGCAAGAGTGAAATTAAAATACCTTCATGTTTGCATCTTTTGACTCTTGGGTGGTACTGTCTATATTTCTTTGATCGTAAAGAAAATAGTGAAATTATCTAATATTATGGATATGGTTTTTGTGGTTGATTAATATCTAAATTTCTATGAGCTTTGAAAATAGCTTGTTAATTTTGGTGATACGATGTTTTACGAGTGCATCCGTATTCTTCCATTACAAATTTAAATGATTTTAGGTACTGCATGTGAAATTATGGTTGTGATTCTAATTATTTCTAATTTCCATGTCGAATTGAGATGATTTAAGTAATTAATTTAATTGTTGTTTACTTGATTTCGACTTTGTAAAGCACTAATTTTTAATCATTATGAATATTATATTGACTTTACATAGATTGTGTGTTAAGCCTTGAATTGCATGTGATTCTAATTTTGCATGGATTGTGTGTAAAGCTTTGGATTGTCTTTATGTGCATTAGACTTCACAAAAATTTATTGAGTTGTCTTTTGTGTATTTGATGATGTGATTGTGTATTTGATGGTGTGATAAACAAAACATTTGTTTGGTAAGTATTCTTTATTACAATAGTTTTGTTTGTGCTCCCCGAAAATATATTCTATTTTTTTCTAAAGATGGTGAAATTTGTTTATTGTATTTGTGGTCCTGGTTGGTTTTTAAAATATTTCAAGGCACAATGAGGGCCTTTTATGTGTTGCATTTTTGACACACATGGATCTCTCAAATTGTTTAATACTTGTGTTTTGGATTTTATATTGTAACGTTAAAAAAGAAAAAAAATCAATATTAAGCTTAGCAAAAGCATTAATGTCCAATTTTTTTGGGGTTATATATTCTTCAGATTAGATACAACTGGCTGTAAAACGCTTGGCCAAAGAAAGGCATTTAAGCTGCATAATCAAGTAGGTAAAACTTTTTTGGAAATATATAATACTACTTTTTTGGTTGCTTGAGTACTATGTGTCTATTTTTTATTCTATTTTGCTTACATGACACTGTCAATTTCAATACACTAATGAAAGTAAAGTCTAATTTTTTTTTTTGTATGCATGTAAAATTAAATATTGATCATATGTAATTGAATACATAACATAACTAGTAGCATATTTGCTATAGAAATTTTAGAATGAAGTGTATTCTATGATAATAATGAGTCTTGATAGGATCGACTTTAGATTACTTGGGCCTAAAATATAGGGCCATAGGCATTCGCCCCGACTTATTGGCTACTCTTTTTATAGTATTTGTCCTCGAACTTTGAAAAAGTATAAGATTTTGCATGTATTTTGTCAGTTTGGTTTTTTAAATAATTTATTACATTTTTTATTTTTGTAGTAGGAGCTGTTTTTGGTTTATAAGATGGAAAAGTGATAGATTGTCCGTGGAATATTTTGTTGGTGTGAATATGTTAATGGATTTTGTAATTGAAATTTTTTATGAGGATGATTTTATAAGGTGTCCTTGCATCAAATGTGAAAGCCTTGCATTTTACTCTTCTAGGATAGTTAGAGACTATTTATTTTTTAAGGGTTTTGATGAGAGTTACACTATTTGGACTTGGCATGGGGAAACTGAACTTGATGTAACAAAAATTGATATAGGTGACCAAATTAACCCACAAACATGTGCCTTAATAAGGGTGAGGTTGTAGACATGATTCATGGTGTTCACAAGCATTTTGATGATGATCCTAAGGCCTTTAAATCCTTATTAAAAAATGCCAAGAAACCTTTGTGTACCCAAGTTCCCAAAAATATACTAGTTTAGGTGCATTGGTTAAGTTATATAACCTAGAGGGGAGATATGGGTGGTTTGATACTAGCTTGTCAGATTTATTAAGTCTCCTTGTTGACATATTATCAGTGAACAATACATTGCCTAGGTCTACATATGAGGCAAAAAAAAAAAAAGCCATGTCTGCCTTAGGCTTGCAGTATGAAAAAATACATGCTTACCTAGATGATTGAATATTATATATAAAGGAATATGAGAACTTTTTTGAATATCATACTTGTGGAGTATCATGATGGTAAAAAAGAGATTGTTCTAAGGAAAAATATAAGAAAGGAATTATCGTAAAAGTTTTATAATATTTCCTACTCATTCCTAGATTTAAGCAACTGTTCCGGCTAACTCAACTTGGCATGCAAATGAAAGAGAAGTTGATGGCAAGCTTTGTCATTCGGCTGACTCACTAGCTCGGAAGTTAATGAATGATAAATGGCCTTCGCATCTAAATCTAGAAATCTCATGTCTTGGCCTTTCAATTGACGAAATCAATCCACATAGCTCCTTAAATAATACATACAGTTGTTGGCCAGTTGTCCTTGTAACTTATAGTTGAGTGTTAGAAAATGCATATTTATAAAGGAGAAAACCGTCATTTTACATTTCAAGTCTTACTAACAACCTTTACTTTTATGTATTTAACCTTCTTGTGATTTAATTACATGTGTTTTATTTTAATTAAGTATTTTATGTATTTTAGGAGTATTATAGTTATTTCACAATAAAAGAGAGATCAGACAGCAAACCGGACATCACTTTTGAACTTAGGACGGTCGAAAACCTTAGGAGGAGCATAAAAGGAAAAATGTCACTATTCACATGTACGGTACTATTCATGTATGCGTATCACATTCACATAGGCGGACAATGGCGTGGCGGCGCAATCTGGCGTCAAAGCTTTTTAATCCGATGGCCATGATTTACTCCATGTATCTATAAAAAGGGGGCCTCCCCCCCTAATTTGATAGCTCTGAATTCATTTTTGGACTCCATTTTCTGTAATTCCTTCTCCATCTTATATTTTCTACGTATTTTAATAAATTCTCATTTTGCCCCTAGTTCAATTATGAGTAGCTAATTTTCTTTCAAGCTTGGGTTGAAGGTGAAGTCTCAGCATGTGTCATGGGCTTTATTTGGTAAATTTACTTTCTCTTCCCCTCTAATTTTTGTGGATGTTTTGATTTCTCGTCGACAAATAATACTAATCTTGTCTAGTACCGTCTTGGTTTCACCGGCCCCCTAGTACAAGGTTATTATTATTTGGCACGGTAAGCCCTTAGCACCATATTGATTAGAGCGTGGTTCATGAAGTGTGGATTCCCCCCTCATGATTTAATTGGCATTAATAAGGATTATTTAGCCCATGATGCATGTTGATACGGATCCAGATACCCAAGTACGTCATTTCAATAGAATTCTCTTCAATTTATTCTCATCATTTCAATTCCAATTTTAGAATTTATTCTCACCATTTTAATTTAAGTTTTAGCATATTCCAAATCATTTCCACCACAAATCCAATCACACATTTATAAAATTAATTCTACACACAATTAAAATCCACATCTTCGTGGGATCGACACTCGTTACCATTAGTCTATACTACAATAGATTCGTGCGCTTGCGAGTACATTAAAATTTGTACAACAAGTTTTTGGCGCCGTTGCCGGGGAGGTAAGTAATTTTAATTCATAGAATTAATTTTTTTGAATAATTTCTTTTATTTGTTTTCTTGTATTTTTTTTAATTATTAAGAAAAAAAAGAAAAAAAAAGTGAATCTACATATAAAGGTTAGTATTTCTTTTTTTTTTCTCTTCTTTAAAATTCTGTAATTTATTTTTTTCTTTGTAATTTTTGTTTATTTTATTAATTTAATTTTTAGTTAATTTATTTCACGTATTTGTTTTAGTGTGTTTTTATAAAAAGGTTGTAACAGAGTAATAAGGTTAGTATCGTAATTTCTCCCTCTTCTTTATTTTTATTTGTTTTGTTCTCATCTTTATTTTTATTTTATTTGTTTTGCATGCATGGTCGTAGGTCATTATTACCTAATCTTGAACCTATAGACCTTGAACTTGAGAAAACACTTCGCACACACAAACAAATTAAAAATAAAATGGATTTGCAACCACATGAGAGGCCATTTAAGGATTATTTTAGTCCCTTAGCTAATTTGAGCACATCATGCATAAGATACCCAAATGTAGCCTCTAGGAGTTTTGAATTAAAACCGAGTGTGCTAAATTGTCTCCCCACATTTTATGGCTTAGAAAATGAGGACCCATATAATCATTTGAATGATTTTCATGCTATTTGTCAAACATTTAAATATAAGAATTTTTCAGATGATGATGTTAAACTTAGACTATTCCCATTTTCTTTAAAAGATAGAGCTCGTTCATGGCTTAATACATTGCCTGCCAATAGCATTTCATCATGGGAACAAATGGTAACTAAATTTTTGAATAAATATTTCTCAGTACATAAAACCAATGCTATTCGCAGGGAAATTTCAAAGTTTACACAGAGAGAAGACGAGTAATTTTTTGAAACATGAGAGCGATTCAATGGGCTACTCTTGAAGTGTCCACATCATGGGTACGAGAAATGGCATCAATGCCAATACTTTTTGGAGGGATTATTGCCAAATGTGCAAGAATGGCTAATGGCAACAAGTGGAGGAGAGCTAATGTCAAAAAGTGCATCAGAGATTTGGGAATTTTTCCAGCGACAAGCGGATAATTCCTAACAACGGAGTCGATCACTCAGGAATACTAGAAGAATTAAGGGAGTAAATGAGATTCACATTGGCGAGTCAACTTCGGGAATCAAATAAGTCAAAGAGATGGTTGAAGGTCTTGCTCGACAAATAGCATCGTTATCGACTGCTAAATCAACAGAACCACATGACCATGACTCATACTTAGATCAAGCCAATGTCATAAGAGTAATGAGAAAGCCATCAAATTACAATCCATACTCCAACACATATAATCCTGGATGGAGAGACCACCCCAATTTTTCATGGTCTCAAGGATTCCGAGAATGGACTCCACCAATGCAACAAATTCCTCAAGTTCCTCAAACCTCTCAGCCCCCATTTAGACCATACAATCAGAACCAGAACTACTCTCAACCCAGACCATGGGAGGAGGCATTCCAGAATTTCAAGAATGTTACTCACTCCACGATTGAGCAACAGAACCGCACCATTGATGGACTACGAAATGAGTTGAGCCAAACCTCGAGAAGATGGTGGGACAACTTGCTTCTTCAGTTCAGACCTTGGCAATGACTATTGAGAAAGGCAAATTTCCAAGTCAACCAGTTCAGACCTTGGCAATTACAAAAGAAAATCAAATTGTACCTGTGAATGTTAAGGACTCATCACCGGAGGAGAAAGAATAAACCAACCCACGAGAATACGTTCCCAAAGCTCCATTTCCTCAGTGGTTAGCTAAAAGTAAGAAGGAAAAATCAACAGGTGAGATTCTCAAAATCTTCAAACAGGTAAGTGTTAACATCCCTTTACTTGATGCTATTAAACAAGTTTCATCTTATGCCAAGTTTCTTAAAGACCTTTGTACTAAAAAGAGAAATATGCATGTTCAAAAGAAGGCATTTTTAACAGAAAACGTTAGTTCTATACTCCAACATAAAATTCCTCTAAAATGCAAAGACCTAGGCTCCCCCACTATCTCATGTAGTATAGGGAACTATACAATTGAGAATGCTTTGTTGGATTTAGGAGCTAGTGTGAATTTGTTGCCTTACTCAGTATTTTTGAAACTTGGACTTGGAGAATTACACCCAACTCCAGTGGTGTTACAGCTTGCAGATCAGTCTACGAAAATACCTCGTGGCATTGTGGAGGACGTGTTTATCCAGGTAGATAAGTTTTATTTTCCTGTTGATTTCATTGTAATTGACACTCAACCAATACAGGATTCAAGGAAGCACATCCCCATTATTCTAGGCCGACCTTTCTTGGCAACTGTGGATGCTTACATTCAAGACAGGACTGGAAATATGCAGTTGTCCTTCGGCAACATGACTATGGAGCTAAACATTTTCAACATAGCCAAACAACCTCACAATGCAGATATGCAATTGTTGATGTGGATTTAATAGAAGCATTAGTTGATGACACTTTTATTTCAAACCTTAGTGATGATCCTTTACAGACATGCTTAACTCACTTTGGTTTTGATTTTGATATTGACAGATCGGTCGATGAGGTCAACGCCCTACTTGACTCAGCACCATCCATGGACACTAATAAATGGAAGTCAAGAGTTGAACAAGTAGCACCATCAGAGAAGAAACTCATCCCATCATCAGAATCACCACTAAAACTCGAGCTCAAACCATTGCCCAACACATTGGAATATGCATTTTTGGGAGAAGAAAGTACTCTATCGGTAATCATCTCATCATCCCTAAATGAAGAAAAAAAAGATAAGTTGTTGGATGTTTTAAAAGAGCACAAAGGAGCATTAAGATGGACCATAGCAGACATAAAAGGTATAAACCCAGTAGACTGCATGCATTACATTCACCTTGATGAAAATGCTAAATCTACTAGGGAAATGCAATGTCGGTTAAATCCTGATATGAAAGAAGTTGTTCGAACTGAAGTCTTTAAGCTATTAGACGCAGGTATCATTTACCCAATTTCTGATAGTTCATGGGTCAGTCCTATGCAAGTTGTCCTCAAAAAGTCAGGAGTCACAGTGGTTACCAATGCTGATAATGAATTGATACCAACTAGAGTAACTATAGGATGGCGTGTATGCATTGATTATAGAAAATTGAATTCTGTCACAAGTAAAGACCATTTTCCTTTACCATTTATTGATCAAATGCTTGATAGATTAGAGAGTTAAAGAAAGCTCTGATCACTGCTCCAGTGGTTATATCTCCAGACTGGAATTTACCATTTGAACTGATGTGTGATACTAGTGACCATTCTGTGGGAGCAGTATTAGGGCAAAGAAAGGATAAGGTCTTTCACTCCATATACTATGCAAGCAAAACTCTTACTCAAACTCAGATCAATTACACCACTACAGAGAAAGAGTTGCTAGCTGTAGTATTTACTTTTGACAAATTCAGAGCTTACTTGGTGGGTACTAAAGTGACTGTTTACACATACCATGCAGCCATCAAATACTTAATCTCAAAGAAGGATGCCAAACCAAGATTAATCAGATAGATCTTATTGCTTCAAGAATTTGATCTGGAAATTAAAGATAGAAAGGGGACTGAGAATCAAGTGGCAGACGACTTGTCACGGCTGGAAGCAGACACTAGTACATTGACAAGGAATGACATCACTGAAACATTTCCTGATGATCAGTTATTGGCAATACAGCAAGCACCGATGCTGCAGCAGTCAGAACCCCCATGGTATGCAGATTTTGCTAACTACTTAGTAAGTGGGATGCTACCACCTGAGCTAAAGTTTCAGAAGAAAAAGAAATTTCTTCAGGATGTTAAAAGCTATCAGTGGGATGATCCACATTTATATAATTTATGCTCATATCAAGTAATACGAAGATGCGCGTCCGAAGGAGAAATACACCACATACTAAAGTCATGCCATGCTGCAGTATATGGAGGACATTTTGGTGGTCGTAGAACAGCTGCTAAAGTTCTACAATCAGGTTATTACTGGCCCACTATTTTTAAAGATGCTTATGAATTTGTTAAATGTTGTGACAGGTGCCAAAGGACAGGGAACATAACTAAAAGACATGAAATGCCATTGACTAATATTCTAGAAGTGGAAGTTTTTGATATTTGGGGAATAGATTTTATGGGGCCTTTCCCACCATCCTTTAGAAACTTATATATCCTTATTGCTGTGGATTATGTCTCCAAGTGGGTAGAAGCTGCAACATTACCTCCAATAATGCTAAAACAGTGGTGGATTATCTTCAGAAAAATATTTTTTTCCAGGTTTGGCACTCCTAAAGCAATTATTAGTGATGAGGGTACACATTTTTGCAACAAAGTCTTTGCTGCAGCTATGGTGAAATATGGAGTCAGACACAAGGTAGCAACAGCATATCACCCACAATCTAATGGTCAGGCTAAAGTGTCCAACATAGAAATTAAAAAGATCTTAGAAAAAATAGTGAACCCAACAAGGAAGGATTGGTCTTTACAGTTACATGACTCCATATGGGCCTATAGAACAGCATATAAAACTCCACTCGGCATGTCTCCTTACCGAATTATTTATGGAAAGGCTTGTCATTTGCCACTAGAGCTAGAGCATAAAGCACACTAGGCATTGAAGAAATTAAATTAGGACATTCATGCTGCAGCAGAGCAAAGGTAACTTCAACTTTGTGAGCTTGATGAATTACGACTATTTTCATATGAAAATGTAAGAATCTATAAAGAGATGACAAAACACTGGCACGACAATCATATTCAACACAGGCACTTCAGTCCTGGTCAATTAGTGTTGCTCCACAATACAAGACTAAGATTATTTTTGAGAAAGCTAAAATCACGATGGTCTGACCCTTTTAAGCTGTTAAAATTTTATCTTTTATATTCTAGATGAACAAACAGGTCAAGAATTTAAAGTTAATGGACACAAGGTTAAGCATTGCATACACCCAGCGGCAGATTGTTCAAAGGAGGTGTTACTCCTTAAAGAACCCAGCTATTGAGCAATGAAAGAAGGTCAGGCTTAAGGACTTTAAATCAAGCGCTCCATGGGAGGCAACCCATAGTGGAGACAACCACCTAAAACCAAGTTTGATCTCCTTTGGTTTTGTTAACAGCTCTCCCTCTTTACCATTTTATTTGATTTTGTTCTTCCATTCTAGTTATTTAGTTTTATCCTTTCACATTATTGCATTATTTACTTTTGCTATCATTTGATTTCTTTATTTTTTAATTAATTTTAGAATTAATTTTAGTGTGTGGGAAGTATGTGTAGCAATTGAATTCCGTATTAACAAGTGAGGTTGTATGGTGGCAGAGTGCAAAGGTGAGTCACGTGTCAAAAGGCTTTAGTGTGGAGTATGTAACCGTTGCTAGAGTAAGCGAATGGGTGATGCAGCAACCAATTTTACCATTACAGTAAATTAAAAGATTAAGCCTCTCACTTACCGTTGGATACAAATCATGACAGATGGAGGCCTGAATGTGGATAGAAATTGTGAAAAAATCTCTGAAATTAATGTCTTAATTTCACTAGCCGATGTTTTTGGGATATTCACATTAAAATTCAAAATATTTTCCTCCCTCATTTATCTTTAGTTACCATATTTATCTTCAATTAAAGTCCACTATAAAAAGGAGTCACTATGCGTATTACTCTACGGCACTATGCCCCATCTCCTTCGCAAAGTACAACTCTCATAATTCTTAACCTCTACTTCTCATTTTACTCTCAGGGACATTAGTCTCAATTTGTTACTACTACAGTAATGTCGAGGTATAAGAAAACAGCCAGTCGCCTCAAAGATCCGTCACGCTTCCAGAGTGACCATGCCGAAGAAAAATATGAAGAATTCATAAAGCCGCTTAAAATTCTGGAAGAAAAAGGGTTTCAATTTCCAGAACGACTCACTGGAATTATGCAAACAATACACAATGTTGCAGCAAAGCGAGGATGGTTAGAGTTTTGCAACCACCCTCGAGATCATGTGTTACCAGTAGTCAAAGAATTTTACACCAATTTGGTAAGCCCATATCAGCACAACATTTGGGTAAGAAATACACTTGTTCCATTATATTCCCATGTTATAAATGCTTTTTATAATTTACCTGCTAAAATTAATTGTGAGTATGCCAAGTTGCTTGGTAAATTGACCTCGAAAAAATAGAACACCATTTTCATAACTCTTACAATCGAAGGGGCATCGTGGGCCAACGAGGAAGGGCGTGTAGTTAATATGATAGATTTGAAACATATTACTAAGGTGTGGATCAAATTTCTGAAATCTAGGCTTATGCCAACCACTCACACTACTACGGTTTCACAAGAGAGGTTGGTCTTGCTATATGTCATTGTTCAAGGACTTCTCATAGATGTGGGTAGAATCATCACAATAGAAATCCGAGACTGTGCAGTTAAGACTGACAGGACTGCTGCCTTGCTATTTTCTTCACTCATCACCAGTATTTGTGTAGTTTCGATGTTCGTCTTGATGCAAGAGATGACCATATCAGGAATGATAGTGCCTTTACGACACGTACCATTGAGGGAGTTCTTTGGAGAAATCTTTGGAACAACAACAATGGGAGCAAGACGAGCTATTGGTTTAGAACAGACAATCCAGGCACTCAGCACAAGTATAACTCAATGTGCTGAAGCTCAGCAAAGGGAAAACGATCGGTTTTGGAGTTATCTATAGCACCTGGACAACCAACTATACCAATTCGCTCTATACATGAAACGCACTCACCGAAACTTCCCTAACTCATTGCCCTAGCAGTATAATTTTGTCACCAACGGCACAGGAACTCCACCAAAAGCCAGTGAAGAAGCCACTGCCACAGATGAACCAGAAGAAGAAGCTGCAGCTGAACCACAAGCAGAGGTTGAATCAGAAGATGAGGATCCATCTGATCAACTTAAGGAAGAAAGTGACAAGTCTGAAACTGATAGCTCATCAACTGAGGCAGAGGACAACTCTGAGAAAGAACGTGAGGAACCTTCCATCCCCACTCAGTCCAAGATCAAAGAAAGGCACATTATTCAAGAAGAAGAGGAAGAAGACCCTGAAAAGGAACCGTCCATTCTAGTCCTTGCGGGCAAGAGTAAGGGCAAATGTAAAGTAAAAATAGCAACACCTCCAGCCTCTAAAGATGAAATAGAGCAAGTGGATGCAGAGCTAGCTGTTGTAGCAACCAGAGTTACGCCCACTTCTGCAGAAGCCAAACAGTTACTTGATATCATTGCTGCCATCACAGCTAAGGGCCAGGCAGCTGATGCATCAACTCTAATTCCTCCACAGCAAACTCCTAGCCAACTTGTTCGTACCAGTCCGCAGCAATCCAGCAAAAGAAAAGGTAATACATCTAAAAGCACTGCTACAGCAACCTCACCACCACTAAAACGGACCAAATCAGTGGCAAGCACGCCAGCTACCCCAGCCACAACTCCTCTTACCAGCCCAGTGAAGAAAAAGCCAAAGACATTGCCAGCTACTTCCCCACAGGCTTCCCCAAAGGATAAGCTGCGCAGTGCATCTAAGAAGCGCTGATAGCATCCCATTATGTGTCGCAGTCCCCATCACATGGGAGTATTCTTTCCTTGCTAGTTTAATTTTTGTTCTAAAAAAAAGCCCAACTTTTCTTTCCTTCTGTTTTTTAGTTTGTGTGGTATTTTCTAAGGTCTTCCATATCTTTGTCAATTCATGTGCCTTTGTTATCTATGCTTGTGAGGACACAGCAACTCTCAAGTTTGGGGGGATTGTGCTCCAAATGCATGTGTTTATGTTTGTGTTGCGTGAAACTCTGTTATCTAATATTTGTGTATGGATTTGAAAACCTAATGAAGATAAATTGAGTGTTATTTAGTATTTATGAGAATGCCAAGTAGAGATAGTTATAGATGGAAGTGAAATTTTATCCCGGCACTTAGACTTTGGTTGAATTGTATGAGACTACTAGAGCAGAATTGTATGAGACTGCTAAAGCAGAACCCAAAGAATAAACAAGATCTTAAGTTTGGGGGGAAAAGCAAGTTTGATTGATTGTGATATCTATGAAATGAACTCTGTTCCAATGGCTCAAGTTGCTGAGTAACTAGACTTAAGTTTGTACCCCATATGCAGAATTGTGTTCAAAGGTAGTGAGAGTTATGAGCAGTGCTGTAGCACACATATAAAAAAATAAAAAAAAATTTAGGGAAAAAGAAGTCCTTTGTCTAAAGCATTGAGTAGTCATGTCTGTTCATGAGCCTCATGTTCAGCCTTTAGTAAAAGATAACTCTAGATAAGATTATATTACAGACATTACTGCAGCAACTCTGATCTGGGCATGGTTTGAGTAATTGGGTGTCATCATTACAATTGATTGACATTCACATAAAAGATAAATGTTACAGTGAGGAGATTGAATACTCCCCAGTTTATCAATCTTAAAATCATCACAGTTTGAGTATGAGAAATTTATGTTATCCCATTTATGAATGAAGAGTTATCACTGCTGAAATTCATGCAGTCCCTTAGTGATGTTATAACATTTCTGGAATTCAATCAAAGGAGCACACACAAACTATGGACAGAGAGAAGCTTAAGTCTATAACTTATTTACTATGGTCATTTTGCATGATTGGGATTGTGATCTGAAGGTGGAAGAATCCTTGCAAATTTGATAAAAGAGCTAAAGTTGTGTGCATGATTGTTTGCGTGAAGTGTTAGAATGTGTCATTACTTGAGGGCAAGTAATGGTTTAAGTTTGGGGGTGTGATAACTATAGGAAATGAGAGTTATTACATCCTTTCTAGACTTAAATCAAGATCACTTAAAGATCAAATAAGGTGTTTTTATTACATTTTGGTTATATTTTGCATAAACATTCATTTTAGTTGACTCTTAATAAGTTTTGCTTAAATTAAAGTAATTTTTGCTAAAAACAGGTGCATAATTGTAGGTTTTCAGAAAGTCTTGATTCATGAAGGGATGTTGAGGCATTAACCGAGCAAGAGGACAAAAGAAGACAGCCGTAAAAGAAGTAAAACACAATCAGGAATAGTGCAGTGCGGTTGCGGATGTTAGAGCAACCAGTACTGTAGCAATCTGGGAGCAATGCGGGAGAAAACTTAGGCGCGGGTCAGCCACAGAATCGCAATCTGCATGTTTCCTAATTTAACGCATGCACGCTCATGGTCTTTTGTTTACCCTAATTTTCAATATAAAATGGAGGCGTGCACCACATAGAAAGGCGGCAAGGGAATTATCATTAGAATAATTTTCAAAGGAAAGAAGAAGAAGATCAGAATTAGAGAGTGATGTTTCGACAACATTGAAGAATCGTGCAGAATTATTTGGAATTTTCATTCACCGTGCTCAACTTATATGTATCTTCTTCCTTTAATTGTTTGATGTATCCCTTGATCAATATATTTATGTTTATTTTTCTCATTTAGAATATGAACTAAATTTACTTGTAGTTGAGTGACAAATAATCCATTGGGTTCTTGACTGTTCTTATAAGTTGTTATGTCGTTCCTATAGCATTTTACTCTAGTAGTTTGTATGAATATAACCGCTATTTCGGTTGACCACCCATTTAATAGTTTTAGTTAAGATAGAGCAGCAAAAGGGCATGTCTTAGCGGATATTATTAGAGTATTACTTGATCTTAAGTTGAGTTTCTTGGATTAAGTTATCTTGAATCCCATAAGGGCAATACTTGAAGTTAAGATTTGTGACACACTAGACATAGGTGCTCACCTTGTAGGGTGGAGAGACTAAAGATCATAATGTCATGCCATAAGTAGATTAGCAACTGGTCATTGTTAATAGATTTAAGGGTATGAGACTTCCAATATGCAATAGCTGAGGATGCAGATTTATTCTGCCCAGTGCTGCAGTACTTGCCGTAATAACTGGTGCTAATTTGATTAAAAAAACAGTCATCCCTATAAGGAGAGTTTGATCATTCAACTATTATGATCTCAATTGAATCTTAGACACATTTAACATAGTTTATTTCATTGCGGTATTGTTTTATTTAATTCTTTTACAATCATTAATTACGATAGAAATTACCTTATAATTGTTAGCTTCGGCCTTAAGTTGATTTGCACTATCGTGATTGCTATAGCATTTCGAGTAACATCAATCCCTGTGGAGACGATCTTGAATACTCATCACTTTATTACTTGTTGTGTATACTTACACATTGGCATTGGTAGCAATTGCTTATAAAAATAACCAACAATGGGTCATAGGCATTTTCCTCTTTAGAAACATGAATTTTGATTTCAAAAAACCCTTCAATAATGAGATGGAAGAACGAGACCCACCTAAACTATTGATAGGCCATGATGTGTGCGAATAAGTTAACGGTATCAAGAACAAATAGTAAAAAAGAAAAATCAAGAAGTAAAAAAGTGTTGATGATAGCAATACAAGTACTAGTTTAGGTGCATTGGTTAAGTTATATAACCTAGAGGGGAGATATGGGTGGTTTAATACTAGCTTGTCAGATTTATTAAGTCTCCTTGTTGACATATTATCAGTGAACAATACATTGCCTAGGTCTACATATGAGGCAAAGAAAAAAACCCATGTCTGCCTTAGGCTTGCAGTATGAAAAAATGCATGCTTACCTAGATGATTGCATACTATATACAAAGGAATATGAGAGCTTTTTTGAATATCCTACTTGTGGAGTATCAAGATGGTGAAAAAGAGATTATTCTAAGGAAAAATATAAGAAATGGGTTCTCGTAAAAGTTTTATAGTATTTACTACTCATTCCTAGATTTAAGCAACTGTTCCGACTGACTCAACTTGGCATGCAAATGAAAGAGAAGTTGATGGCAAGCTTCGTCATCCGGCTGACTCACCAGCTTGGAAGTTAGTGAATGATAAATGGCCTTCGCATCTAAATCTAGAAATCTCATGTCTTGGCCTTTCAATTGACGAAATCAATCCACATAGCTCCCTAAATAATACATACAGTTGTTGGCCAGTTGTCCTTGTAACTTATAATCTTCCTCCGTAATTATGTATGAAAAGAAAATTCATGATGTTGTCATTGTTGATTTTCATATCACAACAACCAGAGCATGACATTGATGTGTTCATAGCACCATTAACTGATTACTTATTGTCTTTATGGGATGGTAGTGTTGAGGCATATGATGCCTATAGAAAAGAATTCTTCTACTTGTGAGCTATCCTACTATAGACAATAAATGACGTTCCAATTTATGGAAATTTGTTTATTATGCTTGTTCAGATTGTGGGGAAAACATAACTCCTTGTAGATTGTCACATAGTAAGAAAAATGCATACATGGGTCATAGGCATTTTCCTCTTTAGAAACATGAATTTCGATTTCAAAAAACTCTTCAATAATGAGATGAAAGAACAAGACCTACCTAAACTATTGATAGGCCATGATGTGTGCGAATAAGTTAACGGTATCAAGAACAAATAGTAAAAAAGAAAAAGAAAGAAGTAAAAAAGTTAAAAAAGTATTGATGATAGCAATACAAGTAACTGTTTGAAGAAAAAGTCAATATTCCTTGATTTAAAGTATTAGATATACTTGCTTGTTCGACATTAATTAAATGTTATGTACATTGGAAAAAATGTGTGTGAAAGCATTTATGGCACATTGTTGAATATTCTCTGAAAAATGTTGGTTATTTTAAGTCAATTACTATTGGTGTCAATGTGAAAGTGTACACAACAAGTAATAAAGTGATGAGTTTTCAAGATCGTCTCCACAGGGACTGATGCTACTAGAAATGCTACAGCAATCATGACGGTGCAAACTTTCTTATCTCTTAACTTAATAAAATAAATAAAGTTGGTTGACTAATAAGATTAACAACTTAACAAAGTAAATGCAGTGATGAAATTAAATTGCACGGTTTGCACAAAAAGAATTCAATAGGAATATGGTAGTTGAATGATCAAACTTTCTTAATGGGATGATTGTTTTATTCAAGCTAACACCAGTTGCTACAGCAACTGCTACAGCACTGGGCAGAATCACTTTGCATCCTCAACTATTGCATGTTGGACATCTCATACCTTTATACAACCTAACGATGACCAATTGTTATGTCACATAAGATACGGCATTACAAACATATACTCTCGCTACCCTACAAGGTGAATCCCTATGTCTAGTTCATCACAAATCTTAAATCAAGTGTGGCCCTTTTGGGACTCAAGTTAAACTCAATCCAGGAAACTCGACTTAAGATCAAGTATTACTTTAATATTTTCCACTAAGACGTGCCCTTTTGTGGCTCTCTCTTAACTTGAATCATTAAATGGGAGGTCAAGCGAAATAATGATTATAATAACAGTTATTAAAGAAAAATGCTACAGTAGACGTGCAGCAACTCAAAAGAACAGTCAAGAACCCATTTAGATTATTTGTCACTCAACTACAATCAAATTTAGTTCATAACTTGTGAAAGAAAAACTAACAACAAAATCTCAGCCATGGAATACATCGTTTCAATTAAATAATAAATAAGGAGACAAGTAAAGAATGATAAAATTTGAATCCAAATAGTTCTGCAGATTTTTTCTTCAGTGGTGCAGACTTGTTCTCTTGAATTCTGTTTCTTCCTTATTTTTCTCTTGATTTTTTTTATGTTGATTCACATCCGCCCTTCTATATGATGTGTGCTCCTTTTATATTTAAAAATTAGGGTAAACGAAAGTCTAAGTCTCGCATCTTCCAGATTAAGAAACTACATATCACAAGATTCTATAAAATCTTTTCTGTCGTTGTTCCAAGATTGCTACAGCAACGCTTACTACATCAGTGGTTACAACAACTGCATTGTTCCAGATTTGTTTCTATTCGTTTGTAGCCAAATTCTTTCCCATCTTTCGCAAGCCTATTGCATTACCACTCCTTCCTTGAAATTTGAGCTTTCAAACACCTACAATTATGCATATGATTTAAGCACACAATTTATTCTAAAAACAAAATTTATGAAGAATAAACTAAGATGAATGATTATGCAAAATATAACAAAAATGCAATGAAAACACATCATTTACTCCCTAAGTAGTATTGATTTAAGTTTAAAAGTGTCATGATAACTCTCTTTTCATAGAGTTATCAAAAAACAAAAGAAGGCCTTAAATTAAGAATGGATTTTGGACCATTCAAAATTACAGACAACTTGGCATCTGATTTCTTAGACAAAAAAAAGGTTATGTGAATGTTTGAGAAACATTAAGGTTCCTCATGGTTATTCTTCTAATATGAAAAATCTAGTGTCTTTAAAGAAATGCAAGCTACAGGATCTCAAATCACATGATTGTCATGTGCTTATACAAGAACTTCTTGCTGTTGCATTTCGAACAATATTATCTAACCATGTACATATTGCAATATTTTGATTTTTCTTTTTCTTTAATTTCATATGTGCTACGATGGTTGATGTAAGTAAGTTGGATGAAATGGAAAAGGACATAGTGATGACATTATGTTTTTTAGAAAAATGTTTTTCACTTTCCTTTTTCAACATAGTGGTTCACTTAACAGTTCATCTTGTCCATGAGGTAATAAGTCGAATCCCTAAAAAATAAGGGTGGTGTAAAAGTTAATGAGCTTGGCTTCACTTTGATGGACCTCTATCAAATAGGCCATAAGTCGGATCCCTTCATTTTGGCTTCACAAGCCAAACAAGTGTTTTATGCTACTGATCCAGTTGATAAGAAATGGTCAATTGTTTGTTTCATGCCTTTTAGAAGTATTCCCAATTTTGAAAATGATGTGGATGTGCATAGTATGAAAGAGCGCATTCCTTTCACCAAAGAAATACCAAGAATAACCAGAATTGATGCATATAATGATGACAATCAAGTAGATTATGTACTTGAGGGGTGGTGAAGCCATTAAGATTAAACAGTGAAAAGATTAACATTTGAGGATATTAGTAGAATTTAATTGCCTATGGTTAGAGTTAAAAGGTGTTATAAATTGAATTGTAATTATTATTTTACTTGTAATTAATCTGCATTTTACATTCTATTTTTTACATTTGTTAGTTGATACTCTAATTTTTTCTTGGCTTTTTTAATTACGAAGCCAATGTTAAAATTTTCCATTTATTTTCAGGTATAATAAAATGGATTTCAATGATGACCTCATCGGTAATGAAGAGAAGCAAGGTTACTCCAATGAGAGTGATCAAGCGCCAAAGGAAGATAATGATTTTGAGGATTTACTTCCTTTTCCTCCTTATTTTGAGAATAATGAGGATGCAAAACCTATAAATGAAAATGATCAATTTTCAAAAGATTTATCATTACAAAAAGATTTTACTCTTAATCTAATAATAAGAATTTGAGTGAAAATGGAAAAATTCTCATGAGATACAATAGATACGATGTTCTTGTTGGTCTAAAGGCCACATGCACTGTCCATTTTTCCATAGAGTGTTGGCACGTGTTTATGTTCCAATCATCTACAAGGATTGGAGATTAGTGCTGGATAAATATAAAGAAGCATTGTGGCCATTTGTTCAAGCATAAAATCTTTTTTTTTTGTTAACTTCTCGATACAATAACCTTGTTTATCTACTTTCTTTTATATAATAAACCTTGTGAAAATGTTATTATTCAAAGGCAATTTCTCATTCATAATGAAGTAAGAAGCAAGTTTTACAATCCATTCGAAAGTCATTTAGGAATCTTAAGTACACTTTGACTAATGGGTACATTTTGCCAAATAAGAGTGATTGTAAAAAGTTAAGGAAGCCTCCTTTGTGATACATAAGACAAAATTATTGGGACCTGTTTGTCAAAGATTATATTAATGATAAGTTTGCAGTGCATAAATTAGATCTTATTCAATATTCTCACGGGAAATTTTCGTTGAATGTTATATAATACTAAGGAAATGTTGTATAATATTAAGGATTGAGTATAACTTTGCATTAATATTAGTTTGTGATTTACAATAGAATATAAGGAAGGAGAAACAAAAAACAAATATGTGTTAGTAACAAGTATAACGATTGTTTGAGCCAAAGAGGATATTTTGGACCATTGGAAGAAATTGTAAGTATTTTTTGAAATATTCTGATTGCTTGCATTTGATTATTACAGTTGGTTCTTAAATATATATGTTTGTTTGCATTCTTTTGCTTGTATTTTTTGCCTATATTTTCATTATGTATAGCTTGAGGGGGTTTATAATTTACTGCCAGACTTTAATATTTTAGAATGCTGAAACTAGTCTTAGTGAAGATCAAATAGATAGGAGTGTAACTTGGATCAGAGGTAGGAGAAAGAAGAATGTGTTGGAGAATTAACAAATAAAACACACAAAAAACACACTATTTTATTTCTTCAACAACACTCCTCACCAATTACAACTCTTATTTTTCACTCTCTACACCTTAGAGATTTTGCTACTTCACTTGATATTTAAACCAAAGGGGAGAGGAGGTATTTATACATAAACAAACTAATCACAACCATTCATTTATTCAACTAATAAACAAATCATCATCATCCATTAAACCTACCACTCACCAACTTCACCAACCACACCTAACACAAATAATTCAAACCTCACCAACCATACCTACTCATGGAACCTTCCATGAGTTGGGCTAGATTTATTCATCTTGGATCAAGTTTATGATCCAACACCTCCCCTTAAACTTGATCATGTGACACTAAGTAAACTTCTGAATCTTACAAAGTCTTCTTGCTTGAGTGGCTTAGTGAAGATATCAGCTGCTTGATCTTGTGATTTTATATACTTGATTTGCACTTCTTTTCTTGCAATACACTCTCTTATGAAATGATAGCGAGTGTCTATGTGTTTACTTTGATCATGAAAGACTGGATTCTTGGATAGGGCAATTGCTGATTTGTTATCAACACAAATCTCGGTTGGCTCTTCTTGTGCCAAACTCAACTCCTTCAGCAAATTTCTGAGCCAAATTGCATGACAAACACTTGATGTGGCAGCTACATATTCTTGGTGGATAGCGTGACAATTGGTTGCTTCTTTGACATCCATGTGAAAGCAGTATCTCCCATGAAGAACACAAATCCCGTGGTGCTCTTTCGATCATCTATATCTCCACCCCAATCGCTATCGCTATATCCAACAAGCTTGTAGTCATTAGAAAATGAGTATAGCAAGCTGAAATTAGTTGTACCTTTGATGTAGCGAAGGATTCTTTTTGCAGCTTTAAAATGGGTGGTCTTTGGATTCTCCATGTATCGGCTCACAAGTCCAACAGCATAAAGGATATCTGGTCTTGTGCATGTCAAATAACGTAGGCTTCCAACCAAACTTTTAAAGAATGTTGGATCTATATCTTCGCCTTTATCATGTTTGGATAACTTGACTCCGTATTCCACTAGCGTGCTTATAGGCTTACAACATTCATCTTGAACTTCTTGAGAATCTCTTTTGCATAGCTTTCTTGGGAGATAAATATGCCTTCTTCCTTTTGCTTGACTTCAATGCCAAGGTAATATGCCATCAGTCCGATGTCAGTCATCTCGAACTCTTTGATCATCACTCTCTTGAACTCTTCAAACAAGCTTGGATTACTTCCAGTGAAGATGAGATCATCCACATACAGGCACACAATCAAAATATCTCCATCTTTTTCTTTGACGTAGAAAGCATGTTCATATGGGCATTTGGTGAAGCCTTTCTCTTGAAAATACTTGTCAATTCTGCTATTCCATGCCCTTGGTGCTTGCTTTAACCCGTAAAGAGCTTTCTTCAATCTCAAAACTTTGTCTTCATGTCCTTTCACCACATAGCCTAATGGTTGTTCGAGGTAAACTTCTTCTTCAAGGAATCCATTCAAGAAAGCAGACTTCACATCCATTTGAAAAATCTTCCATTTGTTCTGAGCAACCAAAGAAATAATAAGTCTAATAGTTTCAAGTCGAGCTACAGGAGCAAATACCTCGTCATAGTCTATGCCAGCCTTTTGACTATAGCCTTTTGCAACTAGCCTCGCCTTGTGCCTTTCAATTTCTCCCTTCGCATTTCTTTTTGTTTTATACACCCATTTGACACCGATCGCCTTGTGACCTTTTGGAAGAGTAGTAAGCTCCCAAGTATCATTCTTTACAATGGCTTTGATTTCTTCATCTATTGCAATTCTCCACTTCTCATCTAGTGCAGCTTCTTGTTCTCAGTTACCTCATAGAGATCTTGAAGACTCCTTGTACGTTCTTCGGTTCTTTCATTTAAGAAAGATGGCGGTGAATCTCCGCATGTGGTTGGTGCTGGTGAGATAGGTGGAGTGGCAGGCTCTTGTTGTTCGTCTACTTGTTTTATCTGTGTATGATCATCTTCTTCAATGGGAAAGAAGTTGAAGTCATCCACACCAGAGCCAAAATCCCATTCTCCTTCTTCGTCAAAAATTACATCTCGACTGATCACGATCTTCCCGTTGTTTGGATTGTAAAGCTTGTATCCTTTGGAGTTGTTGTCGTAGCCGATGAAGATGAACTTTTCACTTTTGTCATCCAGCTTGGCTCTACTTTCGTCTGGTATATGTACATGGGCAATGCTTCCGAAAACTCTTAGATGGGTGATGCCGGGTTTTCTTCCACTCCAAGCTTCTTGTGGCGTCTTGCCCCACACGCTTCTTGTTGGAGATCGATTGGATAATGCACCCAAAATTCTTTAGGTAGCCTCTTACTCTTAAGCATGCTTCTTGCCACGTCGAGGATGGTTCTGTTCTTCTTTTCTGCAATACCATTTTGTTGGGGGGATCTTGGAACTGTCAAAGGGCGTCGAATTCCATTTGCTTCACAAAACTCTAAAAATTCTTTGGAAGTGAGCTCTCCACCTCGATCAGATCTCATAGCTTTAATCTGGTATCCACTTTCTTTTTCAACTGCAGCTTTAAACTTCTTGAAAGCTTCAAAGACTTCTGATTTTTGCTTTAAAAAATACACCCAAGTTTTTCTTGAAAAATCATCTATGAAGAGAAGGAAGTAGTTACTTTTACCAAGGGAATTTAGCTTGAATGGACCGCACACATCAGTATGGATAAGCTCGAGTGGCTTCTGAGCTCTTGAGTTTGACTCCTTTGGAAAGCTCTTTTTAAATTGCTTACCAAGTAAACATCCTTCACAAAGTTGATCAGGGTGATTGATGTATGGTAAGCCTTTCACCATGTTCTTCTTAGATAGTAGCTCCAGTCCTCCAAAGTTGAGATGCCCATATCGAAGATGCCAAGTCTAGGATTGATCTTTGTGACAGGCTTTGAGACATTTTACAACATCATTTTGAATATTTAAAGGAAACATTCTATTCTTTGACATTCTCACCTTTGTAATTAGATTTCCTTTGTTATCTCTTAGGAAAAGACTATAATCTTTTAAGTGAATATCATAGCCTTTTTCTAAAAGTTGACCTAAATTAAGAATGTTGCTTTTCATATTGGGCACATAGTAAACATTAAGAATGTTGCACGAAAAAGAATGTTACCTCTACCCTTCACTGGTACTTTTGAATCATCTCCAAAAGCGACACTGCCATTCACATATTCACTTAGTTGCACGAACATGTTTCTATTTCCACTCATATGATTGCTAGCACCTGTGTCAAGATACCATGTATTTTCTTGACCTCCACTTGTGTCATTGCGTGCTAGTAAAAGTGTGCCATCTTCACCATTTTTCTCTTCAGCATAGTTCACTCTCTCTTCAATTCTGGTGCTTGGAGCTCTGCATTCTGAAGCATAATGCCCAAACTTTTGACAATTATAGCACTGTACTTGGGATTTGTCATACCTCGATCTTGGATTGTCTCTGCCTCTGCCTCGTCCTCTGGTTGAGCTTTCTCCTTTAGCATAATTGGAATTGTTGTTGTTGAAATTCCAACCTCGTCCATGACCACGACCTCTACCTCGTCCTCGACTTCTACCTCGGACATAGTGCCTTCTCTCGTTGTCGGAGCTTTCTTCTCTTTTCTTTGGATTGACTTCCATCTTGAGAAGTTGTTCTTCGATTCCTTGCTTCTTTTTTTGTTTTCCTTCATAGGCTTGCAACCTTCCTTGAAGTTGCTCGATCGTCATATCCTCCAGATCTCTTGTTTCTTCAATTATCACAATAATATGGTCAAACTTCAAGTCTACTGATCGAAGTATCTTTTCAATGATCCTTACCTCTTTTAACTCCTCGCCATTTCTTTTTAATTCATTGGAAACGGTCACAACCCGAGTAAAGTAGTCAGAAATTGACTCCGACGCCTTCATGTGTAAGGACTCAAATTCTCCTCGTAATGTTTGGAGATGAACCTTCTTAACTTGCTCCGCTCCTTTGTAAGAGGTCTCTAGTTTCTCCCATGCTTCTTTTGAGGAGGTTGTACCAGCAATCTTTTCAAAAGCATCTTCATCTAATGATTGAAAGATGAGATACTTTGCTTTATTCTCTTTCTTCTTTAAGTCTTTTAAATTCTCCTTCTGCGCCGCAGTTAAAGTGGCTTCATTTTCTGGCACAATAAAGCCTTTCTCCACGACATCCCATACGTCATGTGCGCCCAAAAAAGCCTTCATTTTAATACTCTAATTGTCAAACTTACTTCCCTTTAATTGTGGAACTTGAAATGACATCATACCACCGTTTGCCATAACTCACAAATTGAGTGAGAATTTGGAGATTCTGAAAGCACAGATGGATCCGGCACGTCGAAAAACCTTGGGAAGGACTCGAGTCAACTTTCGGTCAACGGTCAACGGTCAACGTCGGTCAACGGTCAACACCGGCTTGGTAGTCTTGGTTCGGTCCGGATTGGTTCAGGTTGAGTTGGCTCGGTTCGACTTGATTCGGTTCAGCTCGGCTTGTTGGCTCTTGGTTCAACTCGGTGAGTCGGAAAAAAACTTCCGCGGCAAGTGTCGGGCTCGGATTGGGATGATTTTTACGGCGTCACGTTCCTCTCGTCGAGATCTTCGATTTGATATGCTATATGACTATATATAACATCAAGAACTAGCTCTGATACCACTTTGTTGGAGAATTAACAAATAAAACACACAAAAAACACACTATTTTATTTCTTCAACAACACTCCTCACCAATTACAACTCTTATTTTTCACTCTCTACACCTTAGAGATTTTGCTACTTCACTTGATATTTAAACCAAAGGGGAGAGGAGGTATTTATACATAAACAAACTAATCACAACCATTCATTTATTCAACTAATAAACAAATCCTCACCATCCATTAAACCTACCACTCACCAACTTCACCAACCACACCTAACACACCTAACACAAATAATTCAAACCTCACCAACCATACCTACTCATGGAACCTTCCATGAGTTGGGCTAGATTTATTCATCTTGGATCAAGTTTATGATCCAACAGAATGGGGGCTATCGTTATGATGTTTTACTTATCGATGATAGCCTTGTAAGTGTTACTTTTTATATGGTATTGCAAAAATTATGTTTCTTGCATCAATATTTGATAAAAAGTGTGAATAATACTTGGATGAAGGTTGGATGGAACACAAAAAAAAATGTCTTCAAGTTTAGATGGAAGAAATGATTTGCTGGCAAAAACTTCGAGGAAGACACCAAAAAATGGTCATATACAAGGGACTGGAAAGTTTGTAACCCCGTTTCTTTACTTTGACACTTCACGTAGTTGTGATCCGATGGAAAAGGATAGATTAAAGTTAGAGGATTGGTTGGTAAAGCACAATGCAAAAATTGAAGAGTTGCGGAAGGAAATTAGAAGGAAACCTAGGCACTCTGACATCAACAGCTCTAATACACCAATGAAGGGTGATTACATGCATGATAGAGATCTCGAGACAAATGTTGAAGCCATTGTAGTTTATGAACAAAAGATACTGCACAAACTTTTTTGTTCTACATTATGATAAAGATAAAAGATAATTACCCTAAATTTCTTATTTTTAAATCATAGAAATGGCCTTATAGGTTTCAAAACATGAATTAAAGTCAACAACAACATCTCCAAGAAAGAATGGTGGGAATCTAGAGAAGAGAAATGATAGCCCCAACAAGAAAAAGCATAAAAAAGCAAGGAATATATTTGAAGACTTTGGAAAACTCCCTGAGACTTCAAAGAAAATAAAAAGCAGCCTCAATAAAAAAAAGACCCAAAATAGCAAACAACAAGCTCGGAGATTTTGGCAAACTCCTTGAAACTCTAAAGAAGAGAAAGGGCAACCCCAACAAGAAAAGTCCCAAAACAGCAAACACCATCCTGTGAGATTTTGGCAAACTCATTGAAACTCCAAAGAAGAGAAAAGGAAGCCCCCAACAAGAAAAGTCCAGAGACAGCAAAGGCAAAAAAAAAAAAAAAAAGCAATGGACAAACCTGATATAGCACTAGTCCGAAAGACCAAACTTGAAGATTGTGGTGATGCTGACCAATGGTTCCAAGAAGAAAGACAAGGCAAGCAACTGCTCAACACCAAACAAAATGCCATAATGAATCCAAGATTCAAATTCTTTTTAGGCTTATGTAACATGAAGTTGCCTTCCAGTGGAATTACCTTCCTCACCCACTTGATAATGAAGTAATTAAAGGTGAATCTCTAACTCATATCAGGAGGGATTATTGTTATACATTGGCTACCATGGAATGGTTAGGTCTTAGCCACGTGCATATCTATATGGCGTAAGTAATTTCTTTTTTCGTTTCTTTAATTATAAAATCTATTAAAAGTTTATATAAATATTTAATTCTTGTTTTTTCTTGAATATTAGTTGCTTATATGACAAGATTATGCATATCTATATAATGTAAGTAATTTCTTTTTCGTTTCTTTAATTATAAAATCTCTTAAAAGTTTATATAAATATTTAATTCTTGTTTTTTCTTTAATATTAGTTGCTTATATGACAAGATTCCAGTGACTGGATAAGATGGGAAACCTTTTGGCTTCATGAATCCTAGTCATGTTAGCCCCAACAAAGTTGAAAATGCACTTAAAATGCGTATAACGAGGACACAAGCAATTTCTTATTGTTTGGCCAAAAGCTCACCCTTCTCCATTGATATTTATTCTTTACAATCCTGGGTAGTTTCATATCATTAATAAATAAGTTGTTAATTTTTCATTTCTTCTTACTTTTGTTATTCTTGTTGTGATCAATATGGCGGCAAAGATTGGATATTTCATGGATCCGTAAGGAAAAAAAATCTAGCGGAAGACAATAAGGAGTTGGTAATAAAGTAAGTATATCATCGTTAAATCATAAGTCCGTTATAAACATTTTAGTAGTTCTAACCGTAAGTTTTAAACTCCTAATGGGATTAACATGTTCACAGCAATGAGAAGTAAAAAAAAGTGCACCCTGAACTAAAATCAATATTGGTAATACAATTTTTTCCCTATCATTTTAATTAACTACTTGTTATAGCTTTTTAAGCACTTAGATTGAGTTTTATTATATAGGTTCCAAAACAACTTAGTTCATATGAGTGTGGGTATTAATTATGTCATGTAATATATGAGTGATATTATTGTTGATCCTAGTTTATTGCTCAACAATGTAAGTGATATATTTTATGTCCATTTTTTGTTAATATTTTACGTCCACCATATTTGTTGTTAAATCATTTAGCCATTAGTAGTTTAACAACAAACCAATTTACACTCAGGTAGAAATGTCTGAATGTTCATATAAGGAGAGGAGTTGTTTATTACATACTTCGGTTAGTTTGGGTATGTTTTGAGTTTTCATGTCCATTTACTTGGCTATATTAGCTTGATTTCAAAGTCAATTTTGATATGTCAATATAATGTATAATTGTTTTGAGTTGAGCTAATAATTATGTTGGATTAGACTGGTTTGTTTTTGGTGCTTCGCTGATGGAATTATGTCTTTATTGAAATTTTGAATGTAATGCCAGTATGAGACTACATTTAGTTTAATTAAACATTGCATCTAGTTTATTTATCAAAAATGTGAATCTAGTGGCATTTGGTTTGGTTTATTTGATGTTCTCCAACATTTCACTTGCATTTAATTTTGTTGCATATGTTCCTTGCATTTGATGGCAATATGAGACTGTGCTTGGTTTTGTGACATTTGATGGTAGTTTGGTCTGTTGTTAGTGTTGATCCAAGATTGTTCTTGTTGTGCTGATGTTAATTCCAGGTGCTTGATTCAGCTGATGTTATTGGTTTATTGAGATGGTTGGTTCAAGTAGTGTTGGAGGTTTTAGGTGGTGTTGCTGGTTGATTCAAATGATTGATTCAAGATTGTTCATTTAAGAATTGTAATTGTTATGCTGGAAAACAAATTAAGAACCGATGAAATATTCATTTAACTATGATTGTTGTAGTTATTTTATATTCATAACTGAACTATAATCTATGAAACTTGTGGATGGATTTGAGAATTATTATATATGAATTATTATTATTATTATTATTATTATTATTATTATTATTATTTATCAAGATTTTTCTATTTATAAAATAATTTAAAGAATATATTTCAATTCCTGCCAAAAAATAATATAAACAAAATTAACGCCAATTTCATTAATTCCCACCAAATAATTAAAATATATTTTATTTACTACCAAATCTTAAAGAAATTTCAATTATTCCTTTCAGATTTAATAAAAATAATTTTAAGGAATTAATATTTAATTAAATAATTAAATAATCTTGCTATTATAATTAAATATGTAATGTTTATATGACAGACAACAATCATGAATGGAAAATGTTTATGATAGATAATAGTCATGCATCAAAAAATTTCATCAAATTAATAATGACAAAATCGTGATGGAAAATAGGTCATGCCTAACATGACATATGAAAATAATCATGGCATTTTCTTGACACTGAAATTAATGACAGTCGCTTAACCGCCATGTTATAGGGGGTAATAACCGTTATAAAAGACTTTTTTTCTAGTAGTGAAATTAAACCATAGAAGTATATAATATGAAGAAAATGCATCAAAATCACATAAAGTATAAAGTAAATTGAATTTTTACAATATCTTGTAGTTGGATGAATATCTAGAAACATAAAAAAATCTAAACATTATTGTTGTAGACGTGTGAGTGCTTTTGAGTTTTTTTATTTAATTTTTTTTTTGTTTTGGTCCATTGGAGGTGAAAATCATTTGAGAAAGAAAATGAAAGAGTGGTGGTCTTATACATCCTTTTTTTAGGGTATTTTAGTCAATACACGCCCTAATAGACATAAGTAGGTGATTTTGAAGTATGGGGTCTAAATAGATAAATACTTGTTTTTTGGGATATACCTAATTAAAACCCTGTAGGTTTTTGCCTTTGAAAAGATGATTTCAAAACAATCCTTATTTTCTTTGAATTTATGAGCCCCATCTAAGTTTCAAACTTATAAAAATGGCCTACCTAGTTTTGGAACATTTCAAACTTGCCCCGGTCAAAATGCTCAATTCCTTCCGATTTGATTAGTTATTCTGATTATATAAACATGAATTACCCCCACCTGACAACTTACTCCTAAATGCAATAAAATTTATTAAAAAGGTAATAATTAAATGCATTAAACTAAAAGAAATGGCTTTGTTTTAACTTTTATATTGAAAAAAACTATGTAATTAATTGTGTGCGAAATTGTCAATTTGTTCCTATTAAAATCAATATATATTACTTACATCCTTATTGTTTTCATAAAAACTAATAACCCACTTACCCCCCTTTTAAGGAAATTATTGACTATTATTAAAAAATAAACGGTAATATTAATCTCAGTAGGAAAGAAACTGATCAACCTCTTTAATTCCACTAATAATAAAACTATCATACATTATTTTTTCAACCTCTATATCAAGAACTTGTTAGTTTTATATATTTGATTTAAGCCATTAGCATAACACAATTTACATTCAAGTTACATGATGATAGCCCCAAAAGAAAACTGATACTTTATTTAGAATTATGCTGAGGCGAATTTGAAAACATTGACTGTTAAGTGAAAGTGAATTGATATTTGCATAAACATCAAAACTGAAGGGATTAGGGAATGTATAAATTTCTTAGCTGCTCTGCAATGGATCCATCAGATAATATGCACTTACGGCTTAATCAGAACAAGATGATTAACTGCTGACTTAAAAATTGGGCACTTTCAAAATTTCTTAATACAGAGAAATTCTTCTAAAAACCACCTAAGCAATTCATCAAGTGGGAGTCCACATGCCACATGTTAGAAATAAGCACTCAGCCTTATTAAAGGAAAATGATATTTGCCCCGAGTCAAATCCCGAGTCAGACCCCGAAACTGGCCTAAACGACGTCGTTTCGTTCATTTCTTTTTCATGTTTTGATTCTCTGTAAAATGGCACCGTTTGGCTTAGAAAAAAAGGCAAAAGCAACGAGAACCCAACGCTTTGTCTTCCTCTTCGTTTTACCCCTCTGCAAAAAACCCTTTTGTCTCTCATTCACAAACCTCTTTCTTTGTTTTACCCGAGCTTCTCTTCCCGTCTTGGCGCAACAGTCTTGAAATCTCATTCCTCTTTCTTGGCGATCTCCACCCTTATGTCTTCACCAACCTCGTTAGATCATTTGTTGATGAAGAAAGCAAAGAAGAAGATGATGATGATGATGATGAATTTTTTGAGAATAGGGTGTGACAAGTGTTCATGGCGTGGAGGAATGTGTCCAAGAATTTGATGTCACAGATTGAGCAAATTGAATGTGGGTTGAGGCTGATGGTGCCGGCGTTGATTGGTAGAATCAAGAAGGTGCAAAGTGGTTTTGTGGGGAGGATAGCAGAGGATTGGGTGGCTTTCGAGCGATAGAGTGATGAGGGACTCAAAGGGGTTATTGGGGAGGAAATGAAAGAGGAGATGGATGATATTGTGAGTGTGTTTGTGGATGCTAATAGGTTGAGAAAGAGTGTGATTGCTGAAATTGTTGGTACAATGTTCATTCAAGCAGCTTTGTTTCTTGAAGCTTTGCCCAATTTCTTGTTGGCTTAAGGGACCGGGAAGTACTAAAAAAAAAAATAAAAAATTGATGCAGTGCTGATACAGAGATGAAAAGCATAGCAAACGGCGTCATTTGATGATGATAAAAAACCAAAAAAAAATTCACAAAACGGCATCGTTTGCATTAGTTTCGGGGTTTGACCCAGGGTCTAACCCGGGATAAATAGCAGAACTCGGAAGGAAAATATCCAAATCAAAGCCACCAAAAAATGTATTCAACTAACAATGTCAAACATATCATCCTTTATATATAATCTGATGCTGATTAAGCAAAATTTTAACTCATTCGAACATTACAAATTAAACATAAACCCCAGAAGCAAGAAGCAAGAATAAGGACCCAAAACCCTGCAAGAGAAAGATCGTAAATAATAGTTAGCAACTGAACAAAATTCACAATAATTGATTAGCAACAAGAACCTGAACAAAATTCACAATAATTGATTAGCAACAAGCAACGGAACTGAGCCAATACCAAGAAGACAGATGCTACTGCTCCTGTTATAAGCTCCTTTCCAAGACTGCGATTTTGCCTAGAAGATGTTGCTTCGTAGCTGCAAAAGATACATAGCACAATCAGCAACCAAAAGCAGGTATAGAAGATAAACCACGACAAACCTCAGATGCTTTGAATCTTAAAACTAAGGGATGAGGCTTATCAAGTATCTAGATTTCCATCATAAGGAAAATACACAATCACTAAGAAAGAAAGCAATATGTGTGCATAACCAGGACTTTTCAGGAGAAAAAGAATGAAACTTGAAAATGAAAAGATCAGAATTTCAGCTGGATTATTTATTATAGTTAAATCCAAGGTAAAATCAATCCACAAGTTTTGATTACATTGAAAACTTTACATCCTCAGACTTCTCAGCCCTATGGCTATGATCACCTTGAAAGTGGCGAGAAAAACAAGGGCAGATATCAAAAGCTCAGAAGCCAAATGATCTAATAACTTTAAACTGAGTAGATAACCAGATCATATTTGGCATACTTGCATAGGGAGAAAAAGTAATAAAACAAATGATCTAATGTCTCAAATAGTTAAATGAACTTAGGGCAAAGACTACATACTCTTAAAAAGAGGAATTACAATAACAACGGCTCACAAGAGAACTATAAGTTGAAGCACCACACAGTAAAACTTCACAAGGAAACAGAGAGTTTTAGAGTTGACAAAGCATGTGTAGCAGTATTAAATGCTATAAATCTTCTATAAGAGTAATTACGTAAACAACAAAAGTTATAAACATACATATATAAATTGGCACTAGAAGCTTAACTAGTCATAAGAGGACAATTTGAACAAGTAAATGGCATCTCAGAAGAAGTAATCTATCCCCATGAATACATCCTAATCACTAAGAAAATTATATGAACCAGGGAAAATGTGATAACTGATGACACTGAAGTGTGTCAACAAGTAATTCAATGATAATAGATTCAACATCGATTAAGAACAACATGAGGAAGCGACTTAGGCTAATATAGCTATATCAGAAAGGAATTATTATATACTAATGATTCTGACTGAAGTTCCTACAAAATAGGCTAATATAGCTATATCAGAAAGGAATTATTATATATTAATGATTCTGACTGAAGTTCCTACAAAATAACGTGAATGCAGGCCAACAAATGTGCAGTCCCTGATCCCCAATTCCCATACTATATATATAAAAATAAAAAATAAAAAGAAGAATTAAACCAGGTGACCACTTACACAAGATCATCAAACAACATCACCACAATCCCATTACACTCACTGCTTAAACTCAGTTCAGTTGTCCCAGGTAATGGACCGTTTTTTATTTGCAAAATTAAGAACTTACATCCCTGATCTGATGGCAAACCTTATGTTATGAGTCTTACGACTATGCCTACAAAAATTTTCCAATGTCCTACTTCATTACAGAGTGTGAATTTGATAAGCACCCAAACAGAAATCTCGATTCAAAATAACATAAATTCATAATAATTAATTCCTAATTTTTCTTCTAACACAAAGATTAGCTTCAAATTCAATCACTAAATTACCAGTCAAACTAGATCTACACAGCATCTAACTCATGATGATCCCTTTTCATTATTTCTTTTTTTTTCAAATATTCAATTGAGAATTTTGGGAATTCAGAAAGCAACCAACAAAAAACAAAATAATAATTCAAGAAAAATGGAGGGAGATCTGACAGAGAGGTTACATAAAGAAAGAAGCAGTTACGAAGAGACCAATGGCGAGCATGAAAACGGATAGGGTCGGGTACCACGCATCCGGCACTGGACTTGTAATCGGCTTTGGAGCCTTCAAATTTAAAAAAAAAAATCGAATTAAACAGAAATGACATCATCAGAACATTTTATTTTTTCGAGTAAAATTAATTAATTTTTTTTAATTTAGAAATAGTTTCAACTGTCAATTGAGAGGGCTTACCATCTGAGACGTTTGGTTAGCGAAATGGATCCCCCGCTTCGGCTTCTTTCCTTTACTCTCTGCTTTCGACTTGACTCTTGACCTGAGTTAATGCAGAGGCAGAACCGGGAGGTTTTGTAAGTCTAAGGAGTTTTATGCCATTGGACGTTTGTATTTGGTGCTCCGACAACACAGTTAAGCTCGTGCTCTCTCATCTGGTAGCCGTTGATGTTGTGTGTTAAATTTTATTTAGAGAAGTTGCCAATTTTCCACTTAAATTAATATATATCACTATTTTCATTATAGTCAATAATCTCTCTACCTGCATAATTTTATAGTATTATTTTTATTTTTAAATACACTTTTATTCATGTTTATTAGAAATTAAATCATATGAAATGGAAATTAAAATAAATTAAGTATTAAAAATAAGAAATATATGTTTTAATGTGAAAAAAATTAATAATGTGATTTTTTTCTTGTGATTTTTGTTATTTCTTGTATTTATTATAAGAAAATACTAGAAAATTTATTATTAATTTTTTTATTCACATCAAAATATATATTTTTTTATTTTAATTTCTATTCATATGATTTATTTAATTTATAATAAATATGAATAAAAATATATTTAAAAATTATACTATAAAATTATGTTGTTATGTGGGCTCTTGGCTATTATAAAAAACAATAGTAGAATAGGTGGTGTATATTAATTTCAGTAGGAGAAATTCACAATTATTTATTTATTTACATACATTTAAGTGTTTGTATATGTAGCATTCTTTTTTTTTTTCATTTGATAAGCCTTTTTTATTTTTTTTGCTTTTTCTTTTAAAAAAAAAAACCAATGACCTAGTTAATTATATGCATTGCATTCAAAAAAGAAAAAAGAAAAATAAATGATACAATAAGAAATAATTAAAATAACCATAAATATCATTTTATGCTAGTTGCTTATTATTGTATTTGTGTTGTGTCACCTTAGAGCTGTGTTAAATTTGAGCTACCACAAATCTAATCTGTTTTCTTATGGTGTCAAGATTTCGTGCAATAACCTGACTATTTTTTTTTTTTTTCTTATCGCAATATGACGGTGTCATCCATTTAACAAAATTTTATAATTTTTTTATTAAAAAAATCAAAATTTTATCATTATTTATTTCTTTTTTTTTTCTAAAAATTTATAATATTACCGGCTTAAACTCTAATCAATTAAAAAAAAATAGAAACAGATAATTTTCTAATCATAAGATACCAGGTTCAGTTTCTCTACCGAAGAAAATGGCCATAATTACCTGAAAATTCACTGCTCTAAAATGTAATGTACAGACTAATATTATGACACACTACACTCTGTACATCTCAGTAACAAAAGAATTTCCTTCTCTCTCTCTCTCAATACATGGCGGATTGGCCGTGACTCAAATCATCACTGTTATTGTTTCCACAACTCAGCCAATTGAACTGTCATTTGAGACCAGCCCTTGTCATCAATTTCACATTTATTAACGTTAATCCAGTTTCCACCTTGGACTCATGCATGAACAAGTCTGCAGTTCCATCCAACTTGCTCGCTGTCCAGTTCCGTGCCGCAGGACCTAATTACTGCTGCCGGTTAATTTGATAATAAATGTTCCGAGGAAGGAAAATCAATCTACACAAAAGGGTATTTTAAGCATTCAATATGAGCCTGGCCATAAGCTGAACACAGCACCATGCTCACTATCACTTCCCCCCACCAGTCTTCTCATTCGTTGCCAGAACCGTCTGCCCCTACCTGTTCTCAAAGGACCTGAGCTTGATCTCCTAAACGACTCAGATTCCTCCTTTCCAGATCTTGCTGATGAGCTGAATAAATACGATACTGACAGTCTCCTCCCTGTATCAAGTCCCAGATCATAGTTCGGAACTGAATAATGTCTTTGCAAAGGATCCGGCAATTGTCCCGAGCCATTACTGACCTTCGAGTCGAAATCAATGGACATATCATCTTGGCTAGAACTTGCCGAACCCACTTCTTTTGCTTCATCACACTCATTACACACTAATTTTAAGGCCTGCACAACTTCACCCATGAAAGGACGGTGTTGTACCTCGGGTTGTACACACATTGAAGCAATAGCTGCTACTTTAGCTACACTATCAAAAGGGACATCACTCCCTAGAGATGGATCTATAATTCTTTCCAACCCTTCTCTGCTTGTGAGGAGTGGACGAGCCCAAGCAACCAGATTCTCTTGACCGGGAGGCTGAGTCATATCCACAGGTTTTCTACCAGACAGGAGCTCAAGAATGACTACACCATAGCTGTAAACGTCACTTTTTACAAGAAGATGCCCAGTCATTGCATACTCAGGAGCGACATACCTGGATTAAATTATTTGTTAAGAATTCACATTTTAAAATAATCAAAGCATTAACAGAACCCCCAGGAAAAAACACAAAAAATAGCAGTTGGAACCAACTTCAGCATCGGCTTTTATTTTAACTATATTATGGTTTCAATTTTTTTTCACTGTTTAGTGTGGTTGGAGATTTTATTATTGCTTTCGGGTTTTAGTTTGTAAGTTGGGGACAAAGCTCAAGAAGGAAGCTGATTTACGAAACAAGAAAAAAATTAAATAGCTCTGAATTCATCCTCTCCTAAAGCCACTCTTCTACAAAATTGAACCATGGAAGTTCAATAACTTTGCACAAAAGTGCACACAAGCTATTCTAAAAGGCATGTTACACTAATTCATCTGATGATCAGCCACATTAAAATTACTCTCTCAATTAAGCAGAATATTTTATTTTTTTTCCTCTCCTTATAAAACCAAAAATTTTAATACATGACTTGGCTATTTCAACAATCCACTGTGTTCAATAATCTAGGAAATAACCTTGAATTGATTAAACCTCTTCTCCGCAATGGTATTACCTACAAGCATGCAACTTAACGACTAAACTCAGTAACAAAAAGATAAAGATTGACTACGTTGTTTTTTCTTTCTTAAATAATAATTTTAGGCTGTACGTTAAATTACTTATTTATCAAGTCTAGGAGAGCATATGAATACTTTTAGGGGTAAAACTATGTTTTCAATCAAGTGTAAGCACCCAGGGGGAGAAAAATATCTGTATTGGTCAAGACAGTCAACAGGAAAAGTTTACGGGATTGGCTAATGGCTGCAGGCCGCAATGGCTATTTTCAAAACCACGGGACACGATTTGAAGTAACTCAAAACCGTCGTTGACACATACTATGGTGGCAGTTGAAGACAGCCACTTTTATTCATCAGGTGATGCTATAAGATGGCTGCCAAAATAGCAAAAGTCTGTGTGGGGTCGTAAATTTCACCAATGTTAATTCACCATTTTGATAAAGTGGTGATGTGACAATGAGCAAGAACTTCCTCATTTTTTTCCTGTTTCTTTCAAAAGCCATTTACTGCAAAAAAAAAGTTCTAGGTATTTTAAGATGAGTCCCCCGAATCCTTGACATAGCAATTTCCACAATGCTGATTTAGCTTATGGGCAGTCACTAAAGGTGCCAGCAAGAGCTTGAGTCTACTCTAAAGAATTAGAATTCCTTCTGACAAGCAATGAATGCATGACAAACCTTTCAAGATTGATTTATTTTCATACCGTCACCCATGCAATTTTCCATATTGCAATGGCCAGGGTGATAAGATGAGTTGAATATTAAGAAGGAGAAGGTCTCATACCCAAATGTACCCATGACACGTGTCGATATGTGTCTGCTTTCCTCATCCATGGCAGATCGAGCCAAACCAAAGTCCGATACTTTTGGAGTGAAATCATGTTCCAACAAGATGTTGCTGGACTTGAAGTCCCTGTGTATGACACGAGGGCTTGAATCCTCATGAAGATAAGCTAAAGCACGAGCGGCACCAAGAGCTATCTTTAGCCGGGCATCCCAGCCAAGAGGAGCGGATTCCTTGTCTACTCCTGATAACAAAGAAAACTAACATCAACAAGAGCATTTAACAGGGAATCAACCATTCATTTATCCTGAAACAACTACCATGTAAATGAGATTCAACGCTGCCATTTGGAATGAGTTCATAAACCAAGCAGCGGGCCTGCTCTTCAATACATATGCCAATCAACTTCACCAAATTTCTATGATGCAGGCGGCTTAGCATTTCAACTTCAGCCAAGAACTCCCGGCCTCCTTGCTGATCGACTCTCTTTAAAACTTTCACAGCCACTTTAGTTCCATCATCAAGAACACCACTATAAACAAGCCCAAAACCACCTTCCCCAAGTATTCTTGAAGCATCAAAATTACCAGTGGCTTTCTCTATTTCACTAGCACTAAAGGTCTTAGCAGACCCTGTATAAGTTGCAATGCTAGATCCAAATGACAAGGAAGCTGAATCAAGACCACTGCCAACCATTGACCCAGCAGCACCTGAAAATTTAAGTGCTTTTATATCAACAGAAGGAAGTCAAAAATAGAAGCACTGCTCGTGGATGGACAAGATCAGAACAATTATACAGTTAAGACTATGATAATAGAACAAGATCAGAACAATTATACATTAATGCATATTGAATATATTGATCTTGTTAGCACAAAAGACTGATAACTAGTTTATTATCTTCCATATATGCCAACCATGCTTTATTAGATGAGAACATCTAGCCAGATTCATTATATGGAGCAGTTTATGGTGAAAGATTAATGTTAAATATTTAGAATCATCTTGAGAAATCAACTTATGGAAGACCCAGTCAATACCAACTGAAAAAATTGCACCTGGCTGTAAAAATAATAGCTACCTGATGGTTTTACATGGGATGTTTGCAAAGATTGTGGCACTTCTTCTGCTTGACAAGCATGACTTTTATATTTGAACAACAAAACCCAAGCAGCTGCTGAACATAAGACAACAGCTACAAAGGCTGACAGAACAACAATAGCAATCATGCCACCACTAAGCCCATATTTCTGCCGCCTCTTTGGCACATCGACCCCTTCAGGCTTTGTTGCCCTTCCATTATTTCCAGAATATGGCCCATCATCAATTATACCAATACTTGAAGATGCTGAAGGCGGAGAAGGAGGTAAACCTATAGATGCGGTATTTCTATGTAAATACACTGGTTTGATTCATAAAAATAATTTTGAAAGGAGATAACCAAGAAAGTGAATATTATTATACCAGGATAGCGCACATATAATACTTCATAATCACCGAAGTATGAAGATTTTATAACAACTTGTTTATGCCAAAATCTTTGATAAGTTAAAAATGCTGTGGTATTATCAAACTTTTCTCCAAGGGGTACCAAGTCTGCAAGGACAACTGTCTTATCGGGTTGTTCTGCAGCATTGGCTCCAATAATTCTTACTTGACTCTGTTTCATAAAAACCCCAGCAGCAATTTCCCCTGCTAGCTCTGAGACCAAAGGAAAGAAAGTATACAGTGCAACACTAAGGCGTAGTCCAACTTGCATGGGCCAGACACAGCCACAGGGTGAGCCAGGTGGAGTATTTGTATATGGCTCTGTGCAAATAGTTGTCGAACAATCTACAAAAATAATCAACCATTGTATTATACCTTACTAAGTCAAAGAATATTATAGGACAATGAAAAAGAACACTCTAGGAACCCAACAGATTAAGAGAACCTAGTGTCGCATACCTGCATTAGGAGGGGGAGGTGGAAATGCTCGTATGGGTTCACTCGGAGAACTTTTAGGCGGTAAAAGAGGCACTTCGAAATGCAAACATATCCCAAGGTAAGCCGTTAAGTAGGCAACAAATGAAATAAGAAAATTTTGATGTAAAATGTAACTGTACAATAAAATTAAAAAGGAGAGTGATGCGAGCTTTCTCACATTCAGTCTGGCCAGATGCACTCGTTGGAGATGGTGAAGGAGAAGTTGGCACACGACTCACTGGTGTTGGAAGGGGAGAATGGGATGGGGAAACTGAAAGCCACAGAGAGTGATAACGTTAAGAGTTAAAATGCCATTCATTTCACTGCTAAAGCTCCGGTCTGAATGAGTATTAGTGGCATTAACCATTCTGGTACCTGAATTAAGGGGTGGAGGGGCATAGTGTCTTTTCCTGCTGGTAGGAATAAATGATGGAGGAACGACTGGACCTATATAAAAAATAAAAAGGAAAATAGGATATTCATTAAAGAACATAATAACTCATAATCATATATCAGCTTGGAACATGCCTCAGGTATAAACTTTAGACCTTGATGTATGGAGGTGGTAGGAGAAATAAAATATGATGGAGCAGGAGAGCTGGCAATTTTGTTCCTTACATCACGATGCTTAGGAAATGAGGCCAAAGGTGAGGACACAGGAGTATCATTCCCATTATTTTGAGGAGGTTTAGGAGAAGAAAACGGTGGAAGAGGAGAATGATTAGAGTGCCTCATGTACTTGTGTGTAGAAGGTGCTGTAGCAGAAAAAGAACCTTTTAAGTATATCAAGAGAATCTCTGCTGTCTTCATTATAATACTTTATGTCGGTTATTTGGCTGAATTCGTCAGAGTTATGAAGTATACCTTTTGATGGGGAATGGTTCACAGGTGGTGGTATTGGTATGTCATATGAAGGTTCGGCTACAGGTTTTCCAACCCTTTTCCCATCAACACTTAAGGGCGGGGTTGATGGAGGTACATCAGGATCTGCAATTTCATACATAGACCAACCAAAAGAAAATTCATCAGTGTATAGAGCTTCTATGAATATGGAAATGACACCACTGATATTTAACTACTGATTACAAAGTATTTACAAGAACATATTGGATACACACAAGATACTCGTAAATGCATATTTTCCAAAAGATGAGGAAAGAATAAAAAAAGGGGGGAGAGAGAGAGCGGGAGAGAGAGAGCGAGAGAACAAAGCAGTACAAATCATGTTCTTTTTCATTCGACAGTTGTACCACCAAACAAGCAGTTGTAATTAATAACAGTGTATAGCGCCACCTATGTTGCTCAACTACCATGTTAATCATAACATTTACAGTGATCTGTGACATGTTATCGAATCTTCAGAGTGAAGATACAGAAAGGACACTTTTCAAACCAAGCTGTGATTCCTCAAGGCAAAGCAGTTTAGAAAGACAGATGGGAAGGAAAATGGTTGTGTAGAGTTAAGCACTTCATTAAACCATCAAAACCTCCTTCATTTGAAACTTAAGTGTCTATCCTCAACCAAGACATGAAGATGTCGAATCCTCTCAGAGATTCTCCTCTCACAACTGGGTGGACGGCTGGTGGGGTTTGTGGCAGTTTCCTAGTTGGTGATGAAGATGGTACTTCATTGAAAGAAGAAGATAAAACCAGTTCCACTTTAAACGGTCTCCTTGGTAGAAGCTTCAAAGAAAAGTATAAATATATTAAGGCATACCGGGTGATGCAGTAGGTGTTCCTCCCGGAATGATTGGGGGGGCCACTGGGGACTTCTGTCTTGAGTTCCCCGGTGGAAATGGACCTATGTCATGTTTCAGAAACAGATGAAAATGGAAGCCAGGTCAAAAGGATATCTACTAGAAATTTCATGATAATGTAACCATATAATATCATTAAACCTGGAGCAATTGGCTCGGCGATGGGAGCTTCTCTATTTGATGCATTTCTTTTCTGAGCAACTGGTGGCAAAGGTCCTGGCATGCTTGGGTGAATGGCAGGTGAATGTCGGTGAAAATTCCCCCGAGGAGTTGCAGCTGAAGTAGACAATAAATAAGAAAAATCTGATCTTAGAAAAAGTAAAGTTCAAACTTGCTAAAGGGCACAACAAAACACTAACCAGTCCTATACCTGGAGCATCGGGAAGTGAGATCGGACTCTGGCTGACAGGTGCCTTCCCTGGAGGAGCACTTGGTAGCACGGGAACAAACAAAGGTGGAGGAGCTGTATTAGATGGATGTGATGCAGGCGTAAGAGCTGTATTAGACGGATGTGATGCATGCGGAGGAGCTGTTTTAGATGGATGTGATGCAGGCGGAAGAGCTGTATTCGACGGATGTGATGCGGACGGAAGAGCTGTATTCGACGGATGTGATGCGGGCGGAAGAGCTGTATTCGACGGATGTGATGCGGGCGGAGGAGCTGTATTCGACGGATGCGATGCGGGCGGAGGAGCTGTATTAGACGGATGTGATGCGGGTGGAGGAGCTGCTTTAGACGGATGTGATGCGGGAGGAGGAGCTGTTTTAGACGGATGTGATGCGGGCGGAGGAGCTGTATTAGACGGATGTGATGCGGGCGGAGGAGCTGTTTTAGAGGGATGTGATGCAGGCAGAGGAGATGTTTTATATGGATGTGATGCGAGCGGAGGAGCTGTATTAGACAGATGTGATGCCGGTGGAGGAGCTGTTTTAGATGGATGTGATGCAGGTGGAAGAGCTGTATTAGACGGATGTGATGCGGGCGAAGGAGCTGTTTTAGACGGAAGAGCTGTATTCGACGGATGTGATGCAGGTGGGGGAGCTGTTCTAGATGGATGTGATGCAGGCGGACGAGCTGTATTAGATGGATGTGATGCAGGCGGACGAGCTGCATTAGATGGAGGTGATGCAGACGGAAAAGCTTTGCTGGACAGAGGTGATGGCAGTGGAGTAGTTGGGATCAAAGATGGCGCAGGGAGCACATTGACCAGTGGAGGAGCTGTAATAGGTGGAGGTGACACCACTGGGGTGGTCGGGATCAAAGATGGTGGAGGGGCCATATTGACGGGTGGAGGAGCTGTAATAGATGGAGGTGACGCCACTGGGTTAGTTGGGATCAAAGATGGTGGCGGGGCCATATCAAATGGTGCTGATACAGCTGGTGTACTCGGTGAAAAGGATGGTATATTTACGGGTGGAGGAGCAGAATGTGTTGGCAATTCTATGGGCGATGGTGCGTGTCCTCCTAGAAGATGGGGCTTTAGGGTGAATGTTACTGGTAGTCTTGGATGTAGAAAGTGTCCTCCTATAATTGCTGGAGATGGTGGGATTCCATACCCTGAACAAAGTAAATGTTTTAGCATAAAAACCATAAAAGCTGTTAATAATTGAGACTTATTAATTTTTACTATCTAAACAATCCACTAAAATATTTACTTAGGGGTTCTCCGCATGCATCATAAAACCAAGACACATGAGCTTAATCATTTGATGAAAGCATTCATTATATGTTTCACCAGAAAGAAATAATTTTTGGTTAATGATTGTACTCACTATTCGCATAAGAGAATTTGGAACCATCAGAAATCTTTGTCCGGTTCTTAGTTATTACAAAGGAAAAAAACTTAGAAACTAGCCTGCGCACATGATTTGACGAAGATCAGATACAAAACCACTTATCAAAGGTGCCTAAACCCAAAACCTTCTTAATCAGCTAATGAGAATGCATGAGGCACCCATAAACATACTATAAGCAGTATGTACATAATAAAAAGCTTTTTTTTTTTTTCCAGAAAAAGCCTTAGCAGAAATCATTCCCAAATGCAGCCTAAGCCGAGCTATGGCTATGGGCAGGATAGATCATGCGAAATAAAATTACTATTTGAACACTAAGTGATACAAATCAAATAGATCAGTAAAACATTGGCTGTAGGTATATTCAGAAAAATTTGTATACCAATTTACAACCACAAACCTCCGGTCTTAAAACTGAATCCAGGCAAATTCTGCAATCTGATTTTATCAGACAATGACATTCGCAGAGAATGGAAATGCCAGAGTTCAAATCACTCACATTAATTCTTAATTGTCCACCATTACTCATTGGATCAGTGAAACTAAGAATTTGATCACAATTCTGACACTGAACAAACATGTTCAGCTTCTCCACATTTCTGCTCTTATAAATAACACAGGCGAATTCACATCAACCCAGATCATGCAATCACAGATATAACACAAAAATGATGAATCTTTCCCAAAAAAAATCAAATCGTTTTACTAACTGGGTATAATCAAATAATCATTTAACAAATGAAGTACGAAAAAAGATAAACTTACCTGCAGATCCTTGAACAGTGAAAGCAAAACCAATGACACATAGCTTAACCAGCTGAAGAATCACTGGCATAACCAACCCCATCACTATCCCATAAAACCAAATCTCAAAACCAACCCCTCAATGGCGATAAACAAGTAATAACAATTTTAAAAAGAATAAAGAAAATGGAATACTAAATTAAGACACTGGTTGATAGCTTGAAGGGAAGAAACAATAACAGAGATGTCACATTAACAAATACCCACAGAAAGTAAAAGAAAAGCAATGACAAGGCAGTTTAAGGCCAAACCCAGAAGGAAAAATTAAAAATAAAACAAAATAATATTTAAGTTTGGTGAGAAGAACCAGAGCTATTTTTAATGATTATTGTTTAATGCTCTCCCCAGAACTTAAACTCTCAACTTTGCACCCCGAAAAAAGAGAGAGAGAGAGAGAGAGTATTATTATTTTCATGGATGCTGTAAAAACTCAAAACTGAAAATACGAGTGTTATTGATATTGAAAACACAACCAGAACTGACACGAAGACAATAACATAGCTTAAGACTTAAGTGTTACTGTAAAACACAAGACAAGTGCATTAACCACGTAAGTAACAGACTCTCAGGGTCAGAGACAGATTCTTTTGGTTAATTTAGATTTATTGGGAAATTATTGGACCCAACTAATAGTACGTGGGGGGTTAAAAAAATTTATTGAGTTTTTAATTATAATTATTTTAATTTTACTATTTAGTTGGGTTTGCTTGTGCATGACGGTTTTTTTTTTAATATTTCTTGCAGATTTTCAGTTGATTCTGTATTTCTGTTGGCCAATTTGAGATTAGTGATCGTCTGTGAGAGAGAGAGAGAGAGTGTGTCTGTGAGATGTGGGCATGTGTCCAGATTAAATAATTTGACAATTGACACATCACTATTGGTCCTTTATTTTAATGATAATTAGCTTTTTGAAAAAAAAAAAAAAGCGATGGATTTTTTAGCTTATATATTTTTAGTATATTCTAAAATCTGGTCCAACATCGGTATCAGACATTGATGGACGGTGATTAGAGATTTGGGTCTTTTTGGAGTTTTAGGTCATTTCATCATCAAATAGCTTTATATTTTACAATTGAAGGGTTTTTGTAAGAAAGGAAAATTATTCGGGGTAATTTTATTTATGGGTCCATTTGTCTATCTTACGATTGAAAAAATATGTATTAAAAAAGAAAACTAATTGATGAGGATTTAGCTCGTATATTTTCTTTAATAACAAAAATTAAGATTAATATTCCATTCCATTTGGAATTGGTTTATTATTAAAAAAATTGCTTTTCTAGAATTTGTTGGAATCTAAAAATGAGTGTGTTTGTATGAGATTTTAATAGACTGTCAAATAATGTATGAGATTTTGATAGATTGTCAAATAATCATTAAGTTAAGAATTTACCCTATAATTTTGTTGATAATCAATCATTTAGTTAAGAATCTACCCTATAATTTTGTTGATAATTATTTATATGATGGTTGTATGTGTATCGATTCCAAAATAATAGCCCTAACAACCGTAATCCTACATATGAATGATGCATTAATATGTTAATTAATGTACTAAAGTTTTGAATTTGAAACAAATTTCTGATCCATTGATTTTATACAATCAAATAATAAAAACTTAATGTCAAAAAGTAGAATTTAATGTTTCTATTTCGAGCTACTGGATTTGCATAAGATCAATGTATTAGAACTTGTGTCAAAATTTAAAGTTAAAATATACTCACCCCTGCATTAATATATTTAAAAAAAAAATAACTTCGAAGAGAAACGGACTCCCCTTCAGGGTTCAAATTCATGCACCCAAGCATTGCGAGGGCATATGTGCCACTGGACAATTACTGCTTGAGAAACAATTTTTTTTTTTTTTTACTGCTGGGGAAACAATGTTAAACACAAACATATTTAAAATTTTTGCTTCTTTTCTGAAATGTTCAAAACTTTTCTTTCTTTTTTTTCCTTGAAAAATAAATATTTGATCTTTTCAGAAATAATTAAAATAATTCTATGATTTCGTACCTTGCATTATCATATGAAATTTGGGTGGAGATAATTCTACTCCATTATTTGTGTAAACCTATCCCATTTCAAAAAAATATTTACAATAAATGCACATTATTTTTAATATATACAAATCAACAAAAATATTTGTATAATTAATCAAGTAAATCATTCTTTTTTTTCTACTTATTTTTTTTACTATTAAGGTTACTTTAATATAAGTTTTATTTTATTATTTTATCTTTATGACATTAAATGACTAATTACCCGAAGAAACATGTGTTCTTATATCTAACACTTTGGGTATTTTATTTTGTGAGGTAGATTAACTTTTTAAATGAAATTTAATAATTTTTAATATTTTGCATGTAAATGACATAAATTTGACATCTTAATAATTTACATGAGTATTAACTCATAAAAACATTACGTTAGTTTAATTAAAGGTTAATAATCATACTAATAAGTAGAAATGACTGTTTAGAAACAATGAATTTTGTATAAAATAAAATAAAAAGGTTGAAGTTAAAGAAAATTTTTGGTACGTTTACCTTTTGAAGATAAAATAGTGAATTTAAAATATAACAAAAAAATCTAAGTCACAAAAAATAAAATAAGAATTTAAGAAAGATTAATTGATTAATTCTTTAGAATTCTTCTTTATTTGAAATTTTTTTTTTAAATGTGAATTTTTTACAATTGGGGTGAATTTATAGAATTTATGAGATGGAAATATTACCACCCGAAATTTTTAGGGTGAATGCTCATTTACTACCATATTTTAATTTATATGCCTATTTAGTCCTCATATTTTTAAAAATACCTAAAAACACTCCTACACTTAAAAACATTACATTCTTACCTTACTTTTTCTTTCATTTTATAATTATACCCTTTCACCAATATTCTTGACAATAATTAATTTATCTATAAAAAAATAATTAACAAATTAACTGATAAATATCAATGTGAAAAAACTAATATTTTTTGTTCATGTGCAACAATCTTATTAATAATTCTTTTATAAAAAATCAATTTACCAAATTAATCCTAAAAGTAAAATGAAAGAAAAAAAAATAAGGATAGAAATACATTTAACAACAGGGGCATCTTCATGTATTTTTTCAAATACACGTACTAAACGAGTAGTTAACTCAAAATGTAAGGATTAAATAAGTATCTACTCAATACTTTTTGTCAAACAACAATAGGTATTGAAAATCTTATTAACAAATAAAACATAATAGTTATATTATAATCTACAAGCTTATGTATTTATATAAGAGGAATTTTGAGTCTAAATACAAAAAGGAATTGGTCTGAGTGGCATTGGCATAATTATTGAAGCATACTCTTGTCAATGGAAAAAAAAAAAAAATCGAAAGCGAAATGCATCAAGGGATTAGGATAGTTTGATATCAACAATCTGTTGGATTGTACGAAATATAATTAAAGTGGTTAGGTAATTGAATTTTGAGGGAGCCACCTAGAAGAAAATCGTGGGCTCTTGTTTATTTTCTTGTTCTTTTATTGTGGGGAAAGCTCCAAATCACCTAACCAAAAAGGAAAAAAAAAAAAAGGAAATGTACCAAAAAAATAAATTACTAATAATAAATTTGCCAAAGAAAGCATAAGATAAGGTAGTTGTCTAAATACAATTTTATAAGGCTGCCCAAATGAACAGTCACACGGCCAGCTAATGATGATGAATTGAAAAATAATGCTATGCGGCATGTGATTACAGGGAAAGACTTAGACAGCTTGATTATGAAAAATCATCAACGTTAACTTTGTTTAATGTGTGAGTGATGATGAGAAGATTGAATGTTTTTAGTCAGTGGTAAGATGCTTTGTCACATTCTCACAATTTGTATATATTTTTAATAATTACAGAAGCCAGAAGTTGCCTAAGACGAAGTTGTCCGGCTTGGCGTATTCGTCCTCACAACCCAAGTGCATGAATAAATGTCTGAATAATGTTGTTTTTTTAACTAAACTTTCCATTAACCATTATTTAATTGATGTGACAAGCTACTACATGTCCAAAACCAAAAGCCCAGAAAAGATCTCATGTGGCCCAGCCAAAAACCGAAAGAATTATTAATTATGTAGCAAAATTCGTTTGTCTCACTAACTATAGACAGCTCCACAGATACAACAAAATTTTTTAATTTGATTCATGGCTTTTTTTTTCCCCCGGATTCATAGTTAATCACAGAGAAAGGGCCACAATTGCTGTAACACTTGTGACGCCTAAACGTTTGCTTCCTATTCACAATCAAGCTTATTCATTTACTTCTCTTTGGGTGGATGCATATGTGGGCATGCAGCTCAAGAATCTTTCTCAGATTTTTGGGGTGGGGTCCATGCTTTCAATTTCCAGATCCAAAGACCCATGTGATATCTGATGCATGCAATCAAACTCCCTCAGTGAACACTATCTGGTTCACAAGCTTTGAACTTTGATTGATGAGGCCTTGTTACTTTGCCTTTCTGTTAAGGCTGAAAGGAAGAAAGAGAGGCCTTTGGATTGTATGATTATTCATTCCCCACGTGAGCAAGGAGGCCTACAAAATAGCATTTACCTAACTTGACTCTCAAGGAAACGTCAATGATCTTGAGGCTTCCTAACTACACTTTGATGGGACCCCAACTAAGTTGAGACTCCTATGATCAAAGTCCAGTGACTCGACTTCAGCGATCGGTGGTGGTAACACCCACTTTAATGCTGTGGGACGAACTAAATTAAGTCATAAAACCTACCCTCCTTAACCAGTCGCATGAAAACTTGTGATTAGTCAAGTTCACCACCGTGGTGTGTCCATCAAAATCACAGATGACCAACTGGCTGGGCCAGCACTATCAAAAGAAAGTTCATGCGTGCTCATTCACATGTCATGCCGTATTGTGTCTACTATGTATTTCTTATTGTGCCGTGTCTAAAAAAAAAGTACGATAATTTTTTTTTTTTTTTAAGAGGTCATGTCTTACTTTTTTTAAATCTATTGGTAGAGATGACAAAATCTTCTACGGATTTGGGGCCCTATGGAGTCCTATCCCAAATGAGAAAAATTTTGAATAATTTTTTGGGAATGGGATGGAGAGTAGGAGAAAAATAATCCCCAAATTCTTAATGGGATGGGTTTGGTTTTGCACTCCCCGCCCCACCCCCACCCCAATCCCCATTATATATAAATATGTTTTTAATTTTTATTTTATCAACTATAATGTCAATTAATAATTTTTTTAATTTTTATGTAATATAAATAGGATATGAATAAAATAAAATCGTATAATATTTTTCAACTCTTAAACATTGTTATGTTTTCTTTTCTCTTTTAAGGTGCTGCTCTCTTTAAATATTTTTCACTTTTAATATCATTTTAAAATATTGTTTCAAACTTTTAGAGATTTTTTAAAAATAATTTAAATACTTTATAATATGGTGGTGATTTTATTTTAAGCCTCTAATTTTTAATTTACTGAAATCATATATCAATACCTACTATAAAATAGGTAAATGGGGAATGAAGTGGAGATGAGGAAATCATTCCTCACGTGGGGATTCCTCATCCATAGCCTACTAAATTTATTGGAGAATGGAGGTAAAATTTTTTAATGGGGTGGAGAATGAGATAGGTCTCCCCACCCCCACCCCATCGCATTGCCATCCCTACTACCTATTGGGTCCATGTACTTTCATGAAATATTAGGTCATAAAAAATTCTTAATAGTAAAAGAATATAATATTAGTTATTAAGTTAGACTCTACGGTATTATCATAGTCCATAATGACATTAATACATATTTATAAAATTATGATATCAATTATTAATTTAATAAATTATAAATATAAATTAATTAATTTTTTAAGCTAAGAATTAAATGAAATAAAAAAAACTTGCATTAAATAAAATATATTAAAAGATTCAATTTCAAATTATTTGTAAAATTATAAAATTTTAATTTCACTTTTATTAAAAAATGAAATATGCTTCATACAAGCATTTTCACGTGCCGTGCTTTATCACATCTCTAACCGTGCCATACTTTTAAGTATGGGTGGGCATCAGATCCGATTCAAATTTGAAGGCAAATCCGATTGGGTGAAATTTGTGCGATCCGATCGGATTTGGTTCGAATCGGATCGGATCGGATTCGGATCAATCTGAATCATCCGATCGAATTTGCACTGTAAACTAAAAAGAAAACCGAAAATTAAAAAAATAAGCTAAATGACTAAATGGTTTTGGATGATAATATTTATTTTGGTTTAGTTTATTGTTGGATGATATAATGATAATATTTATTTTGTGATTTTGTGTTGTTTATTTATTTGGAGATTTTGAGTAATGTTTGATTGTTTATTTTGTGTTGTTTATTTGGAGACTTGGAGTAATGTTTATTTTGTGTTGTTTACTTGGAGACTTGGAGTCGGAGCAAAGTTTATTTTGTGTTATTCATTTGGACTTTGGAGAGTTGGAGCAATGTTTATTTTGTGTTGCTTATTTGGAGGCTTGGACTTGGAGTAATGTTTATGCACCTAGCTCGTAAGAGGATTACTAATTAAATTAAATGGGAGTGTTTGCACAAAATGAATGCGTATGAGAATATAAATGGGCCATTGATTATAGATTATTAGATTTGATTATTTAAATATTTTCATTTTAATGGTTTATATTTTTTATTTGTGTGAATGGAAACTTTGTATCGGCTTGTTTTCTTGGTATATGTCAATGCCATATTGTCAAGGAAATAATACATTGTCATTTGTCAACTTGTTTTGGTTTTTTTTTTTTAATGGTTAGTAAGTTTTCATTAATTATATATTTTATAAATTTTTTGTAAGAATTGTTAAAAATGTCCAAATCCGATTTCAATCCGAATCCAAAATATAATCTGAATCCGAAATATAATCCAAAATCTAAACTTATCCAATCCGATCCGAATCCGAGTAATTCGAAATTTTCATCCGATCCGAATCCGATTAGAATAATTTAAATCGGATTCGGATCGGATTTAAAGTCGGATTGAATTCAGATGAATTTTTTTTCAATTCGAATTATCCGAAATCCGATCGGATTCATCCGAATCTGAAATTGCCCACCCCTACTCTTAAAGCCTATGTACTTAAAATTCTAAGTATAGCCCAGCCCATGTGAATGTCATGTTGTGCTCTACAAACAGATGCCGTTCCCATGCCGTGCCCCACACAACCTAGCCCGTGTGAATATCATGTTGTGCTCTACAGACACATGCCGTTCCCATACCGTGGCACGCACAGTCCAGCCCATTGGCCATCTCTAATCTAAAACAAATATATCTATTTTGAGAGCCCAAACAACCATCATTGTATGTGACTTGAAGAATAATTGCGTCTAACAAAGCGATTTTGATTTTAATATAAATCAAGACATCTCCGTACACAAAAAATGTTGCGGTAGATAAAGGTTACCACTATTAATTTCCTACTTTTCTTCCTTTCTAGAAAAAATAAGAGTGAGGTGACTGAAATGCAATTTGATTATTGAAGCTCAACCACAATACAACCTATTTGATGAAAAAATAGGAGGTTCACATTATGCTCAATTGCTGCATAGCCGACGCCTTAAATCAAAATTCAAAACACTTGATTACAGTAAATTGGGCTTTTAACAATACAAAAAAGGAAGAAAGAAGAAGAATTAGCTTTCTGCTCGTATCAATTTGCCTTCTTCTCACATATGTGAAGGTTGACGCGGTGACTAGGATTTACAGGGAACAGGTTTGTGCAGAGCACAATGGAGACTAGAGAAACTAGCACCTGTAATCTAAAAGAAGATTTTCTTTCATCTATAGGATTATGAGGTACCCTCGCCAATCACGACTGTAATGACAAATCAATGTCAAATATGGAGTTAAGCAGGTAATCTGTAATTGAAAAGAATACGTTAAGGGCAGCAGCGGTAGTCACCTCCTGGTTTAAGCACCAATAAAAAGATCTGCTCGGTCATTACAGATTAGAAGACGAGGCTCTCGGTCTTCTTTTTTTTTTTAATGGTAAAAATCATTGATTAGGATCAAAAGCTTCAAACCGTTTCTTAAAATCTTCTACCATCTTCGTTTCCTCTTCTTTACCAAGCATACAATTTCTCCAGTCAGCTTTATCAGCAATGTTCAGCAAGCCTGCCAAAACCTGCATAACATTCCATTACATCAGTTTTTAACGTGGCAACTCCATCTCTGAATCCATGTTCCTTTGAAAATGGAAAACAGATATCCTTAACTTAAAAAAACAAAAAATTAAAATTAAAATTAAAATATGTAAATTCCTACGACTTCCATGAACATTAAAAATCTTGTGCACCAGAACATTAACAATAACTGGTCTGTGTATTTAAGAAATTGAAAATCATGATTTGAAAAGTCAAACAGGGAAGCATACTAATAAAAATCAAAGTCAATTTGAAATTAATCACTTTAATCTAGCAACAAAGGAAAATTATACTGCATAACATAGCTCCCTACTACTCCAGTGTAAGACCAAGGAGTCCAACATATAATTGATCAGTGGTTTTCTATCAACTTAAAATGAAAAGAAATTCAAAGGAAAAATCATTGTCAAGCATTAGCTCCTTGTCCTTCACATGAAATAATACCAGATTTACACCAAATAAAACAACACACATGCAGCTATTCCACAGACAACAGGATAATATAGATGATCCTTGTGTAAAACATAGATGACACCCTATTTCTGTAAGATTTAAAAGGGCAATCAACCAGAAAATAGAAAAGGAAAAATGTATGGCTATCTCAGAGATGCTTATATATGCTTATGTATTAATGTTACAGATTTACCTAGACGAGAAGGATAGGTGGGTACTGGAGAAAACTCATGGCTTAAAAACCATAAATAGGTGAGCAGAGAATAAAATGAAACCACATTTAAGAATATAACATTGAAACTATCAGCCACATTCCATTGGAAACCATACATATTACTTAACTCACTTCCCTTGACATGTGTCCAGGTAGAAAATCAGCAAAATCTCAAACCCAGTAGTTCAATTTGCGTATCTTACCTCGCGTCCAAATTGAGCTGGAAATCTTTCGTTCTCCTCAATTAAATGTGACAGTACTGTACCTCCTGGGAGCTCCACGTAAAAGAAACTACAGTTCCTGTCAAACTGTGCCCTCAATGATCTTCTACCATCAGAACTTTTACTCACTGCCAAAAAAAAAAAAAGAACAGAGATGCATGTAGAAGTTAAGGATACATCATATACTGCTTAATATAATTGAAACAAGCCGAACAATTCCTTATTGGTCAAGGTCACGTTGACAGAACACTCCCAAGAAAGAAAGAAAAGTAGCTGAAAATACTTTGAGCTTGTAATACAATTCAAGCTTCCATAACTTCTCAAGTCTGATTATCAGTTATGGACAGGCAATATGTAACACAAAATTCATGAAAATGGAAAACTTGAAGCATCCAGGTCATAATCCACAATAAAGTTAACATTAAAAATATGGAATACATACTAAAAATAACAAAATGAAACTCACATTTTGTGGCCAAAAATTTAAAACCCAACTTTTCTGCAGCCAAGTTAAATATATCTTGAACAGCAGCTGCCTTGGATGTTGGAATAGGAACAGCCTGCACCGAGGAAATAGACAATAAATGAAGTAAGAAAATAACTGCTAAGATCCCATAGACATGCTGTAAATTTGGCAAGTATTTTCTCCACAATTTTTTTTTCTTTTTTTTGAAGAGGTATTTTCTCCACAATCAATTCGCAAGTAAATTGAAAAAATGTCAAACACTTACTATTTTGTTGGATAAGTAGAAAATACACTTATGAGTTTGTCATGTGTACTAACTCCACTAACTTATATTAATTATTACAAAGGGCAACAAGATTTGAATTTTTTCCAAAAGCACAGAAATGAAAAAGTGCACAAGTGAATGCTATGTCCTCTGGAGAAGTTATATAATGAACAAAAAATGGGAATAGAAAGATGCATCATTGACATAAAACATTATCTTCATATAGAAATAACAACTAATATGGTAAAATCAGCATGCATTTATAAGCAACTCATCCATTCACAAATTTAGACATCTGGTTGTCACACTTGTGGCATTTTCATTTAAATACCTGAAGATTAGCATGAGTACCGCGTTTGGAAAGCCATTCAAAGAAAACAGCTTCTTTCCCCTGGTTTTTATAATACATCATGAGGCTGTTCTGGAACCTACCAAGCTCCTTTTCACATTCGGGGGAAGTAGAAATGGTGTTGGGTACGTGCTCAACAGGTATTACCAATACATGGTCTTCAACAAGTGGACCTTTGGGCAGCGCACAGTAGTAATATTCTCCTACACTAACAATCAGATGTGACTCGACACTGGGGCTTGACAAACAAAACCAGCATTCTTTTGATCTGCAATCAATCACAGGGTATGACATTGACTCATCATTACAACATTCTGTAAACAACATTGAGTTACAAACTCAGAGCATTGAGAAAATGAATGCAAACAATCTACCTATTAACAAAGCAAAAGAATGAAAATGACATAAAACAGTGTAAAACAGAATGCAACGACCTAACAATTCCATATGAAGAGTAACTTCAGGGAAGCACCAACCTGTTGGCACTTGCATTTTCAGATCGATGTGTCCTCTGAGAGTCATCATTTTGTAGGCTGTGTTTATAGCTGCATTCTGGACCCTTTTCACATTTTCCTTTGATAATAAAATCAAGACAAACACCTCTCAAACATTGCTCTCTCGCATCAGTATCATGTCGAAAGTTGCATTTTTCCCCACGTGGGCAAGACCCAGAGTATATAAATTTGAAACACATCTTATCACCATCACCACCTCCATGTTTCTGTCGCTTTTGAGAGACATCGTATCTCCAATATTGTGAATCAGAAACACTATCACTCGGCCTCTTTGCAGCTTCTTTTGAATGAGACCCTTGATCCAGAAAAGTGTACGGAGATGAGGTAGTATTAGGTGTCTTCATGCTTATATCAGCCGCAGACATGGTAGCTGCTGGTGTAGGAGAAAGTGCATGAATAAATTTCTGTGAAGATGGTACAGAATCCATGAGTTATTAGAAGAAAAAAAGCTTATCTAAAGGTAGAAGCAAGTAGTGACTGCTCATTAGCATCAGCTGAAGCATATATCAACCTTCTAAGGAGAAAAAAAAATTGGTCCTAAAACATCTCATTTCCAAAGAACTTAGAGTGCAGAGTTCAGCACAAGTGTGATCCCAATCACTAAAATATCTGATTCCTGAAATCTATTCAATACTTATTTTGCAGGCAAATATAACTATCTAAAAAGCACTTCTCTTATTGCAGAATACTGGAATACGAAGACAAGACACTCAGATACAAGCAGCTATAGCTAGCTGAAGCAGTTGAGGGATTCTCAATTTAATCACCCGGCCATTCCTTGACTACAAAAGGAAAATTGTTAAGGACAACTGCTTATCCATGATTTTTGTTGAGTGAAAGAACAAGTGGGTGTTTTGACCATGTCCACTTATGTCTGACACTCTGTGTGAGTCTTCAATAAGAATATGCCTTAATTGCTAATATAAGTTAAAACAGGTTGAGTTCGATATGCAATGGTTAGCACATATGTTTAATATCACAGATGAATACATACATACATACATACATACATATATATATATATAGGGCACCCTGCCTCATGTCTACAGTTTTTTACTTTGATACTGTGTCTCTGCATCCAGACTTGATACTCGTCAAAATCTAAAATTTCAGTGAGATAGTAATCAAACCTGTTTTTCTTTGTTTCCAACGGGGGCAAGACCCAAGAAGCGAGTCACATGCACAGCATCAACATTAGAGTAAGGCTCACGAGCATAGAATACACCCTTAGAACCTGCAATGTGATAGCTTCGCAGAGGACATTATTAATTAGAAAGATAAACCATCATTTATGTAGGATAGTAAAACTAAAGTTATATTCGGCAGTGGAGATGCCAGAAAGCAATAAAAGAGTATTGAAATATGCAATAAGACCGTATCTCAATTAACAGAAGCTGCTTTCCATCAGCCCAACTGTACACAGCGTAGATCTTGATCACATATGGACATAAATGATAAAAAAACTGATCCACTTTAAAATCAAAATTGTTGGGTGATTTCCTACAATCTTCCGCTAGCTCCAAAACACTGTCTTTCAATATTAATACACAAATGGACTGGATATACATAATTCCTGACATTAGGATAACAAACCAGATACTAAAATTATATAGCAAGTGTCAAGAAACCATGACATCTTTTGAGGGTGAGGTAAGAGAGGTATGAAATGTGTTAGAGCAACAGGGATGTTTCCATCCCAAGAAGCATCTCATTTTGAACACCAATTGAGAATTTACACATTTTCATTTTATAAAAGCCTGAGAAACTCAACAATTTAACATGGGGTACAGGTGCTCCATTACAAAAATGAGAGAGGCAAAATATTATCCGAGATTTGAACCTTTTCAGTCTGTTTCATGATCCAGAAAAAGCGTCAACAATCAGGAACAGAATGGTAAACTAGTGGACTATCGCTATATTCATTCATGCACATAGATTGATAAGTAGTAGTCTCCAAACATCACGTACCGTGGTTTGATCTCTGCCACCAACTCCGATACTGTACTATCAGTATTCGATGAATCTGAGATTCCCACTAACATATCAGATGCAGCTGCTCTGTTTGTGACCCCACTTGGCCATTCATTAGTGAAAATTGATTAAGCAAAATCAAGCAACCAGACCATGGAACTAGTAGAGGAAGAAAGTAGTATCAAAAAGAAAAAGCTACTAGAAAAAGGTGCACACAACATATAAGAAAGCAAGGATATGTTAAGAACAAGTCGACAATTCCAGGTTCCTCTGCTAATGCTCGCAATGCATCGACATCATCTTGACTATATGTACCAAACTGCTGACCTTCAGATGATTGCCTTCCAGATAAGTATGCCACAGATAAACCTAGACATGAGTGCAGTTGATCAGCTATGATGAGAATATGATAATTACCAAACTCAATATTAGTGCAACCAACAGTTGGGGTCTACCAAAGCCATTAACATCTATAGAGGAATTGTACATGCCTCTATATTTGTTCTCAGAACAGAAGTGCTATAAACTGAGCCTGGCAGATCTTTTGGCACTGTTTAACAAGCATTCAAATAGACAAAGGCATGATAGAATGAAAATGCTATTATTTTTGTTCTTAGTATTTGTTTGAAACCGAAACAATTATATTTCTTTAAATTATTAAATAAAAAAGGACCAGCAAGAGTGTCTTTCAGATAACCATTTGATTGATCTGCTTTAAAGAAGCACTATAAATGCATTTTCAAGAAACATTTGGTAAACACTTTTCCACAAAGTGCTTCTAGGTCAGGGTGTTATTGTAGGAAGACTCTATTTGGTATAGTTTTTCAAATAGAGATTATTCAAGTAGAACTTTTATAAAACTTTTACCAAAAATATTATAGTTGTTTGGTTGTTGATGAGAGTTTTATGAAAATTATAAAATTATTTTAATAGACAAAGTTTTTAAAATTATATTATGAAAAGAATTAAATAAACTTGTGAAATAAAGAAATAGTATTTGAAGCTCGAAATTGAAGTTTTTACTGATAAAGGTAAAATAACTTATTTAATCTGCATAAACTCTACTCAAATGCAACCAAACAATATTAAAAATTTTAAAAAGAGCTTATGAGATTAACTAACTACTTTTGATCATAAGGCATACTGCGCAAAGTATTTTTCAACAGAGAAATGCATTTGAAGGATATAAGATTAAGGGCTCGGCTAGCTACTCATAATCCATCACATTCTCATTAAACAAGGGGAAAAAGAAAGTCGAAGAGCATTACCGTGGAGGGTGAACTTGCCGCTGCCTTTCAACCAGAACAAATTATCGGTGACTTTGAAGCCGTCCATCTTGAAACCCTGATTGGCGGAGTTCTTGGAAGCAGCAAGTAAGACCTTGGCGGCGCCGACGCCGTAGTCGCCGATGAAGTAGGTCGGGATTGGAATCTCAGAGCGGCCTTCCACATAGTTCATGAACTCATCCAGCAGCTCCGACGAGTCTGGAAAAAACTGGCCCACGCAGAGAACCGCGTCGAATGGACCTGCTGATTTGTTAACCTGGAATTTGTCAAATCAAATTACTATTTGCATTATGTATAATTTGAATTTTCAGAAAGATAAACAAAGTCAAAGCAGACCGATTGAACTCGCTTAAAGAGCTGATTGAGGCGCCCTAAAACGTCGCCGCAGAGCAGAATTCTAGGAGGAGACATGCGTGCTACTGCCTGTGCGAGAAGCGGGTTTGCCTGGTCAGTTTGAGTGATCTCTCTTTGGGCGGGGTCTCCGAACTCTCTGAAGCTTAAACTGGTCATATGGGCCAGTGACATTTGGTCCGGGCTAATTCTAAAAGCCTCTTTAAAATTACACTATGGACACCTCTTCGACGGTAATGTATAATTTGATTTCGACCCACTTGAGGAGAGCTACAGCTACTTATAATATAAACCCTTCATTTGTCCAATAGGCTTTTGACTTCTTTCTCTGGAATAAAACGAACAACATTCACCATTTGCCCTTGCCTTGCTATTAGTTAACAGATTTTAATATTTAAAAATCTTTCTAAATTTATTATATTAAAAAAATTTATTTCATAGTTATATAATTTACAAAATATTATATTTTTTGTTAATGTTATTTTTTTATTATAGATGTTTTAAAAGTTAATTTTTTATTTATTATCAGTTAATTGATGTAATAATATTCAAAAACAGTTTTTTGATTATTTATCAAAACCAAGGAGTCTATGTGTACAAATAAGCAAACCGTAAAAGTATGGAAAATTTACATAACTAGCCTAAAAATTTTCAGATTTTTTGAAATTGGCCACTAATTTTTTTTTTTATTCTAGTTAGCCAAATACAAGTTTTTTTTTTGTCTAAATTGTCCTTATCACTATCTCACAACTCTCTCTCTCTCAAACTGGTAACCCACCAACTCTCGCTCTTAACCTTGTAACCCACGACGGCAACATCTAAGATCTGACGTCGGAAACACTACAACAACGTCGTGCAACAACTCATCGACTTATTTTTGGCGACATGTCTACTCTTGGCGGCAACAGTGCATCTATTTTTTGTTAGTGTTATTTTTTTTTATAGTTTAGATTAGTTAATCCTTTAATTATTAGAGTTTTCTTATGAAATTGAATTGATTTTACAATCAATTTCATGCTATTGGTTAATATTAGATTTGTATTGGTGAGTCTTATAAATAATTTCTGGTTAAAATAGTTAAACTTATTGTTGTATATAATGTATAGGACGAAATATGTGTGAAACCGATTATGTTATGGAGCCGGCTAAGTTACGTTAAACGTAACAACAAGATGGTCCCACCATTGTTATTCTGAAGCGCTTAACGGAGCCTTATGTTATTATTACTATATGAGCAAGGTTGGCTAGATGAGTAATTTTTTTTGTGTTGATTTGATCTTGGTTGGTTTGTGAATGATGATAGTGGTAGTTTGAGATAGGTGGTAGGCTTCCCTTTTTTGTGTGGATTAATGTGCTTATCACACCAAACAATGCAACAACTATGCTTGGTGTGATGGGTGCACTTATCGCAACTGGATTTAGTGTGACATGTACTTGTTGCACCCAAACACGATATCTTTGTTTTTTATTTTTTATTATAATTTCATAAATGAAAAAAATTTGGATTTAGTCGTTTGACTGCGGTAGTTTTGTGATAGATTGGTGTGCACCCGTTTGGTGCGAAGGACATCGTGTATTCCTTTGTTTAGATGCCTATCGCATCTATGGGCTGTGATTTAGTGCGACAAGTACTTATCTCACAAGCTTATGAGCAACAGGTATTTGTGCAACCAGCATCTATTACACATTTTTTGAGTTTTCGTCTCACTCTTCATTTTTACTTGAAATTTTATTGTCTTGAATGAATTTTTTTTTATATACTAAAAATCAAACTAAGTTTTTTATGAACCCATATTATTAGATAAATGACATTTAGAACACATCTCACATTATTCCATGAATTTGGCAATTTGTTGAGAGTGACGAGTTCGGAGATTTATTAAGTGATACTTATTTAGTAATTTATTAAGAGTATTGGGGGTAATTATATCCCAAAAAATTGAAATTAGTTCATTATGAAAAGAAAGAAGTTAAGAGTGGTAAAGTTTGAATAATTTAAAAGTTTTCAGGTTATTTATGTAAATTTTCCTAAAAAGTAAGTCTAATTTTTTCCACAACTTTGTCAGAGTGAAATCATTTCAACATTTGTAATCAACAACTAGTAAAGGTTGAAATTTCCCTTCGTTCACATGATGACAAGTTTCCTATAAAAATGAAGTCTTTGTTAGCTCCCTAAAATTAATTAATTAATGAATTGTGTTCACACTATTCAGATAAGACAAAAGGCAAGCAGCTGGCCGCGTGGGAACGACCGAAAACAGTCAACCATGTGAGAAACGTGAAGCGGAGAGCTGTTCATTTCTTTATAAATAGACAAGATGCTGTCGGCTATCACTTGGTGTCATGCATGGCAGGCACCATTTATTCGAATTAACCTTTGTCTCATAACTGCATTTTGTACCGGGCCGGCCAAAACCACACAATTTTATTACGTATAATACTCTTCTCGTGAGTCGTGACAAGTTACTCACCGCAAAAAATAAAAATCTTATCCATTTCCTTGTATGCTATTAAAACTATCATATAATGGATCTGTCTAGCGTGCAACAGTTATACGCTATCATTAAATTTTATTATTTTTTATAATAATTATATTATATTACTCTATATTTTATAAGAAAACTGAATAAATATTATAAGTTATAAATTTTTATATACAGATCCTTTTCTCTAGATAAAATCATAAAATAGCTTTTGAAAAAACTTTTAACTGTTATTATTATTATCATATAATGGGGTCCGTCTACCATGCAACAGTTGTACGTTACCATTGAATTTTATCTTTTTGTAACAATTACACTACACTACTCTATATTTTATAAGAAAACTGAATAGATATTATAAGTTATAAATTTTTATATATAGGTCCTTTTCTCTAGATAAAATCATAAAATAGCTTTTGAAAAAACTTTTAACTGTTATTATTATTATTTATTAATGTCATTATTATTATATTAATATTATTATTATTAAAATTTATTATTTTAATTGTTATGATTGCTTTAATTAGTCATTATTATTTATTGATTTTATTACTGTCACTATTATTAAAATATATTAAATTTATTATTTAATTATTGTTAATATTATTTTATTAATATTAATAAAATTTATTAATTTTATTATTCTAATTATTATATTAATATTAATGTTGTTGTCATCGTCATCGTCGTCGTCATCGCCATCATCATCATTAAACTTTAAAAAAAAATTTGTTTTGACTTTTAAGTAATATCACTGTCATTATTATTATTTTGCCTTAATTAAGTATTAAATATATTTTAATTATTTTTTTAATTTTTATTATAATAAATAAAAATATAAAAATAAATTATACTATCATATTATTTTATTTTATTATATCATATTGTATTTATTTAAACATAATTAATATGAAAATAATAATTAATAGTAAATTTAAATAATTAGTTTAATATTAGTACAAAATTAATGCAGTACATGATAATACTAATTACCAAACGTTGTATGATATTATTATAATTATTATAATATACTGCTAATGTAATATAATATAATATAATACATGTGCATTACATAATACAATACAATATAATATAATATAGTGTGCCAAACGAATCATTAATTTTTTGAGTGATGATGGTTTAGAGGGATGTAGAGAAAGTAAAGATAATCATGGCAGATCTTTTGCAATGGTTGATTAGTTATCATCACAAAGTTTAATATCTGATAAAAATTTCTATATTTAAAAGAGCATTTAAAAACCAATAAATTTACTATTCAATTATTTTTAATCAAGAATAAATTATAAATTATCATTACAACAAGATTCAGAAGCTCAAATATCTTTAAAAAAATGATAATTCTCAAAAAACATGAAGCTCAAATGCTTTTGAAATATTCTTAAAAAAAATAAACTAACTTCCTTTTATATTATTCTTTGTTTATCTTTCTATGACTTTGTTGGGCTATATATATATATATATATATATATTGATATTTTATAGGTAAATTAACATATCGTATGTATAAATAAACTAAAATGTCAACTCATGCTAAAAACAAAAATGTAATAAAAAAGTAAAGTTTTGTAATATTAAAATAATAAAATTTTACAATCTAAGACTTTTTACATGTTTCTTATTTTGAAATTTCACCTTTTTTATTTTATAATTTTCTAAAGTATCAAGGTTAATAACCTATGTTCTTAATACATATTCAGTTTATTTATTTTACATTAAATATATATTATATAACAAAAAATATTATTTACATTTATCAAATTTTCATGTGTTTAAAAATTTTATGTGATATTATTTTATTATATTTACACCATCAATCATTTTTATGATAAAATTAAGCCAATGGATCAAACTTTAAAAAAATTAAAACAACAAAAGTTATGTAAGTGAATATTAAAAAAAATTTAGCTTTTATAATTTTGTAATAAATAATAGGGACTTAAGTATTAATAATCAATTGAACACATCCGTTGAACACTCTAACTGGCTGAGTTGCAAAAAGACAAAATTTGGGGTACTGTGAAACTGTTGCAATTAGGCCGACCCCATATAATGATCTAATATCTCCAAAAAAAATTCTTTTCTCTACAAGTCCAGTTATGGTTTTAGGGCAAAATTATGTTGATAAGCAACCAATTAGATCCATAATTGTATAGATTGAATTAGATAAATGATACAGTATAAAAAACTAACCCAATTTCATTTTTTTTTCCAGATAAATGATACTTAAAGATTAATTAATGACGTGTTTTGATTTGAAAAAATGAAAAGAGAGGAAAAGAGGAAAAAAAAGATAAATTAAACCAAATAATAAGTTTGAAATTAATTATTTTTTCCCTTATTTCCTCTATGTCTCTCCTTTTCGTTCCCCCCATCTCATTTCTTTAAACTAAATGTGGACTAAGAGTGCTTTGATGCAGCACTGCATTATATGATTGTACTTGATTGTATTAAAGTGCATTAAATATAATTAATATGGTATCACGTAAAGTGTATTCTAGAGACGTAAAGTGTATTCTAGATTGCATCGTGAATTTTAATATGCAGTAAATTTAATATAGGTTTGGTATCAAAGACGGGGATTTCCACAGTGGTACCAAATATTATGTGAGGTATCAAATATGGTAGGGATCAGCGGCAAATCACACAATGGTTGGTTACTATAATACGATGGAAGGTGGCCGGCGATAAACTGAATATTAGTTTATTAATTAACTAAAATAATTTTAATTAGTTAAGAAATATTAGTTAAACGAATTACAGAAAAAAAAATAGTGAGAGTGGGTCCGGTCCCAAACTACCAACTTTGTGCAGACCATTGTGGGCACCAAACATCGTGCAACACGTGCAAACCATCTGAATTCAGTGCAGACCAATAAAAGGCTTCTCTGCTGAACACACCTCCAGAGTTTTGGTCCAAAAGTAGGGATGGCCAACCGACCGTACCATGCCGTTCCAGGCCTATCAAAAAAAGTCTGCGCGTGTTTGTGTTCGTGCCGTGCCTTATTTATTGTGTGTTTCGTGTCATGCCCACACATTCGTGTTCGTGCTCACCCGTGCCGTACCTACACGTGTCGTGTCGTGCTTAGGAAAAATAGTCCACTAAATTTTTTTATTTTTTATTTTTTAAGAGTACATGTCAAGTTATTGTCTTATTTTTTTCAAGTTTATATACTTTTTTGGATTTATGTGTCTTTATTTAAATTTAATAGAATAAAAAATTTAAAACTCAAGTCCATATTCAATAATAATAATAATAATAATAATAAGATAATGTAATATTAGTTGCTAAGTTTGACTCTATAGTATTAGAATTCTTTTTTAGTACTTAACAACAACAATAATAATAAATTTTTTTAAAGGGTTAACTTAATTGTTAACTTAGAATTACGTAGAGTTATATATCATAGTTTATAATAACATTAATACATATTTATAAAATCACGATATCAATTATTTAATTAATAATTATAAATATAAACCAATTATAATTTTTTTGAAACTAAGAATTAAATAAATTTAAAAAACTTGAGCCAATAAAATATATTAAAAGATTCAATTTCAAGTTATTTATAAAATCATAAAATTTTAAGTTTACTTTCATTAAAAAATGAAACGTATTTTTTCGCGTCTTTCCATCCCTAATCGCGTGTTTTAAGCCACGTGCCTAAAAGGCGTCGCGTGTCGTGCCGTGTGCTCTCCCGAAACATGCTTGTGCCGTGTTGTACTGTACAGACACATGTCGTGCCCGTGCCGTACCACGTACCGTCCGGCCCATTGGCCACCTCTATGCAAAACTTGTAAACTCTTCACTGTACCGTGAATTTGGACTATTATGGTATGAGAAAGAGATTATACTGAAAATTTGAAAAATTAAAAGGGGTTATATATATGAATGTTTAAAATTTTATTTTCATCACTCTTGCTATTATATCAAAATTATTATTTTCCAAATTTTAAAAATAATATTTACTAAAAAATTATGAACTTAATTTTAATTCACAGCACAATAATTGTAGCGTTTAAATCATAACACTTAAATATCAAAAAGTACCTTAAAAACATTTAATATTAATATTTTATTTCATATCTTAACTATTAGTTAGATATTGGATCTATGGTAGAATATTTTTCTTTTGGCTGAAAGTTGAATTATATGAACAACGAGGGACGGCTTGATAAATTGAGAGGTGAGGAGTCATGATAAATTTTGTTTATAGTTTTGAAAAATGATGGAGACTCCTCTGATGTTTATTCATCAAAACTCGCGCATCATTTAAAAAAAGGGCAAAACTTAGTTGCAACATGGGTTTGAAATCCTTTCTTTGGCCTTTTTCAAGGTCAATTACAATGAAGTCCTGTTATTGGTTATAAAAATAAAAAAATAAAAGATTTTAAATTTTCACACATTAGTCCTGCACCTAAAGATTTTCAATTGCATTAATGCTTCTGGAAGCCATGATTTATTTAGAATTCAAGCACTTATTCTCTTTATACACACAAACACTAGTAAATTAAAAGAAAAGTTTTTTGAAATATTTAAATCATTTTAAATTAAAAAAAACTATGGAAATATTTAAATTATTTTCAAATAGAGTAATTGTTTAGAATTTTTTTATCCTTCTCTTAGTTAAGTTAATGAAACATCTCAACCATATGAACGTGTGCTAATAACTATTTAAACTATTGGGGTGGAGTAACAAATATTAATTTATTTAAGTATGCAATTAAATTTATTCTTTTATTTAAGGACAAAAACTCAACCAAAAATACAAACTCATTGTTCAAACAAACAAAAATTATTTTACAAATTCATAAACTAACACTTTATTATTATTAGTAAATTAACATATTTTTACTACATAATTAAATAATTGATAATATGTTAAATAAATCTTATGATACCAAAAAAAATTAACTACATAGAATATCAAATTAAATTTATTTTCATATTTTGTACATTACATTTACTTGAGGTAGTAAAATCTATTGTGTTGGAATAAAAAAGATTATGGGGTTTGAACCTTGGTCACATGGGTGAGAGAAAACTGGTTGCCGTTATGTTAAATTAAAAAAAATAAAATTTATATTTATCATTAATTATGGTTCGTAAATAATATACATAATTTAACTATATAATAAACTAGTTAATTTTTTAATTAATAAGTAAATTTATTAATTTAAATAGATATTAAGACATGTAAGAATAAGTCATTTAATTGGAAATCTAGTTCAATAGTGTTATATATATATATATATATATATATAGTATGGACTTTTATGTTATAATTATAAAACTTTGAATTTTTCTTATTTTGCATGAACAAGAGGGGCTTTAATGTTAATAACCTAAAATCATATCTAAGCCACCATGCAAGTATTGGTTGCATCCAAGGGTGAATTTAAAAAAAGACAAAAAATGGGGCACCAAACCCCGGAGGCAACGTAGCTGGACCTCTTAAAAAATGGTGAACATGTTTTTTTACTAGTTTACTCTGAGATTAATACAATCAACCATTGAGATCAAAGATTTCTAATGGGTAAAATAATAACAAATACAAAAAAAAGTAAAAAGTGTTATGAAATATTTGTAATTTATATGAAAGTTCATTAAATCAACTTTTTATCTTCCCACAAATAATCTTTAATCTTCTTATAACTCTTATTATCTCTCTAATTTGAAGATTCTTATTTCTTATAATTATGATTTATTACTTACCACTTTACGGCTGCATCATTATGAAAGGAGACTTTTACTTCTTATTTGTATATACTTGAGATTGAATAAAATTTTTCTCTATATATTGTGTCTCTTATTTGCTTTATTTCTTTCTCTTTGTATATTGTTTTGCTCTTAATTGATAAATAATTTAACACGTTATTAGCATGAGATTCTAACCACATGGGAAAGTATTCTAGCTTCCTTAACATGCCATTATCTACGTATCGATATAAGCTAAAGATTAACTCTAACTCTAATTCTTATATTTTATTTTCTAATATATTTCTTTTACCGATCTTGTATTTGTTTTAACTTATTTATAAGCCAATTGATTCGCCATGGTGATAATGTTTTGGGGCTAAAAAGTATTCTCTTGTCCTAAGTTTTTTTCCAATAACAAAATTGTACTAGAAACAAGTTTCTAGTGAAGCACCGTGGCCATTTCGTAAATCGAATAGAACAGAGAAAGGCCTTTACTCCAACTTCCAGAGTAAATATCCTTAAACAAAATCGTAGTAACCATCCTTCAATGCAATCTCTTCAAAAGGTATAATTGAGCAATCTCGATTTGTTTAAAATTATATATGCATATATATGCTCTGTAGATTTTTATTATTGGTATTAAAAATTCACTTTTAAGTTTGAAAATTGAAAACTATACAATGAAAGAAAATTAAGGATGTATACTTGAAGGATTGCACTATATATATGATGAAAAATTCTTTCAATATATGTTTCTCAGGAACTATTTTAAAATTGTGATATTATTCAACATCTTGTCCATGAAGGATTGAAAAATTTTAAACATTGTTATTTTCCTTCATCATCATATCGTCTCCTTGAAGGAGAAATTTTTTTAGATATTTCATGACAAAGGATGAATTTGTTCCTTGAAAATTTTTGAAGGAAAAATAACATATTATATGGAAAAGTTCCTTCAAGGAGTGAAAATTGAATATTCAAATGGACAATTTGTTTCTTTGAAATAATTTAAGGGAAATAGACGGCTACCAAAAGATCAGACAAAAGCTTTTGATATGATTTTCTTGTTCTTATAGTATATGAGGAGAAAATAACCAAGAATATATAAAAAGAGAACATGTGATATGTGTAAATATTTTATAACTCATTTATGCTCCTACAGTAAAAGTAGCAAACTGAGATTTTCAACATGTATATCGAAACCATTGTTTCCCTTTATATACGAATAAAATATTAAACTTTTGATGTAAATATTGGTCTTACTAGTGATATATTTTCATTCCTTGAAGCGAATGTTTATTTAATAATTATAGGATTATTGCTAGACACATCATGACTAAAGTTATTGACATTACAATATATATATGATCACCATTTAAGTATTAATGATTGCAATATATTCATTACACCACCTAAAGTGGAATAAATAAAAAATTGAAATGATTTGTGATGAATTAAAAGTTCAATAAGTCTAGAGTTTCTTACATAGTTTGAAATGATGAAGTTGCAATGGTAAATTTACAAATGAGACTAATGATTATTTATCGAATTATAGAAAATTCACAAGAATTTTAGTCAAAGAGCTTGAAGATTCTCTTGATTATTGATTTTTTTTTATCAAATTAAGTGAAGATGAATTTACTGAAACAATTTCTTACTTGTTATGATTCACCATTATTTGTGCTTTAATATTTTGTGACATATTTTATGAAAAAGTCATCTCATCACGAGGGGGAGGAAAGCTATACGTGATAGATAATTTGATTTTACGATAATAGTATGTATAAGCATGTATATCATCTTAATATTTATGAAAACTAGTTTGGACTTGAAGTACAAAAGGATCATTGTACAATGTACATTGTTGATAATTATTGGATAAACATTTATATAGAGAATGAAAAAAATTACATATAAAAGTACCGTAATATGAGTTGATGTCCTTGAAGGATGAAATGGTGATACAAAACAAATACGCAAACGTTTGAAGGTGTGTGTAGTAGATCAAGTGGTACAAAAATTTAAGTCCTGGGAAGATAACAAAATCTTTGAAAATGATTTAGTGCTTCTGGAGACTCCATATTTGTATAAATAGCAAATACATTTTATCTATAATTAAATTATTTAATATATTGCCCCTCGAGAGGACTGACTCATCTACCGAATCAACGGCATAATCATCAGAACCGACTGCAGCTTCATTGACTGAATGAACTGGTGCTGGCTGTAGCCGTGGGAGGTGGGGGCTCTACCAAAAAGAAAAAGCATGCAACGACACAATCAACAGGGTGGCCACTGGTGGGAAAGAAAGGAAAACTAGGTGAAGAGGGTATAGTGACAAAGACCCAGGTTAAGCTCCGTCTCGGAACCTTGTGGGGTTAGGAGTAAAGCATCCCGAGGTTGGCGCATCTCGTTGGGCGTGGAGAAGCATTGGGAACCCCAAAACATATTGTACCAACTAGTAAATGAATCTCAAATATCCTTGAAGATGGTAGACAATAAGAAATAAAGAGATTTAAAATTCCCTATAAAAGACCGGGAAATTTACCAAATTAGCCATAATACTTTAGGTAATTACAAAACTAACCACACAAGTTTTTCTATAACCAAAGTAGCCAAACAACAAACTTCTGGACCACAATACCCCTGTCAATCTCACCCAAAGCTCACCAAAACCTATAACTCACCCAAACTTCTCACTAACCGCAAGCACCATAGAGAGCCAAATTGGAGACCATTATCGGTATTGTGCAAATTTTAATGTACTCGCAAGCGCACGAATCTATTGTAGTATAGATCAATGGTGACGAGTGTCGATCCCACGAGGAGGTAGATTTTAATTGTATGTAGAATTAATTTTGTAAATAGGTGATTGGATTTGTGGTGGAAATGATTTGGAATATGCTAAATCTTAAATTAAATTGGCGAGAATAAATTCTAAAATTGGAATTGAAATGGCGAGAATGAATTGAAGAGAATTCTATTGAAATGACGTACTTGGATATCTGGATCCGTATCAACATGCATCATGGGCTAAATATTCCTTATTAATACCAATTAAATCATGAGGGGGGAATCCACACCTTATGAACCATGCTCTAATCAATATGGTGCTAAGGGCTTATCGTGCCAAATAATAATAACCTTGTACTAGGGGGCCGGTGAAACCAAGGCGGTACTAGACAAGATTAGTATTATTTGTCGACGAAAAGTCAAAACATCCACAAAAACTAGAGGGGAAGAGAAAATAAATTTACCAAATAAAGCCCATGACACATGTTGAGACTTCATCTTTAACCCAAGCTTGAAAGAAAATTAGCCACTCATAATTGAACTAGGGGCAAAATGGAAATTTATTAAAATACGTAGAAACTACAAGATGGAGAGGGAATTACAGAAAATAGAGTCCAAAAATGGATTCAGAGCTATCAAATTAGGGGGGAGAAACCCCCTTTTTATAAATACATGGAGTAAATCATGGCCATCGGATTAAAAACCGTTTGGACGCTCAGGATTGCGCCACATCATCATCACGATGCAGCGGTTTGCGTGGATGAACGATGCGGTTTGATTGAAAATAATCTGTGTGATGCGTCGCATGAGATTTTTTGATATCGCCACGTCACCATTAACAATACATAAGAATTTTAGTCCAATAGGATCGTGACACCTCATCAGTCAATGCCACATCATTGGTCAATGCCACATCTATGTGAGCGATGTGCGAATGCGTGAATAGTACGCATGCAATTTTTCCTTTTATGCTCCTCCTAAGGTTTTCGATTGTCCTGAGTTCAAAAGTGATGTCCGTTTTGCCGTCTGATCTCTCCTTTATTGTGAAATGACTATAATACCCCTAAAATATATAAAATACTTAATTAAAATAAAACACATGTAATTAAATCACAAGAAGGTTAAATACATAAAAGTAAGGGTTGTTAGTAAGACTTAAAATGTAAAATGACGGTTTTCTCCTTTATAAATATGCATTTTCTAACACTCAACACACCCCCCAACCAGCTTATTGCTAGTCCCTAGCAAATAAAGCGAAAATAAAATTCAAATTCAAAATGATTTTTTTTTTTAAAAACACTCGTGTTTATTCAATCAGATTAATGATAGCAATCAAATAAAAGTATAAGCATTATCTCCAGTCTAAAGCAACATCACACCCACATCAACCATCCCATAATGACTTTGTTATAGCTACTTTTAAGAATGACATGTCAAACCCCAAAATCTCACTAGAAGTAGTGACACTCACAAAGAAATTAAAACCAATAAAAATAGTCACTCCAATGAATGGTAATTGAGAGAGAAAATAAAGAAGTGATATCACATGTTCTCACCAAGATGAAATAAATATGCCATCAGCTTAGAAATAATACGATCTAAAATCAAACAAAAATGCTAGTCAACCCACTTTATTTATCCTTTTTTTATTATTATTATGCATCACTAGGAACATGGCTAACACATAAGGGAAATAAGGAAAACAAAGTTTATGTTTGAGAAAAATGCAGAGAATTTTTTTTTTTTGAAGTTGCAAGGTGGATTTCACCTATTGTTGTTATTTTTATTCTTTTGAAACAACAACTTTTGTTTTATTTTTGCTTTTATTTGGCATAACTTCACTGAACAAAATAATTATTTACATTTTCTCAAACATAAATAGGTGATGGAACTTATAAGACATCGGGTAATACTCCAAATCGGAGTGGGTCAATATGATAAGTTGACAAAGAAAATATTTTTTTTAAAGGCTCAAAAGGGTTAACTATGGATATTTAATAAAAGGGATGGCTAGAAAGGCTCAAACGGATCAAAGATGGCCTTTCTATCGTCTTTTAGGGCGCTAAATAATCATCCATATCTACTAGTTAGATGAGACTCCCAATGTAGAAACACACATTTTTTTTCTTTTTCTTCTTTTTTTTATTTTACATTTTTTTTAAGGTTAACTCAAAAGAAATCTAGATATCGTGTATAAAATAATAAACTGCTAAGCTGTATAGAGAATGGGCAAAAGGGTTACTCTCCAAGAAAATGATAGGCTTAACAACTCACTTGGCACTTATTATGACATGTTCATTCCTTCAAGCAACTCATATTTGTCTCCGACATTAACATGTAGAGTAGCAAACATAGTGTAACATCACTTAAGACCAAAGATAATACAAATACTAAAATTTGAAATTAATCATGTCATCCAATGTTAAAACAAATCACACAATTTTTTTTTTCAAACAACATTCTACCCCCCAACCTATTCTAAGCATGAAAGGAAAATATACATGCAGAAATGCGAAAATGATGCAGAAAAACTAATTAGAAAAGTTACACTTAAAATGATAGAAAAAGAAAATGGTTTTTTTTATAGGCTCAAAAGTTTGAAAATGTATATTTATAGAGGAGAAATTAAAAAGAAACATAAAAACTTAATAAAGAAAAAGAAAATGTCTGTAATTTTTTTTTAATTTTTTTTACTTTTTTGTTTTTATTATTATTATTTTTTTTCAAACGATGAAGATGCGTTTCTAGAGTCACTACACTCCATATTCAACCATCTTCAACACACAATGTTAGCAACAGTTAGTTTCTACAACAAAAAATCAGTAAAAATTTAACCAAGATTCCACAATTGTCGACTATTCCCTCCCCCCAACCAGAATGAAACATTAACCTCAATGTTTTAAAGGAAAGAAGTAGAGTTTAGAAGACATCACCTGGGTGGTGCAACACAGAAGAAAATATTTACAGGCGAAGAGTTAAATCTAATTTGTACTTTTCATTACCATCATTATTTGGACGCTCCAACACAAAGGTCCAGGGGTCCGGCTCCGGTTTATAAGCTTGCAACATATCATGTAGCTCATTAGCAGTGTGAGCACAAATAAAAAGTTTTTTCGCATGGGAAGGAATGAAGTAGTTTTTTATTGCATGGTTAAGAAATGCGATAAAGCTATCATAAAAGTTATTGACATTTAACAAACCGATGGGTTTCTGGTGAATGTGCAGATGGGCCCAAGATGCTAGTGTGATAAGTGCCTCTAGTGTTGCAAGATCTCCTGGAAGGAAAATAAAAGCATCAGCATGATTAAGCATTTCAGTTATTCTTTCTTGCATACCTGAGACGACTAACTCTTCTTCGGTTGAGGAGTCAGACGAACTACCCAATGGTTTTAGGGCTCTTGGGATGATGCCTAACACTTGACTTCCTCTGATAAAAGTAGCTTCTGAGACCATTTTTGATAACCCTCGATTACCTCCTTCATACACCAAGTGTAATTTTCTCGCTGCTATGCTTCGACCAAGATCTATGGCTGCCTCCACGAACTCTTTATGTTTGCCATAGGTAAATCCAGAAAGCACACAAATGTTCTTGAATTGTCTATTGGGAGTAGTTGCCATTGCGATACTTCTCAAAAACAATTTATGAGTGCTTGACAAAAAAAAAACATATTTAAGAATCTTGGTGACAGTGGGTCACAGCTGTGTATGAGGTGGCATGTCAGTGTCAAATAACGCGTAAAGCACGTGGCTCGCGAGTCAAAAAGGAAACAGTAAAAAAGGAAAAAGCAAACAGTAATAAGGAAAAAACAAACAGTAATAAAATTATTAAAGACAATAATGCAAACAATAAAACAATAGTGAAATAAAATAACAGTAAAGTAAAAGGATATTTACAGGTAGCTGCGACTGTGGCTCACATCTTCCTCTGATTTTACGTCCAGAAACGGCTTGAACGCCCTCTATAGGTCGAGGATATGCTTTCTATCCAGTTTTCTTATAAACTGACAAACAGGGTCGTTTATAGTCAGATTCCCGAGACTATATCATGCATGCTCTTTCTGGAATAATGGCCATAACTGGAGAATCGCTCTTTGCACATATCCACTGGGATGCGTTTCAAGAGACAAAAGGATATCATCCAATGACTCCTTATTCAAGCCATCCCTAATGAATTGAATATTATATTCCCTGTTATCAGACACCATTCCTAAAGAACATGGGTTTTTATTGCAACTCATTCTGGCACACTTATGACAAGCAACAGAAATTCTTCGAGCTCGTCGTTTTCTTGCATAATTTCCTTTACCACAACTAGGCATGTATGCAATAAATTTTGGAGGTAACTCACCTGCCAATCGTACTTTCGCCTCGATTAACCAACGGATGTCAGCAGGTATGTTATTCCTCATGAGTAATCGCATGCGTTCGGACCAAACTTTATAGATCGTAAAGAGGGCATTCTGAGGAAGTGAAGGGAATCGCTTGTGAAGCTTCGCTAGAGTCTCGCCCATATCAGTTATTATGGGAAACTGAAGTAATCGACTTGATTGTCACGGAGTACCGTTATCTGCCACTTCACCGGGGTAACAAACTAAAGCACACAAACAGAAAAACAAATTAAAACACACAAAGAAAATTAAAATCGTCATTTTATTGAATTTACCTCAAACTCCAACTGGATGTCGTAAACACTTCTCTCAATATCTCTGAGTTGGCGTTCTAAACCCTCAACATAGGCTACTAACTCTGGTGGTTGTAGAGCCCAAATGCGATGTGTTTTACAAAATTGAATTTGCCTTTTGAGATGAGTTTTGACACGTTGAAGTGGTTTAAGAATGTTCAGGAGGAACAGTCTAAGTAAGGTACTCATGATTAAAAATGATAAAAGAAAACTTAATAGTTAAACGAACACACTTATGCAAAAAAATAATTTCAATTAGCAGAAGAATAATATAAAGAAAGAAAAAAAATCAAATCAACAAAAAGAAAAAAAATCAATTCAAATATGGTGGGTCACTCAAATTTATTTCGGTGTCTTCTTCATGTGGTTGGTACTCTAGATATGACTTTAATCTTTGACCATTAACTTTAAACGTGACACCGTTCTTTGGGTCCTTAATTTCAATTGCCCCATGTGGAAAAACAGTATGAACAATAAAGGGACCAGACCATCGAGAGCGTAACTTACCTAGGAATAGGTGCAAGCGAGAATTGAATAAAAGCACTTTCTGACCTGGAGTGAAAGATTTTCTCATTATTTGCTTGTCATGGAAGACTTTCATCCGTTACTTGTAAATCTTGGCATTTTCGTATGCGTCATTGCGAATTTCCTCAAGTTCTGCCAGTTGTAATCAACATGCATCGTTGAAATGTAGCAGGTGCATTACATAATCCAAATAGCATTCTCCTATATGCAAAAGTGCCAAAAGGGCAAGTGAAAATGGTTTTCTCTTGATCTTTTGGTGCTATGGGAATCTGATTATATCCTGAGTAGCCATCTAGAAAGTAATAAAATTCATGGCCTGCTAATCTATCAAGCATTTGATCAATAAATGGTAAAGAAAAATGATCTTTACGTGTGACAGAATTCAACTTTCTATAATCAATGCATACACGCCATCCTGTAGTTACTCTAGTGGGTATCAATTCATTATCAGCATTGGTAACTACTGTGACTCCTGACTTTTTGGGGACGACTTGCACAAGACTTACCCATGAACTATCAGAAATTGGATAAATGATACCTGCATCTAATAGCTTAAGGACTTCAGTTCTAATAACTTCTTTCATATTAGGATTTAACCGACGTTGCATTTCCCTAGTAGATTTAGCATTTTCATCAATATGAATGTAATGCATGCAGTCTACTGGATTTATACCTTTTATGTCTGCTATGGTCCATCCTAATGCTCCTTTGTACTCTTTTAAAACATCCAACAACTTACCTTTTTGTTCGTCATTGAGGGATGATGAAATGATTACCGGTAGAGTACTTTCTTCCTCCAAAAACGCATATTCCAATGTGTTGGGCAATGGTTTGAGCTCGAGTATTGGTGGTGATTCTGATGATGGGATGAGTTTCTTCTCTGATGGTGCTACTTGTTCAACTCTTGACTTCCATTTATTAGTGTCTATGGATGGTGTTGAGTCAAGTAAGGCGTTGACCTCATCGACTGATCTGTCAATATCAAAATCCCAACCAAAGTAAGTTAAACATGTTTGTAAAGGATCATCACTAAGGTTTGAAAGAAAAGTATTATCAACTATTGTTTCTATTAAATCCACATCAACAATTCCATCATCTGCACTATGAGGTTGTTTGGCAATGTTGAAAATGTTTAGCTCCATAGTCATGTTGCCGAAGGACAATTGCATATTTCCTGTCCTGCATTGAATGTGAGCATCCGCAGTTGCCGAAAAAGGTCGGCTTAGAATAATGGGGATGTGCTTCCTTGAATCCTGTATTGGTTGAGTGTCAATTACAATGAAATCAACAGGAAAATAAAACTTGTCTACCTGGATAAGCACGTCCTCCACAATGCCACGAGGTATTTTCGTGGACCGATCTGCAAGCTGTAACACCACTGGAGTTGGGTGTAATTCTCCAAGTCCAAGTTTCACGAATACAGAGTAAAGCAAAAGATTTACACTAGCTTCTAAATCCAACAAAGCATTCTCAATTGTGTGGTTCCCTATACTACATGAGATAGTGGGGGAGCCTGGGTCTTTGCATTTTAGAGAAATTTTATGTTGGAGGATAGAACTAACGTTTTCTGTTAAAAATGCCTTCTTTTGAACATGCATATTTCTCTTTTTAGTACAAAGGCCTTTAAGAAACTTGGCATAAGATGGAACTTGTTTAATAGCATCAAGCAAAGGGATGTTAACACTTACCTGTTTGAAGATTTCAAGAATCTCACTTGTGGATTTTTCCTTCTTGCCTTTAGCTAACCGCTGAGGAAATGGAGCTTTGGGAATGTATTCTCGTAGGTTGGTTTATTCTTTCTCCTCCGGTGATGAGTCCTCAACATTCACAGGTACAATTTGATTTTCTTTTGTCACCGGCATCTCCACTTTGTTGTCGACTTCTTTTCCTTTTCGCAAGGTCATGACTGCTTTGACCTCTGTTGAGTGTTAGAAAATGCATATTTATAAAGGAGAAAACTATAATTTTACACTTCAAGTCTTTCGAACAGCCCTTACTTTTATGTATTTAACATTCTTGTGATTTAATTACGTGTGTTTTATTTTAATTAAGTAATTTATGTATTTTAGGGGCATTATAGTCACTTCACAATAAAGGAGAGATCAGACGGAAAAACGGACATCACTTTTGAACTCAAGACGGTCGAAAATCTTACTGTTCACATAGACGGATCGATGACGTGGCATTGACCGATGATGTGGCATTGACTGATGAGGTGTCACGATCCTGTTGGACTAAAATTCTTATGTACTGTTGATGGTGATGTGGCAGCATATCAGTGGACGAAAAATCTCGCGTACAGTGCATGCATCACACAGGATTATTTTCAACCAAATCTGTTCATCCGGTCAAAGTATGTTCATCCGCGTGGTGATGATGACGTGGCGCAATCTGCCCAAATTTTTAATCCGATGGCCATGATTTACTCTATAAAAGGGGCCTCCCCTAATTTGATATCTCTGAATCCATTTTTGGGATCCATTTTCTGTAATTCCTTCTCCATCTTGTATTTTCTTTCGTATTTTAATAAATTTCCATTTTGCCCCTAGTTCAATTATGAGTGGCTAATTTTCTTTCAAGCTTGGGTTGAAGGTGAAGTCTCAACATGTGTCATGGGCTTAATTTGGTAAATTTACTTTCTCTTCCCCTCTAGTTTTTGTGGATGTTTTGACTTCTCGTCGACAAGTAATACTAATCTTGGTTTTAGTATAAGGTTATTATTATTTGGCACGATAAGCCCTTAGCACCATATTGATTAGAGCGTGGTTCATGAGGTGTGGATTCCTCCCTCATGATTTAATTGACATTAATATGGATTATTTAGCCCATGATGCATGTTGATACGGATACAGATACCCAAGTACGTCATTTTAATAGAATTCTCTTCAATTTATTTTCGCCATTTCAATTCCAATTTTAGAATTTATTCTCGTCATTTTAATTTAAGTTTTAGCATATTTCAAATTATTTCCACCACAAATCCAATCACCCATTTACAAAATTAATTCTACACACAATTAAAATCCACCTCCTCGTGGGATCGACACTAGTCACCATTGATCTATACTACAATAGATTTGTGCGCTTGCGAGTACATTAAAATTTGCACAACAAATTTTTGGCGCCGTTGCCGGGGAGGTAAGTAATTTTAATTCATAGAATTAATTTTTGTGAATAATTTCTTTTATTTGTTTTCTTGTATTTTTTTTAATTATTAAAAAAAAAGTGAATCTACATATAAAGGTTAGTATTTCTTTTCTTTTTCTCTTCTTTAAAATTCTGTAATTTAATTTTCAATTTATTTTTTCTTTGTAATTTTTGTTTATTAATTTAATTTTTAGTTAATTTATTTCAAGATTTGTTTTTGTGTTTTTATAGAAAGGTTGTAATAGCGCAATAAGGTTAGTATCGTAATTTCTCCCTCTTCTTTATTTTTATTTGTTTTGTTCCCATCTTTATTTTTATTTTTCTTTATTTTTTTATTTGTTTTGCATGCATGGTCGTAGGTCATTATTTCCTAATCTTGAACCTATAGATCTTGAATTAAAAAAAACACTTCGCACACAAAAGCACATTAAAAATAAATTTGAAATGGATTTGCAGCCACAGGAGAGGCCATTTAAGGACTATTTCAGTCCCTTAGCTAATTTGAGCACATCATGCATAAGATACCCAAATGTAGCTGCTAGGAGTTTTGAATTAAAACTTAGTGTGCTAAATTGTCTCCCCACATTCTATGGCCTAGAAAATGAGGACCCATATAATCATTTGAATGATTTTCATGCCATATGTCAAACTTTTAAATATGAAAATTTTTCAGACGATGATGTTAAACTCAGATTATTCCCATTTTCTTTAAAAGATAGAGCTCGTTCATGGCTTAATACATTGACTGCCAATAGCATTTCATCATGGGAACAAATGGTCACCAAATTTTTGAAAAAATATTTCCCAGTGCATAAAACCAATGCTATTCGCAGGGAAATCTCGGAGTTCACCCAGAGAGAGGACGAGCAATTTTTCGAAACGTGGGAGCGATTCAATGGGCTACTCTTGAAGTGTCCACATCATGGGTATGAGAAATGGCACCAATGCCAATACTTTTTGGAGGGATTACTACCAAATGTGCAAGAATGGCTAATGGAGGAGAGCTAATGTCAAAAGTGCATCGAAATTTGGGAGTTTTTGACAAGCGGACAATTCCCAACAACGGAGTCGATCACTAGAAGGATTAAAGGAGTGAATGAGGTTCACATTGACGAGTCAACTTCGGGAATCAAAGAAGTCAAGGAGATGGTTGAAGGTCTTGCTTGACAAATAGCATCATTATCGACTGCTAAATCAACAGAACCACATGATCATGACTCATATCCAGATCAAGCCAATGCCATAGGTGTAATGAGAAAACCATCAAATTACAACCCATACTCCAACACATATAACCCTGGATGGAGAGACCACCCCAATTTTTCATGGTCTCAAGGACTCCAACAGAATGGACCCACTCCAATGCAACCCATTCCTCAAGTTCCTCAAGCCTCTCAGCCCCCATTTAGACCATACAATCAGAACCAGAATTACTCTCAACCCAGACCATGGGAGGATTCATTCCAGAATCTTAAGAATCTTACTCACTCCACGATTAAGCAACAGAACCGCACCATTGATGGACTACGAAATGAGTTGAGAGCGGGCTTCAACTCACAAGCCTAATCAGTTTCAAGCCTTGAGAAGATGGTGGGACAACTTGCTTCTTCAGTTCAAACCTTGGCAATGACTGTTGAGAAAGGCAAATTTCCAAGTCAACCAGTGCCTAATCCTAAAGGAGTACATGAAGCAAGTACTAGTTCACCACAGCAGCATGGAGAAGTCAAAGCAATCATGACCTTGCGAAAAGGAAAAGAAGTCGACAACAAAGTGGAGATGCCGGTGACAAAAGAAAATCAAATTATACCTGTGAGTGTTGAGGACTCACCACCAGAGGAGAAAGAAGAAACCAACCCACGAGAATACGTTCCCAAAGCTACATTTCCCCAGAGGTTAGCTAAAGGCAAGAAGGGAAAATCCACAGGTGAGATTTTCGAAATCTTCAAACAGGTAAGTGTTAACATCCCTTTACTTGATGCTATTAAACAAGTTCCATCTTATGCCAAGTTTCTTAAAGACCTTTGCACTATAAAGAGAAATATGAATGTTCAAAAGAAGGCATTTTTAACAGAAAACGTTAGTTCTATACTCCAACATAAAATTCCTTTAAAATGCAAAGACCCAGGCTCCCCCACTATCTCATGTAACATAGGGAATCACACAATTGAGAATGCTTTGTTGGATTTAGGAGCTAGTGTAAATTTGTTGCCTTACTCTGTTTTCGTGAAACTTGGACTAGGAGAATTACACCCAACTCCAGTGGTGTTACAACTTGCAGATCGGTCCACGAAAATACCTCGTGGTATTGTGGAGGACGTGCTTATCCAGGTATTTTATTTTCCTGTTGATTTCATTGTAATTGACACTCAACCAATACAGGATTCAAGGAAGCACATCCCCATTATTTTAGGCCAATATTTCTTGGCAACTGCGGATGCTCACATTCAATGCAGGACTGAAAATATGCAGTTGTCCTTCGGCAATATGACTATGGAGCTGAACATCTTCAACATTAACAAACAACCTCACAATGCAGATGATGGAATTGTTGATGTGGATTTAATAGAAACAATAGTTGATAATACTTTTATTTCAAACCTTAGTGATGATCATTTACAAACATGTTTAACTCACTTTGGTTTTGATTTTGATATTGACAGATCGGTCGATGAGGTCAACGCCTTACTTGACTCAACACCATCCATAGACACTAATAAATGGAAGTCAAGAGTTGAACAAGTAGCACCATCAGAGAAGAAACTCATCCCATCATATACTCGAGCTCAAACCATTGCCCAACACATTGGAATATGCGTTTTTGGGGGAAGAAAGTACTCTACCGGTAATCATTTCATCATCCTTCAATGACGAACAAAAAGGTAAGTTGTTGGATGTTTTAAAAGAGTACAAAGGAGCATTAGGATGGACCATAGCAGACATAAAAGGTATAAATCCAGTAGACTGCATGCATTACATTCATATTGATGAAAATGCTAAATCTACTAGGGAAATGCAACGTCGGTTAAATCCTAATATGAAAGAAGTTGTTAGAACTGAAGTCCTTAAGCTATTAGACGCAGGTATCATTTACCTAATTTCTGATAGTTCATGGGTTAGTCCTGTACAAGTTGTCCCCAAAAAGTCAGGAGTCATAGTAGTTACCAATGCTGATAATGAATTGATACCAACTAGAGTAACTACAGGATGGCGTGTATGCATTGATTATAGAAAGTTGAATTCTATCACACATAAAGACCATTTTCCTTTACCATTTATTGATCAAAAGCTTGATAGATTAGCAAGCCACAAATTTTATTACTTTCTAGATGGCTACTCAGGATATAATCAGATTCCCATAACACCAAAAGATCAAGAGAAAACTACTTTCACTTGCCCTTTTGGCATATGTGCATATAGGAGAATGCCATTTGGATTATGCAATGCACCTGCTACATTTCAACGATGCATGCTAAGCATTTTTTCTGATATGGTTGAACGATTTCTTGAAGTCTTTATGGATGACTTTTCTGTCTTTGGTGATTCGTTTGATCAATGTCTACATCATCTAACACTAGTTTTGCAGAGATGTATCGAGAAGAACTTGGTCTTAAATTGGGAGAAATGCCATTTTATGGTAAAACAAGGTATTGTTCTCGGTCACATCATTTCGAGCAAAGGTATTGAGGTTGACAAAGCCAAGGTGGATCTCATTTCTAATCTTCCTCTACCCAAAACAGTCAGAGAAGTAAGATCTTTCCTTGGGCATGCTGGTTTCTATAGACGTTTCATTAAAGATTTTAGCAAAGTTTCTAGACCCTTATGCAATCTACTTGTTAAGGATGTACCTTTTGTCTTTAATGATTCATGTCTCGTGGCATTTGAAAAATTGAAGCAGTTGTTGACATCATCACCCATCATTCAGCCCCCAAACTAGAGCTTACCCTTTGAGCTCATGTGTGATGCATCTGATTATGCAGTAGGAGCAGTATTAGGACAAAGAGTTGATCGAATTCCCCATGTTATTTACTATGCTAGTATGACATTGAATGATGCACAGTTGAACTATTCAACTACTAAAAAAGAAATGCTAGCAGTAGTGTTTGCACTAGAGAAATTTCGATCTTATCTCATTGGTTGTAAAATAATTATATTCACAGATCATGCTGCTCTTAAATATCTTCTCACAAAGAAAGATGCAAAAGCTAGACTAATTCGTTGGGTGTTACTTTTACAGGAATTTGACTTGGAAAATGTTGTGGCGGACCACCTCTCTCGTCTCCATTTTGACACAATTATAGAACCATTACCATTAAATGAGTCATTTCCAGATGAACAATTAATGAGTGTGGAAGTATTACCTTGGTATGCTGATATAGTTAATTAGCTTGTTACAGGTAAACTTCCAGAGCATTGGACAAAGCAAGACAAGGCTAAATTCTTTGCAGAAATAAAGAATTTCTTTTAGGATGACCCGTATTTATTCAAGTATTGTGCGGATCAAATTGTTAGACGATGTGTCCCAGAAAATGAAATTCAGAATATCCTTTCATTCTGCCATGAACAAGCTTGTGGAGGCCATTTCAGTGCTAAGAAAATAGCGACTAAAGTTTTACAATGTGGTTTCTATTGGCCAACTATATTTCGAGATGCTTACACTTTCTGTTCTTCATGTGATAGGTGTCAACGAATGGGGAGCATTACACGAAGGAACATGATGCCACTAAATCCAATTTTAGTGGTTGAGATTTTTTATGTATGGGGTATCGACTTTATGGGACCCTTTCCCCCTTCTTTTGGCCATCAATACATATTGGTTTCTGTTGATTACGTATCGAAATGGGTAGAAGCGATTCCATGTAGAAGCAATGATCACAAGGTGGTGATAGGATTTTTGAAAAGCAATATTGTTTCGCGCTTTGGATTCCCTCGAGCAATAATCAGTGATGGTAGTGCCCACTTTTGTTACAAAGCTTTAAAAGCTCTTTTGACAAAGTATTCAATCACACACAAAGTGGCGACTCCGTATCATCCGCAAACCAATGGCCAAGTTGAGATATCCAATCGAGAAATAAAGCACATATTAGAAAAAATGGTGAGGCCGGACAGAAAAGATTGGTCATTAAGACTTGATGATGCATTATGGGCATATAGAACGGCTTTCAAGACCCCGATTGGGATGTCACCCTACAGGCTAGTGTATGGAAAAGCTTGCCACCTACCTGTGGAACTCGAGCATCGTGCATATTGGGCAATCAAGAAATTCAACTTTGACAGAAAAGAAGATTACAACTGGCAGAACTTGAGGAAATTCGCAATGACGCAACGAAAATGCCAAAATTTACAAGCAACGGATGAAAGTCTTTCATGACAAGTAAATTATGAGAAAATTGTTCACTCCAGGTCAGAAAGTGCTTTTATTCAATTCTCGCTTGCACCTATTCCCAGGTAAGTTACGCTCTCGTTGGTCTGGTCCCTTTATTGTTCATACTGTTTTTTCACATGGGGCAATTGAAATTAAGGACCCAAAGAACGGTGTCACGTTTAAAGTTAATGGTCAAAGATTAAAGCCATATCTAGAGTACCAACCATATGAAAAAGACACCGAAATAAATTTGAGTGACCCACAAATTTGAATTGATTTTTTTTTTCTTTTCGTTGATTTGATTTTTCTTTCTTTCTTTTTATTATTATTCTTTTGCTAATTGAAATTGTTTTTGCATAAGTGTGTTTGTTTTACCATTAAGTTTTCTCTTATCATTTTTAATCATGAGTCTCATACTTAGACCGTTCCTCCTGAACATTCTTAAACCACTTCAACGTGTCAAAACTCATCTCAAAAGGCAGATTCAATTTTGTAAAACACAACGCATTTGGGCTCTACAACCACCAGAGTTAGTAGCCTATGTTGAGGGTTTAGAAAGCCAACTCAGAGACATTGAGAGAAGTGTTTACGACATCCAGTTGGAGCTTAAGGTAAATTCAATAAGAGGATGATTTTAATTTTCTTAGTTTGTTTTAATTTGTTTTTCTATTTTTGTGCTTTAGTTTGTTACCCCGGTGAAGTGGCGGATAACGGTACTCCGTGACAATCAAGTCGGTTACTGCAGTTTCCCATAATAACTGATATTCTGAGGCGAAGGTATGGACAGAAACGAGACTCTAGCGAAGCTTCACAAGCGATTCCCTTCACTTCCTCAGAATGTCCTCCTTACGATCTATAAAGCTCGGTCCGAACGCATGCGATTGCTCATGAGGAATAACATACCTGCTGACATCCATTGGTTAATCGAGGCGAAAGTACGATTGGCAGGTGAGTTACCTCCAAAATTTATTGCATTCATGCCTGGTTGTGGTAAAGGAAATTATGCAAGAAAACGACGAGCTCGAAGAATTTCTGTTGCTTGTCATAAGTGTGCTAGAATGAGTTGCGATAGAAACCCATGTTCTTTAGGAATGGTGTCTGATAACAGGGAAGATAAAATTCAATTCATTAGGGATGGCTTGAATAAGGAGTCATTGGATGATATCCTTTTGTCTCTTGAAACGCATCCCAGTGGATATGTGCAAGGAGCGATTCTCCAGTTATGGCCATTATTCCAGAAAGAGCATGCGATATAGTCTCGAATCGACTATAAACGACCTGCTTGCCTTTATAAGAAAAGCTGGATAGGAAGCCTATCCTCGACCCATGAGGGCGTTCGGACGTAAAACCAGAGGAAGATGTGAGCGCAACTACGTGTAAATATCCTTTTACTTTGTTATTTTATTTCACTATTGTTTTATTGTTTGCATTATTGTCTTTAATAATTTTATTACTGTTTGTTTTTTCCTTATTACTGTTTAATTTTTTTTTTTTTCCTTTTTGACTCGCGAGCCACGTGCTTTACACGTTATTTCGACATATTACCTCATACACAATGACCCATTATCACCAAGACTCTTAAATGTGATTTCTTTTGTCAAGCACTCATAAATCGCTTTTGAGAAATATCGCAATGGCTTACTCCCAATAGACAATTCAAGAACATTTGTGTGCTTTGGATTTACCTATGGCAAACATAAAGAGTTCGTTGAGGCCATAGATCTTGGCCAAGCATGAGAAAATTACACTTGGTGTATGGAGGAGGTAATCGAGGGTTATCGAAAATGGTCTCAGAAGCAACTTTTATCAGAGGCAGCCAAGTGTTAGGCATCATCCCAAGAGTTCTAAAACCATTGGGCAGTTCGTCTGACTCATCAACTGGAGAAGAGTTAGTCGTCTCAGGTATGCAAGAAAGAATAACTGAAATGCTTAATCATGCTGATGCTTTTATTTTCCTTCCAGGAGATCTTGCAACACTAGAGGCACTTATCACACTAGCATCTTGGGCCATCTGCACATTCACCAGAAACCCATCAGTTTGTTAAATGTCAATAACTTTTATGATGGCTTTATCGCATTTCTTAACCATGCAATAAAAAACTACTTCATTCCTTCCCATGCGAAAAAACTTTTTCTTTGTGCTCACACTGCTAATGAGCTACTTGATATGTTACAAGCTTATAAACCGGAGCCAAACCCCTGGACCTTTGTGTTGGAGCGACCAAATATTGATGGTAGATAAGAAGTACAAATTAGATTTAACTCTCCTTTGTAAATATTTTCTTCGTGTTGCACCAGGTGATGTCTTAAACTCTACTTCTTTCCTTTAAAACATTGATGACAATGTTTCGTTCTGGTTGGGGGTTTGAATATTCTTATAATGTGGAATATTGTTTAAGATTTTACTAATTTTTTTTTGTAGAAACTAACTGTTGCTAACTTTTTGTGTTGAAGATGGTGAATATGGAGTGTAGTTACTCTAAACGCATCTTCATAGTTCAAAAAACCAAAAAAAAAAAAACTCTTTTTCTTTATTAAGTTTTTATGTTCATTTTTCTTCTTTTTTTTATTTTCTCCTCTATGAATATACATTTTCCAACTTTTGAGTCGAAGATGGCTGAATATGGAGTGTAGTGCCTCTAGAAACGCATCTTCTTAGTAAAAAAAAAATCATTTTGTTTTTCCATCATTTTAAGTGTACTTTTCCTAATTAGTTTTTCTACATCATTTTCACATTTCTGCATGCATATTTTTCTTTCATGTTTAGAATAAGTTGGGGGGTAGAATGTTGTTTAAAAAAAAAAATTTGTGTGATTTGTTTTAACATTAGATGACATGATTAATTTCAAATTTTAGTATTCGTATTATCTTTAGTCTTAAGTGATATTACACTATGTTTACTACTCTACATGTTGATGTCAGAGAAAAATATGAGTGCTTGAAGGAATGAACATGTCATAATAAGTACCAAGTGAGTTTTTGAGCCTATTATTTTTCTTGGAGAATAACCCTTTTGCCCACTCTTTATACAGCTTAGCAGTTTATTATTTTACACACGATCTCTAAATTGCTTTTGAGTTAAGCCTTAAAAAAAAAAAGTGTGTTGCTACATTGGGGGGCCCATCTAACTAGTAGATATGGATGATTATCTAGAACCCTAAAAGACGATGGAAAGGCCATCTTTGATCCGTTTGAGCCTTTCTAGCCATCCCTTTTATTAAATATCCATTGTTAACCCTTTTGAGCCTTAAAAAAAAAAAATTTTTTTTTCTTTGTCAACTTATCATCTTGACCCACTCCGATTTGGAGTATTACCCAATGTCTTATAAGTTCCATCACCTATTTATGTTTGAGAAAATGTAAATAATTATTTTGTTCAGTGAAGTTATGCCAAATAAAAGTAAAAAAAAAAAAGAGGAAAAAAAAATTGTTGTTTCAAAAAAAATAAATAAAAGGTGAAATCCACCTTGCACCCAAAAAAAAAAAATCTCTGCATTTATTCTCAAACATACACTTTGTTTTCCTTATTTCCCTTCTTTGTTAGCCATGTCCTTAACCTACGTTACGTCCTAATAAAAGTCCTTCTTGATTTTAGGGAACTATAGTCTGAAGTAGAAGCTAGTTATATGAGCTAAAAAGATGTAGTGGTGCATAATAATAATAAAAAAAAGAGATAAATAAACTGGGTTGACTAACATTTTTATTTGACTTGAGATCGTATTATTTCTAAGCTGAGAGCATATTTCTTTCATCTTGGTGAGAGCATGTGATATCACTTCTGTATTATTTTCTCTCTCAATTACCATTCATTGGAGTGACTATTTTTATTGGGTTTAATTTCTTTGTGAGAGTGTCACTACTTCCAGTGAGAATTTGGGGTTTGACATGTCATTCTTGAAAGTAGCTATAACAAAGTCTACTGGGCTGATTCATGTGGATGGTTAATGTAAGTGTGATGTTTCTTTAGACTGGAGATAATGCTTATACTTTTATTTGATTGCTATCATTAGTCTGATTGAATAAACACGAGTGTTAAAAAAAAAATTGAATTTGAATTTTGTTTTCGCTTTATTTGCTAGGGACTAGCAATAAGCTGGTTGGGGGGTGTGTTGAGTGTTAGAAAATGCATATTTATAAAGGAGAAAACCGTAATTTTACACTTCAAGTCTTTCTAACAATCCTTACTTTTATGTATTTAACATTCTTGTGATTTAATTACGTGTGTTTTATTTTAATTAAGTAATTTATGTATTTTAGGGGCATTATAGTCACTTCACAATAAAAGAGAGATCAGACGAAAAAACTGACATCACTTTTGAACTCAGGATGGTCGAAAACCTTAGGAGGAACATAAAAAGAAAAATGGCACTATTCACATGTACGGTACTATTATGTATACGGTACTGTATACGTTAATGTTCACGGCACTGTTCACATAGACGGATCGATGACGTGGCATTGACCGATGATGTGGCATTGACTGATGAGGTGTCACGATCATGTTGGACTAAAATTCTTATGCACTGTTGATGGTGCGTCGGAAAAATCTCGTGCATGCATCACAGATTATTTTCAACCAAACCGCATCGTTCATCCGGTCAAAATCGCTCATCCCGTGTTGTTGTGCAAATTTTAATGTACTCGCAAGCGCACGAATCTATTGTAGTATAGATCAATGGTGACGAGTGTCGATCCTACAAGGAGGTAGATTTTAATTGTATGTAGAATTAATTTTGTAAATGGGTGATTAGATTTGTGGTGGAAATGATTTGGAATATGCTAAATCTTAAATTAAATTGGCGAGAATAAATTCTAAAATTGGAATTGAAATGGCGAGAATGAATTGAAGAGAATTCTATTGAAATGACGTACTTGGGTATTTAGATCCGTATCAACATGCATCATGGGCTAAATATTCCTTATTAATACCAATTAAATCATGAGGGAGGAATCCACACCTCATGAACCACGCTCTAATCAATATGATGCTAAAGGCTTATCGTGCCAAATAATAATAACCTTGTAGGGGGTGAAGACAAGATTAGTATTATTTGTCAACGAGAAGTCAAAACATCCACAAAAACTAGAGGGGAAGAGAAAATAAATTTACCAAATAAAGCTCATGACACATGTTGAGACTTCACCTTTAACCCAAGCTTGAAAGAAAATTAGCCACTCATAATTGAACTTGGGGTAAAATAAGAATTTATTAAAATACATAGAAAATACAAGATGGAGAGAGAATTACAGAAAATGGAGTCCAAAAATGGATTCAGAGCTATCAAATTAGGGGGGAGAGGCCCCCTTTTTATAGATACATGGAGTAAATCATGGCCATCGGATTAAAAAAGCTTTGACGCGCAACATCATCGATGCGGTTTGACCACGTGGATGAACACGGTTTGATTGAAAATAATCCTGTGTGATGCATGTACCGTACGCGAGATTTTTAGTCCACTGATATGCTGCCACGTCACCATCAACAGTACATAAGAATTTTAGTCCAACAGGATCGTGACACCTCATCAGTCAATGCCACATCATTGGTCAATGCCACGTCATTGTCTGTCTATGTGAACAGTAACGTGAACAATACCGTACACGTGAATAGTACCGTACATGTGAACAGTGCCATTTTTCCTTTTATGCTCCTCTTAAGGTTTTCGACTGTCCTGAGTTCAAAAGTGATGTCCGTTTTGCCGTCTGATTTCTCCTTTATTGTGAAATGACTATAATACCTCTAAAATACATAAAATACTTAATTAAAATAAAACATATGTAATTAAATCACAAGAATGTTAAATACATAAAAGTAAGGGTTGTTAGTAAGACTTGAAATGTAAAATGACGGTTTTCTCCTTTATAAATATGCATTTTCTAACACTCAACAATCGGCGGCAATCTCACCAAAATCACGTTCAACAACACCAATTCCACCAAAATCACGTCTAATAGCAATCAAGGTCTCTAAGATCAACGGTTGAAGTTCAAAAACCCTAGGTTAGCAATTTCAAACACATGCTTTATATTGTTCTTGTGTTGTGTGTTGTTGTGATGGTGTAGGTGGTGGTGGTGGTGGTGGTTGTGGTTGTGGTTGTTGGTGGTCTTCAAGTATTGTCGAATTGTATTGGCGGCAATATGTTGTAATGGGTGCTGACAAATTCGTGAAAATTTGAAATTTTTGTGCGACAGGTGCCCGTCGCACCAAATTTTGTGCGACAGATTAGCTGTCGCACAAAAAATCAGATTACACAATCTGAAATTTTGTGTGATAGGTTCCCGTCGCACCAAATTTTGTGCGACAGATTATCTGTCGCACAAAAAAATCAAATTACACAAAAGTTTAGTTATTTTCTGGAAGTCATAATTTAGGCTAAATTCATCCATTTTTTTTGTATAATATATCGTTTCGAAGTTTGCAATGAAACGAATCAAACCTACAATTTTCTTTTCGAGTCTCTCTTATGACCAAACAAAAAATTTGCCTCTGATGTGGTAAACTACGGATGCACAACCAGTAGAGCCTGTTGGCGACATGGTAGATTGGGAGGTTCCGGAGGAAATTCAAGCAATCAAGGTTAACCCACCAATAGAAGCACCATCATCTAGCCGTGGCCAAGAGCTCAGAATGCCCTCTGTTGGTGAGGATATAGACAAAAGAACTGTAAGATGTGGGCGGTGCAACGAAGTGGGCCATAACCGAAAAAAGTGCGAGAATCCTATTACGTCGAGTCGAAGCTAATTGTATCGTTCTAAATTCTTATGTATTTTGAGAACTTATTTTTTATTTATTGCACAAATATATATAACAAAGTATTTAATTTTAATTATATTGCAAATTAATTATTTGAATTGTATGTAAAGAAAGAGAAGTTATGCAGACACCAATAATAATAATACCATTAAATATGTCCACAACAATAATAAAATCCAATATCATCATTACATATCGGCGCCACAATGTCCTAAAGGGCAATATCACCATTAAATATGTCCACAACAATCTTCTTCCTAAAGTATTGCCCGTGGCCACTACTAAAATTGAGTCTGAGCCCAAACATTAAATACATTATGATCATCAACATAAAAACGCCGCAATCACCACTACCGGGCTCTTGTTGCGGCACACTCCTACATATTTTGATCTTCCAAGGGTCGGCACTTTGCAAGTCATGTCGGACGTTGTAGAATCCGACATCTTCTAATCATCGAGGGAAGGTAACTTCAAATGGCTTAAATTTATCCTTATATGTTTTATCATCGCGAACCGCCACCAGCGAGTCATAAATCCACACATTTTTCTTGCGAAGGTCCACTCGAGCTACTATCCAATGATCGCCACCAAGATTCACAAGAATGAATACCTACATAAATAAATTAATGTAAGTTAATTGTTTTTGTTATGTTTAAGGTATTAAAAAAAACTATCGTAAATTGTGTAGCAAAGCGCACCATATCGATGTCTGTGAAACGTTTCAACATGATTTCTTCTCGTCCATCAAACCCTAACTTTATCACACCTAGACCCTTCCTCGGTGCGGGCGGATTACGCTTGGCCAATTTGTTTTTTTCCATGTAACTAAAACAAAATTAAATTTCTATTCGTTATAAAATTTTACAAAATTATTACAATAAAAATTTAAAATAAACTTTACGACAAAATACAAATAAACACAAATTATCCACAGAGAGATCTATGTTTTTGTGCGACGGGCATCCCATCGCATATAATTTTGTGTGACGAACATAAAATCAAACAAAAAAAATTCAATGTTTTGTACACAAGCACTATTTTTTTGTGCGACACTCATTCGATCGCACAAAAACTTGTGCGGCGGATGCCCGTCGCACAAAAATACAGAGCCTGTGCTATTGTCGCGCAGAAGCAATGCTCTGTATTTTTGTGCGACGGCCTTCCCGTCGAACAAAAACACAGAATGTGCGCAAAACACATACTCTGTATTTTTGTGCGATGGGCATCGGTCGCACAAAAACATAGCCCATCGCGCGCGAGTCTCGCGCGATGGCCTGGCCATCGCACCAGATTTGGTGCGATGGGCTATGCCTGTTGCGTGAGACTCGTGCGCGATGGGCTATGCCCGTCGCGCGATGGCTGCTGCAAATTCCGTCCAATGGGCAGCAGCAACCATCCAACACCCATCAACAACATCCAACTCTCCCATCCCGCTTGCAACACACCAACCCACCACCGCCATCAACAACCGTAAATAATCAAACCATCACAACCGCACCAACCCAACACCACAGCAACAACAACAACAACAATGCACAACAACATCACAAAATCAAAACCCAAATAAAAAAAGAAGTAAAAACTCACCTTGGGTTTTGAATTTTTACAATTGATTTTGGAGATTTTGAACGTGAGAGGTGATTTCAGCCGCCAATGATGGACTCTGGTGCCGCTCTACGCTGCCGACGATAGATAAGCGATTCCGGTGAGAAGTTTTCGGTGAGATGGGGAGGATTTGGGGGAGAGAGGAGGGGGAGAATGAGAGGGGTAGTTTGGTCTTCAAAATTAATGTTTGGCTAATTTTGATTGAAAAAAGTTTGGGTGGCCAAAGTTGAAAAATGCAAAATTTTAATGGCTAATTTGGTAAATTTCCCATAAAAGACACGCATGCACATTAAAAAAGAGAGATTTTTAGCTTTTAACAACGGCATATGTATTTCACTCGAAAGATATGAATTGGGCATATTAATTGAAAATGAGAAATATTATAATTAATGCTACTATTTAGTGCAAGAGAAAAAATTGAAATTGACATAAAAATTTTGTTGTTATGATAAAATTTTTAGGATTCTGAATATAAAAAAATGTAAAGATCATCAACTTATAAGATTGGCCAAAATTATAAAATGTCTAGACTTGTAGTTCATATGCTACAAAACTGTAAAATTTATTAATATAATTTGAAGAATTTTGGACTTGTAATCCATATGCTAGAAGCCATAAAATTTATTAATAAAATGTGAATATAAACTATAATATGTTAAAATTAAATTGAAAAACCTATATACTTATCTTTAAAGGATAAAATGCTTGAAACAAGTACTTGAAATACTAAATCAAAAAGCTTACACCTTATATGTTCATGATAAAGCTATAATCATAGTTGTGTATATTATAGTAATATAGACTTACAGAAGTATAATCACTTGAGTAAATTTATTATAAATGGGATATGTCATTATCCATTTTGCTATATGATAAATGAAATTTGCAATCTTTGTAAAATTTTTTGATGATTTCATCAAGAAATAACTTCTAAAGAACTTATGAATTTATTTCTTTTAAGAATAAAATTCAATAAGAAAGATTTAAAAACGAAAGTGGAATAATGATATTATAGAAATACTAGAAGTATTTCATATTAAAAAATTATTTACTTTAAAATGTGCTGTATATATCTTTGTTTCAAAGAACCATTTTTTATTCTAACTTGTGCCTACAAAGGAATTAAAAATTGAAAAATTGCAAGTTAACATACGTTCAACATAAACTTGAAAATAACAAGAGAGTGTGAAAAGTATATCACACTCTTTCCTTGATATGGATGTTAAAACTTGATTTTATTTAAGAAAATCATCAATAATCAGAATAACAATGTCTCCAATTTATTTTATCTATTCAAGATTTTAAAAGATTGCATTGACCCTGTTTCAACAAAATATTATAGGAAAATTTAATAGATCATTGAAGCACCCATGTCACTTTGAAGGGAAACATACTTATTAAAGAGAGCTATTGATATGGAGGGCAATGTACACTGTGCCTTTTTTCATTTGCTAGGTTTTTACCCCTCAAATTTTCTCAATAAAATTTTAATAAAGTAGTTTGCGCCTTTTTAAGATATAAATGAATAGTGTACTCTTTTTCCTTCACTAGTTTTTTTCTCATAGGTTTTTTTACTACCAAAGGTTTTAATGAAGTATATTCTTTGTATGATGAACATTCAACGAGGAGTATTATGAAATACCTATAATTTATGTAGAAGTTCATTAAAGCAATTTTTTATCTCTCCACAAGTAACCTTTAACCTTCTTATAACTCTTATTATCTCCCTAATTTGAGGATTATTATCTCCTATAATTATGATATATTACTTACCACTTTATAGTTGCATCACTATAAAGAAAAACCTTTACTCATTATCTATATATATTTAAGATTGAATAAAATTGCTCGCTATACATTGTATCTCTTATTTGTTTTTTTTCTTTCTCTTACCATATTATTGTGCTCTTACTTGATAAATAATTTGACAAATATTCAATAAATTTCTTTTTACCCGTAGGAGGGACTTCAATAAAGATTTAAGCTTGATCTTTTCTTCATGCATGTTGTAGCATGTTAAGACTTAAGAACATGACTAAAGTTCAGTACCTAGCTAGATGATAACTAACATTTTTTTTTAAAAAAAAATGAATTAGGATATTATCAAACACCCATTTAATATTTTTAATATGTCATTTTGTCATTAAAATTTTCTAACAACTACATAAAATTCTAGCTAAACAACCCAATAGAGGGGGTAAATTCGGTTTTAAAAGTTTCTTCAATAACAACATCTCAATGCAATACAAAAAACTACCATTACACAACAACAATAATAACCACAACAGTAAGTAAATTAAAAGATAAGGATTGAGAGAAACAAACACACCAAATTTTTACGGGATTTGGCAACAAGCCTATGTCCACGCACCAAGCTATCTAAAGTTAATGATTCTACTAAAACGAGCCTTCTATCCCGAAGCATTGAAAATTACAATATGGTTCAAATGTGTCAATAAATCTTTACAATGAAGTATGTATCTCGCAAATGTTTACCCAAGTGTTCCTTAAACTTACAATCACTAAATTGAAAGATTAAAATGAAGTTTATAAATAACAAACTTTCCCACAAGAATATATAAGTAAGTGATAGCTCATATATGAATTAATACAAGAGTGTTTAGAAATATCAAGTTTTAGCTTAGATCGACCTAAGAAAATGATTTGGAGTTGGGTTTCATGTAGATAGATGGAAAAACTAGCCGTTAGGAACATAAAACAAAAATATGTGCAAAACTGATTTACCACATTAATCAAACTAGTTCACTCCTTTGCTGATGTGATTGGTTATTGTCGGAGGATTTTAACAATTGGCTCACCTGTTACTCACTAGACAAATAATAGCAAACCAGTTTGCCACGTTAGCCCAACTTAGCTTTAAAAGTTTTGCATTTTAGTCGATATTTTCAGACTTTTCCATAATAATAAAATGCCTAGAAATTTGAAATAATATCAAATACGTCCTTTTTCAGATTTTCAAAAATAACACTAAGATCATATAACCTTCTCATGTTTTCTGACACATGAAAACTTTTCAATAGTTTTTCAAATCAACCTATATATTTAGAAGAAAATCATTTAGATAAAACATTTGGTTTCTATTTTTCTTGAGGTATAGAAAATATAACTTATGAAAACAAAGATAGATTTGAATCCCAAGATCATGATAAAACTTGAGCTTTTAAATGCTTGACCATGCATAAATCCAACAAACATCATATATGCTGTTGTTTTTTACATTTGTGTCTTAACTTGATGAGCATCTCTTTAAGACCTTTGAATTTAGTATCACATGAATGACTTTTGACCTTTAAAAACTAATAAAATTTAAATTTATTTCTGCTATATTATCTTTACCATATTATTTGATCATCAAAATCAAGGTTTGTAAGATCCGTCAAGTCAAGACTATATTTTACTACTTAATATTTCAATTGTTATCATTTTAATACCAAATAATTAAAAGTAACAAAATAATTTTAACACGATTGTTGTTAAAAGACCCGCTAAACTATTTAAATGTGTAGAGATATAATTTTTTCCTATAAAATAAAAAGAATCTAAAATCAAAGATTTGAAAAATCAAATATTTCATTGTTAAATCTTTTGAAAATAAATAACTATATGCAGAAATTAACGTTATCTTAATATTTGTATTAATATCAATTTTAATAAATAAAAATCTATTATTGTAATAAATTTAATAAAATAAATAGTAATTTAAGAAATCATTTTATTTTAGTTCCTTGTTCTTTTAACATTTGTATTTAACTATTTAATAAGTACATATCAATTGCAATATTTAGTTTGATTATTTTCAATAATTTTATCATTTTATTAAAAATGTTATCAATTTATCACATAACTTATTGGCAAATTATTAAATTACTACATGCCTTTTCTATTTTGTTTCAAATCACCGTCACTGCTTAAATTTATTAGATTGAAATATTTTAAATACCCTTGAGATGTCATAATTTTTAAATGAAGTTAACTATTTGGTGGTAAGATAATAACAATTAAAACATCAGGAGGTAAAATATGATTGTCAAAAATTTTAGTAGTAAAGTGATATATCAAAAAATATTAAGTGGGTGTTTGATAATATCTCTTCAAATTATTTATTACGCTAATTTAACCTACCAATCATGCATATATATATATATATATATATATATATATATATATATATATATATATATATATATATATATATATATATATATATATATATATCATCATCCGTCTCGTACCTCCACCCTCGAAGACTTCAAGTGCTTCTGCTTATCATTACATGATTTCTATTTTCTCCATTGGCTTAATTTTTTATTATTTAACATAATACTTTGATAAGATGTCATCACACGTAACACAAAGCCAATATTAAAGTTAATAAAATAAGGAACCATGCCCATAAAAAATTCAGAATATCTGACGCAATCTAGATTATCACGTGAGTAAAATATGTAGACTTGTATAATCCAAAATTTATATGGGTGGTTCCAATTGGTCAACGTATGATCATAATGAGAAGGCGGGCATGCCGGAAAAAAAAAAGTTTTATGACTTTTTGACGAAAGCTGGTTCATATTGAAAATGGACAACTACGTGTTCAAATATTAATACTATTATGGGAATAGAAATGGCAGGAAGCTGGGTGCGCGGCAATGACCAGGTACATCGATCCGTTAAGCCTCTTTACGAAGTAATATCTTATTCGAGGATATACCTTAGGAATATTATTAAAAGAATTTGGATAGATACTCGTATTTGGATAGATACTCGTTTAATTTGTAGATTTTAATTTAAGTTTTTTTTAATTTTTATATTTTATAAAATACCTTAAAATACTCTTAATATCAAATATGTTACATTTTTTAACTTCATTTTTTCTTCACTTTTACAACAAACCCTTGCAATAACATTTTTTATATTAAGTTTTTAATCTATGAAAAAAATTAATTAGTAAATTAACCAACAATTACTTATGAGCAAATTAAGAAGTAAATATTAGTATGAAACAATTGATATTTTTCATAGCCTTGCAACAATCTTGTTAGTTATTATTTATGAATAAATTAACACTAGCTAATTTAAAACAATATTTAATATCCTTGCAACAATCTTATTAATAATTTTTTTTTAAAATATTAATTTATCAAATTAATCCTAAGAGTAAAATAATAACAAATAATTTATTTTAATTTTGAAGCTAATTTGATAAATTGACATTTTTCTATTAATATCTCCAAGAATATTTTTGTAAAGATATTATTGTAAAAGTAAAAAAAAAGTGAGGGTAGGATTATAATATAAGTACTAGTAAGGGTGTCTCGAGTTATTTTTAAAAATATAAGAACTAAACATACACTTAATTTAAAATATAAAGACTAAATAAACTTTTAGGGAAATAACACTTATTGCCAAAATCCATGCTAACCCTTTAATTTGTTGGGCAGTTTTGGCTTCTCAATTGCATCCACATCCATGCAAGGGATGTTTAATCTTGAGACTTCTTGTATCACTTAAAAATATTTAATTTATTAAATTAATTTACGTTAGTCGGTTTAATCTCGAGACCTCTGACACCATTAGATAAAATTCTTATCAATTAAACTAAGAATCACATATGATATCTCTATACTGCATTAAGAAAATTTTCATTTATGTTATGACGGTGATGATATATTATATCTTTTTTTTATTAATTGTACTATGACAAGGTTGTAATTTCAAAAAAAATAAAAATGGCACCCTTTAGTCGTGATCGTGTCACCTATTAAACATACTTTTTATATATAGTGTTGTGATCTCAAATCTTACGTGTCTAAAAATATAACACAACTGAGCATAACATTAGTCTATGGAGGCGGTCTATAAGGTGAGCAATTTTTATTTTTTGCTTTTTATTTTTGAAAAGTACAAGATGAGCAGATGTTTTGCTTTCTGCATATTGGTCTTTTACGTGTAAAGTGAATTTATATATCTTTTCTATAAAAACAATCCATGTGGTGCGTTAGTCTTACTATAGCAATTAGCAATTTTGTTAGGCACGTGCTCTTTTTTTTAAAAAAAAAATTAAAATCAAACCATAGGATACTTCAAGTTGCCTCAATTGCTCGATTCAGAGGTCTCACTTTTCAGATTGACCAAATGACTAGCCGAAACTCACCGACCACGACACCAAGTTGTCTGATCCAATGAAATATACAAGGAAGCTAGCCTTCGGTTTGGCTTGACCATTTTATTAAGCTAACCATGGAAAATAAACAACGACCTAAAAAACTTTCAAAGGAGACGGGTATAATTTGGGCACCATCATTTGATGAGGAAATCAATTAAATCTGTTAATCCTAAAGTATCTAGAGTCTGCGATATGGGTGTCGATCGAAGTCACGATCTAATCATCTTCTTTGTTCCTTCCAATGAAAGGTAGAAAATGATTAATTAAAATTACACGCCTTTAGCAAGAAAATGCTATTTTATTTTAAGATTAAATTTCGTTTTGTTTTATCCTCGAAAGAAGACAAAGGTGTGAACGTTGTTCTATATATAGCCAAAATAGCAGAGATAATTATTGGGCAAGCGGAGGCAAATCTCATAATTATGCAACAAAAAGTCCACTCCAAAATCACACGTCCGATTAATAAAATTATAAGAATATTAATAATGGGGGTTAGACTATATTAAATATAAGGTAACATATAACGAATTTATGAATTTTTATTTATAATAATTCAATTGTTTTTATTAATATAATTTTTTTAATTTTAAATGATTACTCAAGGGTTATTGTATGTTGAATGTAACATGACCCTTTATAATACTATTAAGTACAATAATACAATTAAGAATGCTATTATGTCTATATTTACTATTTATTCACCGTTACCACCAATGAATGCAAAAGCTGAGTGGTCCACCAGCAAAGAAAGTTTAGCAGTAGCCAATAGCTAGGCCAATGAGCACCAATAATCTGTATTACCATTGGATCACCAGCATCCGTAATGCTCCAGCTAATAAATTGTTTTTTATATATAATGATTTAATTTTCTAAACTTAAAAGATGATCTTTATATACTCCTTTAGCTGCAAAAGTTTCTTTGTTGCTGTCTATTTCTTTTTATTTTTTAATAAATAGTGGAAAAAGTATTCTGCTTTTTGAGTTCTGTCATGCAATGCTAAATGACAAATCTTGTCCCGCAAACGTAGTACGGTATTTTTTTTTCCTATGTTAGTACACAATCCACAAGAATCAATTATATGAGTCTCATAATTTATGTGGTTCTTGTAAATTATGTATGTTATATTTTATGTAACATAAGACTTTCCTTTTTTTTTTTTGGTGTAGAGTTATAAAAGTTAACTAACTGAACTGTTAGGGTGTATTTAGTACATAAAATTATATAATATTATAATATTATTCACATTAATTTATTACCAAAGAGATACTTGATAAAATTTAAGACTTCATTACATTGCATTATAATGTACTATAATGAGGCATGGGGCCGCATTACACAAATCCCGAAGGAATTACCAAAGAGATGCTTGATAAAATTTGAGACCTCATTATACTGCATTATAATGCACCATAATGAGGCATGGGGCCGCATTACGCAAACCCTAGTTGCTTTTTGACTCAATTGGGGCAACAGTTAATGCTTCAATTGAGTCAAATTTATTTTATTAAAATATTATAAAAATAAATTATTTTATAATTAAATACTAATATAATGAATAAAACATAAAAATAAATTATATGATAATATTATTTTATTTATTAATGATTCATATAAAAATAATATATTAATATTATAATATTATTTAAATTTATACAAATTTAAATATTTATAAATTATTTATATTAGATTATAAATTTATTAATTTATTAAAATGTAAAAATAATAATATATTATAAATTAAAATATAATTTAATATTATTGAATAATAATTTATTAATTTATATTAACAATTATAATATTAATTATAATCTAAATTTATTTTTTACATATAATATTAAATTTTATTTTATTATAATTATAATACAAATTTTAGAATTTAATCATTAATTTTTAACATTTACTAAATTTTTTTTAAATTTCTACAATTTAAGATTTCTATATTTATTATTTTTCTAAGTATTAATAAATATTATTTTCTAATTATTTAATTTAATTAATCACAAAAAATTAATACAATACAATGCAGCACCAAATATAGTCTAATTAAAAATTAATACATTACAGTACAACACCAAACATTATATAACATTGTTATAATATAATACTAACGCAATACAACATAATACAATACACCAACATTAAAATAGTATAATATAATATAATATAATACAGTATGTCAAACGCACTCTTAGGGAATTATCACAAACTTATATGCATAACTGATTAATGTGCATAAGATTGTATTTAACACATCCATCACATTTACATTGATTTTTTGTCGGATTCTTACGACGTTCAGAAATAATGTAAGTTCACTCGCGGGTAAAATTGACACTGATACATTGCCATATAAAAGTTCATTATTAACTTAAACCTTAATAAAAAATCAACTCGTGGGTTAGTGATTACCTCAAACTTATAAATTAATAGACTAAATTTTGTTGGGAGAAGAGATTGGGCCTCTAGTTGGCGTAGATTTTTCCACAGATAGTATATATATTTAAGCAGTAGTTGATTTTTTGAGTGAGAGTATTGAGACCCTTCAAAATATCTCTTTAAATCCTTTTAATTATTTCATAATTTTAATTTTTATTAAAATTACATAATAGAAAATTTTTAAATTAAATTCCTACTCAAAAGTCAAATAATTTTTTTCTTACAAAATCCAACATCTTAGAAATAAAAAAAAATTCCTCTAATTTTTGGGTAAGAAATTTACCATTGGTGACTGTAATAAAGAGGAAAAAAACCCATTAATTCTTTCTTTTAAATAGAAGAAATCCTATTGTTAAATTGAGTTTAATAATAAAAATTAAAAAAATGGTGTTTACACTAATAAGTATTTAGGGGTATCTTTGTCATTGATAGGTTGGCAAAACAATTGTTTAATTTTTTAAAATATTTTAATGGGGTTAATAAAGAAAAGTGGTGTTAAGAGGTGTACCAGAGGAGCTATTAGTTCGACTTTGATTTTTTTTTTAAATATTTGAATATAAATAGTATTTTATTTATTTATATAAATGAAAAATATCTTAAATATAATTATTTCATATTTATGTCATTGTAAATCAAAATAAAGAAAAGAGATTATGTTTTACATTTTAAGAAATATGTATATTTTATAGAGATATTTTAAAAATATAATATTTATTTCTTACTCAGATATTTTTTAATTCAAATAAAAGTTACAAAAATTTATTTTTTCTATTTAAATATAAGTGTCTCAAAGTCAGACATAAACAGAAGTTACAAAAAAAAAATTTTAAAAATATAAAATTAATAAAATTTCAAATTTTAAATATTTAACAACGAGCTCTCTAAATTTATATTCAATAATGCTACACATCCTAAATTTTTTATCTCAAAAAATTATCTCAAACGATGTGGCATTAATTGAGTGGTTGATAATTTTTTACAAAATCTAAGTGAATTAATTGTATTATCTCATCAACCAATTGATAAATACCACATCATTTGAAATAACTTTTTAGAATAAAAAATTTAGAATGTGTAGCATTATTAATTTATATTAATTCAGTATAATACAATTTATTTCATCCATTATATACATATAAAAAAAAAATGTACGTTGTAAATCCCTACTTCACTGTTAGTAAGCGAAGATAAAACGTTATCCCATCACAACGAAAATCTAGTTATGTCAGAAAACATGTAGAGTACTCAGTGCCCATCATCAATCCATACAAGAGCATTCCTCCTCACGACATACAATATAACATAATAAATCTCCCCCTCGCTCTCTCTCTCTCTCTCTTTCTCTCTCTCACCTTCCAATTTCCATTCTTACAGATTAAGGACAAACCAAAACCCACGAAACCGAAACAGAAGAGCATGACTGACCAATCAACACTATGGGGATGCATGAGCAGCTGGCTCACCCTCACTCCCAGCACTCTCTTTCTTTTCGTCAACCTCGTCATCGGAACCATTGCTGTCACCTCTCGGTTCACTTCAGCCAACAGAAACCCACAACAAACACTCGCCCGCGCTCCCTCTCTCCTTGACCGTGTTAAGTCCATCGACTTTTCTCTTTACAAATTCCCCACCCAACCCGAACAACAACAACAACAAGAACCGCACTATTTTCATCAACCCACTGAAGAACCACCCACATATCCGGTCGAACCGGCACCGGAGCAAACCCACCAGCTCGTCCGAGCTCCCTCTCTCTTAGACCGAGTTAAGTCTATCAACTTCTCACTCTACAAGTTCCCCAGTTATCCCGCCCAAGAGCCCGAACCAGAACCAGAACCAGAACCAGAACCATACTCGTACGCAAATCCGGTCGAACCGGAGCCCGGACGGCTGGATCGAGCTCCATCACTCCTAGAGCGGGTCAAGTCTATTAGACTCCCCTCTGTTTACAGATCTCAAGAAGCGGAAACTGAGGTCATCGGTGGCAACCACGAGGCGGAAACAAATACGGTTCATAAGCCGAAGAGGAGCAAGTCGGAGTCGACGAAGAAAGCGAAGACGAAAGCAAAAGAGAATATGAAGAAGTCGGCGAGCGAGAAGGCGATGGCGGTGGAGAAGACGGTGGAGGAGGAAAGGGAGATGGTGGAGCGAAGGAGGCCTCAAACGGCGAGGCTGGAGAGAACAGTGACGGTCGGTGACGGTGACCACGCCGTCGACGCCAGAGCTGATGACTTTATCAATAAGTTCAAACGCCAGCTCAGGTTGCAGAGGTTGGATTCTCTCTTGCGCTACAAAGAAATTCTTCAAGGAAAGTAAAAAATATTTCCGAAAATAAAAAAAATTAAAAAGAACTAAAATCACGTTTGGATTTCGCTTCTTTTAAAAAAAAATCATGTAAAGGGGCGATTTATTGGCTGCTTCTGTGGAAGGGACTTTTAAGTTATTTCAGGTGTTCATGTGGGTTTCCCCGTCAATGCGCTGCGGAAGAAGATAGCCAGAGGAGTGTTTTCAAAGTTGCTCGAGTCCGACGGAAATTGTCCTGCAATGTCCACTGGACTTGATCGTAATTTATGAGACTATTTGTCATTTTAAGTCTTTCTATCTTTTTTCCTGTAAAAAAAAAAGTCTTTCTATCTTTTTTTTTTTCTTGTTTTTGAGCTTATTACTGTTAATTGGTATTTAATTGAATAATAATTTTAGTCTATCTAGTAAGTAATTGGTATTCTATCTTTTTTCCTGTAAAAAAAAAAAAAGTCTTTCTATCTTTTTTTTTTCTTGTTTTTGAGCTTATTACTGTTAATTGGTATTTAATTGAATAATAATTTTAGTCTATCTAGTAAGTAACGGTTAGTTGGATCTAGTTTTTTAAATAGAGTTTAGTTAAATAATTTTTTTATAAATAGTGATTTTGTTAAAAAATTTTAATTATTTAGTTGTGAAAGAGAATTTTTATTACAAATTATAAAATTATTTTAAAAGATAATTTTTAAATTATATTCTTTAAAAATTAAAAAAGATTGTGAAATATTTTAAAGATATTTTAATATTTAATTTTTTTAATTTTAATTTTTAAAATTTAAAATTTGATTGTTAAAGATAAAATAATTTATTTAATTTTAAAAATTTTATTAAAAATAATTAAATAATAATAAAAAAATTATAATATTAAATAAATATTTATAATCATTAAATAAATGGGCATGGGCAATGGGCATTTACGTAAATAAATCAATTGGGACTGAATGGTGAAATGCGTTGAACTTTATTTACAATTGGCAATACGCATGTGAAATTTTCACAAGAATTAACTGCGACTTGGTGGCTAAGAAGTGCTTAAATGCAGCTTTTGCTTCTGCATGGCTTTTCGGTGGCATATTTTTAATTATATATTCGTACAGTTGAAGAAGTTAATTAAAGTCAAGTGACTCAAATAAAAAGTGGGAGCCTCTAAGTTTCTTAGCATTTGACATAAAAAGTTAGATTTTCACCTTACTTTCCTAAAATAAAATCTTCACAATTTCACATGGCACGGTTTGTTTGTTGGTATTACTTAGTCCAATGTGATTAAGTGACCACGCAAGATAGGAAACTTCATCGTTCGTCCATTCGAGGCCATTGTCATATCAATTTCATATCTAGTAAGACTTAAAAATCACTCCTAAAGATAGTTTTCAAATTAAGAAGAATCGAACCGAGGACAAGACTTCATACGTTCAAGTGAAGGAAAAAACGCACCTTAATGCATCAATTTACTTAGTATTCTGGATTTAATATGGATTTTGATTTATATACATACATATTTGGATATGTCTCTAACTTTTTCTTAATATTACTTTTTATTTATTTATTTATTTATTTTATTAACATGATGCATCGATTAAAATTTTAATTCCAGACTAGAGTTTTAGAAAGTGTTACTTCGGATGCGTTTGGAATTGAGATTGGACAGCTGTAACTTTTAAGTTACAATACTAAAGTATTTGATAAACACTAACTGCGGTAGCTTGTAAGATATATTGATATGATTTTTTACTTGTATAATGAAAAATCTATTATATTTTAAATAATTTTGTCAAAATTATTATTTAAAATTTATATTTACTACGTATTATTAATTTTTATTTGATAGTTATAATTTTTTTTTCCACAACAATTATAATTTAAAAGTTGCAGCACCTCAATTTTAAAGGAGACATTCTTATTATTGTTTCTAGACTTTGGCTTAAAAAATAAACATTGCTCGTGATGGGCTATTGATGTTGGCCTAGTGATATCAATTAAGGTCAAAAAGGTTGATGAATGCGACCATATTCAATTTGAAAATCGTCCCCATATTAGGTATATATATAGATATGTTGTAGGACCATCCCAAAGAGGCAATAGTCAAGTTTAGAAGTTCGCAAGAAAGAAACCCCCGAGTCCAAAAGATACTGGTTTGATAATTGACATGCATTTTGTCCTCTTTTCTTTCAACTATATGTAATTCATCATTATCACAAGATAAGGGTACAAGACATGGCCAAATATATATAATATTTATAGATTATAGAAGAAGAAGCTGCCTTCATTTTCGTCCTTACAGGTACGCCTATCTTATGGCATGACTTTGATTATAATGACGAATTTGTGACCTTTAGGTACGCTTTCTCATCGGGCACGTAAATATATGCAAACCGCAATTACTTTTTAAATTTGTAGGGTTTGATTTTGAGAGGGCTGATCCGCTCTTCTCATGGAGAGTGAGGTCGCAAAAATCCCTGATTTTTGAAGCTAAAAGCATCCCATTTTATAACCTGATTTTTGAAAGTAAAAGATTCAAAATACATTAGATGCACTGAAGTTGATTAGAATCACGCAACTGATCAGTGTTTGGCCATGGAAGAGGCTTATTTTCTGATAAATTATTTAAACAAATTCTAACGCATGTGTTGTACTTGAGTGGAGCTCTTAGTCTTAATACTCCTCTGTTACTAGTATAAAAACCGTTAATTTCATAATTTTATTATTTCTGAAAAAACCAACCTTTATTGAAAAAAAAACCTTTTCGAAAGTTATTGATGCAAATTTTAACTCAAAATATAGTAACTAATTTTTTATTCCCAACAATCTTCTACTTTAAACTTCATGGCCAATTTCTCCTTAAGATTGGGTTTCAGATCACGTACATTCTTATGGTTAAATGTTTTGCTAAAAAAAAAGAAAAAAGAAAGACGTTGTCAAAGTGTGCCGGGTTGCTGTTGGCGATTACCCTCCAACGCTAATGTTAGCTCTTTGTACTCAATTTCTATAGAAAGAGAGTCTATAGGGAGATGAATAATATTTTTGTATTTATGTCTTACCTTTAAATGTGGGAGGCCTTTACCTTTTTACAGGCAACTTGAAGCATGGATCGAGGTACTATGGTGAGATGTGCCATTGTTATTTTGATAGGTGTCTTCAAAGCTCATGTATGAGGACACATGTCAATATGTGTCAAGATCATGAAAAGTCTTCTTTGTACACTTGTCCTAGTTTTTGCATCCTTCACCTTCCGTGGGCTTGATCTTGACTGCGACTCTTATGTTGGTTTCTTATGAAGAGAACTGATTTTGCACATTTTGTCTGTAAGTGGCTTATGTAGAATCTTACTCATAAGAAATTAGAATTTCTTCAAAGCACCATGTTCATTTTTGTGGAATTATACCTTTGACACATTGTCGAATACTGGTTCTTTGGGTTTTTTTATTTAAAAATATTTTCTAAATTCTTAGGTTATTTTTTGTAAAGAATATACCTAAGTCATTTTTTTTAATAGAAAATGGATTTAGGCCATTATTTGTAAAAGCGCGACTTTGGCGCTTTGTCGAGAGTTTGCCTTTTGGGTATTTTATTAAGAACTATTTTTTATTCTTTGTAAAGAATCAACCTGGGCAATTCTTTGTAGAGAATGAATTTAGGTCACTCTTTGTAGTATGCCCTTGGTACTTTGTCGAAAACTTACTCTTTAAGCATTCTAAAGTACCTAAATAACTCTTTGTAGAAGCGCACCTTTGGTGCTTTGTCAAAAAACTCACCATTTGAGCATTTCATTTAGAATTTTTTTCTAATTTCCTAGGTTATTTTTTGTAAAGAATGGATTTAGGTAATTTTTTTGCCTATTTTCATGTGGGTTTTATGTGCTTATTCAAATTTCAGTATAATTAAAGTAGCTCAAATTCTTTTATACATCAATTCTTTAATAAAATTAGTAACAACGATATTTTCTTTCTTAACATTTCGTTGTTTCAATGTAGGGTGGGATACTTTTCCCCCATATTTATGTAATCGCACATCGATCACTTAATGGGATAATGTATGATGACATTTGTTACTTTTGGAACTTTCAAATAAACTAGTGGTAATTTATAGAATTGATCGATTATGCCTTTGTTCTCTTTTGTGACTCAAGCCCTTGACCATCTTTATGAAATAGGTTGCCTTACACTACAAGAAAATGGGTTATTTCTGAGGGCAAATACCCTCGGAAATACTCAAAAGCCTCTCGGAAAAACTCATTTTCGAGTGGGACATGCCGTCGATCTTCGTCGTATTAAGTCTTATCGGAAATGTAGAATTTCCGATAAGTCGTCGAAGAAAAAAATTATTTCCGAGGGTATCGCCATTGAAAATGGAATTAAAAGCCCTCAGAAATAAGATAAGATAAAACTAATAGAATTTATTCTCAACTGCAACTTGCCCTCAGAAATAAAATATACACGGTCGGAAATAGTCTTATCTTGTTTTTTAATGACCCCCTTATTTAATTCATTAATATTATTTCATTAATTTTTTTTTTTTATCATTGAAATATCTATAATAGGAAAATAACGTAATAAACATAATAATAATATACAAAATATGCTAAATGTAACTTCATTAATCTCAAAAATTCATAAAATCACATTCATCATTCAAAAATATCAATTTTAAAGTATCTTTTATGTAAAAAAAATCCCAAATGTATATACAAAATGATATCATCATATCTTGAATATGTTCAATCATCCTCCAAAACAAGTTCTTCAAATTTTGAATCATTTGCCTCAACTTGATCATCCTCATCCCCATCGTCATCTTCTTCTGTCAAAACAATATCCTAGGTGAACGAAAGAATTTCAATCATTATTATTACCAAAACAGAAACTGTTATACTACATAACAAAGATGCTGAGATTAATGAGAATCAACTAAAAATAGTATAATTAAAAACAACTCTATATATAGATGCATAATCTCCATTTCAAAAAATCTAATAATTATTCCCTCATCCACCTATATTATAAGCTTGTCCATAATCACTTGAGATCTTTTCCTCATCTATAATTCATCAACTAACAGAGCAACGGCAAGTCTCCAATCATTTTTCATGAGAACTCAAAACAAACTACATACCATTCACATAATCTATTGATGAAATGAAATAAACAACCCATACCTTCTGAGATGATGCTTGTGTACTTGACTTTCCAAGCACAAGCTTTACTATTTTTTTCAACTTCTTGACTTCTTTCTCTAAATCTTTTACTTTTTTTTCCAAATCAGTACATTGATGCTTGTTACCTCCCTGACTTGGAGAACCATACACATCCTTGCCTTTGATGCCTGCTCCCCAACCAATAACACGACCATGTGCTGGTTCTCCTGTCACTTCTCGATATATTTTCCATTCATCCACAGTTAAGCCTTGATCTCCAACAGTTGATCTCATTGATTCCATTGTTTCCTATAACAAATACAAACATTTGTGTGAGTGCATATAGTAATGAAACCATGCAAATAAATTAGGAATATCCTGAAAATTTAATATTGAATACACACATGCATTTCCTTTGCCTTGTTACTTGCCCATATCCCATTCTTCCTCACATGAAACAACTTGAATAAATCAAGGGGACTAAGTTCAGTAACTGTTTGTTGCTGCAACAAAGAATTGAAATTCAATAAGATCATAATAAATAAACACAACTTTTGTTATGATCAAAGTCAGATATTTTCTCTTACCATTTCTTTTCTATGCTTAGCCATCGGGACCGAACCTGTAGTATGAATAAGTTTGGACTTGGTTCAGTTCCTCTTGTTCGTTGTGCTTGTTTTCTATGTATAAGTTTAAAAAAAAAGCCTAAAATCAACTTGATTATTATGAACCCATCAAGAACAGCTCATGTATAAAGCACGTGAACAATATTTATAATCTCCTTATACTAATTTCATTTCTAATATATATATAGACACAAAACACAATACATTCAAAAATCAGACTCAGAAACTTGCAAGAGCATCAAAATTTATTTTTAGAACAGAAAATTAAATGAATGAACTCATTCGTTAACTAAGAATTTATTCCAAATTATAGAAATAATACTACTACTAATCTAAAAGATATGATCTAGTAGTAAAACTTGGTGAAAGTGAGATGGATAAAATATCACAATCCTCTCACTATTATTCAACCCATACATAAAATATCACAATCCTCTCATTATTATTCAACCCATACATAAAATATCACAATCCTCTCATTTTCAAAGAAAGTTGAACTCAACCACCATGACATATAATAAAGAATATCAAAGCTTAAAAAGGAAAATGATAGAAAAGTATTATGCTAATAATCATTATTAGTACCTTCCACCCCTCATCCATCCATTTGTCAACCATTTGTCTCCATATTATTGGAGGCACATTTTCAGGAGCATGTGCGTAACGCTCTCCAACAGATGGATACTTCTTAAAAATGCCCCCCCTAAGCTCTGACATCCAATCCGGAAAACGGATTTTCACATGAAGTTCTACGGCATCTTTAAGCTCCTGTTCTGTACATGTATAAGAAAATTGTGCTTCCTTGAAACGAGCAAATAACGTTTCAAATTCTTCCCTTGGATATTCAGAATATTTAATATATGGGCCATTAATGCTGCTGTTGAAGATGACACCAATTTTAGGTACAGCTTTTGGTGTTACAATCCTTGCAATTTTTGAGAAAAAGTATTAAGCAAGCCATTAGAACTAAAAGAATTAAATGTAAACTACATTAAGTTGATTTTACCTGCCATCATATATCTCTAAAGTCAGACCATGCCATCAATACTAAAAAGTGTGCCAAGTATATCACACACATTTTTTTCAATGTGCATGACATCCAAATTATGGCGCAACAAAAGTGTTTTCCAATTTGGTAACTGAAAAAAAATACTATGTTTTTTTTCCAGTTATGGTGCTTTCTAAACCCAGGAATTACTTGCTTTTTCCCTATTTTACCAAATGTTATTGGTCTTAAACTTTCAAGTTCAATTAACACTTGCTCACCAGATGGTCTTTTAGGTGTAGCTTTCTTTTCTATCATACCATCAAATTGGCTCTTTTGAAATCTCTATTTATGTCCCAATGGCAGAAATCGACGATGCCTCATATAACATATTTTTGAACTGTGAGGCAATCTACGATGAGCAGTCTTCTTAGCGCAACATGGACAAGCCAACTTTCCTTTTGTGCTCCAACCAGATGTAAGAGCATATGTAGGAAAGTTATTAATTGTCCACAAAACAGCCGCTTTCAATTGAAAATTTACAAGTGTGGAAACATCATAAGTATTCACTCCATTTTCCCACAAATCATTCAACTCATCAATTAAAGGCCTCAAGTACACGTCAATATCATTACCTGGGCCTTTTGGGCCTAGGATAAGTAAAGACATGAACATATACGGCTCTTTCATACACATCCAAGGTGGAAGATTGTATGGAAATAAAAGAATAGGCCAACAGCTATATCCAACATTCATATTTCCAAAGGGATTGAAGCCATCAGTAGCTAAACCTAGTCGAACATTACGGGGATCACTAGAAAACGACTCATGGATGCGATCAAAACTTTTCCAAGCCTCATAATCTGCAGGATGCCTCAGCAGCCCATCTTTAACACGTTTTTCAGAGTGCCATCTCATGTTTGCGGCTGTTTTTGATGACATAAATAACCTCTGAAGTCTAGGTGTAATTGGAAAGTAACGTAGAACCTTCCAAGGAACCTTTTTGGCTTTCCCTTCACCACCCTTGCCTTTTGTTTTCCATCTCGAAAGCCCACAAGTAGGACATTGAGATGCATTTGTGTATTCTTTGTAATAGATTATACAATCATTCATACATGCATCAATTTTTTCATAATGCAAACCAAGATCTTTAACAATCTTTTTTGCATCATAATTAGATGTAGGTAATTTTTCACACATAGGAAATGCATCTTTCAAAACCTCCAATAATGTGTCAAAGGATTTGTTACTCCAACCGTTAATGCATTTGACATGCATTAACTTGACAATAAAAGATAGGTTGAAATATTTTGTACAATTTGGATACAATGGTTGTTGAGCCTCTTCTAATAGTTTGTAAAAACTTGATGCATCATTGTTAGGATCTTGGGAAAAACTTTCTTCAACTAGGCCAAACATATCATCACACTCATCATCATCATTATCATCATCATTATCATCATCATCATCATCATCATCATCATCATCATCATCACTATAATAGTCACCATCACTATAACTATCACTATCACTCTTTCTAAATTCCCCATGACAGTGCCAAGTAGTGTAGTCCAATCTCATCCCTTTATATAAAAGATGTCTTTCCACCTCACTCCGAACTAGTCTATACATATTGCTACACTTAACGCATGGACATAAGATTTTTTTATCTTCATATTTAATGTGCCTAAAAGCATAATCAAGAAACCTCTTCACCCCACTAACATATTCACTTGTTGACCTTTCTAATTGCATCCATGATTTATCAACTGTCATCGTTTCTTAATAAAAAATATATATGAAAAGCATAATCATTATGCAAGCAACAACAACAGTAGCACTCAAGACATATACAACATCATTCAAAGAAATAGAAGCCTCTGCAGATTCTAGAGAATTAGTTTCTAACCTACAGAACGTAATCAGGAAAGCAGCCACAACAAAGAATAGAAACTTCTTCGTATGGTGGTACAGAAATCAAAACCTGAAACATGAGCATTATTATTAATTAATTATACTTATCTGCAGTAAATATAACAGTAAAGAGTAAAAAGGAAAAAAATCTATAGCCAATAACAAAGAACCTAAACTTTACAACTTGCTTGAACTACTTTCAAGATAATAGCACATAATCAAATAAACAAAAATGGCTAGAGAAAAATATGGATTAATTAACTGCAGTAAATATAATTAATTTTTTCATACATATTTGAAATTTAGAAAAGCTATGTCCTGGATGTTTAATCAATTTTTTAATCATTCAAAATTTCAAACCCTGTCAATTTGGACCGAAGAGAAACAATTGTCAAGAATATATTTTAATCAACATTTTTTTTTCAAAAAATAACATGTCAAAGATGGCTTGAATTATTGCAATTTTCCAGCAACCGAGATGATTTGTATAATAATTATTATATAAACTAGTAACAAAATGACAAGAGATGTTTTGTACTCAATTTTCTTGCAAACTCAGGCAGCTGCATTTGTCTTTTTTGAGGTTAAATTAAATTAAATTTAAGAAGTTTCAAAATAATGAAACTAGAACGCAACTACTCCCACTTCTAAAGTCAAAAATTCAACAAAATATTAAATCACCAAGAACAAATTCAACTATAAATTTTATCATAATTATTTTTATTAATAGCTCCACTACAACAGATAAGAGAAATTAAGTGAGAAAGAGACTAGTTTATGAGTAATCGTCACCTATTGAGCACAATGAATAAATTCCTAAAACTCATCAGTTGATGGCAGCCAAAACCTAATCCCTAAATTAATTTGAAAAAACAAAGAAATCAACTGCAGAATTAAGAGATTGAATAATTGAGAAATGAGATAATTACCTTGATGCAATCGAAAAGTGACAACAATGGGCATCTAAAAACGTAACATAGTCGGATTGAACGAAAGATCTCTATTCATTCAAAACATCGCCGGATTAAAAAGTGATTGGAGATTGAGGGGGAGAGCTATTATCACGTGAATGTCTTCTTCTCTCTCTTTTTTTTTAAATGAAATCAATGTTAAAAAGTGATTGGAGAAGCTCGAGCAGTAGCGTCAATGGAGGGCCAAGCTAAATTGTGAAGTCTCTGAAACCTAAATTTGGGTTCACGTTTGAGTGACTCCGGTTCGTAATGTCCCGGTCTAAACATTTCCTTAAATTCTAGTCACGTTTGAGTGACTCCAAAAACCAAGACAAAAAAATGAGCAACTATGATTCATCTCCACGGCCCCACGAATTACTTCCTCTGGTTACCAAAAAAAAGGGAAAATTTAATTGAGGGGAAATGATTTCAATATTATGATAGATTACATTATATATATATAAGGACTAAAATCTTTTATTTGGCCAAAGTTTAAAAATTTGATATATTTATGAGCAGATCTCTTCTATTGGGACTAAAATAAATGAGTTATTTTTAATTGTTGGAAATATATGTGTTCTTATTTAATTTTTTAAGCAAGCAAAAATAAGACATTATTAAAGGTTCAATTTATAATAATTTAATTAGTCACTAAGATTATGTTCTAGCTTTTAATTAGGCAAAGCCCATGCACTCAAAGCCTTTATCTTGTTTTTAACTTTACAATAATAATGTATTTTCAGTATTACTCATGTATTTTCCGACTAATATATTTTTTATCAGCGAGGGTAATTTACCCTTGAAAAAACTAATGACTTTTTTAATGTATATCCGACAGCTCGACTCAACCTTTGTAAAAAGTACCTATTATCGAGGTTAAATGAAGCCCTTGGAAATATCTCGTCGGTAATGCTATTATTTATTGTAGTGTTATTTGGAAAGATCAAATCTTATCCTTTTACATTATAAGGTAAAACATTCAAATTAAATTTTGTTAAAAAATCTTAAGGGTGAAAGATGGCCAATAGGAACTCAAGTGACTAAAGAAATTATGTAGGATTCCCGTGGTTTAGTACTAACCTTTGTACATAGGCAGAAGATGAGACTACTCATTTGAGTCTTTTTGTTTTCTTCTTTTGAGTAGCAGAGTCACTCTATTTTTAGTGTTCCACATATAAAATGGAATTTAATTCAAACTCTTCATGATCAACCTCATTACTTAGGATTTGGATGAATTTACAATTTTTATTGAGAACTCCATCCCACTTTCAGCTCAACTTCGAACAGTTTGTTTCTGGAACTTTCTGGCCCCCTGTAACATGTTTCCCATAGAGCCCCACAAGTCCGTGATAGGTGCTTCAATTATTTTTAATTAGTGTTTGAATAAGGCTATTAGTAGTGTAGTCGAATTAGTTTGAGTTGGTGTAGATAGATAGTAAAGTATCAATCCAATTCCTGATTTGTAGGGAGTGCTTCCATTATTTCCTGTTACTGTTTTAGTTGGTTGTTGATGTTGGCTAGTTTAAGAACTAGTTTGAGATTGTAGTGTTAGATGAAGGAAGTTGTTTGTGATGAAATAAGTTGTTATTGAAAAAGTAGTTTAGTGTTTGGTGAACTGTATTATTGTGGTTGTTGTGAGATTAAAAATTAGAGTACATATATTTGGTAAATTTTCTTATAAAAGTACTATTTTGTTACATAATGGCGAAAGCAGATATAAGTTTAAATTACTTTCAGGATTTATGAAAAAAATAAGAAATTGTTGTCATTTTATTAAAATATTAATGTTATAATAGGAACTTAAAAAAAGTGTGATGACTTATTTAATAAGTTGTTTATAAAAAGTAATTTCTTAACTACTTTTAACTCTTATTGTCAAATAAAAAAAAATAACTTTTTAAAAATTTTATTAAATACTATTTTTTATCAAGACTTATGAAATAAAAAAAATTTATAACATTTCATTCTCAATCTAAAATAGTGCCTAAATAAGCCACATTGAATAATTAAAGGATTATGGAATTTTAGCGAAAACAGTTGCGTTAACAACATTTTGGAGGGTTTTGGCTTCCTCGAATTTGCCAATTGCCCTTGTTCTAGAATTGCAATAGCAAGATATGAAAGAGATAACCATAGCAAAAGCAACTTGCTTGTACCAGTCCGCTTGATAAGATAGGCTTGAGCATAAACTGGCTCCAGGCCTTTGTACGTGATCCATGATTTATGAACCCATGCCCTATGCACGTAGTAGAAAATAAGAAGAATCCTGGTACATAAATCATGTAGCTAAAAATGCGAAATATCCTGCTACGCTAAGCATGTAGTAGAAATGAGAAATTTCTGCCTTGGTGCTTCATTGATTTAGCAATGAGTAGGAATAATCTTGCTGCTTTTGTTATAGAGATTGTAATATTATCACTGATAAGAATAAACAAAGTTTGTAATAAATTAAAGTAAATGGTGTAAGAATTCGAATTCAAAGCTTCAGAAGTGAATAAAAAATCAACTGATGCAATTAATTTTAATTTAATGAATCAATTAATTTGTAATTGATTTGCTGTGAGTTTAGGAAAATTCTATGATGCCGTAATTAAATTTACGGCATTGATGCCGTAATAGACATGGACCGTTAGATTAAATCAACGATCCTAAATAATTATAATTCAATAAAAGAAATTGATTAAATTACATGTAACCGGTTACAAGTCGGTTAAATATTATTTTAAAAGTAAAATTTAACCGGTTTAAAATTAAAGAAAGGGGGTTTGCCTATTAAAAGAATAATATAATATAAAGGCAAAATTCAATCCCTAATCAATGAATTGCAAAAGAGAAAGCCACACCCACCCCTGCGTAAACTTCCGTTCGAGTGCGCCGGTAGATTGTAGCCATCCTTGAGCTAATTTTCTGCCCTCCAATGCATCTCTTGTCTGGTTTGTTCATCATCACTTGTGCAAGGTAAGTTAATCCTTGGCTTCCAACTTTGAAGAGTCGAAGGTTTCATGTTATGCTAAGCAATTTAGTTCCAGATCTCTCATTCAATTTTATATTATCTGATATAATATTCCTTCTGTGCACAATTTTGTATCTTTACTCTGTTTTCTTCCTCTGGCATGATGTGAGAGAGAGAGAGAGAGAGGAGCACAGAAACTATAGAATGAATTTTCTATTTTTTCATCATCTCTCTCTCTCTTCTTTTCACTCTCAATGCCCGCAGCATTAAGCCAACATCAATAATCATGTCCTCTTCCCATTATTGTCCCCATCATCATCATTGTTCCCACATCATTCCCACACAAGTCAAAATGCCATCATTAAGAAAGAGATTATTAGAAAAGCAAATTAGCCCTCGTAATTCTTTTCATGTGTATGAAATTCTATCTTAGTCATTCTAGGTCTTTGTTTTGAGTGAAGGGTTGTGTTTTCCTTTCAAGTTTCAACACTTTGAAGACACTGACTTTTGGGGAATCAAGTATCTTAGTCCAATCATTTAATTTGCTACATCAAGCACATTTAAGTTGCTCCATCTTCTCAGCCAGTTTAATTTCTTTGCATAATTTTGCCACAGTTACTCAATTTTTCTTTCCATTTTTTTTAAAATTTATTAGGATTAATTTGAAGTCCATCCATCTAAATTCAGGTTTTACGAGAGACTTACCAGGTTTTGAAGTTGCTAGATAAAATGGGGGTAAATACCTTTCTATATCCCATTAGATATACCAAAACTCACTCTTACCTTATTAGAACTAAGAATATAAAGAAGTGGAAGTAATTCTAAGTTCAGGGGCTTCTGTTAACAACATTATTCATTATATATATAAGAGAATCTATTACGCCATGACTAAAGAATTTGGGAGACTTTACACACAAATGAAAGTGCGGTAACCAGAGGCCAGGCTTTAGCCTCAGTACCTTTTTTTTTCTAACCCCTAATGTAAACTCTTTTGTTATGAAGTTATTTATTTTATATGATCTATCGCTTATATTAATATTGTTTGAAGGTTTTTATATGAGATGTGTCCCTAGATCACATTTGTTGATATTGTTTCATGATGATTATCATCACATTGAGGCATTTAAGATCTTTCCTCTGCTTGAGCCCTTGCTTATGACATGTTCTATGATTGGTTTCTTATTATATCCCGGAATCTGCAAATCTTGAAGCTTTTTTATAACTTAATTAAATGTGGTATTGCTTGTTTTTCTGTGATGTTGTCAGATTGGTGGCAGAAGTTTTGATAATTTATAAAGGTGAGGTCCAGCAAAAAGTTTTGGAAATTGTTGATGTCTCTCCTGAACAAGTCAGAAAACTTTTAATTTAAGCTATTTTGCTAGTATTTTAGTTGCTTTTATGTGAAATTTTCATTGTTGGCCTTTAGTTCATTCGAAGTAGTCAGATCTGACATTTGACCGCAAGGTTCATTATATCAGCTTTTTTAACTCATTTTACCATGAAAGCAAAAATTTTGGGTTTGATATGCTTTTGTTTATGGCCAAATTTTCTGATGTTTTGGGCTTCATTTGCTGCTATTTTTAGCTTAAATTTTTTGCTGTTTCTAGGTAAATTGGCTGCTGTATTTCAGTTTATTTTTCTGTTGTTTTTAGATAAATTTACTGCTATTTTTGGGTTATATTTTCTGCTGTTTCCAGGGAAGTATTTTTGGTGTTTTGGGCTTCATTTGGTGCTGTTTTTAGGTTAAATATTTTGCTATTTTTCTAGGTAAATATACTGCTGTATTTGGGATGATTGGCTGCCGTTTTTGGTTAATTTTTTTGGTGTTTTGGGCTTCATTTGCTACTGTTATTATGTTAAAGTTTTTGCTGTTTCTGGATAAATTAGCTGCTATTTTTCAGTTAAATTGTCTGCTATTTTTGGATAAATTTACTGCTGTTTTTAGGTTAAATTTTTTACTATTTTTGGATTAATTTATTGCTGTTTTTGGGTTAAATGTTCTGTTGGTTTATAAGATCCAAAACTTGTGATATTTGACATTTCTTTTTGTGCCTAAATCTTCATGTACAGGTTTTTGTAAACTCGAAAATGGCTGAAAATGTAGATGAGGGTAACGAGAATGATTTCGAGGAGAATGATAATGTGAGCCAAGAAAATGAAATTTTAAGAAGAAATCGGCCTTTCATTGAGTATTTGTAAGTCTTCTTACATTAAATATTATATTTTTACCTGTTGGTAAATTTATGAATATTTAGTAAAGCCAATCACAATAATGTTAACGTGCACTGATTATATATAATTTTTTCAAAATATTTATAATTGACTGCAGCAAGCAAGAAGCAAAAATATTACGGGAACAAGGAAAAAAAGTGGTGAGTGTAGGTGCGATAATTAATTTCCATTAAATTTGGGACGTGTTACAAGCAATAACTGATTGTCGCCAAGTTGCTGAAGTCTCTTGTATTTATTGTGGAGAGGGGCATCTATATGATAATTGTCCTGGGAATCTAACTTTAGTCAATTATGTTGGCAATTTCAATAGATAGAATCAAAGCAATCCATATTCAAATACCTATAACCATGGATGGAGATAACCCCTAAACTTTTCATAGAACAATCAGAATCAACATGCTGCAATATCCAGTGGACAGAATAGACATGCTCAGCCACCCAATTTTCACCAGCAAAATCAAGGGCAAATAAACATCAACAACGATCAACTTAGCTCCTTTGAAACTTTGATTAAAAAGTATATTGTGAAAAATGAAGCAATGGTCTAAAGCCAAACAATATCTTTAACAAACTTAAGAGATTCAGATTGGATAGCTTGCTACAACATTAAGCAACAGACCTCAGGGCAGTTTACCAGGCAACACAGAGGATCTAAGGAGAGAAGGAAAAGAGCATTGCAAGGTGATTAACTTAAGGTCTGGAAATGATGTTCGTATTCTAGTTGGAGTACCAAAACGAAGAGTGAAACCCACTTCAACTCAAGAGGAAACTTATATTGAAGAAGAGTCACAATAACATATTTTCCAGCACACTGGTGAGAGTAGCCAAGCTACAATAACTACAAAAAAATATGATTCAGTGCTTGTTGAGGAAGAAACTGTAACACTAACATCAACATAATAGAATAGAGTAAGAGAAAAGCAGTCTATATAGCTTGCTGCAACATAGCAACTTAGACATCCACCACCCTTCCCCAAAGATTTCAGAAGCAAAAGTAAGAAAAATAGTTCAGCAAATTTTTGGAAGTATTTAAACAACTGCATATCAACATTTCTTTTGTGGAAGTATTAGAACAAATGCCAAATTATGTAAAGTTTTTTAAAGATATATTGGCAAGAAAAAGAAGGCATGGAGAATTCAAAACAGTCGCTTTAACACAAGAATGCAGTCATATGCTTCAGAGCAAAATACCTCAAAAGTTGAAGGATCTAGAAAGTTTCACAATTTCTTATTCCATAAGAACCAAATACAATGGTAAGGCACTTTGTGATTTGGGAGCAAGTATCAATCTTATGCCATTATCAGTGTTCAAGCAATTGGGAGTTGGAGAAGTTAGACCAACCATTGTGACATTGCAACTTGCTGACATATTTTATGCTTATCCTGAAGGCAAGATTGAAGATGTGTTGGTTAAAGTGGATAAATTCATTTTTCCAGTGAATTTCATAGCATTGGACTTTGAGGCAGATAAAGAAGTACCAATTATTCTAGGCAGACCCTTTTTAGCCATAGGAAAGACTTTAATTAAAGTTAAAAAAAAGGAACTAATCATGAGGGTTAATGATCAACAAGTTATCTTTAATGTGCTGAAAGTAATGAAGAGTCCTAATGGGTTGAAGACTGCCATTTTGTTAGTGTTGTGGAGCTTGTTGTTGCAGACAATTTGAATACTTGCTGCAGCAATGAAGAAATCAAGGCTGCCACATTTGGGGAACTTGAAGATGAAGATGCCGCAGTAACACAGTTGGCATTGTTAGGAGAGAAGTAACCTGTGAGGACTGACATACATTTTGAGTCTCTTGATCTTTCAAACATGGAAGTAAAATCTATTGTACCATCTGTTGAATTACCCCTTGTTTTAGAATTAAAACTTCTACCTTCACATCTAAAATAAGTTTATTTTGATGACAACAACACTACTTGTAATCATTTCATCTTCTTTGAATGCAGTTCAAGAGAAGAGCTTGACGGATGTGTTGGGGAGATACAAAAAGGCCATTGGATGGACCATGACAGATATTAAAGGAATTTTCCTCTCCATATGTATACACAAGATCCTGCTAGAGGATTGCTACAGCAGCTTAGTAGAGCAGCAGAGAAGATTAAACCCCATCATGAAAGAGGTTGTGAAGAAGGATATTATTAAATGGCTTGATGTTGGAATCATTTACCTAATATCTGACAGCTCTTGGGTGAGTCCAGTATAATGTGTTCCAAAAAAAAGTGGAGGGACTGTTGTAGCAAATGAGAAGAATGAACTTATTCTCACAAGAACAATGATTAGATAGAGAGTTTGCATGGATTATAGAAAGGTAAACAAAGACACAAAGGAGGATCGCTTCCCATTGCCTTTCATAGATCAGATGCTGGAGAGACTTATTGGAAAAGAGTACTACTGCTTCTTGGATAGGTATTCAGGCTACAACCAGATTGCTATAGCACTAGAAGATCAGGAGAAGATAACATTCACATGTCCTTATGGAACTTTTGCTTTCAGAAATATGCCCTTCGGTTTGTGCAATGCTCCAGCAACATTTTTCGTGGTGTATGATGTCTATATTTTCCAAATATAGTAGATCAAAACCTTGAGGTATTCATGTATGACTTTTTAATTTTTGGAGAGACCTATAATGAGTTTTTGCATAATTTAGAAAGTGTGCTTAAAAGAAGTGAGGAGACAAATTTAGTGCCGAATTAGGAAAAGTGAATTTTATGGTATAAGAAGGTATAGTCTTAGATCGTAAAGTCTCTAGAAAGCTAGAAAGAGAATAGAAGTGAATAAGGCCAAAATAGAGGTGATTGATAAACTTCCACCACCGACTTTAATCAAGGGCATTACGAATTTTTTTAGGACATGCAAGATTCTATAGAAGATTTATTAAAGGTTTTTCCAAAATATCAAAACCCTTATATCAGCTGCTGAAGCATGTGATCAGAAGATATGTACCCGATGAAGAAATTTCAAACATACTGCAATCATGTCATGCTGCAGCATATGGAAGACATTTTGGAAGACACAGAACAGTAGCCAAAGTTTTAATATCATGTTATTACTGACCTTGTACTTTTAAAGATGATTATAAGTTTGTTAAATGTTGTGACAGGTGACAAAGAACAGGGAACATATCTCAAAAGTATATTAACCAATATTTTGGAAGTTGAGCTCTTTGATGTCTGGGGGATCGATTTCATAGGTCCATTCCCACCCTCTTTTGGGAATTTATACATTTTAATTGCTGTAGACTATGTGTTCAAGTGGGTGGAAGCTGTAGTATTGTCAATAAATGATGCTAAAGCTGTGGTGAAATTCCTTCAGAAGAACGCTTTTACAAGATTTGAGACTCTTAGAGCCATCATTAATGATTATGGCACTCATTTTTGCAACAGAACATTTATTGCAACATTTGCTAAATATGGAATTAAGCACAAGATTGCTACAACATATCACCCTCAGTCTAATGGTCAGGCAGACATGTCCAACAGGAAAATAAAAAGGATTTTAGAAAAAGTGGTGAACCATACTAGAAAAGATTGGTCTCTCAGACTGCATGATTCCTTATGGGCATATCGCACAACTTACAAAACACCACTTGGCATGCCTCCATAAAGAATTATATATGGCAAAGCCTACCATTTGCCACTGGAGCTAGAGTATAAAACATATTGGGCGCTAAAACGACTGAATATGGACATGCATGCTGCAGCAGAACATAGGAAGTTTCAACTTTATGAGCTTGAAGAGTTAAGATTGTTCTCTTATGAAAATACAAGGATTTACAAAGACAAAACAAAACAATGGCATGATAAACGCATCCAGCAAATGGATTTAATTCCAGGTCAACAAGTTTTTCTATACAACTCTAGATTAAATCTTTTTCTTGGAAAGTTAAAGTCTAGATGGTCTGGGCCTTTTAGACTTACTAAAATCCATCCTCATGGTGCTATGGACTTAAAAAATGAGAGAAATGGTCATGAATTTATGGTAAATGGGTAGCGGGTTAAACACTATATTAATGATGATTTGCACCATTCAAGGGAGGATTTGTGCCTCACAGACCCAACTTGAGCAATTAAAGGAAGGTCATACTGAAAGACCTTAAATCAATCGCTAATTAGGAGGCAACCCAATGATTAAGGGCGTTATTTCAATTTTTCCTTTAACATTAAATTTGGTTTTCATGTTTTTTCTTTACGATTGTTGGCATTTGGAAGTTTTTATCTAGTTTCGTTCTTTCTTTTATTTCATTGCAGCTGTATAACGTTTTTTTTTTGCTAAAATACTGACACGAGTTGTTGCAGAATTACACTTCACATGGCAATTGGACAATGGTTCTCATCAAACAGGGGACTTTATCGCAGTTGCTGTAGCACTAGATGACTTGTTGCAACAATGATTCTTACCATTATAGTGGCACAACTATGGAAAGTCCTTTTTAACCGTTGGGAGTAAATTTTTGACTGTTGGCTCAGCAAATCAAGATAAAGATAGGAATGGATTACATAATCCTTAAATTCCTAAACCCGATATCCTTTCCTTTTAAATGTGGATTTGCTTTAGATTTAAAATACAATTTCTAATTTTATCCTATTAATTATTTTTTTATTTTATTGTCACCTATAAATTAGGGCTTTACTGTGCGGCTTTTTAATCTCATCCAAATTCTTTCTCTTCTCATCTACAGTTCGCCACATACTTTGGAATCCCTTTCACGATTTGTCTCTCTTTTTGGTACCCAACAAGTCAGTTCTGTTGCTCTAGCAATGACGAGGTACAAGAAGACAACAACTCGACTAAAGGATCCCTCACGCTTCCATAGTTACAATGCCGATGATAAATTTGAAGAATTTAAAGAGCTTAGGAAGATTTTGGAGGAAAAAGGTTTTCAATTCCTTCAACAGCCATCAGGAACAATCAACACAATCTATACTGCTGCAGCAAAGAGAGGATGGCTAGATTTTTGCACTCACCCACGAGACCCTGTGCTCCCAATCGTTAAGGAATTTTACTCCAACATGCTGCAACAGGACCATAATAGTAAGGAATGTTCAAGTTTCTTTAGATTCGAGGGTAATCAATGCTTTTTATAATTTACCATCTGATATTGATTTTGAGTATTCAAAAATGGTTGAGAATATGACTGCTAAAAAGTGGAGTGATGTGCTTAGAACCCTTACAGTGGAGGGTAGTTCATGGTTGAATGACGAAGGCAGAGTAGTTAATAGAGTTGGCTTGAAACCAGTAGCCAAAGTGCAAGTAAAATTTCTAAAATCTCGATTGATAAAATTTCCAATGGCAACAAGAGCTATTAGCATTGCTGTCGCAATAAAAAAAAAGAGTCATCTGTTTAGAATATTTAGTAGCCAAGTCTGTTCATGAGCCACATATTTAGCCTTGAGTAAAAGATGTCTTTAGATAAGACTATGTTATAAGCATTGCTACAATAACTCTGATATGTGTATTGGTTGAGTAATTAAGTGTGATTAACATTTACATGAAAAATCAATGATACATTGAAGAGAATTTGGAGAAAAAAAATATATTGCTATAACACAATTTGAACTTGTCTGCGACTTTTATTTCTCCATGTATGAATATACTTATGATTTACCTTTGAGTTATATTATGTTTGTGCAATGCTGCAGCACCTTTGGAATTTGATCACAGTACACACACACACACTTTGGATAGAATGAGCCCAAAGTTTAGAACTGAATTGCTATGACAATTTTGCATGTGTAAGAGTGTGATCTGAGGGTTAAAGAATCCTTACAGTTTTGATGACATAGCTAATCTGATGTTGCGTGATTATGGGTCTGAATGGTAATGTTGTTGTCATTACTTGAAGGCAAGTAATGGTTTAAGTTTGAGGATGTGATAACTCTATGAAATGAGAGTTATCATGAAACTTTTAGATTTGAATCAACCATACTTAGAGTGTAAATGACACGTCTTTATTGCATTTTAGTAATTTTTTGCATGAGCATCCATTTTAGTTTACTCTTAATAAGCTTTGTTTGATTCATAATAAATTATGTGCTTAGATCATATGCATAATTATAGGTGACTAGAAGCTCATGAACTAAAGAAGGAATGTTGCTACAACAGGTTTGTAAGGATAAGAAAATAACATGGTTAGAGAAGAATTGAAACAAGTCTGGAAACGTATAGATGTTGTAGCATCGTTGTTATAGCACTGTTGCTATAATAATTCTGGAGTAATGAAAGAAATGATTTTGCGCGAGATACTTTGAAGATTGCGATCTGGAGTTTCCTAAACTGGTAGAAGCACGCCCTTGACCTCTGGTTGCCCTAATTCTAAGCTATAAAAGGAGCATGAACGCAAAGGAAAATGAGGAAGCCGTCAAAGTAGAGAAACAAAACAAGAGAAAACAAAGATCAAAAGAGACAATTGGCGATTGCAACAGAGGATTCAAGAAGAACATCGAGTAGATTTCAACTCTTATTTATTGTTCTCTTGTTTTTACCTTGTTTTGATGAATAGTTTGATGGCTGAGACTATTTTGTTTCACGATTTATCACAAATTATGAACTAAATTTAATTGTGGTTGAGTGATATGCAAACTTGATGGTTAATTGACTAATATTCTGTATTGCTGCATGTTTGCGATAGCACGTTGTTTTGATAATACTTATTTCAATTCATTATTTCGGCTGACCATCCATTTAGTGATACTAGCTAAGAAAGAGCCTAAAAAAAGGCTTGTCTTAGTGGAACATATCAAAACAATACTTGGTTTTAGATTGGGTTTCTTGAGGCGGGTTTAACTTGATTAAAAAATGGTCATACTTAATCTAAAATTAGTGATGAACTAGATATAGAGATTCACCTTGTAGGGTAATTAGAATCTAAAACGTGTACTGCTATATCTGATGATAGCATAACAATTGGTCATTGTTAAGTTGTATTTAGATATAAGACATCCAACAAGCGACAGCTGAGGATACATAAGGATTCCGCCCAGTGCTGTAGTAGATGTTGTAGCAACCAAGCCAAGATTAGAAAAATAGTCAAGACCATTAAGTGAGTTTAATCACTCAACTACTCCATTCCTTTTGATTACATCATTGTATTTGCCGTGATATTTTACTTTATTGCATTTTTATTTAATTATTTCATTAGTTTAATTTTTTTTAATTCTAGTTTAGAACAAAAATTGCACTGATAAAATTGTTGTAGCAATTCCCATAACAATAATCCATGTGGAGATGGTCTTGAATACTCATCATTATATTACTTGTTGTGTACACTTGCATATTGACATCAATAGCTTTAGAAAATCTACAACAATATGCTAACAATTGTAATAGTATATGAGATATTTAGCCTAGTCAACATCATAGCATACATTAAACAACTTACAATACTTATATACGGAACATTTTTTATTTCAGACTTTTCAAACTTAGTCTTTAGTCATTGTTGACTTGATAATTTGGAGTGTGCTAGTAAAGGAGTCTATATTGGCTTGGTATCAGTCATCTCAAACTTTAAGACTTTATTTATGGAGCTTTCTTTAGAAAGAAACAAAATCTTATCCTTCTTGTTCCTTGTCAATTCCATTCCAAGTATCTTATTTACTAAATCAAGGTCTTTCATCTCAAATTCACTCCTAACTTATTAACAAACAATATAATATGGATGAAGTCTTCATAATTAGTCCATTTGAAGTAAACAACAATCAAGATTACATCTCTAAATTTCTAACTTCTGCAAGTAACTGTCAAACATTAGGTGCCACTATCAAGGTGATTTCTTGAGGCCATAAACTGAATTCTTCGATAGGCAAATCCAATCTAGATTCTTAGAATCTATAAAGCCTTCAAGTTATGACATCATAATCTCTTCATGAAGCTTGCCATACAAGAAAATTATTTTGACATCCATTTATTCAAGATGCATGTCTTTGAAAACGACAAGTGCTTAGATAATTCTGATAAAGGCATGTCTAACAACTGGTCAAAAATTTTATGTAAAGCCAATCCTCTTTTTCTGTGTAAATCCTAAGAATTATTTTTTTTATTCTAAAACTCCACCTATAACCCACTATTTTCTTCTTTTTTGGTTTTTGAATCAGCTCCCAAGTACCATTTTTGTTAAGAGATTCCAACTCATCTTGCATTACTTTATGCCATTAATCTAAATGTTGTCCAACAATTTTCCTATATGTTTTTTGTTCCTTTTGGTCTATTTCATATGCTGTTGTTAAAGCATTGCAATTTGGTCTGCATATCCCAATCTAATAGGTGCCTTTATTTTTCTCTTCAGCCTATCTCTTGTAAGTCAGTAGTCTTTTACAGTAACTTGGTCAACTAATTTGTCATTAGTTTCATTGATGTCCTTATCTTCTTGTTGTTTTTTCTCTTTATCATCTGCATTATGTGATTCATTCTCAAATAACTCTACTTTAAATAAGATTCTTGTAATCAATTATATATCATCTTTAACTATAGCTTGATTGCTCAATGTCTTAACTTCACTAAAGACTACATCCCTGCTTATTATACACCTTGGTGGCTGTAAGTTAGCACACCAAAGCCACAATGACTTAGGCAACTTGGAATGAGCAACATGCATCTGACCTCGTCCATTAAAGTCTTACTTAACCTTTCTTGCCAAGCCATTTTATTGAAGAGTATGCTTGAATGTTTTTTTTTTTGGTCTAGAAATGACATTTTTAGCATAGAGATCATCAAATTGCCCGTGATAAAACTCCAACCCATTATTAGCCCTGAGCCCCTTGGCTTTTCTACTAGTTTGAGTTTCAATTAAGACTTTTTAATTCTTAAAACTTTCAAAGACTTGATCTTTTCTCTTTAAAGTATAAATGCAAACCATCATAGAGTAGTCATCAATCAAAGAAAAGAATTATTTTGCCTCATCTAATGAATCTATCTATGACAGTCCCCGTAAATCAGAGTGTATGCAATCTAAATTGCCTTTTGTGATATGCACTGCATTTTTAAACCTAGTTCTTGAGGACTTGCATAAGATAAACTCCTCACAAAACCTTGAAGAACTTATTCTCTCATTATCTAGAGCTCTCTGGTTTTCTAATTCTTTCAGCCCTTTTTTCACTTATGTGTCCCAATCTGAGATGCCGTAGAAATGTCTTATCTTGAATTTGGTTAAAAGTAATATTTACATCATTTGTTTTTGGCTGTACTTGTAACACATATAAGCTATTTACCGTATCACCTTGTATCATTACCATTGACCCCTTAATGATCTTTAATACATTGGATTCAACTCTATCTGCTTTGTCCAACATAATCAGAGAGATCAATGAGTTGTTTGTTAAACTTCTGAAGTCTAAAATTTTATTTATTTCTTATATTTTCTAAAATTTAATTGTCTGTTGTAACCATTTGTCATTCTCATATAAATGGGAAAAAGTTTGCATGAAAAATAAATTTTTTATTTGAAAAATTATCTCTATAAAATATATTTATTTATTGAACTGTAAAATCTATTTCCCTTTTTGTAAGGACATAAACGTCAAATAACCATGTTTGAGATATTTTTATTTATAAAACCAAAAAAGATGCCACTTAAATTCAAATATTAAAAAAATATGTGATTCAAATATTTATATTTAGACCCATTCAGACTTTAAAAATTTCAAACCGATTCAAATATCAAATATGAAAACAAACACCCCCTAAGTTTCTTTTAAGTTCTTTCATATGCTTGACATTTATTAACTCCCTAACTATACCATTGGACATTTTTAGCCTTTTGTAGCCAATTCTAATCACCTTATAGGAGGGATTATTAACCATCAGCACTTTACCACTATCATATGAATATCACTAGTAGAAAGATGTCTATTATAGTATGTAGGGTAAATACAACCGGAATTAAGAATTATCTACCTTCAGTTTGGTTACCAGAGGCCACAATAATCAAACTGTGTCATATCAATCTGTTTTTTTTTAAAATCATAAGCCATTGTAGCATTAGCATTTTTTTTTCTATTGTCTCATTTTGTTTGTTCTTGCTCTTAGAGTAGTCCTCTTTAAATGGCCTTCCTTGTGCCACTAGAAGCATTTCAAATTCTTATTCTTGGATTTAGTTCTCCCATTTTTCTTTCCTTTATGTTATCTCTCTTTTCTGTTCGTCCCTTTGTTGTCAAACCTTTACTACCTTTGGTTTCAAGTTTCTTTGTGATCTCCTTTGAACTTAGATATTCTTTAACATCTTGTATAGTCGAATATTGTCTCCCATATAACAATTTATCAACAAAATACTTATAAGAGGGTGGTAATGAAGATAAAAAGGATTATAGCTTTATCATCATCATCATCAAGCTTCACATTGATATCTAGTATGATCTCATTAAAGGTACCAATATGAGAGAATTAAGGGTTGCCTTCCTCTATGGAGAATTTATAAGTCTTCTTTTGCACACAATGTCTTAGTGAGAGATTGTTTTACTAAAGTCTTCCAGTTTCTTCCATAGGCCAACAACAGTAGTTTGATTAATTACCTACCTCTCTAAGAACTCCATTACCAAGGCTCAAAACTAGTTTCTTCCCATATGCTTTATCTAAAGTGTCTTAAAGGTCTTTATCTTTGATCTTGCTGGATTTCTTTGCACTCTTGTTGTCTCTTAAGACTTCTTCAGTCCATTGATATATAAGCAAGGCTTTCATTTTAAGCCTTTATAGAGGGAAGTCATTTCCCCTAGTAAATTTCTCAACAACCAAATTCTAAGTAGCCATTCTTAAAGCAAGAATAAGATATATATAGCTTTAATACCAGTTTGTTAAATATAAGATAAGATGTAATGCAATCTAAAACCCAAAGATCATATACCACACATTGATAATTGTATCAAGAACTAAAAACTAATGAATATATCATAGTATTGTAAAATCTTATAGAGGTTCGGCCAAGATAGCCTGCATCCTCCCTAGAAATAAAGTTGTAGCTTTATTAAACTTGTCGTATTAATTTACAAGCTTCAAGAGAATGTTACAATCAATAGGAAGAATTGAAGATCATGCTTTAGGACTTTATATACAAGTCTAAAAGCATAATACAAGTCAGTTCACGCGCCAGTTAGAATCTTTGTCTGTTATAGCAAAACCAAAGAATTCTCGTGCTTATAATTGCCTCAACAGCTTCTTGAAGACTTGCCTTATGTGTGAAACATGTAAGTTACTTTAGTAATCTAAATGGCATTGAACGCCAACTGGTGGACTGCTTGTTTTGACAAATGTAAGAACAACGGTTTGAGTCCATATGGACTCAAATTCGCCCTCAATTAAGTATAATTGAGTGGAGCCAATTTGTAGTCTTTCTCCCTTGTGAAATGAGAGTAGATGTTACATCCCTCGAATATTTGTGAGGGTTATTTATCTAGGCATGTGCTTCATAGAATTTAATATAAAGTTGTAATCCTAGTTATTTATCTGATTGTAAATATCAGTAAATATTATCAGCTATTTGATTGTATGATGTAAATATATGAAGAAATATCTGGTGTAAAAAAAAGTTATCTAAATGACATTGGATGAAGTCATTTCATGTTTTAATAGTTTAAGCGAATACATACAATTCACATGCTTTACTTACAATAATTGTCTGACACAAGCTTGCTGTCATCTGCGACACTAAAGCATTAAACCGACATTCCATTTAACAAAGAATCGTTATGTCGTACAGCAAGCAGTTCTTGAACTGACCTTTTCATCTGCCCAGAAGACTTGAATCTGGTCCACATTTCAAAGCAATAAATTAAAGCAAACTACGATTGATTAAATGGTGCAAGAATTTGAATTCTAAACTTTAGAAATGAATCAACTCAATTGATGCATTGAATCTTAATTTAAAGAATCAATTAATTTGTAATTGATTTGCCACGAGTTTAAATTAAAATTAAAAAGTTTAGTGTTGATTGAAATACTATAGGACTTTGATTTCACTTCATTAGCACTAAGAGGGAATCATTTATTGATATTTAAAACCATTTTCTTTGTTGTTTTCACTCTATAATCATGCAATTTCCAATAAGAGTATTTAGCGAATATTTCAGTATTTCTGCTGTAGATTTTCTAATGCTATTGATGTTAATGTGCAAGTATACACAAAACTTAATATAATGATGAATATTCAAGATCGTCTCTACAAAGAGTTTTGTTATGGGAATTGCTACAGTAATTTTATCAGTGCAATTTTTGTTCTAAACTATAATTTAAACAAATTATTAAACTAATGAAATAATTAAATAAAAACGAAATAAGAAAAATGCAATAAAGTAAAATATCACGGCAAATACATGGATGTAACCAAAGGGAATGAAGTAGTTGAGTGATTAAACTCACTGGGCAGAATCCTTATGTATGCTCAGTTGCACTTGTTGGATGTCTTATATTTAAATGCAACTTAATAGTGACCAGTTGTTATACTAACATCAGATATAACATTACACGTTTCAGATTCTAATTACCCTACAAGGTGAATCCCTATATCTAATTCATCACTAATTTTAAATTAAGCATGACCATTTTCGAATCACGTTAAACCCAACTCAAGAAACTCAATCTAAAACCAAATATTGTTCTGATATGTTCCACTAAGACAATCTTTTTTAGGCTCTTTCTTAGCTAGTATCACTAAATGGGTGGTCAGCCAAAATAATGAATTGAAATAAGTATTATCAAAACAACGTGCTATAACAAACATGCAGCAACACAAAATATTAGTCAATTAACCATCAAGTTTGTTTATCACTCAACCACAAGTAAATTTAGTTCATAATTTGTGATAAATCATGAAGTAAAATAGTTTCAGTGATCAAACAACTCATCAAAACAAGGTAAAAACAAGAGAACAAGAAATAAGAGTTAAAATCTACTCGATGTTCTTCTCGAATCCTTTGTTGCAATCGCCAGTTCTCTCTTTTGATCTTTACTTTCCTTTGTTTTTTTTCTCTACTTTTTTTTTAATGACGTCTTCCTCCTTTTCCTTTACGTTCGTGCTCCTTTTATAGCTTAGAATTAGGGCAACCAGAGGTCAAGGGCGTGCTTCTACCAATTTAGGAAACTCCAGATTGCAATCTTCAAAGTATCTTGTGCGAAATCTTTTCTGTCGTTGCTCTAGGATTGTTATAGCAACAGTGCTATAGCAACGATGCTACAACATCTATACTTTTTCAGACTTGTTTCAATTATTCTCTAACCATGTTCTTTTCTTATCCTTACAAGCGTATTGTAGCAGCATTTATTCCTTGGTTCATGAGCTTCCGGTCACCTAAAATTATGCATATGATATGAGTATACAATTTATTCTAAATCAAATAAAACTTATTAAAAGTAAACTAAAATGAATGCTCATGCAAAACATTACTAAAATGCAATAAAAACATGTCATTTACTATTTAATTATGGTTGATTCAAGTCTAAAAGCGCTATGATAACTCTTATTTCATAGAGTTATCACACCTCTAAACTTAAACCATTACTTGTCCTCAAGAAATCACAGCATTAACACTCAAACCCACAACACGCAACATCCGATCAGCTCTGTTATGAAAATTGTAAGGACTCTTCAACCTTCAGATCGCACTCTTACTCATGTAAAATTGCCATAACAGTTCATTTCTAGACTTAGGCCTCATTTTGTCCAAAGTGTGTGTTTGTGTGTATTGTGATCAAATTCCAGAGGTGCTACAGCATTGTACAAACATTATATAACTCAGAGGTAAAACATAAATATATCCATATATGGGAGAAATAAAAGCCGCAAACAAGTTTAAACTGTGCTATAGCAATATACTTTTTTTAATCAAATTCTTTTCAATATGTCATTGATTTTTCATGTGAATGTCTATCACTTGTGGTGATGACACCCAATTACACAACCAATGCATATATCAGAGTTATCTAAAGACATCTTTTAACTCAAGGCTGAACACGGGGCTCATGAACAGACTTAGCTACTCAATTTCTTAGATAAAAGACTATTTTATTTATTTATTTATTGCGACAACAATGCTCATAACTCTTGTTGCCTTTGGACTCAAGTCTGCATATAAGGTGCATACTTAGCCTTGGTTTCTCAACAACTTAAGCCATTATAGTAGAATTTATTTCATAACAAGCACAGTTCAACAAAACCTTTCCCCCAAACTTGAGATATTTTCTACCCTTTTTTATTTTTCAGGTTCTGCTACAACATTCTCATAAAACTCAACCAAAGCTTAAGTGTTAGGACATAATTTCAACCTCCATCTAAAAGCTATCCTTACTTGACAATCACAAATATTGAATAACACTCAATTTATCTTCATTAGGTTTTCCAATTCATACACAAATACTAGATAACAAAGTTTCACATAACACACAACACAAACACATGCACTTTCAAACACATTACATCATAACACAAACCCCCCAAACTTAAGATGTATTGTCCTCACACGCACACAAAACCAAATAACAATAAACATGCATATATGAAATATAAATACTTGCAAAATAGATAAGAAAATGAAAGAAAATAGACGTGCAAAATGAAAGAAAATAAACTGGTTGGTAGGGGGTACTCCCTTGTTGTTGGAGGGCTCTACTGCAGCACTGGTGAAGCATAATCACTGCTGTTGGGCTCCACCTCGGGCACTCTTCCTTAGTGAGATGTGTGTTGCAGCAACCAATTTATTCTTCTTCTTGCTTAGACTGATTTGAGGGGTATCATTAGCTTCCTAAGGTGCGGGCTGATCATGCTTTGCTCTCTTATTTTCTGGTTCTTCTGATGCTTGCATTACTGCAGTATCTCTAGAGGATTATACCCATTTACGCTTGTTGGATACCTTGGGAGTTTGGCTAGGAGATTTAATGGGAGGTTTCTGAGTAGTGGTTGCTAGAGGGGTTGCTGTAACGGTTTCTCTAGATGTGATTTCAACAATAATGTCCAGCAAACTCTTCTTTTCTTTAGTAGTTTATGTAGCCCTAGTAGCAGCTGCTTTAATTTCTGCATCAATATCATCTTGATCGTCGTTTGATCCACTTCTCGTCTATTTCATGCGGTAGGCCGCCAAGGTTTGTGGTTTAGTGCTTTGCTCCAACTCTATTTCATGATCCACTTCTCGTCTAGGTGGGAACTTCTTTGAAAGCTTCAGAGGCATGATGTCATTGAATTCGTCAAGGACTACTTGGATGAGCAGAAGGACTTGGTTTGGCGAATCTCAGCGATCTTTTTCATCATCAACTCCTCGATAGAGACCAAGAAGCTTGGGTCTTTCTGGAAAGCTTTCTTGAATTGCATGACCGAGAGTGTCTATTCCACAGTCTTGGAGCGCTTGGCGGGAACCATGCATGCCATACTCCCATCGATAATCCTTAGGGAGTTTGTGGCTGGAAGTGGGAAGGCATGGACTTGGTCGAAAAATTCCATGGGAACGATAGAGAAATCGAGCTTTCTACTCTATGTCTTGAGCATTACGTGTACGCCTTATGCGGTACTCACAATGGGCTTGGCAGGTGAGTTTACCGCCTTCATGGTGCCTTTTTCCTCAGTCACCGTGAGGCCTAGACGCTTGGCCTAGTCTTTGAAAATAAAGTTATGCATCGCTTCGGTGTCCAGCAACGTGCAAATGGTGTGGCCATTAATGGACGCACTCACATAGATAAGCCCTTTCTTCGTAGGTGCAGATAGGTGGCTCTTGAGTGCACCAAGGCATTGTGGGGAACCCATGCTGGGTCGAAGTTCCTCTGTCGATGGTATGGAGTGGCCTTTGAGCTATGCGATAAAGGGTTGTACGCGACTTCTTCTCTGAACAGTCACATACCCAATGAGGGCCATTACATATAAAATAAGGGTGTCGGTTGGTATGATTATTGCTATAGTTGTCAATGTGCAAGTGTACACAACAAGTAATACACTAATGAGTATTCAGATCGTCTCCACAGCGATTGATGTTATCGAATTTGCTAGGACAATCTTAGCAGTGCAATTTCAATCTAAATTTAAATAAAATAATTAATGAAACTAATGAACTAGCTAAATTAAGAATGCAATAAAAAAAACTTTAGTTAAACACAAGGATGTAATCTATAAGAAGGGAGTTGTTGAGTGATTAAACTCACTTGATGATATTGACTGTTTTTCTAATTAAGATTATGTTGGTACAACATCTACTACAGCACATGGTAGAATCTTTCATGCATCCTCAGCTATCGCCTGTTGGATATCTTATATCTAAATGTAACCTAACAGTGACCAGTTGTTACACTAACATTAGATATATTATTATGCATTCTAGGTCCCAATTGCCCTACAAGGTGAATCCCTATGTCTAGTTCTTCACTAATTTTAGATTAAGAATGGCCCTGTTCAAATCGAGATTAACTCAACTTGGAAAACCCAATCTAAAACCATATATTGCCTTAATTTGTTCCACTAAGTCAGACATTTTTTAGGCTCTTTCTTAGCTAATATCCACTAAATGAGTGGTCAGCTAAAAAAGGAAATTATAATAAGTAAAATTAAGAAAAAATGCTGTAGAAAATCCAGAGCAACACATATATATCAGTCAAATATCTAGTAAGATCGTTTATTACTCAACCACAATAAAGTTTAGTTCATGATGAAAGATAAAACAGAAACAAAAATTATTTTAGCCATCGAATACATTCCCATATAGCATATAAAACAAGATAATAAAGATTAGGAGTTGAGTTTCGCTTGATCTTGCAATCTCTCATTCTTTTTCTCATTGAATCTTCTATTGCAGCCTTCAAATCTTTTTTTTTTTTTTTTTCTGTTTTCTTTTTGTTTTTTTTCTGTTTTTCTTCCTTGAGTGACAACTCTCTCTCTCTCTCTTTCATGCGTGCTCCTTTTATAACTTGAAATTAGGGCAACCAAAAGTGTATGACGCGTATCTTCTATTTTTGAAAACTTCATATCACAATCTTTTAGTCATCGCGCGTGAAATCCAATCTGTTGTTGCTACATGATTCTTGTAGCAACGACTACAACATATTCACTGTTCTAGACGTGTTTTAATTCCTCTGCATCCAAGTTCTTTTGTTCTCTCTACAAGTCTGCTGCAGCAGCATTCCATCCATAAAGCTTGAGTGTTTTGGTCATCTACAATCATGCAATAATCTGAGCAGAAAATGATCTAAAACAAAATTAATTTATTAAAAATAAATTTAAATGGATGCTCATGCAAAATATAACTAAAATTGCAATAAAAACACATCATTTACTCTTTAAGTAATATTGGTTTGAGTCTAAAAGTGCCATGATAACTCATTTCATAGAGTTATCTTACCCTCAAACTTAAACTCTTACTTATCCTCAAGTAATGACAAAATACTAACACTTCATTCATACAATCATGCAACAAACAATTTAACTTTGTTATCTAGCTTGCTCGAATTTATCATCCTTCAAATGTCATTCTTAAACATGCAAATTGCCATAAGCAGTTCCAATTCTAGACTTAAGTCTTTTTCTGTCCAAAGTGTGTGTGTGGTACTTTGATCAAGCTCCAGAGTTGCTGCAGCATTACACAGGCATTATAAATAACTCAGCAAACACATCCTTATATAGGGGAATAGTCATAAAAAATAACTTTAAACTATGTTACATCAAAGAAATTTATTTATCAGTTGCTACAATAATGCTTATAACTTTGGTTGCCTTTTGACTCAAGTTTGTATATAGGGTACATACTCAGTCCTGATTACTCAGCAACTAAGTCATTGGAGCAACATTTATTTCATATTTAGCATAGTTTGTGATAATTGTGAAAAAGTTTTAGGTTCCCCCACCCCCAAACTTGAGATATTCTTACCCTTACTGCTTTACCTAGTTTTGCTACAACATACTCATAAAACTCAACCAAAGTCTAAGTGTAAAGGCAGAATTTCAATTTTCATTTCTAAACTATCCCTACTTAGCAGTCATTCATTCCCCATTTCAACACTCAATTCATCCTCATTGGGTTTTCTAATCCATAAACAACTGCTGGATAAACAGAGCTATACACACAACACAAACACATCCATACATGGACACATTATACTATAGCACATCCCCCTAAACTTGAGAGGTGTTGTGTTCTCACAAGCACACAAAATGACTTAAAAACAATATGCATACACTAATAAAAATCAATGGACAATAAACAAGATAAAATAAGTAAAAGAAAAGAAAATTTTTTAGAAATGGCAAAATTAAACTGGGCTGGTAGAGATACTCCCGTATTGTTTGAAGCGATCGTTGTGCAAATGTTATTGTATTCGTAAGCGCACAAATCTATTATAGAATAGATTTTGTAGTGACGAGTGTCGATCTCATGAGGAGATAGATTTAATTATGCGTAAGGTTAATTTTCTAGGTGTAAATGTGAGTTGGTTGGAAGTGAATTTTTTTATTTTTTATCTTAAGATTTAAAATAAAATGGCAGGAATGAATTAAAGATAAAACCAATGCAAATGAAACCCTTGAGTCTCTGGATTCATACTCAACATTCACCATGAGCTTAATAATTCCTTTTTAGTTCTAATTAATTCATGAGGGGGTATTTCTACTCCTCATAATTCTCAATTTAACAAATATGGTATCAAGTGCTCAGTGTGCCAGAGGTAATGATCTTCCATTAATATTGGTGTCAAGAACACGCTGTGCCAGACGATAATAATCCTTCTATCGACAACGTGACAAGACAATCCACTAAATAGCTTAGATACACTCTTTATCGACACTGAGTCAATACGACCCATAAAATATTACAGGGGAATTATCTTTCTAATTAATATGGTGCTAAGTGCTCATTGTGCCAGACAGTAACGATCCTTCACTAGTATACCGTACAAAATCTAGACAGGATATACTGTCTGTCGACAATGAGTCAAAACAATCATATAAATCAAAAAGAAAAAGAAAATAAACTTATCTAATTAATCTTATGGATCATGTTGAGGCTTTACCTTCAATCCAAGCTTAAAAATAAATTAGCGACTCATAATTGAAATAAGGTTAAAATAGTAATTTTACTAAATACATAGAAAATACAAGATGAAGAGAGAATTACAGAAAATGGAGCTAAAAAATAGATTTAGGGTGTCAAATTAGGGGAGAGCCCTCTATTTATAGATACACTGCATAAATCACAGCCATCGGATGAAAACAATTTAGACACTCTGGATTGCGCCATGTGGCAAGCTTTGATTGGTTGGTCCACATCATTCCAATAAGATGTTGCCATGTCATCGGTCAACGACACATCAGTATTTTGGTCCAATAGCATCCTACCACATCATCGGTCAACGCCACATCATCAGTCAACGCCACATCATCAATCAATGCCACATAATTGGTCTAATAGAATGCTGCCACATCATCAGTCAATACCACATCATCGTACTATATGTGTGAACAGTACCAAATACCCTTTTATGCTCCTCATAAGGTTTTTAACTATCCTGAGTTTAAAAATGCCATCCGTTTCACTGTCCGACTTCTTGTTAGTCGTGAAATGGCCAAAATATCTCTGAAATACGTAAATAATTAAATTGTAATAAAACACACCTAATAAAAAATTAGAAGATTTAAACCTGTAAAAGTGAAAATATTAGTGAGATTTGGAGGATAAAATGACAAATTTACCCTGTACAAATATACATTGTCCAGTATTCAACAACGATGTTGCAGCACAGGTTGAAAAGTTTCACTTTTTCTTTGATCCACTTCTTAAACATTTTTTAGGTGAACCAAGTGGCACAGTAGGTGGTTGTTTCTTTTTTGGCTTTTGGTCAGGCTGGTTGGAGGGGTTCCAGCAACTTTCGTGACTTTGTGCTGAACTGTCTTTATTTTCTTCGATTCTGGTTCTTCTGCTGCTCACATTGCTATAGCACCTTCAGAAGGTTGTGGCCTTTTTCGTTTGCTGGATGCCCTGGGAGTTGATACTGCAGACTTGGTGGGAGTTGTCCTTGCTGTAACTAGTGTAGGAGTTGTCGTTGCTGGTTTCTTAGCAGTGATGCTTGTAATAATTTCCCTCAAACTCCTTTTTGCTTTTTCTATCTTTATGGCCTTGCTGATGGCCTCCTCTAAAGTTGCATCAATGTCTTCTTCCTCCTCTGTCTCAGACTCCTCCTCAATTAAAATTTTCTCTTTACCCTTGCTCTGGGGAGTCATAACGGGTGGTTCTGATTCATTTTCCTCATCTTTTTTTTCCTCTTCACTTTCTTCTTCTTTCTATGCTTTAGTCTCTCCTTGTTCCTGCTAACTCTCCTTCACTCTCTATTTCTTCTCTTTCTACTGTTGGAGCAATCTCCTTAGCTCTCTGAAAATTAAACTGCTATACCAATGACTCAGGGAAGTTTGCATGTATTACTCTTCATGTATTTGGTAAATTGATGCTTATGTGCCTTAATATGCACCAAGTAAGTCCAAAACCTTAAATTTTCTTCCTTTTGTGCTTGGACACATGCATTAATTCTTGTACTGAGTTCCTGCAGCATTGTCTATACCCTATGACGTGCTCTGCTTTAATTGATGCATGGTGTTTTGGGGTTGCTGCAGTAGGGTACTCTAGGGTTGCTGTAGTAGTGGATTCCACAACAATCCTTTTGACTATCCTAGTTGTGATAACCCCTTCATTTTTCACTATTTCATCATTTGCCTCAAAATTTCACATCAGAGGCCTCACAAATGTCTGTGATCAGTGAAGGAAATGACAAGGCAGTAGATTTTTGCTTATTGATTGGACACTTTCAAATTTCTTTTTCAATGATCTTCCTAAAATCTATGGCTAAACCCTTTACTATAGCATAAAGTAATATAAGTCGATCTTGGGAAATAATGGTGGTGTGGGTGGTTGGCATTACTCTAGATTTTAAAAATTTCATCTAAACCTTGGCAATAGGTTTTAAGTCCATCCTATTGACTACTGTTCCCTCCTCATTCATCTATTCACTACCTTGAATAGTCAAAGTTTTAAAAACCTCCCCCCACTTCTTCACAACGATGTTCTCAACAAATTTAGTGTACTCACAATCAATCATAGGAGGCAAGTCATAAAAATCATTAATAACTCTAGAGTCTAAAAGTATTTATACTTGCCTCACAAAGATGTTGCGTTGGTCTCGCTCTAATATGTTGGAATAGAACTCATTAATGATTGAGATAACGGGGTCTTGGGGGTGAGCACAGAACTTCAGCCATCCTCTTCTTGCTACAACAGTATAAATTTTGTTCATCATTCCCGTTGGCTATTTTAGGAATTAAAAACCCTTTTCTTTCAATATTTTTCAAGGCTTGATAATGTCTTTAAATTTATCCTCAGCTTTGTAGCTATGGAAACGCGCATAGTCATTCAGTCTAGCATCAAGTGTTTTAAGTTTCGGCATTACTGTAATAGTTTGAACACAATTGTATTTTGCTAAAAAGAAAAGTAGAATCGTGAAAAAAGAATCGTAAAGATGTTGAGAGTTACAGATGGGGAGATAAAGAGTTGTAATGGAGTTGTAATAGTTAAAATAAATCCCAAATTTATAGTAAAAGGGAAAAATGGAAAGATGAAGGTAATTAATAGGATAATCTTGAAAATATTTTGAAATTTAAAAAAAAATTTTTAAAAAGAAAGGAAAGAATACGTGCCACGGTAAATCTGGGGTTGCAGAATCATCCTTAGCATAATTTCTTGTCTGTTGACATAAGCCTGTCAGCCCTCCAACGGTAAAATTTCAAAGTTGTCAATACAACGGTAAAAATTGTTGTTGTAAAAATCACTCCGTTGCTGCAGCAATAGCAACATATTCCCTTGTTGTTTTCATGCCTTCTTCTGACTGCCATGTTGTATGTGATTCTACAACATTTCTATTTTGCTTTCTTGCCCAAAATATTTCTTTTTTATATGTCAATTTTTACTTGCTGCATCTTAACACAAGAAAATAAAAGAAAATAAAGAAATTAGATGCACAACTAAAATAACAAAAAGATAAAATAAATGATTCTAAAAACTAAACTTAATACTTTAAAAACTTGAAACAACTTCCCTCATTGGGTTCCATTTCAATCATCGCTTGATTTTATCTCTTTCAACCTGACCATCTCTGATATCTCATGCTGAATCTTTGAGGAATAAATCCGCCTTGGGATTGTTCACAACAGCTCCAATATACTGCTTCACTCTTTGTCCGTTCGCCTTGAATTCTTGGCTTGTCCTTTCATCTTGAAGCTCCACAGGCCTATGAGGATAAACTTTGATAAGTTTGAAAGGTCCTAACCATCTATATTTTAATTTTCCTAAGAAATGCTTTAGTCTTGAATTATAGAGGAAGACTTGTTGACCTGGAACGAGCTCCCTTTGCTAGATTTGCTTGTCATGCCATTGCTTGGTCATCTCCTTGTAGATTTATGCATTTTTATAAGAAAATAACCTTAACTCTTCTAGCTTATAAAGTTTTGGCTTCCTCTGTTATACTACAGTAGTCATATCCATGTTCAGTTGTTTTATTGCCCAATGTGCTTTGTACTTTAACTCTAATGGCAAATGACAAGCTTTCTTGTAAACAATTCTATATGGGGACATGCCAAATGGGGTTTTGTAAGTTGTTCTGTATGCCCATAAGGAGTCATTTAATTTAAGAGTTCAATCATTTCTGTTGGGATTTACCACTTTCTCCAAAATATTTTTTATCTCCATGTTGGACAATTCTGCCTCGAGCACTAGTTTGTTGATGATATGCTATAGCAACTTTATACTTGATGCCATACTTATCCAATACTGCAGCAAACATCCTGTTGCAGAAATGAATTCCTTCATCATTGACTATGGCTCTAAAAGTGCCAAATCTTGAGAAAATAGATTTTTGAAGAAACTTCACCACTGCAGCAAACATCCTGGCTGCTTCTACCTACTTGGATACCTAGTCCACAACAACTAATATGTAGAAGTTGCCAAATGAGGGTGAAATGGTCTCATAAAGTTTGATCCCCATACATAAAAAAGTTCAACCTCCAGGATGTTGGTTAGTGGCATTTTATGCTTTTGAGAGATGTTTCATATTCTTTGGCACTTGTCATAACATTTAACAAACTCATAAGCATGTTTAAAAATAGAGGGCCAATAATAACATGATTGAAGAACTTTTGCTGTTATTCTATGTCCTCTAAAATGTTGACCATATACTGCAACATGACAAGACTGCATAATGTTTGTAATTTCTTCATTAGGGACACATATTCTGATCACATGATCTGAACACAACTTGTACAAGCATAGGTCATCCCATTAATAACTTTTAACATTATGGAGAAATCTCTTCTTCTGCTGGTAGCTCAAATGAGGGGGTAGTAATCCACTTACCAAATAATTAGCAAAATCTATATACCATTGAAATCCAGGTTGCTGTAGCATCTGTACATGTTGTATCATCAATAACTGCTCATCAAAAAAAGTTCCTATTATGTCCTACTCAGTTAGAGTGCTTGCGGCTACTTTCATCATTGAGAGATGATTTCCTACTTGATTCTCAGTGCATTTTTTTGTCTTTGATCTCTAGGTCAAATTCTTGTAATAGCAGAATCCACTTAATCGACCTTAGTTTGGCATTCTTCTTTGAAATCAATACTTTATAGCTGAGTGATTTGTATAAATAGTCACTTTGGTGCTAACCAAATAGGCTATGAATTTATCAAATGCAAAAACAACTGTCAGTAACTCTTTTTCAGTGGTAGTGTAGTTGAGTTGTGCATAAGCTAGGGTCTTGCTGGCATAATAAATAGAATGAAAAATCTTGTCTTTCCTCTGCCCTACAACTGCTTCAATAGAATGGTTGCTAACATCATACTTTAACTTAAAAGATATACTTCAATCGGATGCTACAACAACTAGTGCTGTAACAAGAGCTCTCTTTAGCTCAATAAAGTCCCTAAACAATTCTTATTAAAATTGAAGGGTCTGTCATGTTCTAGCAACTTGCGTAAATGTTTGGCTATTTTAGAGAAATTCTTAATGAACTTTCTATAAAATTCAGCATGTTCTAAAAAACTCCTTATGCCTTTGACTGAAGTAGGTGGTGGAAGTTTATCAATCACCTCTATTTTTGCCTTATTTACCTATATTCCCTTTTTAGAGACTCTATTGCTTAGAACCATCCCTTCTTGTACTATAAATTTGTCTCCTCGCATCTTTTAAGCACATTTCCTAGATTATACAAACAGTCATCATAAGATTTCCTAAGAACGAAAAAATCATCCATGAATACCTTAAGTGTTTGCTCGACCATATCTGAAAAAATAGACATCATACACCTTTAGAAAGTTGCTGGAGCATTGTACGGGCCAAATGACATCCTTCTGAAAGCAAATGTTCCTTAGGGACAAGTGAATGTTGTCTTCTCCTGATCCTCTGGTGTTATAACAGTTTGGTTGTAGCATGAGTATCCATCCAAGAAATAGTAGAACTATTTTCTAGTAAATTTGTCAAACATTTGATCTATGAAAGGCAATGGAAAGTTGCCATTCTTTGTGGCTTTGTTTAACGTCCTATAATCCATGCACACTCTTTATTTAGTTACTGTGCTTATGGGAATGGGCTTATTCTTTTCATTTGCTACAATTGTTACCCCACTTTTCTTTGGAACGCATTGTACTGGGCTTACCGATGAGCTATCTAATATTGGGTAAATGATTCCAGCATCAAGCCACTTGATGATCTATTTCTTCACAAATTCCTTTATGATGGGATTTAATCTTCTCTGTTGCTCTATAGAACTGCTATAGCAATCTTCTTTTGAGAATTGATTCCTTTGTATCATCCATCTTTGTATCACCTTAATACATCTACTAAACTCTTCTCTTGATCTGTATTCAAAGAAGATGAAATAATTATAGAAAATGTGACTTGTTTACCAAGATAAACATACTTCAAATGTGAAGATAAAAGTTTTAATTCTAAAACAAGAAGTGACTCAGTAGAGGGAACAAAAGGTTTTATTTCCCTGTTTGAGATCTACTTTAGGCTAACAATTTTTTTTTGATTTTGATTTTTTTGAAGTTTGGTGTAAGTGTTTGAGTAAGGATTATTATTGTTCTGTCTATTAAAGTTTCCCACATAGTTGACTGAGGCTAGATTTCCAAGATAATTGTCAAATAGATATCCTTCTCCACAATAAACACAATATATTTTAGCAATTTGGTTGACAGTTGCTAGAACAATAGTTATAGCCTTCACCATATTTGTTAATGAACTTATTTGGGCTGATAATGCTATCAAGGTGTCTACGTTATGGAATTTTACTGCTCTTCTTGCTGTGGCTTGTCTAGTTGATGGCCACTGATAGTTATTGTTAGCTATCATCTTCAAGTTTCATAAGCCTCATTGTAAGACTTAGACAACAAGGCTCTATTTGCTAAGTATCCACCATCAATCTAGTGCTTGGGTTAAGACCATTATAGAAAGTTTCTAACTGTATATAGCAAGGAACACCGTGACGAGGATATCTCCTAATTAACTCCTTGAATCTTTCTCATGCATCATACAAGCTTTCATCTTTAAGTTGATGGAAATATGTGATTTTAATTTCTTAATTTTGCATTCTTGGTCGGTGGGAAGTACTTTATTAAAAATTTGTCAGCCAAATCATTCCATGTAGTGATGGAATCAGGTGGTAGAAAGTTCAACCATTCCCTTGCTCGATCCCTCAAAGAAAATGGGGAAAGTCTGAGTCTTAATACTTTCTGTAATGTTCCAATAATCTTGAAAGCTTCACTTACTCCAAAAACAGTTTAAGGTGAAGGTGAAGATCTTCTAATGGCAGTCCATTGAATTGCCCAACTATTTGAACCATTTGAAACATTTCTAGTTTGAGTTAAAAATTGTCAGCTTGCACGTCAAGTCTAACTATTCTAGGATTTATAGTCTGAGGGGTCACAACTGTATAATATCGAATGATTGCAATAAAAATACATCATTTACTGTCTAACTAATATTGGTTCCAGTCTAAAAGTTCCATGATAGCTCTCATTTCATAGAGTTATGAATGGACTTCGAGGTTTGGGCCGCTGTTTTTCCGATTTACTTTACTCGCTTTTGTCGCTAGAAGGCTTTTCTGCCCTAATCTCTGTGATTGTGGCCTTTGTCCTTCTGTCCCTCTCCCTCACTTTTACCGTGGTTAGGCCTCTTGTCTTTGGGCTGGACAGAGTAGTCGGCAAATGATTCTGCAATGGCGATGGCATCATCGAGAGTTTGTACGCCACGCCTATCACGTTCTACCTTGGCACAATTCTTGAGACCATCTTGGAAGTAGAAGAGAGAGTCATTATCGAACATGTCAGAGATCTCAAGCATCAGGGTAGTAAACTCATTGGTGTAATTATGGACAATACCTGTTTGCTTGAGTCGACGTAGGCGTGCTCGCACTTCTTGTTCCGCGTTACTTGGGGCAAAGTGCTTGTGAAGTTCTCGTTAGAACTCAGCCTATGTTCTGATGGCGCATATGCCTTTGCCCATCTCGCCATGCTTCCGCTGCCGTCATAGTTGTGCGGTGCCTTATAGGAACATAGGCTTGGTGCCTATCTTCGATGCCTCATCACAAACACTGTTGGTTGATTTCTATTGCTATAGGTGTCAATGTGCAAATGTACACAACAAGTAATATACTAATGAGTATTCAGTCATCTCTATAGGGATTGATATTATAAGATTTGCTACAATAATCTTAACAGTGCAATTTCAATCTAAATTAAAATAAAATAATTAACGAAACTAATGAACTAACTATATTAAAAATGCAAATAACAAAATGAAATAAGAAAATTCTTAAGTCACGCTCAAGGAGAAAGTTAATGGGAAAAGAGTAGTTGAGAGATCAAACTCACTTAATGGTATTGACTATTTTTTCAGTTAAGATTATCTTGCTACAACATCTACTACAACATCTACTACAGCACTGGACAGAATCCCTCATGCATCCTCAGCTGTCGCATGTTGGATATCTTATATCTAAATGTAACCTAATAGTGACCAGTTGTTACGCTAACATTAGATATAACATTATGGGTTCTACGTTCTAATTGCCCTACAAGGTGAATCCCTATGTCTAGTTCTTCACTAATTTTAGATCAAGCACAACCTAATCAAATCGAGATTAACTTAACTTGGGAAACCCAACCTAAAACCATGTATTGTCTTAATTTGTTTCACTAAGTTAGACATTTTTTAGGTTTCTTCTTAGTTAGTATCCACTAAATGGGTGGTCAGCCGAAATAGGGAATTGCAATAAGTAAAATCAAGAAAAAATGTTGCAGCAAATCCAGAGCAACACACATATATCAGTCAAATAACAATTGAGCTTGTTTAACACTCAACCACAACAAAGTTTAGTTCATGATTTTCAATAAAACAGTAACAGGAATCGTTTTAGCCATCAAATACATTCCTATAAATAAAAAAAAACAAGAAAAGAAGGTGAGGAATTGAGTTCCGCTTAATCTTTACGATATTTCCTTCTTTTTCTTCTTAAATCCTTTGTTGTAGCCCTCAAATCCCTTTTTTTCTTTATTTTCTTTTTGTTTTTCTCTGATATTTTTCTTGAATGACGGCTCTCTCTTTTTTCTTTTATGTGTGCCCCTTTTATATTTTTGAATTAGGGCAACCAAAAGCATTTGGCCGTGTGTCTTCCATTTTTAGAAACCTTAGATTGCAATCTTTCAGTTAACATGCACGAAATCTTGTCTGCAGTTGCTACAGGATTGTTGTAGCACGGCTACAACATATTCTCTGTTCTAGGCTTGTTTTATTTCCTCTGCAACCAAATTCTTTCGTCATCTCTACAAGTCTGTTGCTGCAACTTCAATCCATAAAACTTGAGCTTTTTGGTCTCCTACAATCATGGACATAATCAGAGCACAAAGTAATATAAAATACAACCAATTTATTAAAATTAAATTTAAATAACTGCTCATGCAAAATGTAACTAAAAATGCAATAAAATAAATTATTTACTCTCTAAGTAATATTAGTTTGAGTATAAAATTGCCAAGATAACTCTCATTTTATAGAGTTATCAAACATTCATGGCATCAAAGTATTGTTCTAGCCTAAAGAGAAAGTTGTCCACAACAATGGCATTGCGTGTACCATCGTACGTGTCTGGCTTTGGCACATCGATGCGGCATAGCGGAGAGTGTGTGCTTGTGCCAAACCCAATCCAAACGGACTTCGTCGACCTCTGCATGTATCACATGTAGCTCGTTTTGCATGAAGCTACGCAATTTTAGCAATTCATCATGTAACGCTTGAAACTCGCCTCGGAGAGAGTCGGCGTGGTCTTGCATAAGGGCCTTGGTGGCTATTACGTACTCACTATACTCACCCTCGAGACTGTCGACCCTTACCTCCAAAGTGTTAAGGGTGTCCTGGGCAGCAGACATCGAAGTTTTGAGCGTGGCGACGCGAGGCTCCAAGGCATCTACGGAAGCGACCTTGGATTTATCGGGGGACTTAGCATGTGTGCGTACCTCCTCACAGCCACGAGTTGGCTCAAGTGACTCTGCACCGACAATGACCTCTTGTGATGTGTTAGGAGGGTTGGTCATTACTCGTGAGCTAGCTTGCGTGGGTGCAAACCTTGGCTTTAATATCACTTGTCATGGGATAAGTTTTGTTGCCTAGCAACCCGTGCGACACTTAGACCTCGTACAAAAGTTGCTAAGTAAGCCTTATGATCTTTTCATACTAGCTAAGTAAGGATGCTTGCGACAATACTAGAGAGAAGAGAGAGAGCAATAAGGACAAATAAAAATTTATTACTCACAAATGAGTAAATACAAGAGAGCTTTTACAAGAGCTTTTTACAAGAGCTTGAGAGCTTGCGTGGAAGGTGTGTTATATGTGTTGGTAGTGTTGGTGTGGTGAGCAAAATAGTGAGGGCTCACCCCTATTTATAGAGTTGGGTGCTAAGTCATGAAGCTTCCAAGCAAGTGGGTGCAAGTTGCTTAAAAATCTCGTTAGGGACTAAAGTGCATAACTCTAGATAATTCTAGGCTATTTACAATTTTAGAGAATTCTAGATTTCGGGCCGGGCTTGGTTGGTTGCTAAGCGCACCACAGTTGGCTAGTTGTATGAGGCAGCCCAGTGCTGAGCACACCCTGATGCTAAGTACATCTCGCCGTTGAGCGAGTGCACTCCACTTCTAAGCGCATCTCGCTGTGATGCAAACTTTTACTAAACGTACTAGTTTGTACGAAGTTAGCCTATGTTGGTGATAAATTTGAGCAGCCCGTGACAAAGAGGCAGGAAGAGTATTGGTTCTTCATTGATGTAGTTTGCATGAAGTAGTTGAAAATAATCTTGGATCTTGGTGTCATATAAATATAGCGGGAGGACAGTGGAATATATGCCTCATATACATGTAGCAGAGCTTATGGACCAACTTTATTTTTTGACTTGCTTATCCACGCTATGTTATGTTAGCATAGAAGAAAAATGGTAATTTTATAACAAAAAATTTAGTCACCGATGATAACAAAATTTTTCATCCCATAACTATCGATCATAGCTTTAATAACCTTTAGATTCATCCCACAGCTATCTGTTGTACAAATTTTAATGTACTCGCAAGCGCACGAATCTATTGTAGTATAGACTAATGGTGACAAGTGTCGATCCCACGAGGAGGTGGATTTTAATTGTGTATAGAATTAATTTTGTAAATGGGTTGTTGGATTTATGGTGGAAATGATTTGGAATATGCTAAAACTTAAATTAAAATGGCGAGAATAAATTCTAAATTTAGAATTGAAATGGCGAGAATAAATTGAAGAGAATTCTATTGAAATGACGTACTTGGGTATCCGGATCCGTATCAACATGCATCATGGGCTAAATAATCCGTATTAATACCAATTAAATCACTCTCTAATCAATATGGTGCTAAGGGCTTATCGTGCCAAATAATAATAACCTTGTACTAGAGGGCCGGTGAAACCAATGCGGTACTAGACAAGATTAGTATTATTTGTCGACGAGAAGTCAAAACATCCACAAAAACTAGAGGGGAAGAGAAAATAAATTTACCAAATAAAGCCCATGACACATGTTGAGACTTCACCTTCAACCCAAGCTTGAAAGAAAATTAGCCACTCATAATTGAACTAGGGGCAAAATGGAAATTTATTAAAATACGAAGAAAATACAAGATGGAGAAGAAATTACAGAAAATGGAGTCCAAAAATGGATTCAGGGATATCAAATTAGGGGGGGGGAGGCCCCCTTTTTATAGATACATGGAGTAAATCATGGCCATTGGATTAAAAACAGTTTGGACGCTCAGGATTGCGCCACGTCATCAGTCAACAATCCACGGTTTGACCACGCGGATGAACAGTAACACGGTTTGACCCGGATGAGCAACAACGCGGTTTGGTTGAAAATAATCTTGTGTGATGCATGCACCGTAGCGAGATTTGTCGTCCAGCGATATCGCCGCGTCACCATCAATAAGAATTTTAGTCCAACGGATCGTGACACCTCATTAGTCAATGCCATCATCGGTCAATGCCACGTCATCGATCCGTCTATGTGAAGTGAGCGATGGCATTATCTGATGTATCGTGAATAGTATCGTACATGTGAATAGTGCTATTTTTCCTTTTATGCTCCTCCTAAGGTTTTCGACCGTCCTGAGTTCAATAGTGATGTCCGTTTTGCCATCTAATCTCTCCTTTATTATGAAATGACTATAATGCCCCTAAAATACATAAAATACTTAATTAAAATAAAACACATGGAATTAAATCAAAAGAAGGTTAAATACATAAAAGTAAGAGTTGTTAGTAAGACTTGAAATGTAAAATGACAGTTTTCTCCTTTATAAATATACATTTTCTAACACTCAACACACCCCCAACCAGCTTATTGCTACTCCCTAGCAAATGAAGCAAAAACAAAATTCAAATTCAAAATGATTTTTTTTTTATAGAAACACGAGTGTTTATTCAATCAGATTAATGATAACAATCAAATAATAGTATAAGCATTATCTCCAGTCTAAAGCAACATCACACCCACATCAACCATTCACATGAATCAGCCCAGTAAACTTTGTTATACCTACTTTCAAAAATGACATGTCAAACCCCAAAATCTCACTGGAAGTAGTGACACTCTCACAAAGAAATTAAACCAAATAAAAATAGTTACTCCAATGAATGGTAATTGAGAGAAAATAATAAAGAAATGATATCACATGCTCTCACCAAGATGAAATAAATATGCCCTCAGCTTAGAAATAATACGATCTCAAGTCAAATAAAAACTATTAGTCAACCCAATTTATTTATTTTTTCTTTTATTTGCACCACTACATCTTTTTAGCCCATATAACTAGCTGTTACTTCAGATTATAGTTCCCTAAAATCAGGAAGGACTTTTATTAGGATGTAACGTAGGCTAGGGACATGGTTAACAAAGAAAGGAAATAAGGAAAACAAAGTGTATGTTTGAGAAAAATGCAGAGATTTTTTTTTTTTTGGAAGTTGCAAGATGGATTTCACCTATTATTATTATTTTTTTCTTTTGAAACAACAATTTTTGTTTTGTTGTTTTTTTTTTCTTTTATTTGGCATAACTTCACTGAACAAAAATACTTATTTATATTTTTCTCAAACATAAATAGGTAATGGAACTTATAAGACATTGGGTAATACTCCAAATTGGAGTGGCTCAAGATGATAAGTTGACAAAGAAAAGGGTTTTTTTTTTTTTAAAGGCTCAAAAAGGGTTAACTATGGATATTTAATAAAAGGGATGGCTAGAAAGGCTCAAACGGGTCAAAGATGGCCTTTCCATCGTCTTTTAGGGCTCTAAATAATCGTCCATATCTACTAGTTAGATGGGCCTCTAAATGTAGCAACACACATTTTTTTCTTCTTTTTTTTATTTTACCATTTTTTTAAGGGTTAAGTCAAAAGAAAACTAGAGATTGTGTGTAAAATAATAAACTGCTAAGCTGTATAAAGAGTGGGCAAAAGGGTTATTCTCCAAGAAAAATAATAGGCTCAAAAACTCACTTGGTACTTATTATGACATGTTCATTCCTTCAAGCAACTCACATTTGTCTCCGACATCAACATGTAGAGTAGCAAACATAGCGTAACATCACTTAAGACCAAAGATAATACAAATACTAAAATTTGAAATTAATCATGTCATCCAATGTTAAAACAAATCACACAAATTATTATTATTATTATTATTTTTTTAAACAACATTCTACCCCCCAACCTATTCTAAATATGAAAGGAAAATATGCATGCAGAAATGTGAAAATGATGCAGAAAGACTAATTAGAAAAGTTACACTTAAAATGATGGAAAAACAAAATGATTTTTTTTTTTAACTTAGAAGATGCGTTTCTAGAGGCACTACACTCTATATTCAGCCATTTTTGACTCAAAAATTTTAAAATATATATTTATAAGGAGAAAAAGACGAAGAAAAATGAACATCAAAACATAATAAAGAAAAAGAAAATGTTTGATTTTTTTTTAGTTTTTTTTTTTATTTTTTATTTACGATGAAGATGCGTTTCTAGAGTCACTACACTCCATATTTAGCCATCTTTAACGCAAAAAGTTAGCAACAGTTAGTTTCTACAACAAAAAATTAGTAAAAACTTAACCAAAATTCCACAATTGTCGACTATTCCCTCCCCCCAACCAGAACGAAACATTGTCCTCAATGTTTGAAAGGAAAGAAGTAGAGTTTAGAAGACATCACCTGGGTGGTGCAACACAGAAGAAAATATTTACAAGCGGAGAGTTAAATCTAATTTGTACTTCTTACTGCTGCTACTGTTACCATCATTATTTGGTCGCTCCAACACAAAGGTCCAGGGGTTTGGCTCCGGTTTATAAGCTTGTAACAGATCAAGTAGCTCATTAGCAGTGTGAGCACAAATAAAAAGTTTTTTCGCATGGGAAGGAATGAAGTAGTTTTTTATTGCATGGTTAAGAAATGCGATAAAGTCATCATAAAAGTTATTGACATTTAACAAACCGATGGGTTTCTGGTGGATGTGCAGATGGGCCCAAGATGCTAGTGTGATAAGTGCCTCTAGTGTTGCAAGATCTCCTGGAAGGAAAATAAAAGCATCAGCATGATTAAGCATTTCAGTTATTCTTTCTTGCATACGACTAACTCTTCTCCAGGTTGATGAGTCGAACCGCCCAATGGTTTTAGAACTTTGGGATGATGCCTAACACTTGGTCGCCTCGATAAAACGAGACCATTTTCGATAACCCTCGATTACCTCCTCTATACACCAAGTGTAATTTTCTCGCTGCAATGCTTCGGCCAAGATCTATGGCTGCCTCAACGAACTCTTTATGTTTGCCATAGGTAAATCCAGAAAGCACACAAATGTTCTTGAATTGTCTATTGGGAGTAGCTGCCATTGTGATACTTCTCAAAAAAAATTTGTGAGTGCTTGACAAAAGAAATCACATTTAAGAGTCTTGGTGATAGTGGGTCACAGTTGTGTATGAAGTAATATGTCAGTGTCAAATAACGCGTAAAGCACGTGGCTCGCGAGTCAAAAAGGAAACAGTAAAAAAAAAAAGCAAACAACAATAAAATTATTAAAGACAATAATGCACACAATAAATCAATAGTGAAATAAAATAACAGTAAAGTAAAAGGATATTTACAGGTAGTTGCGACTGTGGCTTACATCTTCCTATGGTTTTACGTCCAGAAACGGCTTGAACGCCCTCTATGGGTCGAGGATAGGCTTCCTATCCAGTTTTCTTATAAACTGGCAAACAAGGTCGTTTATAGTCAGATTCCCGAGACTATATCGTGCATGCTCTTTCTGGAATAATGGCCATAACTGGAGAATCGCTCCTTGCACATATCCACTGGGATGCGTTTCAAGAGACAAAAGGATATCATCCAATGACTCCTTATTCAAGTCATCCCTAATGAATTGAATTTTATCTTCCCTGTTATCAGACACCATTCCTAAAGAACATGGGTTTCTATCGCAACTCATTCTAGCACACTTATGACAAGCAACAGAAATTCTTCGAGCTCGTCGTTTTCTTGCATAATTTCCTTTACCACAACCAGGCATGAATGCAATAAATTTTGGAGGTAACTCACCTGCCAATCGTACTTTCACCTCGATTAACCAACGGATATCAGCAGGTATGTTATTCCTCATGAGCAATCGCATGCGTTCGGATCGAGCTTTATAGATCGTAAGGAGGGCATTCTGAGGAAGTGAAGGGAATCGCGTGTGAAGCTTCGCTAGAATCTCGTTTCTGTCCATACTTTCGCCTCAGAATGTCAGTTATTATGGGAAACTGAAGTAACCGACTTGATTGTCACGGAGTACCGTTATCCGCCACTTCACCGGGGTAACAAACTAAAGCACACAAACAGAAAAACAAATTAAAACAAACAAAGAAAATTAAAATCGTCCTCTTATTGAATTTACCTCAAGCTCCAACTGGATGTCGTAAACACTTCTCTCAATGTCTCTGAGTTGGCTTTCTAAACCCTCAACATAGGCTACTAACTCTGGTGGTTGTAGAGCCCAAATACGATGTGTTTTACAAAATTGAATCTGCCTTTTGAGATGAGTTTTGACACGTTGAAGTGGTTTAAGAATGTTCAGGAGGAACGGTCTAAGTATGAGACTCATGATTAACAATGATAAGAGAAAACTTAATAGTTAAACAAACACACTTATGCAAAAATAATTTCAATTAGCAAAAGAATAATATAAAGAAAGAAAGAAAAATCGAATCACCGAAAAGAAAAAAAATCAATTCAAATTTGGTGGGTCACTCAAATTTATTTCGGTGTCTTTTTCATGTGGTTGGTACTCTAGATGTGGTTTTAATCTTTGACCATTAACTTTAAACGTGACACCGTTCTTTGAGTCCTTAATTTCAATTGCCCCATGTGAAAAAAAAGTATGAACAATAAAGGGACCAGACCAACGAGAGCGTAACTTACCTGGGAATAGGTGCAAGCGAGAATTGAATAAAAGCACTTTCTGACCTGGAGTGAACAATTTTCTCATAATTTGCTTATCATGGAAGACTTTCATTCGTTGCTTGTAAATCTTGGCATTTTCGTATGCGTCATTGCGAATTTCTTCAAGTTCTTCCAGTTGTAATTTTCTTTCTGAGCTGGCTTGCTGCATGTCAAAGTTGAATTTCTTGATGGCCCAATACGCACGATGCTCGAGTTCCACAAGTTGGTGGCAAGCTTTTCCATACACTAGCCTATAGGGTGACATCCCAATCGGGGTCTTGAAAGCCGTTCTATATGCCCATAATGCATCATCAAGTCTTAATGACCAATCTTTTCATTCCAGCCTCACCGTCTTTTCTAATATGTGCTTTATTTCTCGATTGGAGATCTCAACTTGGCCACTGGTTTGCGGATGACACGGAGTCGCCACTTTGTGTGTGATTGAATACTTTGTCAAAAGAGCTTTGAATGCTTTGTTACAAAAGTGGGCACCACCATCACTGATTATTGCTCGAGGGAATCCAAAGCGTGAAACAATATTACTTTTCAAAAATCCTATTACCACCTTGTGATCATTGGTTCGACATGCAATTGCTTCTACCCATTTTGATACATAGTCAACAGCAACCAATATGTATTGATGGCCAAAAGAAGAGGGAAAAGGTCCCATGAAGTCGATACCCCATACATCAAAAATCTCAACTACTAAAATTGGATTTAATGGCATCATGTTCCTTCGTGTAATGCTCCCCATTCGTTGACACTTATCACATGAAGAACAGAAAGTGTAAGCGTCTCGAAATATAGATGGCCAATAGAAACCACATTGTAAAACTTTAGTCGCTGTTTTCTTAGCACTAAAATGGCCTCCACAAGCTTGTTCATGGCAGAATGAAAGGATATTCTGAATTTCATTTTCTGGGACACATCGTCTAACAAGTTGATCTGCACAATACTTGAACAAATACGGGTCATCCCAAAAGAAATTCTTTATTTCTGCAAAGAATTTAGCCTTGTCTTGCTTGGTCCAATGCTCTGGAAGTTTACCTTTAACAAGATAATTAACTATATCAGCATACCAAGGTAATACTTCCACATTCATTAATTGTTCATCTGGAAATGACTCATTAAATGGTAATGGCTCTGTAATTGTGTCAAAATATAGACGAGAGATATGGTCCGCCACAACATTTTCTGTCCCTTTTTTTATCTTTGAATTCCAAGTCAAATTCCTGCAAAAGTAACACCCAACGAATTAGTCTAGCTTTTGCATCTTTCTTTGTGAGAAGATATTTAAGAGCAGCATGATCTGTGAATATAATTATTTTACAACCAATGAGATAAGATCGAAATTTTTCCAATGCAAACACTACTGCTAGCATTTCTTTTTCAGTAGTTGAATAGTTCAACTGTGCATCATTCAATGTCATACTAGCATAGTAAATAACATGAGGAATTCGATTAACCCTTTGTCCTAATACTGCTCCTACTACATAATCAGATGCATCACATGAGCTCAAATAGTAAGCTCCAGGTTTGGGTGAATGATGGGTGATGATGTCAACAAATGCTTTAATTTTTCAAACGCAACAAGACATGAATCATCAAAGACAAAGGTACATCCTTAGCAAGTAGATTGCATAAGGGTCTAGAAACTTTGCTAAAATCTTTAATGAAACGTCTATAAAAACCAGCATGCCCAAGGAAAGATCTTACTTCTCTGACTGTTTTAGGTGGAGGAAGATTAGAAATGAGATCCACCTTGGCTTTGTCAACCTCAATACCTTTGCTCGAAATGATGTGACCGAGAACAATACCTTGTTTTACCATAAAATGGCACTTCTCCCAATTTAAGACCAAGTTCTTTTCGATACATCTCTGCAGAACTAGCGTTAGATGATGTAAACATTGATCAAACGAATCACCAAAGACAGAAAAATCATCCATAAAGACTTCAAGGAATCGTTCAACCATATCAGAAAAAATGCTTAGCATGCATCGTTGAAATGTAGCAGGTGCATTGCATAATCCAAATGGCATTCTCCTATATGCAAATGTGCCAAAAGGGCAAGTGAAAGTAGTTTTCTCTTGATCTTTTGGTGCTATGGGAATCGATTATATCCGAGTAGCCATCAGAAAGTAATAAAATTCATGGCCTCGCTAATCTATCCTCGATCAATAAATGGTAAAGGAAAATGGTCTTTACGTGTGACAGAATTCAATTTTCTATAATCAATGCATACACGCCATCCTGTAGTCACTCTAGTTGGTATCAATTCATTATCAGCATTGGTAACTACTGTGACTCCTGACTTTTTTGGGACAACTTGCACAGGACTGACCCATGAACTATCAGAAATTGGGTAAATGATACCTGCGTCTAATAGCTTAAGGACTTCAGTTCTTACAACTTCTTTCATGTTAGGATTTAACCGACGTTGCATTTCCCTAGTAGATTTAGCATTTTCATCAAGGTGAATGTAATGCATGCAATCTGCAGGGTTTATACCTTTTATGTCCGCTATGGTCCATCCTAATGCTCCTTTATGTTCTTTTAAAACATCCAACAACTTACCTTTTTGTTCGTCATTGAGGGATGATGAAATGATTACCGGCAAAGTACTTTCTTCTCCCAAAAATGCATATTCCAATGTGTTGGGCAATGGTTTGAGCTCGAGTTTCGGTGGTGATTCTGATGATGGGGTGAGTTTCTTTTCTGATGGTGCTAGTTGTTCAACTCTTGACTTCCATTTATTAGTGTCCATGGATGGTGCTGAGTCAAGCAGGGCGTTGACCTCATCGATCTCAATATCAAAATCAAAACCAAAGTGAGTTAAGCATGTCTGTAAAGGATCATCACTAAGGTTTGAAATAAAGGTGTCATCAACTAATGTTTCAATTAAATCCACATCAACAATTCCATCATCTGCATTGTGCGATTGTTTGGCAATGTTGAAAATGTTCAGCTCCATAGTCATGTTGCCGAAGGACAACTGCATATTTCCGGTCCTACATTGAATGTGAGCATCCGCAGTTGCAAAGAAAGGTCGGCCTAGGATAATGGGGATGTGCTTCCTCGAGTCCTGTATTGGTTGAGTGTCAATTACAATAAAATCAACAAGAAAATAAAACTTATCTACCTGGATAAGCACGTCCTCCACAATACCACGAGGTATTTTCGTGGACCGATCTGCAAGCTGTAACACGACTGGAGTTGGGTGTAATTCTCCCAGTCCAAGTTTCACAAATACAGATGGAACTTGTTTTAGTGCAAATGCCTTCTTTTGAACATGCATATTTCTCTTTTTAGTGCAAAGGTCTTTAAGAAACTTGGCATAAGATGGAACTTATTTTATAGCATCAAGTAAAGGGATGTTAACACTTACCTGTTTGAAGATTTCAAGAATCTCACCTGTGGATTTTCCCTTCTTGCCTTTAGCTAACCTCTGGGGAAATGGAGCTTTGGGAACATATTCTCGTGGGTTGGTTTCTTTTTTCTCCTCCGGTGGTGAGTCCTCAACACTCACAGGAACAATTTGATTTTCTTTTGTCACCGGCATCTCCACTTTGTTGTCGACTTCTTTTCCTTTTCGCAAGGTCATGACTGCTTTGACTTCTCCATGCTGCTGTGGTGAACTGGTACTTGCTTCATGTACTCCTTTAGGATTAGGCACTGGTTGACTTGGAAACTTGCCTTTCTCAACAGTCATTGCCAAGGTCTGAACTGAAGAAGCAAGTTGTCCCACCATCTTCTCGAGGCTTGAAACTGATTGGGCTTGTGAATTGAAGCCTGCTCTCAACTCATTTCGTAGTCCATCAATGGTGCGGTTCTGTTGTTCAATCGTGGAGTGAGTAACATTCTTGAAATTCTGGAATGCATCCTCCCATGGTCTGGGTTGAGAGTAGTTCTGGTTCTGATTGTATGGTCTAAATGGAGCCTGAGAGGCTTGAGGAATTTGTTGCATTGGTGGAGTGGTCCATTCATTGGAGTCCTTGAGACCATGAAAAATTGGGGTGGTCTCTCCATCCAGGGTTATATGTGTTGGAGTATGGGTTGTAATTTGATGGTTTTCTCATTACACCTATGGCATTGGCTTGATCTGGATATGAGTCAGTGTCATGTGGTTCTGTTGATTTAGCAGTCGATAACGATGCTATTTGTCGAGCAAGACCTTCAACCATCTCTTTGACTTCTTTGATTCCCGAAGTTGACTCGCCAATTTGAACCTCATTCACTCCCTTAATTCTTCTAGTGTTCCTGAGTGATCGACTCCGTTGTTGGGAATTATCCGCTTGTCGCTGGAAGAATTCCCAAATTTCTGATGCACTTTTTAACATTAGCTCTCCTCCACTTGTTGCCATTAGCCATTCTTGCACATTCGGCAATAATCCCTCCAAAAAATATTGGCATTGGTGCCATTTCTCGTACCCATGATGTGGACACTTCAAGAGTAGTCCATTGAATCGCTCCCATGTTTCGAAAAATTGCTCGTCCTCTCTCTGGGTAAACTCCGAGATTTTCCTGCGAATAGTATTTGTTTTATGCACTGGGAAATATTTATTCAAAAATTTTGTTACCATTTATTCCCATGATGAAACGCTATTGGCAGGCAATGTATTAAGCCATGAACGAGCTCTATCTTTTAAAGAAAATGGGAATAATCTGAGTTTAACATCATCGTCTGAAAAATTTTCATATTTAAAAGTTTGACAAATGGCATGAAAATCGTTCAGATGATTATATGGGTCCTCATTTTCTAAGCCATAAAATGTGGGGAGACAATTTAGCACACTAGGTTTTAGTTCAAAACTCCTAGCAGCTACATTTGGGTATCTTATGCATGATGTGCTCAAATTAGCTAAGGGACTAAAATAGTCCTTAAATGGCCTCTCCTGTGGTGCTTGTAAATCCATTCCAAATTTATTTTTAATGTGCTTTTGTGTGCGAAGTGTTTTCTCAAGTTCAAGGTCTATAGGTTTAAGATTAGGTAATAATGACCTACGACCATGCATGCAAAACAAATAAGAAGAGGGAGAAATTACGATACTAACCTTATTGCGCTGGTACAACCTTTCTATAAAAACACACTAAAACAAATACGTGAAATAAATTAACTAAAAGTAAATTAATAAGAAAAAAAAATTACAAAGAAAAATAAATTGAAAATTAAATTACAGAATTTTAAAGAAGAAAAAAAAATAAAATTCTTAACTCAAAATATAAATTCACTCTTTTTTTTATAAAAAAAATTACAAGAAAACAATTAAAAGAAATTATTCACAAAAATTAATTCTATGAATTAAAATTACTTACCTCCCCGGCAACGGCGCCAAAAACTTGTTGTACAAATTTTAATGTACGAATCAATCTAATCAATATGGGTTTATCGTAAATAATAATTTGTTGGTATGGTGGAAATGATTTATTATTTGCTAAAACTTCCAAAAAAAGAGGAAGAGAAAATAAATTTAAATTGAAATGTTGAGAATAAATTGAAGAAAATTAGCCACTATAATGAACTAGGGCAAAATGAAAATTTATTAAAATACGAAGAAAATACAAGATGGAGAAGGAATTAAAATGGAGTCCAAAAATGGATTGGATATCAAATTATTTTTATAGATACATGGAGTAAAATCAAAAGGTTTGGACGCTCTGATTGCGCCACGTCATCACGGTTTGACCACGCGGATGAATACGGTTTGACCGGATGAAGCGATAGCGGTTTGGTTGAAAATAATGCGTAACGAGATTTGTCGATATGCCGCCACGCCACCATCAACAAGACATAAGAATTTTAGTCCAACAGGATCGTGACACCTCATCGCTTAATGCCACATCATCGGTCAATGCCACGCATCATCGACATGCGTAACGCATATCGTATACGTGAATAGTACCGTACATGTGAATAGTATCATTTTTCCTTTTATGCTCCTCCTAAGGTTTTCGACCGTCCTGAGTTCAAAAGTGATGTCCGTTTTGCCATCTGATCTCTCCTTTATTGTGAAATGACTATAATGCCCCTAAAATACATAAAATACTTAATTAAAATAAAACACATGGAATTAAATCAAAAGAAGGTTAAATACATAAAAATAAGGGTTGTTAGTAAGACTTGAAATGTAAAATGACAGTTTTCTCCTTTATAAATATACATTTTCTAACACTCAACACTATCAATGATCACAACTTGCCAACCAGATTGGCACTTAAAATCCAAATCTCATTAATTTATGCTTATATATATATGTGATGGATAGCTAGGGTTTCATATATATAATTGTGTGTATCTGTGTGTCTGGTTTTTGCACCTATTACAACCTTCGGAACAAAGAAGAAAAGAGGACCTAGATGCTGAAGAAAACTGTAAAAAGCTGTTACATGCATATATCCTAAAGTCACATATTACATGCATCATATTCTGCTACTTTTCTATAAATAAAAACTTTAAACGCCGGGATGTTGAATCAAGCTTCATTATGATTTAATGCTGAAATCTCTAAGCCCGAGATCTTTATCATATAGACTATTCATACATATTGCGTTTCTTAATCTTTATTATTGCCACTATATTTTCTTTCCTTTCAGAGATGATACGTCTACACTTTCTTCCTCTTCATCGCTGCCAAATTCCAGAGGCTGCTTTCGCAAGGCTCTTGGCGCTGCACTGCACAAATGGTTTTATTAATTAGAAGATTAATTAATTTTAACATATGACATAATTTCATGTATATATAAGGCCTTAGGAAAAAAATTTACTTGGAATTTCCAAATTGAGCAGCAAGAGCATGGGCAACTTGATAGGGGTTCATAATTGGATCCGTGGTTTTCATGTCAAAAGGTCGTACATCCTCACTTTCTTCCATTGTTGACTGGTAATTGTACATGCGCTCACCAATCTTCATATCACCTATATCAGGCTATATATTACACCAGTTAAAAATCAAACAATATATAATCAATTTGCCTTTCTATATCATAAGAATATATTGGATATTAATTATAAGGGTCATGCTATGTTACATTATATGTAACATACAACAACACTTGAGTTGTCACCCGAAACTAAAAAGTTACTGCCTGTGTAACAATTGAGTGGTTATAGGTAACAACTCATGAGTTTACCATATGTTACATTACATATAACATAGTTTAACTCTAATTATAAATGAATAATGACCAAAACCAATCACTATTTTTCAAAATTAATTCTTTTTTCTCACACACTTTAAAATCCATCTCTGTAGCAAAAAAAAAAATAAAAATAAGGTTTTGACGAATTTTAAAGTATGTGGGGAGAATGATTAATTACTAAAACCACAGGGAAGTTTTGATAATTTTCTTTAATGATAAAAGGTTGCAGTTTTACTAGGGTTGGAGATGAACTCTTTATAAACTTCTCTAACTGATGTTGATTTTGCTTCTCTTTGTCGCGGAAAAATGGCAGTTGTTGATTCACAGCACCGAGTTCTTTTTCGTAATACTCAATCTGGGATTTCAGATTGCGGACAACACCAAGACAGCCATGAACAGGATCATTGCTTCTGATGTTACCCTCAATTAGAATTGATTCAGCAGCTGCTTTTCTTTGACTTGGATCAACTGAGTTTATAATTTTCTGTATGTTGCTTACACCAAAAAGTTTGTGGGCATTTTGGAATTCACGATACCTGCTTGCTGGAAAAAATGGAGCTAATTCACAGGTTTCTTCACATTTTTTTCTCTGGTGTTTACATGAAGCACAAGCCTGAGAACTTCCACTTCCAAATTCCTTGCTCATTTTTTTTTTCGATTTTAATCTATTAAACATTTGTTTTCCCCTATGGACAAGGGAACATATATAAGAATCAAAGAAAAAGGTTTGAATGCGTACTCTCTTTAGAAATAAAGAATAGTATTATACTTATTGCTAGGTGTCATATAACACCAACAAATTATTGACACATCAAGTACTGCATCAACGAAGATATATATGAAAGTGCAGTGGTTAGAATTAAATTATTTAAACGAATCAGATAATGTTAGATTTTGTAAGAGATCTTGGTATCTAAGTCTTAATGATATTGGATTCTGTGGAAATTTTCTGAAGTAGGAACATCATATGTGCATTGGGGAAATTCTTATATTTTTTAAATTAAGAATCAATAAAGATATATCCAATTGTTGCTAAAATGGTAACACACGTTATAACCCTTTTATAAAAATATATACATAGATATAGATATATGGTTGTGATCATGTCCGTTACAATCATAACATAACATGTCTAATTTAGATTATTTTCCCAATTAGTTTACGTCAATGAATGAAAAATCATGTAAGAAAGTTTTATTATCATAGTTTGAGCTATTACGATATGTTTTTAAAGGAGAGTATTAACGTGTTATGTGTTCTGTGAGGTTGTTGTTAGTCATAGGTATATGAGAGTATAATTTCATCTCAAAGAGGAGCAGGCCACCTATCCTTCTTTGGATAGAATTTTTGGGCTTGAATTTAAATATATATCAAGATAGGTCTCATTGGCTTTTTACTGTAGTATCAGTGTAATTGTATTATTATTATTATTATAAAATATTAAAATAAAAATAATTCCACAACCTACCCCACCAAGCTATGGTATCATGTTTTAGATTGATTAAGGGGTACATATGAGATTGTTGTTAGGAGACTTATTTCAAGACCAAAAATTGATTTTGATGTTTGATAATTTAAAAAAAAAATTATTTTTGATAAAATCATTCCATTATTTAGCTGATTTTAAAAGATAGAGAAATAGCAACTTTTTAAAATCTGATTTTAAAAATCAATTTTATATTCAATATAATTCCAATTATATCCTTACATATTTTATATAAACCTGAAATATCCTAAGTTAATTAAAAAATAAGATCAGAAAAATTTAAAATCATCATTGTTATTTTGATTTATTTTATCTTCGCATATGCGCATTACCCCAATTCTTCTTCTTCATATATTCCGTTTCATCAAAATTTCTCTATTACTTCTAATGTCATCACTGCAAGATCACCTTAGTATGCGTTTCACTACTTTGCTCTTTAATTTATAATATTCAATAAAATTTAAGGTGTATATTTTTATGATTTTGAAAGGACCATCTTATTAAACTTCGATTATAAAAAATTGATGTTATTTGATGGAAAAAGTTATTTTTTAATTAAGAATTGATTTGAGAAAAAAAAATATTGTGAAAATATTAATTTTTGAGTTATCAATTGTTATATAGACACATAAAAATTGAATCTTATGTTTGCATATATGTTGAAGTTTTTAAATTTTACTTGATATTATAAATATTTTAGTCATTTATATTTTGACAATAATTTAACAATCACATTTACCAAACATATATAACTAATTTTAAAACTCATAGCACTTTTAGAAATAAAATTTACTAAACACTTAACTGATCCTCATCACAATTGATTGTTTCCACAACACAACTAAAAATAATTATTTTAAAAGTTACAATATTATCAAACTGGCCCTAAATGTGATTTCTACTAAAATAATATACAGCAAAAGCTAAATACTTGAGTTTAAAATTTTTGAATATATTTAAGAACATTTGAATGATAATGAATTTAAGAGTTAATACAGATGAGATATTCTGAGAGAACAATCAACTGCACATAAAATTTGAATATTCGACTATTTAATTATGGCTATTTTAAGAACTGCAAATAGCAAAATATAGCCACTACGAGCGCTGAATGTTTTTGAAGTCAATAAATTTATGCATCCGAGGGACGGCATCTATCAATTTTCACTAATATTATTAATAAATAAATGGCACACACCAAGCAAAACCTCCAGCAAATACATCCTGCCGGCTGCCGTGGTGCCCGTAGTCATCAACTCGAGAAATGCCAACAAGAGATGCAAACGGTGAAGGAAGAAAGACAAGGCACAATTTTGCAACAGGGCCTCTGCGGTCAAATGCTTTTATTTGTCAGATATGTAAATTGTTAGGAAAGCCAAACCAGCAGCAAATGAACCTGAAAACATATCCAATTATTCCATAAAGATAACAAGTCTATCAAATAAAATTGACATAACTCTGGTATTATAGTTGATATGATTTATTTCCTTTATCTTCTTCTATCAAAATTCCCTTAAATTTGTTCTAGATATAATTGCTTGTTTACCCTTTCCCATAAGATAAACATCTCTTAGCCATAACGAATTAATAAACTTTCATGAAGTGTGTCCTCTGGGAAACCTCTATGCCCTTCATTTACAACATGTTTATCACCGTGACATACGACATTATTGAATTGATCATATACCTGACATGCAAAGAGTTATAAATCCAATGCCCATGTGACAGGCTGATTTTTTTTTTTTTGGTTGATCTTTATCACATGGAAAGGTGTATGAGCACACTCATGTATGAGTCTGCCTTTATGTTATTGGGAAAAAATCAGTTTTTATTTTTATTTTTATAAGAACTTTTAAGATCGCTCTCATACAATATATAAAAATTTGTAATTTAGAAATCGTACCTTGAAAATCCGATTTAGCTTTTTCCGCTGAAGTGATTTAGGCATCCAGATCACGATCCGTCACCACTACTCCTGTTAGATCACGATCCGTCACCACCACGCTTGTTAGATCATGAACTGTCGCTAATTATCTTCCAAGTTATGACTCAGGTTTGATTTACACTTGACGTGTGGGCGCCTTTATCACCACTAAAGCAACTAGAACGAGAAAATTTTTCTCTCAAAATTAGAGAGAAAAATTCTTTTTCTCTGATCTGTATAAAGTGGCTGCCCTATTTTTTTTATAGAGAAAATAAGTCTTTTTATATATCTCTTTAGTGGAAACCCTAGGCTCCATTTTTTATATTATTTAATTCTATTAAATCAAGTTTGATTTAAATTAAAATTAATAAACCAAAAGTAACGTTACTTCTTTCTTGTCATGTAAAATAACATAACATTACATGGAGCCTCCCACTAAATAATATATTTAGGCTTTTAACCCAAATAACTAGTTATCTTGCTTATTAATCCAGTAGTGGTGCAGTCAATTAAATGAGCTAACCCAGGGATCATTTGGGAACATACAATAGTGGCTACAACAATTAAGCCTGTAATTAAACAAGCCTAATCATTTAATTCCAACTCTACTCCACTATAAGATTGGAACTGGCCTCCATAATTGTATATTCGAATAATAATTCATCCCAAACCACATCGATTTCTTTACTGCTCAATCATTTGTACCACATCGTTAATTAAATCGATATCTCAACTGTCCAATCAATTTAATTACATCTTATTCCTTGATACTTACTGGTTTTCTCTAATGATCATTTTCAACATACTAAATATGTTGACACACTCTGGCCAGAGAATTTTATAATCAAGTGTCGAAAACCCATCAAGAGATGTGTTGTATAAATTCTATATTGTTAATCTATAACTCCAATACTCATAATTGCTCCCACCAAGATACCGGGTAATCTTGACTACAAGTATGTGTCGTGCCCATTGGTAACTCAAATGGAATAACAATTACAATAATGAAATCATAATTAACTCAAGATTAAGATTACAGTAAAATCAATGCCTATGAGATTTAATAAGCCTAATAGTTATTACAAAGTTAATTAAATCTCATATGTGATCCAGCTCAATGTAGTCAAACTACATCAGTAAATTCATATATGATTAAGACAAATCATTCAATGAATTTACTACAGTCTAAACATAAATAGAGCGCCCAACTCTATTTATCAACTGCGAACTAAATTTATTTAATCATAAGATAACTTGTATTTATGTCTTCTGTGAATCCATATGATGGTCACATAAATACATATAATATGATTAAACGGATCTTATTCAATATATATTTATGCAATTGAAAATATCTCAAATATTTTATTAAATAGAAAATAAATTAATATGCTTTAAAAGAGCATATAATCCCAACAATCTCCCATTAGCTCTTAAAACATATCTGGTATATTGCACATGCTCTAGGGCTTTAAGTGCAGGTTATAAAGGTTTCCCACTTATGGCCATTGTAATAAGATCTGTCATTTAGCATCTAATGCCATTTGGGGTATTGTCATATAACCTTTCTACATTATTCCCTTATAAGATGATACTTCCTCTCAATATGTTTTGTTTCTTGTGGTTTCTTGGTTCCATAGATTGAGCTACCGCACCATCATAATCACAAAATAGTTTAAGGGTGCAGTTACAACAGGTACCACCTCAAGATCTTATAGGAACTTGCGGAGCCATACAACTTCTTTTGCAGCTTCAGATGCAGCCACATATTCAGCTTCAGTTGTGGAGTCTGTGATACAAGATTGTTTCACACTCCTCCAACTAATAGCTTTACTTCCTAATGTAAATACGTAACCAGAAGTTGATTTTCTAGAATCCTTATCTGACATAAAGTCAGAATTAGTATAACCCACTGGAATGAGTTCATCACCAGAATACACAAGCATATAATTTTTAGTTCTTTTCAGATGCTTCATTATATGCTTGACTGCAGTCCAGTGTTCAAGTCCAGGATTTGATATCTGCTAACCATCCATACCGCAAAACAGATGTCTGGCCTAGTATAAAGCATGACATATATGAGAATTCCCACTACTTTTGCATAGGGAACTCGTCGCAGTCTCTCTATCTCTTCAGATTGATCTTTAGAGAATACAATTCTATGTCTGAATGGTAATAAACCAGTCTTGAAATTTTCCATGCTAAATCTAGCAATATCTTATCGGTATAGACTGCTTGAGACAAGGCTAAAGTTTTATTCGTCCGGTCTCGTAGTTATTTGATACCAAGAATATAACTTGCCTCTCCTAGGTCTTTCATATCAAATTATTTTGCTAACCAACTCTTTATTATAGTCAATACTCCTATATCATTTCTAATCAGGAGAATATCGTCTACATAAAGAATTAGGAAAGCTATAGATTTTCCCTGAATTTTCTTGTACACACATGGTTCATCAATGTTCTGAATGAATCCAAACGATTTAATCACTTGATCAAATCTAATGTTCCATGACCGGGATGCTTGCTTCAATCTATAAATGGATCTCTGCAACTTACATACCATGTGTTCTTGGCCTTTTTGTATGAATCCATCTGGTTACTGTATGTAGATGTCTTCTTCAAGATGTCGGTTAGAAAGGCAGTCTTGACATCCATTTACCAAATTTCATAATCTAGCATTGTATCAATGGAGAGTAGAATCCTAATGGATTTAAGCATAGCAACCGGAGAAAAGGTTTCCTTATAATCGATTTCTCTTTCTGAGTAAAACCCTTTTGGCTACTAATCTTGCTTTAAATGTTACTACTCTTTCGTTTACTCCTCTTTTTCTCTAGTAGATTCACTTGCACCTTATAGGTTTTACCCCATTTGGTGTCTTTACAAGTTCCCAGACTTTATTGGAATACATAGATTCCATTTCTTGATTCATGACATTTTTCTAAAATTCAACATCTCTATCTATTAGAGCTTCCTTGTAACTAGTGGGATCTTGTACATGTTCAACTAAGATCGCCGTATAGGTTTCTCTTAATAACATGTATCTCGCAGGTAACCTAGTTACCCTCCCACTACGACGAGGTTCTAAAAGTGATGGTTGTTCAGGGATAATCCTGTGCTGATCAGTTGGTTGTTGTTCTTCTTCTTGTTCTATAACAAGTGTTGAAAGCTGAGCATCAACCTGATCTCTTTTATTTCTCTAGTTTTACCTTACTCTTAGGTTATAAGTCATTATATAGTCTTCCTCAAAGAAAGTGAAGAACATGTCTATAAATACATTCCTATCTTGAGGACTATAATTCAGACTTTCCCTTATTCCTTTAAGATACCTAAAACATGCAAGCTTCTGAACACAAATTCATCTTCTCTACCTCTGATTCTAGTACAAATATTAGTAAACTCCAAATTCAAATGTGTCTCAAACTATGTTTGTGACTTTTTCATAATTTCTTGGAGTAATAGACACTGAGATAGATGAAATTAAGTTCAACAAACTTTGCAGTTTTAAATACTAGTATCTGGAATTAAAAAGGTAAATGATAAACCACTTAGTATATATCTTGCCTTATCCAAAAGAATCTTGTTTCTCCATTTAATTACGCTATTATATCATAGTGTTCTTTGACAACCAAATAGAGCTTGATTTATCCATAGAGATATTCTTTGTTTCGATCATATCGAAGTTCTTTTATGTTCCTGTCTAATTGCTTCTGTCTTATCCACGTACTCTTTTGAATTTCAAAAGCAATGGAATCATGACGCATTTAGACTAACATAAATAAAATGAATATTCATCAACAAGATTGATAGAATACTCATAACCTCTTATAACATGTAAACTGATTAGTTCATATACATTTGTATACGCTAAATCATCCAATACAATGTTATGCTTTTAGCTCAAAAAGAGCATCCTCGTCATATTGCTTTTCTAAATAAGATTTATAGAGTTACAATGATCAATCTTAATAGGCCAACAAGTCTATCATTAATCATTTTCTTAAATTCTTATTATAGTTTATATGACTTAAGCATAAATATCAAAGGTGATTTTGGTTAGAAAAAATATTTATTTTCTTAGATAAATGCATATACTCTTTATCATTTTATCTTGCTTTGACTAGATCAATGGACTTATATGATATAAATTGTTTTTATAAATAACCGAAATAAGTAATAAACAGAGGATCCAAAAATAACAGTGTACTCCTGTTTATTAAAACAATCAACTGAAATTAAATTCCTCTAATATTTGGAAAAATAAAGACAAATATCAAAACTAAAGTCTTGTAAAATTGATCTAGCATTTCAATTGATAAAAACTAGCATGTCCTTAACTGCTGTTTGAAGCTTTCTTCACTTAATCTCTTGGTTTCCTAAAAACCAAATAAATGAATTACAAATAAGATTAGTTATCTCAGAATATACTATTGCATGAATCAATAGAAATCTGAACTAATTAGGAAGCTTAAAGATTTCCTATACCTAATTTTAATAATCTTAGGACAATCTTTCTTCCAATGACCCTTCTGTCCACATTTGAAACACTTGCCTTTTGGCTTACCACTTCTTTTAGTGGACAATTTACTGATCCAAACTCTTTCTTGCTCATTCTTATCTTTCGACTTAAGCCTTGAAGAGAATCCTTTTTTCAGAAAGTTTTCTGCTATGATAAAATTCTTCTATAACATGTAGTTCGTACATTAATTCAATTAAGGTCATATCTTTATTGTTTAAGATATAGCTGACCTTCAACTCTTTGAATGTATCAGGTAAAGATTCAATCACCATGTTAATCTTTGTTTTATCATTGATTTGAACACCATGAATCTCTACCTCATCCAAATAGTCCATCATTTTGAGGACATGATCACGAACTCTTGTGTCATCTTCCATCTTAGTATCCGTAATACATTTTAATGCTGTTTCTCTGGCAAAATGAGTATTTTGCCCAAACATCTGATGAAGACCAGCCATTATTTCAGTGGCTGTTTCCATGCTCCGATGTTTCTTATGCAGTTCCACAGAAATCGAAGCCAATAAATAGCGCTTAGCCATTTTGTTAGCTTCGCACCATTTCTCAAAAGGCTCCCTTTGATTTCTATAATCGTATAATGTTGGTTCTGGAGGGCATGGTGATAACTCTAGGAAATGAGCGTTATTACATCAATTCTAGACTTGAATCAAGGCCATTTAGAGAACAGATAAGGTGTTTTTATTACATTTTGGTGACCTTTTGCATAAACATTCATTTTAGTTGAATCTTAATAAGTTTTGCTTGAATCATAGTAATTTGTGCTAAAAACAAATACATAATTGTAGGTTCTTGGAAAGTCTTAATTCATGAGGGGATGTTGAGGCATTAGATGAGCAAGAGGAGGAAAGAAGACGGCCATAAAAGAAGAAAAGCACAATCGGGAGCAATGCAGTGCTGTTCCGGATGTTAGAGCAACCCGTGCTGTAGCAATCTGGAAGTAAATGCAGGAGAAAACTTAGGTGCGGGTCAGCACATGTTTCCTAATTTAACGCATGCACACTTATGGGCTTGTGTTTACCCTAATTTGCAATATAAAAGGGAGGCAATACCACAAAGAAAGGAACGAAGAAGAAGAAGATCAGAATTGAAGAGTGTTGTTTCGACAACATTGGAGAATCGTGCAGAATTACTTGGCTTTGATTTTCACTGTGCTCAACTTATGTTTATCTTCTTCCTTTAATTGTTTTGATGTATTCCAAGATCAATATAGTTATGATTATTTTTCTCATCCAGATTATGAACTAAATTTACTTGTAGTTGAGTGACAAATAATCTAATGGGTTCTTGACTGTTCTTATATGTTGTTATGGTATTGCTGTAGCATTTTACTCTAGTACTTTTTATGAATATAACTTTTATTTCGGTTAACCACCCATTTAATAGTTTCAGTTAAGATAGAGCAGCAAAAGGGCATGTCTTAGCGGACATTATTAGAGTATTACTTGTTCTTAAGTCGAGTTTCCTGGATTAGGTTATCTTGAATCCCATAAGGGCAATACTTGAAGTTAAGATTTGTGACACTCTAGACATAGGTGTTCACCTTGTAGGGTAGAGAGATTAAAGGATATAATGTCGTACCATAAATATATGAGCAACTGGTCATTGTTAGTAGATTTAAAGGTATGACACTTCCAACATGCGATAACTGAGGATGCAGATTTATTCTGTCCAGTGCTGTAGCACTTATTGTAACAACCGGTACTAACTTGATAAACAACGGTCACCCCATTAGGAGAGTTTGATCATTCAACTACTATATTCTCAATTGAATCTTAGACACATTTAACTTAGTTTATTTCATTACAGTATTGTTTTATTTCCATCTCTCGCAATTATTAATTACGATAGAATTATTTGACAATTGTTTGTTTCGGTCTTTAGTTGATTTGCACTGTTGTGATTGCTTTAGCATTTTGAGTAAACATCAATCCCTGTGGAGACGATCTTGAATACTCATCACTTTATTACTTGTTGTGTATACTTGCACATTGGCATTGATAATAATTGATTATAAAAATCAACCAACAATACTCGACACCATTAATCTATACTATAATAGATTTGTGCGCTTGTGAGTATAATAAAATTTGCACAACACCTAAATGTTCACTTTGCACAATTAGATTGGATTTCAGAAAGTGAAAATGATTGAAGGTTATTGGCTTAGTAAATATATTTGCAGTTTGATCTTCAATGCGTACATAATAAATGTCAATATCTTTATTCAAAACTTTGTCTTGTACAAAGTGTAGGCCAATTTCAATGTGCTTTGTCCTGCCATGATTAATTGGATTAGAAGCCAAAGTTGTTGTGCTTGCGTTATTACACCAAACAAGTGTTATATGAACTGGTTTCATATACACTTGCTAAGACTAGGATATTCAATTTTGTTAACCGTTTTTGTTAGCTTCCAGAATGTTTTCCTCGGTTTCTATCCAAAAATGATTAACTATTTATTAAGTAAACGGCAATCCATTTTCTTTAACTAATGATTTCACACATCTATTTTAGTTTTTGGCTAACAATTAATCCATTCCAAGATCATTCATTGATTCGAAATATCTTAAAGGCCAATCTAATGCATGATTCATGAATTCACACAATTCAAACAACCAATTCAAATAAGCGTTATGGAAACCAAAATAGACTTGCTATCACATAAAGCTATGCAATTGTGCAATATTCATCATTCCAAGATCATGCCTAATTTTAGTAAATTGGTCTTCATTAAGGGGTTTCGTGAAAATATCTGCAAGTTGATTATTAGTGGAAACAAACTCTAGTGCAATGTCTCCTTTTTTAACATGATCCCTTTAAGAAATGATGTCTAATCTCTATATGCTTGGTTTTTGAGTGTTGGATATGATTCTTTGAAAGATTTATGTGAGGTACAATTTTCTTAAATATAGTAGAAATTACTTTTAAGCTAACAAGCCCTTTGAGTTTATAATATTTAATTTTAAGGAATGATGATATACGCAATGACATAAGAAATGATGACATAAGCAATGACATAAGAAATGATGACGTAAGCAATGACATAAGCGATGATGTAAGAAGAAGTGTAGAGAAAGTTAAAGAATTTTAGAATTTAGTAAGTTATTTATGAAGGTTAATCTCAACTATTGATCTCAACCATTGATCAAGAATTATGGTGGCAAAATCCTAGCCATTCATTAGCCTTAAGAAATCCTATAAATACCCCACACCACCTTTCATTTTCAATGCAACCTAGAAATTTCATTCCCTTCTATTCTAAGTCATAATAACAAAAGTAGAGGAATCTTTAACTTAGAAAGGTCTAGAGAAGTCAAAATCAAAAGGTAAGTAACACTTCAACTTCAATGTAAGGACAAAATTATTTTTATACTTAAGTTCAGTTTTAACAATCTCTTTATATCATGATGGCTATTATAATGTGATTAGTTATATTCTAAATCTTTATATGGTCGGCCATGTCGCCTAATAAGTGATGCTATTGTCGGCTCTGCCGCCTAATATGTGATGCTATGGTCGGCTATGCCGCATATACTAAAGACTCTTGTCTTTAAATAATGTTGTGTCTTGATTTTGTTATGCATCGAGGAATTTCAAATATTATAAGTTGCATTGGATGCATGCATATCATGGACTACATTATGAAGCAGACGTTTCAGAAAATGAATTTATGAAAAATGGGTGATTGTACTACCAGGTGGCAAAGTTCTAAGGAGGGCAAGCCCTCAAAGCTAAGTTGAAAGAAATCTTTTGGGGACGGCGATACGTAACGCCCAAAAGTTTAACTAATGAGGCCCAAGGGCATAATGTTTAAAGAGTAAAAGTGTCAGCTTTGTAGTGCAACATACCTAGAGCCCAAATAAAGTTGTTTTGTATTTTCTAAGTTTATTTTAAGAGCTTAATATGGTCATCCATATGCATCATAATTTATACATGCATCAAAGTGTTATCTTACTGGGCATTAGCTTACTAAGTCTTTACATTGTAGGTAACGATGAGTAGGGCAAGGTGGCGCCAGGTCCTAACCAGGACGAAGTGCATATGGGCATAACCAACCTTGGGATTTTATGATGGGCTCAGTTTTGTGTTAATAAAAATAAATATCTTGGCTTTATGTAATAATTAAGTTTTTAAATAAACTAAGAAATCTCTAAATGACTCTTACTTTTCTATAAGAAAGTTTTGTTGGATTGTGCTAAACTTTTAGAATTCTTATTTAGATTAAAAGTAACTGTGTTTTTAAGCATTTTTAAGTAAATAATACAGTGGAGTGTTACAATTTATGACACTAGTATTATCACACATGATAGGTGTTTTATTATGGTAAATGTTGTAGTCTTTAAGAGTTTGTTTCATCCATAAGGCTTGAGCACAACAACTTCTAGCTGCAATATACTCAGCCTCGGTAGTTGATAGTGCAATCAAATTTTTTTTTCTGCTAAACCAAGAGACTAGAGAGTGACCTAGAAAATGACATGTTCCAGTAGTACTTTTCCTATCAACCTTATATCCGGCAAAGTCAGCATCCGAATAACATGTTAAGTTTATATGTGTTCCTCTAGGATACCAAAGGGCAAGATCTATAGTTCTACTCAAGTAACGAAAAATCATTTTCACCAAAAGCAAATGAGATTCTTTAGGACATGATTGAAATCTTGCATACAAACATACGCTAAACATAATATCGGGTCTACTAGCAATCAAGTAAAGTAAGGATCTGATCATACCTCGATATGTTTTGACATCAACTTCCTTACCTTTTTCATCCTTGTCAAGTTTGCTTGTTGAGGTCATTGGGTACTTTTAATCTTTCCATCTTCAAGTCTGAATCTCTTGAGTAAATCTCTTAAATATTTGGCTTGATTTATGAAAATTCCTTCTTCAGTTTGTTTTATTTGTAATCAAAGGAAGTACTTTAACTCTCCCATCATGCTCATCTCAAATTCTTTGATCATACAAGATGAAAATTCCTCGCACAAAGACTCATTAGTATATTCAAATATAATATGATCAATATAAATTTGAACAATAAGTACATCCTGATTTTTATGCTTAATAAAGAGAGTTGTATCAGTCTTACCCATTAAAAACTTATTATCCAGCAAGAAATTTTTAAGTCTATCATACCTTACACTAGGTGCTTATTTTAAACCATATAATGTTTTTGTTAACTTATAAACGTGATCTGAAAATTTCTCATTTTCAAAACTAGGAGGTTGTTTCACATAAACTTCCTCCATAATGTAACTATTTAAAAAAGCATTCTTGACATTCGTTTGATATAAAATGAAATCTTTATAACATGAAAATGTTAATAACATCCTAATAGATTCCAATCTAGCTACTGGTGCAAAAGTTTAATCAAAATCAAATTCTTCTTCTTGGTTGTTACCTTAAGTCACTAATCTATCTTTATTCCTTACAACCACACCGGATTCATCCATTTTATTCCTAAATACCCATTTAGTGTCAATGACGGATTAATGTTCAGGTTTATGAACTAATTCCCACAAATTGTTTCTCTCAAATTGGTTTAACTTCTCTTGCATTGCCATAATCCAAGATTTATCGTTTTCCGCATAAAAAAGAATTTTGGTTCAAATTGAGATATGAATGTAGCATAATGACAAGTATTTCTAAATGATGACCTAATAGTTACACCTCTTGAAGGATCACTTAAAATTAACTCTTTGGGATAAGAAAATACATATCTCCACTACTTGGGGAGTGTTTATGAATTACCTAGATTTTGCTCTGTATTCATTTTTTCTTCTTCTTGTTGCTACATATTTGTGTCTTCTTCTTGCCTATCCTCTTGATTTTCATGTGGTACATCCTCTTATTTATCTTTTGATGATTCTTCTTGTAATTCTTTATCTACATCGTCATTCACAACAACTTTCTTCACAGAGGAGGGGTTAAACTCATCAAACGTAACTTGCATTGACTCTTCAACAACCATAGTTATTTTATTACATACTCTATAAGCTTTGCTTGTATTTAAATAACCAAGAAAGATGCCAACATTAGATTTTGGATCAAATTTACCAAGATTATCTTTTATGTTCAAAATAAAACATTTGCATTCAAAAACTTTAAAATAACCAATGTTGGGTTTTCTATATTTCTAAAGCTCTTAAGGAGTTTTATTAAGATAAGGTCTAATTAACACACGATTTAAAACATAACAAGCAGTGTTTATGGCTTGGGCTCAAAAATATTTTGGTAATGCATTCTCATTCAATATGGTCCTAGCCATTTCTTAAATAGACTTAATTTTTCTTTCAACAACTCCATTTTGTTGTGGAGTTCTTGGTGAAGTGAATTGATGCATAATGCTAAAATTATTGTAAAAATTTTCAAATGCATAATTTTCAAATTCTTCTCCATGATTACTCCTAATGCATGCAAGACCATAACCTTTCTCATTTTGAACTTTTTTACAAAAGATTTTAAAAGTATCAGGAGCATCATCCTTATTGGCTAAGAACAATACCCATGTGTATCTAGAGTAGTCATCTACAATCACAAATGCATAATATTGACCATTTAAACTAGCATATCTAAAAGGTCTAAATAAGTGTATATAAAGTAGTTGAAGTGGTTTTGAAGTAGAAACATGATTTTTGCTTTTAAAAGACGTTTTGATTTGTTTACCAAATTGGCATGCTTCACAAATTCTATCTTTTTTAAAATCAATTTTGGAAGACCTTTAACCAAATCATTTTTGAAAATCTTTGAAATTAAATCCATACTTGTATGTCCTAGTCTTCTATGCCATAGCCAATTATCATCACGCAATGCAGAAAAATATTTATCATGGGTAAATGCACATTCTATGTCAATAGTATAAACATTACCACATATATTTCCAACAAATAAAACCTTTGCTATTACATGCATTCTCAATAACACATCTAACCTTATCGAAAACAACTTTATAACCCTTATAACATATTTGACTAATATTAACCAAGTTGTGTTTCAAAATTTCAACCAAACATGTATTTTCAATGAGAGTTGAGGAAACGTTACCGACATTCTTAATTCCAAGAATCTTTCCTTTTGAATTGTCTCCAAATCTCTACCATTTTTTATCTTGGTAAAACTTGAGAACCATGTATGATTTCCAATCATATGCCTTGAGCAACCACTACCCAACTACCATTTATTATTCTTCTTCTTCAATCCATGCAGAGGAAGTCTCAAGTCTTAAGTACCTAAACATTTTTGGGTCCTTGAGTGTTATCAATAGTTCATTTTGGAACCCAAACACATTTTACTCCATAATATGCATTTCTTTTAACTGGACATATATACTTCATGTGACCATCTTGATTTCAATAATGGCATACAACTTAATTGTTAATGGAGGTACTCTTCACAAACTAATTTTTATAATACTTTTGTTTCAAATTTGGCTTATAGCCAATACCTCTTTTGTCAACCATACATTTTTGTGAATTAAGCAAGTTATCCAAAATCTTTTTTCCATTTATAAATTTTAAGACAACATCACTAAGTTCAATATTCTTTTTCTTGAGCATCTCATTTTTCTTTTTCAAATCATCTACATGTGATTCTATATGTTCATGTGAAGTGTTAGGTTTCTCATTTGATAATGCAACTCTATCATGCAATTTTTTATTTTCTAATTCTAAGTATGTAATCTTTGCATTTAGAGATTCATTTTCATTTGTGAGCTCTACCATTTTCCTTTTAAGATATGCAATTTTTTACCCATTTTTATCCAATCATCATGCAATTCCTTAAAAGCGTCGTATAATTCATCATAGGTAAGATCACTTACTTTATCAAGTTCGTCAAACGATTCATCCCCAATTGCCATAAGAGCTAGATTTGACATCTCTTGTTGCTCTTCATTATCACTTGTTTCCACGTCGTTGTCATTCCACGTGACTACCATTGCCTTCTTCTTGAGCTTGTTGAGAAGACGGCACTCCGATCGTATGTGTCTAGGTTTTTTACACTTATAACAAGTGATTGACACTTTCTTCACCTTTTGGTTTTTGTGATTTCTAAATCTTTTTTGCTCACTGGTTTTCTTGAAGAATTTTCTAAACCTCCTGGCCATCATAGCCATGTCTTTATCATTAAGCTCACTTTCCTTAGCACTCACATGTTTTGATGCTTTAAGTGCAATATTTTTCTTCTTTTTTTTCTCATTGCCTTTTTTCACTGCCAAAACTTTCTCATAAGAAATAAGAGAACCAGTCAAATCATCAATGGATAAGAAGTTTAAATCCTTAACTTCCTCTATGGCAGTTCTTTTAGGTCTCCATTTAGTTGGTAAAGACCTAATGATCTTCTTAACATTTTCACTGTTTGAAATGATTTTTCCTAGGGCTTTAAATATGTTCACAATATCTATAAACCTAGTATACATGGAATAAACACTTTCATTTTGTTCCATTTGGAACAATTCATATTGTCTAGTGTATCTATTAATCTTAGACTCTTTAACTTGGTTTGTGCCCTCATAGACAACTTTAAGTTTGTTCCAAATTTCCTTAGCACTTTCACAACTAGACGCTTTATAGAGCTCTTTCTTATTAAGTGCACAAAACAAGGCATTCATAGCCTTAGAGTTCAAAGATGTACTTTTCTTTTCTTGTTCACTCCATTAATTGGAAGGTTTTGAAATATCTTCCTCTTGTTGGTTTTGAAATATCTTCCTCTTGTTCATTTTGAGTTGATTGACATGTAAATTCTCATAATCTAATGCTTACATGTAAATTCTCATCCTAATTTTCCAATAAAAGTAGTAATTTCCATAAAACAATGGAGGTCTAGTCATTGATTGACCTTCCCTAAATGTGGAATCATTTTGAGTTGATATTGATCTTTAACTCTAGATGATTAAGTCTAAATAAGAGTACATTGCTCTGACACCAAATGAAACACTAACTAGGCAACTCAAGAGGGCGTGAATTGGGATTCTAAAAATTTAAGCAACTAAAACTTAATATAATTTAAACTAAACAACCAAATTCAAATAAACAAATTAATGTGCAATGAAAAATGAAAAGATAGGGTAAGAGAGATCAAACACCCTAAACTGTGCCTACTGTTGTATATTTTTAGCTCGAGTGCTATTGGTAATCAAGTAATAAAGTAATAAAGTGATGAGTAATCAAGATCGTCTCCACAGGGATTGATGCTATTAGAGCTGCTACAACAATCTCAACAATGTAATCTCTTTTCTAAAAAATATCAATTGACTAAAAATAGTAATAATGCAGCAACACAAAATGTAGAGATACTAACACAAATTCACGTTAAACACATGGTTGAATCAATGAACAAGTGGTAGTTGAGTGAGCAAATTTTCTTTATGGGGTTAACTGTTTAGTGCCTGTTAAGTTCATTTGCTATAGCATATTCTACAGCATTGGCCAGAATTCTCATGCATCCTCAGCCGTCGTATGTTGGATATCTCATACCTTTATGCAACCTAACAGTGACCAGTTGTTATATCAACATAAAATATGGCATTACAAACTTAGATTCTCTTTACCCTACAAAGTGAATTCTTATATCTAGTTCATCACAAATGTTAAATCAAGCACAACCCTTTTAGGATTAAAGTTGAGACTCAATCCAAGAAAATTAATTTAAGATCAAATATTACTCTAATATGTTCCAATAAGATCGGCCATGTTGTGGTTCTCTCTTAACTTGTGTCATTAAATGGGAGGTCAACCAAAATAATGAGTGTAATATAATTTATTAGAGTAAAGTGCTACAGCAGATGTGCAGCAACTCATATGAATAGTAAAAAACCCATCGAGATAATTTGTCACTCAACTACAATTAAATTCATTCCATAACTTGTAAAAGAAAAACAAACGACAAAGTTCTAGCCATCAAGTACATATTTTCAACCAAAGAATAAATAAGAAGAACAAGAATCGAATGAGAAAAGTTGAATCCCAAATATTCTTCAAATTTTGTTATTGGTGCAGACTTACGTCCTTCTCTTCAATCTTCTTCTTTCTTTCTTTCTTGTTTTTCTTTCAGTCGTGATTGACGACCCTCTTTTCTTATGATGTGTGCTTCTTTTATAGTTGAAAAATTAGGGTAAGCGAAAGCCTAGGTTGCGTATCTTCCCAATTAGGAAACTGTAGATTGCAATATTCTGTAAAATTCTCTCTGTCGTTGTTCCACGATTACTACAGCAACTGCTACTGTTCCAAATTTGTTTCAATTCTTCTGTAGCCAAGTTCTTTCCCATCTTTTGCAAGTCTATTGCAGCAGCATTTCTTCCTTGAAATTTAAGCTTCCAATCACCTACAATTATGCACACAATCTAAACACACAAAATTATTCTAAAACAACGCAATTTATTAAAAATAAACTAAAATAGTTATTCATGCAAAATAAAACTAAAATGTAATAAAAATGTCATTTACTCTCTAGGTAATAATGATTTAAGTCTAAAATTACCATAATAACTCTCATTTCATAGAGTTATCACCTATGTCCACACCTCCAAGCTCACCGAACTTGAGAATTTCACTAAATAAGCCTCCAAGGCTTCAACAACTCTTACAATTGACTTCTAAGGTGTCAGTAGACCTTTACAACAAGAGATTATCCTCAATCTCTTAACCCAAGTGTATCCCAACACTTACAATCACTCAAAAATAAAGATTACAAATGAATTTTCTCTCACACAATGTATATGGTTACAACTGAAAACTCAAAGTGTGTATTAATGAAACAAAAACAAGTTTAAAGCTCAATAATTGTTTTATACTCAATAGTAAGCTCAATGATCGCTTTTAGATCTTACTTCATTTGAATTTGATTAAGTCATTTTATAGTTGGAGCTGAAAATTAGTTGTTGTTGACTTTCTGCACACAATTGAATCTCTGTTAGCCTTTATCGGATTGTCGTTTTGACTTGAGCAAGTGACCATTGTACTATAATTTCAAATTATCAGATCACCATTTTCCAGATGTCGGTTTGCTATTAGTGTCCAAAAGCTAATCATATATTATGTTTGATGTCGGTTAACCATTTTATCCTAAACGGTTAGTTGTTTGCTATAGTGATTGCTACAGTAAATTTATTTTTTAAAATTATAGTTTTACCGTAAAATTTTTTATAATTATACTATACCCCAAAACTTTATGAAAATTTTTAAAAAAGTTTATTTTCAGAATTTCAAGCAATACTTGTTGATTTCAAAGCTCTGAGAACTTTTTCAATTAGTCCCTGAACTTGAAAAACAACCAATTTCATAAAATCATTTTTCCTTTAAGTATAAAACCTTTATATTATCAAAATAATAATTTATTTAAAAAGTATGAAAAATAATTTGAGCTTCTAAAAGCTTAATCATTCTTAATCATGTTTGTTATTATCAAAATCATCATTATAGATATATATATGTTAACATAAATGACTTTATAGAAAAGGCTTTTATAAAATCAAAGAAGAATAAAGAAGAAATGAAGAAAAAGAGAAAATTAACTCCCAACAAAGAGAGATTTTTTAGGATGGTTCAAATTTTTAGAGGCCTTTATAAAGGTCAGAGTACCACACTCTTTGAACTATAGGACGACTGTTTGTGGATTAAGTTAATGTCCTACTTTTTCAGAGGAAATTCATAGGTTCACTTCTGACTAAGTCTTTCGGTTGACTTGGTTTGAGTTTTTTCCCCGTCGAATCTCTCCTCGAAATACACTTTGCTCGCGATTTTTAACTTTAGGGAAGTCACTTCGTGAGTACGGGTTGGTCTTACCCCGTGAGGACCTCCTGCTACTTTCCTCATTAAACATTGGGGGGAGCATAATTTGTGTAGAGGAGCATATAATCATGCTCCCCCTTTTTATCCATCAAACACCAATCCCCCAGTTTCTAGTGTTGAGAGTGAAAATGAATCAAGGCAGAAAATTTTATAATGTTCATTAATTTTATGGGCAAATGAGTTTTTATCCATGTTTAATCCATACCCTAGTAACAAATTCCATCCTTTAGAATTTGCTCGATTTTATATTTGCTTTTATTTAACTTAGCCTCATTAACTTTAGGAGTAGGTCTTGTCTTAATGCAATCAATATAGAGCGCATTGGGCCAGGCATTTGAATTTAAAATGGGGGTTTGCGTTCCCAAGATGCATTTTCTCAAGTTATCTACCTAAACCCAAATCGTTGCATCTTGCTTTATTTAAACTGCGAAACTTCCATTCTTTCTCATGATTATTTTTTTCTCACTTTCCTTCATTTGCTCTCATTTTTCAGAAGGTAAATCTCAAACAAAGGAAAATTGTGCATTCTTCATCATCCTTTCAACAATTTCTGGTTTGTCTTCGGGTACTACTCCTTGAACACCCTTTGGTTGTTGTTATTTTTATTTGGATTTGTTGGGTGTTTTGTTAATGTTACTATCTTAGCTTCTTAGATTTCGATCCTAGGTTTATTTGGAAAAATTGTCAAAGGGCAAAGGGAAATTGAATTGAGGTCAGTGATGATGAGGAACAAATTTTTTTTACCCGAATTACTCAAAGGTTTTACTTAAGTGATGCCCTTAGAGAACGTAAGTGATGCCATTGCTAGAAGTAGTGTAGGAAGGATATCCATTGATGTTTCTATCCCATCTGAAAGAAATACGTTGAACAATAAAGATGCTGGCCAAGATTCAAGTTCTAATCGAACGCTTAGTGAAAATCAAAGGGAAAGTGATGGTGAAGATGATGGTGATGAAGAAACAACACCAAAGAAAACTCGACCAACCACAAATAGGAAAGTAGGTGGCATGTCTTAGGCTAAATATCATCCAATCGGTAAGATTAAGCGTAGTACAAGGGAAAGTGATCTAGATTGGCTTAGAAAATTTTAAAATATACCTGAGGACATAGGTTTTAGGGTGTCTGGTGCTAAGGATACACCAAGCCATCCCCACAAAGGATATGTTACCTCATATTTAGAGTATGTCTTAAAATGAGTGTTAGGCTCCCACTTCAGCCCTACTCTGTTCAAGTATTGCATAGCATGAACTTAACCCCTGGTCAGTTAAGCCCAAATAGGTGGAGTGTGCTCGCTAGTTTGTTCATTTTATAGGTGTAGGTCCCATACTTCCGAGGCACTAAACTACGCCATGTGTCCATAAGAGAAGAAACTATTCTAGGGGAATAACATCCAATTAATTTTGAGGGAATAATACTCAAGGTAAAATTTCCCAGGAGCTTATGAAAAAGAAAAGAGAAGGAAAATTTATTCTGATCCTGAATTCCATGGTCTAAGAAAACCAAACCCCAAGTCATAACAGTAAGAAAGCACGTAGGCACAAAATAAATAACGTAAGTATGGAATAAATATGTTTATTTCCCTATGATCAAATTCACATGCACGTGCACAATAATGATGGGTGATATGTGTCATTAGAATGAGAACTCAAGGCAAAACCTTAAATCTAAGTCACTCATTGTTGGGTGATTTCAATTGCTATAAGTGTGAATGTGCAAGTGTGCATAACAAGGAATATACTGATGAGTATTTAGATCGTCTTCAAAGGGATTGATGTTATTAGAGTTGTTACAACAATCGTAACAGTGTAATTTTGTTCTAAATTAAAATAAGACGATTAGTGAAATTAATGAATGAATTAAAATAAAAATGCAATAAATAAAATGCAATAGGGAAAATTTTCATGTCAAACACAATAATGTAATCAATGGGAAAGTAGTAGTTGAGTGATTAAACTCACATAATGGCATTGACAATTTTTTCAATTACTGTATTTTTGCTACAACATCTACTTCAGCACTGGATAGAATCCCTCATGCATCCTCAATTGTCGCTTGTTGTACAGAATGCAACCTAACAATGAACAATTGTTATGCTAACATTAGATATAACATTAAACGTTCTAGGTTCCATTTACCCTACAAGGTGAATCCCTATATTTAGTTCTTCACTAATTTTAGATCAAGTATGACCTTATTCAAATCGAGATTAATTCAACTTGGGAAACCCAATCTAAAACCAAGTATTGTCTTAATTTGTTCCACTAAGTCAGGTCTTTTTTAGGCTCTTTCTTAGTTAATATTGTCTAAATCAATGGTCAACCAAAATAGAAAATTGCAATAAGTGAAATTAAGACAAAATGATATAACAAATACAAAATAACACACATACACTAGTCAAACATCCATTAAGATTGTTTATCACTCAACTACATTAGAATTCAATTCATGATTTGTGATAGAACAGTAAATAAAATTCTTTTAACCATCAAATACATTCCCATGAATAAATAGAAATCAAGAAAACAAGAATAAGAGCTGAAGCCCGCTTAATCTTGCAATCCCTCCTTCTTATTCTTTTGTGAATCATTTGTTGCAGCCCTCAAATCTCTCTTAATTTTTGTTTTCTCCTTATTTTTCTCTGTTATTTTTCCTTGAGTGATGACTCTCTCATTTTCGTTTCATGCATGCTCCTTTTATAACTTAGAATTAGGTTTTTCCAAAAGTGTGTGGAGCGTATCCTCTATTTTTGGAAACTTCATATCATAATCCTTTAGTTATTAAGCACAAAATCAAGTCTGTCTGTGCTTTAGGATTGTTGCAGCAACGACTACAACATCCTTACTAATTTAGACTTGTTTTAACTCATCTGTAGCCAAATTCTTTTATTATCTCTGCAAGTTTATTGCAACGGCATTCCATCCATCAAACTTGAAATTTTCGGTCATCTACAATCATGCACATAATCTAAGCACAAAATGGTCTAAAGCAAACTCAATTTATTAAAATAAACTAAAATGGATGGTTATATAAAATATAACTAAAATGCAATAAAAACACGTTATTTACTCTCTAATTAATATTGATTTAAGTCTAAAAGTGTCATGATAACTCTTATTTCATAGAGTTATCACCCATCATTTATAAATAAAGACAACTTCAATAAAAAAGGGATCTCTTGGCCAAAAAAGATCAAAGAAAGAGAAAACTCATCATTTGCATCTTTCTACTTTCTTCAAACTTTAATTAAACACTAACTTAGATATCGAAGTGCCTTTTTCAGATATCTATCTCACTGGAATCAAGGCCAACAAGTGTTACAAGTTCGCCACAAGCTACAAATATGTGTGATGGTGATGGTAAAAATCTAGCCGCTTCAATTAGTTAGGTGCGAGTAAGGAGAGCCCATACTTGATGAGATAAAGTACTTGTACAAACTAAGGAATAATGCAAAAGATGCATGCCAGTACTTATTTATGATGATCACAAAAAAAAGAACAAACCTATAACTGATATCCCAACCTCAGGTAGTAATTGAAGAAGCAAAATTTTTCTTCACTAAGTGTAATAGAGGTCATTGGCTCTTATTGATAATAGGAATCTTTATACTGCTTCTTGTTTTTGGACCCCAAGTTGTTTACTGCTTGCAATGTCTCGTGTTTGTTCGCTTATTCTAGCTAGTTCTTTTCTTACTATATTCTTGTTTAGTGTTTCATATTCCTAAAGTGTGGATTATAAAATCAAAAGCAACTTGCTCCAAAGGGTCTAGGTTGGTTTGTCCAACCAGTCTTCCAGCAAGGACCTACTATCTCCTTTTAATTTGGTTAATTCCTATATTGTATATTTAGCAGAAAATATAGATGAAGAAATTCTGAGACTTACGCAAACGATGCATCACCACTTTAGTGGTACCTTAGGGACCTCGAGTAGTGCTCTTGTCTATCTAAGAGTTCTGAAGTCCTTCAAGACCTTTCCCCGCAAAGAATCACCTTCTTCCTCATCTTGAGGGAAATGCACCAAAAGTACTTGATGTTGTCTCAAGTCCCTCAATTTCCCCTATTTTGGTCGGTTCATCAAAGTCTCAGCCATTTAAGTAAGTATACCATCTTTTTTCTATATTACAATGACTACGCTAAACTAGTGAAAAAGAAAGACATTGAGGACCAAGAAGGTCACACTGTCGTCGAGCTGGTGAACACTTTCCGGTTTGGTGCATATCAGCTGAGCTGCATGGCCTCTCATTATAAGGGACGAATTGCTTGAAACAACAATAAAGATTGACCTCCAAGTTTTAAGAAAAAAACCAGATAATACGGAGGAGAAATCAACAGACTTTAAGTTGAAGTTACAAAAATCGAGGCGAAATCTTCCCAACTCGAAGGTAAATCTTCCTAGCTCAAGAAAGAGCTTAATGATATAAAGGGAGAGCTCGTAATTCAAAAGTCCTCCTTCGGGTATCAATTGGAATCCTTGCAATCTTAAGTTACCAACCTTCATGATCAGGTTGAAACTTTGTAGAAGGAAGCTAACCACGGTCATAACTCTAGCCTACAATTCTGTTAAATGTATTATGGCCATTCTTGGGAATTAATTCCCAGTGCTAAAGATGGACAAGCTCGCAGTCGTCATTGCTAGGCACATGAAAGAACAGATGAGAAAGGAAATGACAGGCAAGAAAAGGCCTCTTAAGATAATTGTGATAGTGACTCATTCCTCTATTGGTGGTGATCCTTCATTTTCTACAACTGAAAAAGTGAATTTTCCTTCAAGCATTTCCTAAATGCCTTTTTCTTTGTAATAGTATTTTTTGCTAGGACTTTCATTATAATACTAAACTCTTATTTCATTGAATGTTATACATATAGTTTAAACTTACAAAAAATTTCACTTCTATATATTTTCCCTTATTTAAGGCTCTTTGTCCCTCATCGAGTAAGTTTTGAGACTTAAACCCTTAATTACCTTGGAAAAATTTTCATTTATTTATCACTGCTCGCCTAATCATGGTCGAACAAGTGTTGGCAGATTTTTGCTCTTTATCTCACATCGACCAAGTTTGGAGATTTAAAACCTTACTTGCCTTAGAAAAAAAAATGCATTTATATATCTCTTGCTTGCCTACCCATGGTTTTTGGTTTTTTGTCTCACCTTGAGTAGGTTTGAAGACTCAAAAGCCTTACTTGCCTTAAAAAAAATTACATTCATATACTTCTTGCTCGCCTACTCATGGTCAAGCAAGCATTTGTAGGTTTTGGCTTTTTGCCTTACCTCAAGTAGGTTTGGACACTTAAGTCTTACTTGCCTTAGAAAAAATTATGAAGAGGAAAAAAAAAAAAGAGAGTGAATGGGTTTTCTTATTGCCTCCATTTTATTCAAAGTCATAGATTACATCTTATTTAACAAGCTAGAAAATGTTGAACCACCTTTTGATGTGACTAGCTTAAAAAGGCTTACTGAAAATACTTCTTGGGGTGCTCTACATTCCAAGATCTTCTAACTTCTCGACCATCTACATATCCCAGCTTGTATGTCCCTAGTTTGGTTACTCGTAGAACTCTACATGGCCCTTTCCAATTGGGACCAAACATCCCTTGAGTTGGATCCTTTGTGTTTTGATTCATTCTTCTGAGCACTTAATCACCTCTTTTAATGTGTCAAACACCCACATTTTGGTTGTAATAGCGAGCAATTTTCTGCTGATAAGCAGCCGCCCTCTTTAGTGTAAATTCCTACTTTTTTGCTAGTAGATCTAAGTTCTGGCACATTTGCTCATTATTCTTTTCCTCGCTAAAATACTTGGTTCGGTGCGTGCTCATCCCAATCTTTGCTGGTATAGTCTCTTTACAGAAACTCTGAAAGTTTATCCTATATCTGCTTGAGTTCCATTAATTCCATTATTTCGTCCTCTGGTGTTATTGCTCTACAAAACCATTCGGCAAAGTCCCTACACAGTTGATCAAAAGTTTTGATGCTTCACCTCGGTAATCTATGGTACCAATCATGTGCTTGCCCCTCCAATGTCAGTGGAAATGCTCTATACCATCAAGCCTTGTACTCCATTCACCTCGTTGAATCATTCTATATGCATCAAAGGGTTACTTTTTTCTGAGTATTTAAGATCCAAGAAATGAAAATCCCTCGGTAATTGTTGTGTCCATGATCTCTTTTGAGAGCGGAGACTCGCTATCTAGCATTATTCTGTAGCATGGTGCTTTCACACAACCATCTCAATAATCTGTCGGAGCCTTCGCATCTCTTCTTCCAATTCCCCAGTGCATCCTGGATTCTGTAGTACTACCTACTCGCCCTTGTGCTCAGCATTTTGCAAGCACTGTCTTAGCTTTCTTTCTTCGATTTTTTCCACTCTTCTAACACTCACTGGTTCTTGTTCACTACAAAGCTGATCCCCTACACTAGGTGGCATTAAACTATCATCTCCTGATATTCCTACTGTGTACATTCTATTGTTGGATATAAGAATGTTTATATTCTCCACAAAGTCTCTCTCATTCAGCCTCCTTTGCCCCTCTCTCAGCTCATGTAATATCGCTGCTAGATTCTCCATCTGCTTTTATAAAAAAGGCTTTTAGAAAATCAAAGAAGAAGAAAAAGAGTCAACTCCCAATGCTATGTTTGCAGAAAGAGTTTTTGAGGTAGAGAGAGAAAAGATCACTTACCTAGTTCAAATTTTTAGAGGATTTTATAAAGATTAGAGCCCACACTCCTTGAAATGTGGCACAACCATTTGTGGATTAAGTTAATGTTCTAATTTTTCGGAGGAAATCGTAGATTGACTTTTGACCAAGTCTTTTGGTTGACTTGGTTTGATTTTTCTCCTTGTCAGATCTCTCTATGAGGGACACTCTGCTCGTGACATTGCAATTTTAATGAAGTCACTTTGTGAGTTTGGGCTGGTTTTACCTCGAGGGGAGCTCCTGCTACTTTCCTCATTAAATATCGAGGGGATCACAATTTGTGTAGGGGAACATCTAATCGTGCTCCTCCTTTTTTATCAATATCTTCTTTTTTTAATCGAGGAAACCAAATACATCCAAAATATTTGAAATTTTGAGGAGTGACACATCACATTTAACATCTGTCTTCGTATATATATTTGCCTAGTTGGTGTTACTTTCAAATAAGATAGGTAGAAAATGGACATTAACATTGTCTTGTTATCTGTTTGGAAAATATAGTAATTCTATTTCTCAGTTCTTATGCTCAGTATCACGGAAAGAGTAAGCAATATGTTGCAAGTAATAGGGTGTGTTTCAGAGTGAGGTTCTGTAACTTTTACGCTGCAGTGCTGTGGAGTAAAAACTACAGCTGTGGAGTAGAAGTTGAGAAAAAAATTTTGATAAACTGCCATAGCTCAGCTACAAGTGTTACCAAACACTTTAATAGCTGAGTTTTATCAGCGCAGCTACCTCGTTACACTCCCAAATTGGCCAATAGTCTACTGGCTGAACACATTTTTAAGAATCTTTCAAGGCCTCTCAAATCTAAAAGGGAGGAGAATCCCAACCGAAAACAAAAGAGACTAAAGTACTTATATCTGGATTGTTGATTTTAGACTTTAAAATAGCCTATCACCTGTTGCATGGCCATTCAGTAAGCCTCTCGTGCTTAATCTTTCCCCATCTCTTTTATGCACACATATAGGAACATGATTACCTTGCTGATCATTTTTCTTCTCCTAAACAGGAGAAGATCGTAAGCAAAAAGGCTCCCTCCAGGTTCACTAGGAATACCCTTTAATAGGCCAAAGCCTCACCCTTCTCCATCCGATGTGATCCAACACTGCAGAATAATGGCTAAAGCAAACAGCAAGAAAGTATGGCCCCATATAAAAGCTAAACCTCTTCGGAAAACCAACAATATTCATTCACAGGCAGCCTGCAAATAAGTTGCTCTTCAGTAGTGGCAGCAGTAGTATAAGTAACAAACAAACAGAGACAATCACAGTGATTTTGTATGATCTGAGCTTGCTTAACCTAACAGGACAAGTTCATAAGTATGTTAGAGATGCTCTTGTATTGTTCTTGAAACCAGAATCGTTGAAGAAGTATGTGGGAAAGATTGATGGATAAATTAAGCAGCACATTAAGTTACATTGGCAAGGGAAGGAACAAGTCATGGTAATGTTGATGACTTAATGCTCCCCAAAATTTTATTTTGCATAGGAAAAGAAGCGTTGAAATTGTTCTAGGCACTAAGATAAACATCATATGAGCTAGATTTTTGTTGTTAATAGGTGTTGCCCCTGATGAAGACTCTCACATTCAACATAATATGTTCATTTTTGTTCGGACTTGAAAGAGGAGCTCAAAGACATCAATTTCTTGATAGATTTCAAGACATGATAAAAGGATCTTGTGCAGTCCCAGTTAACTTGCCGTATACAAGCGACAACCGCGGCCTCAGAAAAAGTGCAAGGGTCCAAAAGATGGTGAGGGATCTTATAAGAGAAGAGGATTAAACTTGAGCAAAACCTTGTTGCTCCTTACGACGCTCTAATTAGTTAGTTGCAAAGCACCCGCAGGGAGGACAATGAATTATTGATTTCCGATGATTTGAAATTGTGCAAAATATGATGCTTGTTATGGACGCAGGGCATGACACTTCAGCTATCTTAATTACTTTCCTAATGCGTCTTTTTGCTAATGACCTAGCCGTTTATGAAGCTGTACTTCAAGGTATTATACTTTAAACTCTGCTCTTTTAATCCTCCTCTAACCTTAAGATTCTATATTAAATGTGGATATCATCTTATTGGAAAGGATTCTGATCATTCTTCTTTGTAGACATTATTTCAAGGCACGCGAATGTTAACAACCATTAGATTATTCAATGCATGGCTAAGAGAAAAACGTAGTAAAACAAATTATGCTTGTTTATTTGATTTTTCAGAATAGGAAGTGATAGCAAAAGGCAAGCTGAGGGGAGAGTCTCTAACGTGTAAAAATCTTGCCAAGATAAAGTGCACATGGAGAGTAGTAATGGAAACTCAAAGGAGGCTTCCTCCAATCTTTGGTGGCTCCAGAATAGCTTTGAAAGATATCGAGTATGGCGGATACGTTATTCCTAAAGGATGGCAAGTAAGTGAAAACCTTGAACCTTCACTTTTCTTTGCAATCTTGTCATCTTTGCCGTTGCTTCTCATTATACATTCAACTGATAATTTGCTGATTCATATTTATATTTTCTGGGTTGCAAGCATGACTCATATGAATGATAGCATTTTCCCAGAACTATAAAATTTTAATACCAGCAAATTTAAGAATCAAGCATCAATCCCACCCTACTGCTATGTTTCATTCGGAGCAGGACCACGGATATGTCCAGGATATGAATTTGCCAGGATTGAAACCTTTGTTGCAATTTGTTAACTGGTTACTCATTTCAAATGGAAGCTCATTTGTTCAGACAATTTTTTTCAGCAGAAATCCAATGTCTTTCCTAGCTAAAGGACTACCTGTTAAAGTTACGCCAAAGAAGATACTGTGGGATTCTAGCCAGCAAGATAGAACTGATCTTATGGGATTGGAGGTAGACCATTGTCACGTGCCGCTAGTTTATATTTCACTCAATAAAGATGGAGGAGGGACTATTTCATATCAATGCTCAAGGTTGTTCTAACATTAATGTTCTAATAACAACACTGGTTCGTCCTTTCAGTTCTCAGTTCAACATATGAAACTCTTATTCTAAAGAGAATGGCAAATAATTTTGGTACATTCATCTACTATTATTTGCATTATACAACAATTTGATAGGTGATTAAGATTGAATTCTACTGTCTAATCACCATATTTACATTAGGCATCAACCAATGTTTCTTTTAGCATATCCCAAACCATTGTATCTCCCAATCACGGTTAGCAACGGGGCTGAACAGGTTGAGATTTTCCAATCCTGATCCTGTCCTAAACAGTAAATCAAGACAAAAATGTGTCCCGATCCTGTTTCAATCGGGATCCCGAACCCCGAATCCCGAATTATCTTGGATCATATGAATTTTTGTCATACGCTACAGAATCTGTTAATAACTGACAAGTCATACATATACTATTAAATAAAAAGTCTTGTCATACAAACTGATAACATGTCATATTTATGCGATTCAAGAAGCTGACTTGTTATTTATTTTTAAAAACTCAGATTTTTGGGATCTCAATCAAGATTTTCAAATGTCCTGAATCCAAACCCAGATAGTAATTTAAGATAAAATTTTATCCCAAATCCCGATCAAGATTCAGGGAATTTCGTCAACCCTAGTATGGAAACTATAGTGATTTCAGAAATTCCAGTAAAAGAATAAGTGCTGTTCAGCAGTTAGCTATCATTGAGTATCTCGAGGGCATAGATGGATAACTTTCATTCATGTTGGGATACGGGTCCAAGACATTATAAACAGGTACTCCAGTCGATACTTTCCCCGGATCTGGCAGTTAGGTAGCTTCACAGTGTCCGCATCATTGCACCACTTAGGTAGGCGGCTTGAATTGTTCTAAAAAAACCTTACTAAGTATGCATCTTTAATCTGCAGTTTCAACAATAAAAGAATTAGCCAAAATTACACACAAGACCACAATTTGAATAGATTTGTACCTTTTCATAATTTGTTTATTTTCAATTTCCTAATGCAAGTTAAATAGAAATCATCCATGCCATTTGTAACATTTTTTTAACCCAAGATAAAGTTTAAATTCAACAATTCTGACCACTTAAATTGTGGATTATATTATTACATTCTCTCCTAGGCAAATAATTCAACATCTCCGCCCTTGGATTAAGTGGATTGGGTGGATGCATAGATCCTAAATGTATTATTGTGATAGAAATATATAAATAATATTGTAATCCGACAAACTAGCCTGAAAATGCAGTGCAGAGACTTCATTAAATGAAGTGGGGACGAGTTAATCTTGACAAACTCACCGTAAACTCAGTGGCTCTAATAGAGCTAGCAATTGGATCAAATAATCCTGCCTCCTTGTACATTTCAAGAACAAAGGGTACACAGTACATATGATGTTGACTTCCCATCACTGTAAATCCAATCATCATGCTCAGGAATTGTCAGCAGTTCATCAAAGGATGTACCAAGCCTTTCAGTTTCTTTTAATATATCAGGAAGATCAAGACCCTGCATCAAACAAAACTACATTGATTACTCAATAGTATTGATAACAAATTATATATCAATAATGATCTAGCTTACTTAACATGATTTCCAACAAAAAGAACACTATAATAGTCCAATGATTCTCTAGGCTATGGTTTTCTAATTATAATACCAGAGCCAGGTGGATACCATTAAGCCATATCGTCCGTGTTTGGCTCATGAGGTATACTTGGTGTAACTCATGAATGGCCAGGTGATGAATTTTTCATAAGGTCAGATGAAACGCTTCAGTTACCAAATTCAAGCAGACAAAGTATATGATAGATGCAGATACTATTTCATCAATCACATACAACAGGTCACAAACTGAATTGCATTGTTTTTAATATTTTTTGCAGGGAAACACCATGATTCCCAAACCACATTTCAATCAACTATATCCCCAGAAACATAAAATGAAAAATGGTGAAACATATTTTTTTGGTCCTGAAGCATATTTTTATAGTACCTTTGTTCCAATTTTCTTATTTAAGGCTTCATTTATACATGTTAGCAGCATATGCAGGCTGTATATGGTTCCACATTGTCATACCAGAAGCAACCTGATAGGACCAGAAAGGTAGCAATCCGAACATAAAACCTTAAACTTTCTTCATTGCATCAAAAATAACTGCATCCACACAAGGAACAGATAGCAAAACTAAAATTATATGCACCATCAAACTGGTCAAGTGCAACCTTTAGAAATTCAGGGTGTGAAAAAAATGCAAAGTGCCTTTTTTCTAATTTTATACTAATCAAGTATCTCATACCATCAAAATTCGGGCAGTACTAAAACAAAATTTGGGAGAAAGAAACAAAAGGCTGTAGCTTGACCAATTTTAGAGCACCACGCAGGAAAGAAAAATGAAAATCTAATTTTTTTTTTAAAAGAAAACAATGGAAATAAAAAGATTTGCAATAATATCACAACAATGTTAGTGTGGCAAGCTTAGGGAAAATTATAGATAGCATGCAGAGATAATAACTACCAGATGAGCATCCAGGGGGCAGCTGATGCCACTTCTAGTGTCTATCCAGCTAGATGTCATGTTATGATCCGCAAACAAAAAACCCTAAGCTTTCCCGCCGTCACACACACTAGCAACACTCAATACTGGTTGGATACACTCTCAACATGGATTTGAAGAACATCGGCCGCGCGATCCCAGCGAGAGCAAGCCATCTTCTTTCCCAAGTCCATCAAGCCACTTCACATTCACTGGTTCCAGCTGAACAATTTCACCATCACAACCTTCAAGATCGCCACCCGTACGGCTTCTCCTGGTTCCCATCGTGGACGGCTCCGTAATCACCACTTTTCGATAGGCGCAACAGCCCTGGTGAAGGATCAGACTGTGTTTGGTTTCTGAAACTTCGCTATTTCAATTAATTGTGGCTTTATTTGAACAATTAATTCCGGTGTTATATTAACGTATTATTGTAACTTTATTTGAACAATTAAGCTTGATGTGTTATATTTTGAAACTTTGAACGTATTATTGTAGCTTTATTTGAATAATTAGTCTCGATGTGTTATATTTTGAAACTTTAAATGTATTATTTTAATTTTATTTAAATAATTTATTTATTTAAATTTTATTCAATTTTAAATTTTATTGGTAGCAAAATTATTTTTATTTTAGATTTTTTTTATTTCATTAGTTGGAGAGAACTAAAAATTTTTAATTTGAAAACTAATGCACAAAATGGTGGATTGGATATGGATTGAGTCAAATCCGCATCCGATCCGCAGACGTATGAATTGGATATGGATTGAGTCAAATCTGCATCCAATCCGTAGATGTATGGATTAGATTTGGATTGAATTTTATCAATCCGTGGATTGGATTGGATTAAAAAATTATAATCCGCAAAATCATGGATCGGATATAGATTGATGTCCAATCCGTAAAATTCGATCCGCGAACACCTCTATTCGATAACATCCAATACCTAAGGTAAATCCTGAAATTAAGGAAAGTGGCAATTCACATATTCATACTCAAGTATTTAGCGATGAATATTTCGTAGTCACGAGGAAAAATATGTTTGCAACAAAATTATTTATGGCGACAAAGAAAATCGTTGCACTAGAACTATATATCGTCGCAAAAAATTCATGTTTGGCGACGAAAAGGATATTCATCGTTAATTTATCTCTTTAATACTAAAAAGAGAAATTATCATTTTATTACTAAAGTTATTCTGATATTTCATGCAGTATCATGATTTGTCGAAAAGTGCATTTTACAACCAAACGTTTGCGCCATTATCAATTCAATACCATTCCGTTAAGAAAAAATTAATGTTTAATAGAAATTGAGTTAAAAGTCGATTTTACCCCCAAAAGTTTGGTAGTAAAATGATAATTCTCCTAAAAACTCAGTAGTAAAATGATAATTTCCCTAAAAATTTGGTAGTAAAATGATAATTTATCTATTAAATTAACAGACAATTTTACTCTTCCAGTTGGAAATGCCTTTGATACCCTTATGACAATAGCAAAATTTTAACGTTTTTAACGGAATTGTAGTGAATTGATAACGACGCAAACGTTTGGTAGTAAAATACATTTCTTATATATTTGGCAATCAAATACTTTCTTCATCACTAAAACATACATCGGGTGACGAAAATAATTTGGTCACTAAAAACTTGATCACTTAAGGCTTGAATTCTTGTAGTGCTATATGAACTTAACATGTTTCTTCAAGTTAAAAGTTTGAATATATTTAAGAATATTTAAAATAATAATAAATTTGAAAAAGGGATATTATTCTAATGTCATATTTTTTAACATTATATTTATAAAATTTAAAATCCTTACTTTTAGAGACAAGGACACTCAGATTTGTTTAAATGGCCATGTTAAAGCCCTTAGTTTTAAAAAAGATCATCTAAACTCATTTTTTGCTATTTTACCTTTTGACTATAGTTAGAATTTTTATAATAAATAAAATATAAAAATATAAAATATATATAATTAAAAAAATAACATTTATATTATGAAAATTATTTTCAATATTAAATTATCATTTTGTCTTCACAAATTTAATTAATATTGTAAAGACATATTTGGTGTGTGATATTGCATAACATTAGGTGTGGGCTCATCATTAAATTAAACCAATCACTTGTTTGGGAATTGATTGAGACTCATTGGGATTGGTCTTGGAAAGTGTGCTAATGCAGCAACTGCTAATGCGACAGTTGCCCCATTAGCTTGTCTTTTTTTTTTCTTTTTTCTTCGTTTTTACTTTTACTTTCTAATAATAATAATAAATAAATAAATTTAAATTTTTAATTTAACATAATAGTAATTTTTATTTTTTATTTTACATTATAAGTAATAAATTAATAATTTATTATTTAATAATATTATATTATATTTTAATTTATAATATAATATTATTTTTTATTTTACATTATAATTAATTTTAAAATTATAATTTGATATGATTAATAATAAATACTTAAATAGCATATAAAATATAATATAATATTGCATTATTTAATTATTGTAATAAAATTAATAGAATTATGATATTTTTTTAATATTTACACAAAAAATTGTTAAATTTCTAAAATTTAAGACTTCTATATTTAATTTTTTTAAGTACTAATAAATATTATTTTTTAAATATATATTTTAAACTAATCACAAAAAATTAATACAATACAATGAAACACCAAACATAGTATAATTAAAAACTAATACAATACAGTGTAGCACCAAATATTGTACGACATTATTATAATACAATACTAATGCAATACAGCATAATACAATACACTTGCATTAAAATAATGCAATACTGAAATAATATCTAAGCTCAATGATAAAAATTCAAAGTAATAATAAATAAATCAACCAAAATATACAAAGATAAGGGAAGAGAGATTCAAACACAAATATTTTTACATGGTTCGTCCAACCTTGCCTGCGTCCACACCTCCTAGCACACCGAGCTTGAGGATTCCACTAGTCAAGGTGTTGAGTGTTAGAAAATGTATATTTATAAAGGAGAAAATCATCATTTTACATTTCAAGTCTTACTAACAACCTTTACTTTTATGTATTTAAGTTTCTTGCAATTTAATTATGTGTGTTTGATTTTAATTAAGTATTTTATGTATTTTAGGGGTATTATAGTCATTTCAGAATAAAGGAGAGATCATACGGAAAAACGGACATCACTTTTGAACTCGGGACGGTCGAAAACCTTAGGAGGAGCATAAAAGGAAAAAAAATTCACATATACGGTACTATTCACATGTCACGTTACGCATTATTTGTTCACATAGACGGATCGATGACGTGGCATTGACCGATGACGTGGCATTGACTGATGAGGTGTCACGATCCTGTTGGACTAAAATTCTTATGTAATGTTTATGGTGACGTGGCAGCATATCAGTGGACGACAAATTTCGCGTACGGTACATGCATCAAACCGCGTACTGTTGACTGATGACGTGGCGCAATCCTGAGCGTCCAAACTGTTTTTAATCCGATGGCCATGATTGACTCCATGTATCTATAAAAAGGGGGCCTCCCCCCCCTAATTGGATATCTCTGAATCCATTTTTGGACTCCATTTTCTGTAATTCTCTCTCCATCTTGTATTTTCTTCGTATTTTAATAAATTCCCATTTTGCCCCCAGTTCAATTATGAGTAGCTAATTTCCTTTCAAGCTTGGGTTGAAGGTGAAGTCTCAACATGTGTCATGGGCTTTATTTGGTAAATTTATTTTCTCTTCCCCTCTAGTTTTTGTGGATGTTTTGACTTCTCGTCGACAAATAATAATAATCTTGTCTAGTACCGCCTTGGTTTCACCGGCCCTCTAGTACAAGGTTATTATTATTTGAGCACGATAATAGCACCATATTGATTAGGCGTGGTTCATGAGGTGTGGATTCCCCCTCATGATTTAATTGGTATTAATACGGATTATTTAGCCCATGATGCATGTTGATACGGATCCAGTACGTCATTTCAATAGAATTCTCTTCAATTTATTCTCGCCATTTCAATTCTAAATTTAGAATTTATTCTCGCCATTTTAATTTAAGTTTTAGCATATTCCAAATCATTTCCACCATAAATCCAACAACCCATTTACAAAATTAATTCTATACACAATTAAAATCCACCTCCTCGTGGGATCGACACTCGTCACCATTAGTCTATACTACAATAGATTCGTGCGCTTGCGAGTACATTAAAATTTGCACAACAAGTTTTTGGCGCCGTTGCCGGGGAGGTAAGTAATTTTAATTCATAGAATTAATTTTTGTGCATAATTTCTTTTAAATTGCTTTCTTGTATTTTTTTTATTAAAAAAAAATAGAAAAAAAGTGGATCTGCATTTAGAGGTTAGTATTTCTTTTCTTTCTCTATTCTTTACAATTCTGCAATTTAATTTTTAAGTTATTTTTCTTTGTAATTTTTGTTTATCTTAATTTAATTTTCTTTATTAAGTTTTAATTTAATTTTTAGTTAATTTCACGTATTTGTTTTTTGTGAATTTTTATAGAAAGGTTTTAATAGCGCAATAAGGTTAGTATCGTAATTTCTCCCTCTTCTTTATTTTTATTTGTTTTGTTCCCATCTTTATTTTTATTTTATTTATTTTTGCATGCGTAGGTCATTATTACCTAATCTTGAACCTATAGACCTTGAACTTGAAAACACTTCGCACACACAAACAAGTAAAAGTAAAATGGATTTACAACCACAGGAGAGGCCATTTAAGGATTATTTCAGTCCTTTAGCAAATTTGAGCACATCATGCATAAGATACCCAAATGTAGCTGCTAGGAGTTTTGAACTAAAACCTAGTGTGCTAAATTGTCTCCCCACATTTTATGGCCTAGAAAATGAGGACCCATATAATCATCTGAACGATTTTCATGCCATTTGTCAAACTTTTAAATATGAAAATTTTTCAGACGATGATGTTAAACTCAGATTATTCCCATTTTCTTTAAAAGATAGAGCTCGTTCATGGCTTAATACATTGCCTGCCAATAGCATTTCATCATGGGAACAAATGGTTACAAAATTTTTGAATAAATATTTCCCAGTGCATAAAACCAATGCTATTCGCAGGGAAATCTCAGAGTTTACCCAGAGAGAGGACGAGCAATTTTTCGAAACATGGGAGCGATTCAATGGGCTACTCTTGAAGTGTCCACATCATGGGTACGAGAAATGGCACCAATGCCAATACTTTTTGGAGGGATTACTACCAAATGTGCAAGAATGGCTAATGGCAACAAGTGGAGGAGAGCTAATGTCAAAAAGTGCATCAGAGATTTGGGAATTCTTCCAGCGACAAGCGGATAATTCCCAACAACGGAGTCGATCACTCAGGAATACTAGAAGGATTAAAGGAGTGAATGAGGTTCACATTGGCGAGTCAACTTCGGGAATCAAAGAAGTCAAGGAGATGGTTGAAGGTCTTGCTCGACAAATAGCATCGTTATCGACTGCTAAATCAACAGAACCACATGACCATGACTCATACTCAGATCAAGCCAATGCCATAGGTGTAATGAGAAAGCCATCTAATTACAACCCATACTCCAACACATATAACCCTGGATGGAGAGACCACCCCAATTTTTCATGGTCTCAAGGACTCCAACAGAATGGACCAGCAGCTCCAGCTCCACCAATGCAACAAATTCCTCAAGCCTCTCAGCCCCCATTTAGACCATACAATCAGAACCAGAACTACTCTCAACCCAGACCATGGGAGGATGCATTCCAGAATTTCAAGAATGTTACTCACTCCACGATTGAATCGCACTATTGATGGACTACGAAATGAGTTGAGAGCGGGCTTCAATTCACAAGCCCAAGCCTCGAGAAGATGGTGGGACAACTTGCTTCTTCGGACCTTGGCAATGATTGAGAAAGGCAAGTTTCCAAGTCAACCAGTGCCTAATCCTAAAGGAGTACATGAAGTAAGTACCAGTTCACCACAGCAGCATGGAGAAGTTAAAGCAGTCATGACCTTGCGAAAAGGAAAAGAAGTCGACAACAAAGTGGAGTTGCCGGTGACAAAAGAAAATCAAATTGTACCTGTGAATGTTGAGGACTCATCACCGGAGGAGAAAGAAGAAACCAACCCATGAGAATACGTTCCCAAAGCTCCATTTCCCCAGAGGTTAGCTAAAGGCAAGAAGGGAAAATCCACAGGTGAGATTCTCGAAATCTTCAAACAGGTAAGTGTTAACATCCCTTTACTTGATGCTATAAAACAAGTTCCATCTTATGCCAAGTTTCTTAAAGACCTTTGCACTAAAAAGAGAAATATGCATGTTCAAAAGAAGGCATTTTTAACAGAAAACGTTAGTTCTATACTCCAACATAAAATTCCTTTAAAATGCAAAGACCCAGGATCCCCCACTATCTCATGTAGCATAGGGAACCACACAATTGAGAATGCTTTGTTGGATTTAGGAGCTAGTGTAAATTTGTTGCCTTATTCTGTATTTGTGAAACTTGGACTGGGAGAATTACACCCAACTCGGTGGTGTTTGCAGATCGGTCCACGAAAATACCTCGTGGCATTGTGGAGGACGTGCTTATCCAGGTAGACAAGTTTTATTTTCCTGTTGATTTCATTGTAATTGACACTCAACCAATACAGGATTCAAGGAAGCACATCCCCATTATTCTAGGCCGACCTTTCTTGGCGACTGCGGATGCTCACATTCAATGTAGGACCGAAAATATGCAGTTGTCCTTCGGCAACATGACTATGGAGCTGAATATCTTCAACATTGCCAAACAACCTCACAGTGCAGATGATGAAATTGTTGATGTGGATTTAATTGAAACAATAGTTGATAATACTTTTATTTCAAACCTTAGTGATGATCCTTTACAAACATGTTTAACTCACTTTGGTTTTGATTTTGATATTGACAGATCAGTCGATGAGGTCAACGCCCTGCTTGACTCAGCACCATCCATGGACACTAATAAATGGAAGTCAAGAGTTGAACAACTAGCACCATCAGAAAAGAAACTCATCCCATCATCAGAATCACCACCGAAACTCGAGCTCAAACCATTGCCCAACACATTGGAATATGCATTTTTGGGAGAAGAAAGTACTTTGCCGGTAATCATTTCATCATCCCTCAATGACGAACAAAAAGGTAAGTTGTTGGATGTTTTAAAAGAGCATAAAGGAGCATTAGGATGGACCATAGCAGACATAAAAGGTATAAACCCTGCAGATTGCATGCATTACATTCACCTCGATGAAAATGCCAAATCTACTAGGGAAATGCAACGTCGGTTAAATCCTAATATGAAAGAAGTTGTTAGAACTGAAGTCCTTAAGCTATTAGATGCAGGTATCATTTACCCCATTTCTGATAGTTCATGGGTCAGTCCTGTACAAGTTGTCCCTAAAAAGTCAGGAGTCACAGTAGTTACCAATGCTAATAATGAATTGATACCCACTAGAGTGACTACAGGATGGCGTGTATGCATTGATTATAGAAAATTGAATTCTGTCACACGTAAAGACCATTTTCCTTTACCATTTATCGATCAAATGCTTGATAGATTAGGCCATGAATTTTATTGCTTTCAGATGGCTACTCGGGATATAATCGATTCCATAGCACCAAAAGATCAAGAGAAAACCACTTTCACTTGCCCTTTTGGCACTTTTGCATATAGGAGAATGCCATTTGGATTATGTAATGCACCTGCTACATTTCAACGATGCATGTTGAGCATTTTTTCTGATATGGTTGAACGATTCCTTGAAGTCTTTATGGATGATTTTTCTGTCTTTGGTGACTCGTTTGATCAATGTTTACGCCATCTAACACTAGTTATGCAGAGATGTATCGAGAAGAACTTGGTCTTAAATTGGGAGAAGTGCCATTTTATGGTAAAACAATGTATTGTCCTCGGTCACATCATTTCGAGCAAAGGTATTGAGGTTGACAAAGCCAAGGTGGATCTCATTTCTAATCTTCCTCCACCCAGAAGTAAGATCTTTCCTTGGGCATCTTTGGTTTCTATAGACGTTTCATTAAAGATTTTAGCAAAGTTTCTTATGCAATTTACTTGCTAAGGATGTACCTTTATCTTTAATGATTCATGTCTTGTGGCTTTTGAAAAATTAAAGCAATTGTTGACATCATCACCCATCATTGGAGCTTACCATTTGAGCTCATGTGTGATGCATCGATTATGCGGTAGGATATTAGGACAAAAAGTTGATCGAATTCCCATGTTATTTACTATGCTAGTATGACATTGAATGATGCAGTTGAACTATTCAACTCGAAAAGAAATGCTAGCAATAGTGTTTGCATTAGAGAAATTTCGATCTTATCTCATTGGGTGTAAAATAATTATATTCACAGATCATGCTGCTCTTAAATATCTTCTCACAAAGAAAGATGCAAAAGCTAGACTAATTCGTTGGGTGTTACTTTTGCAGGAATTTGACTTGGAATTCAAAGATAAGAAAGGCACAGAAAATGTCGTGGCGGACCATCTCTCTCGTCTCCATTTTGACACAAATACAGAATCATTACCATTGAATGAGTCATTTCTGGATGAACAATTAATGAATGTGGAAGTATTACCTTGGTATGCTGATATAGTTAATTATCTTGTTACAGGTAAACTTCCCGAACATTGGACCAAGCAAGACAAGGCTAAATTCTTTGCAGAAATAAAGAATTTCTTTTGGGATGACCCATATCTGTTTAAGTATTGTGCAGACCAAATTGTTAGACGATGTGTCCCAGAAAGTGAAATTCAGAATATCCTTTCATTCTGCCATGAACAAGCATGTGGAGGCCATTTCAGTGCTAAGAAAACAGCGACTAAAGTTTTACAATGTGGTTTCTATTGGCCAACTTTATTTCGAGATGCTTACACTTTCTGTTCTTCATGTGATAGGTGTCAACGAATGGGGAGCATTACACGAAGGAACATGATGCCACTAAATCCAATTTTGGTGGTTGAGATTTTTGACGTATGGGGTATCGACTTCATGGGACCTTTTCCCCCGTCTTTTGGTCATCAATACATATTGGTTGCTGTTGACTATGTATCAAAATGGGTAGAAGCAATTGCATGTCGAACCAATGACCACAAGGTGGTAATAGGATTTTTGAAAATTAATATTGTTTCACGCTTTGGATTCCCTCGAGCAATAATCAGTGATGGTGGTGCCCACTTTTGTAACAAAGCATTCAAAGCTCTTTTGACAAAGTATTCAATCACACACAAAGTGGTGACCCCGTATCATCCGGTGGCCAAGTTGAGATTTCCAATCGAGAAATAAAGCACATATTAGAAAAGACGGTGAGGGGAAAAGATTGGTCATTAAGACTTGATGATGCATTATGGGCATATAGAACGGCTTTCAAGACCCCGATTGGGATGTCACCCTATAGGCTAGTGTATGGAAAAGCTTGCCACCTACCTGTGGAACTTGAGCATCGTGCGTATTGGGCCATCAAGAAATTCAACTTTGACATCGAAAGAAGATTACAAAGCGAGAACTTGAAGAAATTCGCAATGACGCATATGAAAATGCCAAAATTTACAAGCAACGAATGAAAGTCTTCCATGATAAGCAAATTATGAGAAAATCGTTCACTCCAGGTCAGAAAGTGCTTTTATTCAATTCTCGCTTGCACCTATTCCCAGGTAAGTTACGCTCTCGTTGGTCTGGTCCCTTTATTGTTCATACTGTTTTTCCACATGGGGCAATTGAAATTAAGGACCCAAAGAACGGTGTCACGTTTAAAGTTAATGGTCAAAGATTAAAGCCTTATCTAGAATACCAACCACATGAAAAAGACACCGAAATAAATTTGAGTGACCCACCAAATTTGAATTGATTTTTTTTTTCTTTTCATTGATTTGATTTTTCTTTCTTTCTTTATATTATTCTTTTGCTAATTGAAATTATTTTTGCATAAGTGTGTTTGTTTAACTATTAAGTTTTCTCTTATCATTGTTAATCATGAGTCTCATACTTAGACCGTTCCTCCTGAACATTCTTAAACCACTTCAACGTGTCAAAACTCATCTCAAAAGGCAGATTCAATTTTGTAAAACACAACGCATTTGGGCTCTACAACCACCAGAGTTAGTAGCCTATGTTGAGGGTTTAGAAAGCCAACTCAGAGACATTGAGAGAAGTGTTTACGACATCCAGTTGGAGCTTGAGGTAAATTCAATAAGAGGACGATTTTAATTTTCTTTGTTTGTTTTAATTTGTTTTTCTGTTTGTGTGCTTTAGTTTGTTACCCCGGTGAAGTGGCGGATAACGGTACTCCGTGACAATCAAGTCGGTTACTTTAGTTTCCCATAATAACTGACATTCTGAGGCGAAAGTATGGACAGAAACGAGATTCTAGCGAAGCTTCACAAGCGATTCCCTTCACTTCCTCAGAATGCCCTCCTTACGATCTATAAAGCTCGGTCCGAACGCATGCGATTGCTCATGAGGAATAACATACCTGCTGATATCCGTTGGTTAATCGAGGCGAAAGTACGATTGGCAGGTGAGTTACCTCCAAAATTTATTGCATTCATGCCTGGTTGTGGTAAAGGAAATTATGCAAGGAAACGAGCTCAAGAATTTTTGCTTGTCATAAGTGTGGAATGAGTTGCGATAGAAACCCATGTTCTTTAGGAATGGTGTCGATAACGGGAAGATAAGATTCAATTCATTAGGGATGGCTTGAATAAGGAGTCATTGGATGATATTCTTCTCTCTTGAAACGCATCCCAGTGGATATGTGCAAGGAGCGATTCTCCGATTATGGCCATTATTCCGAAAGAGCATGCACGATATAGTCTCGGGAATCGACTATAAACGACCCTTGCTTTATAAGAAAAGCTGGATAGGAAGCCTATCCTCGACCCATGAGGGCGTTCGCCGTTCGGACGTAAAACCGAGAGGAAGATGTGAGCCACAATTACGTGTAAATATCCTTTTACTTTTGTTATTTTATTTCACTATTGTTTTATCGTTTGCATTATTGTCTTTAATAATTTTATTCGTTTGCTTTTTCCTTTTCTTTTTCTTTTTGACTTACGAGCCACGTGCTTTACGCGTTATTTCGACATATTACCTCATACACAACTGTGACCCATTATCACCAAGACTCTTAAATGTGATTCCTTTTGTCAAGCACTCACAAATCGTTTTTGAGAAATATCGCAATGGCAGCTACTCCAAATAGACAATTCAAGAACATTTGTGTGCTTTACGGATTTACCTATGGCAAACATAAAGAGTTCGTTGACCATCGATCTTGGCAAGCGAGAAAATTACACTTGGTGTATGGGAGGTAATCGAGGGTTATCAAAAATGGTCTCGAAGCCTTTATCGGGAAGTCAAGTGTTAGGCATCATCCCAAGAGTTCTAAAACCATTCGACTCATCGACTGGAGAAGAGTTAGTCGTCTCAGGTATGCAAGAAAGAATAACTGAAATGCTTAATCATGCTGATGCTTTTATTTTCCTTCCAAGAGATCTTGCAACATTAGAGGCACTTATCACACTAGCATCTTGGGCTCATCTGCACATTCACCAGAAACCCATCGGTTTGTTAAATGTCAATAACTTTTATGATGGCTTCATCGCATTTCTTAACCATGCAATAAAAAATTACTTCATTCCTTCCAATGCGAAAAAAATTTTTATTTGTACTCACACTGCTAATGAGCTACTTGATCTGTTACAAGCTTACAGACCGGAGCCAGATCCCTGGACCTTTGTGTTGGAGCGTCCAAATAATAATGGTAACAGTAGCCGTAGTAAGAAGTACAAATTAGATTTAACTCTCCGCATGTAAATATTTTCTTCTGTGTTGCACACCCGGGTGATGTCTTCTAAACTCTACTTCTTTCCTTTAAAACATTGAGGACAATGTTTCGTTCTGGTTGGGGGGAGGGAATAGTCGATAATTGTGGAATCTTGGTTAAGTTTTTACTAATTTTTTGTTGTAGAAACTAACTGTTGCTAACTTTTTGTGTTGAAGATGGCTGAATATGGAGTGTAGTGCCTCTAGAAACGCATCTTCTTAAAAAAAAAAAATCATTTTCTTTTACTATCATTTTAAGTGTAACTTTTCTAATTAGTTTTTCTACATCATTTTCACATTTCTGCATGCATATTTTCCTTTCTTGTTTAGAATAGGTTGGGGGGTAGAATGTTATTTAAAAAAAAAAAAATTGTGTGATTTGTTTTAACATTGGATGACATGATTAATTTCAAATTTTAAGTATTTGTATTATCTTTGGTCTTAAGTGATGTTACGCTATGTTTGCTACTTTACATGTTGATGTCGGAGATAAATATGAGTTGCTTAAAGGAATGAACATGTCATAAATAAGTGCCAAGTGAGTTTTTGAGCCTATCATTTTTCTTGGAGAGTAACCCTTTCGCCCATTCTCTATACAGCTTAGCAGTTTATTATTTTATACACGATCTCTAGATTTCTTTTGAGTTAACCCTTTAAAAAAAAAATTGTAAAAAGAAAAAAAAAAGTGTGTTGTTACATTGGGAGGCCCATCTAACTAGTAGATATGGATGATTATTTAGAGCCCTAAAAGACGATGGAAAGGCCATCTTTGATCCGTTTGAGCCTTTCTAGCCATCCCTTTTATTAAATATCCATAGTTAACCATTTTGAGCCTTTAAAAAAAAAAAAAAAACTTTTTCTTTGTCAACTTATCATCTTGACCCACTCTGATTTGGAGTATTACCCGATATCTTATAAGTTCCATCACCTATTTATGTTTGAGAAAAATGTAAATAATTATTTTGTTCAGTGAAGTTATGCCAAAAAAAAAAAAAAAAAAACAAGAGTTGTTGTTTTAAAAGAATAAAAATAAAAAATTAATAGGTGAAATCCACCTTGCAACTTCCAAAAAAAAAAAAAAAAAAATCTCTGCATTTTTCTCAAACATACACTTTGTTTTCCTTATTTCCCTTCTTTGTTAGCCATGTCCCTAGCCTACGTTACGTCCTAATAAAAGTCCTTCTTGATTTTAGGGAACTATAGTTTGAAGTAGAAGCTAGTTATATGGGCTAAAAAGATGTAGTGATGCATAATAAAAAAATAATAATAAAAAAAAAAGATAAATAAATTGGGTTGACTAGCATTTTTGTTTGACTTGAGATCATATTATTTCTAAGCTGAGGGCATATTTATTTCATCTTGGTGAGAGCATGTAATATCACTTCTGTATTATTTTCTCTCTTAATTATCATTCATTGGAGTGACTATTTTTATTGGGTTTAATTTCTTTGTGAGAGTGTCACTACTTCCAGTGAGATTTTGGGGTTTGACATGTCATTCTTGAAAGTAGCTATAACAAAGTCTACTGGGCTGATTCATGTGAATGGTTGATGTGGGTGTGATGTTGCTTTAGACTGGAGATAATGCTTATACTTTTATTTGATTACTATCATTAATCTGATTGAATAAACACGAATGCTTCTAAATAAAATAAAATTAAAAAAAATCATTTTGAATTTGAATTTGAATTTTATTTTCGCTTCATTTGCTAGGGACTAGCAATAAGTGTGTTGAGTGTTAGAAAATGTATATTTATAAAGGAGAAAATCATCATTTTACATTTCAAGTCTTACTAACAACCTTTACTTTTATGTATTTAAGTTTCTTGCAATTTAATTATGTGTGTTTGATTTTAATTAAGTATTTTATGTATTTTAGGGGTATTATAGTCATTTCAGAATAAAGGAGAGATCATACGGAAAAACGGACATCACTTTTGAACTCAGGACGGTCGAAAACCTTAGGAGGAGCATAAAAGGAAAAATGGTACTATTCACATATACTATTCACATGCGCACTGTTCACATAGACAGATTGATGACGTGGCATTGACCGATGATGTGGCATTGACTGATGAGGTGTCATGATCCTGTTAGACTAAAATTCTTATGTACTGTTTATGGTGACGTGGCAGCATATCAGTGGACCAAAAATCTCGCGTACGGTACATACATTACACAAGATTATTTTCAACCAAACCGCGTTACTGTTCACCCGGGTCAAACCGTGTTGCTGTTCAAAGTCGGGTCAAACCGTGTTACTGTTCACCCGCGTGGTCAAACCGATTGGATGATGACGTGGCGCAATCTGGCCCAAATTTTTAATGGCCATGATTTACTCCATGTATCTATAAAAAGGGCCCCCCCCCCAAAATTGGATATCTCTGAATCCATTTTTGGACTCCATTTTCTGTAATTCTCTCTCCATCTTGTATTTTCTTCGTATTTTAATAAATTCCCATTTTACCCCCAGTTCAATTATGAGTAGCTAATTTCCTTTCAAGCTTAGGTTGAAGGTGAAGTCTCAACATGTGTCATGGGCTTTATTTGGTAAATTTATTTTCTCTTCCCCTCTAGTTTTTGTGGATGTTTTGACTTCTCGTCGACAAATAATAATAATCTTGTCTAGTACCGCCTTGGTTTCACCGGCCCTCTAGTACAAGGTTATTATTATTTGGCACGATAAGCCCTTAGCACCATATTGATTAGAGCGTGGTTCATGAGGTGTGGATTCCCCCCTCATGATTTAATTGGTATTAATACGGATTATTTAGCCCATGATGCATGTTGATACGGATCCAGATACCCAAGTACATCATTTCAATAGAATTCTCTTCAATTTATTCTCGCCATTTCAATTCTAAATTTAGAATTTATTCTCGCCATTTTAATTTAAGTTTTAGCATATTCCAAATCATTTCCACCATAAATCCAACAACCCATTTACAAAATTAATTCTATACACAATTAAAATCCACCTCCTCGTGGGATCGACACTCGTCACCATTAGTCTATACTACAATAAATTCGTGCGCTTGCGAGTACATTAAAATTTGCACAACACAAGGCTTCAAGGTTTCAAGAAAACTTATAATTAACTTCTCAGGTGTCAATCAACCTTTACATCCAGAGATTATCTCCAATCTCTTAACTCAAGTGTATCACAACACTTACAATCACTTAAAACAAATAATACAAATTTGTTTTCATTCACACAATATATAAGATTACAAATCAATGCATAATGTGTGAATAAATGAACAAGAATGAATTTTAAGCTCGATGAATGTTGTATTCTTGATTATAAGCTCAATGATAACGTTGTGATCAATCATTATTTGAATTTGATTGAACTTATTTATAGTTAGGGCTGAAAAATAGCCATTGTTGACGTTCTGCCCGAAATCGAATCGCCGTTAAGCGTTATCGGTTAACCGTTTTGACTGGTCCAAATGACCGTTGAGCTGAATTTCAAATAAACGGTTTGACTGTTTGTCACTATCGGTTTGCCGTTAATTTCTAGAAACCTACAAAACAAATTTCTACGATTATCCGTTCTTGCTAAACGGTTGAAGGTTAACATGGAATGACATTCTGGAAATTATCGGTTAGCCGTTTGAAGTTAATGGTTCGTCGTTTAATTCCAGTAACACGCAAAACTCATTTCCTCAATCGTTTTTGCTAACCGGTTCAAGTTGATCGGTGGGATAAACATCATTAAACATCCGATCATCTTCCAAAGCAACCAAAGTGTCTCGGTTCTTAGAGTTGGAGGTCTTGAGCATTCGTCGTTCTTCCAAGAAAAGCCAATACTAGTCATAGCTTCCGGACCAATCCGTTTGGTCTCCTTATACATGGCATCCCAAAAAGGCACTTGAAAGTGCCGCAATATCTTAGAGATGATATTGTCATAAGGAAGTAGTCGGTGGTTAACCAAAGGGGTACTCAGCATGCGTCGCAAAATGACATACCCAAGGTTAATAGGTCTCCTCATAAAAAGACTATCCAATAACCCAACATCCAACCTCGTGATCTCATCTGAATGACCCTTCCTAGGAGTGATGATGTGCTGTAAAATGATGTGAAGAATTCGAACTTGTAGAGGCAATAATTGCGACCAAAAAGAAAGAGCACAAATATCACTAGTAAGATCCCAACGCCGAAAAATGTTACGTACACCCTCACAATGAGCAAAGTTGTCAAATGACAAAGCTTTCCGAGATGTGTAAATCCTATGTCCAGCATTAGGAATTCCTAGGATGTTGTTTAAGTTCTCAACATCAAATTCAATGGGAATACCCCCAACATAAGTAACTATCTTATCTAATCGAGTTGTGGAAATTTCCATGTTCGAATAAAAAATATGGACTAGATTAGGACATACTCTATCATCAAAATCCATACCCGACTCCCAAGGTAGTAGCATATTCCTAACACTTCAACCACAAACAACCAACTCTTTAAAGTCTTCTATATCCACAAAATAAGAATCAAGTACCTTTCGTCCCATGAAGCGGTCCTTGAAGCGCTTAGCCAACGGGGTTGTGGGGAAATAAATTCTTTCGAATTCAGAGGTTGTTGTGCAAATTTTATTGAACTCGTAAGCGCACGAATTTATTGTAGAATAGACTAATAGTGACAAGTGTCGATCCCACGAGGAGGTGGATTTTAATTATATGTAGAATTAATTTTGTAGGAGGTGGTTGGATTTTATGGTGAAAGTGACTTAGATTATCCTAAAATTGGAATTGAAATGGCAAGAATAAATTGAAGAGAAATCTATTGAAATGACGTACTTGGGTATCTGGATCCGTATCAACATGCATCATGGGCTAAATAATCCTTATTAATGTCAATTAAATCATGAGGGGGAAATCCACACCTCATGAACTACGCTATAATCCATATGGTGCTTAAATAATAATAACCTTGCACAGACAAGATTATTATTATTTGTCAATGAAAAGTCAAAACATCCACAAAAACTAGAGAGGAAGAGAAAATAAATTTATCAAATAAAGCCCATGACACATGTTGAGACTTCACCTTCAACCCAAGCTTGAAAGAAAATTAGCTACTCATAATTGAACTAGGGGCAAAATGGGAATTTATTAAAATATGTAGAAAATACAAGATAGAGAAGGAATTACAGAAAATGGAGTCCAAAAATGGATTCAGAGATGCCAAATTAGGGGGGAGAGGTCCCCTTTTTATAGATACATTGAGTAAATCATGACCATCGGATTAAAAACAGTTTGGACGCTCAGAATTGCGCCACGTCATTGCGCCACGCGGTTTGAACAGTGACACAGTTTGACCACGCGGTTTGAACAGTGACACGGTTTGACCACGCGATTTGAACAGTGACACGGTTTGAACAATAACGCGGTTTGGTTGAAAATAATCCCATGTGTTGCATGTACCGTACGCGCGTTTTTTGGTCCACTAATATGCTGCCATGTCACCATCAACAATACATAAGAATTTTAGACCAACAGGATCATGACACCTCATCAGTTAATGCCACATCATCGGTCAATGCCACGTCATCGATCCGTCTATGTGAACAGTATCGTGAACAGTAACGTACATGTGAATAGTACCGTACATGTGAACAATGCCATTTTTCCTTTTATGCTCCTAAGGTTTTCGACCGTCTTGAGTTCAAAAGTGATGTCTGTTTTGCCGTTTGATCTCTCATTTATTGTGAAATGATTATGATGCCCCTAAAATACGCAAAATACTTAATTAAAATAAAACATACATAATTAAATTACAAGAACCTTAAATACATAAAAGTAAGGGTTGTTAGTAAGACTTGAAATGTGAAATGATGATTTTCTCCTTTATAAATATACTTTTTCTAATACTCAACACACCCCTCAACCAGCTTATTGCTAGTCCCTAGCAAATAAAGCGAAAATAAAATTCAAATCTAAAATGATTTTTTTTTAATTTTTAGAAACACTCGTCTTTATTCAATCAGATTAATGATAGCAATCAAATAAAAGTATAAGCATTATCTCCAGTCCAAAGCAACATCACACCCACATCAACCATCAACATAAATCAGCCCAGTAGACTTTATCATAACTACTTTCAAGAATGACATGTCAAACCCCAAAATCTCACTGGAAGTAGTGACACTCTCACAAAGAAATTAAACCCAATAAAAATAGTCACTCCAATGAATAGTAATTGAGAGAAAATAATAAAGAAGTGATATCTCATGCTCTCACCAAGATGAAAGAAATATGCCCTCAGCTTAGAAATAATATGATCTCAAGTTAAATAAAAATGTTAGTCAACCCAATTTATTTATTTATTTTTTATGCAGCACTACATCTTTTTAGCCCATATAACTAGCTTTTACTTCAAACTATAGTTCTCTAAAATCAAGAAAGACTTTTATTAGGACATAACGTAGGTTAGAGACATGGCTAACAAAGAAGGGAAATAAGGAAAACAAAGTGTATGTTTGAGAAAAATGCAGAGAATTTTTTTTTTTTGAAGTTGCAATGTGGATTTCACCTTTTATTGTTATTTTTTCTTTTTTCTTTTTTTTGAAACAACAATATATATTTTTTTTTTTGTTTTTGGCATAACTTCACTGAACAAAATAATTATTTATTTTTTTCTCAAACATAAATAGGTGATGGAACTTGTAAGATATCGGGTAATACTCCAAATCGGAGTGGGTCAAGATGATAAGTTTGATAAAGAAATTTTGTTTTTAAAGGCTCAAAAGGGTTAACTGTGGATATTTGATAAAAGGGATGGCTAGAAAGGCTCAAGCGGATCAAAGATGGCCTTTCCATCGTCTTTTAGGACTCTAAATAATCTTCCATATCTACTAGTTGGATGGGCCTCCAAATGTAGCAACACACATTTTTTTTCTTCTTTTTTTTATTTTACAATTTTTTTAAGGGTTAACTTAAAAGAAATCTAGAGATCGTGTATAAAATAATAAACTGCTAAGCTGTATAAAGAATGAGCAAAATGGTTACTCTCCAAGAGAAATGATAGGCTCAAAAACTCACTTGGTACTTATTATGACATGGTCATTCCTTCAAGCAAATCATATTTGTCCCCGACATCAACATGTAGAGTAGCAAACATAGTGTAATATCACTTAAGACCAAAGATAATACAAATACTAAAATATGAAATTAATCATGTCATCCAATGTTAAAACAAATCACACATTTTTTTAAATAACATTATACCCCCTAACATATCCTAAACATGAAAGGAAAATATGCATGCGGAAATGTGAAAAGAATGCATAAAAACTAATTAGAAAAGTTACACTTAAAATGATAGAAAAAGAAAATGGTTTTTTTTTTTACTAAGAAAATGCGTTTCTAGAGGCACTACACTCCATATTCAGCCATCTTCGACTCAAAAATTTGAAAATGTATATTTATAGACGAGAAATTAAAAAGAAGAAGAAAAATGAACATCAAAACTTAATAAAGAAAAAGAAAATGTCTGATTTTTTTTTGTTTTTTATTTTTTTGTTTATTTTTTATTTTTTTTCAAACGATGAAGATGCGTTTCTAGAGTCACTACACTCCATATTCAGCCATCTTCAACACAAAAAGTTAGCAACAGTTAGTTTCTACAATAAAAAATCAATAAAAACTTAACCAAGATTCCACAATTGTCGACTATTCCCTCCCCTCAAGCAAAACAAAACATTGTCCTCAATGTTTTAAAGGAAAGAAGTAGAGTTTAGAAGACATCACCTGGGTGGTGCAACACAGAAGAAAATATTTACAGCCAGAGAGTTAAATCTAATTTGTACTTCTTACTGCGGCTACTGTTACCATCATTATTTGGACGCTCCAACACAAAGGTCCAGGGATTTGGCTCCGGTCTATAAGCTTATAACAGATCAAGTAGCTCATTAGCAATGTGAGCACAAATAAAAAGTTTTTTCGCATTGGAAGGAATGAAATAATTTTTTATTGTATGGTTAAGAAAAGCGATGAAGCCATCATAAAAGTTATTGACATTTAACAAATCGATGGGTTTCTGGTGAATGTGCAGATGGGCCTAAGATGCTAGTATGATAAGTGCCTCTAGTGTTGCAAGATCTACTGGAAGGAAAATAAAAACATCAGCATGATTAAGCATTTCAGTTATTCTTTCTTGCATACCTAAGACGACTAACTCTTCTCTAGTCGATGGGTCAGACAAACTGCCCAAAGGTTTTAGGACTCTTGGGATGATGCCTAACACTTGACTTTCTCTGACAAAAGCAGCTTCTGAGACCAATTTTGATAACCTTCGGTTACCTCCTCCATACACCAAGTGTAATTTTCTCTCTGCTATGCTTCGACCAAGATCTTTGGTTGCCTCAATGAACTTTTTATGTTTGCCATAGTTAAATCCAGAAAGCACACAAATATTCTTGAATTGTCTATTGGGAGTAGCTGCCATTGGGATACTTCTCAAAAACAATTTGTGAGTGCTTGACAAAAAAAATCACATTTAAGAATCTTGGTGACAGTGGGTCACAGTTGTGTATGAGGTAGCATGTCAGTGTCAAATAATTTGTAAAGCACGTGGCTCAATAGTCAAAAAGCAAACACTAAAAAGGAAAAAACAAACAGTAATAAAATTATTAAAGACAATAATGCAAATAATAAAACAACAGTGAAATAAAATAATAGTAAAGTAAAAGGATATTTACAGGTAGTTGCGATTGTGGCTCACATCTTCCTCTGGTTTTACGTCTAGAAACGGCTTGAACGCCCACTATGGGTCGAGGATAGTCTTCCCATCCAGTTTTTTTATAAACTGGCAAACATGGTCGTTTATAGTCAGATTCTCGAGACTATATCGTGCATGCTCTTTCTGGAATAATTGCCATAACTGGAGAATCACTCCTTGTACATATCCACTGGGATGCGTTTCAAGAGACAAAAGGATATCATCCAATGACTCCTTATTCAAGTCATCCCTAAGGAATTGAATCTTATCTTTCCTGTCATCAGACACCATTCCTCAAGAACATGGTTTTTTATCGCAACTCATTCTGGCACACTTATGACAAGCAACAGAAATTTTTCGAGCTCGTTGTTTTCTTGCATAATTTTCTTTACCACAACCAGGCATGTATGCAATAAATTTTGGAGGTAACTCACCTGCCAATCGTACTTTAGCCTTGATTAACCAACGGATGTCAGCAGGTATGTTATTCCTTATGAGCAATCGCATGCGTTGGGACCGAACTTTATAGATTGTAAGGAGGGCATTCTGAGGAAGTGAAGGTAATCGCTTGTGAAGCTTCGCTAGAATCTCATTTTTGTCCATACCTTTGCCTCAGAATATCAGTTATTATGGGAAACTGAAGTAACCGACTTGATTGTCACGGAGTATCGTTATCCGCCACTTCACCGAGGTAACAAACTAAAGCACACAAACAGAAAAACAAATTAAAACACAGAAAGAAAATTAAATTCGTCCTCTTATTGAATTTACCTCAAGCTCCAACTGGATGTCGTAAACACTTCTCTTAATGTCTCTGAGTTGGCTTTCTAAACCCTCAATATAAGATACTAACTCTGGTGGTTGCAGAGCCCAAATACGATGTGTTTTACAAAATTGAATCTGTCTTTTGAGATGAGACTTTACACGTTGAAGTGGTTTAAGAATGTTCAGGAGGAACGGTTTAAGTATGGTACTCATTATTAACAATGATAAGAAAAAAAAACTTAATGGTTAAACAAACACACTTATACAAAAATAATTTCAATTAGCAAAAGAATAATAAAAAGAAAGAAAAAAAATAAATCACCGAAAAGAAAAAAAAATCAATTCAAATCTGGTGGGTCACTCAAATTTATTTCGGTGTCTTCTCCATGTGGTTGGTACTCTAGATATGGCTTTAATCTTTGACCATTAACTTTAAACGTGTCACCGTTCTTTGGGTCCTTAATTTCAATTACCCCATGTGGAAAAACAATATGAACAATAAAGGGGCCAGACCATCGAGAGCGTAACTTACCTGGGAATAGGTGCAAGTGAGAATTGAATAAAAGCACTTTCTGACCTAGAGTGAAAGATTTTCTCATAATTTACTTGTCGTGAAAGACTTTCATTCGTTGCTTGTAAATCTTGGCATTTTTGTATGCATCATTGCGAATTTCTTCAAGTTCTGCCAGTTGTAATCTTCTTTCTGAGCTGGCTTGCTGCATGTCAAAGTTGAATTTCTTAATGGCCCAATATGCACGATGCTCGAGTTCCACAGGTAGGTGGCAAGCTTTTCCATACATTAGCCTGTAGGGTGACATCCCAATCGGAGTCTTAAAAGTTGTTCTATATGCCCATAATGCATCATCAAGTCTTAATAACCAATCTTTTCTGTCTGGCATCACCATCTTTTCTAATATGTGCTTTATTTCTCGATTGGAGATCTCAACTTGGCCACTGGTTTGCGGATGATATAGGGTCGCCACTTTGTGAGTGATGGAATATTTTGTCAAAAGAGCTTTGAATGCTTTGTTACAAAAGTGGGCACCACCATCACTGATTATTGCTCGAGGGAATCCAAAGCGTGAAACAATGTTGCTTTTCAAAAATTCTATCACCACTTTGTGATCATTGGTTCTACATGGAATTGCTTCTACCCATTTCGATACGTAGTCAACAGCAACCAATATGTATTGATGACCAAAAGAAGGGGAAAAGGGTCCCATGAAGTCGATACCCCATACATAAAAAATTTCAACCACTAAAATTGGATTTAGTGGCATCATATTCCTTCGCGTAATGCTCCCCATTTGTTGACACCTATCACATGAAGAACAGAAAGTGTAAGCGTCTCGAAATATAATTGCCCAATAGAAACCACATTGTAAAACTTTAGTCGTTGTTTTCTTAGCATTAAAATGGCCACCACAAGCTTGTTCATGGCAGAATGAAAGGATATTCTGAATTTCACTTTCTGGAACACATCGTCTAACAACTTGATCTGCACAATACTTGAACAAATAAGGGTCATCTCAAAAGAAATTCTTTATTTTCGCAAAAAATTTAGCTTTGTCTTGCTTGGTCCAATGCTCTGGAAGTTGACCTGTAACAAGATAATTAACTATATCAGCATACCAAGGTAATACTTCCACATTTATTAATTGTTCATCTGGAAATGACTCATTCAATAGTAATGATTCCATAATTGTGTCAAAATGGAGACGAGAAAGATGGTCAGCCATAACATTCTTTGTGCCTTTCTTATCTTTGAATTCCAAGTCGAACTGCTACAAAAGTAACACCCAACGAATTAGTCTAGCTTTTGCATATTTCTTTGTGAGAGGATATTTAAGGGCAGCATGATCTGTGAATACAATTATTTTACAACCAATGAGATAAGATCGAAATTTCTCTAATCCAAACACTACTGCTAGCATTTCTTTTTCAGTAGTTGAATAGTTTAACTGTGTATCATTCAATGTCATACTAGCATAGTAAATAACATGGGGAATTCGATCAACTCTTTGTCATAATACTTCTCCTACTGCATAATCAGATGTATCACACATGAGCTCAAATGGTAAGCTCCAGTTTGGGGGCTGAATGATGGGTGATAATGTCAACAACTGCTTTAATTTTTCAAATGCCACAAGACATGAATAATCAAAGACAAAAGGTACATCCTTAGCAAGTAGATTGCATAAGGGTCTAGAAACTTTGTTAAAATCTTTAATGAAACGCCTATAGAAACCAGTATGCCCAAGGAAAGATCTTACTTCTTTAACTATTTTGGGTGGAGGAAGATTATAAATGAGATCCACCTTGGCTTTGTCAACCTCAAAATCTTTGCTTGAAATGATGTGACCGAGAACAATACTTTGTTTTACTATAAAATGACACTTCTCCCAATTTAAGACTAAGTTTTTCTCGATACATCTTTGCAGAACTAGTGTTAGATGATGTAAATGTTGATAAAACGAGTCACCAAAAATAGAAAAGTCATCCATAAAGACTTCAAGGAATCGTTCAACCATATCAGAAAAAAATGCTTAACATGCATCGTTGAAATGTAGCAGGTGTATTACATAATCCAAATGGCATTCTCCTATATGTAAAAGTGCCAAAAGGGTAAGTGAAAGTAAGTAGCCATCTAGAAAATAATAAATCCATAAAGACTTCAAGGAATCGTTCAACCATATCAGAAAAAAATGCTTAACATGCATCGTTGAAATGTAGCAGGTGTATTACATAATCCAAATGGCATTCTCCTATATGTAAAAGTGCCAAAAGGGTAAGTGAAAGTAGTTTTCTCCTGATCTTTTGGTGCTATGGGAATCTGATTGTATCCTGAGTAGCCATCTAGAAAATAATAAATTCATGGCCTGCTAATCTATCAAGCATTCGATCGATAAATGGTAAAGGAAAATGGTCTTTATGTGTGACATAATTCAACTTTCTACAATCAATGCATACACGCCATCATGTAGTTACTCTAGTGGGTATCAATTCATTATCGGCATTCGTAACTACTGTGACTCCTGACTTTTTGGGGACAACTTACACAGGACTGGCTCATGAACTATCAGAAATTGGGTAAATGATACTTGCGTCTAATAGTTTAAGGACTTCAGTTCTAACAACTTTTTTCATGTTAGGATTTAACTGACGTTGCATTTCCCTAGTAGGTTTAACATTTTCATCAAGGTGAATGTAATGCATGCAGTCTACTGGGTTTATACCTTTTATGTCTGCTATGATCCATCCTAATGCTCCTTTGTGCTCTTTTAAAACATCCAACAACTTACCTTTTTGTTCGTCATTGAGGGATGATGAGATGATTACCGGTAGATTACTTTCTTCTCTAAAAAATGCATATTCCAGAGTGTTGGTCAATGGTTTGAGCTCGAGTTTCGATGGTGATTTTGATGATAGAATGAGTTTCTTTTCTGATGGTGCTAGTTGTTTAACTCTTGACTTCTATTTATTAGTGTCCATGGATGGTGCTGAGTCAGGCGTTGACCTCATCGACCGATCTGTCAATATCAAAATCCAAACTAAAGTGAGTTAAACATGTTTGTAAAGGATCATCATTGAGGTTTGAAACAAAAGTATTATCAACTAATGCTTTTATTAAATCCACATCAACAATTCCATCATCTGCATTATGAGGTTGTTTGGAAATGTTGAAGATGTTCAGCTCCATAGTCATGTTGCCGAATAACAACTGCATATTTCCGGTTCTGCATTGAATGTGAGCATCCGCGGTTGCCGGCGGGATGTGCTTCCTGTATTGGTTGAGTGTCAATTACAATGAAATCAACAGGAAAATAAAATTTGTCTACCTGGATAAGTACGTCCTCCACAATACCACGAGATATTTTTGTGGACCGATCTGCAAGTTGTAACACCACTGAAGTTGGGTGTTATTCTCCTAGTCCAAATTTCACAAATACTAAATAAGGCAACAGATTTACACTAGTTCTTAAATCCAACAAAGCATTCTCAATTGTGTGGTTCCCTATACTACATGAGATAGTGGGGGAACCTGGATCTTTGCATTTTAGAGGAATTTTATGTTGGAGGATAGAACTAACGTTTTCTGTTAAAAATGCTTTCTTTTGAACATGAATGTTTCTCTTTTTAGGACAAAGATCTTTAAGAAACTTGGCATAAGATGAAATTTGTTTTATAGCATCAAGTAAAAGGATGTTAACACTTACCTGTTTGAAGATTTCAAGAATCTCACCTGTGAATTTTCCCTTCTTTCCTTTAGCTAACCTCTGAGGAAATGGAGCTTTGGGAACGTATTCTCGTGGGTTGGTTTCTTCTTTCTCCTCCGGTGATGAGTCCTCAACATTCACAGGTACAATTTGATTTTCTTTTGTCACCGGCATCTCCGCTTTGTTGTCGACTTCTTTTCCTTTTCACAAGGTCATGACTACTTTGACTTCTCTATGCTGCTATGGTAAACTGATACTTGCTTCATGAACTCCTTTAGGATTAGGCACTGGTTGACTTGGAAACTTGCCTTTCTCAACAGTCATTGCTAAGGTCTGAACTAAGGAAGCAAGTTGTCCTACCATCTTCTCGATGCTTGAAACTGATTGGGCTTGTGAGTTGAAGCCTGCTCTCAACTCATTTTGTAGTCCATCAATGGTACGGTTCTGTTGCTCAATCGTAGAGTGAGTAACATTCTTGAAATTCTGGAATGCATCCTCCCATGGTTTGGGTTGAGAGTAGTTCTGGTTCTGATTGTATGGTCTAAATGGTGGCTGAGAGGCTTGAGGAATTTGAAGAATTGGTTGCATTGGTGGAGCTGGAGTTGCTAGTCCATTCTGTTGGAATCCTTGAGACCATGAAAAATTGGGGTGGTTTCTCCATCCAGGGTTATATGTGTTGGAATATGAGTTGTAATTAGATAGTTTTCTCAGTACACCTATGGCATTGGCTTGATCTGAGTATGAGTCATGGTCATGTGGCTCTATTGATTTAGCAGTCGATAACGATGCTATTTGTCGAAAGAGACCTTCAACCATCTCCTTAACTTCTTTGATTTCTGAACTTGACTCGCCAATGTGAACCTCATTTACTCCCTTAATTCTTCTAGTATTCTTGAGTGATCAATTCGTTGTTGGGAATTATCCGTTTGTCGCTGGAAGAAGTCCTAAATCTTTGATGCACTTTTTGACATTAGCTCTCCTCCACTTGTTGCCATTAGCCATTCTTGCACATTCGGCAATAATGTCTCCAAAAAGTATTAGCATTGGTGCCATTTCTCGTACCCATGATGTGGACACTTCAAGAGTAGCCCATTGAATCGCTCTCATGTTTCGAAAAACTGCTCGTCTTCTCTCTGAGTAAACTCTGAAATTTCCCTGCGAATAGTATTAGTTTTATGCACTGGAAAATAATTATTCAAAAATTTAGTTACCATTTATTCCCATGATGTAATACTATTAGCAGGCAAAGTATTTAACCATGAACGAGCTCTATCCTTTAAAGAAAATGGGAATAATCTGAGTTTAACATCATCGTCTGAAAAATTCTCATATTTAAAAGTTTGACAAATGGCATGAAAATTATTCAGATGATTATATTTTAGAATAGACTAATGGTAACGAGTGTCGATCCCACGAGGAGGTGGATTTTAATTATATGTAGAATTAATTTTATAAGAGGTGGTTGGATTTTGTGGTGAAAGTGACTTAGATTATCCTAAAATTAGAAATTGAAATAGCGAGAATAAATTCTAAAATTGAAATTGAAATGACGAGAATAAATTGAAGAGAAATCTATTGAAATGACGTACTTGGGTATCTGGATCTGTATCAACATGCATCATGGGCTAAATAATCCTTATTAATGCCAATTAAATCATGAGGGGGGAATCCACACCTCATGAACCACGTTCTAATCAATATGGTGCTAAGGGCTTATCATGCCAAATAATAATAACAGGTGAAAGGCTTAGACAAGATTATTATTATTTGTCAACGAAAAGTCAAAACATCCACAAAAACTAGAGAGGAAGAGAAAATAAATTTACCAAATAAAGCCCATGACACATGTTAAGACTTCACCTTCAACCCAAGCTTGAAAGAAAATTAGCTACTCATAATTGAACTAGGGGCAAAATAGAAATTTATTAAAATACGTAGAAAATATAAGATAGAGAAGGAATTACAGAAAATAGAGTCCAAAAATGGATTCAGAAATGCCAAATTAGGGGGGAGAGGTCCCCTTTTTTATAAATACATTGAGTAAATCATGGCCATCGGATTAAAAACAGTTTGGATGCTCAGGATTGCGCCACGTCATCAGTCAACAGTACGCGTCAACAGTACGCGGTTTGACCACACAGTTTGAACAGTGACATGGTTTGACCACGCGGTTTGAACAGTGACATGGTTTGAACAGTAACTCAGTTTGTTAAAAATAATCACATGTGTTGCATGTACCATACCCACATTTTTTGGTCCACTAATATGCTGCCACGTCACCATCAACAGTACATAAGAATTTTAGACCAGCAAGATCATGACACCTCATCAGTCAATGCCACATCATCGATCCGTCTATGTGAACAGTGTCATGAACAGTAACGTAAACAATATCGTACATGTGAATAGTACCGTACATGTGAATAGTGCCATTTTTCCTTTTATGCTCTTCCTAAGGTTTTCGACCGTCCTGAGTTCAAAAGTGATGTCTGTTTTGCCGTTTGATCTCTCGTTTATTGTGAAATGATTATGATGCCTCTAAAATACATAAAATACTTAATTAAAATAAAACACACATAATTAAATTACAAGAACCTTAAATACATAAAAGTAAGGGTTGTTAGTAAGACTTGAAATGTAAAAAGACGATTTTCTCCTTTATAAATATATATTTTCTAACGCTCAACAGAGGTTTCCCATGGAGGTATAGGAGTCTTACTGGGAGCAGCTTTTTGCTTCCGAGTTCGACATGAGTCAGCCATAGATACACTGAAGGAAGTGAGGAAAATTTCAAAAAGATAAAAGTGGAGAAAATGGAACCGATTTAAGGGTTAAGAGAGAGTAGAGGAAGTGATTTGAAGTTTCAATTTGGCCAAAAGAGGACAAAAATTTGGCCAAATTCGAAGAAACCCGTTTGGCTACCCTTAGGGTTTTGATTTGGGAATTTTGAATTTAGGGCTTAATTTGATGTTTTGAATCGGTGAAAGTGGTCTAATGATGACTATAAATTATTCTAACAGAGTGATTTGGTAAGAAAATGCAAGAAAAATGATGGATTGGAGAGAGAGAACGCTTCGGTTTCGCGTTTATGGAGAAAACAGTGAGAGGGTAATGAAGATGAGGAAGAAAACCCTAGGAACAATTTATATCGCACGAAAACGACAGGCTGTTTTCTGTAATTGGCGAACCGATAAATTCCAGAGAACACTTAATAGAAAATTGTTAACGGGTAGTCATTAGCGGTGAAGGAGAAAATTCCAGTGAGCTCTCTGTTTTTAATCGGTTTACCGTTTTTAACAAACGGTTTGCCGATAATTTGCAAATACCATATCCTAGTTTCTGGATTTAAACGGTACACCGTTTATGGAGAAAATCTTATCCGTTTATTTTATCTACGATTTCGCACATTTGTTTTAATTTTTTGCTAATAAATAATACATTCCAAGATCAATTCATTGATCCAAAATGTTTTAAGGGACAGTTTAATGCATGATTCATGAACTCATATGTATTCAAATAATCAATTCATATAAACATTCAAAAATTTATAATACAAACACATCACTTATATATTATCCTTAAACATTTCTTAGACATCAACAATCATCAATCAATCAATTTTAATAGACTCAATAACATGAGTAGAAATGTTAATGCGAAAATTTCATCATCCCAAGTTCATGCCGAATTTTTTAAAATTGATCTTCATAAAGAGGTTTTATAAATATCGGCAAGTTGTTTTTCCGTAAAAATAAACTCTAATGCAATATCTCCCTTTTGAATATGATCTCTCAAGAAATGATGTCTAATCTCTATATGTTTGGTTCTGTAGTGCTTAATGGGATTCCTTAAAAGATTTATAGTACTAGTATTATCACACTTGATAGGAATTTGTTCAAGATTAACACCATAATCTCTAAGTGTTTGTTTTATACAAAAGGCTTGTGTACAACAACTACCTGCGGCAATGTATTCAGCCTCAATGGTTGAGAGTGCAACCGAATTTTTTTCTTACTAAGCCATGAAACAAGTGAGTGACCTAGTAAATAGCAAGTTCCACTAGTACCTTTCCTATCGACTTTATAACCAGCAAAATCCGCATCCAAATAACAAGTTAAATTTATGTGAGCTCATCTAGGATACAAAAGTCCAAGACCTATGGTTCCACTTAAATAACAAAAAATTCTTTATACAATAAGCAAATGAGATTCCTTAGGACATGATTGAAATCTTGCACACAAACATACACTAAACATGATATTGGGTCTACTTGCGGTTAAGTAAAGTAAAGAGCCGATCATACCTCGATACATTTTGATACCAATTTCTTTGCCTTTTTCATCTTTGTCAAGCTTGGTTGTTGTGCTCAATGGAGTGCTTTTGGTCTTTGATTCATCAATGCCAAATCTCTTGAGTAGGTCTTTCACATACTTGGCTTGATTTATGAAAATTCCTTCTTCATTTTGTTTTATTTGTAGCCCAAAGAAGAACTTCAACTCAGCATCATACTCATTTCAAATTTTCCTTTTTCATCTTTGTCAAGCTTGGTTGTTGTGCTCAATGGAGTGCTTTTCGTCTTTGAGTCATCAATGCCAAATCTCTTGAGTAGGTCTTTCACATACTTGGCTTGATTTAAGAAAATTCCTTCTTTATTTTGTTTTATTTGCAGCCCAAGAAAGTACTTCAACCCAGCATCATACTCATTTCAAATTCCTTACTCATACAAGATGAAAACTCCTTGCACAAAAACTCATTAGTAGAACCAAAGATAATATCATCAATATAAATTTGAACAACAAATATATCTCTGTTCTTATGCTTAACAAAGAGAGTAGTATCCGCTTTACCCATCGAAAAACCATTATCCAATAAGAAATTCTTAAGCCTATCATACCATGCTCGAGGTGCTTACTTTAATCCATACAATGCTTTTGACAACTTATAAATATGATTTGGAAACTTTTCATTTTCAAAATCAGGGGGTTGTTTCACATAAACTTCCTCCATAATATAACCATTTAAGAAAATATTCTTGACATCCATTTGAAATAAAATGAAATCTTTATGACATGCAAATGCTAAGAACATCCTAATGGATTTTAGTCTAGCTACAGGTGCAAATGTTTCATGAAAATCAATTCATATTCTTGGTTGTAACCTTGAGCCATTAATCCAGCTTTATTCCTTACAACCACACCGGATTCATCCATTTTGTTTCTATATACCCATTTAGTGCCTATAATGGATTGATGTTTCGATTTAGGAACTACTTCCCACACATTGATTCTCTCAAATTGATTTAACTCTTCTTGCATTGCCATAATCCAAGATTCATCATTTTCCGCATCAACAAAAGATTTTGATTCAATTTGAGATATGAATGCGGCATGCTCACAAGTATTTCGAAATGAAGATCTAATTGTTATGCCACGTGAGGGATCTCCTAAAATCAAGTCTTTAGGATGAGAAGAAACATACCTACACTTCTTAGGGAGCGATTGAGGAATACCTTCATGTTGCTCTCCATTTGTTTCTTCATGTTGTTCCTCCTGATTTTCATGTGGTGCATCCTTTTGGTTATCCTTTGATGACACTCCTTGTAGTTTTTCATCTGTATCATTATCAACAACAACTTTCTCTGCAGAGGAGGGTTTAGATTCATCAAACGTAACATGCATAGATTCTTCCACAACTAGAGTTCTTTTGTTATAAACTCTACAAGTTTTGCTTGAGTTTTAATACCCAAGAAAGATGCAAAAATTGGATTTTGGATCAAATTTGCCAAGATTATCCTTTGTGTTCAAAATAAAATATTTACATCCAAAAATTTTGAAATAACTAATGTTGGGTTTTCTATCTTTCAAAAGCTCATATGGAGTTTTATTGAGATGAGGTCTAATCAACACATGATTTAAAACATAACAAGCGGTGTTGACGGCCTTGGCCCAAAATACTTAGGCAAAGAATTCTTATTCAATGGTCCTAGCCATTTCTTGAATCGACTTATCCTTTCTCTCAACAACTTCATTTTGTTGTGGAGTTTTAGGTAATGAAAACTGATGCACAATGCCTAGATTATTGTAAAAGATTTCACATGTATGATTTTCAAATTCTCCTTCATGATCACTCCTAATGCATGCAATGCCATACCCTTTTTCATTTTGAATTTTCTTACTAAATACTTTAAAAGCATCAAGAACATCATCCTTATTAGCTAAGAATAATACCCAAGTGTATCTTGAAAAATCATCAACAATTACAAAAGCATAATATTTTCCATCCAAGCTAGCATACCTTGAAGGTCCAAATAGATTTATATGAAGTAATTGAAGAGGTTTTGAAGTAGAAATATGATTTTTGCTCTTAAAAGAGGTTTTGATTTGTTTACCAAATTGGCATGCTTCACAAGTTCTATCTTTTTAAAAATCAATTTTTGGAAGACCTTTAACTAAATCATTTTTGGAAAATTTTGAAATTAAATCCATGCTTGCATGTCCTAGTCTTCTATGCCATAACCAACCATCATCATGCAATGCGGAAAAATATTTATCAAGGGTAAATGCACAATCTATATCAATGGTATAAACATTAACACACCTATTTCCTACAAATAAAATCTTGCCATCATATGCATTCTCAATAACGCATCTATTCTTATAAAAAACAACTTTACAACCCTTATCACACAATTGACAAATGCTAAGCAAATTGTGTTTCAAGTTTTCAACCAAACACATATTTTCAATAAGAGTAGAGGGTATATTACCGACATTTCCGATACCAATGATTTTTCCTTTTGAGTTATCTCCAAAGGACACGTTTCCACCGTTTTCGATCTTGGTAAAACTTGAAAACCAAGAGTAATTTCCTATCATGTGTCTTGAACATTCACTGTCCAAGTACCACTTATTTTTCCTTTTCTTTGATCCCTGCAGGGAAAAGTTTCTAAGTTTTAGATATCCAAAACTTCTTGGGTCCTTGAGTGTTAGTAATGGTTTCTTTTGGAACCCAAACACATTTCATGCCATAATATGCATTTCTTTTCATGGGACATCTATTTTTCATGTGACAATTTTGATTGCAATAATGGCATACAACTTAATTATTAATAGAGGTACTCTTCACAAAGTAATTCTTATAATACTTTTATTTCAAATTTGGCTTATAACCAATACATTCTTTGTCAAACACACATTTTTGTGAATTTAGCATGTTATCAACATCTTTTGCCCATTTGTGAATTTTAGCACAATTTCATTTAGCTCATTATTCTTCTTCTTAAGCACTTTATTTTCTTTTATCAATTCATCTACATGTGATTTTTTATGCTCATATGAAGTACTTTGTTTACCTTTAAAAGATGCAATTTTATCATGCAACATTTTATTCTCTAATTCGAATTCTTTTGTCTTCTCATTCAAAGAATCATTGCATTTTTCCAGGGCATCCTTTTTATTTGTAAGTTCTAGCGTTTTGTTTTTAAGATATGCATTCTTTTTACCAATTTTTATCCACTCATCATGCAATTTTTTAAAAGTATTATGTAATTCATCATTTGTAAGAAGATCACTTGCCTCATCAACTTCATCTAATGATTCTTCCCCGATCGCCATGAGAGCTAGATTTTTCATTTCTTGATGCTCTTCATCATCACTCATTTTCTCATCGCTATCGTCCTATGTAGCTACCATTGCTTTCTTCTTGAGCTTGTTGAGAAGAAGACATTCAGATCGTATGTGTCTAGGCTTTTTACATTCATAGCAAGTGATTGACTTCTTCTTCTCCTTTTGATTCTTGAAGTTTTTGAACTTTCTCCGCTCACTAGTTTTCTTGTAGAATTTTCTGAATCTTCTAGTTAGTAGTGCCATCTCCTCATCATCCAGCTCGCTTTTCTTATCACTCTAATGTTTTAAAGCTCTGAGAGCAATGCTTTTCTTTTTCTCCGCATGCCCTTTTTCTACTGCCAAATCTTCTTCATATGAAATGAGAGAGCTAATTAAATCATTAATAGGTAAAGTATTCAAGTTTTTGGCTTCTTCAATGGTAGTCCTCTTAAGTCTCTATTCTTTTGGAAGTGACCTAATGATTTTCTTCACTTTTTCGCTATTCGAAAAATTCTTTTCTAGGGCTCCTAGGGTGGTGTTCACTATGTCCGTAAATCATATATACATAGAATACACACTTTCATTTTGTTCCATTTGGAACAATTCGTATTGATAAGTGTATCTACTGATTTTTTACCCTTTAACTTGATTTTTCCCTTAATAGACAACCTCAAGTTTATTATATATTTCTTAAGCACTTTCACAACTAGATACTCTATGAAATTCTTTCTTATCAAGAGTACAAAACAGAGCATTCATTGTCTTGGAGTTTAAAGACATCTTTTTCTTTTTTAACTCACTCCATTGACTTGAAGGTTTTCCAATATCATCTCCTACTTCATTTTTTGTCATAGGCATGAATGGAGCATCACAAACAACTTTCCAAATTTCATAATCTAAGGCTTACAAATAAATTCTCATCATAGTTTTCCAATATGAGTAGTCATTCCTGTCAAAGAACGGTGGTCTAGTTGTGGACAGTCCTTCCCTAAAGGTTGAGTCATTTTGGGTTGCCATGGATCTTTTACTTTAGACGGTTAAGTCCTAATAAGAGCACATTTCTCTGATACCAAATGAAAAAATATCTAACCAACCCAAGAGGGGGTGAATTGGGTTTCTAAAAATTATGCAATTTTTAAACAAAACGTAATGCAAATCTTAAACGAATTCAAAGCAATAATAAATAAATCAACCAAAATATAAAAAGAGAAGAGAAGAGAGATTTAAACACAAAAATTTTTAGGGTAAAAGCCTATTTAGTCCATGTATTTTAAGATTAATGTCCATTTAGTCCCTGTATTTTTAAAAATACGTCGAAACATCCCTCGTTAAAGTATTGATACCCCTACCATTACTTTTTATTTCTTTTGACTTAATTTTACAATATTACCCTTTTATAATAATTTTTTTGTTTGGACATTAATAAAAATAAAATAATTAAATTACCAATTTAACCCTAAAAATAAAAAAAAATTATATTAATTGTTTTGCAAGCACCATTTGCACACTTGATAGTTTGCATACAATTTTTGACAACTTAATTTTTGACAATTAAAAATTAATATAATGTTTTTTTTTATTTTTAGGGTTAAATTGGTAATTTAATTATTTTTTTTATTAATGTCCAAACAAAAAAATTATTATAAAAGGGTAATATTGTAAAAGTAAGTCAAAAGAAATAAAAAGTAACGGTAGGGGTATTAATACTTTAACGACTGGGATGTTTCAAGGTATTTTTAAAAATACGGGGACTAAATGGACACTAATCTTAAAATATAGGGACTAAATGGGCTTTTACCTAAGATTTTTACATGGTTCGGCCAACCTTACCTACGTCCACGCTTTCAAGCACACCAAGCTTGAGGATTCCACTAGTCAAGCCTTCAAGGCTTCAAGAAAACTTACAATTGACTTTTTAGGTGTCAATCAACCTTTACACCCAGAGATTATCCCTAATCTCTTAACCCAAGTGTATCTCAACACTTACAATCACTTAAAACAAAGATTACAAATTTATTTTTCTCTCACACAATCAATACTTAATGTGTGAATAAATGAACAAGAATGAATTTTAAGCTCAATGAATATTGTATTCTCGATTATAAGCTCAATGATAATGTTGTGATCAATCATTGTTTGAATTTCATTGAGCTTTTTTATAGCTGGGGCTAAAAAATAGCCGTTGTTGACTTTCTGACAGAAATTGGATTGCCGTTAAGCGTTATCGGTTAACCGTTTTGACTGGTTCAAATGACCGTTGAGCTGAATTTCAACTAAACGGTTTGACTGTTTCTCACTATCAGTTTGCCATTAAATTCTAGAGACCTGCAAAACAAATTTATCCTATCCATTCTTGCTAAACGGTTGAAGGTTCGCATGGAATGACATTCTGGAAATTATCGGTTAGCCATTTAAAGTTAACGGTTTGCCGTTTAATTCCAATAACTTGCAAAACTCATTTCCCTTAACCATTTCTGCTAACCAGTTCAAGCTTAAGGATTTATTCCTCTCTGGAAATTACTGGTTAATCGTTTCAAAGTTAACGGCTCACCGTTTACTTCCAGAATCACAATTTTAACCAAAATTCGCAGGGAATGATTTTCCAATTAAAGTTAACGATTATCTAGATTTCATGAACACATTTAGAAAGATTATACGGCTTTTGAGAAATTGTTTATTAATGAAAATTCCAACATTTTAATAAAAAATAATTAAAGTTTGTTATTATCAAAATCAATAGTAATGAACATATACATGTTAATAAAAACATCATACAATACAATATGCTAAACGCACCCTAAGTGCCATATATATAACCACTTATATCACACGTGTACAAAGAACATTACAAAAGATTTACTAAAGATATTTCGAATCCAGTCTAAAGAGAAACCATTATATGAATACATAAAGAATTACGTGACAAATTACACAAAGCCTGGAAAAGGTTGCTGATCTAATTTGGAAACATAATAATAAGTGACACGTCACATGTGATTACTAACAAAATCATATGTCAAAAGCTCAATTAGCTTAAGAGAAAGATAGTCTTTTTTTTTATGAAGTCCTAAATGTTGGATGTTAAAAAAAAAATCTTTTTAACACATTTCTTTGTTTTAGGAACGCTAATCTCACACCTCAATTAGCTTAATTACCTTTTTAATAATAATAATAATAGTAAAATATCGTGTTTTTAAAAGCTGAAACAGTTAAAAATAAACTATATATAAAATTAAAGGTACATTTTATTTGTAGCACAAACAGGAAATTCATTGTTAACATGCAGTACAATGAAATAATTAATAGTTTGTCATTTCAGTTACGGAGTTAGCTAGCAAAGTCAAAAAGTCAGCTTGATCGCTCTCCATAGGTGTAGGATTCGCAACTCTTAATTAATTAAGGAAACTTGAAGAGAATTCCATTTTGTTTTTTAACTTTTCCCCCAAGTAACTAAATGGCTGTTCTCCCAAAATGATGATGATGATGATGATAATGATAATAATAATAATAATAATTAGCTTTTTTGCGAACACGAAAATATAGTAAAACTTGGTAAACCTTGTTCTTATTGGAAACTGCTTGAATCGCTTTTGGGATTCTGATCAAGAATATGCTCATGCTCATGCTCTTGCTGTCCCTCTGGTTTATACACACCCATACATACATATATACTTTCAGTAGTAGTATAAACTTCGTACTTTGCAAAACCAAAAAAGAAAAAAAAAAGCCCTGTAATTCTCTCTTTTGTTTCCTATACTGAAGGGAAACCCTATTTTCTAAATTAAACCTATGAGCCTATAATCATGATCGTTGCCGATACCCGCCTACCTTTGCAGCTTGCCTCTCTTGGTAAGCGTAAAGGAACTTCCACTACCTGTTCTCTACTTCACCGTCATCATCAAGAAACCACCATAAACAACAAGAAACTCAAGACTGGTGGCAATGGCAGCGGCAGCGATGTTGTTGTTGATCGCGTTGCCATGCTCAAACTCAAATATTTTGATATTATTTCTAAAGCCCAAAACTACATTCATGAACATGAAGATGAAGAAGCAGTGGCTTGGAGGAAAAGGGCTCAAGTCGAAGATAACTTTCGGGCTATTGAGCAACTTGAAGACCTTGCTGGTTGTTCCTTTTGTTTTGTGATTGATCCGAAAATAAGTGAGGATGGTGATGATGGTAGGGGGACAATGTGTGCCTTTCAAGAAAGTCAATATTGGAATCCCCTGGAGAAGATTCTTGGCTTAACTATCAAAGATCATCAGGATAAACTGGAAAGAGGGCTTCAAGTGACGAAGAAGTTGCAACAGAATCCACATCATCAGTATGAAAAAGAAGAAGAAGAAGAAGAATACAAGGCTCATACCAGGACTAGGAGGCTGCTTCAACTTGAATCCCAACGACTAGCTGCGCGTTTGGAACTTCACAAGATTGAAAACAATGCTGATATCCAAGACAACTTCAGGAGTTTCAAACAACTTCAAGAGCTTGCTGGGTGTTGCTTAAGCTTTATGATTGATCCAAGTTTAGATGACGATGCTGCTGCAAAAGTGACGATGGGTGGCTTTCAAGGAACCCAATTCTGGAATCCGCTGGAGAAAATCGGTTTACACATCAAAGATTAATTTTTATTTTACTTTTTGTTTTTTTAAATTATCAAAAATTGACGTTTATATATATCATACGGAATCCAAATGCATGTAATTTTCATTTCTTATCGTATGCTTTGACGGATTATCAGATATAAGAAATCTTGATTGAATTCTTTAATTATTGGATTGATTGTGTGATCTTTTGATTGATGACTCCTTCCTCTATTACAATGTGGCCGTTATGCGTGTTTCACTTTTTCAATTTATCTCTAGGTGGGGCTTAGAAGAGTTCGTTAAGCCTTTAATTTTAACTCTTACAACGATACCACGGGCAAGAATTACAAACATTCGCGTGCATTCATTTGAACTTACATATTTAAAATTTCACCATATCTCTGTGATTGTGAATAGAAAGATTAACGGGATCAAGGAGGAAAAAAAAATTATCTAATAGAGTTTTAAAAGAAGGATAATCCATTCATATCTATTAGCCTAGCCTCAATGGGTTCTCACTGCTCGTTCCATTTATCATTCTTTTTTATGGTACAGGTGTGTCAATATATACAAATTTGATCTTTAAATTTGGACTATTTTATAGGTGTTAGTGTTAGAGAAAATCATTTTTTTTTCGATCACGATCCGTACTGTTAGATCATCATTTGATCGATCAAATGATCTTTCTGAATTTGACATGTATCTTTATCACTAAAATAAGAAAATTTTTCTGATAATAAGAGAAATATTTTAATCGATCGTATAAAGATTAAATCTATCTTTCTTTAAAATAATTTTTATATTTTTAAAAACAAATAATGAAAATAAAAACTCACGTTACTTGCTTTGAATGTAAAATAACATAATACATCTAATTAAATGAACTAAATGATATATTTTAAATAATTAATTAATCCAATCAATTAAATTAAAATCATTTATACAATTATAATAATTAAACAATTATTTAATTAAAATCTACTCTAAAAATAATGTTTAATCCTCTTTTTTAATAAACCATTTATTAAAATTAAAGATTGTAAAAAATTTTCCATTTTAGTCCATATCTTGAAAAAAAACTAACTTCATAAAATACTTAGCTTATACTTGTAAAACCTTTGATTAATGAAAAAATAATGATTTATTAAACAAAATCTTGAGATTCTCAAATGCTAAACCATACATATAATAAATCATACCGGCTTTATAAGAATTATCGTAATAACTTTTCACGTGATTCACTTAATCATAAATATTATCCTTCAAGAACTAGTGAAAATGTAAAATACAATATTTGTTATCATCAAATGTTAACAATACACACACATACATATTGCTCCTAATTATTTGCACGTACATTGCAAAACAAAATCCAAAATGAAAAACTCATTATAATTCTTTGAATAATATCTTTCATAATTAATAGGGTTTGTGATAGCGAATAACTACTTGGATATCTAGACACTAACTAATGCAGTAAGTGTTGCTAATAATAGAGAAAATCTATAATATATTAGAGATATCATGTTGATTATACAACAAGCAAATGATGTTAAGAATTTATTAAAATCATCGTATTACTTGGATATATTATCTTGTGTATTCTAGAATTCCTGTCGATAATGACATGATGAATTAAATGCAAGGAAAAAGATGTTAGAAACTAATAATAAGATTGATTCTGATATGTTGCTACCGATGCCATGCCCATGATATCGATGATAAACAATTTCTTTTTTTGAGTTATTATTATTGATTGTTTTTGTTTGGTCTCGAAACCTTTAATATTAATTCTCTGTAATGCTAGTTGTTCTATTTAATGTGAATGTTGATATATATGAATATCACTGTGTTGAAAATTTTATCCAAAATCAATTAAGAGATATTATCGATCCAATAATATTACTACATATTACCAATCCAAGTATAATCTATATGAAGTGCATCATATGTAGTGTATACTTAATTAAGACCTCTAAAATCAGGGGTTCCTCTTAGTTTCCAGCTTCTGAAATGTCAACCGTGAGATTGGCAACATATGCTAGAACAAATGCCACCCACAAACTCAGTTGCTTGACCCACAAGTTACTAACACTACACAATTCAACCAAATAAAAGCAACAATGCAAAGATATGTCACCAAACAACTCGTCGGCTCGAGATATACATGTCTCCTAAATTGGCAAGGGTACATATACTATAAACCTAAATACCCTAATGGAATAGGAAACTAAATAAATCCTCAACTGTTAAGGATAACTTAAATCAACAGGGAAACTAAAAACTCTATACATCCATCATAAATTAGGGAATGTTATTTCCTTTTGTCACTCACTTGTTCATTGTGTTATCACCAAATTAAGTTACGCAATGCTACGTTAATCAACATGATGCTAGCCCAAACCCTCCCACCTTTGCCTTTGCAGGTTACTACTTTAGGCAAACATAGTTGTTCCATGCATCATCATGATCAAGTAACCATAAAGAAGAAGAAATTCAAGACGACTAGTATTGCTTCTACTGGCAGTGGCAGCTGTTAAAAGAAGAAAAACCTTTGGTGAAAACCATCACCTATAACTCAGGAACATTCATGTTGTATCAACAAGAATTAATAACAAAATTATGCGGAAGTGTACCTAAATCCATAATGCCATAATGCTTAATTCCTCTTTGAAGTAGTATGGTTTGCCTTCTAGATCTACACGTTCTCCTAGAGAGTCCTTTAATTCTCTCTACGCTAAATACGTGTGACCTGGGAACCATAACTATTTATATAGAAAATATTTTCTTGTTGTCACTGGGTATTTCTAATTCTACCCGTCATAGAATTAGAATATTATTGGGACTCTACACATTAAATACCCACACCTTATTAGATACATTAAAGCGCATAATACCGAAAACCTAAATAGATCACTTTTAATTAGGCTTAACTTTAGATGACAGTTCGCAACACGTAATTATTTACATATAAGCCCAACGTTGGATTAAGGATCCATCAATATTGGATTAAAAATCCAACAGCAACGTCGTTGTTGATCGCACTACCATACTCAAACTCATATTTTCTTATATTATTTATAAAGCCCAAAATAACATTCATGAACACGAAGATGAAAAGGGCTCAAGTCGAAGTTAACTTTCGGGCTATTGAGCAACTTGAAGACCTTGCTGGTTGTTCCTTTCGTTTTGAGATTGATCCGAAAATAAGTGAGGATGGGGATGATGGTAAGGTGACAATGTGTGCCTTTCAAGGAAGTCAATATTAGAATCCCCTGGAAAAGATTCTTGGCCTAACTATCAAAGATCATTAGGGATGAACTGAAAATAGGGCTTTAAGTGACGAAGAAATTGCAATAGAATCCACATCATCATTATGAAAAAGAAGAAGAAAAAGAATACAAGGCTCATAGTAGGACTAGGACTGCTTCAGCTTGAATCCAAAGACAACCTGCTCGTTTGGAATTGCACAAGATTGAAAACGCTGTTGATATCCAAGACAACTTCAAGAGTTTCAAACAACTTCAAGAGTGTGTTGGATGTTCCTTAAGCTTTATGAGGAACTATATTTTACCGAATATTAATGATCGTAAAAGGCTTTACAGACCACTAGTACGGTACAGTGCTATTAATTAGGAAAGTTGGGTTAAGTTTGTGGAAAGACCATCTGAAAAATTCCAAATGAGTACTTTTAATTTATGTATTAATAATATGTTCATGTTTATGAAATTTTTCACTAAGTATTAATAACATATTCATTATCCATTGTTTGTCTGCTTGTTCTAAGTAGAAAATCACTGGTGTAAATAAAAATAGGCAAGCATAAAACTAGTTCAATCATCACCTAAGTAGAAAGGGTTGTGTTGCGTTAATGCAAGAAGTGGCATATACAGTCAATTTGTTGCTTACATTTTATTTAGTTTATTAAACGTGTTTAGTTAACAAAAAATGTAATTGATGAGAATTTTTTATGATTCATCATTTGACACTGCTAAAAAATAGCTCTTATAAAATAGGAAATGGATAAGAGTGTTCTTTGGAAGAGAGCTCGGCAAATGAAAATTTGAGGATACCACTTCAATGTTGAACCAATTATTAATAAGATTTTAAGAAATTTTTGCTTACTACTTTAATTCTGGTTATATGATTCTTTATAATTTAATAATGTTAACTTAATTCATTGAAGTGCTAAGATAAGCTAGGGATGGAAGCTAAAAAAAGGAAGTTGCGTTCATCTAGAACAAATGACACTCTCGCATAATCTTTGAGAAAAGTTCCAGAAAGCGGTCATATGCAAGGAGTTGACAAGTTTATAACCTCAACTATGTATGTTCAGGCCTCCCAAAGGCCTACTAAGAGAGAGAGAGACCATTTATGAAGGGAATCAATTAACCGTCAAACGGAAGAAATGAGAAATGAATTGAGAAAAATGCCTCAGCATTCAGATATAACAAGTTCCACCTATCCACTTGTACCTGGTCAAAACAATAATGCTCTTGAAGATGATGGCATGAACTGTATTTCAGATTAAGTAGGTGTTTCAGATGAAGTAGCTGCTGAAACACTAGGCCAGTTTGTATATGTTGAAGCATAGTGTACGACAGTTCATATTACTAATTATTGTTTTTAGTTGTTACTTTTTTATTTAGTTTATTTTATTTACTATTTTTACTTATTGTTTCTAGATTTAGTTTACTGCTATTTACTTATTTTACTTGCTGCTTTTAGATTTAGTTAGCTGATTTTTATTATTTTACTTACTATTTCTAGATTTCATTTGCTATTATTTTTGTGTTCTTACATATGCACTTTCTAAGAGACTTTTAATAATATGATGTGCAAAACATTAAGATAGTTAGGAACATATGCTTGTTTGCCTAACCTTTTTTATACCAAACTCACTAACCAATTATGCTCGTAAGAACCTGATCATTTAAAAAAGAATAAGAAGCAAGGGACACCTAAAGACACAACAAGTAAGAACCTACTGATACTGAACTATAATAAGAAGACATACCTAACAAAGCACAACAAAGATACACTTAACAAAAAACTCTCTGCCATTCTAAGAAAGAGTCCAAGACTAAACCCAGTTGAAATTCTAGTGGAGATGCCTGATGACCTGTTACAGTAAAAAAAAAAAAAAGTGATAGCCTTAAACATCAAGGCACAGAAAAAAAAAACATTTGAACTGTGGATAAGTAGAACAACATGATGATTTATTAGAGATAGGACATTTAAAAGCTATAAAACATACTAAGGACAAGGACAAAAAGTTTGTAGTAAAGCCTTCACTAGTGAGGAAGAACACAAAGCTTGCAGGTGGTATAGAGGAACAAGATGCAGTTGCTATATTTGTTTGGCAAAATGTATGAAGATAAGATGTCAAACCAAGAATGGATTCCCTACCTAATAGATGATGGTGTTTTCCAAATGGAAGGAATTATAGCTCATCTTGGGCAGCGTGATAGCAATTTACTTCTGTTAATAGATGTTATAGAAGTATACGTCCTCAAAGTCTATATTGCATAAGTGATTTATAATCATTTGAGTTTTATGTATATTTCTTATAGGAGTTTCAATTAATGGACTTCCCCATTATATGTATATTATTTATCAGGATGTTGTATGAAACCATTCTCCCTAGGGAAAGAGGAGTAAGACTATTTTGATTCATTCGTCTAAGTCTGGTTTTAGTAGGTGAAGAACGTAATCCTACATCATCCTTTGACCTTAGAGCACGTGGAGTTTGTAATCGGTTAAAAAAAGCGAAGAAGGGAAAATTCATTTTATGGCTTATAATCACTAGTATGGTCCTCTAATACATTTGGGCTCATATTAATTTCATTTCTTGCCTTAATTTACAAAAATTTCTACCTTAATGTTCCTTCTTTTATTATAGCTACTATTGGGTGTTGATCATCTTTGATGGATTGAAAAAAAATTGTTACATCAATTCTTATGGGGGAGATCCTAATGATGATTTAAAATACTTATTAAAGCATATGTTTGTTTTCTTTTATTACCATTCTCAATATAAAGTTACTTTTACCTAGTTCATAGATTTTTTTTACAGTTTTTTTTATACAGCTCCATGTCAATGTTTATAGCACAAGAGGGCAAGGAGAAATGGAATTATAATAAGTTGGTGAGAACTGTAAAAGTATGACCTATTGCCTCAACTACAGTTATATATGAGTATGTTTAATTGTTATTATAACTGTGCAATTGCTGATTATGAATAGGCCCCACAACAACCAATAGGTTCAATTTTGTGTGGATTTTATGTCATGAGATTCATGAAAGACTTAATTAATAACTTCTTTTTATTAATTAACAATGTAAGTCGGGATTAGGTGAAGTTCATATTGAGTGGGCAAACCATGTTTCTAGATTGCTTACTGCTATGTGAGGTAAGTCTTACTTAGTATGTTGTTACTGTGAGTTCACTGATGAAAAAAATTAATTTACCAAACATTGTTCATTCAATACAGACTTTGCTAGCTATTATTCTATTGCATGGTACGCTAATCTATATGTGTTGTCACAGACTTTGAATTTGATGGAGTTATATTTTACTTGTGCAATTACCTAGCTTGTTACACTTGCTATGTTGGAATTTGATGAATAAGTGGTATTGCTGGAGTTGGCTACTCTTTTTCTTTGATGCAACAATAGGTCCTCGATATTGGTGCAACATTGCATACTTAGCTTCTTCTTAGATTGGTATTTACTGTATGCTTCGCCAAATCTACTAGAATGGATTTTTTTTTTAGTCTGATTAGTTTTGTTGGCTTCATCTTGTCTTACTGGAAATGAACTATGTCATCAATTTCCTTGTGTTGCTAGAAATGAACTAATCATGGTTCGGTGGTCCCAAAATTACTAGTCTTTTGTATGTTGTTGGAATTTATTTTTTTATGTTGTTACAATACTCTTCTAGTTATGTTGGACTAGTCACTTGTATTTTGATAAATTATGTTTGTTGACAATTATCAATAATTATTCAATATTATTCATTTCATTTTTTTGTCAATGAATTTATAATTACAATATTCATTTTAACCATCTAATTAATTAACTTAATTATGAAATTTTAATTTCTATTTCAATTGCAAGACTTTTATTAAAACAATTATGATTTTATGGTAGAAACAAAATAGTCATTTTTATTAATTGTAATTTCAATTTCAGAATTAATTGTAAAAAAAGATCAACTAATTGTAATCTTCATTTTTGTGCCAAATTTAAGATTTCCAGCCAAATATTCAAAATATAGCGTGCGAAATTCAAAAAAAGAGCCAAATTCAAAATTGTTATATTTTCCTCTAAATGAAGTCATGACAACTGGTTATATCTATCATAAACTATAACTTCTACTGCTCTGTCATTAATTCTTGACATTGGTTATAATGACAGTATGAACAACCATCATCTACCCTCTAAGATGACATTTTTTACTTGTCATAATAGGTGCTTTTTCTTGTAGTGTTTATTGATGACTCTTGGATGTTACATAGTCTAGTTTTGAGGTAAGGTTTTTAATTTTATTTTGTACTTAACTTTTTTTTCTTAAATGTTAATTAGAAAAAAATTTGAGAAACATATATTTTTCTTTTCTTTTCTTCTCGTAGGTTTCAATATGTAAAAGGTTCAAATACTGGCCTAAAGATTTCTGACACATTATTGAGTTACTTGATGGTTCTCGACTTGCACATGAGGTGTCTTATGTAATTATGGGCAATTGCTTTTGTAATGACTACATGATCGAATATCTTTCTATTAAGATTAATAGAGATGATCTCATCTTGCATGGACAATTACTTCACATTCGTTGTTGTGCCAATATTTAAAATTTGATTGTCAAAGAAGGGATGAGTGTGATTAGTGATAGAATTGCAACAATTAGTGAGAGTGTTGATTTCTGGATAGGATCATGTAAAAGAAAGGAGAAGGTTAAAGAATTTACTAGTCATTCAAATGTTAAATATCATAAACAATTAGTGCTTGATTGTCCTACTAGTGGAATTCCACATATCTTATGATTTCATGTGCTTTGCAATATAAAAATATTTTTGTTCAATTAAAGCATATTGATGGATAATATAAGTATTTAACTGGTCAGAAAGATTGTCAATTTGCTACTATTTTGAAAGAGAATTTGAAAAGTTATTAACATATCACTGAGTTATTTTTTCTGAAACTTAGTAAACAACATCAAATGTCTTCTTGCAACATGTGTGTGAGATTAAATTGTCTTTAGGAGATTGGTTTTAATCACCTTATGATAAGATTAAAGAATGGCTCAATTGATGTTAATGAAATTTAAAAAATATTGACAAGATATGAGTGAAATTTTGATTGTAGCTTGTATCTTTGATCCAAGGTATAAAAAGAAGTTCATAGAGTGAAAGAGTATCAATTGAAGTTTCCACCAATAGTTAATTGGTTTGATTATATTTGTAGTTCTTCTTCTACTAGATCTACAAGTGATACTCGTAAGAAAGCAACCAAATGGATGTCAAAGTTTGATAATTATGTGAACGATGTAGATTGTGATGGAGATTGTGTACCTATTGCAAATGAGTTAGGTTATATTTTGATGAGTAAGTTATGCCACAAATGGAAGATTTTAGTAGTTTGAGTTGGTGAAAAATAAATGAAGTAAGTATATTATATTGGTTGGAATTACTGGAGATATTTTGACAATTCTAATTACAACTATTGCTTCTTAATCAGCTTTTAGCACCAATGGTAGGCCACACCATAATAGACTTCATCCAAGCATATTGGAGGCTTTGATGTGCTATCAAAGTTGGTTATGAGTTTACAATGGCAGTATGAGATTATTTTACATTGTAATTATATTATATAATGATTAATATTTTCACTTATGAGTTACATTTCTTATATTATTTTTATTATTTTAGATTTAAAAATTGAGACTATCTCTCAATTTGCCACACTCCTCGAAGAAGAACAAGAGGATTAGAATGTGCAAGAGGTAAATGTTTTAATTAAAAATGTTAATTAAGTATCTATATCGATTTCATTTATTTTATTGTTGATATAAAGTAATTTCTTTTTTGCTTTGTTATAGGATTATGAAGATTGACAAAAATAATTATTCTGATAATTTGTATCTTGTATTGTAACTCTTGTAGTGGATTAATGTCAATGTAAGATATATTGTTAAACTTTACGTTTATTTAATTTTTTTATTTAATATGATTAAATCAAGTTTGGAAACTAAAAACATATTAGTTAATTGAGGATCCCTTGTTATTTCTCAGAGATCCCCGTCCTCACTCCTAAAGCACTTTTGACGGAGCCAGAGAGGGAACATGGATATATGTAGAGTATTGAGGATGGTATATGGATGTTGACCCCTCCCTTCCCCTCCCTATTGCCATCCCTAGGCTTTACTTTCTTGTAACGCTAAATTTTATAATATTAAATTATGAAAAATGGGCTTTTATTAGAAATCATGCATGGCTTTATAACCCTTGTTAACAAAAAAAAAAGAAATATTAAAATTACAAATAAGGTTAATCATGGGGTAATTTTTAGGAAAGGGTTATTTTTCCAAATCCAATAGGGTTTCTTAAGACTCCCTATAAATTCATAAGTGTTCCCCTTCCACAACCGTAAGTCGACAATGTTTCTCCTTTTCTCTGCTGCTCATTACGTTTCCACCCAAATCCTAGGATTCAAACATTTGTTTAGGAGAGAATCAAAACGATTGGTAAGTTTACTCTCCTTATTCTCCACAAAATTTCCAATCCCTCTATCTAGGGTTTGAATTGGCATGATTTTGGATTGTTACAGATCATATTACATGATTTAAGATGTGTTTAGGTTCTGTTTAGAGTTCTGATTTATTGCGAGTTTTATTAATCAACCCTTAGTGCATTAAGCACACTGGACAACATGTGTATCTCGAATTCAAACATATATTTTCTGAACGATTTTTCTTAAGAACTTTATATTTATGAAAACTAGACATGTAGGGCTTATTGATTAAATTTTGTTTCATAAGATTTGATTTTGTTTTTCAATTTTATATGGATTTTCGAAACTAACACTAATGCACTGGAAAACTGCAATTCTAGCAAAGCAATCAGATTCCAAAAATTATTTGTACTATCAAATGAAGTCGAAAAATACTGAACTTTTATATAGAAGTTGATACATGTGTCTAGTATTTCTATTTTTAATTTCATAATTTTTAGATTAGTATATGATTTTATAAAAATCTCAGAACTCGTTCTATTCGGTTAAGGTACTGTGAAACAGTTTTGAAAATGTTTTTGGCATCAAATTCTCTTGAAAATTTTTAATGAGGTACCCATGGCTGTCTAGAATGGTTCCATATACTATTATATCATTTTGATTTTTAGATTAAGAGTTCAAATTCTGAGAATCAGACTAGTACGGGTATAAATTAGAAAATTAGATTCTCAGGATAAATTATTAATAGTTATATCTTATATTTGTTAAGGTGTTGGAGGTGATTGAGGCTTTTAGAGGCTTAGAGGTGTGTTAGTTCAAATTCTTTTATCGAGGTAAGTAACTTCATTCCTAATGTACTAGATAAGTATAATTATTTTGATATTAATATATGTACATGTGTTTTTATAGTTTATTTGAAAAATCAATTGCTTTTCATTACAAGATTAGTTTATGTAAATGTTTTCAAATCTAAATTCTTTTAGCAAAATATTTTATAAATGCTTTTAAATAAGCGATTTATTTTGTTATATGATTATATTTTATGATTTTGTTTATAAAATATTTTGCAAACCTAAATTTTTCGTTATGGACTTTTATGAATCTGATACGAATGTTTTGTGCCCATGTATGATTTCAATTTTTATGATTGTATGGGGTCCACCTCTTGAAACTATATGGGAGCCACCTCTTGAGAGGTAGAGCGCCGCAAAGTGGCACATATAGTGCAAAGTGCAACGTAAAAATCATTACATATGAAAAGTTAGTTTGAATGTTTTGACTCATTGTCCATAGTTATTCTGATTTTGATTATATATATATATATGTTCTGGACCAGTACTGGGTTTATGTTCTGAGTGTGCACACGATATTCTGATTCTGTTTCTGGCCGGGTCACCGGGACTATGAATGACATGAGCTAACTATCTTCTTTCTGTGTATGTGTTATATGATTTGCTTTCATAATTGATTATTCTTTTGATATTCTGAATAACCATGAATTTATGCCATCTTATTGAAATATGTTGTTTTATGAAATTTATGAATTATAATATATGTTTTAAATAAAAGAAAGCTTGCAATATTTTTGGTATCGATGGGCCTAATGTGTTAGAAATTGTTTTACTTACTGAGTTGACGGCTCACCCCTCGTCATTACTTTTTTGCAGATTAAGTTTCTTTTCGAGAGGTGTGCTTAGCTTGGTGATAGAGATTTTATTTCCTTTTGCTATTTGAATAAGAGGAGGAATAGACTCATGTTTCTTTTTAGTATATTTCTGTTATGAACTTGTAATTTGGAGTTTTGAGGCTTTTGTTATTTTTTTAATGTTTCGGAAGAGATTATTTAGTGTTAGACGTATGAATTTATAGATTTATTTGAATAAGAATTTGAGGTATTTTAGTTTGAAATTTATAACTAATGATTATGATTTGTAAGTAACCTCCATTTTTACGTGCTCCGCGCATGTTAGATTTAGGGTGTTACATTTCGTGTCAACATTAAATCAACAGCATGGCATTTCCAGTTTTATTCTTGGCATATCCCTTTGCAACCATACAAATGCTTGTTGATTTTTTTTTTGTAGTTGAGGCCTTGTAGTTCAATCCTGAGGCATTCCCTTTGGCCACACATTATTTGATTGCTATTTGGCAATGTCCTCTACCTTAGGGAACTTGTTCTATTAGGGGCTCACTTTGTTTCTTCTTCTTTCTTTGATTTTCTTAAGACAGTTGTGTGGATATTCCTGGAGGTCATCTGGGTGGTAATGGACCTCTCTTTATTCTAGATGTTCCTCCTCAGGAAAAATTCTAGAGTACATAAGAGGTATCATGTAGTCATATAACAAGCAAATGATGTTATGAGATATATGCATTTATTTTAAAAAACCATCATGCAAGTGGTGGTTATATTAAATTTAATTACACACATTATGCATGCATCAATTGTTTGTAATATCTCTTGAAGATACTTCACAAAAACTAGATTTTCTATGATTAAAGCAGTATAATGTTGTTTTAATGCCTCATCCTCTTCCAGGCAGACGTATTGCTCAGACTTGAGGTTGATCCATTGACAAATAGTTTTACTTGATCAAGTGCTTTCCATACTTCGTGTCTATCTCCACCGCTATCTGGTATGCTTAGGCAGCTACTTGGTATCATACTTTCGAATCATGGTTAGTTCTTAATGAAATCAAGCTAGAAAATCCAAGATTCTCTGATTATGTGCTATTTTAAGGAAAGCAAAGATGAGGTGGATTTCTACTATCTTCGATTTTAATTATATATATTGTGCTATGAATTGTGCACAAAGCTCTTTAAAGCTATGGAATGAGTTCGGTTGTAAGCTATAAAACTGGGATAGCGCTATTCCGTTGAGGCTCGTAGGAAAAGCCTTGCACATCAATGCTTCATCATCCATTTCGAAAGTCATTTTCTGTTTATAATAATACAAGTGATCTGCAGGGTTTGTTCTGTCATCAAACTATTTCAATATCGAAACCAACAATTTTGTCAGTTTTGGTACTAAAAGAATCCTTTGGAAAATGGTCTAATGGATCTTTTGAGCAATCAGTATTGCATCTTTAGTTATGGATGTTTTTGGAGAGTCTTTTCGAATTCCCCCAACACCTTCTCAATCCCTGTTGTAATCTTTCTTGAAAATTTCTTTCTTTATCATCTAGTCCTGCATCTATTTCCAAGGGCGGTGACACTTTTAGGCTAGGCGCTTTCTCTAGAGTGATATGATGTTTCATATTTTGAGCTTTAAATGCTTGCAGCTTCATTCTCAGCATCTGGTTTTGTTTCTCGGTCTTCTCAACTGGCTTCAATATTTGTTGAAGCAATTTTGACTGGTTTGGCATGGCTGGATCGGAACGGCCATCCATATCATCTTAATCAAGCATTAAATATATGCATTTTCCTTCATATTGGTCTATGGGTCTAGAGGGCTCTTATTTTTTGTGGCCCTACCATTTTTCCTGTTTGTTTTAAGATCGATGCTCTTAATTCATCTGGATAACATTCATTAAACAAATTCCAAATAATATGTATTTTATTCATGTTGTTGAATAATGTAATATTAGATATCTTTGATCCGGATGTCGAGTTACATTGATGATTATTTGTTTGTCATTGATTTGTCAATTAATATTCTATCCGTTCGGATCCGATTTTCTAGCATAAGAATTTCGAACCATGATGCCTATAAGTTGGTTTTCAAAACCATTTAAAATAGTTTTGTTGTTCATTTAAATTCGTTCACCATTTGACAGACACGAAAGTCAAGATCCATTTATCAGATCAGTTGATTTTGCTAATTTTTCACGTGATATGCAAGTTATAGCCAGTTTTTATCAATGTTTACCATTCAAATATTCTGATTAATATTTCAAGTAAAGAATAATATTAATGTCAAGTATTTCACCTATGGTTTCATTGTTTTATACATTCTATCAGCGAAACTTTATTAGATCTCAGAGATTTTTTTCCCAATTAATTTTACAATTCGACCAACTCAACAAGTGAAGTCATTCGTCCATGGTTCGATGTTATGGCCTTTTGTCCAATTTTCCATAGACAGCACCAATTGAAAGTTAAAATTACCTTTAAAATCCCAGATAGATTTAAGTAAAGAAGATTGAACTAGAGATTATACTTGTTCCTGCTATTTAGTCGAGTTTTTTCTTATTTAATTCTTGAAAATCTTTACAAATGAGACTCAAGCACGTACCTGTGAAGGCACTTTGATTTTTTGTCAGTATTTGTTTTATCAATTTTTACGAATGTGAGATCGAGATTGGTGGGAGATTTAATTCCACGTCAAAATCTCCACCTTTCATCATTTTACTTCATTTTATGCCATTGGATTTGTTAACTATTTTTGTCCATATATGAACTGTTGACACGTAATTTTGTTAGTAATCATGCAATCGCACCTTCCCCCGACGACGTGGTAGCGCTGCCGCAACCGGCATTGGTCGACGTCACTTCGACCAACGATTACAAGGATTATAGGAGAGAGAAGAAAAAGAAAGAGGTGGATGCTTGAAATTAGTAGACAAGAAGGCAAGAGGAAGAGGAAAGGGAGATGAGAGAGAGGGGTAATTTGGTCTCCACGGTTCTTTTATGGCTAATGTTGATAGAAATTTGTTTGAGGGGTTAAGATGAAAAAAACTAAAATTTTTATGGTTATTAGTGTAAATTTCCCGTAACTTTTCTGGATGTAATTCATAATATTTTCGGGTTTAATATAAGTTGTCATGTAAGTGGCCCAATATAAGCGGTTGTATTTTTTGACACTTATAATGGCTAATCTTCAAATCCGGCTTTGGGTAAATTTTTTAAATAGTTAAAATAAAAGAAAAAATAAAAAGATAATTGTTAGAGTTTGGATTTAGAGTTTATTTTTACTGATAAGATAGGTGCAATTCCAATTGTTTGTGGGTGAATCTAGAAAAGGTGCCCAATTGCAGATTTGATGCCCGGACCGGCCCTCTAAATACCGGACCGTTTAGGCTCTTTTGTCGAAGCGTGTCGTTTTGCTCTTCTTACAAAATTCCCGTCACTCGGCAGTTGGCAAAGAGAGTAGTGGAGCTCTGTCTTCGAAGTAATGGCGGAAAAACCGCAGCCGGTTCGCGTACTGTACTGTGCGGTGTGCAGTTTACCGGCGGAGTACTGTGAATTCGGACCCGATCTCGAGAAATGCAAGCCCTGGCTAATTCAAAACGCACCGGACCTTTACCCCGATCTTGCCGAAGGTTTCCCCTTTTAATCACATCATTACGCAGAATCCTTTATGTTAGTTTTTTATTTCTTACTAATATAATGATTTAATTATTTACAGAGTTAAATTCGAAGGAAGCCGATAAAGTCGGCGAGCAGTTACAATCAACTGGCATTTCCTCTCCTGCTTCTTCAGGTTAGCATTTGTTATAATCTGTATTGTTTCTCTGATTCTTAGAAATTTTTATTGGTGTTTTTTTTAAAATTTTTGTTACATTTACCGTTAAAAATATATAAAGCTGAAATTGAATATTGGTAGATATTTTCTTGCAGACAATGGTTAGTTTACAAATATTTCTCTCACAATACTGTGATATTAAGAATAGTATTTTTGCTTCAAAATCTTGGATAGTTTCTAGAGATTGGTGAGGGGTTGTTCTTCATTTCGAGTGTTAGAAAGAGGAGAACCAAAGTGGGTAAAAGAATAGTAGCCATTCTTAGAAGTGCAGATTCTTTGATCTTGTCCATCTCGACAGAAAACAAAAAAAATGATAGCAGCTTCTTATTTTTGCTTCGATTGGATTGAAAATTTTAGAGTAGAATAATTTATTAAGAAAATCAATTGAAGCAAACACAAAGCATGCATGATATGCAGAGGATGGCCTCCCGTTTTCAAATTCAAAACTTAAAGCGTAGCTCGAGCAAGCCCTGGCACAAAGAGGGGATAAAGGATGGTTATGATTAGCATTGAGATTGAACCTGTAGTCTCTCATGTATAATTGTTCTAAATATACAATAGAGAACTAACATGTAAACCAAAGCTTGCTATCCTTAAGAATGAGTGAAGTTGGGAATTCTATTAATGGTATCATGGGTTACTTCGTTTGATAGGATGCAGTCATACTCACCCAATAAGCTGGAAGTCATATTTACTATGCAGAAACGTGCCATGTAGGGATGGTAACATACAATATGTTAGTTGCTGTACCATTACTTACAATAAAAGTTTGATGTCCACTATCTCAAATAGAATTTTTTTCGTATGTTATACAATAAAGAGTGTTCAGATTGTTGTTTTCCTATTTGAAAATTTGCTTGAAATATTCACCTGTTATACATGAAAAGGAAAATATGCAACTGCTTTGCCATGTTGTTACAGTCAAACAGTCCTTTACAGGGGTTGAAAGAGTTAACATGGTTTTTCTACACTCCAGATATGTCAAATTTGTATTTTACTTTATATTGCTTTGTCCTATTGTTTGTGCTGTTATGTTGGTCGCTGGTTATTAGGTTTTGGATGATGTATTTTCTCCATGGTGATATTTAAATAGCATCACTTTTTGCTTCTGTTCTACTTGAAAATCAATGGAATGATGATACATTTTATTGTATCTTTTTGTCTGGGCTGCTGGTGCTACTTCAGCTCCTAAGGCAGAAGAAGTTAAACGCCTTCCTGGTGGAAAGATAAAGAAAAAGGTAAAAGTTACAAGATCCTTTTTGTTTGTTGCATACACTCATTTTGTGCATGCAGCATTTAAATTTTTGAATGAGTCTATCAGAATTGAATTTTCATTAAATTCTTTTCTTAGGATAAGAAAGAAGTTGTTATCGAAAAGGTTGTTCGTAACAAACGGAAATGTATCACTACAGTTAAAGGCCTGGAACTTTTTGGTGAGCTATGTGCTACTTTGACTCTTATTTTTTTATATTTTGATTTGAAGCATTAGTCCCAAAGTGTTAAGTGACTCAGTTTCTAGGATTACATCTCAGGTGTTAAACTTAGTGATGCTTCAAAGAAACTTGGGAAAAAGTTTGCTACAGGAGCCTCTGTTGTTAAGGTGTGTTTTGTTTTTCTACAGTTAATATACATTTATTTTTCCCCTTCTAAAAACGCTAATCATGTGTTTTGTTTTATGAATGAATGGTTTCAGGGACCAACTGAGAAGGAGCAAATTGATGTCCAAGGAGACATATCATATGACATCGTGGAGTTTATAACAGATACCTGGCCTGATGTAACATACTCTTTTCCTATCTCTCCTCTTCACTGTTATATGCTGAGTTAATAGTGTCATTGATTTTGATTTTTTTAAATTAAAAATTAGCAATCAATTTCTTCAATCACTTGCCATACTATGGGGTAGTCCATACCTCTGCATATCAAGAGCCTTTGCATATCGTAGTTGCAACAAACGTGAAACCAAGCATACTAATATGTTTATGTATAAAGTTTATCCAAGTTATTCTAGTTCTTAGATTAACACAGATAGCAGTCACTATAATTTTGATAACTATTATAAGAATTGCAGCACAAGTACCTTGATTCTTCAGTTTTTCTGTTCCTGATTTATATTCATTCTTCATTAACTTGGTTCATGATTTTCTCTGACTAAATTCTTTTTGTACTATTTTACTGCTACAAGAAACAGAGAAAAATTATTGTTCTTTTTCCTGTCGGAAGTTAAGTACATCAGTGACTATGGCCTTTTCATGTCTATCAAAATCTTGATGTGATGACGTTGCATGGGCTAGCAGTAAATTATGCATTTCTTAAACATTTAGTTGTAATGAGTGTATTCAGGGTTTATACTTCTTGCCGACAACCTGCAAATGATTTTAAATTATGCATTTCTTAAACATTTAGTTGTAATGAGTGTATTCAGGGTTTATACTTCCTGCCAACAACCTGAAAATGATTTTAAATTGTGCATTTCTTAAACATTTAGTTGTAATGAGTGTATTCAGGGTTTATACTTCTTGCCGACAACCTGAAAATGATTTTGTGGTCAATTTTCTTTGTATTGTGGTTACAGAGAAATTGGAGAATTTTAAAAGATTTTTTAGGGGAAGAGGATCAAGACGTTTGGGACTGGGTGAAGTTTTTGGCATTTATATGGACTTGTCACTTCCATATTTAGCGATGTCCCTTTCTTCTTCATTCTTAAAAATTGGGAAGCAGTGGTGTCTATAATAGATAAGGATGCTTTGTTCTTAAAGCTTCCTGTCTATGGTTCAAGACTAGCTAAACTTTTGTTTAGTTGTTTGCTCGCTTTGACAAGCAGCAGATAGATTGTCTCTATTTTTTTTTTTTTTTTTTGAAACGCTATATATTTATGAATACTTTCTGGTTCTTGGGGGGAGTGGGGTGGAGGGTGGAAACCTATCTGCGCAAGATTGAGCTGGTAAAAGAAGCTGGAAACAATTTTAAAACTACCACGGCTCAAACCTGTTTTAAGCATATTTCAACCAAAATTGGAAGTTTTAAATATCGATTTTCATCACTTTGGACTTAGGATAAATTATTGAAAATAGGAGGCAAAGACTTTCACTGAAACAGTACATCTAGGTACTTTTTTCTTTTTTTGTCAGTGACAATGTATAGTTGTAAATACAGTTTTGGAACTTTGATCATGGAATTATGCTGTTCATACTTCATAGTAGCTGTCCAGAATTGCACATCTTATGTATATCTTTATATCATTTGTTCTTGAAAGAGTAATTGTTATAACACGATTGATCTACTTTTCAGTTTTTAACATATACATTTTATATGTTAAAGTATTTGGACATGGAGTCTGGTCAAGTCAACAATTTTTTTAACCCTCTCTCCCTTTTTAGGTTCCTGAAACTGCAATCTTCTTCATCGAAGATGGAAAGAAAGTGCCTGCTGTTTGATTGAAATAGTAGCTCATGGGAAAATGGAATATGGTATCTTCCTTCCTCTTCACAAGTCTCTCACGAGATTTTTATACGTAGTCACAAAGTAAAGGCTGCTTGACGGATTTCATGGCTTGTGAGACTTTTCACCTCTTATTCGGTCCTGTGTTGCTTTGTTACCAAAATAGTTAATTTTTGTTTGAAATATGTATTAAAGTTAATGGTATGATTATATAGTGACTATATTGGTGGTGTTTTCTTTTCTTTTCTCATTGAAGCATTACATGTAATTTCAGTTTCTGTTCAGTTGATTTTTTAGAAGTAATAACAAGATTCTCTCAGTATAGTTTAAATTTTTATCCTGGTGACTTAGCTGCTGCGACCTGAAATGTTATGCTTTTGTTGGTGGCTGGGTCTTATGGGCAAGTCAAACATTTGTATGGCCTAAATATTGTGTCAATGAAAATGTATTTATTTACTTGAATAGTATTATATTGTTAATAAAGGAGGTCAAGTGTATACCCAAACAAAGGAACGTCCTAATTTTATTAACCTTAGGAAGAGTTTATGTACTTCAACCCTTTAAAACTAAAAATCACTTCCACAATTTGAACTATTTCATGACACCAATTAATAACATCGATATTTTCTTTTGCAACGGCATTTACCAACAAACCAATGTGCTTGCCTCTTATAGCAGTACTTTTTAGTACCGAAATAGGTATAATAGTCAAAATTACATGCAGACATACACCCTGCAACTTCCCAGGATTGGGCCAGTTTTCTATGATTCTATTAAACAAAGTCAATTTCAAGCACCAAATATTTTTACCAAAGGTTTAAACCAGTTAGTCCCTTACCTTTGTTAACATGGAGCATAATATTGGTTTAATGGGTATATTGCTTTATCTTACAGAGTTAACTTATCGTCGCCTCTTTTACCAAACTTTGTGGCATTGGAGTTTGCGTTTTTCTTTTCTTTTAGCTTACTCACATTATTAAAATGGGTTCACCCTCACTTTTATTTGAGAAGTGTTAGGTATAGAGAAGCACGGGAGAAAGACAAGAGAATTTTATCCTCTCTCTCTCTACCCACTCACTCTCTCTCTACCATTTTCTTTTTTATTTTTCTCGTATTTCTCTCGTGCTTCTCTTCACCAAACATTTTCTCTTTTATTTTGTGTGTATGTGTATCTGTATATGCATCCATTAATGGGGGCTGTCCATGTAATTTAGAATAAAATGGGATGACTGTTCTTTTTACTAGAATCTCGAGGGGAGGTCAAGGTGGATATAAGTATTGTGGTTGAGAATCAATTGTACTTTGTGTTATCTAGTCTCAAGGATAATAGTACTAATGGTCCCTTGATAATGGCATGGCTGACAAAATAACTAGTAGAGGTAATGCTAAATGAAGAAGTGATCATTTGTGTCGGTGAGCTACATGCAGGTTTGAAGCGCTAGTGGGGGTGGTGCTCGTGAGGGTTTTTACTTTGTAATGTGGTAAGCCTATTGTGTTGTGATCATATGGGTATGGTTTCTTTTGGTGGCGGCCGGTGTTGGCATCAGTTGTTAGGTTTGATTGTGATTTGAGCTTTAAATAGAGAGTGGTTTTGGAACTATGGAGAGGTGAATGGCACGTCTAGGATGAAGACAAGGTGAAATGTTAATAGGGTGGCGGAATAGCTCAGAAACTCAAATATTGGTGTGAAGCTATGTTTTGGTATTGTATGGACCTGTGAATAAATTCTTCTTAGTTTATGTAGTGTGTGAATAAATTCTTAGTTCTTCTGTTTAGGACAAATGTTTGTCATGTTCGTCTTCTTAAAGTGCTTGAGAATTAAGAACTTGAACACTAAATTGTCTTTCATAACTAGAGTTCGTCCATCATCTATGTGTTTCTGTTTTGTCTACAATATGGCATTTGATTTTAGTTTTCCTTGCATGCGTTGGAATTCTACCAGACGAGATGATGTGTGGTCCTGATTGTTCAAGCATCTTTTTGTGGGGTGTCAACCATTCACACCCACTAATTTGCCCGAAAAGCATGTCAATGAAAGTAACTCATGTTTTGCATGTGTCAACACACTTCAGCACGAGCTTCGGCCTCTTGCTCACGTAGCTTGCTTGTGTAGATGGTCATATTTATTAGGTATGAAGTTTTGTCACCCTTTTGGTCACCATTGTGTTCACATCTTCGTTTTTTATGAACTAATTGGTGTGTATTGCATGGCATGTGAAAAATCAAAATTAGGAAAATAAGCAGTTTGTCGGCTTGTATCCGAACATGAGCACAAGAAGCAGAGTAGATTTGTTTTGTTTCTAATTTTCTAGGATTCTGAATCCTGAAATGACAGTACTGTCAGAGGCGTATCTTGTGTATCATGGTTTCAAAAGATTTCAGTGGAAAGCATCAAAGTACATTTTCCATTTTGAATGCCATGACAAATGATCCACAGTAATGATGAAGCAGTATAAGGGATACGCTTCATATCTTACTATCCATCATATGATACATTTACCCATGATTGGGACATTTCATTAATGATGAGGCAGTTCAAAGGATACGCTTCGTATTTTACTATCCATCATATGATACAATTACCCATGATAGGGACATTTCATTCATTTCATGTTTCTTTTATTTTGTAAATATGTACAATTTAAAAAAAAATTCCACTTTTCCTAAATAGTTCTTACGGTATATGTGGTAGTTTGGATGTTTGTCTGCTGGATTTGCAGGATTCGGTGCTGCTTTAGTCGATGAAAAAAATTTCTTTAAAACGCATTCATTTTTTTGTCCATGCTTGTGTGAACGTCGGTGCTATGTTCCCATGAGTTTAAATTTTGACGCTTTAAATTACATTCGTTATTGAATATATCTCATAAATTAATTTTTGACTTCATCCCTACTTGTATGGGTCTCATATGAGTCTCGATTGACTCCGAAACATTAATTCGAATATTCGATGCTCAACACAAGTTAAATTGAGCATTGAATTCTTACTCGAATTTACATTCAAATAATTAGAAATTATCTTATTTGCTGTTGAATGAGTATTTTTCCTCAATTTATGAAATAGATACACGTCTTGTTTTTATGCCGAAGTGAAAAAAGAAAATTATCTAAAACGAGTGAACTCTGAATCATTTTCCATCAATTCATGCAAGCTCTAATCAAAGAATGAAATTAAAAAGATAAAAAAAAATAAAGAAAATTGAATTCATCGATTCAAGAGCATGATTTGATAAACGGTAATAATTTCACACTAGTAAAATGACTCTAGAGATAGAGAAATTCTAAACTATTTTTATTATATTATATTTATTTAATGTACATTTGATATGTTTGTATGAATTAAAAATAACTATAAATTATATATTTTTTTAAAAAAAAATAAATACGTACATATTATACATTAAATAGGTGTAGGTACAGCAAAGACGCGCTATAATCTCTTGGAGACTGGACAAATTTAGAACGTCGGTTAATGATGTATTCTCTCAATTCTGAACCCTTTTTGATCAAGTTTGGTGGTAGCTGGATTGCACTCATTTTGGAAAAGTTTCAACTCTGCCATAAGTTTTTCAAAGATCACATGGATTCATGAGTCAACACATTTCAAATTTTATGTCCACATGTTTCATGTTTGATCCTCCTTGCGATCCTAATTCACTCCTAAATTTTACATTAATGGCAGTCAAGCTTAGTCACCATTTGTCGGCGTCATTTACATTGAGTTGGCAATTTTTTTTTTGGCTGAATTTTTTTTTTAAATCTATCCTTTAAATCTATTCACGTGAGTGAGGAAGATGTAATATTACCTTAAGATTAAATCATTAAATGATAAGAAAAAAAAAAGCACAATCATTATTTAAGTTCTTTAGATAAATCGTAAGATAAAATTTGGTGGAAAAAATTACATCAAAATTTTTAAAAAAAATATTGAAACATTTGTAAACACATCTATGGTATTTTATCATGGAATATAGTCGTTTATTTGAGAAAAAAATTATTTTCACATATGCAAACACATCAACAGTATTATATATTAGACTGATACATTATAATCTAATTAAGGATTTAGCTATGTTGTTACAGTAATATGGTACCATTTTTTTGTCATTTTATGACCTGACCGTTAGATCCAACCAAAGAATTGCCAAAGTAAAGGCAACGACAGGATGTATTTATCCTCCTCTCTCCTTCTCATGCAACCCGTGAGTAATCTTTAGATTTTCATTTTTTTTATTTCTATCTTAGTTGTTTATTTTATTTCTTTTAGTAAATATTTTTTTATTGACTAAGTTATTAAATAATATAAATAAGGAAGATGTAGGGAATTTTGAGAGAGTTTTTATTATTGATATTGGGTAATTATAATACATGATTCAATTGCGCATCCATGAGAGCCACAACCTCTTAAATACAATAAAATCTATGAACTTTAAGAAGACAAATCCCTTGATTTATTCCACAAATACATCAATATTTTATAATTCTCCAATTATTGCTATTATTTCCATATCTACTTCTATAATTAATTATCTATAATATTGAGAGAAAGTACATAACATTAAAATTGAATAGAAAAATGAAGAGGAGTTACTATTTCCTTTGTTTTTATTTTTCTAGTTTTTTAATGGGAACATAATGGAGCTGAGTATTGGTGGAGTAGTATTTTCCTTATTGTTTTATGTATATTTAGTAAAATTTGTAGAGATTTATAATGAGTTTAATAATGATAAAATTCATGTAAAGATTTATAATAACTTTGTCGATTTGATTTTTATGAACTAAAATGAAAACTGAAAAAAAACTTTTTTGGGTGAAAGGGATAGAAACAAATAAAGTAAAATTTATCTAATTAGTCAAAACTTAAAAGAGTTACTCAGTATTTAGTTAAGCTTCTTTCATATTAGGCAAGAAATTTATGGTTTAAGCTTTTAATAATAATAATACAAGTTGAGATGGGTAAGTTATTTTAGTGTTTGCACGTATTCAATCAAATTCAAATAAAAGTAGTTAATCCTAATAAATTTATAACAAGATTTTCTTTCTAACGTTAATGATTGAAACTTTGTGATTTAAGGTAGTTAACTCGGGATTCTCTCATGATCTAATGTTTTCCCAAAAAAAAAATACAAGTAATTGGTAGTTAATGAATTAAAAAATAAAGATAATTATATCCTAATTATATACTAACACTAAAGGACAAGTGTAACAAGAATTTTAAAATCCTAGGATAACTCAGATTTAGTTGGTAAAAGTTGATCATTAAACTAATTGATTGTATAAAAAAACTAGCCAAATAAGCTTATAATCTTTAAGATGCCAGTAACTATAATAAAATCAACTTAAAAACAAGAGACCAAATCCAGCCAATATTAGATCAAATCCAATTGATTGATTTGCTTAAAACTCCTCTTATTTTCTTTTCTTTTTTTTAATAAATCCTCTTATTGTCTTTGAAAATTCAAATATATAAAAATTATCTATGAAATTCTATTAAACAAAAAGAAAGAGAAGAAGAAACCAAATTAAAAAAAAAGGGTGGAGAAGAAAAAAAGAAAACTAGTATTAATGTTAAACCATGGAAAAAAAGAGAGAGAAAATAATAAATAATTTTTAAATTAGAGCTTATATGTTAAAATTTCAAAACCTGCAATTTTTCTTATTTTCAGAAAACAAGGACTATTGTGTAATAGAGTATTATTGTGGTACGGTACCACGGTTGCAAGATAGTTTTGTCCTTTAATTAAACAAGAGAAAGTCTCTGATACCATAATATTTTTGGTGTTTATTTCTCCCATTAAATTCTTGTCAGTGTATTCTAAATTAATCATGTGAAAGTAAATACATGTGTGTTAAAAATTCAACGGTTGAAGAAATAAACATTATTTAGGAGTACACCAAATTTTGCAATCGTACAATTAAGTATTTATCTTTTAATGCCTATTCCTAATTATTTTGTTACTTCCCAATACTGCAACCAAGGAAAAATTTGTATACACGGAAATAAAAATGTTACTAATAACAAAAAAGGTAATAGTTATTGTATTTTGTTATTTCCTTTAAATTTTTGTAATTTAGAATTATACTAGAATATAAAATTTATTGAGGCACTAGATATAATATTTTTTTAAGAATAAATGCTCGTTTAGTTCCTATAATTTGACTTAAATATCTATTTAGTCCTTATATTTTAAAAGGTACTTCAAAATACCCTACAGTTAAATAACTTACTCTCAGTTTTTCTTTCCTTTTACTATAATATTCTTCCAACAATATTCTTGACATTAATTAATTTATTTGTAAAAATAAATTATAACCAATAATTATTTATTCACAAATTAACTAATAAGTATCAGTGTAAAAGAACTAATATTTTTGTATCTATATAACGATCTTACTAATAATTATTCATAAATAAATTATATATCAACCAATTTAAAACAATTTATTCTTATAATAATCTTACTAATAATTATTTTATAAAATATTAATTTACCAAATTAATCTTAAAAGTAAAATAATAATATAAAAAATTGTGTAAATTTTTATGTTACTTTTAAGGTCAAAATTATAAACTATCATTTTTTTCTTTTATTAATATCCCTAAGAATATTGTTGTAAAAGAAAATAATAAAGGCAAGAGAGTAAAATTTTCAACAACAAAAATATCTTGAAATAATTTTTTAAATATACAAACTAAACGGTCATTTAACTCAAAATATATAAACTAAAGAATCTGCCAAACATTATAATATTATTGTAAACGAAAATAATAAAAGCAAGAGAGTAAAATTTTCAACAACAAAAATATCTTGAAATAATTTTTTAAATATACAAACTAAACCGTCATTTAACTCAAAATATAAAAACTAAAGAATCTGCCGAACATTATAATATTTGGGAGATATGTACCCTGATTTTGTTATCTAATATCCTATGTTTTTTTAATTATTTATTTTTCAAAAACACTTTTTTTATTCTCTCTCTCTTTTTCCTAGGGCACAGCAAGGTGAAAATGGAGGAACTGACCTGACAATACAACAAATCAACATGTGGATTCACGCATTATGAAGAAGAAAACATGAGACAACGTGGAGATGATGTTCAGAGTATCCAGTCGAATCTAAAGAAAGTGGATACTCTCTTAACTTGTAACTTGGATTTATGGGGAGGAATCAAATCTGCCCTATCGTGAACTTACTCGGGACCCAACAATCTTGTGTGAGTATGAAAAGTTGATTGATTGAAAATGAACCGTCATTTCAGATAATCACCTACGAAGTAAAAACCTGACCCACGTAGTATGTAATATTGATGACAATGATTAGAATAGAATACGCACTAATACACACACACTGACACACACACACACAAAAAGAAAATGTATTGGATTCATTAGGAGTTGAATTTTTGTATTTTATAGTCATAACTAGAAATTTATAAGTATTGATCAAAATTCTTTGTTAACTGATAAGGGATATAAAAAAATATACCTATTATTCTATTTATACTAATATTCAGAAAAATATATTTATTTTCACAAAAATAAGAGAGAAAACTCAAATTAATACTATCACGATGAATTATGAACTTAGGCATTTGACATTAAAATTAGTTTATGTCAGATTTAATATTTAGGTCTTTTTTTGTTTTTAATTTTTTTTATAACTACATGTGAACTTTTATTTTGAAATATTTTATGTGTGTAACTTATTTTTAATTGATTGGTTGAAAATTGGTTGAAGAGTATAGGCGGTTGGAATTCAATTTAAACACTCAATAACGAGTAAAAGAGCATTTATTATGTGATTATGATGAACATGGTGAATAATTGATTCTAATGACCTGAGACATCGGGCAACAAGATTGTAAGTTGAACTTCTAATTAAGCGTGCTTCCAGATGATGAGACTAATTAAGGGATATCGATCATTATTCATGGGTCAGGGCTTAGAGAGTCAAAAAGGGACAATCCATAGCTTGTGTGACATGGGCTAGGGATAGGGACTTGGACGGCTATAGAGTAGAACTATTGCTTCTCAGCTATATGTGTGTGTGTGTCTATATATATATAGAGTAGAACTATTGATTCTCATCTATATGTGTGTGTGTGTCTATATATATATATATATATATTAAAATGACAACGAAGGTATCATGATAATAATAATATTATTATTATAAAATCAACTTTTAATCCAATTTCGATTGTTTGCCATGATGAGATGTCTTTACTTTATGTTGCAATTTATGTTTACAATACAATGTACATAATGTGATAATGACCTCTAACCTAGCTATTATATATTCACACACACACATATATAATGGATTCGAATAAAGAAAAGAAGCGTAAATATATGTACTCTTTACTTTACACGCGCGGTGCAGAAGGTAATGGCTCGATAGCCAATAAATAATAGGAAGATTCCTCCATCTTGTCCTCTCATAATCTCAGTAAATCATCCTTTGGTGCAGACAGTGACCCAGCAAAAGAGTCCGTGTGAAACTGGACAAGTTGCTCCTGCGAGTGGGGTCACTTTGTTTGTTACCTTCTCCCTCACGATTCACGACACAAACCCTAGCCCACCTCCCCCAGGACACTTTGTTATCTAACATATTTTATCTTGTGCTCCAATCTTTTCTACGTAAATCATTTTTTGTTTTAAGCTTTATCTCGGTCCCATCTTAATATCAGCTAAAGAAATATTTTGATGTAGAGATTTAAGTTGATAGGTTATGCTTAACAATAATATTAAAAATCGTCTTACCAAATAACTTTACATGAACTAAATCTTGAGACAAAAGGTCGTCGAACTTAAGATTTAATTGAAGACTTCAATTCTTTTATCATGTTAGAGAAATTATTTGACCAAAAAACTTCAGCTTAGTAATTAGTAGGCTCTTACATTAATTCTGTATATGAGTTATTGTCGCGACTTATTTGCTATGTACATAAATAGATATGTTATGATATGTACATTGAAGAGGACAAGACTATATATGCTTTAATTAATTTAAACTTTTAAGGTAATGACGATGTTTTTTCAGTTTTGAATAACTCTTTCTCTGCTACTTGAAGAGAACAGCAGCTTGAAAATTAATAACGTTTAATTAATATGATTGATGACAGCATATCTACACTTACATAAATTTGTGCTTAGTGATAAGAAAACAGAACACGAGATAGTGATTGTCTTCGTTTTGGTACTTGACCTCTAAGAAACTTGTTCTAGTAAAATTATCTTTTAGTAATTCCAATAATAAATTATATATATGCACAAGTTTATTAATTAGCTAGGATATTGATCCCTTTCAATCCAATCCAAAGTGCAACCACTCTATTGGGAAAATTACAAACGTTTTGAACGTGAAAACAACAAGTAACCAACAACGAAGGACCTCTCTTGATGATGTACACAAAAAATATTAATTTATTGTTATATGCATATTCTACAGAGACTTTAAGTCAAGTGCGTCAAAACCTATAACAATTATTAACCAATACAATATAATAGGGGAAAGAACCAATAAAATATTTGATAAAAGAAATTTAGGCAAAGAAGTTGAGTCATCATCCTTGCTTGTCATGCAGAGACGATTTACAAGCAATCAAAATGACATATATTTTGACGGTGGGTGGTAATATTTGTTGTTGTTTAAGGACCACGTGATCTTGTGGGTTCAAGTATTCGATCCCCATAAAGATTTTCAATATCTTACAATAATAGTCCCCCACTCGAGGTCCCTACCATATATATGTCTCTCTCCAGTCTTTCTCATGTTCATCATGAAGAAGCTTAGAGCATTATTCATTCAAGAGAAAAAAAAAATGGAAAAGAAATGCCTAGCTAGCAAGGCAAGTTGTGAGAACTAGTTACTTTTGACGATTGTTTATTAGCTAGTCTTCATTGTCATCTACATTAAAGAACCATTATTATTGTTGACGATACATACTAGATTTTCAATGCAAAGTTTCATGATCTTGTCTCAGAAGATTTTGATCAAGTCACCATTATAAACATTTTTGTGTAATTATTATTTCATTTATATTATGGATATATATTACTTTTCTATCGTAAGATTTAGAATTGATTGTAATTTTGAATAATCAATGGCCATCATCATTTGGAGTAGGGTGCAAGTATGATAGCAAATGTTTATTTGTAGAATAATTAATAATGGCCATAAAATAAAATAAAATTGTTACTACTAGATGTTATCATTTAAGATAATTAAAGAATAGAGGTTAAAAGATCTTCCTTAGGAAACCCCTCAAGAGCTTAGTGATAAATTACCAACCTTTTCATCCATGTAGATAAGGATTTGAGTCCTCCCAGAATGTATTATAGGGATTAATTTTCTTTTAAATATTAGAAGTAGATCTGACATATTCTGGACTTTTAGACATCCAGATTGCGATCAAAAACTGATTTATGAGTTTTTTTTTATAAAAAAAAGTTTCGAATGAATTGACGAGCATTAAGTTGAAGCCAGGTGATTGCAAACATAATTAAGAATGCTTTTATGAAGAGACAATGCAATGTTAGATCATATTGAATGCCATTACATCAGTGTAGATTTGAAAAATTCATTTCTACGAGTATAACTAGTATAAGAAAGATTATGTCACAGGTTTCGCTCCCTTCAATAGTTCAATTGTTGAGGCCATCAAAAGTGCTTGTGAATGGTTGATGGTTCCAATTATTGTCAGGCTTTTCTCTCTTTTCTCACTTGCGTTAGGTAAAAGACCTAACTATGACTGTTTTGGCATGTGCCAAGGCATGCTTAGTTGTATTCGTGAAGTTTCTTGATGTTAACTTATGAAAATAAAATTTTAAAATGGACTATCTATTTCATGACTGATTTATTATAATTTATTATGGATTATGTGGTTATTTATTGTCTTGCTAGGTGATGGCATGCATTTATTTTGTACAAATAAATGAATGCATGGTTCCACAAGCATGGTGAAAGGTCTGCTATCTGATAAGTCTTTGTACCTGTAAGATCTTTGGGTCAAAGATTTTCATTTGAACGACTGTTTCCGTTTGTCCAACTTTGATCTCCAACCAAATCATTTTGCTTAATTAAGATATTAATGTGTATAGTTCTTGTCATTCTTTGCAACAATTTTTGATAAAAAGATTCTTATATTTGTATAAACAATAAACAGTTAGGTACAATCTTATATATAAATTTATGATACGGTTCATTCTTTCCTAATAAAATGTTTGCCTGCGTTAATGCGTACAATGATACAACAGACAGGGCCAAATTCTTGTGAATGAGCCTCATCATGTTTTAATATATATAGTCTCCCGTGTGCATGGCATGATATTGTTCTTTAGCAATATTTTTTTCCCTTTGCATGCAAGTTGCTTAATGATTATGCACAACCAAATTCATTGTCCATCAACAAATTTTAGTATAGTATATACAAATTGTTTGATACACTGTTAAGAGAAATTATAAAACAAAATTGAAAAAAATCTAAAACAACTGGAATTAAAAAGTCGTTTTAATTAATGGGACATGGGTAATTATGGTGTGGAATTGACTTTGCCACTTAAATGTAGCCTTAGATGTGCACACACAAAATCTTGAAAGAAAGAAAATCTGGCTGATGTCTCCCCAATATCTAATTAACAGATCTAATGATAATGAATATCAATAATGCCTTGATTCATGAGAATTCTCCTAAGCGCAAAAGAAAAATCCTCGAGGTGCTTTTGATCATTACCTAATTTTGACAACTAATGCATCCTATAATAGGAAACGAAACGAATATTGATTCTTTTTAGACTGCACGTGGAAAAGGAAAAATCCGGTAGGATTCCAAATTGACCCAACTTGACTAATCTTGACCATTAGATCACCATCAAACGGTTTAAATTCATAGTCCAGTTTTCGGATGGGATCCACTATATGTTGATGGCTATTATTCTTAATGATTATTCAAATACACACATTAATCACGTACTAATTAAGTCTTGAGATGGCTTGGCTTTCTCTTTTCCTTGGTCTTCATTCTTAAGATCGCTTGGCCTGATGTATTAGTAATAATAGACATCTCAAATTTCATTTTAAATGATGTATCATTCATTAAATGATTGATAATTTTTTTATAAAATTGAAGTAAATTAATTTTATTATCTCATCAATCAATTGATGAATCATTTAAAATAAATTTTTAAGATAAAAAATTTGGATGTGTACCACTACTCTAATAAATCCTTAGTTAATTTTATATTTTAAAATATTTTTCAAAAAATCTATAATGGTTACTCCCACATTTATTTTTTCCTTTTCTGATACAACTTAATATTTAAATGACTCTCTGACATACAATAAGTAAGAAGTAATAACGAAATTTCAACAAAAGAAAATGTATAATATAAATATTTTAATTAATTTTTTAAAATATAAAATTGGCCATAAAATTTACTCAAAATCTAGAGACTTAAAGTGACGTTATTATCCTATGAAATAAATTATACAGGACTTTGTCATGTCGTTTTTGTTGTCCAAATACCACCATTTCTCATATTATGACAAAATTTTACCACTCCCTCTATATAAAGGTAACATAACCCCCATTTCCCTTTCACCGCAACCACAGAAATTAATCCAGCTTCTGTTTCTGCTTCTTCTTCTTCTTCATAGACCCAGCTTTATCATTCACACACAAAAATGGCTGAGAAATTTCCAATCCCTACATACATAATAATCATATTAATCATAAGCCGTTTGATTTCAACCATAGGCAATTCAAAGCCATGGAATATTCTGGTCCCACATAAGCTCCTAACACTAGACATCGGAGCCAGGCTTCATTTAGATCCGGCTACAATAAAATCAGCCTCCAGTGACTACGGCAACATCTTCAAAGAAAACCCCGTGGCAGTTCTTTACCCGTCATCAACAGAAGACATTGTGGCTCTAGTAAAAGCCGCGTACAATTCTTCAGTTCCTTTCAAGATAGCAGCAAAAGGCCGGGGCCATTCGGTGAGAGGGCAGGCCATGGCTGATGGTGGAGTAGTTGTCGAAATGATGGCTCTTAAGAATTATCGAAATGGGAATGGCATTACAGTTGGCAGCGGGTTTTATGCGGATGTTGCGGGGGAGCAGCTTTGGATTGATGTGTTAAATGCCACGCTGGAACATGGACTTGCACCGGCTTCTTGGACCGACTATCTTTATCTAACCGTCGGTGGGACACTCTCTAATGCTGGAATTAGCGGCCAAACGTTTCGCTATGGTCCCCAGATCAGCAATGTTTACGAATTGGACGTTGTTACTGGTATCAATTTTTATTAATTAATTTTGTTCTTTTCTTTTTTTAAGAATTTTAAATTCTTTGACAAGATATCATACAACCTGCTGCTGCTGCTGCTGCTGTTGTTTCTTTTATATTATTAATATCGGGGTCCTACTTTTAGGAAGAGGAGTATACTAACGATCGGACGGTGGTTTCTGCCAGACAGTGTTCATTAAAATTGGATTTTCCCCCCCCTTCAGTCAGCCTCTAAGATACAACCAAATAGGGGCTCAAAATCGAGAGCTGTTGTCGTTTTGTATTTATTTATTCTACTAAGAGGATATAATTAAATGTTTGATGCTGTATATGTAAATACAACATTATAAATACATGCAAATGCATTAATTACTTGAGTTATTAATTACTTACACATGAGGTTTTTGTTTTGTGATTCAGGAAAAGGAGAGCTAATGACTTGCTCAGCCTTGAAGAACTCTGAGCTGTTCTATGCAGCACTAGGAGGTTTAGGCCAGTTTGGGATAATAACCAGAGCGAGAATTGCTCTTGAGCCAGCCCCAAAAAGGGTAGATATATATAAATATAAAACACGTTGAATTAACAAGCCTATGCTATCCAGACAATGTGAATAATATTCTCATGTATAACCGTTTTGTAGGTTAAGTGGGTACGAATGCTATACAGTGATTTCTCCAGTTTTAGTAGAGACCAAGAGTACTTGATTTCAATGAATGGAAGGAGACAAAAGCAAGCACTGGATTATTTGGAAGGCACACTAATAATGGACCAGGGTTCTCTAGATAACTGGAGATCCTCCTTCTTCCCACCGTCTGATCATCCCAAAATTATCTCCCAAGTTAAAACGCATGCCATCATTTACTGTCTTGAAGTCGCCAAATATTATGATGACCATACCCAAAATACCCTGCACAAGGTACAAATATATAGCACGATAAAGTTTCTCCTTTATACTTCCGTTGGACGTACAACTAACCAATAAAAACATGACGTGTTTTTATTTTTTATTTTTAAGGAACTGCAAACATTGTTCAAAGGATTAAGTTATCTTCCAGGATTTATGTTTGAAAAAGATGTCTCCTACGTAGAATTTTTGAATAGGGTTCGAAGTGGGGAGCTGAAACTTGAGTCGCAAGGACTTTGGGAAGTTCCTCATCCATGGCTGAATCTATTTTTACCAAAATCTCGTATCTCCGACTTCAACAAAGGTGTTTTCAGGGACATTGTTCTTAAACGTAACATTACCACAGGGCCTGTACTTGTTTATCCTATGAACAGAAACAAGTAAGTCTTTCTTGGTCACAGAAAAATTTTACTGAATGCCGACAAGAATAGGGTAAAACTAGTGCCGGCCTACAAAATTAGAAAAATGATAAATCGACTCCGGTTTTACCTTGTTTTTGTCTATCGTTTATCTTAAAATGAATAATTTTTATAATTCATGAATTGCAGATGGGATGATAGGATGTCTGCTGTTATACCAGATGAAGATGTTTTGTACACCGTAGGATTTTTGCATTCAAGCGGATTTGATGAGTGGGAAGCCTTTGATGATCAAAATAAAGAGATACTGAAATTTTGTGAAAATGCTGGCATTAAGGTTAAGCAGTATCTTCCCTATCACAGAAACAAGGAAGAGTGGATCAAGCATTTTGGCTCAAAATGGAACACTTTTGCCCAGAGGAAAGCTCAGTTTGATCCCAAAATGATTTTGTCGCCGGGACAGAGAATTTTCAATAATATATAAGGCATGGATTAGAGAAGTAGGAAGAATAATATTATTAGTGTTCTTTTCTGGTTGTGGGTAGTATGACTGTATATATGAGTTTTGCATATGTACTATTCATATATACAAGTTGAAAAAAAATATGCAGTAGGTTATTAAGGAGAAAATAATGGAAGAAGCCTTTGGGTTAATTTTTTTTCTTCAATGATATTTTTTTATCTATCTCTCGTAAATTAGGATTTAAAATATTATTAAAAAGTAAGGAAAATTGAAATATTATATAGGGAGAACGACACTTCTACTCCTATAGTTTTGGGTTTGGTATCCTCAATTTTTACAGTGAGTAGTAATAGAACTACAAGCACAACTTGTACAAACAAATATGTACAAATTGACGTGGTATGAAGAGATTCGTTACATAAAACTATCACTAGTCTACATAATTAAAAAAAATAACTGTTATTATTTTTCAGCCAATCTTCTCATGGCACATCAGTTTGTAAATAATAATTTGTAAAAAATTGTTCATGCTCTATCATTATTGTTGTATGATACTCCATTACTCTATTTTTTTTTCCTTTCTTTGTTAAGATTTTGAAGCTAAGGAGATAACAAAGTATTATAAAACTTGTAACTGAGTAAGTGATAAAACTTCAAAATTTTAAAGAGGAAAACAACAATTTCCCTATTGTTTAAGTTAAAATCTACTTTTCAATTGTCAATTTTCTAATTAACATGTGTATTTGGGAGAAGGATTTTGTTTCGGTACTAATCTAAGTTTTGTGGTGTCACTTCTACAAATTACAATTGGTATTATTGAATAAAACTATATATGCAGTTAAATCTCAATTTGACGCAAGACCTTGTGAATATTGTCATTATTTGAAATAATTAACAATAAGAAATTATTGAATAAAGCTACATATTTAATTAAATCTTAATTGAATTCATAATCTTATAAATGTCATCTAGTTGAGATTGTTAAATCTCTTATGTTAAAATAAGAAGTTTGAGATTCAAACCGTGAAGAGCAAATTGGATTACCATTAGACTAATCATAAGCTCAAATAGGTAGGGAGCAAATTTAATTCCCATTAAACTAAATAATAAGCTTACATACAAAAGGAGCAAATTGGATTGTCATTAGATAAAATAATAAATTTTACATAAAATTTTTGAAAAAATCAACACAACTTATATATTCAAATTTGTTGGAGAAATAAAATCATTACAAACTCTAAGGAAATACGCTCAAGTTCCTGGTTTCTTACGCAATTAGATTGTGAACTTCTTCCATTATCAGGAAAACGAAAAGTAGACTTTAAATGTATTGAAAATAGATAGACTCGACATTAGGTTGTTATTACTCTCTCTCTTTTCCTTTATCCTCTAGGACAATAAAAAGTGTAGCATTTGTGGGAAATAGAAGTGATAAATCAATAGTATATTTATGATAAAGCGTCATTTAATTATTTGGTCGATGCATGGTAAAAGTTATAGAAAGGTTGATTAGGGCATTATGCTCACCCCCGCACGGGCACCGCCGCACATAATCATGTTGCTGCCTTGCCTGCCCGTTCGTGCTATCATCATTTTAAATGTTAGGCACTTGCATCTTTAGGCTGACAAGCCATTATTAGATTAATTAGATTTGAGTACTTGACTTTAATTTGTTCTGCTTTATAAAAGTACTTATTTGCTTCTCTCTCCATTCAGCTTAAAAAGTACTAAATTTCAGTTAAAAAAAAAAAAAGAGCACATATGTCCATACATAGATATCTTCATCATTTTCGTATTCTAAGGTATGCAAAAATACGAGATTTGCAATGATATAGAAGGGTGTTACTTTACTTTATTTTTTAAAAAATAAAACTAAAGTAATTAATTAAGAGATATAACGAACCTTAGTCTTCAAAGAAAAAGCGTGTTAGTAGGGATGGTAATGGGGCATATATGTGTTGGATCTACTCTACTCTAGATTCAGATCCATAATAAAAATTAAAATCCGTATCTATTCCATATCTGTCATAAATCCATATTTTTCGCTCCATATCCAAATCCAAAAAAATAAATAAATATCTATATCTGCTTCAAATCTGAAAAAAAAAATTAAAATCCAAATTTGCTTTAAATCCGTCATGAATTCTAAAACTCAGTAATAAAAAAGTAATAATTTTTTAGAATGAAAATTGAAGACTAAAATGTATTGATAACAATAAATTATATTTTTTTCTCAAAAATATAATAAATATTGTAACTTATACTTTTACACTAAAACAAAAAATAAGAAAGATAATAAAATATCCTTCAAAAGTAATTGCAGGAGTAAGATTAATCTAATATTCTACTGTCTCCTTTATCATTCTAATATCCATGACACATCCACCCTCATTTCTACAACATTAGATAATGACATATAAATTAAATATGATTTATATTCAGTGCTTTTTATTTTTATTATGACCATATTTGACTAAATATATGAATAATTATATTCATTAAAAATTATTTGGCCAATATAATGAAATAAATTGTCAAGTTGTATTACTTGGCTTGCAATTTGAATATTGTATGTACATGCTTTGGGGTTGGCTGACCTTTAAATTTACAAAACTAACCTTTATGTTTTAAGAGTTTAAATGCATGGTAAATACCACAATATGCTATGAATAAAATTTATTATTATTATAATTCCATAATTTTTTAATAAACTTTTAAAATAAAATAAAATTAAAAGATAGGTGGATATGGATATGGATTTAGATATTATGATAGATCCAGACCTGCTCCAGATCCGTCTTAGATCCGCACATCAATATCCAAATTCGATTCAAATTCATTTTAAGCTGACTCAAATCTGATCCGATTGGATTTGGATCACATAGATTTTGGGTCAGATCCAATCCATTGCCATCCCTACGCGTTAGTACACCATAATGAGAAGAAAAAAAAAATAATGGAGAATGAAAAAAAAATGTAAAAATAAGATGCAACAAGACCTATAGTTAGGGAAACTTATTTCGAAGAATAAATTCCTCTTCAATTTTTACTATTGGTTTAGCATAATTTAAACACAAGTCGACAATTTTGTATTTGAAATACAATTTTGTCAAAACCTCCTTTGTAAAGAAGATATGCGAATAAGCTTAAAGAGAAACTTTTGAGGAAAAGAACACGCGAATCTTTTTCGTTTTTTAATTCAAAAAATAATAGAAAAAAGCATTCAAGTGGAGGACACAACAGAGATTATTAATTGTTTAATGCATTTAATTAAACTCATGTTAGCTAATTAATAGTAATATGAAAGGAAAGAGATGCTTTCGCAGCCAAGAGATGGGCCAAAGGACATAATTCCTTTTCTGAATTTAAAAGACTTTAATCAGAATGTCTGCTGCTGTTATTGCGGCTTGCAGGCAACCAGGAAACATCAATAGTGGCCAGCAGGCTGCCCCCATCATTCTTTTTTTTGACTTGATGGCTACCGACATTATATTACTTGTTCTTTATGTATCTTGCTGGCACTTCAAGTCTAAAAATTCCATCGAATGTTGGTTCTATAGGAAGTGAAGTACAGGCTTCAATTAAAAGGTTGGCTGTAATAAGGAGAATAAACTGTGGAAAAGTTAAGTACGATGCTTACAGGTAGATTTTGAATACTTTACAAAGAGAGCTACTGGATACAACTTATTTAACTTAAATTGTTCAGATTCTAACTTTAGGCCTCGGCTACCATGCAGGGCATAAAATCCCTGTATGGTGCAGGGGCCAACCTTGAGCCGTTGGATTCAACTTGTTTGAATTTGAATCCAACGATTGTGGTTTTAATTTGAAAAAAAAAGAAAAAATGAATAAAAGCATAAAAAAATAAGGCAATTAGTTGAATCAAAAGCATTTTCTCCCTCCCTCTCTTTCTCCTTTCACCCCCCGGAACATTGAGCAAGAAAACCCTGATCTTTGTCGTTCCCCACACTATCACGGTCTTGTTCTTGGTCACTCTCCCATTCCGGCTCACACTCCCGCTCCTGTTCTTGCTCACACTCAGGCTCCCACTATCGCTGTTGTTGTTGTTGCTCTTGCCCTTTCTTCCAACTCACACTCACGCTCAACCTTCCTCTCACTTTCGCTCTAGCTCCTGGCTCCGACTTTCACTCTTCTCATCATGGTTACTCAGCTTTAAACTTAGCCTTGTAATTATTAAAGTGATTTAGATATGTAATTTGTTATATTTGGGGAAAATGATTTGTTAATGATATAGTGTAAAAATATAATGCATACATAATATTTGACAAAATGCCACAAAGAACTATAGAACTATTTGTCGTCTTTTAAGATAATAGGTTAATTTTATTTTTGTTGACCAAATGCTGCAGTCGTGTTTTCAATTTTTTTTTATAATAATTCGATGATGAAAAAAATTAGACTTGGCCATTCGAGTGTTGTACCTTTGTGTGATAGGTTGGTGTTTGCATTTGTTTGATGCAAGATGCATTTCGGTTGATGCCCATCGCACATGTGAGGTGTGTTTTGGTGCGATAGGCACCGTTGCACCAAACATGAGTGGGAGAGGCACTAATTGTTGTTTATTAATTGCTTTCTTGTAGCTTTTACAAGAAGACATGAAATCTGTTGATGGTAAGAGGAAAAAATCGAAAGAAAAATCATTATGGCAGGAAAAGTAAGGAGTGAAAAAAAGCATGGATATACTATTTGTAAGTATAATTTATATGCATTTATGTACCCATTATGTTAAAAGGTTTAATTTTTTTAATTAATGTAACTTAAAATATTGATCACATTAAGGTAGAAGCAAAACGACTAAGGCTATTAGGGGTAGAAAAGGTGGATAAAATGGTATGTAGCCAAAAAATGACCTACTGAATATTTAATTTTCTTTTACCTAAAATAATATGCTACTGATCGTATATATATTATCATTGTTGTAGGTTAGAGCTGATATTGAACAAAATTAGAAGAAACTAACCCCCGAGGAGAGGCATCAATGGATGGTTAGTAATATGAATGAGATATCTAGCTCAAATAGTGGTGAAAATAGTAGTGCGAGTAAAAATATTGAGGAATCTGATGAGGACAACTTTGATGATGGCAACCTTCTATCTCGATGTCGTGTAGCCTCATTCTCCGAGGTGGTTTCATCTTTTTCAAGTGACCAACAAGCAACAGTGAATGAAACCGGCTTAGGAAGTCTACTTGACCTAAAATGTGGACACTTAAGACAAGAGTTATGTGCAACATTAATTGAACAATGTGATGTAGGTAGGCAAAGTATAATTCTACATGGGAAAGAATACAATTTAAGTCTTACAACGTTTGCAACTATAATGGGGGTTAGAAATGGAGGCACACGTGTGGACTTAAATGACCAAGTAGTTGATATAACTGATTTGCGTGCAATGTATAGTAGTGGACCTAGAGGAATTCATATAGCGGAGGTGAAAAAAAGGCTAATGAATAGTTCAACTTCTGATGATGAATTTAAGATAACTTTTAGTCTTTTTGCGTTGGGAACCATATTATGTCCCACAAGTGCAATATACATTAATCTGTTGTATCTTCGTGCACTGAAAGATATAAATTCAATTAGAGAAAAAAATTGGGCTAGTTGGTGCTTTACCTTTTTATGGGAAGGTCTGCAAAAGTTCAAAGAGAATAAAGTGAGCTCCGTTAGCGGCTGTGTTCTTTTCTTAAAGGTTCGTGTTTAATTAAAAATAAATAAATATATAGATATATATATTGTTACTTGTTTCTTGTATTTTGGTTATTTCGGTCCATAACATACGTACTTCGCCATTGATGGACAACTGTTCTACTTTTCCTCTGTTGTATATGATCGACCTTTTATTGATAGAACAATGTGTCCTATCAGTGTGTGGAATAATGATGAGATTCGACGATTCTTGAAATGGCAAAAGGCTTGGTGACATCAAAAGCAATAAGGTATAGAATACGTGCATACTATTTTAATGAAATCAATTTACCATATTTTTGGACTAAATTATTATTATTTTATGAATTATTTTAGGTTTCGATGCATGACCCTGATCGGCTTCATAAGCCTCAACAAGCAGAACCTCCTGGGTAGAACAATGAGAATAATGATGCTTTTCAGTTATTAATGTAAAGGTTTGGGTCATTCGTCGCCCAAAACAAAGAGTCGTTCCAAACCCTTGAACTGAGATTGGAAAACATAGAAAAAATATTAGGAGAGTTGACATTAAAGTATCATGGAGGATCAACCAAACAACCAGTTGCTCCCGATCCACCTTCAAATTTGAAAAGTCAAAATCGTACATCTCTGGATGGAAAAACAATGTAAAAAATTGAAGGGAAAATGATTTTGGTCAGTGATGATGACATCGTGGATCGTAAAGTGAAAGCAAGTTTACGAGCCTTTGATGCCATGTTGGACTGTATTGGGACTACTACACATACTAGTGAAACTCCGCTCGATTCATTTTAATTTGATAGAGGACATGCTCTCGATCTAACGCCAATACCTCGAGAGGAGGGAGATGTTTGTCTAAGCGATCTTTAGTTGCAATTTGGTTTTAATGATAATGAATTAATTTTGACCCTGGACATTTATAGAATTTGGCTGGACCACTTGACACTAAGCAAGAGTTCCAGACCTCCACTAGCATGAGTGTACCAGCAACACGACCAGCACGGAACAGAAGGTCGGGACGATACCAACTCTCTCCTTATGATAAAGTGTCTCGGGGAGCGAAGGATAAGTTTAAAGCTGGTCATTTCTATTTAAATGACCCACTTTCTCTTGACCAATTGAAGTTCATTCAATATGCATTTGATAAAAATGGTAATGGAAGGTACTTGTGGTTTATAGGGTTTTGTATTTTTTATTCCCCTGTACATATATATTGATTAGCTAACACTTTATTATTTGTTTGTGTTTTCAGTGAAATCATTGTCTCTATTGATAATCAATTTATCTCCAAGCATAATTTCATGAGCCTTTTGCCTAACACGGCTCTGAGTGGAGAGGTTTGTGGTGTATTGGCACTCATATTATCTTACTATATGTTTAGATGGCTTATTGCAAAATAGAATACTAAGTTGTCACTTATTGACCACTATTTTAGATTCTCACCATGATAGCACATCACCTCACACTATGTGAACGGGCTAAACACAATGATGCATTAATAAACTGAAATACAAGTTATGCAACCTAAGAGGGGGTGAATTGAGATTTTAAAACTTAAGTTAAGCAAACCCACAACAATTGAATCTAATGCCTTATTAGAATCGAAAACAATAAATTTAATAAATCACAATAATAAAAGAGTAAGGGAAGAGAAAACAAACACAAGAATTTTTACGTGGTTCAGCAATCCCCACCTACGTCCACGCCTCCAAGCACACTAGGCTTGAGGATTTCACTATCCAAGCCTCCCAAGGCTTCAAATGTTTACAATTGACTTCCAAGGTGTCAATGAACCTTTACAACAACAGATTATCTCCCCAATTTCTTAACTACAAGTGTTTCTCACACTTGTACACTCACAAATTTATGAGGAAATGAAGATTACAACAAAAATTTTCTTAAAGAGTAGATATATAAATTGAAGTACAAAGATAATTCAAAGTATGATGATTTGCGAAATGAGAGCTCAATATATGTTGTGTGCTTTTTGTTTTTGCTTGCTAGAGTGCTTGAAAATGAATTGAATTTGAGTTTACATAGTTTGAGCCCAAAAATAAACCGTTATGTGTTTTATGATGATAACCGGTTTGCCACTTTCGAAATCCGGTTAGCCACTTTTATGTTACCGTTACAACAAATATTTAAATTTAGAACATCCGGTATGCCGCTTTCGAAATCCGAATAGCTGCTTTCATTCCAGTAAGCACTGCCCAAAATTCGGTCTTCTGCTTGTCAAATCCGGTTAGCCGCTTGCTACAGTAACTGCTACAGTGAACTATTTTCTAAAATTATAGTTATAAAACTGTATTATGGCCTAAAACGTTATGAAAATTTTCAAATAGGTCCAGTTTCAGAATTTATAAATAATGCTATCAATCCCAAAACTTTCTAAAATTATGATATGGCCTAAAATATGTGAAATTATAGAATGATCTAAAATATTTAAATATTTTCAAATAGGTCCAAATCTGAAATTCTAAACAATATTTATTGGAAACAAAGATGGAAAAAATCTTTCACTTTAGTCCGTATCTTGAAAAACAATCTAATAACATAAAAATCATTTTCTTGTTATAAAATCACAATATGTAAATATTTGTTTATCCAAAACATGGGATTTGTTATCATCAAAATCAACATTTATAACAAAATCAACATTTATAGTCGTATAGGCTAACAATCTCCTCATTTTTTATGATGGCAAAACACATTATAAAAAATTATTTTAGTTATGAAAAGCTTCCCTTTAATCAATACAAGATTAAAAATTAAATTGAAAATGATTTAAAAGAGTCCCCCTATATAAATGCATATGAATATTTTTCATAACAATCATATCTACCATATCTCCCCCTTCCATATTATATCTCTTCCTTCATCATCAAAAAGAGTAAAAACTCCCCCTATCAATCATCAAAATCTTAAGACAAGCACATTAGTTCAAAAGTATCCAGAAACATGAGTGAAAAAAAATATAACCAACCATCATATCAAATCCACATAATCCAAAACAGATATATAATTCAACCTAACAATCATCCATAAAATCTAAATGAAAATAAAAGAACATAAAGCAGTAAATGAAATGTTGGTGTGTCCAAATACAAACATAAGAGACTATTGAGGTAGTGAGGATGGTGGTGATAGAGGTGAATACAGATATGGAATGTCGAAGTGCTCAAAGAGAAAGCACTGTCCATGAATGAGCTGCTGATGCTGTTGTGAAAAGTGCTAGTGCTCTACAAGTATGTGCTACTCAAAGTCAGTCTGCCGCACGAAAAAGGTTCTCACCTCATCCAAAAGCTGCTGAAGAGTAACCTCTTCAGAGGCTGAAGGCTCTAGAGGTGATAAAGCAGATGCAGAGGCATCAAGAATAGAGGCAGACACTAGAGGGTCTCGGCGTCTACGCTGGCCTCGAAATAAAAGTGAGAAATCAGGAAGTTGATTTCTGATGACTGTTTGGTTTGTTGAACAGGTTCTTTGCCTTTTCCTCGAACTGGCCGCAAGCTTGACATAATGATTTTGAGTAATTTAAAGTGAAATGAGGCAATGAGAAGGGAGATGATGAGGATTGAAAGAGATTTTGAGGTGCAATTTTGGTTAAAAAATGAATTAAGAGGAAGAAATCTAGAGAGAGAAAATTCGTTGGAAACCCTAGGTTTGATTTCGAATCTAGTGAGTTTGATGTGGAAAATGGATTTGAAAGATGATTTTGGCCACAAGAATGGATGGGGAATAAGATTTATGAATTGATTTGAATCGAAAACGAGTGGAAAAGATGGATTTTAGAGTGAAAAAAGAAGAAGGAAGAAACGATTTTTAAAGAGAGAATGGTATCCAGTTTGCCAAAAGAGGGAAGAAGAAGAACACCTTTTATATTCACGAATCCAGCTATCCGGATAGCATTAACCGGTTATTCGGTTGTTGGATAGTGAGTTAGTTACGCGAATTCGAATTTCGGGATAAAGGAACCGGTTGTCCGGTTTTGAGGCAGAAAAGGGGTTTGCAAATTCGACTTCCGGATTAGATAACCGGCTATCCGGTTGTGATGCAGTGAGTTCAAAAACTGAAACCGGTTTTCCGAATTCCCTAACCGGTTGACTGGATATTTTCCAGAAATTTTTCGAAAGTAATTCGGCTTACCAGTTTGAAGAATCAGCTGTCCGATTTTGAGGTAGAAAATAAGCTTTGCAAATCCGGCTTTCCAGTTTGTGTCCAGTAAGTTCCAAACCGAATTCGGATTTCTGGATTTCATAACCGGTTAACCGGTTTCTTTCCAGGGATGAGACATTCAGAAACAGCTTCCTGATTTTCCAAGCTGGTTATCTGGATGTTGACCCAAGATCAAGCAAACCTCATCCGGCTTACTGGTTTTCTGAATCCAGTTATCCGAATGTGATCCAAAGAATAATCATTAAGAAAAATGGTTTTCCAGTTGATAGACGGTTAATCTTTAGAAATCATTTTGACTCTTATTGAATTTTGGTAAGCTCTTAGACTTGTATTAAACACACCAATTTATTTTTGGCTTAAAAATTGATCAATTTAAATCATTTTGTGATTTAAAACTTTTCAATAAGCCATTTAAAATTAAATGAAACATAAATGCAAACAAGAACAAACACACCAGTTTAATAAACAATTCATAATTCAAGATGCAACATTCATCATTCCAAGCTCATGTCTTATCTTTATAAAATGCTCTTCACTAAGAGGTTTTGTAAAGATATCCGCAAGTTGATTTTCAATGGAAACAAATTTAATCACATAATCTCCTTTTTGAACATGATCTCTAAGAAAATTATGCCTAATTTCTATATGCTTGGTCCTAGAATGTTGAATGAGATTCTTGGATAGATTAATAGCACTAGTATTGTCACACAAGATAGGCATTTGAGCGAGTTTAATACCATAGTCTCTAAAGGTTTGTTTCATCCAAATAATTTATGCACAACAATTACTTGCGGCAATATATTCTACCTCGGTAGTTGAAAGTGCAACCGAGTTTTGTTTCTTACTACATCAAGAGACAAGTGAATGACCTAGGAAATGACATGTTCCACTAGTACTTTTTCTATCAACTTTATATCCGGCAAAGTCGGCATCCGAATAACAAGTTAAGTCAATATGAGTTCCCCTAGGATACCAAAGGCCAAGATTAATTGTGCCAATCAAAGATCGAAAAATTCGTTTTACAGCAAGCATGTGTGACTCTTTATGGCAAGATTGAAATCTAGCACACAAGTATACACTAAACATAATATCAGGTTTACTAGCAGTCAAGTAGAGTAAGGATCCGATCATACCTCGATAAGTCTTGATGTCAAACTTCCTTACCTTTCTCATATTTGTCCAGCTTGATGGTAGTACTCATTGGAGTGCTTTTTGTCGTTCCATTATGATAGCTAAATCTTTTGAGTAGATCTTTCATGTACTTGCCTTGATTTATGAAAATTCCTTCCTTGTTTTGTTTGATTTGGAGTCCAAGGAAGTACTTCAACTCTCCCATCATACTCATCTCAAATTCTTTGCTCATACATGATGAAAATTATTTACACAACAATTTATTAGTAGAACCAAAGATAACGTCATCAACATATATTTGAACAATAAGTATATCTTGGTTCTTATGCTTAACAAAGAGAGTTGTGTCCGCTTTTCCCATCGAAAAATCATTATCTAACAAGAAATTTTTAAGCCTATCATACTATGCTCTAGGTGCTTGTTTTAATCTATATAATGCCTTAGACAACTTATACACATGATTTGAAAATTTTTTATTTTCAAAACTAGGAGGTTGTTTCACATAAACTTCCTCCATAATATAACCATTTAAGAAAGCACTCTTAACATCCATTTGATATAAAATAAAATCTTTATGACATGCAAAAGCTAAGAGCATTCTAATGGATTCTAGTCTAGCCACATGTGCAAATGTTTCATCAAAATCAATTCCCTCTTCTTGGTTGTAACCTTGAGCCACTAATCTAGCTTTATTTCTTACAACCATACCGGATTCATCTATTTTGTTTTTAAATACCCATTTGGTACCTATAATGGATTGATGTTCCGGTTTAGGAACTAATTCCCACACATTATTTCTCTCAAATTGATTCAACTCCTCTTGCATTGCCATAATCCAAGATTCATCATTTTCCGTATCTGCAAAGGATTTTAGTTCAATTTGAGATATAAATGCAGCATGCTCACATGTATTCTTAAGTGACGGCCTAGTAGTTATACCTTGTGATGGATCTCCTAAGATTAAGTCCTTAGGGTGAGAAGAAACACACCTTCACTCCTTGGGGAGTGTTTGAAAAATACCTTCTTAGTGCTCCATATTTGTTTGTTCTTATTGTCTATCCTCTTGATTTTCTTGTGGTGCATTCTCTTGTTTATCTTTTGATGATTCTTTTTGTAACTCTCCATCTGCATCATCATTAACAACTCCTTTCTCCTCAGAGGAGGGGTTAGATTCATCAAACGTAACATGCATGGATTCTTCTACAACTAAAGTTCTTTTGTTATAAACTCTATAAGCTTTGCTTGAGTTTGAAAACCCGAGAAAGATGCCAACATCAAATTTTGGATCAAGTTTACCAAGATTATCTTTTGTATTCAAAATAAAACATTTACATCCAAAAACTTTGAAATAACCAATGTTGGGTTTTCTATCTTTCCAAAGCTCATAGGAAGTTTTATTGAGATGAGGTTTAATCAACACCTGATTTAAAACATAATAAGCAGTGTTGACAGCTTCGGCCCAAAACTATTTTGGTAATGCATTTTCATTCAACATGGTCCTAGCCATCTCTTGAATAGACCTATTCTTTCTCTCAACAATTCCATTTTGTTGTGAAGTCCTAGGTGATGAAAATTGGTGCTTAATGGCAAAACTATTACAAAAATTTTCAAATGCATGATTTTCAAACTCTCCACCATGATCACTTCTAATACAAGTAATAGAATAACCTTTTTTATTTTGAACTTTCTTACAAAATACTTTAAAAATATCAAGAGCATCATCATTATTAGCTAAGAATAATACCCATGTGTATCTTGAAAAATCATCAACAATTACAAAGGCATAATACTTTCCACTTAGACTAGCATATCTTGAAGGTCCAAATAAATCTATATGAAGTAGTTGAAGATGTTTTAAAGTGGAAATATGATTTTTGCTTTTGAACGAGGTTTTGATTTGTTTATCAAATTGGCATGCTTTACAAATTCTATCTTTTTAAAAACCAATTTTTGGAAGACCTTTAACTAGATTATTTTTGGAAATCTTCGAAATTAAATTCATGCTTGCATGTCCTAATCTTCTATGCCACATCCAACCATCATCATGCAATGCTGAAAAACATTTATTATGAGTTGATGCACATTCTATGTCAATGATATAAACATTACCACATCTATTTCTAACAAATAAAATCTTGCCATCACATGCATTCTCAATAACACATATAGATTTATCAAAAACAACTTTATAACCTTGTCACATAATTGACTAATGCTAATCAAATTGTGTTTCAAACTTTCAACCAAACACACATTTTCAATTAGAGTTGAGGAAACTTTACTAACATTTCTAATTCTGAGAATTTTTCCTTTTGAGTTGTCTCCAAATGATACATCTCGACCATTTTCGATTTTGGTAAAACTTGAGAACCATGCATAGTTTCCGGTCATATGCCTAAAACAACCGCTATCCAAGTACCATTTATTTTTTTTCTTCTTCAACCCTTGCAGAGAAAATCTCAAGTTTTAGGTACCCAAACTTTTTTAGGTCCTTGAGAGTTAGCAATGGTTCCTTTTGGAACCCAAACACATTTGATACCATAATATGCATTTCTCTTCACTGGACATCTATTTTTTATATGACCATCTTGATTACAATAATGACATACAACTTGATTGTTAATAGATGTATTCTTCACAAAGTAGTTCTTATAATATTTTTGTTTCAAATTAAGCTTATAGCCAAGTCCTCCTTTATCAAACACACATTTTTGTGAATTAAGCAAATTATCCAACATATTTTGCCCATTTGTAAATCTTAAAACGATCTCATTTAATTCATTGCTCTTCTTCTTAAGCATTTCATTTTCATTTTTCAAGTTATCTATGTGTGACTCTAGATGCTCATGTGAAGTACTAGGTTTCTCATTTGATAATGCAACTTTATCATTTAATGCTTTATTCTCTAATTCTAGGCATGTAATCTTTGTACTTAGAGATTCATTTTCATCTTTGAGCTCTACCATTTTCTTTTTAAGGCATACATTCTTTTTACTAATTTTTATCCATTCATCATGCAATTCTTTGAAGGCATTATGTAACTGATCATATGTAGGAGGATCATTTACCTTATCAAGTTCATCACATGATTCTTCCCCAAAAGCCATGAGGGCTAAATTTGTCATCTCTTGTTGCTCTTCATCATCGCTTGTTTCCTCATTGCTATCATCCCACGTGGCCACCATAGCTTTCTTCTTGAGTTTGTTGAGGAGAGGACATTTCGGTTGTATGTGTCCAGACTTCCTACATTCATAGCAAGTAATTGGCTCTTTCTTCTCCTATTTATTTTTGTAGTTTCTGAACTTTCCCTGCTCATTAGTCTTCTCGTAAAACTTTCTAAATCTTTTAGCCAACATAGCCAACTCCTCATCATCCAGCTCGCTTTCCTCATCACTCTCATGTTTCGAGGCTTTGAGAGTAATGCTTTTCTTCTTTTCCTCATGCCCTTTTCCTGCTGCCAAATCTTCTTCATATGAAATGAGAGCCAATTAAATCATCAATAGGTAAGATATTTAAATCTTTGGCTTCCTCAAAACAGTCCTTTTTTGTTTCCATTCCTTAGGTAGCGACCTAATGATTTTCTTAACTTTCTCGCTATTCGAAAAGGTCTTTCCTAGAGCTCCTAGAGTCTTCACTATGTCTGTAAATCTAGTGTACACAGAATACACACTCTCGTTTTGTTCCATTTGGAACAATTCATATTGTCGAGTGTAACTACTAATTTTAGACTCTTTCACTTGATTCGTGCCTTCATAAACAACTTCAAGTTTGTGCCAAATTTCATTAGCACTTTCACAATTAGACACTATGAAACTCTTTCTTATCTAGTGCACAAAACAAGGCATTCATAGCTTTAGAATTTAGAGAAACTTTTTTTTTCCAATTCATTCCATTTCCGTAAAGGTTTTGGAATATCTTCCTCTACTTCATTCTTAGTCATAGGCATAAATGGACCATTACATACAACTTTCCAAATTTCATAATCTAGTGCTTGCAAATAAATTCTCATTCTAGTTTTCCAATAAGGGTAGTCATTTCCATCGAAAAATGGAGGTCTAATGGTTGATTGTCCTTCCCTAAATGTGGAATCATTTTGAGTTGCCATTGATCTTTAGCTCTGGACGGTTAAGTCTAAACAAGAGCACCTCGCTCTGATATCAAATGAAATACAAGTTATACAACCTAATAGAGGGGTGGATTGGGATTTTAAAACTTAAGTTAAGCAAACCACACAACAATTGAATCTAATGCCTTAATAGAATCGAAAACAATAAATTCAATAATCACAATAATAAAAGAGTAAGGGAAGAGAAAACAAACACAAGAATTTTTACGTGGTTCGGCAATCCCTGCCTACGTCCACGCCTCCAAGCACACTGGGCTTGAGGATTTCACTATCCAAGTCTCCCAAGGCTTCAAATGCTTATAATTGACTTCTATGATGTCTATGAACCTTTACAACAAGAGATTATTTCCCTAATCTCTTAACCACAAGTGTTTCTCACACTTCTACACTCACAAATTTATGAGGAAATGAAGATTACAACAAAAACTTTCTTAAAGAGGATATACAAATTGAAGTATAAAGATAATTCAAAGTATGATGATTTGCGAATTGAGAGCTCAATATATGTTGTGTGCTTTTTGTTTTTGCTTGCTAGAGTGCTTGAAAATGAATTGAATTTGAATTTATATAGTTTGAGCTCAAAAGCAAACCGTTATGTGTTTTCTGATGATAATCGGTTTGCCACTTTCAAAATCCGGTTAGCCGCTTTTATGTTACTGTTACAACAAATATTTGAATTTTAGAACATCCGGATAGCCGCTTTCATTCCAGTAAGCTACTGCCCAAAATTTGGTCTTCCGCTTGTCAAATCCGGTTAGCCGCTTGCTACAGTAACTGCTACAGGGAACTATTTTCCAAAGTTATAGTTTGACCCCAAAACTTTATAAAACTATATTATGGCCCAAAATGTTATGAAAGTTTTCAAATAGGTCCAATTTTAGAATTTCTAAATAATGCATTGTCAATCCCAAAACTTTTTGAAATTATGATATGGCCCAAAATATGTGAAATTATAGAATGACCAAAAATATTTAAATATTTTCAAATAGGTCCAAATTCGAAATTCAAAACAATATTTATTGGAAACAAAGATGGCAAAAATCTTTCACTTTAGTCCATATCTTGAAAAACAATCTAATAACATAAAAATCATTTTCTTGTTATAAAAGCACAATATTTAAATTTTGTTTTATGCAAAACATGTGGTTTGTTATCATCAAAATAAACATTTATAGTCCTACAGGCTAACATAAACTGGTATTTACCGACAATATATGCAGTAAGTATCCAGCACTATTATTTCTATATGAATTGAAGTTGTTGTTTATCTATAATAATTTTTCAAACATTACTCTGTACAATAAGGTTTTTTCAATTCGTTATTTATTGAAATATCACTTGTTTACTTATTGTTCTTTTGTAGCAATCAACACTTACTGTTGGAGCCAACATTGATGGTTTTGTACAAGCAGCAAGTGTCAGATGCAGAGGCATCAGGAGTAGAGGCAGATATGAGAGGGTCTCGATGTTTACGTTGGCCCCAAAATGGAAGCGAGAAATCTGGAAGTTGATCAGCAGGAACCATATCGTTGAGTAGCCAATCATTACTCGGTGTAAGAAAAGTGTACTTGTTTTCAGTGAATTTTACCCAACTGTCATTACTCCACTTAAATCATAAGGCATATACAACTTCATCCCCGATGCTCTTAGAAGGTTTACACGGTGGTTCATTAATCAGTACCTTAAAGTATTTAAGGATTCGAGTGATAAAATGACCATATGGAAGGGAACGGGTGATCAAGTTAGGTATGGAAAGCATAGTTCGGATAATGGTGTACCCCAAGTTAACCGAACGACGTCTAAGAATGGAATCAATCAAAGCAACATCCATGTGGAAAACCTCATCCAAATGCCCTGATCTAGGAAGCACAATAGACTGAATAAAACGAAGGAAAATATGAGTTTGGAGACATAGACATTGAATGTAGAAATGAATGGTACAGTTTTCAACAAAAAGATCATTACGTCGGCATATATTTTTAATGGTGTCAACATGAACATAACTACCAATTTTTGGAGATTTCCTAGGTAAAAAAATTTCTAGGCCATAATCGGATGTTTCTAGGATAGAATTCAACTCCGAAACATCAAAATCAATTAAAACTTCTCCAACATTGGTGATTACTCAAGTCTTTTTCTCCTCGAAAATATCCATATTCGAGTAAAACAATTTCACCAAGTCGGGATACACATTCTCCTCAATTAGAAGAGCATTAATCCATCCAACTTCTTCCACCAATTGATACAAATTTCTATGACTAATATTGAGACTACGGAGCCAATCTAGTAAAACAAAAAATGTAGAGAGTACCTTATGGGTCATGAAACTTTGGTGAAACCGTTTGACTAAATGCTTATTCAGAAAGTGTGTGGACTCAAGGTTGGAGTGAATGGAAGAGCCCCCTACTTGTTGTGGCCGTTTGGTTTGTTGAATCGGTTCTTTCCCTTTTCCTCTAACCGGCCTTGAACTAGACATGATGATTTTGACTGATTTGAGGATAAATGAGGCAATGAGATGGAAGATAATGAGGATTAAAAGAGATATTGAGGTGCAATTCGATTCAAAAATTGCTTAAGAGGAAGAAATTTTGAGAGAGAAAATTGGGTTGAAAACTTAGGTTAGATTTGGGATCTTATGATTTAAGTGATGGAAACGGATTTTGAAAGTGATTTTAACCACAAGGCATGACGTGAATGCTTTTTATTAACCGATTTGATGTCAAAACAGTTGAAGATGATGGCTTTTGGAGTGAGAAAGAGAAAAGATGAAAACGGTTTTAGAGAGAAAGAGATATCCGGTTTGCCGAAAGTGGAGAAGAAGATGGACTGTTATATATAGCCCGAATCCGGCTTGTCGGATTCCACTAACTGGTTAGCTGGTTAGTTTTCAATGAGTAAGGGAACGAATCCAGCTTGCCGGATTCCACTAACCGGCTAACCGGTTAGTGCTCAATGAATTTTGAAAAAGCAATCGGCTTGCCGGTTTGAAAAAACCTCTTATCCGAATTAAAGCCAGAGAGCTCAGTCTCAAATCTGGCTACCCGGTTTGAAAAAATCGGTTAGCCGGATTGGAGACTGAGCTCTCTAACTCCAATCCGGTTAACAAATTTTTTCAAACCGGTAAGCCAGTTTCATGACAGAGAAATGCAAAGATAAACTGGCTTACCAGTTTGAAAAATTCGGTTATCCAGATAACCAGTTAGTCGAATTGGAGATAGAGCTCTGCTCCAATTCTTTGTTTATTCAAACCGGTTTAATGAGAAATGTAAAGACGAATAGGCTTACTGGTTTGAAAAATTCAGTTATCCGGATTGGAGCCAGAGAGCTGTAAAGCCAAACCGACTAACCAGTTTTAAAAAATTGGTTATCCGGATTGGAGCCAGAGAGATGCAAAGCCAAACCGGCTAACCGGTTTGATAAATTCGGTTATCCGGATTCGGTCCAGTGATAAATCCATAAGAAAAACTGCTTTCCAAGTGATTAGAAGCGGTATACCAGTTTATCTTTGGAAAACATTTTGCCGTCACAATTAAATACATTGTTGAAAAAAGCTTCAATTAAATACATGTCTTCCGATTAGTGAAAAACTTCAATTAGATACATTACATGTTTTCCAATTAGTGAAAAGAATTGTCTCCAGGCCACATATCAGAGTGCATGGTGGGATATGGAAGAAATGTGAAGGTATTCATTCCCACCGATAGTGGCATTGATGAATTATTCCAAAAGTGATATGTGGATTCAGAGCACGATTGAGAACTACTCCCACATTCATTTTGGGTTTCAATTTCATTCGAGGCTTTACTGTTGTAGAATGAAAATTGTTCACTCGAGCCAGCTAACATAAATGTACTCCAACTATCGTTGTTGGCAACATTGGCTTTGCTACTCCTGCAAATAATCAATCGTGAATAAAACTTTATTTGGTTGCCATAAATGGATCAAACAGTCAAGAACAAACATAAAAACAACTTACCTCGCGCTATTACTAGCAGTAGGACAACATCTTACTGTATGCCAGGTTGTCTACAAACGCTACACTTCTTGGTGTTTATAGGGGATTTTTTTAATCTTGTTGCAGCACATTTTGTCCTTACCACAACTGGATCTAGTATTGTTGTATATTTTAAGCTCAATTGCTTTTGGCGTCAATGTGCAAGTGTACACAACAAGTGATAAAGTGATGAGTATTCAGATCGTTTCCACAGGGACTGACGCTACTAGAAATGCTACAGCAATCACAACAGTGCAAACTTTCTGCTATCTTAAGTTAATAAAATTAATAAGATTGACTAACTAATGAGAATAATAATTCAATAAAGTAAAAATGCAATTATAAATTAAATTGTACGTTCAATACAAAGAGAATTCAATATGAGTGGAGTAGTTGAATGATCAAACTCTCTCGATAGGGTGACTGTCTTGTCAAATTAATACCAGTTGCTACAACATTTGTTATAGCACTAGGCAGAATTACCTTGCATCTTCAGTGTCGCATGTTGGACTTCTCATACCCTTATGCAACCTAACAATGACCGGTTGTTATGTCAACAAAAGATACGACATTACAAACATGTCCTCTCTCTACCCTACAAAGTGAATCCCTATATCTAGTTCACCACAAATCTTAAATCAAGTGTGGCCCTTTTGGGATGCAAGTTAAACTCAATCCAGAAAACTCAACTTAAGATCAAGTATTGCTCTAACAAGTTCTACTATGACATGCCCTTTTGTGGCTCTCTCTTAACTGGTATCATTAAATGGGAGGTTAACCGAAATAATGAATGTAATAAGATTTAGGGAAATTATCAGCCATATACCCTTAAATAACACGCGTATCAAACGTGCTACAACACTTTTCACGTATATCACTTGTATACCCTAAGTTAACAAAACACTTCTGCCGTCCACCAATCTGTTAACTGCTGTTAGAAAGTTAACAGAATTGTGGCAAATTGACTATTTCGCCCTTAAAACTCAAAATAAGGTAATAAGATAAATTTACCCAAAACATTAACGTAAATTTTCAATACACAATTTTTTTAATTTTTTTATTAACAATACATTTTTTTGATTAAAAAAATAAATTATTAATGGTACATATTATTAACAATTATCCGTAAAAAAATTCATATTATACCATAAAATAATATTAACAATTATCTATAAAAAATCCATATTGTACCATAAAAAATTATTAACAACATATTATTTACAATTATACATATTATACTATAAAAATTATTTACAACATATTATTTACAATTATACATATTATACTATAAAAATTTCAGTTGGAGCTTGGAGGAGTAGATCTTCAAAAATTTAGGTTAAATTTTGGAGGAGTAGATTCGGTTCTAAAGTTTTTTTATAGCAAATATTAACAATTATCCGATAAATGGGATGACATGTCATTTTTATTAATATATATCAGATGACATGTCATTGTTTACTAGATAAATGGGATGACATGTCGTTTTTTAATCAAAGTTTCTTCCATATTAAAAGACTAGATTACCTTTATGATGTCAGCGCTTACAAACAGCAGTTAACGGATTAGTAGGTGACAAAAGTGTTTTGTCAACTTAGGTCATCCGAGTGATATACGTGAAAAGTGTTGTAGCACGTTTGATACGGGTGTCATTTAAGGGTATATGGCTGATAATTTCCCTAATATTTATTGAAGCAAAGTGCTACAGCAGACATGCAGCAACTCATAAGAACAGTCAAGAACCCATCTAGATTATTTGTTACTCAATTACAATCAAATTTAGTTCATAACTTGTAAAAGAAAAAAAAATGACAAAGTTCCAGCCATCAAGTACATATTTCCAACCAAAGAATAAAGAAGAAGAACAATAGTTGAATTCCAAATATTTTGTAGATTTTTAATTGGTGCAGACTTTGTTAGCCTAAAGGGCTACATATAATGTAATTTTGATGATAACAAACATGTGTCTTAAGTAAAAATAATAAATATTTTATTTCACATTTTCACTAGTTTTTGAAGGATAATATTTATGCAAGTGAATCAAGTGAAATCAAGATTGAAAACACTAAACGGACAACGACGACATCAAGAATATAGTTTAGAGCTCAATGAATAAATTAGTGCGATAAATTCTTGTAAAGTCGGTATGATTTAATTGATGCATGATTTAGCATTTGAGAAGCTCAAGAGATTAATTTAATTAAATACTTTTCATAAACTAAAAGGCTTTATTTTTATAAAGTAAAGTATTTTGTGAATTTGAGTAATTTGGACTTAAAAGCTAAGTTTTGAAATCTTTGATTTTAATAATTATTAAATTTCAGAGTTCGATATTTTTACAAACATTTGAAACGTTTTGGGCCATACTATAATTTATGAATATTTTAGACTAAAGTGAAAGGATTTGAGAACTTTGAAAAATATGAGTATTTTGTTTAAAATGACCTTATTGCAAAATAATAACATCTTTGGGGCCATATCATAATTTTAAAAAGTTTGGGAAAGATAATTATTTTTAAAAAATTCTAAAATTGGACTTATTTATAAAGTTTTATAAAGTTTTGGGCCTTAGTATAATTATAGAAAGTTTTAGGCCAAAGTGTAATTTTAGTGAACAGTATTACTGTAGCAAAATTCAAAAATAATGGTAATATCACTGTTCCTGAGCGGCTAGCCGGATAAATCAAGTGGCTAACCGCTTGGGCGCGGGAATTTTCCTATAACGGCTAGTTTTTGGGCTTTAGCTATAAAAACTCAACTAAAACTTCATTCTAAGGACTAATGCAAGCAAATATAAGATCATATAACATATATTGAGCTTCCAAAATGCAAATCATCGTAGATTGAATCATTGTTGGGCTATTATTTGCATATCCACTCTTAAAGAGAGTTTTTGTTGTAATTTTCATTTCTTATCAAATTGTGAGTGTATAAGTGTGAGAAACACTTGGGGTAAAGAGATTGGGGAGATAATCTCTTGATTGTAAAGGTTCATTGAAACCTTGTAAGTCAATTGTAAGAACTTGAAGCCTTGGGAGGCTTGGATAGTGAAATCCTCGAGCTTGGTTGGCTTGGAGGCGTGGACGTAGGCGGGGATTACCAAACCACGTAAAAATCCGTGTGTTTGTTTTTCTCTTCCCTTACTCTTTTATTTTTACGCTTGTTTGAATTCATTGTTTTATATTTCATTAAGGCGTTAGATTGATTTGTTGAGCGAATTGTATTGCATAATAGTTTAAAATCCCAATTCACCCCCCTCTTGGGTTGCGTTACTTGCATTTCATTTGGTATCAGAGCTTGGTTCTCTTGTTAGGACTTAACCATTTAGAGTAAAAGATCCATGGCAACCCAAAATGATTCAACCTTTAGGGAAGGACAATCCACAACTAGGCCACCGTTCTTTGACGGAAATGACTACTCGTATTGGAAAACTAGGATGAGAATTTATTTACAAGCACTAGATTATGAAATTTGGGAAGTTGTATATGATGGTCCATTGATGCCTTTGGCTAAAAATGAATTCGGGGAAGACATTCCAAAACCTTCACGGGAATGGAATGAATTGGAAAAGAGAAAAGCTTCTCTAAATTCCAAAGCCACGAATGCCTTGTTTTGTGCACTCGATAAGAAAGATTTTCATAGAGTGTCTAGTTGTGAAAGTGCTAATGAAATTTGGCACAAACTTGAAGTTGTTTATGAAGGCACGAATCAAGTGAAAAAGTCTAAGATTAGTAGGTACACTCGGCAATATAAATTGTTCCAAATAGAACAAAATGAGAGTGTATATTCTATGTATACTAGATTTACGGACATAGTAAACACTCTAGGAGCCCTAGGAAAGACCTTTTCAAATAGCGAGAAAGTTAAGAAAATCATTAGGTCATTACCTAAGGAATGGAGACCAAAAAGGACTGTCATTGAGGAAGCTAAAGATTTGAATATCTTACCTATTGATGATTTAATTGGTTCTCTTATTTCTTATGAGGAAGATTTGGCAGCCGAAAGAGGAAATGAGGAAAAAAAGAAAAATATTACTCTCAAAGCCACAAAATATGAGAGTGATGGGGAAAGTGAGCCGGATGATGAGGAGTTGGCTATGCTAGCAAGGAGGTTCAGAAAATTTTTCAAGAAAACTAGTGACCGAAGGAAATTTAGAAACTTCAAAAACCAAAAGGAGAAGAAAGAGGAATCATATGTTATGAATGCAAAAGGCCCGGCCATATAAGATCAAAATGCCCACTTTTCAACAAACTCAAGAAGAAAGCTATGGTTGCTACTTGGGATGATAGCGATGAAGATTCAAGTGATGAAGAAGAGTCGCAAGAAGTATCAAACCTATCACTTATGGCACTAGGAGATGATGATGATCTCAATGAGGTAAGTGATCCAACCTATGATGAATTGCATGATGCTTTTAAAGAAATGCATGATGAGTTGATGAAAATTGGTAAAAAGAATGCATGCCTTAAAAAGAAATTGCTAGAATTTACAAATGAAAAGGATGCCATGCAAAAATGCAATGAGTCATTGAATGAGAAGATTAAAGGATTAGAATTAGAGAATAAAACCTTGCATAATAGAGTTGCATTATCAAATGAAAAACCTAGCACTTCACATGAGCATTTAGAGCCACATGTAGATGATTTTGAAAAAGGAAAATGAAATGCTCAAGAAAAAGAATATTGAACTTAGTAATGTTGTTCTAAAATTTACAAATGGGCAAAAGATGTTGGATAACATGATTAATTCTTGAAAATATGTTTTTGATAAAGGAGGACTTGGGTATAAGCCTAACTTGAAGCAAAAGTATTACAAGAATTATTTTGTTAAAGGTACCTCTACAAGTGATCATAAGAGTGTTTGTCATTATTGTAATCAAAATGGTCACATGAAATATAGATGTCCCGTAAAAAGGAATGCATATTATGGTGTCAAATGTATTTGGGTTCCAAAAGGAACCGTTGCTAATGCTCAAGGACCCAAAAAGGTTTGGGTACCTAAGACATAAGATTTTCTTTGCAGAGCTTGAAGAAAAAGAAAAATAAATGGTACTTGGATAGCGGATGTTCTAGGCATATGTCAGGAAACTATGCATGGTTCTCAAGTTTCACCAAAATCGAAAATAGTGGAAATGTATCCTTTGGAGATAACTCAAAAGGAAAAATTCTCGGGATTGGAAATGTTAGTAAAATTTCTTCAACTCTAATTGAAAATGTGTGTTTGGTTGAAAATTTGAAACACAATTTGATTAGCATTAGTTAACTATGTGACAAAGGTTATAAAGTTGCTTTTGATAAATCAAGATGTATTATTGAGAATGCATGTGATGGGAAAATTTTGTTTATGGGAAATAGATGTGGCAATGTTTATACGATTGATATAGAGTGTCCATCTACTCATGATAAATGTTTTTCGACATTGCATGATGATGGTTGGTTATGGCATAGAAGACTAGGACATGCAAGCATGGATTTAATTTCAAAAATTTTGAAAAATGATTTAGTAAAAGGTCCTTCCAAAAATTGGTTTTCAAAAAGAGAATTTGTGAAGCTTGTCATTGGAAAACAAATCAAAACATCTTTCAAAAACAAGAATCATATCTCTACTTCAAAACCTCTTCAATTACTTCACATAAATTTGTTTGGACCTTCTAGATATGCTAGTTTAAGTGGCAAATTTTATGCATTTGTAATTGTAGATGATTATTCTATATACACATGGGTACTATTCTTAGCTAATAAGGATGATGCCATTGATGCATTTAGAATTTTCTGTAAAAAGGTTCAAAATGAAAAGGGTTATTCTATTATTTGTATTAGAAGAGATCATGGTGGAGAGTTTGAAAATCATGCATTTGAAAATTTTTGTAATAATTTTGGCATTGAGCATTAATTTTCATCACCTAGGACTCCACAACAAAATGGAGTTGTTGAGAGAAAGAATAGGTCTATTCAAGAAATGGCTAGGACTATGTTAAATGAAAATGCATTACCAAAATATTTTTGGGCCGAAGCCATCAACACCGCTTGTTATGTTTTAAATCGGGTGTTGATTAGACCTCATCTCAATAAAACTCCCTATGAGCTTTGGAAAGATAGAAAACCCAACATTAGTTATTTCAAAGTTTTTGGATGCAAATGCTTTATTTTAAATACAAAAGATAATCTTGGTAAATTTGATCTAAAATCTGATGCTGGCATCTTTCTCGGGTATTCAAACTCAAGCAAAGCTTATAGAGTTTATAACAAAAGAACTTTAGTTGTGGAAGAATCCATGCATGTTACGTTTGATGAATCTAACCCCTCCTCTGCGGAGAAAGGAGTTGTTAATGATGATGCAGATGGAGAGTTACAAGAAGAATCATCAAAAGAGAATCAAGAGAATGCACTACAAGAAAATCAAGAGGATACACAAGAAGAACAAACAATTATGGAGCTGAAGCAACAAGAAGGTATTTCTCAAACATTCCCCAAGGAGTGGAGGTATGTTTCCTCTCATCCTAAGGATTTAATCTTAGGTGAACCTTCAAGAGGTATTACAACTAGATCATCACTTAGAAACACATGTGAGCATGCTGCATTTATTTCTCAAATTGAACCAACATCTTTTGCGGATGCTGAAAATGATGAGTCTTGGATTATAGCAATGCAAGAGGAGTTAAATCAATTTGAGAGAAATAAAGTGTGGGAATTGGTTCCTAAACCAGAATATCAATCCATTATAGGCACTAAATGGATATTTAGAAATAAAATGGATGAATCCGGTGTGGTTGTAAGAAATAAAGATAGATTAGTGGCTCAAGGATACAACCAAGAAGAAGGAATCGATTTTGATGAAACCTTTGCACCTGTAGCTAGATTAGAATCCATTAGGATGTTGTTAGCATTTGTATGTCATAAAGATTTTATTTTATTTCAAATGGATGTCAAGAGTGCTTTCTTAAATGGTTATATTATGGAGGAAGTTTATGTAAAACAACCTCCTGGTTTTGAAAATGAAAAATTTCCAAATCATGTTTATAAGTTATCAAAAGCATTATATGGATTAAAACAAGCACCTAGAGCATGGTATGATAGACTTAAAAATTTCTTATTGGATAACGGTTTTTCGATGGGAAAAGCGGATACTACCCTTTTTATTAAGAATAAAAATCAAGATATACTTGTTGTTCAATTTATGTTGATGATATTATTTTTTGTTCTACTAATGAATCTTTGTGCAAAGAGTTTTCCTCTTGTATGAGTAAGGAATTTGAGATGAGCATGATGGGAGAGTTGAAGTATTTCCTTGGACTTCAAATCAAACAAAACAATGAGGGGATCTTCATCAACCAAGCTAAGTATGTCAAAGACTTGCTCAAGAGATTTGGCATTGATGAATCAAATACCAAGAATAGTCCAATGAGCACAACAATCAAGCTTGATAAAGATGAAAAAGGTAAAGAGGTTGATATTAAAAAGTATCGAGGTATGATCGGCTCTTTACTTTACTTAACTGCAAGTAGACCCGATATCATGTTTAGTGTATGTTTGTGTGCAAGATTTCAATCATGTCCCAAGGAATCTCATTTGCTTGTTGTTAAAAGAATTTTTCGTTATTTGAGTGGAACCATAGATATTGGCCTTTGGTATCCTAGAGGAACTCATATAGATTTAACTTGTTATTCGGATGTCGAATTTGCATGTTACAAGGTCGATAGGAAAAGTACTAGTGGAAGTTGCCATTTTCTTGGTCATTCACTTGTTTCATGGTTTAGTAAGAAACAAAATTTGGTGGCACTTTCAACTACTGAGGCGGAATATATTGCCGCAGGTAGTTGTTGTGCACAAGCACTTTGGATGAAACAAACACTTAGAGACTATGGTATTAATCTTGAACAAATTCCTATCAAGTGTGATAATACTAGCGCCATAAATCTTTCAAAGAATCCCATTCAGCATTCTAGAACCAAGCATATAGAGATTAGACATAATTTCTTAAGAGATCATGTACAAAAGGGTGATATTGCATTAGAATTTATCTCTACGGAAAAACAACTTGCCGATATTTTTACAAAATCCCTTTGCGAAGAACAATTTTAAAAAATTCGGCATGAAATTGGGATGATGAAATTTTCGCATTAACATCTCTATTTATGTTATTGAATCTATTAAAATTGTTTGCTTGATGATTGTTAATGTTTATGAAGTGTTTGAACATGTTAGATATATGAGGTGTTTGATTTATTAATTTTTGAATGATTATGTGCTTCATTAATATATGTTTGTTGGACAGATTATTAGTTTGAATTAATCATCTTTTGGATGTTTAAAATCATGAATCATGTATTAAATTGGCTCTTGAGATGTTTCGGGATCACACAATGGTCACAGAATTGATCAAAATTAGCCGGAAATCAACTAGAGTGCAGCTGGACAGCAACCAGGCAGCTAGCCACTTGGAAACTGTCCCAAACCCGAGAGCAAGTGGCTAGCCGCTTGATCACGGGTTTGATATATATTTTTTTTGCTTCTTCTTCTTCCTTCATTAGTTTTCTGCACTTGTTCTCTCTTTCATTCAAAACCGTGAACAACCCATCCATTTTCACTTCCAATTTCTTCCTTTTTCATCCATTTTTATGCCCAAATCAACCATTCAAACTAATACCCATGCATATCATCTTTATTAAACACTTCATCATCATCATTTCTTCACTTGTTCTTCATCATTTCATTACATCTCATTCACGCGTGAATAGTGTTCTCCATTTTCTTTCTCAAATCTCTTCATCTTTCACTCATTTTCTTATTAAAATCAATCATCCAACTTATTATTCATCCATTACTCCTCCAATTTTCACTCTTAAAACAACATTTCATCAACTCTCCACATAAAACCCAAAATAAAAAATCTCACTCTACTCGTTTCTCTCTCTTCATTTTCAAGCTTCCTTTAGCTCATTTTTAATTCAATCTACTTCATAAATTAGCTTCATTCATCTCTAGGATTGATTTTCTTACCTCAAACAAATCCATTTCACTCAAATTTTGTTAAACCCAAAATTGCATTTTTAAGTTTTTTTTTCTTCCAACAATGGTGGGTGGTGACAAGTCTAAGGGAAAACACATGGCCAAGAAGCGTAAGGATGATCATGGCGATAATTCAGACTTTATGTTGATTCATTTTCCACAACTCCTACTTCGGAAATGTTTTCTCGACAATTTCAAGCCAAGGTCGGTTATTACTCCTTATTTTGTCAGTCTCAGTAATATGGAGAATTTAGAAATTTGTGATAAATCTATTAAAGATTTCCTTATTGCTATGGGATGGAAGAATGTGTTGGTTGTTAATGAACATTACTATGAAAATTTAGTTAAGGTTTTTTATTCGAATATGGATACGGAAGCTTCAAATAGAATTGTTACTAATGTTGGGGGAGTTCATATTGAATTTGATGTTGCTTTGCTAAATTCTATCCTTGGAACTCCAAATGAGGGATTGCAACTATATAGTGCTAGAGCCAAAATCAAAGAACCTTGGTTCTTACTTGAAAATGTCGTTCGAAAAATTTATCGACGGGGTGATTTGTCCACTGCATTCTGTAACTCACCTTTGAAATCTCAAGCCTTACCTCTTCAAACTGGAATCCTTCATTATGTTCTTCATCATGTTATTACTTCTAGGGCTGGTCATGCGGATGAAGTTAGCCGTTTAGATGTAGTCATTCTTGACTGCATTCTAGAGAAGAGGGTGCTAAATATTGGATATATTATCCTTCATCATATGCTTAGTACTCTCAACTTAGCCAAAAGATCCCTTCCATATGCTAGTATTATTACCCGAATTCTAGAGTATTTTCGTGTCCCTTTAACCGAGCCAATCTCCTTGAATTCGAGGGAATTAGGTGATGAATCAATTGCTAATTTGGTTTTTTATTGGAGGGATGATCGATGGCGTAAAGATCAAAGAAGAAAAAAGGTTATGGACCTTGCTCCTACAGATCATCGTTTCTTTAACGATGTTCGTCCCCCACATTTGCTTACTGATCTTAGTGCTCCACATCTCTCACGTCCTCCACCTTCCAAGGGCCCTTCCCATTCTACTTCAGCTGACTCTGAGGATCCGTTGCAACAGCTGTTAACTAAAGTGGATTCACTTTCTGAGCGGCAAGACAAACTTTAGTCTATGCTTGAAGCTTTTCAACTTCAGTCCATTTCCAAGCGAGAGTGTCTCTTTGCTCAGCAGTAGTAGCTTCTTGATGGCCAACAGTAACTTTTTACAGCTCTTGGATTTCCACCACTATCCTCTTCATCACATCCACCATCTCCTTAGCACTCTATTTTTATTTTTTTTTCATTTGTCACTCTGCACTACATCTCTCCATGCATTGTTATTTTTCATTTGCGGATGACATCTTGTTGTTTGATATTTGGATATGTTGTTTTTAATTTTTGGATTAAGGATGCTTGTTATTTGATCATTGGATATGTTATATGTGGATGATGTTTTCAGATTCTTGGCATATTATAACTCTTTGGTTAATTATATGCTTAATTCTTATGTGTTGCTTGATGATTTGGTGGAGTTGTTGGTTTGTTATACTTGTTTAAGCTTATATATAAGTGTTTTTAATCACGTTGTGTATTTGAGGATTTGTTCATTTTTAAGGGGAGACTCTGCCGAAATTTTTGCTTGCACAAAATGGGTAATATCTTCATAGAATTATTTTTGATGATCTTGTTTCAAATTGCATATATCTATCTTTTATTTTTTATAAAGGGGGAGATAAATATGATAAGTTTTTAGATAATATCATTTTGGTTAAAATTTCTAATTGGCCATATATTCATGTTTCTCGATTGTCCATTAAAATTTTATCGGTCTTAGCATGAATTTCTAGTAATTTTGATGATGAAGGGGGTGAGATCATGTATTTTGAATACAGAGACATATAATATGTATTTTGATCTTAAAGTATTTGTGCACGGTTATGGAATATTAAGTGGGAGCTTACAAATTGTTATAGATCATATATTTAGGGGGAGTTTGTTCTTAAATTTGATTTATAAGTTGAAGTCATGTATGCCATGTATTAAGGGGGAGTTTAATGTCAAAATACATGAGATGTTTGTCATCATCAAAAAGGGAAAGATTGTTAGCCTAAAGGGCTATATAAAATTACGTATGTTATTGTTAGAGGGTTACCCATAGATGTGGGAAGCATTATAGAAAAATAAATTCGGGACTGTGCCATGAAAAACCACAAAGCAGCAGTCTTGTTATTTCCTTCACTCATCACCAGCATCTGTGTGGTATTGGGAGTTCACCTTGATGCAAAAGATGAGCATGTCAAGAATGATGGTGCCCTCACTATACGTACCATCAAAAGAATTGCTGGTGAAGTTGTTGGAGCCCCATCTGAACCAGCTGATGTAACAGAGGCAAGAAGAGTTATTAGGTTAGAACAGAGAATCCAAGCATTGAGCACCAGCATCACTCAATATGCTGAAGCTCAGCAGAGGGAAAACAATCGATTTTGGAGCTATTTGCAGCGCTTGAAAAACCACATACACCAATTTGCTGTATATATGAAAAGTACCCACAAAAAATTTCCTGATTCATTGCTCTAGCAATACAATTTTGATACCAATACTACAGAAGCTCCAACAGAAGTTAGTGAAGAAGCTACTGACACAAATGAACCAGAGGAAAAAGCTGCAGTAGAACCGCAAACAGAGGCTAAAACAGATACTGATGACCAATCTGACAAACCAGAAGAAGAGGGTGTCAAGTCTGCAACTGACAGTTCCCCGACAGAAGAAGAAGAAGAGCCTGAGAAAGAACTCGAGGAACCCCCAGCCAAGACTTCCTCCAAATCTAGAAAAAAGCACATCACAAAAGAAGAGGACGATGAACCAGTAGAAGAGCCTCATATTCTAGTCCTTTCTAGAAAGGGTAAAGAGAAAGTAATCACCCTTCCTGCCTCTGACGATAAAGCCGAGCAAATTGATGCAGAGCTGGAAGCTGCAACAGCCAGAGTTACTCGTACACCCACAGAGACAAAACAACTGCTTGATATCATTGCCACAATCACAGCTGAGGGATATGCAGCTGGACCCCCAGCTCCAGCTCTTTCACAGCAAACTCCCAGTAAACCTATTCTTGCTAGTCCTAAAGGACCCAACAAAAGGAAAGGGGGCACTTCTGGAGTCGTTGCTACTGCAGATACACCCAAACCAAAAAGGACTAGATATGTTTCATCCAGGCAGGTTGCACCAACTGCAACTCCTCCCGTTAGCCCATTGCAGAAAAAGAAAAAGATGTTGCCAGCTGCTTCACCGCAAGAATCCCCTAAGGAACGGCTGCGGAGCCCATCCAAAAAGCACTAAAGTCACTGCACCTTATTGCAGCAATACCCCAGCAACAGGGGAGTACCCCCTACCTGCTAGTTTCTTTAAATTTTTTTCTTTCCTTCTGAAAAACTTTTCTTGCATCTAGTTTTAAATTTCTGATTCATTCTACATGTTCTTTTTATTGTAAACATGTCTAGTTTATATGGTTTTCTCTTGTGTGTTTGTGAGGACACAACACCTCTCAAGTTTGGGGGGGTTGTGTTTCTGTTCGCATGTGTTATGCCTGTGTTGTGTGTTGTGAGAGCTCTATTATCTAATATTTATGTATGGATTTGAAGACCTAATGAAGATAAATTGAGTGTTTATGAGAATGCCAAGTAGAGATAGCTATAGATGGAAGTTGAAATTCTGTCCTTACACTTAGACTTTGATTGAGTTTTATGAGAATGTTGTAGCAAAGCCAAGAAAACTAAAAGGAGCAGAATATCTCAAGCTAGGGGAAAATTTTGGTTGAACTGTACTCATTATGAAATAAATTTGGCTCAATTCTTTGAGTAAGTGAGTATGTACCCCATATGCAGACTTGAGTCCAAAGGCAACAAGAGTTATGAGCATTACTGTAGCATCTATGGTGTTCTAAAAAAAAAAAAAGTCCTTTGTCTAGGATATTGAGTAGCCAGGTCTGTTCATGAGCCCCATGTTTAGCCTTGAGTTAAAAGATATCTTTAGATAAGACTATGCTATGAATATTATTACAGCAACTCTGATCTGTGCATTGATTGAGTAATTAGGTGTCATCATTACAAGTGATCGACATTCACATGAAAAGTAAATGTTACAGTAAAGAGGGTTAAGTGTTCGTATGTTCTAAAAAAACACATTTTTTTTTGTTTTTGTTATATCACAGTTTGAGATTGTGTGATTTCTACTCCCCTATATGTGAATATATTTTTGTTCTACCTCTGAATTATATGCAATGCCTTTGTAATGTTGTGGCACCTCTGGAACTTGGTCAAAGTGGCACACACACACTCTGGACCGAATAAGGCCTAAGTCTAAAACTTGAACTGTTATGGCAATTTTGTATGATGAAGAGTGTGATCTGAGGGTAGAAGAATCCTTGCAAATTTTATGACAGAGCTAAGTTATTTGTTGCATGATTGTGTGATTGAAGAGTGAGTGTTGTTGTCATTACTTGAGGACAAGTAATGGTTTAAGTTTAGGGGTGTGATAACTCTTTGAAATGAGAGTTATCATGACACTTTTAGACTTAAATCAATAATACTTAGAGAGTAAATGAGGTGTTTTCATTGTATTTTTGTTATATTTTGAATAAACATTCATTTTAATTTAATCTTAATAAAATTTGCTTAATTTAGAGTAATTCATGCCCAAATTGTGTGCTTAATTGTAGGTGTCCAGAAGCTTATCTTTCACGGAAGGGATGTTGTTGCAACAGGCTCGCAAAAATGAGGAAGAACATGGCTACATAAGAATTGAAACAAAATCTGGAACAATGTGGTGCTGTAGCCATTGCTAGTGCAGCTATTGCTGTAGCAATTCTGGAACAACGACAGAGAAAATTTAACGCGGGATATATGCAGAATCAATATCTGCAATTTCCAAATCTGACTTATACATGCCCTAGACTTCAATTTACCCTAGTTTTCAGATATAAAAAAAGCACGCATCATATGAAAAAAGCGCGGTGAATTAACATTGGAGAAATCAAAGGGAAAAAGAGAACAAAATCAGAATTGACGGGAAAGCAAGTCTACACCAGTGAAGATAAACCAGCAGAGCTATTGTGGATTCAATTTTCATCGTTCTTTACTTGTTCCTTTACTTACTCTTTGATTGAACCGATATATTTCATGGATGATATTTTGCTGTTTGTTTTTCTTTTTCAAAGTATGAACTAAATTTGATTGTAGTTAAGTGACAAACAATCTAAATGGGTTTTTGACTGTTCTTATGAGTTGCTGCAAGATTGCTATAACATTTTACTCTAATAACTATTATTATAATCATTATTTCGGTTGACCACCTATTTAATAGTTCAAGTTAAGATAGAGCCGCAAAAGGGCTTGTCTTAGTAGAAATTATTAGAGTAATACTTGATCTTAATTTAAGTTTCCTGGACTAAAATTACTTGAGGCCCAAAAGGGCTATATTTGAGTTAAGATTTGTGAATAACTAGATATAGGAATTCACCTTGTAGGGTAGAGAGAGTGTATGCTCATAATGCCATACCGTGGGTGGGTTAACAACTAGTCATTGTTAGGGTGCTTAAAGGTATGAGAAATCAGATAAGCGGCAGCTGATGATACAAAATAATTATGCCCAGTGCTGAAGGAATTGATGTAGCAACTGGTGTTAATTTAGACAAAACAATCAGTCCATGAAGAGAGTTTGATCACTTAGCTACCTGATTCCCATTGAAATCTTTTTACGCAATTTATTTAATTTTTTTTATTACTGCATTGATTTTTTTTATTTTTTTATTGTCTATTTTGGTAGTAATTCACTTTTAATTAGAATCTTTTTGGAACAAAGGAAGTTTGCACTATCGTGATTGTTGTAGCGTTTTTAGTAACATCGGTCCCTGTTGAGACGATCTCGAATATTCATCACTTTATTACTTGTTGTGTTCACTTGCACATTGACATCAATAGCCATTGAGTTAAAAAATAACCAACAGTATCAATGGTCGATAGTTTCTTTGATTATATAGAGATTCCCCCTCAAAAGTGGGTTAAGTTTGTTGCATTTAAATTAAAGGGAACAACTTCAGTATAGCGGCAACACATACAAAACTGAAAATGAGTTGCGAGTAAATCATTTATTAAGTCATAGCCTAGAATACAACGGATGACGAAAGAGTGTTTCCTGCCAGTCGATTACCAACATCACTTGTATCTCAAATATTGAAATCCTAGACATGGAAACATAGTGTGGATGAATACACAAACGAATTTTATAATCTTCATAAAAGAAATAATACGGATGAACTTGAATTTTGGACAATTACGAAATATATTAGCGGATTAAAACAAGAGATACACGATGAGATGGTGGATATGATTTGGTACTTAGGCTCGATAGTTGCTAGGGCTAAAAAATTAGAAGAAATGAGGCAGTGAGCTATTTTTAGAACTCAACTACGATAACTCATTGGGGTGTAAAATACACCAATTGGTCTTGAGGTTGAGAACAAGCAGAAAATATAGGCTGGAAGTAGTCAGATGCAACAACCACCATAGTAGCAGCTAAGGCAGTAGCCACCCAGATAACAGGAACCACCTAGACAATAGTAGAACAACCCATATGTGGAGCCTATGCTAAACAAGTATTTTGAAGTGTAGAGAGTTAGGCCTTCAACCGAGTGACTATCTTCAAAAAAATTTAAATTTAGTAGAGGTTGAAGTCAACGAGATATGTGCAGATGTTGTTAAAGATGGGGATGACGAAAAAGCTTTAGAGTTGGTGGCAGATGAAGGTGAGATGCTGAATTGTATTGTGCAAAAAGTTTAAAGAGGAATAATTAGCAAAACAAGATTTTCAGAACAGGTGTCACCATTAGTGATGAGGTGTGCAACGAGTTAATTGACAGTGACATCAATGAGAACATAGTTTTGAAGGCATTAGTTGAGGTGATAGGACTCAACATCCAGCACTTTACAGAATGGGGTGGATAAAGAAAGGGACAAAAACACGGGTAACAGAGGTGTGTCGTGTTCCCCTCTCCATCAGGAAGATTTATAAGAATGATATGGCATATGTGATTAGGCAAACCTTAAAAGTCTGATATTGGTGCAGTCCACAGACAAGAGAATAATGTGTATGAGTTTAGGTATAATAGTAAAAAGGTATGTTTAGAGCCTTTAACGAACAAAAAGAAGAATTCTAAGGTAGAAAGAAAGATCTTTCTGAATATTATGAAGGGATATTTAAAGAAAGATTAGGATGATTACAAAAAGCTATAAAAAAAAAAGATGAATTCGAGATGAAAATTATTTCTGAATAAGTGTAGCCATTGTTAGTTGAATTAGCTGATATTACAACAGCAGAGATGCAGCATCATATAGACTTAGTTCCTAGTGCAAGTTTTCCGAACTTGCCCCCTATTGCATGAGCCCTTATAAGCATGCAATCTTATAATGATAGGTTGATGAGTTGTTGCGGAAGGGGTTTATTCGTGAGAGTATAAGTCCATAAATTATCCCAACTTTATTAGTGTCGAAGAAATATAGGAGTTGGCATATGTGTGTGATAGTAGGCAAATTAACCAAATTATGGGAAAGTATCGATTTCCCATTCCAACCTTTCAAGATTAGTTAGACCAATTGAATTATGCTTGGGTTTTCTCGAAGATGGACCTGGATAGAAGATATCATCATATCATAATTGAGCCTGGTGATGAGTGGAAGGCAACATTCAGGGTAAAAGAAGGTTGTATGAGTGGTTCGTAATCCATTTAGGTTGTCTAATGCACCAAACACTTTTATGCACTTAATAAATAATATTCTTAAGTCTTTCGCCTGCAAATTTATTCCGGTGTGTTTTGACGATAATTTGATTTATTCCATCGATGTGGTGACACAATTATAGCATTTGAGAATCATTATAAAGGTGTTACAAAGAAATAAACTTTATATTGATCTAAAGAAATGTAGCTTTTTGTAGAGTATTGTGGAATTCTTGGGTTCTATAGTTAGTAGAAAGGGGATTTGAGCTATTAAGTAAAAGACGCAAGCAATTAAAAAATGACCTATGCCTAAGATAATAGGTAAGGTCTGTAGTTTTCATGGGCTAGTAATGTTTTATAGAAGTTTCATTCATGATTTTAGCACTATAGCCGCACATATTACTAAATGCTTGAAGAAAGGAAAGTTTAAGTAGAGAGAAAAAAAAGACGAGTTTTGCTTTACCCTAAAGGAGAAGTTGTCTACCACTCTTGTGTTAGCCTTGCCAAAATTTGATAAGTTGTTTGAAGTTGAGTGTGATGCTTCTGATAAAGGTATTATGGTTATTTTTACCCAAGGGGGGTGATCAATTGAGTATATGAGTGAGAAATTGAACGGAGCACGACAGAAGTGGTCTACTTATGATCAAGAGTTTTATGCGATCCTTCGGCCATTGAAGTCATGGGAGCATTACTTGATCCAAAAGGCATTCATGCTTGGCAGTGATCACTAAGCCTTGAAGTACTTCAACAACCAGTAAAATCCAAGCAAAATGCATGCGAGATGGGTAAACTATATGTAAAAGTTCACTTTTATTGTGAAGCATAAATCTAGGCAGCAAAATAAAGTGGCTAATGCACTCATTAGGTGAGCAACTTCACTGGTAATTCTGGTTAATGAAGTTGCTGATTTTGAATGCCTGAAAGATTTATATGTGAAGGATGAAGACTTTGTACAAATTTGGGATCACTGTTTCAACCATTAGAATGTAGAGGATTTTCTCATTTAATATAGGTATCTATTCAAGGCCAATCAGTTGTGCATGCCACGAAGTTCTTTAAAGAAGCAATTCATTATTGCATGGAGGAGGGTTAGGTGTTCATATTGGTCGAGATAAGACAAAACGCTTGTGGAAGAGCGATATTGTTGGCCATAGTTGAATAAAGATGTGTGCGAGATTGTTCAGAGGTGTCAAATTTGATAATAAGGCGAGGGGCATGTACATAATATAGGTTTATACATGTTATTACCTATTTTGAAGAATTTTTGGTTGGATATGTCCGTAGATTTTGTGTTGGGGTTGCCTCGCATAAGGATTGGGTGCGATTTTTTATTGGTTGCTGTTGATAGGTTTTTGAAGATGGAACATCTCATTGCATGTCAAAAGACTAAAGATGCTACCTTAGTTGTGCATTTGTTCTTTTAAGAGGTACCGCATTTGCATGGTGTTCCAAAGACCATTACTTCTAATAGGGGCGTAAAATTTATCAGTAAATTTTCACACCATCTCTGGGATAAGTTTGGTACGCAATTGAAGTTTAGCAGTGCTTTTCATTTGCAGACAGATAGTCGAATGGAGGTAGTCAATTGCTCTTTGGGCAACATGTTGAGTTGTTGTTGTAGTGATAAGCAATAACTTGGAAACTTCCTTGCCTTACAACAGCATGGTCAATAGATCTACTGGCAAGAACCTTTTTGAGATTGTATATACTTGTTTCCCATGCCATGTTTTTTATCTAGTTATCATGCCATCCACAACTGGAGGAAGTAAAGCAACGGATAATATGGAAAAAAAGGCTCTGCAAATTCACACTGAGGTTCGAGCTCACTTAGGGGCTCCTAATGCCAAGGATAAGTCAAAGGCAGACAAACACCGACTCAACAAGGTCCATTTTCGGCATATAATATACCATTCAAAGCTTGCGATACGACGAACGAAAATCAAAACTACTTGTGTCATTCCCTCTTGTGGTTAAGTTGGAAATTCCACTTCTTTCTTAGTCATGTTTCAGTCTTTTCCTTTTCTTATTTAGGCTAAAAAAATTTATCATAAAATAATATTTCAAATTTGCCAATTTACAAAATTACAATATTTAGAGTTAACACACAAAGGGCTCAAAACCTTAGCTTTATTAATTCAGACTTATTCAATAAACTTCATTATTCAGAAACTTTTGTTTCTTTATCTTTCAATCTTAAACATTTCTATTTCGTCACAATTGTCAAGGTACAAAGAGTTGGGAGTTATCAGCTGGTCTTTCAATTCAATCTAAACTTTCTCTTTGTGAGGTTGAGCTTATGCGTTGGGGTGGTCACCTTGCTTGTGATTTTATTAAGCAGCTAGCATCTTGCAAGAAAAAAATAAGGTCTCTTCAGGGGTGCCGATATTCAACGAGTTTGGATGAATTTATGGAAACACGGAAGCGTTATAATAAATTGTTACACAGCCATGAGGTGTTTTGGAAACAAAGGTCGAAGTCGTTATGGTTGAAGGAGAGGGACATGAACTCTTGGTATTTTAATTCCACCGCTTTTATGAGGAAAAGAAAGAACACGATTGGGCGATTACAGAACAATTCTAGTTAGTGGTGCACTAATTCGACTGAGGTAAATTCTTTAGTTACAGAGTATTTCTCAAATTTGTACCAGTTAGAAGGAAGTGCTAGTGAGGATATTTTGTCCTGTGTTGCAACGAAGATTACAACGGAATAGAACTAGAATTTATTGGAGCCTTTCACGGATATTGATGTTCGTGATGCACTCTTTAGCATGCACCCTAATAAGTCCCCAGGGCCGGATGGAATGAACCCTGCCTTCTATCAGAAGTTTTGGCACATTGTTGGAGGTGACGTGACTGCTGCGTGCTTTAGCTTCATTGATACATGTGAGTTCCCTGTTGGATTAAATGCTACTACAATAGTGTTAATTCCAAAAAAATCTCAGCCTGAGTATTTAACAGATTTACGACCAATAGCTTTGTGTAATATTCTTTATAAGATTGTGGCTAAGATGTTAGCTAATCGTATGAAGAGTGTTCTTAGCTCGATTATTTCAGAGAATCAAAGTGGTTTTGTGCCTAGGAGGGCCATTACTGATAATATCCTAACCTCGGCAGAGATTATGCATTATTTAAAGCGGGAGAGGCAAGGGAAGACAAGGACTGCAACTTTAAAAATTGACATGTCTAAGGCGTATGATAGGATTGAGTGGGGTTATTTAAAGACTATAATGTTGAAGTTGGGATTTGCTGAGAGATGGGTTAAGTTAATCCTTTTGTGTGTTTCTATTGTCACTTATAAGGTTCTCCGAGGCAACGAGGAAGTGGGGCCTATCGTCCCTAGTAGAGGTTTGAGGCAAGGAGATCCTATGTCTCCATATTTGTTCATCATTTGTGCGGAATGGTTGAGTTTATTACTTCGAAAGCACGAGAGGGCAGGTTTGATGCATGGAGTTCGGCTGGCTAGGGGAGCTCCGATAGTAACTCATCTATTTTTTGCGGATGACTGTTTTCTTTTCTTTAAGGCAAATACACTAGAGGCTCGGATAATAAAACAATCATTGGCTATCTATGGGGTAGCCTCGGGTCAAGTGGTGAATTATAATAAATCATCGATATCCTTTAGTGCTAATGTTAGTGCTGCCGCGACTCAGCAAGTGTGCGACATTCTGGAGGTAGCAGTTACTAGCAATCATGGATCCTATCTTGGCCTGCCATCTTCTATTGGTCGAAACAAGAATGAGGCTTTTCGATTTATTCATGACAAGGTTTTGTGACGTCTCCAAGGCTGGAATCAAAAGCTGTTATCTAGAGCAAAGAAAGAAATTCTATTAAAAATAGTTGCACAGGCAATGCCTAACTATGCAATGAATTTATATCTTTTTTTGTTGGATCTTTGTCGAGAGCTAGAGCGAATGATGAACTCATTTTGGTGGGGTAATAATCGAAGTGGCAGCAGAGGGATAAATTGGATGCGATGGGAGAAAATTTGTAAGCCTAAAGTTCATGGGGGAATTGGCTTTAAGCAGCTCCACTCTTTTAACATTGCGATGCTTGGAAAGCAAGGCTGGAGGCTTTTATCTAATCCCAATAGTTTGGTGGCGCGCATCCTTAGAGCTAGATACTACCCGCTATCCTCTTTTGGTAAAACTATTGTGGGTAGCAATCTTAGCTACGCTTGACGGTCTATTATGGCAGCACATACAGTGATTATCCAAGGTAGCGTATTCAAATCAGTAATGGATGTAAGACCACGATTGGGGGCTCTCCTTGGCTTCCAGATCTGGACCATGGTTATGTTACTACTCCCTGCCTGATGTCATAGCAAATGCTCCGGTAAGCAGCCTCATGATACCAGGGCAGCGCAACTGGGATTTGGATGTGCTGGCCGATATCTTTAATGACAGAGATCGAGCTCTTATTACCCAAATTCCTCTGAGTAGTAGAAGAGAGGAAGATGCCTAGTACTGGTCTACTGATGCTAGAGGGGCACGATTGGTTATGGGGCTGTAATTTGTAATTCTGAGGGTGAATTCATAACTGCAAGGAGTAATTGGCTTATTGGCAGTTTTGGTGCTCTGGAGGCTGAAGCTATTGGCGTGCGAGAGATACTCAGTTGGTTCAAGGGGTTACCCTTCCTTCCTGTTATTATTGAAATGGATAGCTTACAAGTTTTCACTGCTTTAACTATGGCTTGTTTTAGTCCTAATGGTTTTAGTCTTATTATTGATGATTGTAGAGCATTAGCTCAATCTTTAGGAGATGTTACTTTCTCTTTTGTTAGGAGATCTGCAAGCTCCGTCGGTCATTCTGTTGCTAGGGTGGGGGGTTCTTTGTTAGGTCCGGGAGAGTGGAGGCATGTTCCACCTCCTTGGTTGGTTTCCCAGTTATCGATTTAATGAAGTTCTTGTTTCCCTAAAAAAAAAAAGAAATATTAGATTATAAGTTTACTATTATATTTTTACAAAACCAATTATTTTATTCTATTTTCATCATTTAATCAGTTAGTTGACTAATAAAATATTAATTTTACCTTTGAAAGAATGTACACAAATACGGTATAAAATATTAAATTTATAGGCTTATATGGATTTTTTTTGCTAGTTTGTATTTTAAAGGAAACATTACAAATTCCGCCTTAGATATAAGTTAGAAATACTTGTACCCAAATTTAAATGGGTTGTCATTCCTACTCACTTTAAATTTAAAAGCAATAGACTTAATCCCTTGAAACAATTTAAGTTATTTTTCAATGAAGTAGTCCTCAATATTGCCCCTAATCATCAATTAAGTTATTTTACAAACCGTAAACATCCATAAAAATGAAATATTATGTATGTATTGTGAAAACACTTTATTTATATCTATTGAATTAATTACCTAATTTACATAATTTTTTATTTTTTATTTTCATATTTTCTTGGCTTAAAAATTGAAAAATGTAAACAAATTGGGCATATAGTATTCGAAGCTTTGATGAAACTTATTTTATGTGTTATCAATGAGAGAATATTTTATCTGATGCGAGAAATAAAATCAATATATAATCCATGATGTGATCAAGGTGGAATATAAAAAAATTATCTTTTTTGGAAAAATTAAAAAAAAATGCCAATTTTTTTTATAAAAAAAGCTAGGTAATTAACTTATCAAGAACAATATTGTCATATCACACACAAAAAATATTTCATTTTGATGGATATTTACGGGTTGTAAAATAACTTAAATCGATTAGGGACAATATCAATATTTTAATTGTAAAAGTACTTAAATTGTTAATGTAAGAGGGTTAACTATAGCATTTTTAAAGTTGAAGGAGGCAGGTTTCATAGCCCATTTAAGTTTGAGCGTAAGTGTTTCTAACTTATATTTGAGGGATGAATTTATAGTTTTCTTAGATATTGAATTTGTAATATTTAATACTTTGCATTTTTTTGACAAAAATTTTTGTTTAAAGGATAAAATTAATTTTTTATTAGTAAACTTACTAGTCAACTAATTGTACTAACAGAATTTTGATTTTTTTTCAAACTTTTGAAATTAAAATCATAGTATGATATGGAGAAAGCATTCCACATTGAAAAAGTAAAGTTAGTATTGTTGTAAAAAAATTATAAAAAATCCAAAAGCCGACCAAAAAAGAAAAAAGAAATGTCCAATAAAAACTTTCTGCATGAAATGAGTTAAGTCCATTCTCCAAAAGAATGACCTAGGTACTTAGAAAGAATTTTATGTAAATCACCTAAGCACAAAAATCGACAAAACACCTAAGGGCGTTATTACACAATAATGATTTAGGTTTATTATATACAAAAATGACTTATGTACTTAGAAAGCAATCTTTGTAGATTGGATAAAAGGAATAATCTACCAAAAAGAATAAATGTATCATTATTGTAGAGAATAGATCTAGATACATAGAAAGTACTTCATGTAAACAACTTATCAAACATACATTCTACAGAAAAAGCCTATGAGCCATTAAACATTTTATGAAATGCGCCTATAAGTAAACAAGTGTGCTATAGAATGAGCCTACAGGGCAATAAAAATTCTATGGAATGAGCTTACAGGCCAAAAACATATTCTACAAACTACACTTATAGGGTAAACATTCATTTCACACAATGAGCCAATGATCTAACATATATTCTACAGAATGAGCCTACAGGCCAATAAACATTATGTGAAATGTGCCTACATGCCAAAAAATATTCTATGGAATAAGTCTGTAGACCAACAAATATTCTATAGGGAAAAAAATACATTCTATAGAATGCGCCTGCAAGACAAATATACATTTTATAAAATAAGTCTACGCGGAAACAAACATTCTGCGAAATGAGTCTGTAGGCAAACAAATATTTTACATGATGTGCTTATAGGCAAAATTTTACAAATACGGCTACGAGCAAATTTTGTTCGAAAAATGCCATAGGCCCATTCTCCAAAAGATTGGATTAAGACCAATTACTTAGAAAATATTCTAAGTGCCTACAGGCAAAGACTTTGCAAAAATTCAATAATGAGTGATGTTACGGGGTAGGCAGAACTGAACTGAACCTGTCAAAAATTTGGTTTAATTCGGCTTTTTAGTTTCACTTCAATATTTTCTAATTAAAATATTGAATGAATTAATTAGAAACCGAACCGATTGATTTGCTTCAGTTTTTGGTTCAAAATTTTAAAACCGTTACCAGGCAAAATCTAAAGAAAAGTTTGTAATTTTCACATAATACATACATGCACATATAGTTGCCAAGGCTAGTTTTTTGCTAAATATTCAAACCTTAACCCTAAGTTGAAGTTATTGCCGTTGCCGACTACAAAACTGCTAAAATAAAAATCATTTCGACAATAACTATCTTTGCTTCCTTCTGGCTTAATGAATTGCTGTCGTTGCCAACTGAATCATGATCTACCAGACATTGCTCCTAAGGAAAATCAACATAATGATCAACTATAGATCTACATAAACAACTATAGATTTACAAAAGTGACTTAGGTACTTGGAAACATTTCTAAGTAAATGGCGTGTCTATGAAACTCTAAGGGCTTAAATCTATGAAAATCGACATACATCAATTGCAAATGGCAAGTCTTCGATAAAGTGTCAATGGCATAATTCTACAATGATTGACCTAGGTGCTAAGGAAATACTTCTAAGTGAAGAACCCAAAGGGCGAGTTTTCTAAAAAGCACTAAAGGTATAACTCTGCAAAGAATAACTTAGGTTCATTCTTTGCAAAGAAAAACCTAACTACTTAGAGTATGCTTTTAAGTGAGATGCCTAAAAGACGAGTTTTTAACAAAGCACCAAAGACATAAGTTACAAAGAATGACCTAAGCCTATTTTTTACAAAGAATAACCTAAGTACTTGGAAAGTACTTTTAAGCAAAATATTTAAAGGGTGAGACTTCGAAAAACCACTAAAGGTAATTTTATAAAGAATGACCTAGGTTTACTATACAAAGAATGGCCCAGGTATTTAGAAATCTTCTAAGTAAAAGTACCCGAAAAGCTAGTCTTTGAAAAAATGCAAAGGGCATAATTCCACAAAAATTATCTAGGCTCATTTTTTAAAAGAGTGACCTAGGTACTTAAAAAATATTTTAAGTCAAACATCTAAAGGGAAATGATTGTCAAAGGCGCCGAAAGGCAGGTGCATACTAAATTGCCTAAGGATAAACATTGACTAAAACACCTAAAGGAAAGTGAAAGTTTGAGTACTTAAGGGTGGATGCTGACTAAAATGCATAATGGTATTTTGAATTAAATGACTAAGAGTGAATGTTGACTAGAGCGTGTAGAGTGGATGTTGGCTAAAACACCTAAAGGCAATAGTTGACTAATGAGCTTAAAGGTATGTCGTGAGAATACGCCTAAGGGAGTGTTTTGGCAAAACACATAATGCCATGTCTTGACAAAATGCCTTAGGACAATTATTGAACAGTTTCTTCAAGCCTATTCGTTATAGGAATAATTGATCAAGGGACAAATCCTTGCAAAATATTCTAAGGAAAAAATTCCCTAGGGTGTGTCTTTAAAACATTGGTTAAAAGCGAGTATCGACAAAAATATTTCAAAATGCCTAAGGGAAATTTATCTACAAGGATTGCCTAGGGAATTCCACTACTAGAAAAATGGTCTTTACTGACACTTGGTTTGTGACACTTTATTAAAAAGTATCAGTATTTTTATACATATGGGCCATTTTCCATATTTAACACATAAGTATCACAAATTAATGATAATATGGTGTCTGAAATTTAGACATAAAAAATCTCTGACACTAAAGTATTAGTAATAAAAATAAAATAATTCTGATCATGTAATGGATGGAATTCGAACTGAGGACCTCGAACATCGGAGCATTTAAATTTAAGAAAAGACCATTGGGAATTTTTTTTGTGACACTAAGGTATCAGTAAAAGAAAATAAAATTTGAATCTCATTTCAAACTGACATTCGAACCCAAGACCTTTCAAAGCCAAAGCTTTTAAGTTTAAAATTAAAACTGTTGTGACTTTTTATTAGTTTTGCTACTAAATCAGTAGAATATTATGTTTGTGATATGAAGAACTTGAAATGTATTGAGCGCACCTGAATGAAAATTTTAGTGGGTTTTGACTGAAATTTTACAAATAAATAATATATTTTTAATTAGAAACGGTATCGCCTCACTTAGAAAAAATAAAGATAAGTAAAATGCATCGTTTCTCCTAACCCTAAGACTAAAATCGAACTTAATTTTTTTTCTAAGTCATTCACTCATCATTCTTCACATCTCGGTTCTCCTTCTCTGTCAAAGCTAAGTAAACAAAACCCTAAAATCCTATCCCCCACTGTTGATACTGCATATTCTAATCAAAGTTCACGTCAATCCCAACAAAGCCCGAAGTAGAGGAATTCTTTTCTATCACGATTTGGTTCTCTCTCTCTTCCCACTGCAATAATTTCATTTATGAGGGTGCCATTTATTTATTTTTAATTATTATGTTTCCAATTTATAGTGCCTATTTTCCTCATGCATGTCGTTTTGTTGCAGTTTAACTATAGAATGGGTTTTAAAATTCTAAATTTTTTCTGTAATCTTGATTGTTTATAGTTTGGGACCAGTGAAAACATAGCAGAGAGGTAAAGGCAATTGAAGTTGAGTTATTGTACCAAAAGTTTTAATTAACAGTGGTTTTATAAGCGCCTGATTCAAATAAGCTTTCTTTCCTCTCTTTCTTTAGTTGCCATGTCGCTGGACTTTGAATTTCATGTACACTTTAACTAGAATTGATGGATACAATGTCAATGCAGATTTAAGTTTTTCTCCTTTTCCCCATTTCTCGAAATTGCATTTAAAATTTTGCATGATGCTTTCAATTTTGGGCCTAACTGGTTCCATTTAATTAGTCATTGATAAAGATACATATTCAATTTGGGTCAATTCATCAATCCTTTCCTTATAATGCACTTGCGAGACTTAGTATAAATGCAATATCTCACATGCAAATCCTTCAACAACAAAAAGCATTATCCTTAATTGCTTTTTTATGTGATTTCCCTTGTACAACTTTCTGACATAGTAATTAACAATATAATTAAATCTTCATTCATATGTTGACATGTACAATAGCCTTGGCCATTTTAGTGTCACAACTACATGCAGCTTGTTTGTTTTTTTTTTTTTACATGATCTTTAAATTAATAAACTTTTGAAAGGGACCTTTTGGTTGTTTGTGTAGGAAACTTTTGTTTGCATTTTAACATTGAATTATTGACTTTCGACTAAAATGTTTAGTTTGTTATTACTTTTTCTTATATCTTACATATTTCAATTGAGTAGCTCTAATAAGTGGAATTAATATGTTCAGTTCAATCTTTGGCTTCTAAAGAATCACAAAAGTTTACGATGTAACACCTGTCTTCATTTGGTAATTCTTTTAAATCACTTATTTTTTTCAGTTTCTATTATCATTGTGTTCTCGGTTTTACTTGTACTGACATGTTTTAAATATTGACAAGCATTGTTTTAGTTTCATTTTTGTTGCATAGACTCTTCTAGAATTAAATTGTTTGTTCTAATAGGAAAATAAAATTTTGAAAAATGTGGATGTGGCATGTTTTGTTGGCTTGCTGAATGTGTACATGTATATTTTGCTGGCTTGGTGAATGTGTACATGTATGCTCTGTTGGGTTGCTGAATGCTTACGTGTATGCTCTGTTGGGTTGTTGAATGCTTACATATATGCTATGTTGGGTTGCTAAATGCGTACATGTATTTAAGTGACTCTAAATAATAGAAGTTAGATTTATTTTGCAATTTGTACTTTTAATTTAAACCTAAAAGTTTGAAGTTATTTGTGCAATTTAATTAAACTTATTAAGCTAACAACATCTAACAAATGAACAGGTAATAATACATATTATGGACAAAACTTGGATATTTTGTGATAGATTGTCTGATGAGTATAATGATGGCGTTGATGATTTCTTGGAGTTTGCCATTCTTAATTCTGAAAATAGAATGTCAATTAGATGTCCTTGTACCTCTTGTTGTAATATGGAGTTTTTAACCCCTGAACAAGTGAGGCTACATCTGTTTAAAAAATATTTTCTAGAAAAATATTTAGTTTGGAATTGACACGGTGAGGTGGACCTGAAACCTACCTTTGTAAAATGCCAAGACCAGCCACAAAATTAGCGTTTTAGATGTCCGGATTATAGTTAGGTAGATGACATGGTTCATGATGTTTTTGAGCATTGTAATAAAGATCCTAGTTCTTTTAAAGACATTCTTGAAGATGTTGAAAAGCCCCTATATCCAGGTTCAAAGCATTCAAAGTTATCGGGTTTAATGAAACTGTACAATATAAAAGGACTTTATGGCTGGTCTGATAGTGGGTTTTCAGTTTTATTGGAAGTGTTAAATGAGATATTGCCAAATGATAATAGTTTGCCTAAGTCCATGTATGAGGCCAAAAAATAATGAAGCTATAAGGCTTAGATTATGAGAAAATACATGCATGTCAAAATGATTGCATTCTTTACAGGAATGAGATTAAGAATCTTAGTGAATGCCCAAAGTGTGGAACATCTAGGTGGCAAATAAGAAAAGATGGATAAAAAAAATTAGAAAGGGGGTCCCTAAAAAGGTGTTATGGTATTTTTCTATAATTCACAAGTTCAAAAGAATGTTTCAATCACCACAAACTACTGAGAACTTAACATGGCATGAAAATAAAAGAATTAGAGATGTCAAGCTTCGCCACCCAGCAAATTCACCAGCTTGGTAGTTAATTGACAAGAAATGGCCTGATTTTGCCCAAGAGCCGAGAAATCTTCAGTTGGCTTTATCATCTGATGGGATTGACCCACATAACACACTTAGCACTACTTATAGTTCTTGGCCTATTACATTGATAACATTTAACCTTCCTCCATGGTTGTGTATGAAGAGGAAGTTTATGATGTTGTCTCTACTGATATCTAGCCCTAAACAGCCTGGAAATGACATAGATGTATACCTAGCACCATTGATTGAAGACTTAAAAACCCAATGGGATGTAGGCGTCGATGTGTTTGATGCTTATAGGAAACAAACTTTTAATTTATGAGTTGTGTTGATGTGGACGATTAGTGACTTTCCAGCTTATAGAAACCTGTCTGGGTGTACTGTTAAGAGGTACTATGGTTGTCCAGTTTGTGGGATAAACACATATGCATGTCACTACCACATAGTTGGAAAATGTCATTTATGGGCCATAGGCTATTTATTGAAAATCCTCTTAGGCCTTTGTCTGGTATAGAGATCTTAAACTTGGTGGTTGGCATTGACACCAAGTTTGGGAAAAAGGTCCAAAACAAGCAAAAACTGTGTGAGAGTGAGGGTCACAGTAAGGGTAAAAATGCGAGTAATAATAAGGGTAAAGGTGAGGGTGAGGGTGAGGGTGAGGATGAGGGTGAGGATTGAAAAAATTGATACAATAATATTTCTTGCTTGATTGAATTACATGGTAATTAGGATAATACATACAATGATGATAAGGAATTCCCGTAACAGTTCTAAGGCTTGACATGAGTGAATTTCCTATTGAGTGTATTATAAAATATGGAAGGCTAGAGAGATTCTTGTCGAAATTATCAAGAAGTTATTGTCCTGCTATCAATCAAATACTTGGCCATTATAGATGATTCTAGAACTTGATATGTCGTTCGCTTGCACTTTCCTTTCATAGGTTTTGAATGCTTGATTGTTGCTCAAATTCATCCTGTGTATGAATCTCATTAGCCCCCCTCAAATTAGGAACGGTCATGAGGTGAGTTCTGAGTTTGTGCCCAAATTTTAGGAAGAGATTCTTAGATAGAGGCTTTGTAAATATGTCAGCAATTTGAGATAGAGAAAGAGTGTATCTTGTTGTTGTGCAAATTTTAATGTACTCGCAAGCGCACGAATCTATTGTAGTATAGATCAATGGTGACGAGTGTCGATCCCACGAGGAGGTGGATTTTAATTGTGTGTAGAATTAATTTTGTAAATGGGTGATTGGATTTGTGGTGGAAATAATTTGGAATATGCTAAAACTTAAATTAAAATGACGAGAATAAATTCTAAAATTGGAATTGCAATGGCGAGAATAAATTGAAGATAATTCTATTAAAATGACGTACTTGGGTATTCGGATCCGTATCAACATGCATCATGGGCTAAATAATCCGTATTAATGCCAATTAAATCATGAGGGGGGAATCCACACCTCATGAACCACACTCTAATCAATATGGTGCTAAGGGCTTATCGTGCCAAATAATAATAATCTTGTACTAGAGGGCCGGTGAAACCAAGGCGGTACTAGACAAGATTAGTATTATTTGTCGACGAGAAGTCAAAACATCTACAAAAACTAGAGGGGAAGAGAAAATAAATTTACCAAATTAAGCCCATGACACATGTTGAGACTTCACCTTCAACCCAAGCTTGAAAGAAAATTAGCCACTCATAATTGAACTAAGGGCAAAATGAAAATTTATTAAAATACGAAGAAAATACAAGATGGAGAAGGAATTACAGAAAATGGAGTCCAAAAATGGATTCAGGGATATCAAATTAGGGGGGGAAGCCCCCTTTTTATAGATACATGGAGTAAATCATGACCATCGGATTAAAAATAGTTTGGACGCTCAGGATTGCGCCACATCATCAGTCAACAGTCCACGGTTTGACCACGCGGATGAACAGTAACACGGTTTGACCCGGATGAACAGTAACGCGGTTTGGTTGAAAATAATCCTGTGTGATGCATGCACCGTACGCGAGATTTGTCGTCCACTGATATGCTGCCACGTCACCATCAACAGTATATAAGAATTTTAGTCCAACAGGATCGTGACACCTCATCAGTCAATGCCACATCATCGGTCAATGCCACGTCATCCGTCATGTGAGCGATGTCGTGAGCGATGCATTATCTGATCGTATACGTGAATAGTACCGTACATGTGAATAGTGCCATTTTTCCTTTTATGCTCCTCCTAAGGTTTTCGACCGTCCTGAGTTCAAAAGTGATGTCCGTTTTGCCGTCTGATCTCTCCTTTATTGTGAAATGACTATAATGCCCCTAAAATACATAAAATACTTAATTAAAATAAAACACATGGAATTAAATCAAAAGAAGGTTAAATACATAAAAGTAAGGGTTGTTAGTAAGACTTGAAATGTAAAATGACAGTTTTCTCCTTTATAAATATACATTTTCTAACACTCAACACACCCCCCAACCAGCTTATTGCTAGTCCCTAGCAAATAAGGCGAAAACAAAATTCAAATTCAAAATGATTTTTTTGTTTTATAGAAACACGAGTGTTTATTCAATCAGATTAATGATAACAATCAAATAAAAGTATAAGCATTATCTCCAGTCTAAAGCAACATCACACCCACATCAACCATCCACATGAATGTAGACTTTGTTATAGCTACTTTCAAGAATGACATGTCAAACCCCAAAATCTCACTGGAAGTAGTGACACTCTCACAAAGAAATTAAACCAAATAAAAATAGTCACTCCAATGAATGGTAATTGAGAGAAAATAATAAAGAAATGATATCACATACTCTCACCAAAATGAAATAAATATGCCCTCAGCTTAGAAATAATACGATCTCAAGTCAAATAAAAACTGTTAGTCAACCCAATCTATTTTTTTTTCTTTTATTTGCACCACTACATCTTTTTAGCCCATATAACTAGCTTTTACTTCAGATTATAGTTCCCTAAAATCAGGAAGGACTTTTATTAGGATGTAACGTAGGCTAGGGACATGGTTAACAAAGAAAGAAAATAAGGAAAACAAAGTGTATGTTTGAGAAAAATGCAGAGAAATTTTTTTTTTTTTTTGGAAGTTGCAAGGTGGATTTCACCTATTGTTATTATTATTTTTCTTTTGAAACAACAATTTTTGTTTTGTTGTTTTTTTTTCTTTTTTTTTTATTTGGCATAACTTCACTAAACAAAATATACTTATTTATATTTTTCTCAAACATAAATAGGTGATGGAACTTATAAGACATTGGGTAATACTCCAAATTGGAGTGGGTCAAGATGATAAGTTGACAAAGAAAAGGGTTTATTTTTTTTTTTTTTAAAGGCTCAAAAAGGGTTAACTATGGATATTTAATAAAAGGGATGGCTAGAAAGGCTCAAACGGGTCAAAGATGGCCTTTCCATCGTCTTTTAGGGCTCTAAATAATCGTCTATATCTACTAGTTAGATGGGCCTCCAAATGTAGCAACACACATTTTTTTTCTTCTCTTTTTTTTTTATTTTACCATTTTTTTAAGGGTTAACTCAAAAGTAATTTAGAGATCGTGTGTAAAATAATAAACTGCTAAGCTGTATAAAGAGTGGGCAAAAGGGTTATTCTCCAAGAAAAATAATAGGCTCAAAAACTCACTTGGTACTTATTATGACATGTTCATTCCTTAACTCACATTTGTCTCCGACATCAACATGTAGAGTAGCAAACATAACGTAACATCACTTAAGTCCAAAGATAATACAAATACTAAAACTTGAAATTAATCATGTCATCCAATGTTAAAATAAATCACACAAATTTTTTTTTTTTAAACAACATTCTACAACCTATTCTAAGCATGAAAGGAAAATATGCATGCGAAATGCGAAAATGATGCGAGAAAAACTAATTAGAAAAGTTACACTTAAAATGATAGGAAAAGAAAATGGTTTTTTTTTGTTTTTATAGGCTAAAAAGTTTGAAAATGTATATTTATAGAGGAGAAATTAAAAAGAAACATAAAAACTTAATAAAGAAAAAGAAAATGTCTGCAAATTTTTTTTTTTTTACTTTTTATTTTTTATTTTTTTTTAAATTTTTTTCAAGCGATGAAGATGCGTTTAGAGTCACTACACTCCGTATTCAGCCATCTTGACACACAACGTTAGATTAGTTTCTACAACAAAAATCGGTAAAAACTTAACCAAGATTCCACAATAGTCGACTATTCTCTCCCCCAACGAGCGAAACATTGTCCTCAATGTTTTAAAGGAAAGAAGTAGAGTTTAGAAGACATCACCTGGGTGGTGTAACACAGAAGAAAATATTTACAGGTGAAGAGTTAAATCTAATTTGTACTTCATTACCATCATTATTTGGTCGCTCCAACACAAAGGTCCGGGGTTTGGCTCGGTTTATAAGATCAAGTAGCTCATTAGCAGTGTGAGCACAAATAAAAAGTTTTTTCGCATGGGAAGGAATGAAGTAGTTTTTTATTGCATGGTTAAGAAATGCAATAAAGCCATCATAAAAATTATTGACATTTAACAAACCGATGGGTTTCTGGTGGATGTGCAGATGGGCCCAAGATGCTAGTGTGATAAGTGCCTCTAGTGTTGCAAGATCTCCTGGAAGGAAAATAAAAGCATCAGCATGATTAAGCATTTCAGTTATTCTTTCTTGCATACCTGAGACGACTAACTCTTCTCCAGTTGATGAGTCAGACGAACTGCCCAATGGTTTTAGAACTCTTGGGATGATGCCTAACACTTGGCTGCCTCTGATAAAAGCTGCTTCTGAGACCATTTTTGATAACCCTCGGTTACCTCCTCCATACACCAAGTGTAATTTTCTCGCTGCTATGCTTCGACCAAGATCTATGGCTGCCTCCACGAACTCTTTATGTTTGCCATAGGTAAATCCAGAAAGCACACAAATGTTCTTGAATTGTCTATTGGGAGTAGCTGCCATTGTGATACTTCTCAAAAATAATTTGTGAGTGCTTGACAAAAAGGAAATCACATTTAAGAGTCTTGGTGACAGTGGGTCACAGTTGTGTATGAAGTAATATGTCAGTGTCAAATAACGCGTATAGCACGTGGCTCGCGAGTAAAAAAAGGTAAAAAGGAAAAAGCAAACGATAATAAAATTATTAAAGACAATAATGCACACAATAAAACAATAGTGAAATAAAATAACGTAAAGTAAAAGGATATTTACGGGTAGTTTGTGGCTCACATCTTCCCTCGGTTTACGTCCGAAAGCGGCAACGCCCTCATGGGTCGAGGATAGCTTCCTATCCGGTTTTCTTATAAAGCGGCAAACATGGTTTATAGTCGATTCCCGAGACTATATCGTGCATGCTCTTTCGGAATAATGGCCATAAGCGGAGAATCGCACCTTGCACATATCCGGGATGCGTTTGAAGGCAGAAGAATATCATCCAATGACTCCTTATTCAAGCCATCCCTAATGAATTGAATCTTATCTTCCACTGTTATCGGACACCATTCCTAAAGAACATGGGTTTTATCGCAACTCATTCGGCACACTTATGACAAAACAAAAATTCTTGAGCTCGTCGTTTTCTTGCATAATTTCCTTTACCACGGCATGAATGCAATAAATTTTGGAGGTAACTCACAATCGTACTTTTACCTCGATTAACCAATGGATATCGGCGGTATGTTATTCCTCATGAGCAATCGCATGCGTTGGACCGAGCTTTATAGATCGTAAGGAGGGCATTACGAGGAAGTGAAGGGAATCGCTTGTGAAGCTTAGAATCTCGTTTTGTCCATACTTTCGCCTCAGAATGTCAGTTATTATGGGAAACTGAAGTAACCGGCTTGATTGTCACGGAGTACCGTTATCCGCCACTTTACCGGGGTAACAAACTAAAGCACACAAACAGAAAAACAAATTAAAACAAACAAAGAAAATTAAAATAGTCCTCTTATTGAATTTACCTCAAGCTCCAGTGGATGTCGTAAACACTTCTCTCGATGTCTGAGTTGGCTTTCTAAACCCTCAACATAGGCTACTAACTCTGGTGGTTGTAGAGCCCAAATACGATGTGTTTTACAAAATTGAATCTGCCTTTTGAGATGAGTTTTGACACGTTGAAGTGGTTTAAGAATGTTCAGGAGGAATGGTCTAAGTATGAGACTCATGATTAACAATGATAAGAAAAAACTTAATAGTTAAACAAACACACTTATGCAAAAATAATTTCAATTAGCAAAAGAATAATATAAAGAAAGAAAGAAAAATCAAATCAACGAAAAGAAAAAAAAATCAATTCAAATTTGGTGGGTCACTCAAATTTATTTCGGTGTCTTTTTCATGTGGTTGGTACTCTAGATATGGCTTTAATCTTTGACCATTAACTTTAAACGTGACACCATTCTTTGGGTCCTTAATTTCAATTGTCCCATGTGGAAAAACAGTATGAACAATAAAGGGACCAGACCATCGAGGCGTAACTTACAGGAATAGGTGCAAGCGAGAATTGAATAAAAGCACTTTCTGACCTGGAGTGAACGATTTTCTCATAATTTGCTTGTCATGAAAGACTTTCATCCGTTGCTTGTAAATTTTGGCATTTTCGTATGCGTCACTTTCTTCAAGTTTTGCCAGTTGTAATCTTCTTTGGTGGCTTCTTTGCATGTCAAAGTTGAATTTCTTGATGGCCCAATCACGATGCTCGAGTCCCAGGTAGGTGGCAAGCTTTTCCATACACTAACCTATAGGGTGACATCTAATCGGGGTCTTGAAAGCCGTTCTATATGCCCATAATGCATCAAGTCTTAATGACCAATCTTTTAAGCCTCACCGTCTTTTTAATATGTGCTTTATTTCTCGATTGGAGATCTCAACTTTGGTTTTGCGGATGATACGGAGTCGCCACTTTGTGTGTGCTTGAATACTTTGTCAAAAGAGCTTTGAATGCTTTGTTACTGAAAGTGGGCACCACCATGATTATTGCTCGAGGGAATCAAAGTGTGAAACAATGTTGCTTTTCAAAAATCCTATCACCACCTTGTGATCATTGGTTCGACATGCAATTGCCTACCATTTTGATACATAGTCAACAATCAATATGTATTGATGGCCAAAAGAAGAGGAAATGGTCCCGTGAAGTCGATACATAAAAATCTCAACCACTAAAATTGGATTTAATGGCATCATGTTCCTTCGTGTAATGCTCCATTCGTTGACACCTATCACATGAAGAGAGAAAGTGTAAGCGTCTCGAAATATAGATGGCCAATAGAAACCACATTGTAAAACTTTAGTTTTCTTAACTAAAATGGTTCCTAAGCTTGTTCATGGCGAGAATGAAAGGATATTGAATTTCATTTTGGGACACATCGTCTAACAAGTTGATCTGCACAATACTTGAACAAATCACGGGTCATAAAGAAATTCTTTATTTACGCAAAGAATTTAGCCTTGTCTTGCTTGGTCAATGCTGCGGAAGTTTACCGTAACAAGATAATTAACTATATCGGCATAAGGTAATACTTCTACATTCATTAATTGTTCATGGAAATGACTCATTCAATGGTAATGGCTGTAATTGTGTCAAAATGTAGGCGAGAGAGATGGTCCGCCAACATTTTACGTCACTTTTTATCTTTGAATTCCAAGTCAAATTCTGAAAAGTAACACCCAACGAATTAGTCTAGCTTTTGCATCTTTCTTTGTGAGAAGATATTTAAGAAGCGGCATGAATATAATTATTTTACAACCAATGAGATAAGATCGAAATTTTTCCAATGCAAGCACTCTTGCTAGCATTTCTTTTTGATAGTTGAATAGTTCAATTGTGCATCATTCAATGTCATACTAGCATAGTAAATAACATGAGGAATTGATCAACCCTTTGTCTATCTGCTCCTGCTAATGTCGGATGCACACATGAGCTCAAATGGTAAGCTCAGGTTTGGGGAAATTTGAATGATGGGTGATGATGTCAACAAATGCTTTAATTTTTCAAACGCAACAAGACATGAATCATCAAAGACAAAAGGTACATCCTTAGCAAGTAGATTGCATAAGGGTCTTTAAACTTTGCTAAAATCTTTAATGAAATGTCTATAAAAACCAATATGCCCAAGGAAAGATCTTACTTCTCTGACTGTTTTAGGTGGAGGAAGATTAGAAATGAGATCCACCTTGGCTTTGTCAACCTCAATACCTTTGCTCGAAATGATATGACCGAGAACAATACCTTGTTTTACCATAAAATGGCACTTCTTCCAATTTAAGACCAAGTTCTTTTCGATACATCTCTGCAGAACTAGCGTTAGATGATGTAAACATTGATCAAACGAATCACCAAAGAAAGAAAAATCATCCATAAAGACTTCAAGGAATCGTTCAACCATATCAGAAAAAATGCTTAGCATGCATCGTTGAAATGTAGCAGGTGCATTGCATAATCCAAATGGCATTTTCCTATATGCAAATGTGCCAAAAGGGCAAGTGAAAGTAGTTTTCTCTTGATCTTTTGGTGTTATGGAAATCTGATTATATCCTGAGTAGCCATCTAGAAAGCAATAAAATTCGTGGCCTGCTAATCTATCAAGCATTTGATCAATAAATGGTAAAGGAAAATGGTCTTTACGTGTGACAGAATTCAACTTTCTATAATCAATGCATACATGTAGTTACTCTAGTTGGTATCAATTCATTATCGGCATTGGTAACCTGACTCTGATTTTTGGGACAACTTGCACAGGACTGACCCATGAACTATCAGAAATTGGGTAAATGATACCGGCATCTAATAGCTTAAGGACTTCAGTTCTTATAACTTCTTTCATGTTAGGATTTAACCGACGTTGCATTTCCCTAGTAGATTTAGCATTTTCATCAAGGTGAATCTAATGCATGCAATCTGCAGGGTTTATACCTTTTATACTGCTATGGTCCATCTAATGCTCCTTTATGCTCTTTTAAAACATCCAACAACTTACCTTTTTGTTCGTCATTGAGGATGATGAAATGATTACCGCAAAGTACTTTCTTCTCCCAAAATGCATATTCCAATGTGTTGGGCAATGGTTTGAGCTCAAGTTTGGTGGTGATTCGATGATGGGATGAGTTTCTTCTACGATGGTGCTAGTTGTTCAACTCTTGACTTCCATTGATTAGTGTCCATAGATGGTCTTTGAGTCAAGTAGGGCGTTGACTTCATCGGCCGATCTGTCAATATCAAAATCAAAACTAAAGTGAGTTAAGCATGTAAAGGATCATCACTAAGGTTTGAAATAAAAGTGTTATCAACTAATGCTTGATTAAATCCACATCAATAATTCCATCATCTGCATTATGAGATTGTTTGGCAATGTTGAAGATGTTGACTCCATAGTCATATTGCCAAATGACAAGCTGCATATTTCGATCCTGCATTGAATGTGAGCATGATTGCAAGAAAAGGTCGGCCTAAAATAATGGGGATGTGCTTCTCAGTCTGTATTGGTTGAGTGTCAATCTACAATAAAATCAACGGGAAAATAAAACTTATCTACGGATAAGCACGTCCTCCACAATACCACGAGGTATTTTCGTGGACCGATCTGTAACACATTTGGAGTTGGGTGTAATTCTCCGTCCAAGTTTCACAAATACGAGAATAAGGCAACAAATTTACACTAGCTCTAAATCCAACAAAGCATTCTCAATTGCGTGGTTCCCTATACTACATGAGATAGTGGGGGAGCCTGGGTCTTTGCATTTTAAAGGAATTTTATGTTGGAGTATAAAACTAATGTTTTCTGTTAAAAATGCCTTATTTTGAACATGCATATTTCTCTTTTTAGTGCAAAGGTCTTTAAGAAACTTGGCATAAGATGGAACTTATTTTATAGCATCAAGTAAAGGGATGTTAACACTTACCTGTTTGAAGATTTCGAGAATCTCACCTGTGGATTTTCCCTTCTTGCCTTTAGCTAACCTCTGGGGAAATGGAGCTTTGGGAACGTATTCTCGTGGGTTGGTTTCTTCTTTCTCCTCCGGTGGTGAGTCCTCAACACTCACAGGAACAATTTAATTTTCTTTTGTCACCGGCATCTCCACTTTGTTGTCGACTTCTTTTCCTTTTCTCAAGGTCATGACTGCTTTGACCTCTCCATGCTGCTGTGGTGAACTGGTACTTGCTTCATGTACTCCTTTAGGATTAGGCACTGGTTGACTTGGAAATTTGCCTTTCTCAATAGTCATTGCCAAGTGCAGGCGAAGAAGCAAGTTGTCCCACCATCTTACGGAGGCTTAGGCGATTGGGCTTGTGAATTGCTCTCAATTCATTTCGTAGTCCATCAATGGTGCGGATTACATTGCTCAATCGTGGAATGAGTAAGATTCTTGAGATGGAATGAATCCTCCCAGTGCAGGTTGAGAGTAGCAGTTACTGATTGTATGGTCTAAATGGTGGCTGAGAGGCTTGAGGATTTTGAGGAATTGGTTGCATAGGTGGAGCTGGAGCTGCTGGTCCATTATGTTGGAGTCCTTGAGACCATGAAAAATTGGGGTGGTCTCTCCATCCAGGGTTATATGTGTTGGAGTATGGGTTGTAATTTGATGGCTTTCTCATTACACCTATGGCATTGGCTTGATCTGAGTATGAGTCATGGTCATGTGGTTACATTGATTTAGCGATCGATAATGATCTATTTGTCGAGCAAGACCTTGACCATCTCCTTGACTTCTTTGATTCCCAAAGTTGACTCGCCAATGTGAACCTCATTCACTCCTTTAATCCTTCTAGTATTCCTGAGTGATCGACTCCGTTGTTGGGAATTGTCCACTTGTCGCTGGAAAAACTCCCAAATTTCTGATGCACTTTTTGACATTAGCTCTCCTCCGCTTGTTGCCATTAGCCATTCTTGCACATTCGGCAATAATCCCTCCAAAAAGTATTGGCATTGGTGCCATTTCTCGTACCCATGATGTGGACACTTCAAGAGTAGCCCATTGAATCGCTCCCACGTTTGAAAAATTGCTCGTCCTCTCTGGGTGAACTCAGAGATTTCCTGCGAATAGCATTGGTTTTATGTTGGAAAATATTTATTCAAAAATTTTGTTACCATTTGTTCCCATGATGAAATGCTATTGGCGCAATGTATTAAGCCATGACGAGCTCTATCTTTTAAAGAAAATGGGAATAATCGAGTTTAACATCATCTGAAAAATTTTCATATTTAAAAGTTTGACAAATGGCATGAAAATCATTCGAGATGATTATATGGGTCCTCATTTTCTAGGCCATAAAATGTGGGGAGACAATTTAGCACACTAGGTTTTAATTCAAAACTACATTTGGGTATCTTATGCATGATGTGCTCAAATTAGCTAAGGGACTGAAATAGTCCTTAAATGGCCTCTCCTGTGGTTGCAAATCCATTTCAAATTTATTTTTAATATGCTTTTGTGTGCGAAGTATTTTTTCTAATTCAAGATCTATAGGTTCAAGATTAGGAAATAATGACCTACGACCATGCATGCAAAACAAATAAAAATAAATAAAAATAAAAATAAAGATGGGAACAAAACAAATAAAAATAACGAAGAGGGAGAAATTACGATACTAACCTTATTGCGCTATTACAACCTTTCTATAAAAACACAAAAACAAATCTTGAAATAAATTAACTAAAAATAAATTAATAAGATAAACAAAAAAAAATTACAAAGAAAAATAAATTGAAAATTAAATTATAGAATTTTAAAGGAGAGAAAAAGAAAAAGAAATACTAACCTTTATATGTAGATTCACTTTTTTTTTCTTTTTCTTTTTTTTTAATAAAAAAAATACAAGAAAACAAATAAAAGAAATTATTCACAAAAATTAATTCTATGAATTAAAATTACTTACCTCCCCGGCAACGGCGCCAAAAACTTGTTGTGCAAATTTTAATGTACTATGCGAATCTATTGTAGTATAGATCAATGGTGACGAGTGTCGATCCCACGAGGAGGTGGATTTTAATTGTGTGTAGAATTAATTTTGTAAATGGGTGATTGGATTTGTGGTGGAAATAATTTGGAATATGCTAAAACTTAAATTAAAATGGCGAGAATAAATTCTAAAATTGGAATTGCAATGACGAGAATAAATTGAAGATAATTCTATTAAAATGACGTACTTGGGTATTCGGATCCGTATCAACATGCATCATGGGCTAAATAATCCGTATTAATGCCAATTAAATCATGAGGGGGGAATCCACACCTCATGAACCACACTCTAATCAATATGGTGCTAAGGGCTTATCGTGCCAAATAATAATAATCTTGTACTAGAGGGCCGGTGAAACCAAGGCGGTACTAGACAAGATTAGTATTATTTGTCGACGAGCCAGGTGAGTTCCACTGTTGTAGAAACCATGCAACAATATTTAGCTTCAGCGCTAGAACGAGCAACTGTAGCTTGCTTTTTTAAACTCCGGCTGATGCAGTTTGCGCCTAGGTAGATGCAGAATCTGCTTGTGCTTCGATGAGTGAGAGGACAACCAGCCCAATCTGAATCTGAAAAACCATACAACTTTAGTGAGATTTGTTTTAAATAACGGAGACCAAAATTAAGAGTGCCTTTGAGATAGCGCAGTATGTGTTTGACAGAACAAAGATCGGCTTTGGTTGGTTGTTGGAACTTCTGGCAGACATAATTCACTGCATGTGCAATATCGGGTCTAGTGAAAGTAAGGTATTGTAGACTTCCAACAATTCAATGATATTCCATAGCATCAACAGGTTTATTATCATTGAATTTTGGTACTTCTTTCACGATCATAGGAGTAGTAATGGAGGTGCTATCTTACATCTTAGTCTTAATGAGCAAATCCTTTGTATACTTAGCTTGCGAAAGGGAAATTCTAGCTGTAAAGTATTTTATTTCAACGTCTAAGAAATAAGTTAGCATACCTAGGTCTTTCAAAGCAAATTATGAACTAAGTGTCCTAATAATATGTTGTATAAGGGTATTATTATTTCCAGTGATTATAACATCGTCTATATAAACAAGTAATAAAATAATGCTAAATTCATGATGTAAAATAAACAAGGATGTGTCAGTCTTGCTATTTTGAAAACCAAGTTTAATGAGTGCATGGTAAAGACAATCAAACCAAACTCGTGGAGCTTGTTTTAGCCCGTAGAGTGACTTTTTCAGCTTACAGACTTGTGATGGTAGTTTAGGATTGACAAAACGTGGGGGTTGGTCCATGTAGACAATCTCATTGAGATGACCATGGAGGAAAGCGTTGCGCACATCAAATTGCCTTATTGACCAATTTTGATTCAAAGCAAGGGCTAATACAAGACGAATTGTATGTTTTATGACCGGACTGAAAGTTTCTTCAAAATCAATCTCGGGAACTTGTGTGAATCCTTTGGCTACAAGACGTGCTTTGAATCATTCGATAGTTCCTTTTTCATTGTACTTGATTCTGCACACCCACTTGGAACTAATGATATTCATGTTTACTGGCCTTGGAACAAGATCCCAAGTTGTTTTGCTGCAAAGCTTGAAGTTCTTCCTCCATTGTAGCAACTCATTGAGGATTTTTCAGAGCACTCTTCGAGGTTTCTGGTTATGATACAATGAATATGTGCAAGGCTAAGTTCGGGTTACTTCTAAGTTTCTGTCGAGTAATCATAGGGTGCGAATTTAAAGTAGTGTTTTTTGATAGTTCACTTGGAAGAGTGGAGCTAATAGATTGAATTGGTAATTCAATGGAGAGTCTACTTGAGATATCAGGAAACTCTTTATGGCTGATTTCAGAAGAATTCTTCTCGGTTGAAAATGAGGTGTTTAGCTCATGGTTATTAGTGGCAGAATTTGTGTGAGCCTCAATATTTCCTTTATTGGTTTCATGGCTAGGAGTTGTTGTTTTTGAAGTTTCGACAAAGTCAAAATTTTTGCTTGTATGGGGTGCATAAAAAATTGGTGCTAACATCAAAATATTGTCACAAGAACTAGTGATGGGATTAAGTTCTTCAACGTTTGTGGCAGAAGATGAGAACCACTTATTCTGGACTAGTTTTGGACTTTCCTGCAAGGTACCAGAGGAAGATAAGTTAGCAAATAGAAAAGTACTTTCATCGAATACAACATGTTTAGATATATAGACACATTTGGTTTTTAGATCTAAACAATGATATCCCTTATGTAAAAGACTATATCCAACAAAAACACAAGGTTGTGATTTTTTATTGAATTTATTTTTGTTGTAGTCATTTAAATAAGGGAAACACCTGCATCCAAAAGTTCTCAATTTATCATAATCAAGAATTTTATTAAACAACTTTTCAAAGGGAGATTTCATGTTAATAGTTGAAAGAGGCATTATATTGATGAGATAAGTTGCAGTGATGAACGCTTCAACCCAAAGTGTCAATGGAAGTTGGGCTTGAAACATCATGGTTAAAGCTGTTTCTGAAACCTGCAGATGTTTCCTCTTTGCTACCCCATTTTGCTCAGGAGTGTAGGGGCATGAGACTTGTCTTTTTATTCCACAAATTTGTAGATGATTAAGAAAAATGTTTGAATTAAATTCTACTTCTCCATCACATTGGAAAATTTTAATTTTCCTTTCCAATTGATTCTCCACTTGTCGTTGGAACCTTACAAAACAATAAAAAAAAAATTAGATTTTTGCTTTAAAGGAAACAACCAAGAGAATCTGGTGCAATCGTCAATAAAGAGAGCATAAAATCTAAAATTCTGTGTAGAATTGATAGGAGCAGGACCCCACAAATCACAATGTATTTTCTCTAAAGAAAATTGTGATTTTTTATTGGATAACTTGAAAGGGAGTTTGCAGCTTTTTCCTAATTGACATGAAACACATATGCTTGGTGTTTTAGTCCAATTAGAAATACTAATTTCCTTTTGTGATTTCAATATACGTAAGATGTTGTGACTTGGGTGTCTAAGTCTTTTGTGCCAAAGATCGGCGTCCGCAATCTTTCCTTTTATTGTATTAAGAGCTTCCTGATTGGTCTCCTCTAATACGTAGAGACTTCCACGTCTACTGCCTGTTGCCAGCACTTGGTTCTGTTTACTCTTAACAATAAAGCCATTAGAATCAATTTCAAGAGAACATGGTAGATCGTTAGTGAGTTGAGCTACAGACAAAAGATTTTTCTTCAATTGAGGGACAACAAGAACATCTTTCAGTTTCAAAGTGCCATGATCAGGTTTTATAGAAATATCTCCAATATGTGAATATTTAATGCTTGTCCATTGCCAACAAAAATCTTATCATGGCCTTTATAAGAAAGAATAGTATCGAGTTTACCAGGATCATTCACCATATGTACTGTGGCACTAGAATCTGCGTAAATTTATTTATCAGTTTGTTGATTGAAGTTCATTGTAGCAAGGACTTATGGCGCTTCTTTTTTATCCATATATTCATAACGATTATGGCAAAAAGCTGCACTATAACCCTTTTTTTTCGCATATTTGGCAAGTCACAACCTCTTCCTATGCATTCTTCTTGCTTTCCTTTGTAATTTTTGGTGCGGTTCGTATATTCTGCAGATATGGGCTCTTATTTTGATTTTGACCCCTATTATTTTGTTTGTAGGCTCTTTCACTGCCACCGTTGTTTTTCCTTCTTCTCCCCCTCTGCATTCTTCTTGCTTTCCTTTGTAATTTTTGGTGCGGTTCGTATATTCTGAAGATATGGGCTCTTATTTTGATTTTGACCCCTATTATTTTGTTTGTAGGCTCTTTCACTGCCACCGTTATTTTTCTTTCTTCGCCCCCTCTGGCCAAAGAAAGCTTGAATTAGTGCTTTTTCTACTTGCTTTTGCACCATAACTGTTTGTTCATGGATTTGGAGGGCAAGAATAAATTGCTTTATTGTGGGATAGGGAGGTTTGGTTAACATGGCAGTCTTAAAGTCAGCATAGTTTGGCCCAAGAGATCGTGTGAGTTGGAAGACCTTGTCTTCATCTGAAATTGGTTTCCCAATTGCTGCTAAGTTGTCACATAATGACTTGAATTTCTTGAGAAATTCTTTAAGTTTTGTATTCCCTTTCTTAAGGGAATAAAGGCTATATTTCAACCAAGACTCATGTTCTTTGGTTGTTGGAAGCATATGCTCTTCAATAGAGCGCCATACTTCAGAAGCAGTTTGGCTTTCTACTATCATACTTAATATATATTCAGTCACCATCCCTCTCAACCATGTCATCAATAATCCATCATTGTTCATTCAAATGATGAATTCAAGATTTATTTTTTCTTTTCCATCTTAAGCAATCATCTTCGGTGGAGCCTCCATGCTGGTAATATGGTGTTCCATCTCAAGAAATCTGATGAGTAGAAGAACTTGAGACTTCCAGAGAAGATAATTATTTGAATTGAGTTTGATGGAGACTAAACTCACACATTGGTGGAATGACTGGATAGTAAGTGTAGGTTCTGTATAATTTTCAGCCATTAGCTCTGATACCATAAAAAATTGATACAATATTATTTCTTGCTTGATTGAATTACATGGTAATTAGGATAATAAATACAATGATGATAAGGAATTCCCGTAACAGTTCTAAGGCTTGACATGAGTGAATTTCCTATTGAGTGTATTATAAAATATGGAAGGCTAGAGAGATTCTTGCTGAAATTATCAAGAAGTTATTGTCCTGCTATCAATCAAATACTTGGCCGTTATAGATGATTCTGGAACTTGATATGTCGTTGGCTTGCACTTTCCTTCCATAGGTTTTCAATGCTTGATTGTTGCTCAAATTCATCCTATGTATGAATCTCATCAAGGATGAGGGTGAAGATAAATGTGAGGTTGATGGTAAGGTTAAAGTTCAAGGTGAGGGTTATAGTGAGGTTTAAGGTGAGGATGTGTGTAATGGGGATATAGCTTAGTTGTTGTACAAAAAAAGATCAATCTTCTTTGATTTAGAATATTGAGAACATTTTTTAGTTTTCCATCAATTAGATGTGATGCATATTGAGAAAAATATATGTGAGAGCATCTATGACACATTACTCCATCAACCGGGGAAAACAAAGGATGGAATTAATACTAGAAAATATCTTACACATCCAGAGCTTAGAGAGAAAATTAACAAAGTATTTATTGCATTAGCTCCTGATGAACAAAAGAAAGTCATACCCCCTGGCCCACACACTTTAAGTAAGAAAAAAAAATGTTCTGTGAAACCTTACAAGGTGTCAAAGTTCCTAATGGTTATTATTCTAATTTTAGAAATATTGTGTCAATGGATGATTGTCGTCTTTATGGGCTTAAGTCTCATGATTGTCATACATTGATGCAACAACTACTACTATTAGCAATTCGTAATTGTTTGCCTCAAAATGTCAGATTTGTCATAATTAGGTTGTGCCTCTTCTTTAATTCTTTGTGTTCTAAGGTAGTAGAGCCCAATTCTCTAGACCAATTGAAAAAAGAACTTAAAATCACTTTATATAATTTAAAACAATCTTTCATACCTACCTTCTTCGATATAATAGTCCGTTTAACAATCTATTTAGTTGAAGAAGTTATATTATGTGGCCTGATTTACCTTCGATGGATGTATCCATTTGAGAGAGAAATAAAACCTATAAAGGGTTATGTACACAACTGATACCATCTTGAAGGTTGCATTGTAGAGTGCTATATTACTGAGGAATCACTTGAATTTTGTGCTGAATATCTTTCAAATTGTAAATCAATCGGACTACCTACTGGTTTTCTAATTGATTTTACAGTCAAAAGGCCACTCGGAGGTGTAAATATTTAGGTGGTTGATGCCCCTACATTGGTGCAAGCACACCGATGTGTTTTAGTGAACACCCTCAATATTCAACCATACATAGAGTATGTGACTTAAAATTTGCACTTCTTTTTCGTTAAGTTTTTTTTTCAATTTTATTAATTCTGTTGTATAATTTTAGGGAGAATTTGGCCTTAATTCAATCAAAACACCCTCGTTAATTACAAAAGCCTTTATGGTTACCAACCGAGCACTCCTGTACGTTTGCTTATTGGCTTAAACAAAAGGTCAGATTAGCTTCATTAGGTCTAATAAAAGTATCCAAGTAACGGTAAACAAACTTTTCTCTTTCAACTAATTATTGTGGTTTCATTAATTGAACAATATGTAACAACTGATAAAGCAAATAATGTAGCGGTTGACGAAAAAGTATGGTGGCTGGCAAACAAACCTCGCTCAAACGTGGTTACATATGAAGGCTATTGTATTAATGGTTTTAATTTTGCTACGAGAGATCAGGACAACAACTACATAACAGAAAACAGTGGCGTTTATGTGGATGCTAACACTTTACAGATTTCAAGTTTGAAAGACAAAAATCCCCATTCTGGGGATATGCCTTTTTATGGGGTTGTCAATGAAATTTGGCAACTTGATTATCTGGGGGTTAAGAAGGTACTATTCAAGTGCGATTGGGTAGATGATATAGGGGTTAATGTTAATGAGTTAGGGTTCACTGAAGTCAATTTAGATCGGATAGGCTACAAATATGACTGTTTCATTCTAGCTGGTCATGCAAAGCAAGTGTTTTATGTGAAAGATCAGTTAGATAATAGTAAATCAGTTGTTTGTTGAGTGAGTGAAAAATGTAATTATTCAAATGAGACTATGTGTGATGGCATCGATGGGTATACGCCATTATCCAATAATTTTCCAAAATGTAAGTTAGATTTGAGTGATGAGGAATTTGTGTAAGATCAGTTGTTGATGTTTTTCATGTAAATATTGATGCAGAAAATAAATAATCTAACTACTATGCCTTATTAGCAATACTTTCCGTAAGTCAACAATTAATTTATTTTTTATTATTTTATTATTATATTGGGATATTATATTGGTATCTGGTGCAATCATCCACTTTTATGTATTTACAAGTTTGTTGGAGACATAGCAGAAAATGCGGAGCCAACATATGATCCAGATATAAAAGGAAGACCAAGACGAAACCTTACAAACAAGAAAGACTTGTAGAGAGGAGTTAATGATGAGACTGAGATTATGCAAAATTCGTATGGAGTTCTAGTTGGAAATAAGAGAAACGATATGAGGAACTACATTGGGGTGATTCTACGGGAAAGAGTTCTAATTATATATGATGATTGGAGGAAAGTGCCACTAGACATCAATGAGACGTTATAGACTCATTTTCAGGAAAAGTTCAAGTTGAGTCTTAAGGCAAAAACCCAAGTGTTCAAGTGGATGAGAATTGCATTAAGGAGCTTTATATATAAGTTGGCCAATGAATATATTCTGTCGAATGCAAACAACTTGAGTTCACTGAAAAAGCCTCCTCTTGAGTATGAAGGCATTAGAAAAGAGGATTGGAAGAGCTTTGTTTATAAGATTTTATCCGAAGACTCTTAGGTATGTTTAAAATTATGTTAGTTATATAATATTATTGAGTTCATGTAACCATTTTAATCAATATCCACTTTGTACAGGAAAAAAGTAAGGCAGCAAAGGAAAAAAGAGCGAAGAATGTGTACAATCATCACTTGGGCAACACATGATATGCTGGGCTGTTACATAAAAGAATAAGTACAATAACCACTCTATACAAACTTATGACATTTTGAATACAAATAATAGGATGATTCATAGTAGTTTTAAATTCAATTTTTATTGAATTATTGCAGCAGTTGGACCTCGGAGTTTCTAAACACGAGTTGACTGCAGTGAAGCCTAGTTATTGGCTCACAGGAAAAAAGATGGAATACTTGATGTATAGCAAGTGGCTGAAAGAATTGTAAGTTTCCACCACTGCTAAAAAATACCAATGCAAATAGTTTGAAACTAAAAGATGCTTGGATTATTTGATAATACAAGATCATGTAAATTGACAGATTAAATTGCTTTGTTTATTTCAAAAAATGCTGGTAATGCAATGTATGTTTAAACTATCATTATTTAACTTATTTTTTTCCTATTTTTTGATCAAATATTTTTGTATTTATTCTGTAGAGTGAGCTAACAAGCCAAGTTGAGTAGGGAACGTTCCAATCCCAAGGACCGAATGACATCTTTGGTGAAGCCCTTCAAAAGAAACCTAATGGAAGTCGGGTGCAAGGATTGGTTTAATTCATCACCCCATCCATGTATTTCAATATTCCTAACCCTACGAAGTTGGCACGAGAATGGAGAATGTATTAGGAAAGTTTTAAGTTTATGCAAACTCAATTAGAGCAAGGATAAACGCCTGCAACAACACTGAAGTTGGCAGTTCCAACTTTCCTAACTCCAACGGTGGTTGCAGTGTTAAGAGAGAGATAGATCGTCAATCACCCAGCAAAGTTACTCCAAAGTCAGTGACTAACAACCCTAAAGCTACCCAAAGTCAATGACCAAAGTTACTCCAAAGTCAGTGACCAATGACCCCACTGTTTGTCGAAAACCTGACTAAAACATAAACACACCTCCCCTGCCATCCTCTATACAGAATCCACCTCCAGTAGATTGTGAAGCCACTTCAAAAATCACCCCAAGAAGATCTTCAAGATTAACTCCTTCAAAGAGAAAAGTCGATGGCCGAAAGTCTTCTATAAACATCGTGATATATCTGTATGAACAGATAGGAACAACAAAGGAACTCGTTGTTGTAAAACCAGTGATAGCAAGGAAACTTGTTCTAAGAAAGAATACTTGTGGAGCTGTGAAAGCAAGAAAAGAGAACAAAAGTTCATAGATGAACATCTTTTCTTTGATGATTGAGAGTTTCCTGCCACGGTCGGTTATGATTGCACATGATTTGAAAAGTTTTGGTGTCTATTGGGAGAGTATATTGGACAAGCAGATTTGCAATGAAGTCATTGAGTTTACAGAGCTCTCAAATTCTATTTTGGAGATATGGATCAAATAAGAAATAAAAAACTTGATTTATGTTTTTATTTTGTTTTTTGACTTTGTAAATTGTCATTAATTTATTTCTTATATTCATATGTCATAAAGGTTTCTTTTTTTAATACACTTTATGAGGAGATGGATAATGGCAGTGATGTTATTCCAATTCAATTTGGATATATATCTAAGTCAAGCAAGCTACCCAAATAGGTGTTCCTATATTTCAAACCTTTTGGACAAGATACAAATAGCCTAGATAATTGTATTCCCATATAACCCAGGGTATAGTTTATTTATTTTTTATCTATTTTCTTTTTTTAACATAAATTATTTAAATTTATCTTGTAATCTTTTTTTTTTGGTTGTTTATTTAGTGGCCAATGGGTGCTAGTAGCAATTGATATGGTGAGGCAAAAAATATTTTATCTTGATCCATTAGGTGATAATCCTGATGATGAGTCGAAGCAGATGGTGAATGAGTAAGTTTAATTAGTTTACTTAATTCTTTTTTAATTTTTTATGTTGTGGATTAATTTGCTGCATCTGTTATTTATTACTTATAGTGGGATAACAATGCATCAAGTGAAGACTAATAAAAAGAAGGTTGTGCAATGGGTCTCTGTGAAGGTATTAATGAAACAAAGTTATGACTTCCATTGTTACTTCATCAGTATATTTGAAACTAATTTTTTACTTTTTTAGTGTCCAAAACAATCTGGAACCTTTAAATGTGGTTATTATATGATGAAGTACATCCAGGATATTATTCGCGATTTGTGCATTCTTGAAAACAGTGTGAGTCTCTCCATAACTTTTTTAATATTTTGTCAAAGAATGCATTGTGGAGTGAATTTTCTTAAGAACAATGTTTAATCGATCAATTGCCACTATTTATGGAATACTACTTGTCAATTATGTGAATTTTCAAGATGTTTAATGCATGAACAGTTTGCTACTTTATGCTTGAAACTAGCAATATAATCATATCTTGTGCTAGGGATGAGAGGAAGTGTTGTGTATGTTTGGAAAAATTGATGCCAATTTTTAGTGTGTTCTACTATGTATTTAAGGCACTCTAGTGCAAACCAAAATGGCTGGAGCTGTTGCATGTACAAATAGAAGGCATATAAATCCCAATGCTGAGTGTTAAAGTAATAATGAGTAAATAATATAATATATTATAAATTATCAACTTCTTAGACTGCTTTGGTAACCGTTGTTTGCTATGGTGATACAATTTATTTGCATGTTCTTCATTTTTTATATTAATCATAACAAATTTAAAGATATATGTATTTATTTTATTTTTTTATTTTAGGACATATTTTAAAATATATGAATACATTTTGTTGCTTTATTTTTTAAGTTTATGGGCTGTGATGAATACACTATGGACGATCTTTCGCAACTTCGCGATCAGTGGGCCATGCATGTTGCAAAGTTAATTGTAACATACAATAATAAGGTAAATTATATTTTTGCTTGTAAATATTAAAGAATTGATTTTTGTAGCATAGTAGTTAATTGATTCTATATACTGCATTTATAGGTGGGAAAGGCAAAAGGAAAGGCTAAGGTCAAAGAGTAGATGTACTGAGAATAATTGTTTGTTTTCCGCAAATTGTCATTATGTTGTTTCCAAACTATGTTTGAGATGTTTTCAAACAATATTTTAGATATTTGTATTAGTATTTTATTTGATACCTATTTAAATTTTAGTAGGAATGTTATATACTTATATTTAATTAAATAGTTTCGTACTTTAGTTTAATTTTAATATTTTCTTTGAATATCATCATTTGATTGGCAAAACTAAAAGAATAATGAAAATAATAGAGTAACAACAATAATGTTTGGGCATCTTTTCTTTGAAGCAATTGACACTAAAAAATGTATCGGAAGTAAGAGCTCTATTGCGTCATAATACTAGTGATGCTTTAATATTACAAATTATTGACACTAAAGCATTAGTATCCATTCATTCTATCATGTCATCTCCTTGATGTAAAACAAACCATTGACGTGTAATAATTGTTAGTAAACATTATCACTATAGTGTCATAATATTATTGATACTATAGTGAAAGTAACTTTTAATCAGCGATCATTATCAGTAACTACTAATACCATAGTGTCATAAATTTGGTACTACTATAGTAATAATAATCACTGACACCACTTACAAGTATCACTATTTTCTGATTGCCAGATTACTGACACAATTAGCAAGTGTCAGTGACAGTAATTTCTGACACTATTATAAAGTCAGTAAAGATCATTTTTCTAGTAGCGTTCTCTAATAAAGTTGATTATCTTCAAGGCAACTCAATTTTAAAGTGACATCCTTTAGTGAAAAGATTTAGATTGTACAAGAAAGAACCAACAAAAGAACAAATGTTGATGATGCATAGAAGATAAAAATATAAAATAAAGAGGGGGTAAAAGAAGGAAACACAACATCTTGCTAATGAGTAGTCAAAGAGCTTCAATAGCACAAATTCTCACTCACACTCTAGAAAATCAAGTGTCTTTTCCAAAAAAAGATACTTTCTATCTTTCTTTTTCTTCATGAACTTTAATAATTGTTAGGTTAAGATAAATTCTACAAAGCTATTAGTAAGCTATTTAAGATTGGTTATAGACCAAATCTAGTAGGATAAATGCTTTAGAGAATTTTTTTATTTTAAAATTCAATCCATAAAAGGAAAAGCCCAATAAACCCTAAAGGAAAACAAAAGAAAAAGGTCTTACTTCTCAAACTTGAAAAGTGAGACTTAGCAGGCCTCTTCTATATCAAATTATAAAATGCCCAAAAGTCCATAAAAAAATAGACCTAACAAAGACTTTATGCATCAAATGACCTAGGTCCGTTCTCCACAAGAGTAACCTAGATACTTAGAAAATATTCTATTTAAATTGCCTAAGGGAATGATTTCACATAAATGACCTAGGCATGTTATCTACTTGAACAACATAGATACTTAGAAAGTATTCTATTTAAATTGCCTAAAGGCAAGAATTGGCAAAACGCCTAATCATATGATTCTACAAAAATGACCTAAATCTACTCTCTGTAAGATTGACCTAAGTATATAGAAATTAATTTGCGTAAAGAGCCTATAGGTAAACATAAGTTCTACAGAATGAGCCTATAGGCCAACAAATATTCCACAAAGTATCCATATGAGCAAACAAGCATTTTATAGAATGAGCCTATGAGTCAACAAAGATTTCATCGAAAGACCTTACGGGCCAAAAATACATTTTACAGAATGAGCTTATGGGCAAACAAACATTCTACGGAATGATTCTATGGGTCAACAAATATTATAAGAAAGAGCATATGAGCAAATATATATTTTATGAAATGAGCATGCTAGTAAACAACCATTCTATGAATGACCCTATGGGCAAACAAACACTTTAAGTGAAGTCCTTACAAGTAAACATTCTAAAGAAAGTACCTATGGGCAAACTTTTACAAATATGCTTATGGAAATATTTTGTTAAAAACATTCTAAAATTTTGTTAAAAAAATTACCAAGGACCATTCTTTACAAGAATGGTCTAAGGCCAATTACTTAGAATTTTAAGTGCCAACAGGTAAAGACTTTGTAAAAATCCACTTATGGGCAATATGCTACTAAATCAATCCTTTCAACAAGTAATGAATATAAGGGCCAAAGTCAATTACATGCCCATTAAAAGTTAAGAACCAAAAATCAAGACAAGTCCATGTCATTATGCATGGGTTTTGTGGACACTTGTCATAAAATGCCACATGTCATGATAACTCCTTCACCTCAATGCTTTAAGTTGTCTATATAAAGGCTAAGCCCTCCCACATTTGGAGTTAAGACATCAAATGAATACAAAATTATGTCTACTTCCCTAAACTCTATTTAGAAATTGAATACAGAGAATTAACTAGAGTATCGGAGAGATATAGTTAGTAATCCCAACACTCTTTGATAATTATATTTTTTGCAGGACAATTAATGACAAGAAGACATATGATTGGAGAGCTTCACTTCAAGGAGAAAATGGTTTACAAAACTTGATATGATATAAATTCTGGGAAAATAAAAAGTTACTGTTCATTCAAAAAAATTGCATCAACAATTACTATACTTCTAAGTTTTGTTTTAGTTTTATGATTATTGGTATAAAAAATAGTCATATATTGAGTCAACGCTCGTGTCCCAGTGCCGGGTGAAAGGATTAATAAAATGTAAGTCAATCTTATTGCGGTTGGATGGCAGCCAAGAAACTGGAAAATTGAACTTTTGGCAAAGCTCTATTCTCGTCAATGCAAAAAATTCAGTGGTTTCATAATCTCATCCATTAACTTACCTTGCATCAATTTTGTTTAGTCTTCTTTACCCCGAAGCTATGGCTACAAGTTGTCCAATTAGAATATATTTTACGGCACTATTCATCATAAGCTTGGTAACACCCGCTATATATAGCAATTTCAGTGCCTCACCAGCTGATAGACGAGTTTCATACAAACTCTGCTGCCATTGAATCAGTCTGTTTACGGCCGCATTGTAATTAGTGCAATTATTTTGTAATTGTGTATTTTAACCTAAAAATGGCGTGGCGTGCGCCTTTCGTTTACGCACGAAAAGGAGAGTTTGTGACTTGCTCCCCTATTCTGAATTGATTACGCAGTTCTAGGAGGTTTTTATTAGGCCAGTTTGATATAATATTACTAGACCAAGAGTCGTCACCGAGCCGGCCAAAAAGAGGATTATACTTGTTCTCGTTTGTAATCAAATCAATGTATTTAGAATAAGAAGCACTTGCAAACTATGTGCTAAGAAATTAAAATATGTATTAAGTGGTTTAATTAAAACTGTTTAATGATGATGACGGTCAGATCATGACCGTATAAATGGTCAAATAAATAAAGAAACGCTTAAAAAACTTCAATAAAAGATCAGACGAACTACAACAAAACAATTCAAGAACAAACGGGAATGAAATGAACTCATGAGATTTACGTGGTTCAGTTTTGTTAGTCCTGTTAGTCCTGCTTCCATGGGGACAAACGCACCGCCATTTATTTTATTAATAAAGTATAACAAAAAATAACAAGGGAACTGTCCTTTACAAAGGTTAAGAGCTCTCAAACTCTTACAAAAATAAAAAATAAAATCTCACAAGAGTTTCTATCTAAGGTTTGAGACCTTAACAATAACTCTAGCCACCTCACGGTCTCTACTTTTCTCTCTTAAAGATTTAACCACCCTTAGAAACACTGGAAAACCCTTTTTGACTCTTGAAACCTAAGCCTCTCACGATTCCTTATTTAGGTAGCAGAGACTGCATCCGATTGGTTGGACAAAATTAGTTAATGTTTTCACATGCAGGGATATCAAAGGATATCTATGTTTCGAGAAATTCTAAAATACATCTGAAGTATCATGTCATCTATACAACAAGCAATTATACCATGACATGTGTGCATTTATTTTGAACCACTATCATGCAAGTGGTGATTGTATTAAATTTAATTACATTTGTCATGCATGCATCAATTGGTTGTAGTACATCTGAGGTATTCTAGAATTTCTCCTCTGTTTCATTTCCAAATTTTAAAAATTGACTTACAGATCTTAAAGTGCGTGCAAATTTTGAGATTTTATCGGAATAAACACGAGTAATGAAAATAGGGATGAGTATAGATATCCTGACCATATTCTACGCCTAAAAATTGCCAACTCCCTACGCATGAATTGTACTCTTATAATTCTTGTATGAATATTTAAAAAATCAAAAGTCCACGTACACAATGCACATGATAATAATTTGTAAATTGTATGGAAAGTAGTAATGTTACAGACTCTTCTTGCATAGCATCGTGCGTATTTGTTTTCTTCTGCTTTTTAATTTTTTTTTTTAAGTAATGTTATAAGGAAGAACGTTCTTTAATACATAATATATTGCTTAATCAATTTTTTATACGCATTTATCTTCTATATTAACATCTCGTCATATGGGAGATTAATAGCTTTTCTTCCCCCAACACCCCCCCCCCCAAAAAAAATATAGGGAGTTCTGTAAACTCTCCCTTAATTTACAGCATGTTCATGGTAAATTTAGTGATCTATATGTCAATAAACAGTGCTAATGAAAATGTCATAAAGTGAAAAATTTTGTAAAAATATAATAGTACAATAATAAATATCAATACTTATTGTAGTTATTTGATATTTTGCCATCTTGAAGTAATCAACATGAAAATCCTTTAATAAATTAGTCAAAATTCTTGTATTTTTTTGCTATTAGATGTAACTTTTTAGGGTAAAATATTATTTTGATATGAGATAATATAAGAGCAGAGAAGTTGATTATTCATGGAATTAGTGGCGATGCTAGGAATTTTATGTAGGAGGAGCTAAGTTGTACAGCATCACAATTCAGTTTTTTTTTCTTTTTTTCTTTTTTAAGTATCAAAATGATAAATTTCAATTAACAATATTGTTTAAATTCTATAATGGCTTGTAACTTTTAGTGGTTTACTAGTTTATCAATTAATAATGATACTTAGTTATAGGTTAAGGTTCTTAATGTATTATTATTTATCCTATGATTAGATTGAACTATTAGTTCACTAAAATTTAAAATCTTGAAAACTTTTAATTTTACCTCTAATATGAGCGTGTAGCTATAGTTTGTCAATGGGTTTAGTCATGATGATAAATTATTTAACAATAGAAAGAGAGATAAGAGAAAGAAATTACCATAAATTATTATAATTTGATATAAAAAATTAACAAATAAGAGGAAGATAAGAGAATCTATTGTAACACATATATTATAAATTTTGATTTTTTAGTGTAAAAAGAATAAAGAAGTAACTAAGAGGAGATAACACTTACATTTTTAAATTTTCATAAATTTAAAAAAGATTTTTAGGACAATTAATAATAAATAGATCATTAAAACAAAGTAATTTCAATTTTTTTAAAAAGTCAGCAGTGGATTCAGCCCTTCTCGCACCTTTTGGCACTGCCCTTGGATGGAGTGGCCAAAGGGAGACATCTTCTTGTGGCTCTGTGTTTTGGGGCGTGGGGGGAGGGGGGAGGGGGTGTTGTGTATATATGTAAATACCTCCTTTCATGTCGAACTTTGTGCAATTGTTATGGCTTTGGAGGTAGCTTATCAGTAGGGATCAGGGGCGGAACAAGCCAATCTTGGTCGGAGGGGCCAAAGATTTTTTTTTTCAAGCCTATAAAATAGGTATTTTATTAATATATATTTATTTTAATATAAAATATTGAGTATTAAATTACTCTTTTTTTACAGGGGCCATGGCCATGATAGTCCCTTAATAGATCCGCCCCTGGTAGGGATGGTCAGATATTTAGTTGGAATGTGAAACAAGTAGAAGGTAATGGATACTACATTAGCTTTGATTGGCTTTGTTGTAAGCTACATTATATATAGCTTAGCAAGACCCTCTGTATTAATACTTTTTCTTTCTTCATAAAGCTTTGGCATTTATCCAAATAAAACGTTGATTATATTTTAATAAAAACATACTTTAATGAGAATATAGACATTTTAAGTAATTCTTAAACATACGTCATGAATTAATTAAATAATTAACTCAAATCCTTATAACTAAAAAAATTATTTACCATGCATAGTTGTTTTGTAAATTTTGTTTTGTTCGCTTTGATTGTTGGATAAGAAAGAGGAATTAAGCACGTGCTTTGACTAAATATTGATACGGAATTAAATCTCTATATAAACTTCCTTTCTTCTTGAACGCACTCTCTCAACCAACAACACAACAAATACAACTTTCTTGATTCTTCATTTTCTCGAAGCAAATGGCTACAAGTTCTCCAATTGCCATATATTTGATCGCACTATTCGTGGCAAGCTCTATAACATCTACCATGTTGGCTATTTCAGTGCCACCCGAGCTCACAGATAATTTGCACACAGACCCTGGTGCCATCAAATTAGCCTCTATCGATTACGGCCGCATTATTAAAGAAAAACCATTTGCAGTTCTTTATCCATCATCTTTAGATGACATCAGAACCCTAATAAATTTATCATACAATTCTTCATTTCCATACACCATTGCAGCAAAAGGCCAGGTTCATGCCACGTGGGGTCATGATGCGGTCCCAATCAAAACAATGTATCAATGACGAAATAAGTTCTGCTTATGGTGAGAACAACCAGAATGTTTAAAGAATTTTCTTTTTTGCTTCTCTTTATTCATTAGTTGCTGGCTTATTTATAATAGCAAGTTACAATACGAAATAGTAGTTGAATCAAACTAAACAACCTCAGCAAAGAGTTATCACAAGCTACAATATGAAATAGCAGTTGAATCAAACTAAACAACCTCTGGCAAGTTCTTGCACGTGCATGGAAGCATGCATGTATCATGCATGACCAGCATGGAGACAAACTCGTTATCATGGAACTTGGCATTAGGTTTTGGCTTCCTTAGGGATCTTCTCTTATTAGGCCAGGCTCAGGCCAACAAAGGCGCCGTAGTGCAGATGAGTTCTCTGAACAGCTTCAGAAACGGGACGGGAATCTTGATCTCCGGAGACCGTTCTTCAGGATTTGATGCTTACGTCGGCGGCGAGCAACTTTGGATTGATGTGCTGAAAGCCACTCTTGCTCGGGGGCTTTCGCCGGTTTCTTGGACGGATTATTTGTATCTCACTATTGGTGGGACCCTCTCCAAAGCTGGAATTAGCGGCCAAACGTATCGAAAAGGCCCGCAGATAACAAACGTTCTTGAATTAGACGTTTTAACAGGTACCTGCTAGCTAGTATCTTCTCCAGTTTTTTTTTTTTTTTTTTTGTCCTGGTCTCTCCAAATCTTTCATATCTAGTAAAAAAAAATTGATTTAATAGTAAATAAAACGAAAAAAAGCTTGATTATTAACATCCAAATTTAAAATTCAACATTGACCACTTATTTTATTAGGAGAGACTAGGAGAGAAAATCACACAATATGATGTGTTATTTATTAAAACTTCTTTTTTTTACCACTTTGATCCATGTAAGATATTCAAACAGTGAATAGAAAAAACATAACATAAATTGGACCTTTTAACAGATAAATTAATTAGTTTTAATTTGTAGAAGTGTTGAATAATCAATTTATATGACAAACTATTTTCTTTTAATTTTTTTTTCTAATTAAAAATCAATTAGGACTAACGTACTGATTTGTATTGAGGTGTTGTAATGTTTAAGCCATGGTTGCTGTAGAGAAAAATTGTAATTATAAAATAAAAGTTTATATTGTGTAATAATATAATTTTTAAATAATAATTTTGATAAAATTAGTGAAAATATTAAAAATTGCTATTGTGTAGTAACTATTACTTTTAAATAATAATTTTGACAAAATTATTACAAATATTATAGTTTTTTTAATATAAGCATAAGATCAAATCAATTTATCTTTTAAGACACAACAAGTAGTGCTTATCAAACACTTAAGTGCTATAACTTAAAATTTCCAGCTATTCAACCTCGATACCAAAGGGAGTATAAAGTGATAAGAACAAATTCTAAAAGAGAGCAAAGTAGTCATTCTCCACTTAGTTAATTTTTGAATGCTTTAAATAATGTAAAATGTAGAAAACTTGTTTTAATTTATTTTAAATCAACATAGAAATTTTGTTTAAAACTGAAACATATAATCTAGTTGGTAATCGTAACAGATCGACTGATTTTAATTAATTACATTCTTAATGAAAAAGTCAATATGGTTGATTTGATTATGTTTTTCTTTCACTAGAAAATTTCAGGATGATCCAAATCTATCGACTTGAAGCTAGATGAATTGAAAATTACCAACCACATTAGTTTCGTACAGTTTAACACCTCTACTTAAATATAGGATGCACATCACCTTCAACATTTTCGTCAAAGCTGGAAATCATTTTGTTGAGCTTGATCCAAGCCATAGACTTTTCAGGGGCTTTATATTATAAGAGTAATCCTAAAGAGAGAGAAATATGAGAGAATTTGTCTCTCTCTCTCTCTATCTAAATGTATCTAGTATATTATAAGGACACATCATAATATTTCATTAGAGATTTTACAATTGATAATTAATTGGATTTATTTTTTTGTTCAGCATTCCTTTTATAAAAAATTTATTATAATCTATCTGGCAGGAAATTAGGCTTACATCTTTTCCTTTTATGGAATTGAAATTAATGAATTACTGGTGCTAGGTACATTTAATTTGTATTCTAGAACAAAAATAAAATGATTTATGAGTCACAATATAAATAACATGTAAATATACAGAGCACGTTAATTATGTCATCATATTTCATAGACTGTTTACTTTTTTTTTTTTTTTTGAGTCGCATGATGGACTATTTTTATGTGACTGACCCAAGATTTCTTGTATCACCATAATATATTTTAACAGTTGAACTTACTAGTGACCACAATATTCACACCAAATCATAATATTAGAGATTATTGAATGACACAATGATTATATTAAAAATTTGTCTAGTATGAATGAAACCTAGCCGACATTCAATTTTTTCACAAGAAAATAATTAATCTTCTCCTTCAATCGTCATCATAATCTCTTCTGAAATTACTTAAAGTAATGTAAAAGAAATTAAAGAAAAAAAGTGCCTCCAAGGACCTAACCGAAGAATTTTCAAGCAGTTTTATTTAACACGCAACTCGAGTTGAAATCCTGAAAGAGTGGGAACTTAATATTTATTTATACTTTATCCACTCCTCTATATTTTAAGAAAAAAAAAACTATACAAATAAAAATTAAATGAAAATGTTCTTGTATGAATGAGTTGTTTAATTATCTAATATTAATTAATTATTTTGCTATTGAGTCGAATATTGTAACCAAAAAATGGCGTGGCGTGCGCCTTTCATTTTTACAGGAAAAGGAGAGTTTGTGACTTGCACCTCTCAGAAGGATACAGAGTTGTTTTACGCAGTCCTAGGAGGTTTAGGTCAATTTGGTATTATAACTAGAGCAAGAATCGTCCTCGGGCCGGCCAAAGAAAGGGTACTTAATTAGATTTCTTCAGAACTTAATTAAGCATGAATTTACACTTGCTTTTTCATGCTTAATTTATGTTTAAAAACGAATAATCAAATTGTACATGGATTGCCTTTGTATCCATTAATTCATTTTACTGTGGTTACTTTGCCTGCAGGTTAAGTGGTTACGTATACTTTACAGTGATTTCTCTTCTTTCAGCACTGACCAGGAAACTTTGATCTCAACTACTGGACCTAGCCACAAAGTGAAGCCGGATTATTTGGAAGGTCAACTTTTAATGAGCCAAAGTCCTCTAGATTTTTATCCACAGTCACAACATTAAAAGATAACTTCCCTCATAAACCAATATGGCATCGTTTACCGTATTGAGGTAGCCACGTGTTACGACAACAAAAATGAGGATAAGGTAACCCATCAATCATCTTATATACCGCAATAATACACACACACATTCTCAGGTATGGCGTCTTCATTTTTCATTCAATGTAAATACATGGTTAAGCCATGCAATATAATAGAGTTATTTTTTATTACATTATAAAGTCATGCAGTTTAATAGCATTAAAATTTGACTCTATTAGACCGTATAACTTAAAAGTGTGTCTACATGAAAAAAAAAAGACACTTTATATATATATATATATATATGTAATAATATGTACATAGAAATAAAGTGTTGAAACCCTCACCAAAACATTAATGACTCATTTGAATCTTTGTCTATTTTATTTTTTATTTTCATCTTTTAACTGTTGAATCCCTTATTATATATATATATATATATATATATATATATATATGTATGTATGTATGTATGTATGTATATGTGTGTGTGTGTGTGTGTATATATATGTATGTATGTATGTATGTAGGTATGTATGTATATGTGTGTGTGTGTGTGTATATATATATATATATATATATATGTATGTATGTATGTATGTATGTGTGTGTGTTTGTATGTATATATAATGATATTCATTAAAATATTAATGTTTCATATATATGTTGACAGAGAGTGAAACAAATGCTGAAAAGCTTAAAGGGTTTTGTTCATGGATTTGTTTTCGAGAAGGATGTAACATACCTAGAGTTTTTAAATAGAGTTCATGATGAAGAGATAGTCCTTCGGAATAAAGGACTGTGGGATATCCCTCATCCATGGCTAAATATCTTTATACCAAGATCTCGAATCACAGATTTCGACAATGGTGCCTTCAGGAACATTTTTCTTAAGCGAAACTTTACCTCGTCAACTGTTCTTGTTTACCCTCTGCGCCGAAGCAAGTAAGACTGAAAGAAATATAATAATCAAGAAAAATACTATTTGAGCAAAAGGGTGATAAAATCACCGTCATTTTGCTTGACAATAGTCAAAACGACATGTTTTGACTATGGTTTTGTCAGCTTTTGGCCTAAATAGCAATGCTCAAATATTAATAATATTGTTTTAATTCCTTGCAAATGGGATGAAAGAATGTCAGCAGTTATACCAGATGAAGAAGATGTTTTCTACGTTGTGGGGTTTTTGGATGCCAGTGCTGATGACTGGGAGACCTTTGATAACAGAAACAAAGATAAATTGCAGTTTTGTGTTAATGGTGGCATTAAATTTAAGCAGTATCTTGGCCATCATGCAACTAAAGAAGAATGGATTAACCATTTTGGCTCAAAATGGAACACTTTTCAACAGAGGAAAGCTCGCTTTGACCCCAAAATGATATTATCACCTGGGCAGAGAATTTTCAACAACTGACAGCTTCTGTAATAACATATCTGTTGAACATTTTACTGCATGTGTTAATAAAACTCTCCAATAAAGTTCTCTTGAGTCTCACATTATTACAAACACTTGATTTAACTTGTTACAATTTTATATATTCTCTTTAATTTTTGTTTGAAAGCCAACTAAACATAGAATTTGTTTAAACATTTTTTTTCTTAAAATATTAAATATTATAGTCACCGAATTCGATATTTTCAACTGGATCTTTACAGAATCAAGAGTGCATTCATGTAATGGAATTAAGTTTTTATGTTTATGGTTGCAAGTTAAAATGAAAAAAAAAAACTTTGCTTTTTTTTTTTGGTGGGAGAAGCTTTGTTTGGTGTTATAAGAGATTAATTTGAGATTTGAACCCTCTAATGATGGGTATTGTGTTAACTAATATCAGAAATTTTCATCTAGTAAATTCATATATTTTCATGTTATATTTTTATCAAAAAACTCAAAATTAAACCTAATTAATTGGTCATTGTATAGTAGTAATAATTAATTTACTACGTGGATTCATTTAAAACTGAGCAACGATACATTGGAACAAAACGGTGATAAAATCACCATAAAAATGGCAGCGTTTTGGCTTTGTTTTTTTTTTGGTCAGTAAGAATAATAATGATGCTAGATTATTGTATTTACCCTGTTTTCTGCACATATTATTTTTAAACCGATGACAGAACTACAAACTCTTGTACAAATAAATATAGTATAAATTCATTTATTCGATGAAAATATAAATTAATAAAAATAATTGTGGACCAAGAGATATTTAAAGCCTATTTGGAATTGCTTTTGAGAGAAGTAAACGTGATTTTAAAAAGTTAAAAGCTAATTTTAGTGTTTGGTAATTTTTTAAAAAAATCACTTTTGGTAAAATCTCCTCATCCTACAATAGATTTTAAGAAGTATGAAAGGGATAGTTTTTTAAAATTTGATTATAAGATTTATTTTTATATTTAATACAATTTCATCATTATCCTCACGTATATTATAAAATTTTAAAATTATAATTAGTCAATTAAGAAATTAAATTATTAAATTTGAAAAAGTTATTATTATTACCAATACCAATTATATTGAGATAAAAATAAAAAAATTATTTTAATTATCAGTTATTAATATACACCATAAAAATATTATATATATAAATGTTTATGAATGTGTAAATAAGTTTTCTTTAACATCCACTTGAGCCATTTGCATTCTCACCATAGTTCAACAGAAAGATTTACTAAACATATACAATTACTTTTAATACTCACATCACTTTTGAAAAGAAAATTTACCAAACGTTTAATTAATTATTCTTAAAACCGATTATTTCTATAGTCTAACTAATAACAATTATTTTAAAAGTTACAGTATTGCCAAATTAACCCTTGATCGAGCCAATTGAATTATGCCACATCAATATGTTTGTACAAGAATTTATAGCCATCATTACTCTTATTTTTAAAATGATATTTACAATGTTATATGCACATATTCTTTTTAAAATAATATTTACCGTGTTTGGTTAACATTCTTGCGATATTTTCTTTTTAAAATGATATTTACAATGTTTTGTGGGCTATCCAATTTTTGTGTCTATTTGTGACTTCAGCCTCTTATTGTTGGATTTAATGGAAAAGTTGATTGAATGGTGGGGATATATTTATTTAATTATTAACATTGTACGATCCTTGTTGTTTATTGAAATTTTAAAAAGGTTAAAGAGTTCAAACTTTTATCACATGAGTCTGATTTGTTTTAAATTTGTAAATAATTAGACAATTCGAGGGCTACAAACTAGCTCTTTTACGTCAGTCTATTACCAGCCGACAGAATCAATGCCTACCACTACCACAATCGATCAAAATCTAAATGATATTTGAAGATAATCTTTAGTAAATATTATTGAGACAATCTTCCATCATGATTAACAAATTTATTTTTGCTAAGTCTTTTTAGCCACATCATATCCTTCTATAAATCATTCTGCAGATTAAAAAACAAAGAAAAAAAATCTAATCTTTATCTTCTTCAGGCCCTAATCACATAAACTAACATCTCCAAGTTTGATTGTCCATTTTCTTTTCTATGATTCAAGCAATCAACCTTGTCTATTTATTTTCTTTGATTTATCAGTTTAAAAATTACATAATCATGAAAGTTCATAAACTTTAAAACATTAAGAATCTTTTAAAAAAAAGAAAAAAGAAAATTGTTGGTGGTAAAATGTAGACCATAGGTATTGAGGCCATAAAAAATGGGGAATATGACTCAAGATTGTGATAAAGAATGAAGGGGAAGCTAAAGAGGAAGGATGAAAAGGGAAGATTTCGAAACCAGTCTTAACTATCTAAATTGTCTGAGAGTAACAGAAAAATGCATCCTAAAAAATATTTTAGTCACCATATGTCTATATGGGACGATGAGATAGTGACAGCCAAGCCATTACAATACAGCCCACACTTGAACTGTCTATAAAATATCCCCTCGCAAGCCACTAAAGTCAAAATTGAGAGAGAGGGAACATATACAAAGGCACTCGCACCATCTCTATCGAAATTAGTGCTCCTAGCCTCAACTGGCTCATTCAAAATGAGCCAATTAAAGTTGAGGGCACGCTGTCACCACATACTGTCCCCTAGTGGATAATTGTCCAACCCAAGAAAGCTTAAGAAGCTTCCGTAAGAGGAATCAAATTACCCTTAAACCCCTACCTGAGGAAGAAAAATACCAATAACTGCTCACTACATGTCCAAAAGGACACAAAGATTCCCTCAAGGGTATTCCACCTTAAAAGGTCTTGTTATTCTCACAAAGAGGGTAAGTTCACTCATTCACCAAAGCATTAGACTTTTCTTCTAGTCTAGGGTTTCTTAAAAACCCACCATCTCCTTCAACCTCCCACTGACTTGACCGTCAGATTGCTATCACCGGGCACCGCCGGTGCCACGTTCAACGGTTGTTTCTCGTGATTTCTACTTCGTTTTAGCCATCGCCGTCCCCAAGAAACTATCTCCATGTCGTCTAGTCTTCGTCTTCACTAGAAAACCACCATTTGTAGAGAAGCTCTCACAGTGTTTTGAACTGAACCAAAATCAAATCAAAACACAACTAAATCCTAGTCACATATCAATATGCCACTACTAGAAAAATGAGCTTTACTGACACTTCGTTACTGACACTTTGCAAAAAGTGTCAGTACTTATGTACATATGCACCATTTTCCACTTTTGACAAATAGGAATCAGAGATTAATGATACATAGGGTGTCAGTAAATTAAACATCAAAGATCACTAACACTAAAGTATCAATGATAAAAAAAATTCATAAAAAATTTGTTTTAGCTCCAACTCGAACCTGAGAGCTCTAAGATTTAAAGCTTTAATGTTTGGAGCACAGACCATCAAATCTCGATGAGTCAAAGTCATAATAATATTTAAATTATTAAAAAATGAAAATATAAATAACAACAACATAAAACACACTTGACTTTTCCCCATCTACCCAGACTATATGGACTGTCTCGATCTTGCTTTCATCGTTCACTTTCTCTTTCGTTTTTCTCTTCTCGATCTCTTCTGTTTTGCACTATCCATTTACAAATTAAATTCAATTAATTTAGATAGATAATGAAAAGCTAAAACTCTGTTTTATTTTTCCATTTTCCTCAAATTGAAACACAAACCAAAACCCTAATCACTTGTTATCGAAGGGGTTTTTCTCCAACTAAACCATCCAGTGCTTATACTAGGCAAGCAAGTAAAAGCCATTGACAAGGGGTGAAGTGGCACCATCGGTTGCGTATTCAGGTAATCTCATTCTCCCTAACAAGTTAAGTCCAGAGAAAGAACTGTAGAGGAGGTTATCAGCTGGTAATGGCAGAATATTTTATTTTTTTGGGCAATTTAATTATTGGGTTTGTTTTAATTTGGCTTATGAATAATATTTTTGAATTTTTATTTTTGGGTTGTTTCAGATATTCAGAAACTGAACAGTAGTTCGACCCTGGTGGGTTTTGTTTTCCAAATCTTTTTTTCTTTTATTTATTCGTAACTTGAAATTTTTGTTCTTATTTTTCTATATCTTCACTCACATGCAGTCCAAAAATACGGGCATTTTACGTGGTGCATTACTTAAACTCAAAACACTTGCTGCTGCGACTCTGTTTTTTCTGCCACATTTGAGGTCAGTTTCAAACTTTTGTGCATGTGATTTACTGTCATTGTTATTTAAAACTAAGAATGTACATTTTTTTAAGTTTCGGAAATAAACTGTTAGCTCCATTTCTTAACTTTAAGCAATAAGTTAGTTGATTTTGAATGTACTAAAATATGAAATTTCATTTTAGCTTTTGCCTTTGTGATTAGGAGATGATTGTTTGGGTGTTATATTGGTTGAATGACTGTGTATTTAGTGGTTACAAACTATTTACATCTCTGTTTCATGTGAAGAGAGGCAAATTTTGTTATATAATCCTACTTGTTTATTTATTCTGTTTTGGTTGGAAGATTTGTAATAGAGACAATGACTATGATATGAATTAATTAAGTTCGTGGTTGTGAGTATTTTGAGATTGTATAAAGTTGATGATTTGTGTTTGATTCAATAAAGAAATGCTTGTTTTAAAGTAGTTTTGCATGTTGTATTTGAAGTTAAAAAATGATTTATAGAATCTTAAAAAATGGCTTGCACCTATCTTACCTATTAATCTCCTATTTAAGTTTCAAAACTTCTTTTGTTTCAATTTCAGGATTTTGTCTAAATTATTATTTTAATTAATGATTTATAGGGGCTATTAATGATTTTCCAGAATTATAAGTTTATTATTGCAACTATAATCATAATAACATTGAACTTTAAATTAATCATGCAATTTAATTAAACTTAGACTGACATTACATATGTGAACAGGTAAAATATTTGAAATGGACAGAAGTTGGATAACTTGTGATAGATTGTCTGTACAGTATCATTCTGGAGTTGCTGATTTCTTAGATTTTGCCATTTTGAATGTTGAAAATTGAATGTTAATTAGATGTCCTTGCACCTTTTGTTGTAATATGGAGTTTCATACTCCTCAACAGGTGAAGGATCATTTATTTGAAAAAGGTTTTCTCCCAAGATATATTGTTTGGACTTGGCATGGTGAGACTGACTCTAAATCTACATTTACAAACTGTGAAGACCATTCACATAGTCAAAGATTTAGATGTCATGATTACAATAATATGGTGGTAAATTGATAACGACACAAACGTTTAGTGGTAAAATATTTTTTTCGCCAAACCGTGGTACTGACATGATATGTCAGAATAACTTTGGTGGTAAAATGATAATATCCCTTTATGAAAATATTATATAATTAAATTTATAATAATAATTATTATAATAATAAGTTATTATTATTTATTAAAATACTTTTATAGTTATAATTTATTAATTTTAATTTTTAATAATTATTTAATTCAAGGACAAAATGGGTATTAGGAAGTTTAGTTGGGAATAAAAAAAAAGTCATTTCTAGAAATAGAGTTATGATTTTTAAGCCCCCTTGGGAATCAGAACTCTGATAATGATTTTTAAATTTGTAGGCCCAACACTGTTTCGATTCCGAGTCCAAGCCTTAATTTTGCAAGTAATTCATTATTGATTCCGATTCCACAATTCCCATTCCCATTGCTGGTAAGTAAACACACCATCAATCCTATCGAAATTAAATGGGGTTAGATTGAGTTTACTACCCATAGTATGAGATTAAAATGATATTAACATATTGAGTTCGCTAGTATGTTTTCATTTTTATTTTTCTAATTATGTAAGTCCATGATAATTTTATATAGACATTTTTATGCGATCTAAGTTTGTACACACACACATATATATTAATAAAATCATAAATCTATTAATTTTATCTTTAAATTAATAAAAAAAATTGTGTTATAACAATTACGACTATCTACAACAAAAAAGTTCAAAATAAAAAATTAATATTTTTGTTCTAGGAAAACTATGCTAGTGCGTTGGAGATTTTAGCACGTACATTTTTTTTTCCCAAAATGAAGAATGCAGGGTTCTTTAACGCTAATTGGGAAGAGCAAATTTATTTGATGAATGAGCAACACAGGCATTGAGTTGTACACAGTGTAAATAAAATTGAATAGAATTTTCATTTTTAATAAATTTAGTTGTTTAGCTAAAGGTAAATTTACTAATTAGCCTAAAGTTAAATGGTTTCTCTAAATGCTTAGAGGGCTTACCATAATGAGCTAGTAACTATATCAAACCGCAAAATATTTGGTTTTGATTTTCAAATAAACATTTCAATTCAAAATTCAATCGCCCAAGCAACAATTAGGAACACCTTTCGAAAGTAAAACTGGTATTTGCTTCCATAACAGTGACAGACAATAACCATTTACAGCATTAGTTATAATCCTTAAAAAAAAATATATAGACGTTTTGCAATATGACTGATGGCTTGGCACATCAATCTAAAGCTCACAAAAAGTTTGCATTTCTTATCATCTCTTTCTTCTTCCCTCTACTGTCAATGGATTCTAGAAGCTCAAATGGAGCAAGTAGTAGCAGGAACAACACAAGCAACTTTTACTACCAGTTCCTATCCTTCTCCATTTAAAATGCATCATGACCATTTTTTGGACAACCCCATACACAAAAACAACAGCAAATATATCCGGAAACACCAAAAATATTAACCCAAAAATAGTAGTAAATTTATCCAAAAACAGTAAAAATTTTAACTGAAAAACAACAGCAAATAAAGCCCAAAACACCCGAAAAATTTACCCAAAAATAGCAGAAAATTTAACCCAAAAATAACAGTAAATTTATCCAGAAACAACAAAAAATTTAACTAAAAAATAGTAGCAAATTTACCTAGAAGCAGCAAAAAATTTAACACAAAAACAGCAGCAAATGAAGCCCAAAACACCAAAAAATTTACCCCAAAACAGCAAAAAATTTAACTAAGAAACAACAGTAAATTTATTCAGAAATAGAAAAAAAATTAACTGAAAAACAGCAAACAATTTACCCAGAAACAGCAAAAAATTTAACATAAAAACAGCAACAAATTTACCCAAAAACAACAAAAAAATTTAACATAAAAACAATAGCAAATGAAGCCCAAAACACCAGAAAAAATTTACCTCCAAACAGCAGAAAATATAACCCAAAAACAGTAGTAAATTTATCTAAAAACAACAAAAAATTAAACTTAAATACAGCAGCCAATTACCTAGAAACTACAGAAAATTTAACCCAAAAACAGCAGAAATAAAGCCCAAAATACCAGAAAATTTTTACCTAAGAACAGTAGCAAATCATCCTAAATACAGCAGAAAATTTACCCAAAAAAAAGCATATCAAATCATCCCAAATACAACAGCAAATCATCCCTACGTTTCAAGCCTGCTTCTCTAGGCTAACTATAGACCTAATCTCCCTTCATTACCTCAGTGGAACTCATTCTAACTGGTAATATTTATTTGTGTAATATAAACAATAATTCACTTTCTATTGAACTAAGAGTTGATGAAATTCATTGATATTGAAATTATTTGCAGTTGATGAACCTCGTAGTCTATTAAACTTCCAACTAAAATCAATGCACATGAGAATACAAAATCAAGGGCACAATAATTAATGAAATTTACTTTCAATTTCGTCCAAACCTATACATCGCGCCAAATTAAGGTTCAGTTTCTATTTCTTCATTAACCCAAGTGACACAAAACAATTCTATTAAATTATATGTTGAAATTATTTGTAGCAAACAAACAAATATACCAAAAATAGGCTTACTCGGTAGAATTAACAACAATGCAAATGCGGTGGAGGGGAATCAGTGGTTGGAACTTGCCTTGCCTTCTCTTCCAATCAATAAGATTGAGGGCAACAACAACAACTTATGATCAACACCTGGTCCTCCGCTTCAGGCACTGTCAAATCTCATCAAAATTTCTTTGTCCCTCAATTCTCTTGGAAACCAAACAAAATACCACAACCAATCCAGATGCACAGTTTCCAAAAATTATAAAAAATCCACTTAAAAACTTAAAAAAGGGTTAAAAAATACCACAACATTTTGTGCAGTATTTTCTTTCTAAAATGATATTTACAATCTTTTATGGGCTTTTGTCGATTTGTGACTTCATCTTTTTAATGGCGGGATGTGTTTATTTAATTATTAACATTATGCACTCACTATTGTTTATCGAAAATTTAAAAGGTCAAAAAGTTAAAAACTTTTAGCATGTAAGTTTGATTTTTTTTCAAATTTGTAAATAATTACACAATTCAAGGGCTACAAACTAGCTTTTTTAAGTGAATTTTGATGAACATTATTAATATAACGTTTAATGGATATAATTATTAGTAAGGAACATGTCTCTTAAAGTAAACTAATAGAGTTTAATTAAATTATACTACTTTTTTAAGGGAGATGACTAATCATAAAGAGATACAACTTACTTCTACAAGGACCAACAGTGGCATCAGAGTAAGGTTAGTATTCTATTTTGAGTTTAAAAGCCAAAATAGAATTTATTTTGGAAGTAATCCAATATGTCCAAGACGTCGAATGAGACGTGTTAGAAGAATTATTCCAAAAGGGATACATCTAAGGCGAATTCGCAATCGAAGAAGTAATTTTCAACAATACCGATTATTGTGAAGAAGACAACGTATATGAGAGGAATAGTTGGATACTCGAAGAATAATTTTTTCAAGTCTGTGAGTGCTCCTAGAAATCATTAACACTTATAATCAATCTATATGACGAATATTTCCATATCACTAAAGTATATATTAAGGTCAGATTTTTTATTTTAAGTTACAAATTATTTAAACACAATCTTTAGCACAAGATCTAGTGATACTAATAAAATAGAAAAATTAAATGGGTATAATTATAATATTTGGAAAGGGAGGGTGCCCTACATTTTAATTCAAGATAAAACATATTATGTCATTACTAGTGCATTCCAAATAAAAAATAAATGAATGATGATGAATCAAATGATGATTTCACTAATCGTCAAAACAAATGGGAGGAAGATAATACAATTGTAAAAGCTACAATTTTAAACCACATGCAAGATGAACTTATTCCTTTAGTTGAAGATCATAAGACTGCAAAAGAAATGATGGAAGTCTTAGAAGCTAAACATGGTGCTAAATCTGAAACTCATGTACAATTATTGCTTCAAAACTTTAATGGGATGTACATGGAAGAGAGAAATGATGCGGTTAACCATATCAATAATATGGCACTATTAGCTAAAGAATTATCATTTTTAGGTAACACAATCAGTGATAAAATGCAAGTTTCCATAGTTGTTAATAGCTTACCGCCATCATGGGATTCAGTTGTTACATCTTGAAATTGTTCAAGTCAAGTTTTGACTATAAACACTTTAGCACCAATTTCAGCACCGGAACAAGAAAGAAAGAATCGCTGAAAACACTCAAATTTGATGATGATGGAGGATTCTTCTAAGCCTTTTAAGAGGTTCAAGAACCAAGAGAAAGGAAAGAAGAAAAATAAGAAAGCTAACCGGCCACAGAAAAATAATTAAAATGAATGTTTTAAATGTGGCCAAGTTGGACATTTCTAGAAAGACTACACACAAATCAAAAGGATTGAACAATTTGGCCAAGGAATGAAAGAGCTTACTCTTACTATCTTAGAAGCTTTGATAATGGAGCCTAGTTCGGATCATTGGTGGATAGACTCTGGAACTACTTGTCATGTGGTAAAATCTAAAGATAACTTCTTCACATTCAAAGAGATACCGCCTAAAGCACTTTGGTTATTTATGGTAAATAATACATGAAGTGATGTGTTGGGTGTTGGGAGTTACAAAAAATGTAATGACTAATCTAATATAGTAAAAAGTGATGTATTGTATGCGCCAAGTGTTATGCATAATCTTATGTCGGTATATGAGTTAGTTAAAAAAGGATTTGAGGTTGGGTTCAAGTCTGAAAGGGTGACTGTTGGCAAAAATTGAGTTTATGTAAGAGGTGATAAGATAGATGGCATGTATTGTTTTGCAATTGGTGATGGTAATAAAATAATTAACTCTTCTTATGTGCTTGAGTCTAAGTTTAATAAAATTGATTCATATGTTTGGCATCTTAGATTAGGACATATAAATAAAGATAAAATGAAAAGAAAGTATAAAAAAATGTATAATACCTAATATGCAAGATATAGATTTCAAAATATGTCAACCTTACATGCAAGGAAAGTTATATAGAAAACCGTTCACTAAATTTTGGCATTCATCTGAATTATTTGAAGTAATTCATATGAAAATTTATGGACCTTTAAAAGTAAAAACATATAAAGGAATATAATATTTATTATCTTCATTGATGATTACTCTAGATATGGGTATGTCTATTTTATTCAACATAAATCCGAGGCACTAGAAAAATTCAAAGAATATAAAAACTAAGTAGACACTCAATTGGATAGAAAAATTAAATCTTTAAATAGTGATCAAGGTGGGGGAATATACTTCGAATCTTTTTCAAAATTTTTTGTAAAGAATATGGAAAAAAAATCTAAATACAATGTCTCACATACCTCAACAAAATAGCATTTCTGAAAGAAGAAATAGGATATTAATGGAAATGACAAGATCTATAATGTGTCATTTTGATTTATTATTAACTTTCTGGGAAGAGGCTCTTAGTACAACAATGTGTATTTTAAATAGAGTCACCAAAAGTCCAAAGAATTGGTTTCGTATGAATATTGGGGTGGTAGGACACCTAATTTATCTAATCTGAAGATGTAGGGCTGCAAAACTTATATCTTAGAACCTAAACCTTTAAGAAATAAACTTGAAAATCAAACTTATGAACATAAATTTATTGGATAGCTAGACAACATTTCAGGATATAGATTTTATCATAATAAAAAAGGCTTGATAGAAAGAAGAGATGCTATTTTTGTTGAAGTAGTAAAACAAGTAAATCCTTTAGAAAAATAAATCATCTTTGAATGTTGATCAAGGAATAAAACTTGAGATCAAGATTCTCTATAATCGTTTAAACATAATGAATTCTCTACACATCCTATGCTTAATGGGAGGAAGAGAGTAAAAGAACCTACTTCCAAGCTTAAAGATTATTATGTTTATAACATAAAAGAATCATTAGATGAGGCTATGAATTAATCGGATTCATATGAATGGTTGAAAGCTACAAAAGAAAAAAATAAGTTAAATTAACAGAAATGAAGTTTAGGAATTAACAGACTCCCACAAGGAAGAAAGGTTATAGGATATAAATGGTTTCTTAGGAAATAGCTCAAATCTGATGGAACATTAGAAAATTATAAGGCTAGGCTTGTAACTAAGGGTTATACACAAAAACTGGGGATAGACTATATAGATACATAGTCCCCAATGGCTAAACTAGTATCTATAAGAATTCTTATGCCTATAATTGGTAAATTAGACCTTGAATTATTCCAAATGAATGTTAAAACTACATTCGTATATGGTGAGCTTAAAGAAAGCATTTATATAGAACATGCAAAATGTTTTATTGAAAATAATCAAGAAAATAAAGTCTATCAACTAAAAAAAATCTCTTTACAGTCTCAAACAATCATCTCACCAATGGCATTTCACTTTTCACTAAGCAATACTAGAAATTAGCTATGAAAGAAATAAGCTTGATCATTGTGTATATGTTTGGAAAAGTGGGAGTAAAATTGCAATTTTATCATTCTATGTGGATAATTTATTGGTTGGAACTGACCAACAAAACGAAATCATGTTTGGGATCAAAGTTTGAGATAAAAGACATGAGAGAAGTATCTTATGTCTTAGGAATTACAATTACAAGAGATCAATCCTCTAGATGGTTATATTTAGATCAATCTAAGTATATTGAAAAGGTGCTTAAGAGGTTTAATATGGAGAATTATAAGACATTATCCACACCTATAAATAAAGGACAACATATGGATAGAACTATGTGTCCTAAAAATAAATAGAAAGAGGAAAATGTGGATAAAATTACATATGCACAAGTAGTAGGCAGCTTAATGTATGCAATAACATCAACCAGACTTAATATTTGTAATACCATCAGATTGGTTCGTCGATTTCAATCTAACCTAGGCAAAGAACATTAAAGAGTTGTCAAAAGGATATTCAAATATTTAAAAGGCATAAAAACAATGAAATTATGTTTTGGTAAAGGTGATCTAGTGGTAAAAGGTTTTTCTAATGTAAGTTTTGTTGGAAATCAAGATGATCACAAATCAACAAGTAGTCATGTTTTCCTTTTCGGTGGCACAACAGTTTCTTCGTCAAGTAAGAAACAAACATGCGTTGCTAGGTATAAAATAGAGACCAAATTAGGGATGGCAATGCTATCCACAAACCCTCAAACCTACCTAAACCCACGCATTGCAAGTAGTTTTGTGGGTTGCGGGCGAGTTTGGTATTATAAATTGAATTGAAACCCGCACTAGGTTACGGGTGGATTTAGTATTAGTCAAATATCTAACGGATACTTGCATAGGTATCTGCCAACCCGCACCTTTTTTAATTTAATTTTAATTGAAAAAATATTTAAATAAAAAATATACTTATTATAATCTTGATTGAATTTTTTTAACTTAATGCATAGATTATTTCATTATTATAATTTTTTTCTTTGGATTAGTATTTAAAAAGTATTATTCTTTAGAAAATATTAATAGTAATCATTATTGCAGGAATCGTGTTGGATGGGTGCTAATGGTGGTGAATGAAATGAAGATCTTCTATTGGAGCTAGTTTGTGGCTTTTTTTTTATTGATTTATGTATTTTATACTTAAATGTGAGAATTTGTGATGGATTTATGTTGGAATTTTAATTTTCTATTTGCATTGATTAAATTTAGAATTGAATATGTTATGTGGAATTTTAGGTTATTGCTATAAATTTACATATTGAACATTTTTTATTTTAAAAGAAGAAACCCGCAAAAAATCCGTTGGGTACCATTGCGGGTTTGGTAATTGTCAAAACACGCAGCGGGTGGGTTTTCTTAAAAAATATTAAAACCCACAGTGGGTTGTGGGTGGCTTTGGTAATTTAAATTTTGTGTGGGTGCAGATTTGGTAATGGCAATCTCACTGCAAGCAGTGCCCATTGCCATTCTTAAGACGAATATATAGCATGCAATATGGCAATAACAGATGCCACATGGATTGGATGTTTCATTAAAGAATTGAAATTTGATTTACTAAATAAGCCAATCAATTTGTTTTGTGATAATATGCCTGCTATCTCTTTAATAAAAAGCAGAGCAAATAGTTCCAAAAGAAAGCACAATGATGTTAGTTATCACTATATACAAGATAGAGGGAGAAATAAAGGTTGACTATATAAGTGATGGTGGCTAAACTTATGACCAAAGGGTTAAATTTGAACTGTTTAAGCAAGCATGTAGATGCAATGGGATTAAAATTCACCTTGGTGTTCCACATATACAAGAAAATTCTAGTTTAAGATTTCCTAGACGCCTAAGAAATTAAATTAAAAAATGTGCCAATTTAGTTAAGTTAAATAATTTTTTGTGGAAGTTGGCAAATGGATATTAGAAATCAATTAAGAATATAGGTATATCTTAATGATTGTTTATGATCTTAAAATTACTTTGTCTAGAATAATAACGATGAATTGGATCCAAGGAAATTTAATATGTTATTATTAGACAAGTAATAAAGGAAGTTTTATATATGTCTAATTAATAAGTGGGAGCTAATGAATGTTATTAATATAATGTTTAATGGACATATTTATTAATAAGCGACGTGTCTCTTAAAGTAAGTTAATATAGTTTAATTAAATAATAATTACTTTCGACATGACTAATCGTAAAGAGACATAACTTCCTTTATAACTTAAGAGTTATGTACTTATGAGAAGGTTTGATGAACAAGCATCAATAGTTTATAAATAAGCCCTATCATACGTATTTCATTTCATCCACAATTATGAATTTTAGACATTGAGAGTTCTTAAAAACTTCTTGGTCTCGGTGACTCTTAAATATAAGTGATATCCAGCTTAACAACAATTCTTTAAGGTTACTTATATCGGGACTAACAAATCTACCACCAACCAGCAGGGGTGGAGCTTAGAGGGAAATTCTACGGGGCCAAACGTAAACTTCCAATTTTTATGTTATTAGAAATAATAAATTACTATCAAACCAAATCATCAATAATAAAAATAAGGTAAGATACTATATGAAAAAAAATTACATTTATAATTCATGAAAGAAGAAAATTACAAAGCAAAAGAGCCTCCACCCATACAAAATTTCAAGCCTTTAAGTGTAAAGGCTATCAAAAGAAAATAAAAACTAAAACAAAAGCCATCATGACAGTAAAGTGAAAAGCTTCCTCAAGCTAAAAATATTCTTAAGATAAGATACTAAACCCATCAAAATTAGGATATTTAATATTGAAATGGAACACTGTTGAGTGTTAGAAAATGTATACTTATAAAGGAGAAAATCGTCATTTTACACTTCAAGTTTTACCAATACTCTTACTTTTATGTATTTAACATTCTTTTGATTTAATTACGTGTATTTTATTTTAATTAAGTATTTTATGTATTTTAGGGGCATTATAGTCATTTCACAATAAACGAGAGATCAGACGGCAAAAGGGACATCCTTTTTTAACTCAGGACGGTTGAAAACCTTAGGAGGAGCATAAAATGAAAAATGGCACTGTTCACATGTACGGTACTTTTCACATAGACAGTATTGTCTACGTTACTGTTCGCGATACTGTTCACATAGACGAATCAATGACGTGGCATTGACTGATGATGTGGCATTGACTGATGAGGTGTCACGATCCTGTTGGACTAAAATTCTTATGCACTGTTGATTGGTGATGTGGCAGCATGTTAGTGGACCAAAAATTACGCGTACGGTACATGCATTACACAGGATTATTTTCAACCAAACCGCATCACTATTTAAGCTGGGTCAAACCGTGTTACTGTTCAACCGCGTGGTCAAACCGCGTAATGTTGACTGATGACGTGGCGTAATCTTGAGCGTCCGAAATATTTTTGATCCGATGACCATGATTTACTCAATGTATCTATAAAAAGGGGGCCTTCCCCCCCTAATTTGATTCCTCTAAATCCATTTTTGGACTCTATTTTCTGTAATTCCTTCTCCATCTTGTATTTTCTACGTATTTTAATAAATTTCCATTTTGCCCCTAGTTCAATTATGAGTAGCTAATTTTCTTTCAAGCTTGGATTGAAGGTGAAATCTCAACATGTGTCATGGGCTTTAATTAGTAAATTTACTTTCTCTTCCCCTCTAGTTTTTGTGGATGTTTTGACTTCTCGTTGACAAATAATAATAATCTTATCTAGATACTGCCCTGGTTTCACCGGCTCCCTAGTACAGGGTTATTATTATTATTTGGCACGATAAGCCCTTAGCACCATATTGATTAGAGTTTGGTTCATGAGGTGTGGATTCTCCCCTCATGATTTAATTGGCACTAATAAGGAATATTTAGCTCATGGTGCATGTTGATACGGATCCAGATACCCAAGTGTTTTATTTCAATAGATTTCACTTCAATTTATTCTCGCCATTTCAATTCCAATTTTAAGATAATCTAAGTCACTTTCACCACAAATCCAACCACCCTCATACAAAATTAATTCTACATATAATTAAAATCCACCTCCTCGTGGAATCGACACTCGTCACCATTAATCTATTCTACAATAGATTCGTGCACTTGCGAATTCAATAAAATTTGCACAACAAACACGACATTTTTTCATATCTTGAAACTCATTGACTATTGATTTAATGTTTAATTTTTCTGCAATTTCCCTCTCAATGTACATAATCAATGAATCTGTAAGAAATTCATCCTCCATTTTGTTGTTAAGTCTTGTCTTTACTATATGCGTAGCCAAAAATGATCATTCAGTAATTGAAGTAGACATTGGAAGAGTTAGGGCAAGAACAATTATTCTATAAACAAGGGGAATAATGTTGCTTTTCTAGGACTAACCAACCATTAGTTCAAGTCAGAAATGGTTGACAAGCTTTTGAACTGTGGATGTTGAACTGCACTATACTTATAATGCTCAAGTTGAATTTTTAAATTCATTTTATTAGCATCTGTGAAATCTATTAGGTAAAACTTATCAGCCAATTGATAAACATCATCAATTCTAAAAGACTTCGTACATTCACAAGGATCAAGTGCTGAACTAAGTATGAGCAACTCCACTGCATCTTCATTAAAATGACTACATAACTCTTGTAATTGGCAATCTATAACAGAATAAAAAAATTCACCCTATAATTTTCTGCGGTAGTAAAGTTATCTTCTTAATGTTGAGCTTGACCTTGTCTTGCAATATAATGAGCATTCATTTCTGGAATATCTAAATTTCTTGCCTAACAAAATGATTTCACTTGATCAAGTAAAGTAGTCTACCCATCATCTCTAAATTTCTAAATAAGTACTTTAGTTGATGAAACAAGATGTGTGGCATATAAAATATCTTGAGATTTATATTGCAAAGCTTGGGAGAGTATATCAATGATTGCCATAATTTCTTTCATAAGGTGCAAGATAAAGACAAACTCAAAAGCAGTCATTACCTTATATGCAGCATTAGCATCTCCTCATTGAAAAGTAGTAGTGCCATCTTCAATGATATTAATTAGAATAAAACATGGTGCATTGCACATTTTTATTAAATTAGAGACTGATCTTAAATGAGAACTCCAACGAATATCCTCAGGCGTTTGTAAAGTGCCAATTTGATTAAGCCCTCTTCCACTCTAAGGCTCATCCATGAAAATCATATACTCAATGTCAGTAGCTTGAGCATGTTTGAGTTCGTCATTACACTTACAAGAAGCACGAACAATATTCACAATAGAAGTTAGTTTAATAAAGAAATGATGAATAGGAACAACCTCATGAGATACTACAACTAAAGCCAATTGTAGTCGATGAGCCAAATAATGAATGTAGTTAGCATATGAACAATCTTTCAAAATTAAAGCTTGTAAACCCTTCCACTCACCCCGCATGTTACTTGTACCATTATATCTTTACCTTTGGACATTTTTAATATTTAAATTATTATGAGACAATACAGAGTATATGCTATCTTTCAATGCCATTGCAGAAGTGTTAAAGACATGAACAAGTCCCAACAAAGGTTCTCGCACAAAACCATCTCTGTTACCAAATCTCAAAACTCCAACTATCTATTCTCTCTTTGATTCATCACGTGATTCGTTTACAATTAAACAAAACCTTGCATATCTTATTCTTCACGAATTGCCTTTTTCACTTTCATTGAAAAGACATGTAAAATTTCCTTTTGAATATCTGGTGATGTATAGCAGGCATATTTTGGAGTTTTATCAAGGATAACTTCTGCAATCTTTTCATTATTAGAAGTAAATGTTTTGAGAAACTGAAATATTTTTCCATGATTTAATGATTTTTTGCTAGAACAACCTTCAAAAACTAAGTATCTAATTGCTTCAACCGTAGTTTTTAATCGCAGCCTATTATTTAATTTCTTTAGAAGAGTAACGATTAAATACCTGTGGTGGATGCTGAAGTTGTCTCATCAAATCCTCACATGATTTTTCAGCCTTTTAATAAGTTGAATTGGGATCCTTTCCTATATGATTAAGGAAGGCACAATTTTTTCCATCTTTAAGCTTTCTCCAATTATTAAATTTGTTAACAGTATAAGCAGTGTGTTTTGGTTGTGCATATGGTGTATTTAAGAGATAACATGGTAAACAAAAATATGCATCTTTTATAGGTGAATATCTAACCAGGAAGGAAAAAAATCGAACCATGAAAATTAAAAACGACGAGGATACTTTTCTAGTCTACATTTCGGATACTCTGAAAGTCTTGTTTGGTATGTACCAACTATTACGCGTGATCTACGAATTTCATCTCATTGATTAACATTATAACCTATATTTGAGGACGCAATCCCAGATCACGCTAAAATAAATTGAGTATCAATTTGATTTTTCTCAATTCTTGGAGATTTTAAAGGTGAAATTCTAGAATTTAGTAAATTAGTAAGTGACACTTGTGAATTTTCAAAGTTTGGAGAATTGGTATTGACTTCTAAATTCTTTGCATTTTTCCTTTTGAAATATTGATTAATTTTAAATGGGGTTCTCATCTTTGCTATAGTGAAATTGTCAAAAATTGAAGGGTTTTGATTGAAACGCTTGCAATTTCTAGGGATATGTTATTGACATTCTTCGATTGGCTGATGTTCTTTGCTTGGTTGATTTCTTTTTTCTTTTTTTAAAATTTTTGATGTTATTGTTTATGACTTCGTGGGCTTGGCTAATTTGTTTCTTATTATTTTGATGCTATCATTTGTGGGCTTAATAGTTATATTACAATATTATCTAATATATAAACTTTATACATTAATTGTACAGAGGCCAATATGGACATTTTACACTAACTTTTCATATTTTATTTAAAGACCCTAAAATTTTTTAAAATTCTGCAAGGGCCATTGTACCCTTTAGTCTTATATGGCCTCCACCCCTAACAACCAATAAAATCAACATATACTATTGTCGGTACTGATCATAATATAAATGATGTTTGAAGATAATTTTTAGTAAAGATTATTGAGATAGTCTTCCAACAGGATTAACAAATTTATGAAACCTAATTAACAATTTTATTTTTAATAAATTTTGTTTGATTTAGAATTATTTGTGTGCTTAGATCATATGTATAATTGTAGGTGACCGGAAGCTAAAATTCCAAGGAAGGAATACTACTGCAATAAACTTGCCAAGATAAGGAAAGAACTTGGCTACAAAAGATTTGAAACAAGTAAGATGCATTAGCCATTGCTGTAGCAATCCTGGAGCATTGACATAAAAGATTTCGTGCGAGGTTCTTAGAAGATTGCGATCTGGAGTTTCAAAACTGGAAGATACTATTGCTGTAGCAATTCTGTATACTTCTGGTTGTCCTAATTTTAAGCTATAAAAGGAGGACATAACAAAGAAAAAGGGAGCCGTCACCCAAAGAGAAAAACTGCAAAGAAACATCAAGAAAATAGAATTCAAGAGAGAGATTAAAGACTGACAGAGGAGAAACCACATAAATAAAATATAAATTAGCCCTTATTTTCTTGTTTTCTATTTCATTATGGGGATGTATCTGAAGGCTGAAATTATTTTATTTATTTTTCTTTCACAAATCATGAACTAAATTTAATTGTGGTTGAGTGATAAACAATATTAATAGATGCCTAATGTAACGCCACAAATTCCCATACATATTAAATTATGGAAATTGGGCTTTCATTGAGAATTATGGGTGCCCTATAACCCTTATTTAGAAAGGGGTACTAATTAAATAGAGGTTATTTATGAGATCATTTTGGAAAAGGGTTATTTTTCCTTATTGAATAGGGTTTCTTAAGATCCCCTATAAATACATACTTTTCCCCCTTCCATAACCCTAAGTTCACAACGTTTATTCTTCTTCTCTGCTGCTCTTTACGCTCCTACCCAAATCTTAGGATTCAAACCTTTGTTTAGGAGAGAATCAAAGCGACGGGTAAGTTGTTCTCCATGTTCTCAACAGATTTCTAATCACTCTATCTAACTAGGGTTTATATTGGCACGATTCTAATGGTTGTAGATCATGATGCATGGTTTAGAATATATTTAGACTTTGCTTAGGGTTTTGATTTAGTATGAGTTTAGTTAATCAATCCTTGACGTATTAAGCACAGGATAATTCTGGACAGCATGAGGATCTCGAATTTTAAAGCTATATTTTCTGAACGAATTTTCTTATAAAATTTATATTTCTGGAAACTATACATGTAGGGATTCTTGATTAAATTTTATTTCATTAAATTCGACTTCGTTTTCAATTTTATACGTATTTTGGAAATAGAAACCACTGCACTGGAAATCTACGATTCCAGTATTGTGATCAGATTCACAAGACTATTTGTACCACCAAATGAACTCAAAAAATTCTGAAAGTTTATATGTATGTTAATATATGTGTCTAGGATTCCCAGTTTTAATTTCATAATTTTCTGATTAGTATTTTATTTTATAAAAATCATGGAACCCGTTCTGTTTGGTTTAGATTATGTGAAAACAGTTTCGAATTTGCTGAGAAGTAAATAGTTTTTAAAATGTTTTTGATATCGGATTCTCTTGTAAATTTTACATGGGGTACTCATGGATGTCCAGAATGGTTCCATAGGATTTTATATCATTCTGAGTCTTGGATTAAGAGTTAAAATTCTGAGAATCAGACCTGTACGGGTATGAATTAGAAAATCAGATTCTTAGAATAAGTTATTGATTGTCATATCTTGTATTTGTTTAAGGTTTTGAAGGTGTTTGAGGCTCTTAGAAGCTTAGAGGTGTGTTAATCCAAGTTCATTTGTCGAGGTAAGTAACTTCATTCCTAATGTACTGGATATGTATAAGTATTTTGATATTATTATTATAAGTATAAATGTTTTGATACTACTTAAAGGATTACTAATTTTGATAACAAAATTAGCTTTATGTAAATGTTTTCAAACCATTCTTTTTAACAAAGTATTTTATAAATGCTTTTTAATATGTAAATGATTTTATGACATGACAACCTTTTATGATGTTATCTTTAAAATGTTATGCAAGCCTATATTATTGATATGAACTTTTATGAAACTGATACGAATGTTTTGTATCTATGTTTGATTTCAATTACTGATGATTGTATGAGATTCTTAATGCTTTGGCTCATTGTCCATAGTTATTCTGATTCTGATTCTGATCGTAATATACGATATATCCGTCTGGACCAGTACTAGGTTTCTGTTCTGAATGTGCACACGATATTCTGATTCTGTTTCTGGCCGGGTCACCGGGACTATAGGTGACACTATGTGATATGAGCTAACCTGTTTGTTTTCTGTATACGTATTACATGATTTACTTCGTAAGTAAATATGCTTTTGAATATTCTGAATTATTAAGAATTTATCTTATGTTATTGTGATATATAATTTTATGAAAATTATGGATTATGATATATGCTTTAAACAAAAGAAGGCTTGCAATATTTTTGGTATCAATAGGCCTAGTGTGTTAGGAATGGTTTTACTTACCGAGTTGACGGCTCACCCCTCGTCATTACTTTTTTGCAGATTAAGTTTCTTTTGAGAGGTGCACTTAGCTTTGGAGTTAGTGATTTCCAGTTTCCGTTTGCTATTGAATAAGAGGAGGAATAGACTTGTGTTTCTATTTAGTTACTTTTATTATGAACGTGTAATTTGGAGTTTGAGACTTTTGTTATTATTTTTATATGTCCTCGAGAGAGATTATTTAGTATTTGACGTTTGGATTTATGGATTTATTTGAATAAGAATTGGAGGAATTTCAGCTTGAAACTTATGAGTAAAGATTAATGATTTGTGAGTAACCTCCTTCTTCACGTGCTCCGCACGTGTTAGATTTGGGGTGTTACACCTAACTTATATACGCACGTTGCTCTGTGTTTGTTATAACATTTTGTCTTAATTGTATTTATTTTATTCTCTATTTTGGCTAACCATCCATTTAGGGATACTAGCTAAGAAAGAGCCTAAAAAAGGTTTGACTTAGTGGATCTCATTAGGACAATACTTGGTTTAGATTGAGTTTCTCAAGTTGAGTTAATCTCAATTTGAACAGGTTCATGCTTGATCTAAAATTAGTGATGAACTAGACATAGGAATTCACCTTATAGGGTAAATGAAACCTAGATCATTTAATGTTATATTTAATGTTGGCGTAACAATTGGTCACTGTTAGCTTACATTAGATATAAGATATCCAACATGCGACAACTGAGAATGCATGAGGAAATCTGCCAAGTGTTGTTGTAGATGCTGTAGCAATTGTACTGTAATTGAGAAAATAGTCAATGCCATTAAGTGAGTTTATCCACTCAATCACTCCATTCTCATTGGTTTAATCCTTGTGTTTGCCATGAGAATTTTCTTTGTTGCAATTTTTTATTATTTTATTAGTTTTATTAGTTCCTTTATTTTTAATAAAAACAAAACTGCACTGTTAAAATTGCTATAGCAAGTCTTATAACATCAATCCCTATGAAGACGGTCTAAATACTCATTAGTATATTACTTGTTGTATACACTTGCATATTGACACCTATATCATTAGAGATTGCACAAATAAAGTTTTTAGCGCCGTTGCCGTGGATTGATTGTTCATTGTGAATTGTGAAATTAATCTTAAACGGTGCTATTTTTTATTTTAATTGGTTTATTTTGTTGATAGACAACCCTTGCATACACAATATAAATATGTTGAATTTTAGTTTGATCTAGAAATTAAAAGAATTGCAAGGAGATTAAAGAAAGAGCAAAGAAATTCAAAAGCTGTTGTAACAATGGATGATTTACAAGATATGAGGAATTTGAACCCCCGAGGAGAAATACAGTGAGTTAGTAGAGAAGGATGTCGAAAAGGTCAAATGGACAGATTATTTATAGGCAACCAGGGAATAACAACGTTATCCATATGGCAAATGATAGAGACAGAGCCATTAGAGAGTATATAATGTTGACTCCTCAAGCTATAAATCCTATAATAGCTAGACCCGAAGTGCCAGTTGATAATTTTGAGCTAAAATCTCTGATGTTTCAGATGTTGCAGACAGTGGGGCAATTTAATAGGTTGCTATCTGAAGATCTTCACCAACACCTTAAGTTGTTTTTGGAAGTTAGAAATGCGCTCACGATTGTTGGAGCATCATAGGAAGCATTAAGACTCAGACTTTTCCCGTTTTCTTTGAGAGATCGAGCAAGGGCGTGGTTGAATTCTTTACCACCAGATTCCATTACCACATGGAATGACTTGACTGATAAATTTTTGTTAAAGTAACCAAGAATGCAAAATTGAGGAATGAGATAACATCTTTCTATCAACTTAAAGATGAGAGTTTGTATGATGCATGGGAAAGATTTAAGGAGTTACTCAGGAGATGTCTTCGTCATGGTATTCCTTGCTGCATACAGTTGGAAACTTTGTATAATAGTCTCAATCCGAGTGGATAGCCAATAATAATTATCAGTGGCTATCAACCAGGAAAACTGTAGCAAGAGGAACAACAGGAGTCCATAACGTAGATGACAGTACTATTAGCCTAAGTAATCTCATTAACAAATATGGTGAAGGCTATGACCACTGCTCCAGCAACTGTCAACCAAGTTGCTGAAGTATCATGTGTTTATTGTAAAGAAATGCACTTATTTGACAATTGTCCTGAAAATCCAACCTCAGTTAATTATGTAGGTAACTTTAACAGACAAAACTAGAACAATCCATATTCAAACACTAACAACCCTTGATGGAGACAACACCCAGACTTCTCATAGAGCAATCAGAATTAGAATACTACAGCATCAAGTGGACAAAACAAACATGCTTCACCACCTGGATTTCATAAGCAAAATCAAGGGTAAAGAAACACCAGCAATGACCAATGAAGCTCTCTTGAAGCTTTACTTAAGGACTATATTGTGAAGAATGAAGCAGTTGTCCAGAACCAAGCTGTGACTTTAAGAAATTTGGAGAATCAAATTGGACAGTTGGCTATAACATTGAGCGACAGACCTCAGGGTAGTTTGCATCACAATACAGCGGATCTGAGAAGAGAAGGAAAAAAATATTGCAAAGTGATTAATTTAAGGTTTGGAATTGATGTTCATATTCTCGTTGGTGTACCAAAAAGAAGAGTGGAACCTGTTTCAACTCAAGAAGAAACTCACGTTGAAGAAGAGTCACAACAACCCTCTTTCTAGCCCACTAGTGTGAATAGCCAAGTTACAACATCAGCAAAAGATAATGATCTAGCAAATGTGGAAGGAGATATTGCAGCGCCAACCACATCAGCTCATAACATGGCAAAAGAAAAGCATTTTGCACAACTTGTTGTAGCACAACAGTTTAGATACCCACCACCTTTCCCATAAAGATTTCAGAAACAAAAGCAAGAAAAGCAATTCAGCAAGTTCTTGGAAGTGTTGAAGCAGCTATATATTAATATTCTTTTTGTTAAAGCTCTTGAACAAATGCCAAATTATGTGAAGTTCTTGTAAGGTATTTTGGCAAGGAAAAAGAGGCTTGGAGAGTTTGAAACAGTTGCTTTACACAAGAATGTCACCATATACTTCAGAATAAAATACCTTAGAAGTTGAAGGATCTAGGGAGCTTTATAATTGCATGCTCAATTAGAACTAAATATAGTGGTAAAACACTTTGTGATTTAGGGGCAAGCATCAATCTTATACCATTATCAGTATTCAAGCAATTGGGAGTTGGAGAAGTTATGCCAATAATAGTGACTTTACAACTTAATGACCAATATCACGCTTATCCAGAAGGGAAGATTGAAGATGTGTAATTGAAAATAGATAAATTTATTTTTTCCAGTATATTTCATAGTGTTCGACTTTGAAGTAGAAAAAGAAGTACCAATCATTCTAGGAAGACCTTTCTTAACCACGAGAAAGACTATAATTGATGTACAAAAAGGGGAGTTAACTATGCGGGTGAATCACCAGCAAGTTACATTTAATATGTTAGATGCAATGAAGAGTCCAGATGAGATTGAAAATTGTAATTTTATCAGTATTGTTGATTTTGCTGTGAGAGAAAGGTTAAACAGTTGCTGCAGTAAGGAGGAAATCAATGATGTAACATTTAAAGAACTTGAAGATGATAATCCTGAAGCAGTTGACATAGCATGGTTAGGGGAGAAGCAACCAGTGAGACATGACAGACATTTTGAATCTCTAGATCTCTTAAAAAGGGAAGTAAAAACGTATGTTCTTTCTATTGAGTCACCTCCTATTTTAGAATTAAAACTTTTATCTTCACATTTAAAATATGTTTATCTTGGTGACAATAATACACTCCCAATAATTATTTCATCTTCTTTGAATGCAGATCAAGAGAAGAGTTTAGTGGATATACTGGGGAGATACAAGAACTATATTGGATGGACAATGGCAGATATCAAAGGAATCAGCCCATCCATATGCATACACAAGATTCTGCTGGAAGATTGAATCCTATAATGAAAAAAGTTGTGAAAAAAGAGATCATTAAATGGCTTGATGCTAGAATTACTAACCCAATATTAGATAGCTCATGGGTCAATGTGTTCTAAAGAAAGGTGGAGTGACTGTGGTAGCCAATGAAAGGAATAAGCTCATACCCACAAGAACAGTGGAGAGTTTGCATAGATTATAAGAAGCTAAACAAAGCCATAAAGAAGGATTACTTCATATTGCCTGTTGTGCAAATTTTAATGTACTCGCAAACGCACGAATCTATTGTAGTATAGATCAATGGTGACGAGTGTCGATCCCACGAGGAGGTGGATTTTAATTGTGTGTAGAATTAATTTTGTAAATGGGTGATTGGATTTGTGGTGGAAATAATTTGGAATATGCTAAAACTTAAATTAAAATGGCGAGAATAAATTCTAAAATTGAAATTACAATGGCGAGAATAAATTGAAGATAATTCTATTGAAATGACGTTCTTGGGTATTCGGATCCGTATCAACATGCGTCATGGGCTAAATAATCCTTATTAATGCCAATTAAATCATGAGGGGGGAATTCACACCTCATGAACCACGCTCTAATCAATATAGTGCTAAGGGCTTATCGTGCCAAATAATAATAACCTTATACTAGAGAGCCGGTGTAACCAAGGTGGTATCTAGACAAGATTATTATTATTTGTCGACGAGAAGTCAAAACATCCACAAAAACTAGAGGGGAAGAGAAAATAAATTTACCAAATTAAGCCCATGACACATGTTGAGACTTCACCTTCAACCCAAGCTTAAAAGAAAATTAGCTACTCATAATTGAACTAAGGGCAAAATGAAAATTTATTAAAATACGTAGAAAATACAAGATGGAGATGGAATTATAGAAAATGGAGTCCAAAAATGGATTCAGAGATATCAAATTAGGGGGGGGGAGGCCCCCTTTTTATAGATACATGTAGTAAATCATGGCCATCGGATTAAAAACAGTTTGGACGCTCAGGATTGCGCCACGTCATCAGTCAACAGTTAGCGGTTTGACCACGCGGATGAAATGCGGTTTGGCCGGATGAACGTGATTTGGTTGAAAATAATGTGTGATGACGCGAGATTTGTCGTTCACTGATATACTGCCATGTCACCATCAACAGTACATAAGAATTTTAGTCCAACAGGATCGTGACACCTCATTAGTCAATGCCACATCATCAGTCAATGCCACGTCGATCCGCCTATGTTGTCATGACGATGCGTAGCGATCTGTACACGTGAATAGTACCGTACATGTGAATAGTGCCATTTTTCCTTTTATGCTCCTCCTAAGGTTTTCGACTGTTCTGAGTTCAAAAGTGATGTCCGTTTTGCCGTCTGATCTCTCCTTTATTGTGAAATGACTATAATGCCCCTAAAATAAATAAAATACTTAATTAAAATCAAACACACATAATTAAATTGCAAGAAGCTTAAATACATAAAAGTAAGGGTTGTTAGTAAAACTTGAAATGTAAAATGATGATTTTCTCCTTTATAAATATGCATTTTCTAACACTCAACACACCCCCCAACCAGCTTATTGCTAGTCCCTAGCAAATGAAGCGAAAATAAAATTCAAATTCAAAATGATTTTTTTTTAAATTTAGAAATACTCGTGTTTATTCAATCAGATTAATGATAGCAATCAAATAAAAGTATAAGCATTATCTCCAATCTAAAGCAACATCACACCCACATCAACCATCCACATGAATCAGCCCAATAGACTTTGTTATAGCTACTTTCAAGAATGACATGTCAAATCCCAAAATCTCACTAGAAGTAGTGACACTCTCATAAAGAAATTAAAACCAATAAAAATAGTCACTCCAATGAATGGTAATTGAGAGAGAAAATAATAAAGAAGTGATATCACATGCTCTCACCAAGATGAAATAAATATGCCCTCAGCTTAGAAATAATACGATCTCAAGTCAAACAAAAATACTAGTCAACCCAATTTATTTATCTTTTTTTTATTATGCATCACTACATCTTTTTAGCCCATATAACTAGCTTCTACTTCAAACTATAGTTCCCTAAAATCAAGAAGGACTTTTATTAGGACGTAACGTAGGCTAGGGATATGGTTAACAAAGAAGGGAAATAAGGAAAACAAAGTGTATGTTTGAGAAAAATGCAGAGAATTTTTTTTAAGTTGCAAGGTGGATTTCACCTATTATTTTTATTTTTTTTTATTATTTTTTTTTGAAACAACAATTTTTGTTTTGTCGTTTTTTTTTTCTTTTATTTGGCATAACTTCACTGAACGAAAATACTTATTTACATTTTTCTCAAACATAAATAGGTGATGGAACTTATAAGACATTGGGTAGTACTCCAAATCGGAGTGGGTCAAGATAAGTTTAACAAATAAAAGGTTTTTTTTTAATTTTTAAAGGCTCAAAATGGTTAACTATGGATATTTCACAAAAGGGATGGCTAGAAAGGCTCAAATGGATAAAAAATGGCCTTTCTATCGTCTTTTAGGGCTCTAAATAACCTTCCATATCTACTAGTTAGATGGGCCTCCAAATGTAGCAACACACATTTTTTTCTTTTTTTTTAATTTTACAAATTTTTTTTTAAGGGTTAACTCAAAAGAAATCTAGAGATCATGTATACAATAATAAACTGCTAAGCTGTATAAAGAATGGGCAAAAGGGTTACTCTCCAAGAAAAATGATAGGCTCAAAAACTCACTTGGTACTTATTATGACATGTTCATTCCTTCAAGCAACTTATATTTGTCTCCGACATCAACATGTAGAGTAGCAAACATAATGTAACATCACTTAAGACCAAAGATAATACAAATACTAAAATTTGAAAATAATCATGTCATCCAATGTTAAAACAAATCACAATTTTTTTTTAACAACATTCCACCCCCCAACCTATTCTAAACGTGAAAGGAAAATATGCATGCAGAAATGTAAAAATGATGCAGAAAAACTAATTAGAAAAGTTATACTTAAAAAGAAAATATTTTTTTTTAAACGATGAAGATGCGTTTCTAGAGTCACTACACTCCATATTCAGCCATCTTCAACACAAAAAGTTAGCAACAGTTAGTTTCTACAATAAAAATCAAAACTTAACCAAGATTCCACAATTGTCAACTATTCCCTCCCCCCAACCAGAACGAAACATTGTCCTCAATGTTTTAAAGGAAAGAAGTAGAGTTTAGAAGACATCACCTGGGTGGTGCAACACAGAAGAAAGTATTTACAGGCGAAAGTTAAATCTAATTTGTACTTTACGCCATTACCATCATTATTTGGACGCTCCAACACAAAGGTCCAGGGTGCAGCTCCCATAAGCTTGTAACATATCAAGTAGCTCATTAGCAGTGTGAGCACAAATAAAGAGTTTTTTCGTATTATAGGGAATGAAATAGTTTTTTATTGCATGGTTAAGAAATGCGATAAAGCCATCATAAAAGTTATTGACATTTAACAAACCGATGGGTTTCTGATGGATGTGCAGATGGGTCCAAGATGCTAGTGTGATAAGTGCCTCCAGTATTGCAAGATCTTCTGGAAGGAAAATAAAAGCATCAGCATGATTAAGCATTTCAGTTATTCTTTCTTGCATACCTGAGACGACTAACTCTTCTCCAGTCGATGAGTCAGACAAACTGACCAATGGTTTTAGGACTCTTGGGATGATGCCTAACACTTGACTTCCTCTGATAAAAGCTGCTTCTGAGACCATTTTTGATAACCCTCGGTTACCTCCTCCATACACCAAGTGTAATTTTCTCGCTGCTATGCTTCGGCCAAGATCTATGGCTGCCTCAACGAACTCTTTATGTTTGCCATAGGTAAATCCAGAAAGCACACAAATGTTCTTGAATTGTCTATTGGGAGTAGCTGCCATTGCGATACTTCTCAAAAACAATTTGTGAGTGCTTGACAAAAAAAAATCACATTTAAGAGTCTTGGTGACAGTGGGTCACAGTTGTGTATGAGGTGGCATGTCAGTGTCAAATAACGCGTAAAGCACATAGCTCATGAGTCAAAAAGGAAACAGTAAAAAAGGAAAAAGCAAACAGTAATAAAAAAAATAAACAGTAATAAAATTATTAAAAACAATAATGCAAACAATAAAACAATAGTGAAATAAAATAACAATAAAGTAAAATGATATTTACAGGTAGTTGCGACTGTGGCTCACATCTTCCTCTGGTTTTACGTCCAGAAACGGCTTGAACGCCCTCTATGGGTCGAGGATAGGCTTCCCATCCAGTTTTCTTATAAAGCAAAGTCGTTTATAGTCAGATTCCCGAGACTATATCGTGCATGCTCTTTCTGGAATAATGGCCATAACTGGAGAATCGCTCCTTGCACATATCCACTGGGATGCGTTTCAAGAGACAAAAGGATATCATCCAATGACTCCTTATTCAAGCCATCCCTAATGAATTGAATTTTATCTTCTCTGTTATCAGACACCATTCCTAAAGAACATGGGTTTCTATCGCAACTCATTCTAGCACACTTATGACAAGCAACAGAAATTCTTTGAGCTCATCGTCTTCTTGCATAATTTCCTTTACCACAACCAGGCATGAATGCAATAAATTTTGGAGGTAACTCACTTACCAATCGTACTTTCGCCTCGATTAACCAACGGATGTCAGCAGGTATGTTATTCCTCATGAGCAATCGCATGCGTTCGGACCGAGCTTTATAGATCGTAAGGAGGGCATTCTGAGGAAGTGAAGGGAATTGCTTGTGAAGCTTCGCTAGAGTCTCGTTTCTGTCCATACCTTCGCCTCAAAATATCAGTTATTTTGGGAAACTGAAGTAACCGACTTGATTGTCACGAAGTACCGTTATCCGCCACTTCACCAGGGTAACAAACTAAAGCACACAAACAGAAAAAAAATTAAAAAAAACAAAGAAAATTAAAATCGTCCTCTTATTGAATTTACCTCAAGCTCCAACTGGATGTTGTAAACACTTCTCTCAATGTCTCTGAGTTGGCTTTCTAAACCCTCAACATAGGCTACTAACTCTGGTGGTTGTAGAGCCCAAATACGATGTGTTTTACAAAATTGAATCTGCCTTTTGAGATGAGTTTTGACACGTTGAAGTGGTTTAAGAATGTTCAGGAGGAACGGTCTAAGTATGAGACTCATGATTAAAAATGATAAGAGAAAACTTAATGGTAAAACAAACACACTTATGCAAAAAAAATTTCAATTAGCAAAAGAATAATGATAAAAAGAAAGAAAGAAAAATCAAATCAACGAAAAGAAAAAAATCAATTCAAATTTGGTGGGTCACTCAAATTTATTTCGGTGTCTTTTTCATGTGGTTGGTACTCTAGATATGGCTTTAATCTTTGACCATTAACTTTAAACGTGACACCGTTCTTTGGGTCCTTAATTTCAATTACCCCATGTGGAAAAACAGTATGAACAATAAATGGACCAGACCATCGAGAGCGTAACTTACCTGGGAATAAGTGCAAGCGAGAATTGAATAAAAGAACTTTCTGACCTGGAGTGAACGATTTTCTCATAATTTGCTTATCATGGAAGACTTTCATTCGTTGCTTGCAAATCTTGGCATTTTCGTATGCGTCATTGCGAATTTCTTCAAGTTCTGCCAGTTGTAATCTTCTTTCTGAGCTGGCTTGCTGCATGTCAAAGTTGAATTTCTTGATGGCCCAATACGCACGATGCTCGAGTTCCACAGGTAGGTGGCAAGCTTTTCCATACACTAGCCTGTAGGGTGACTGTTGAGTGTTAGAAAATGTATATTTATAAAGGAGAAAATCATCATTTTACATTTCAAGTCTTACTAACAACCTTTACTTTTATGTATTTAAGTTTCTTGCAATTTAATTATGTGTGTTTGATTTTAATTAAGTATTTTATGTATTTTAGGGGTATTATAGTCATTTCAGAATAAAAGAGAGATCATACGGAAAAACGAACATCACTTTTGAACTCAGGACGGTCGAAAACCTTAGGAGGAGCATAAAAGGAAAAATGGTACTGCTCACATATATACTATTCACATGTGTCTTATCGCTCACATAGACGGATCGATGACGTGGCGATTGGACGTGGCATTGATGAGGTGTCACGATCCTGTTGGACTAAAATTCTTATGTTTATGGTGATGTGGCAAGATATCGGTGGGCGAAAAATCTCGCAGACGGTACATGCATCACACAGATTATTGTCAAACAAAAAGTATCGTTCACCCGCATTGAATGATGACGTGGCGCAATCACGGCCCAAATTTTTAATCCGATGGCTATGATTTACTCCATGTATCTATAAAAAGGGCCTCCCCAATTTGATATCTCCGAATCCATTTTGGGATCCATTTTCTGTAATTCCTTCTCCATCTTGTATTTTCTTCGTATTTTAATAAATTTCCATTTTGCCTAGTTCAATTATGAGTGGCTAATTTTCTTTGGGTTGAAGGTGAAGTCTCAACATGTGTCATGGGCTTTATTTGGTAAATTTATTTTCTCTTCCCTCTAGTTTTTGTGGATGTTTTGACTTCTCGACAAATAATACTAATCTTGTCTAGTACCGCCTTGGTACAAGGTTATTATTATTTGCACGATAAGCTTAGCACTATATTGATTAGAGCGTGGTTCATGAGGTGTGGATTCCCCTCATGATTTAATTGGATTATTTAGACCATGATGCATTTTGATACGGATCCGAATACCCAAGTACGTCATTTCAATAGAATTATCTTCAATTTATTCTTGTCATTGCAATTCCAATTTTAGAATTTATTCTCGCCATTTTAATTTAAGTTTTAGCATATTCCAAATTATTTCCACCACAAATCCAATCACCCATTTACAAAATTAATTCTACACACAATTAAAATCCACCTCCTCGTGGGATCGACACTCGTCACCATTAGTCTATACTACAATAGATTCGTGCGCTTGCGAGTACATTAAAATTTGCACAACAGTGACATCTCAATCGGGGTATTGAAAGCCGTTCTATATGCCCATAATGCATCATCAAGTTTTAATGACCAATCTTTTCTATCTGGCCTCACCGTCTTTTCTAATATGTGCTTTATTTCTCGACTGGATATCTCAACTTGGCCACTGGTTTGCGGATGATACGGAGTTGCCACTTTGTGTGTGATTGAATACGTTTTCAAAAGAGCTTTGAATGCTTTGTTACAAAAGTGGGCACCACCATCACTGATTATCGCTCGAGGGAATCCAAAGCGTGAAACAATGTTGCTTTTCAAAAATCCTATCACCACCTTGTGATCATTGGTTCTGCATGGAATTGCTTCTACTCATTTTGATACGTAGTCAACAGCAACCAATATGTATTGATGGCCAAAAGATGGGGGAAAGGGTTCCATGAAGTCGATACCCCATACGTCAAAAATCTCAACCACCAAAATTGGATTTAGTGGCATCATGTTCCTTCGTGTAATGCTCCCCATTCGTTGACACCTATCACATGAAGAACATAAAGTGTAAGCATCTCGAAATAAAGTTGGCCAATAGAAACCACATTGTAAAACTTTAGTCGTTGTTTTCTTAGCACTGAAATGGTCTCCACAAGCTTGTTCATGGCAGAATGAAAGGATATTCTGAATTTCACTTTCTGGGACACATCGTCTAACAATTTAGTCTGCACAATACTTGAACAAATACGGGTCATCCCAAAAGAAATTCTTTATTTCTGCAAAGAATTTAGCCTTGTCTTGCTTGGTCCAATGCTCTGGAAGTTTACCTGTAACAAGATAATTAACTATATCAGCATACCGAGGTAATACTTCCACATTCATTAATTATTCATCTGGAAATGACTCATTCAATGGTAATGGTTCAACAATTGTATCAAAATGAAGACGAGAGAGGTGGTCTGCCATAACATTTTCTGTCCCTTTCTTATCCTTGAATTCCAAGTCAAATTCCTGCAAAAGTAACACCCAACGAATTAGTCTAGCTTTTGCATCTTTCTTTGTGAGAAGATATTTAAGAGCAGCATGATCTGTGAATACAATTATTTTACAACCAACGAGATAAGACCGAAATTTTTCCAATGCAAACACTACTGCTAGCATTTCTTTTTCAGTAGTTGAATAGTTCAACTGTGCATCATTTAATGTCATACTAGCATAGTAAATAACATGGGGAATTCGATCAACTCTTTGTCCTAATACTGCTCCTACTGCATAATCAGATGCATCACACATGAGCTCAAATGGTAAGCTCCAGTTTGGGGCCTGAATGATGGGTGATGATGTCAACAACTGCTTTAATTTTTCAAACGCCACAAGACATGAATCATTAAAGATAAAAGATACATCCTTAGCAAGTAAATTGCATAAGGGTCTAGAAACTTTGCTAAAATCTTTAATGAAACGTCTATAGAAACCAGCATGCCTAAGGAAAGATCTTACTTCTCTGACTGTTTTAGGTGGAGGAAGATTAGAAATGAGATCCACCTTGGCTTTGTCAACCTCAATACCTTTGCTCGAAATGATGTGACCGAGAACAATACCTTGTTTTACCATAAAATGGCACTTCTCCCAATTTAAGACCAAGTTCTTTTCGATACATCTCTACAGAACTAGCGTTAGATGATGTAAACATTGATCAAACGAATCACCAAAGACAGAAAAATCATCCATAAAGACTTCAAGGAATCGTTCAACCATATCAGAAAAAATGCTTAGCATGCATCGTTGAAATGTAGCAGTTGCATTGCGTAATCCAAATGGCATTCTCCTATATACAAATGTGCCAAAAGGGCAAGTGAAAGTAGTTTTCTCTTGATCTTTTGGTGCTATGGGAATCTGATTATATCCTGAGTAGCCATCTAGAAAGCAATAAAATTCATGGCCTACTAATCTATCCAGCATCTGATCAATAAATGGTAAAGGAAAATGGTCTTTACGTGTGACCGAATTCAATTTTCTATAATCAATGCATACACGCCATCCTGTAGTTACTCTAGTTGGTATCAATTCATTATCAGCATTGGTAACTGTGACTCCGACTTTTAGGGACAACTTGACAGATCGACCCATGAACTATCGTAAATTGGGTAAATGTACTAATAGCTTAAGGACTTTAGTTCTAACAACTTCTTTTCATATTAGGATTTAACCGACGTTGCATTTCCTAGTAGATTTAGCATTTTCATCAAGGTGAATGTAATGCATGGATTTATACCTTTTATATATGGTCCATCCTAATGCTCCTTTATGCTCTTTTAAAACATCCAACAACTTACCTTTTTGTTCGTCATTTAGGGATGATGAGATGATTATCGGTAGAGTACTTTCTTCTCCCAAAAACGCATATTCCAGAGTGTTGGGCAATGGTTTGAGCTCGAGTTTCGATGGTGATTCTGATGATGGAATGAGTTTCTTCTCTGATGGTGCTAGTTGTTCAACTTTTGACTTCCATTTATTAGTGTCCATGGATGGTGCTGAGTCAAGTAGGGCGTTGACCTCATCGACCGATCTGTCAATATCAAAATCCAAACCAAAGTGAGTTAAACATGTTTGTAAAGGATCATCACTAAGGTTTGAAAGAAAAGTATTATCAACTATTGTTTCTATTAAATCCACATCAACAATTCCATCATCTGCACTGTGAGGTTGTTTGGCAATGTTGAAGATGTTCAGCTCTATAGTCATATTGCTGAAGGACAACTGCATATTTCCAGTCCTGCATTGAATGTGAGCATCCGCAGTTGCCAAGAAAGGTCGGCCTAGAATAATGGGGATGTGCTTCCTCGAGTCCTGTATTGGTTGAGTGTCAATTACAATGAAATCAACAGGAAAATAAAACTTGTCTACCTGGATAAGCACGTCCTCCACAATACCACGAGGTATTTTCGTGGACCAATCCGCAAGCTATAACACCACTGGAGTTGGGTATAATTCTCCCAGTCCAAGTTTCACAAATACAGAGTAAGGCAACAAATTTACACTAGCTCCTAAATCCAACAAAGCATTCTCAATTGTGTGGTTCCCTATACTACATGAGATAGTGGGGGAGCCTGGGTCTTTGCATTTTAAAGGAATTTTATGTTGGAGTATAGAACTAATGTTTTCTGTTAAAAATGCCTTCTTTTGAACATGCATATTTCTCTTTTTAGTGCAAAGGTCTTTAAGAAACTTGGCATGAGATGGAACTTGTCTAATAGCATGAAGCAAAGGGATGTTAACACTTACCTGTTTGAAGATTTTGAGAATCTCACCTGTGGATTTTCCCTTCTTGCCTTTAGCTAACCTCTGGGGAAATGGAGCTTTGGGAACGTATTCTCGTGGGTTGGTTTCTTCTTTCTCCTCCGGTGGTGAGTCCTCAACACTCACAGGAACAATTTGATTTTCTTTTGTCACCGGCATCTCCACTTTGTTGTCGACTTCTTTTTCTTTTCACAAGGTCATGACTGTTTTGACCTCTCCATGTTGCTGTGGTGAACTGGTACTTACTTCATGTACTCCTTTAGGATTAGGCACTAGTTGACTTGGAAACTTGCCTTTCTCAACAGTCATTGCCAAAGTCTGAACTGAAGAAGCAAGTTGTCCCACCATCTTCTCGAGGCTTGAAACTGATTGAGCTTGTGAGTTGAAACCTGCTCTCAACTCATTTCGTAGTCCATCAATGGTGCGATTCTGTTGCTCAATCGTGGAGTGAGTAAGATTCTTGAGATTCTGGAATGAATCTTCCCATGGTCTGGGTTGAGAGTAGTTTTGATTCTGATTGTATGGTCTAAATGGGGGCTGAGAGGCTTGAGGAACTTGAGGAATGGGTTGCATTGGTGGAGCTGGAGCTGCTGGTCCATTCTGTTGGAGTCCTTGAGACCATGAAAAATTGGGGTGGTCTCTCCATCCAAGGTTATATGTGTTGGAGTATGGGTTGTAATTTGATGGTTTTCTCATTACACCTATGGCATTGGCTTGATCTGGATATGAGTCAGGGTCATGTGGCTCTGTTGATTTAGCAGTCGATAACGATGCTATTTGTCGAGAGAGATCTTCAATTATTTCTTTGACTTCTTTAATTTCTGAACTGGATTCGCCAATGTGAACCTCATTTACTCCCTTAATTCTTCTAGTATTCCTGAGTGACCGACTCCGTTGTTGGGAATTATCCGCTTGTCGCTGAAAGAATTCCCAAATCTCTGATGCACTTTTTGACATTAGCTCTCCTCCGCTTGTTGCCATTAGCCATTCTTGCACATTCGGCAATAATCCCTCCAAAAAGTATTGCCATTGGTGCCATTTCTCGTACCCATGATGTGGACACTTCAAGAGTAGCCCATTGAATCGCTCCCACGTTTCGAAAAATTGCTCTTCCTCTCTCTGGGTGAACTCCGAGATTTTCCTGCGAATAGCATTTGTTTTATGCACTGGGAAATATTTATTCAAAAATTTTGTTACCATTTGTTCCCATGATGAAATGCTATTGGCAGGCAATGTATTAAGCCATGAACGAGCTCTATCTTTTAAAGAAAATGGGAATAATATGAGTTTAACATCATCGTCTGAAAAATTTTCATATTTAAAAGTTTGACAAATGGCATGAAAATCGTTCAGATGATTATATGGGTCCTCATTTTCTAGGCCATAAAATGTGGGGAGACAATTTAGCACACTAGGTTTTAATTCAAAACTCCTAGCAGCTACATTTGGGTATCTTATACATGATGTGCTCAAATTAGCTAAGGGACTAAAATAGTCCTTAAATGGCCTCTCTTGTGGTGCTTGTAAATCCATTTTATTTTTAACTTGTTTGTGTATGCGAAGTGTTTTTTCTATTTCAAGGTTTATAGGTTCAAGATTAGGTAATAATGACCTACGACCATGCATGCAAGGAAAATAAAATAAAAATAAGGATGGGAACAAAACAAATAAAAATAAAGAAGAGGGAGAAATTACGATACTAACCTTATTGCGCTATTACAACCTTTCTATAAAAACACAAAAACAAATCTTGAAATAAATTAACTAAAAATAAATTAATAAGATAAACAAAAAAAAAATTACAAAGAAAAATAAATTGAAAATTAAATTACAGAATTTTAAAGAAGAGAAAAAGAAAAAGAAATACTAACCTTTATATGTAGATTCATTTTTTTTTAATAATAAAAAAAAATACAAGAAAACAAATAAAAGAAATTATTCACAAAAATTAATTCTATGAATTAAAATTACTTACCTCAAAAACTTGTTGTGCAAATTTTAATGTACTCATACGAATCTATTGTAGTATAGATCAATGGTGACGAGTGTCGATCCCACGAGGAGGTGGATTTTAATTGTGTGTAGAATTAATTTTGTAAATAGGTGATTGGATTTGTGGTGGAAATAATTTGGAATATGCTAAAACTTAAATTAAAATGGCGAGACTAAATTCTAAAATTGAAATTGCAATGGCGAGAATAAATTGAAGATAATTCTATTGAAATGACGTTCTTGGGTATTTGGATCCATATCAACATGCATCATTGGGCTAAATAATCCTTATTAATGCCAATTAAATCATGAGGGGGGAATCCACACCTCATAAACCACGCTCTAATCAATATGGTGCTAAGGGCTTATCATGCCAAATAATAATAACCTTATACTAGAGAGCCGGTGTAACCAAGGCGATATCTAGACAAGATTATTATTATTTGTCGACGAGAAGTCAAAACATCCACAAAAACTAGAGGAGAAGAGAAAATAAATTTACCAAATTAAGCCCATGACACATGTTGAGACTTCACCTTCAACCCAAGCTTAAAAGAAAATTAGCTACTCATAATTGAACTAAGGGCAAAATGGAAATTTATTAAAATACGTAGAAAATACAAGATGGAGAGGGAATTACAGAAAATTGAGTCCAAAAATGGATTCAGAGATATCAAATTAGGGGGGGGAGGCCCCCTTTTTATAGATACATGGAGTAAATCATGGCCATCGGATTAAAAAGCTTGACGCTCGATTGCGTCATCCACGATCGGTTTGATCACGCGGATGAACGAATACGGTTTGACCGGATGAACAGAATACGCTTTGGTTGAAAATAATCCTGTGTGATGCATGTACCGTACGCGAGATTTGTCGTCCATTGATATACTGCCACGTCACCATCAACAGTACATAAGAATTTTAGTCCAACAAGATCGTGACACCTCATTAGTCAATGCCACATCATCAGTCAATGCCACGTCATCGATCCGTCTATGTGAACAGTGTCATGAACAGTAACGTAGACAGTACCGTACACGTGAATAGTACCGTACATGTGAATAGTGCCATTTTTCCTTTTATGCTCCTCCTAAGGTTTTCGACCGTCCTGAGTTTAAAAGTGATGTCCGTTTTGCCGTCTGATCTCTCCTTTATTGTGAAATGACTATAATGCCCCTAAAATACATAAAATACTTAATTAAAATCAAACACACATAATTAAATTGCAAGAAGCTTAAATACATAAAAGTAAGGGTTGTTAGTAAAACTTGAAATGTAAAATGATGATTTTCTCCTTTATAAATATACATTTTCTAACACTCAACATTGCCTTTCATAGATCAAATGCTAGATAGACTTGCTGGAAACGAATATTATTTTTTCTTGGATGGATACTCAAGCTATATCAGATTGCGATAGCACTAGAGGATCAGGAGAAAACAACATTCACTTGTCCTTATGGTACTTTTGTCTTTAGAAAGATGCCATTCAGTTTGTGCAATACTCCAGTAACTTTCCAGAGGTGTATGATGCCCATCTTTTCAGATATGGTTGAGTAAGCACCTGAGGTATTCATGGATAATTTTTTAGTTTTTGGGGAATCATGTGATGATTGTTTGCACAACCTAAAAAAAGTGTTTAAGAGATGTGATGAGACTAATTTGGTGCTAAATTGGGAAAAATGTCATTTTATGGCACAAGAAGGGATAGTCATAGGCCATAGAGTATCTAGAAAAGGAATATAGGTGCATACAACAAAAATAAAGGTGATTGATAAACTTCCAACACCTACTTCATTTTATGTTGCTGAACATTACACACCTTTCAATTTTGATAAAGAATGTTTAAAAGCTTTTGTTGCATTGAAGAAAGCTCTTGTTACAGCACCAATTGTTATAACACCGGATTGGAGTATGCCTTTTGACTTGATGTGTGATGCCAGCGACCATTCTGTTGGAGCAGTGTTTGGGAAAAGAAAAGACAATATATTTCATTCTATTTATTAGGTACAAGTTCGTTCAGTCTGCTCTAGCAATGACAAGGTACAAGAAGATAATCATTCAATTAAAGAATCCTTCATGCTTCTATAGCGATGAATTTGAGGATAAATTTGAAGAATTTATAGAGCCAAGGAAGATTATGGAGCAAAAGGGTTTCATATTTCCAGAGCAACCCACAAGTGTAATGACCAGCATCCACAGTCTGGTCTAGCAAGGCAAGGATGGCTAAAATTTTATTCACACCCTCAAGACCCAGTCGTCCCGGTTGTAAAGGAATTTTATTCCAACATGCGGCAGCGAGATCAACGCACTATTTTTGTAAGGCAAGTACAAGTCCCTTTAGACTGTAAAATGATTAATGCTTTTATGATTTGTCACATATGATTGAGTGTGAGTACTCAAAATTTGCTAAGAATATAATTGAGAAAAAATAATGGGAAATTTTTAAGACCTTGACTGTTCCGAGAAGTAATCGGATGAATGAGGAGGGAAGAGTGGTATATAGGATTGATTTAAAAGTGAATGCCAAGGTTTGGGTATATCATAAAATTATGATAGACTTGTGATATAATTTTCAATCTATCTTGAATTAATGATGACTTTGTGATAAAATTATTTTCTATCACGGATTAATGATGGTTTTATGATAGAATTATTTTTTTAATCATGGATTAATGATGGGTTTGTGATAGGATTATTTTTTTTTATCATGAATTAATGATAGTTTTATGATAGAGTTATTTTTTATAACAAATTATTATTTTTTACTTAGCCACGTGTCGACTTATAATTCATTACTTTATATGTGAACAATTACACTATATAATTTCTAAAGTATTAAATGAAAAAGTGAACCTTAAATCTAACCTAATTAAACACACTACTTGTTAAGTTGTTGTCGCTGCTCCCCTACTGCTCTTCAATTTCACTGCTGCTTCGGGAAAGAACAAGAGGAGTTCCCATGCGGTTTCAGTGGAGATGCCTGTGACGGCGCCAAGGACGGGAGGGACTTGTACGAGGTGCTGAGGGTGGAGCCAACTGTTGAGTGTTAGAAAATGCATATTTATAAAGGAGAAAATCATCATTTTACATTTCAAGTCTTACTAACAACCCTTACTTTTATGTATTTAAGCTTCTTGTAATTTAATTATGTGTGTTTTATTTTAATTAAGTATTTTATATATTTTAGGGGCATTATGGTCATTTCACAATAAACGAGAGATCAGATGGCAAAACAGACATCACTTTTGAACTCAGGACGGTTGAAAACCTTAGGAGGAGCATAAAAGGAAAAATGGCACTGTTCACATGTACGGTACTATTCACGTGTACGGTACTGTTCACGTGTACGGTACTATTTACGTGTACGGTACTGTTTACATGTACGATACTATTCACGTGTACGTACTGTTCACATATACGGACGATGACGTGACATTGACCGATGATGTGGCATTGACTGATGAGGTGTCACGATCCTGTTGGACTAAAATTTTATGCTTGTTGAGGTGGCGGCAAAGATATCGACTAAAAATCTCGCGTACGGTACATGCATCACACAGGATTATTTTCAACCAAACCGCGTTACTGTTCAACCCGGGTCAAACTGTGTTACTGTTCATCCGCGTGGTCAAACCGTGTACTGTTGACTGATGACGTGGCGCAATCCTGAGCGTCCAAACTGTTTTTAATCTGATGGCCATGATTTACTCCATGTATCTATAAAAAGGGGGCCTCTCCCCCCTAATTTGATAGCTCTAAATCTATTTTTGGACTCCATTTTCTATAATTCCCTCTCCATCTTGTATTTTCTATGTATTTTAATAAATTCCTATTTTGCCCCTAGTTCAATTATGAGTGGCTAATTTTCTTTCAAGCTTGGGTTGAAGGTGAAGTCTTAACATGTGTCATGGGCTTAATTTGGTAAATTTATTTTCTCTTCCCCTCTAGTTTTTGTGGATGTTTTGACTTCTCGTCGACAAATAATACTAATCTTGTTTCACCAAATTTCTACAAGGTTATTATTATTTGGAACGATAAGCGCTTAGCACCATATTGATTAGAGCGTGGTTCATGAGGTGTGGATTTTCCCCTCATGATTTAATTGGTATTAATAAGAAATATTTAGCCCATGGTGCATGTTGATACGGATCCAAATACCCAAGTACATCATTTTAATAGATTTCTCTTCAATTTATTCTCGTTATTTCAATTCAATTTTAGAATTTATTCTTGCCATTTTAATGTAAGTTTTAGCATATTCCAAATCATTTCCACCACAAATCCAATCACCCATTTGTAAAATTAATTCTACACACAATTAAAATCCACCTCCTCGTGGGATCGACACTCGTCACTATTGATCTATACTACAGTACATTAAAATTTGCACAACAAGTTTTTGGCGCCGTTGCCGGGGAGGTAAGTAATTTTAATTCATAGAATTAATTTATGTGAATAATTTCTTTTAATTGTTTTCTTGTAATTTTTTTATTAAAGAAAAAAAAGAGTGAATTTACATTTTGAGTTAAGAATTTTTATTTATTTATTTTTTCTCTTTTTTAAAATTCTCTAATTTAATTTTCAATTTATTTTTCTTTATAATTTTTTTTATCTTATTAATTTACTTTTAGTTAATTTATTTCACGTATTTGTTTTAGTGTGTTTTTATAGAAAGGTTGTAACAGAGCAATAAGGTTAGTATCGTAATTTCTCTCTCTTCTTTATTTTTATTTGTTTTGTTCTCATCTTTATTTTTATTTTATTTGTTTTGCGTGCATGGTCGTAGGTCATTATTTCCTAATCTTGAACCTATAGACCTTGAATGAGAAAAAACACTTCGCACACAAAAGCACATTAAAAATAAATTTGGAATAGATTTACAAGCACCACAGGAGAGGCGCCATTTAAGGACTATTTTAGTCCCTTAGCTAATTTGAGCACATCATGCATAAGATACCCAAATGTAGCTGCTAGGAGTTTTGAACTAAAACCTAGTGTGCTAAATTGTCTCCCAACATTCTATGGCCTAGAAAATGAGGATCCATATAATCATCTGAATGATTTTCATGCCATTTTTCAAACTTTTAAATATGAAAATTTTTCAGACGATGATGTTAAACTCAGATTATTCCCATTTTCTTTAAAGGATACAACTCGTTCATGGTTAAATACTTTACCTGCTAATAGCATTTCATCATGGGAACAAATGGTAACGAAATTTTTGAATAAATATTTCCCAGTGCATAAAACCAATGCTATTCGCAGGAAAATCTCGGAGTTTACCCAGAGAGAGGACGAGCAATTTTTCGAAACATGGGAGCGATTCAATGGGCTACTCTTGAAGTGTCCACATCATGGGTACGAGAAATGGCACCAATGTCAATACTTTTTGGAGGGATTACTACCAAATGTGTAAGAATGGCTATTGGCAACAAGTGGAGGAGAGCTTATGTCAAAAAGTGCATCAGAGATTTGGGAATTCTTCCGGCGACAAGCGGATAATTCCCAACAACGGAGTCAATCACTCAGGAATACTAGAAGAATTAAGGGAGTAAATGAGGTTCATATTGACGAGTCAACTTCGGGAATCAAATAAGTCAAGGAGATGGTTGAAGGTCTTGCTCGACAAATAGCATCGTTATCGACTGCTAAATCAACAGAACCACATGACCCTGACTCATACTCCGATCAAGCCAATACCATAGGTGTAATGAGAAAGCCATCAAATTATAACCCATACTCCAACACATATAACCCTGGATGGAGAGACCACCCTAATTTTTCATGGTCTCAAGGATTCCAACAGAATGGACCAACAGCTCCAGCTCCACAAATTCCTCAAGTTCCTCAAGCCTCTCAGCCTCCATTTAGACCATACAATCAGAACCAGAACTACTCTCAATCCAGACCATGGGAGGATGCATTCCAGAATCTCATGAATCTTACTCACTCTACGATTGAGCAACAGAACCGCACCATTGATGGACTACGAAATGAGTTACAAGCAGGCTTCAACTCACAAGCCCAATCAGTTTCAAGCCTCGAGAAGATGGTGGGACAGCTTGCTTCTTTAGTTCAGACCTTGGCAATGACTGTTGAGAAAGGCAAGTTTCCAAGTCAAATGTCTAATCCTAAAGGAGTACAGCAAGTACCACCACGTGGAGAGGTCAAAGCAGTCATGACCTTGCGAAAAGAAAAAGAAGTCGACAACAAAATGGAGATGCCGGTGACAAACGAAAATCAAATTGTACCTGTGAATGTTGAGGACTCATCACCGGAGGAAAAAGAAGAAACCAACCCACGAGAATACGTTCCCAAAGCTCTATTTCCTCAGCGGTTAGCTAAAGGCAAGAAGGGAAAATCCACAAGTGAGATTCTTGAAATCTTCAAACAGGTAAGTGTTAACATCCCTTTGCTTGATACTATTAAATAAGTTCCATCTTATGCCAAGTTTCTTAAAGACCTTTGTACTAAAAAGATAAATATTCATGTTCAAAATAAGGCATTTTTAACAGAAAATGTTAGTTCTATACTCCAACATAAAATTCCTTTAAAATGCAAAGACCCAGGCTCCCCCACTATCTCATGTAATATAGGGAACCACACAATTGAGAATGCTTTGTTAGATTTAGGAGCTAGTGTAAATTTGTTGCCCTACTCTGTTTTCGTGAAACTTGGACTAGGAGAATTACACCCAACTCCAGTGGTATTATAGATCGGTCCACTAAAAATACCTCGTGGTATTGTGGAGGACGTGCTTATCCAGGTAGACAAGTTTTATTTTCCTGTTGATTTCATTGTAATTGACACTCAACCAATACAAGATTCGAGGAAGCACATCCCCATTATTCTAGGCCGACCTTTCTTGGCAACTGCGGATGCTCACATTCAATGCAGGACCGGAAATATGCAGTTGTCCTTCGGTAATATGACTATGGAACTGAACATCTTCAACATTGCCAAACAACCTCACAATGCAGATGATGGAATTGTTGATGTGGATTTAATAGAAGCATTAGTTGATGACACTTTTATTTCAAACCTTAGTGATGATCCTTTACAGACATGCTTAACTCACTTTGGTTTTGATTTTGATAATGACAGATCGGTCGAAGAGGTCAACGCCCTACTTGACTCAGCACCATCCATGGACACTAATAAATGGAAGTCAAGAGTTGAACAACTAGCACCATCAGAAAAGAAACTCATCCCATCATCAGAATCACCACCGAAACTTGAGCTCAAACCATTACATAACACATTGGAATATGCATTTTTGGGAGAAGAAAGTACTCTACCGGTAATCATCTCATCATCCCTAAATGACGAACAAAAAGGTAAGTTGTTGGATGTTTTAAAAGAGCACAAAGGAGCATTAGGATGGACCATAGCAGACATTAAAGGTATAAACCCAGTAGACTGCATGCATTACATTTACCTTAATGAAAATGCTAAATCTACTAGGGAAATGCAACGTCGGTTAAATCCTAATATGAAAGAAGTTGTTAGAACTGAAGTCCTTAAGCTATTAGATGCAGGTATCATTTATCCAATTTCTGATAGTTCATGGGTCAGTCCTGTACAAGTTGTCCCCAAAAAGTCAGGAGTTACAGTAGTTACAAATGCTGATAATGAATTGATACCCACTAGAGTAACTACAGGATGGCGTTTATGCATTGATTATAGAAAATTGAATTCTGTCACACGTAAAGACCATTTTCCTTTACCATTTATCAATCAAATGCTTGGTAGATTAGCGGGCCATGAGTTTTATTGCTTTCTAGATGGCTACTCAGGATACAATCAGATCCCCATAGCACTAAAAGATCAGGAGAAAACTACTTTCACTTGCTCTTTTGGCACATTTGCATATAGGAGAATGCCATTTGGATTATGCAATGCAGCTGCTACATTTCAACGATGCATGCTAAGCATTTTTTCTGATATGGTTGAACGATTTCTTGAAGTCTTTATGGATGACTTTTCTGTCTTTGGTGATTCGTTTGATCAATGTTTACATCATCTAACACTAGTTCTGCAGAGATGTATCGAGAAGAACTTGGTCTTAAATTAGGAGAAATGTCATTTTATGGTAAAACAAGGTATTGTTCTCGGTCACATCGTTTTGAGCAAAGGTATTGAGGTTAACAAAGCCAAGGTGGATCTCATTTCTAATCTTCCTCCACCCAAAATAGTTAGAGAAGTAAGATCTTTCCTTGGGCATGCTGGTTTTTATAGACGTTTCATTAAAGATTTTAGCAAAGTTTCTAGACCCTTATGCAATCTACTTACTAAGGATGTACCTTTTATCTTTGATGATTCATGTCTTGTTACGTTTGAAAAATTAAAGCATTTGTTGACATCATCACCCATCATTCAGCCCCCGAACTAGAGCTTACAATTTGAGCTCATGTGTGATGCATCTGATTATGCAGTAAGAGTAGTATTAGGACAAAGGGTTGATCGAATTCCTCATATTATTTACTATGCTAGTATGACATTGAATGATGCACAGTTGAATTATTCAACTACTGAAAAAGAAATGCTAGCAATAGTGTTTGCATTGGAAAAATTTTGATCTTATCTCATTGGTTGTAAAATAATTATATTCACATATCATGCTGCTCTTAAATATCTTCTCACAAAGAAAGATGCAAAAGCTAGACTAATTCGTTGGGTGTTACTTTTGCAGGAATTTGACTTAGAATTCAAAGATAAGAAAGGGACAGAAAATGTTGTGGCAGACCACCTCTCTCGTCTCCATTTTGACACAATTACAGAGCCATTAATATTGAATGAGTCATTTCCAGATGAACAATTAATGAGTGTGGACGTATTACCATGGTATGCTGATATAGTTAATTATCTTGTTACAGGTAAACTTCCAGAGCATTGGACCAAGCAAGACAAGGCTAAATTCTTTGCAGAAATAAAGAATTTCTTTTGGGATGACCCGTATTTGTTTAAGTATTGTGCAGATCAAATTGTTAGACGATGTGTCCCAGAAAAAGAAATTCAGAATATTCTTTCATTCTGCCATGAACAAGCTTGTGGAGGCCATTTTAGTGCTAAGAAAACAGCAACTAAAGTTTTACAATGTGGTTTCTATTGGCCAACTATATTTCGAGATGCTTACACTTTCTGTTCTTCATGTGATAGGTGTCAACCAATGGGGAGCATTACACGAAGGAACATGATGCCACTAAATCCAATTTTAGTGGTTGAGATTTTTGGCGTATAGGGTATCGACTTCATGGGACCCTTTCCCCCTTCTTTTGGCCATCAATACATATGGGTTGTTGTTGACTACGTATCAAAATGGGTAGAAGCAATTCCATGTAGAACCAATGATCACAAGGTGGTGATAGGATTTTTGAAAAGCAACATTATTTCGCGCTTTGGATTCCCTCGAGCGATAATCAGTGATGGTGGTGCCCACTTTTGTAATAAAGCATTCAAAGCTCTTTTGACAAAGTATTCAATCACACACAAAGTGGCGACCCTGTATCATCCGCAAACCAGTGGCCAAGTTGAGATCTCCAATCGAGAAATAAAGCACATATTAGAAAAGACAGTGAGGCCGAGCATAAAAGATTGGTCATTAAGACTTGATGATGCATTATGGGCATATAGAACGGCTTTCAAGACCCCGATTGGGATGTCACCCTACAGGTTAGTGTATGGAAAAGCTTGCCACCTACCTGTGGAACTCGAGCATCGTGCGTATTGGGCCATCAAGAAATTCAACTTTGACATGCAGCAAGCCAGCTCAGAAAGAAGATTACAACTGGCAGAACTTGAAGAAATTCGCAATGACGCATATAAAAATGCCAAGATTTACAAGCAACGGATGAAAGTCTTCTATGAAAAGCAAATTATGAGAAAATCGTTCACTCCAGGTCATAAAGTGCTTTTATTCAATTCTCGCTTGCACCTATTCTCAGGTAAGTTACGCTCTCGATGGTATGGTCCCTTTATTATTCATACTGTTTTTCCACATGGGGCAATTGAAATTAAGGACCCAAAGAACGGTGTCACGTTTAAAGTTAATGGTCAAAGATTAAATCCATATCTAGAGTACCAACCATATGGAGAAGACACCGAAATAAATTTGAGTGACCCACCATATTTTAATTGATTTTTTTTTTCTTTTCATTGATTTGATTCTTTTTCTTTCTTTATATTATTCTTCTGCTAATTGAAATTATTTTTGCATAAGCGTGTTTGTTTAACTATTAAGTTTTCTCGTATCATTTTTAATCATGAGTACCTTACTTAGACCGTTCCTCCTGAACATTCTTAAACCACTTCAACGTGTCAAAACTCATCTGAAAAGGCAAATTCAATTTTGTAAAACACATCGCATTTGGGCTCTACAACCACCAGAGTTAGTAGCCTATGTTGAGGGTTTAGAAAGCCAACTCAGAGACATTGAGAGAAGTGTTTACGACATCCAGTTGGAGCTTGAGGTAAATTCAATAAGAGGATGATTTTAATTTTCTTTGTGTGTTTTAATTTGTTTTTTTGTTTGTGTGCTTAAGTTTGTTACCCCGGTGAAGTGGCAGATAACGGTACTCCGTGACAATCAAGTTGGTTACTTCAGTTTCCCATAATAACTGATATTCTGAGGCGAAAATATGGACAGAAACGACATTCTAGCGAAGCTTCACAAGCGATTCCCTTCACTTCCTCAGAATGCCCTCCTTACGATCTATAAAGCTCGGTCCGAACGCATGCGATTGCTCATGAGGAATAACATACCTGCTGATATCCGTTGGTTAATCGAGGCGAAAGTACGATTGGCAGGTGAGTTACCTCCAAAATTTATTGCATACATGCCTGGTTGTGGTAAAGGAAATTATGCAAGAAAACGACGAGCTCAAAGAATTTCTGTTGCTTGTCATAAGTGTGCCAGAATGAGATGCGATAAAAACCCATGTTCTTTAGGAATGGTGTCTGATAACAGGGAAGATAAGATTCAATTCATTAGGGATGGCTTGAATAAGGAGTCATTAGATGATATCCTATTGTCTCTTAAAACGCATCCCAGTGGATATGTGCAAGGAGCGATTCTCCAGTTATGGCCATTATTCCAGAAAGAGCATGCACGATATAGTCTCGGAAATCTGACTATAAACGACCCTGTTTGCCAGTTTATAAGAAAACTGGATAGGAAGCCTATGCTCGACCCATAGAGGGCATTCAAGCCGTTTCTGGACGTAAAACCAGAGGAAAATGTGAGCCACAGTCGCAACTGCCTGTAAACATCCTTTTACTTTACTGTTATTTTATTTCACTATTGTTTTATTGTTTGCATTATTGTCTTTAATAATTTTATTACTGTTTGTTTTTTCCTTATTACTGTTTGCTTTTTTCTTTTTTACTATTTCCTTTTTTACTCGCAAGCCACGTGCTTTACGCGTTATTTGACACTGACATGCCACCTCATACACAGTTGTGACCCACTGTCACCAAGATTCTTAAATATGTTTTTTTTGTCAAGCACTCACAAATTGTTTTTGAGAAGTATCGCAATGACAGCTACTCCCAATACACAATTCAAGAACATTTGTGTGCTTTCTGGATTTACCTATGGCAAACATAAAGAGTTTGTAGAGGCAGCTATAGATCTTGGTCGAAGCATAGCAGCGAGAAAATTACACTTGGTGTATGGAGGAGGTAACCGAGGGTTATCAAAAATAGTCTCAGAAGCTGCTTTTATCAGAGGAAGTCAAGTGTTAGGCATCATCCCAAGAGCCCTAAAACCATTGGGTAGTTCGTCTGACTCCTCAACTGGAGAAGAGTTAGTCATTTCAAGTATGCAAGAAAGAATAACTGAAATGCTTAATCATGCTAATGCTTTTATTTTCCTTCCAGGAGATCTTGCAACACTAGAGGCACTTATCACACTAACATCTTGGGCCCATCTGCACATTCACCAGAAACCCATCGGTTTGTTAAATGTCAATAACTTTTATGATGGCTTTATCGCATTTCTTAACCATGCAATAAAAAACTATTTCATTCCCTCTAATGCGAAAAAACTCTTTATTTGTGCTCACACTGCTAATGAGCTACTTGATCTGTTACAAGCTTATAGGAGCTGACCCACTGGACCTTTGTGTTGGAGCGTCCAAATAATGATGGTAATGTAGCAAGTACAAATTAGATTTAACTTTTTGTAAATATTTTCTTCGTGTTGCACCACTCGGGTGATGTCTTCTAAACTCTACTTTTTCTTTAAAACATTGAGGACAATGTTTTTTGTTGGGGAGGGAATAATGACAATTGTGGAATCTTGGTTAAGTTTTTACTGATTTTTTGTTGTAGAAACTAACTGTTGCTAACGTTGTGTGTTGAAGATGGCTGAATATGGAGTGTAGTGACTCTAGAAACGCATCTTCATCATTTGAAAAAAATAATAATAAAAAAAAAATTAAAAAAAAGTAAAAAAAAAATTGCAGACATTTTCTTTTTCTTTATTAAGTTTTATGTTTCTTTTTAATTTCTCCTCTATAAATATACATTTTCAAACTTTTGAGCCTATTAGAAAAAAAAAACCATTTTCTTTTTCTGTCATTTTAAGTGTAACTTTTCTAATTAGTTTTTCTGCATCATTTTCGCATTTCTGCATGCATATTTTCCTTTCATGCTTAGAATAGGTTGGGGGGTAGAATGTTGTTTAAAAAAAAAACAAAACAAAAATTTTTGTGTGATTTATTTTAACATTGGATGACATGATTAATTTCAAATTTTAGTATTTGTATTATCTTTGGTCTTAAGTGATGGTACACTATGTTTGCTACTCTACATGTTGATGTCGGAGACAAATATGAGTTGCTTGAAGGAATGAACATGTCATAATAAGTGCCAAGTGAGTTGTTGAGCCTATCATTTTCTTGAAGAGTAACCCTTTTGCCCATTCTCTATACAGCTTAGCAGTTTATTATTTTATACACGATCTCTAGATTTCTTTTGAGTTAACCCTAAAAAAAATTTATAAAATTAAAAAAAAAGAAAAAAAATGTGTGTTGCTACATTGGGAGGCCCATCTAACTAGTAGATATGGATGATTATTTAGAGCCCTAAAAGACGATGGAAAGGCCATCTTTGATCCGTTTGAGCCTTTCTAGCCATCCCTTTTATTAAATATCCATAGTTAACCCTTTTGAGCATTTAAAAAAAAAAAAAAAACCTTTTCTTTGTCAACTTATCATCTTGACCCACTCCGATTTGGAGTATTACCCGATGTCTTATAAGTTCCATCACCTATTTATGTTTGAGAAAATGTAAATAATTATTTTGTTTAGTGAAGTTATGCCCAATAAAAGCAAAAAAACAAAAAAACAAAACAAAACAAAACAAAAGTTGTTGTTTCAAAAGAATAAAAATAGCAACAATAGGTGAAATCCACATTGCAACTTCAAAAAAAAAAAAATTCTCTGCATTTTTCTCAAACATAAACTTTGTTTTCCTTATTTCCCTTCTGTGTTAGCCATGTTCCTAGCCTACGTTACGTCCTAATAAAAGTCCTTCTTGATTTTAGGGAACTATAGTTTGAAGTAGAAGCTAGTTATATGGGCTAAAAAGATGTAGTAGTGCATAATAATAATAAAAAAGAGATAAATAAAATGGGTTGACTAGCATTTTTGTTTGACTTGAGATCGTATTATTTATAAGCTGAGGGCATATTTATTTCATCTTGGTGAGAGCATGTGATATCACTTCTTTATTATTTTCTCTCTCAATTACCATTCATTGGAGTGACTATTTTTATTGGTTTTAATTTCTTTGTGAGAGTGTCACTACTTCCAGTGAGATTTTGGGGTTTGACATGTCATTCTTAAAAGTAGCTATAACAAAGTCTATTGGGCTGATTCATGTGGATGGTTGATGTGGGTGTGATGTTACTTTAGACTGGAGATAATGCTTATACTTTTATTTGATTGCTATCATTAATCTGATTGAATAAACACGAGTGTTTCTAAATTTAAAAAAAAAACATTTTGAATTTGAATTTTATTTTCACTTCATTTGCTAGGGACTAGCAATAAGCTGGTTGGGGGGTGTGTTGAGTGTTAGAAAATGCATATTTATAAAGGATAAAATCGTCATTTTACATTTCAAGTCTTACTAACAACCCTTACTTTTATGTATTTCAGCTTCTTGTAATTTAATTATGTGTGTTTTATTTAATTAAGTATTTTATATATTTTAGGGGCATTATGGTCATTTCACAATAAACGAGAGATCAGATGGCAAAACGGACATCACTTTTGAACTCGGGACGGTCGAAAACCTTAGGAGGAGCATAAAAGGAAAAATGGCACTATTCACATTACTGTTCACATAGACGGACAATGGCATTAACGATGGCGATTGATCACGATGGTGTCACGATCCTCGTTGATTTAAAATTCTTATGCATCGTTGATGGCGATGGCAAGATATCGAACTAAAATCTCGCACGTACATGCATCACACAGGATTATTTTCAACCAAACCGCATCGTTCAACCCCGTTTCATCCGCGTGGTCAAACCGCGTACTGTTGACTGATGACGTGGCGCAATCCTGAGCGTCCAAACTGTTTTTAATCCGATGGGCATGATTTACTCCATGTATCTATAAAAAGGGGGCCTCTCCCCCCTAATTTGATAGCTCTGAATCTATTTTTGGACTCCAATTTCTGTAATTCTTTCTTCATCTTGTATTTTCTACGTATTTCAATAAATTTCCATTTTGCCCTTAGTTCAATTATGAGTAACTAATTTTCTTTCAAGCTTGGGTTGAAGGTGAAGTCTCAACATGTGTCATGGGCTTAATTTGGTAAATTTATTTTCTCTTCCCCTCTAGTTTTTGTGGATGTTTTGACTTTTCGTCGACAAATAATACTAATCTTGTCTAGTACCGCCTTGGTTTCACCGGCCCCCTAGTACAAGGTTATTATTATTTGGCACGATAAGCCCTTAGCACCATATTGATTAGAGCGTGGTTCATGAGGTGTGGATTTCCCCCTCATGATTTAATTGGTATTAATAAGGAATATTTAGCCCATGGTGCATGTTGATACGGATCCAGATACCCAAGTACGTCATTTTAATAGATTTCTCTTCAATTTATTCTCGCCATTTCAATTCCAATTTTAGAATTTATTCTTACCATTTTAATTTAAGTTTTAGCATATTCCAAATCATTTCCACCACAAATCCAATCACCCATTTGCAAAATTAATTCTACACACATTTAAAATCCACCTCCTCGTGGGATCGACACTCATCACCATTAATCTATACTACAATAGATTTGTGTGCTTGCGAGTACATTAAAATTTGCACAACACCAACGGCGACGATTTCGGAGATTAAGACGGCGTATCGGAGTTTGGTAAAGGTTTATCATCTTGATTTGTCGAGTAACGGTTGGGATTTCATCGAGATCCAGAATTCTTATGCGACATTGTCGGATCCAACAGCCAGGGCTGTTTATGACATGTCTTTGGTGAGTAAGTGGAGGACGAGAATTGCGTCGTTTGGGTGTTCGGGTCGGTTCGGGTTTCACCCGACCCGTAGATGGGAAACTGACTAGTGTTTGTAGGAATTTTCAATTTAGGGTCTAACATTCTTGTTTAAGATCAATGCCGTTCCTCAACGGCCTTCCAGAATTTTCCTATCACGCTTTCCACGCTTGCTATTCTCCTTCTTCACTAACATCACTTGCGAGAACAAGATACCGAAGGAGTTGCTTCAGTAAAACCGAAGCAGTGAAAGTTCAATCGATGTCTAAAAGTACAGTTCTTGTCACCAACACTGGTGGTCAAATTGGTAATTTTTTACCTTTTTTGTTTTTCTTAATTATGTGATTATCCAAATTAATTATCATTTTTAAGCTTAGTATAAAATCTTATATCCCGTGATCATTTTTGTTGGCGTCAGAGTGCGTAAGCTTTTCTTAATTCTAAATTTTCAAATCTGATGAATACAATTGAGTTGATAAATTAGGAGCCAAATTGTTATGTTTAATAGTTTGTTTAGTACATGATTGCAAAACAATGACTAAGCAAAATTGCTTCCATCAATTGAAATTTGGCCGACATGAGCTTGTTAGTTACCTACTCAACAGTATGAGATTTTTTGTTTTTTCCTTTTTCTTGATTCTGTGCTGAATTTTTAATAAGGTAAAATTACAATTAGGCTCTAAATATGTAGGCAGGTTACAGGCCTAGAATTGGTGATGTTGGTTGAGATAAGCTTCTCAAAGTTAGTTGTTTGGTTTCCATTTCATTGGTTGATCAGTTCAGCTGGATCTGGATGCCATTGCTTTCTATGACTTTATAATCTATTTTTGTCTCTTCACATTGGTCTATTGTTGTGGCTTCCTTTGCATTTTTAGGTAGCTTGCTGATTTTGATGAATTCCCATTCACTAAAAGTAATTTTAATCCATTAAGTATGTACATTTTGCTCATTCCATAAAACTGAAGTCGGTTTAAATGATTAACAAGCTTGTTACATGGTGAATTTTAAGGGATTGAAAAAAAACTACATATTCTTGCAATTTTACATCTTTTTTATATTCTTCCCTCTTGAAAATATTTGTTATCTCTTCTCTCTTTCAGCACAAGTATGAAAATATTGGTATTATTGGTTATTGCTTATATTCTTCTTTGTTTTTTACTTTTAATGTTATCTTTTTTTTCCTTTTTTTCTCCTATCTCTGTGTGATGAAACTACTGCTACTACACATACAATTGGAAGTACATTGGCTAGTTTAAATTAGCCGAAGAATTCTTTAAGTTCTAGATATAAAATAGTAGCTTAATTTTATTAATATATATATTTTATTTTTGATGTAATGCTTTTCTTTTCTACCCCCCCCCCCCCCCAACCCCGAAATTAGATTTTATTTGAGTTTAGAGGTTAACCTACTTGATTGAGTAATAATATGATGGAAAATTTGTGGCTTCAGCCTTTTCATAATTGGAGAGTTATACATACACACTGACACAATTTTACGTAGTGGAATTTATCTGTTAATACTTCATGAAATGTTTAATGTTAATAGATGCCTAGATTACTATATTTGACGCCCACATGTATTGCAGCCTCTTAATTTTCCATATTCGGCTTGGTGTTTGAATCAATTTTGTTCGCAAGAAGCTTGCAGGTCAATTTCCGTTTAGAGTGCTATCAGAAGATGGTATTGTTACTGGAATTTTTATAGGAAATCTTGCTAGAAATCTTATTGTTGGAGTACTTAATATCTTTGAAAGTTTTGTTGGGTAACTTGGCTTGGTGGCCAGAATTCTTATTGCTTTTCTTAGAGTTTGATTGGAGTTTGACAACAATTTTATACTTTGGGATGGCTTTTTCAATTTGGGATGTTTTATTATGCATTGGTGGAGATCAGATTGGATATTAGATGTATTTCTTTTGAAATTAATTTTTGGATTGAATAAATGTTATTTGATTTTAATTTTTTATGATATTTGTTTTATTAATTAATTAAATTTGTAAACAGGAATTCATCAATAAATTATAATTATAATATAATTTAAAAAAACAAAACTTTATTATGGAAGAAACCATCATATATTCTATCATAAATAATTTCCCACCAAAATTGAATAATAAATTTTCAAATAATAATTGAATTTCCCACCAAAAATTAAAAAAAATGGTACGAAAATTTAAATAAATTCAATTTTTAATTTAATTATTTTTTACATTAAAATATTATGTGACGAATATATGATTATGAAATACTATAATGAATTCGTGACGGAAAATATTATGTCATAAATTAATGACAGTGACATAGACGATGGATGAATTGTCTGTCATACACCCCATTTTATGACAGTTATTTCCCGTCATCTATTGTATGTTTTCTTGTAGTGGTGTCCAAACCTAGATGGAAGAAAATCAAAGGTTTTGGACTTACTTGCAGCATATGGAAGCCCCAAAACACCAATTTTCATTTACATGAAGAGTAAAGATGCATAATTTTTAGACTCATTGCTGCAGCAATTTAAATTTGAAGAAGCTAAAGAAGTAGCTCCAGTAGACAAGGGTGAATATACTGCAGTAGGAAAGGAGAGGGAAGGAGAGTCTGAGGAAGATTACCAACCAGAGCAAAAAGAAGTGGATGATGCTGAAGCAAAAACAGAAAGCTCAGAAGGGGAAGAGGAAGAAGTGGGAGACATAGAAGATGAAGACAGAGAGGAATAACTCTCCAAGGTGATTGTTGAGTGTTAGAAAATGTATATTTATAAAGGAGAAAATCGTTATTTTACATTTCAAGTCTTACTAACACCCTTATTTTTATGTATTTAAGTTTCTTGTGATTTAATTACGTGTATTTTATTTTCATTAAGTAATTTATGTATTTTAGGGGCATCATGGTCATTTCACAATGAACGAGAAATCAGACGGTAAAACGAACATCACTTTTGAACTCAGGATAGTCGAAAACCTTAGGAGGAGCATAAAAGGAAAAATATTACTGTTCACATGTACGGCACTATTCACATGTACGATACTGTCCATGATACTGGACACGACACTGTTCACACATACGAAACGATGACTTGGCATTGACTGATAAGGTGTCACAATTCTATTGGATAAAATTTATGTACACTGTTGATTGGTGGCGTGGCAGCGTGTAAGTGGACCAAAAATCACGCGTACGGTACATGCATATACACAGGATTATTTTCAACCAAACCGCGTCACTGTTCAAGCCGGTTGACTGTTCAAACCACGTGGTCAAACCGTGTCACTGTTTAACCCGCATGGTCAAACCGCGTACTGTTGACTGATGACGTGGCGTAATCCTGAGCGTCCAAACTGTTTTTAATCTGATGGCCATGATTTACTCAATGTATCTATAAAAAGGGGGCCTCCCCCCCCAATTTGATATCTCTGAATCCATTTTTGGACTCCATTTTCTGTAATTCCTTCTCCATCTTGTATTTTTTATGTATTTTAATAAATTCACATTTTGCCCCTAGTTCAATTATGAGTAGTTAATTTTATTTCAAGCTTGGATTGAAGGTGAAGTCTCAACATATGTCATGGGTTTTATTTGGTAAATTTACTTTCTCTTCCCCTCTAATATTTTGTGGATGATTTGACTTTTCGTCGACAAATAATAATAATCTTGTCTAGAACCGTGTCACTGTTCAACCCGCATGGTCAAACCGCGTACTGTTGACTGATGATGTGGTGTAATCCTGAGCGTCCAAACTGTTTTTAATCCGATGGCCATGATTTACTCAATGTATCTATAAAAAGGGGGCCTCCCCCCTAATTTGATATCTCTTAATCCATTTTTGGACTCCATTTTCTGTAATTCCTTCTCCATCTTGTATTTTTTATGTATTTTAATAAATTCACATTTTGCCCCTAGTTCAATTATGAGTAGTTAATTTTATTTCAAGCTTGGATTGAAGGTGAAGTCTCAACATATGTCATGGGTTTTATTTGGTAAATTTACTTTCTCTTCCCCTCTAATATTTTGTAGATGATTTGACTTTTCGTCGACAAATAATAATAATCTTGTCTAGAACCGTGTCACTGTTCAACCCGCATGGTCAAACCGCGTACTGTTGACTGATGATGTGGTGTAATCCTGAGCGTCCAAACTGTTTTTAATCCGATGGCCATGATTTACTCAATGTATCTATAAAAAGGGGGCCTCCCCCCTAATTTGATATCTCTTAATCCATTTTTGGACTCCATTTTCTGTAATTCCTTCTCGATCTTGTATTTTTTTATGTATTTTAATAAATTCTCATTTTACCCCTAGTTCAATTATGAGTAGCTAATTTTCTTTTAAGTTTGGGTTGAATGTGAAGTCTCAACATGTGTCATGAGTTTTATTTGGTAAATTTACTTTCTCTTCCCCTCTAATATTTGTGGATGATTTGAATTTTCGTCGACAAATAATAATAATCTTGTCTAGATACCGCCCTGGTTTCACCGGCTCCCTAGTACAAGGTTATTATTATTTGACTCGATAAGCCCTTAGCACCATATTGATTAAAGTGTGGTTCATGAGGTGTGGATTCCCCCCTCATGCTTTAATTGGCACTAATAAGGAATATTGAGCCCATGATGCATGTTGATGCGGATCCAGATACCCAAGCGCTTCAATTATAATAGTTTTCACTTTAATTTAATTCCGCCATTCCAATTTAAATTCTAAGATAGTCTAAATCACTTTAACCACAAATCCAACCACCCTCATAGAAAATTAATTCTACATATAATTAAAATACACCTCCTCGTGGGCTTGACACTTGCCACCATTGATCTATTCTACAATAGATTCGTGTACTTGTGAGTTCAATAAAATTTACACAACAAGTTTTTGGCGCCGTTGCCGGGGAGGTAAATTATTTTAATTCGTAGAATTAATTTTTGTGAATAATTTCTTTTAATTGTTTTCTAGTAATTTTTTTTTTAAAATAAAAAATAAAAAACATGAATATACATTTAGAGGTAAGAATTTTTTTTTCTTTTTCTCTTCTTTAAAATTCTGTAATTTAATTTTCAATTTAATTTTCTTTGTAATTTTTTGTTTATCTTATTAATTTAGTTTTAGTTAATTTATTTCACGTATTTTTTTAAGTGTGTTTTTTATAAAAAGGTTGTAACAACGTGATAAAGTTAGTACTGTAATTTCTCCTTCTTGTTTTTTTTTATTAATTTTGTTCTCATTTTTTTGTATTCATTGCATGCATGGTCGAAGGTCATTATTACCTAATCTTGAGTCTATAAATCTTGAACTTGAAAAAATACTTCGCACACACAAACACGTTGTAATTAAAGATAAAAGTGAAATGGATTTGCAACAACAACTAGCACCACCAGAGAGGCCATTTAAGGACTACTTTAGTCCCTTAGCTAATTTGAGCACATCATGCATAAGATACCCAAATGTAGCTGCTAGGAGTTTTGAACTAAAACCTAGTGTGCTAAATTGTCTCCCAACATTCTATGGCTTAGAAAATGAGGACCCATATAATCATCTGAATGATTTTCATGCTGTTTGTCAAACTTTTAAATTTGAGAATTTTTCAGACGATGATGTTAAACTTAGATTATTCTCATTTTATTTAAAAGATAGAGCTCATTAATGATTAAATACTTTGCCTGCTAATAGCATTACATCATGGGAACAAATGGTAACAAAATTTTTTAATAAATATTTCCCAGTGCATAAAACCAATGCTATTCGCAGGAAAATTTTAGAGTTTACCCAGAGAGAAGACGAGCAGTTTTTTGAAACATAGGAGCGATTCAATGGGCTACTCTTGAAGTGTCTACATCATGGGTACGAGAAATGGCACCAATGCTAATACTTCTTGGAGGGATTATTGCCACATGTGCAAGAATGGCTAATGGCAACAAGCGGAGGAGAGCTAATGTCAAAAAGTGCATAAGAGATTTGGGAATTCTTCCAGCGATAAGCAGATAATTCCCAACAACGGAGTCGATCACTCAAGAATCCAACTTCTGAAACTTTTCTTTTATTTATTTATCTTAACTTGTTCATTTTGCATTTTTTTCGTTCTAGTGTATGCATGTGTAGTTTGTTTTATTTTGTGTGCTTGTGGGCACAACACATCAAAAGACTTGTTAAGCTCTCTCTTCAAATTTTCAATCTTACTAGCATCTTGCTCAACAATCAACATGTCATCCACATAAAGCAAAAGAGTGATGAAATCATTATCACCAAACTTTTTCACAAAAACACAATGGTCGCACATAGTCTTACTGAAACCATGATTCTACATAAAAGAATCAAACTTCTTGTACCACTGCCTTGGTGCCTGTTTTAGCCCATACAAATTTTTCTTTAACTTGTATATAAGTTCTTCTTTGCCTTTGACACTAAACCCTTCAGGTTGCTCCATGTATATTGCTTCCTCCAAGTCACCGTGCAAGAAAGCTATCTTTACATCAAGCTGTTTAATTTTCAAGTTCAAGCTAGCTACTAATCCCATAATAAGTCGGATAGACGACATCTTCACCACAGGAGAAAATATTTCTTCAAAATCAACACATTTCTTATGATCGAAACCCTTCACAACCAATCTAGTCTTGTATTGATGTTGTGAGTCATTTTCAATCTTCAACCTGTAAACCCATAAGTGTGGTTCTTATTCAAGGTTTTCATTTTCTTTTGCATGGCTTTAACCCACTCACTTTTATACTTGTGAGATATGGCTTATTCAAAACATTCTGGCTCCCTTTCATCTGTAAGCATCACATACTCATGTAGAGAATATCTAGTGGAAGGTCGTTATTCTCTAGTGGATCTCTTTAATACTGGCTCAACTGGTAGTGCAAGTGGTTCTGGAGGTGCCTAGTAAACTAGTTCGACTAGATCATCATTATTATCCTCTCCAGCTCTCCCATGATCATTATGAATTACAAACAGAGAAACTGAAGTTGAAATAATAAGAATCTCTAGAGATGACTGAGGCTTGTCACTCTTCTCTACATCACCAACTATCTGATCTTCAAGGAACACAACATCTCTACTTTTGATCAATTTTCTTGCCACTAGATCTCATTATCTGTACCCAAATTATTCATGCCCATAGCCTAAGAAAATGCATTCTTTGGCTTTATCATCAAGCTTCGATCTCCCATATTTAGGGATGTGAACATATACTCGGCAACCAAACATTTTCAAGTGTTTATAATAAACATTTTTCCCGATCCAAACTCTGTCAGGTATATCGCCATCTAATAGAGTTGAAGGAGAAAGGCTAATCAAGTTAACTGCAACATGCAGAGCCTCTGCCTAGAAATGTTTAGGAAGTTTGGCATCATAAAGTATACACTTGACCCTTTTTTTAATTGTTATGTTCATCTTTTCTGCAACAACATTCTACTACGGGGTTTTTGGTACAGTCTTCTCAAGTCTTATTCCATGGAATCTATAATACTTCTCAAATGGTCCTCTGTACTCACCACCATTATCTTCCCTGATGCATTTTAATTTTCTTTCTATCCCTCTCTCAACATAAGTATGGAAGAACTTAAATATATCAAGCACTTGATCTTTAGATTTCAAAGCAAAAGCCTACACTTTTCTAGAACAATCATCAATAAAAGTCACAAAATAAAATGCACCTCCTATTAATCTACTTTGCATCATGCAAACATCAGTGTGAATCAAATCAAGTATTTGTGACTTTCTAGATGGAGAAAAACTTTTAAAAGCTACTCTGTGTGTCTTTCCAGCTAAGCAATGAACACAAGTCTTGAGGGACATACCTGCGAATCTGGGTAAAAATCCTTTTCTGGCAAGAGTTTCTAACCCTTTCTCACTAATGTGACTAAGTCTTTTATGCCATGTCTCAATATCATAATCTTTTACAACCACATTCACATTTTCTTTCTTGATCTTGGCTTCTATCACATAGAAAGTGTTTACCTTCCTCCCCTTAGCTAACAGTAGAGAGCCTTTGGTGAACTTCCATTTTCCTTCAATAAATTGGTCGTATAACCATCATTATTAAGTTTACCTGTAGAGATCAAATTAAGGCAAATATCTGGTACATATATAACATCTTTAAGTAACAACTTACAGCCAATGCTGGTTTCCAAGCAAATATTTCCTATGTCAACAATCTTGGATGTCCCCTCATTTCCTATCCGAACATGGCCATAATCACCATTAACATAAGATGTGAAGTAATCACGACGTGCAATAACATGAAATGAAGCACCTTAATCAATCGCCCAATCAATGGCATGGCAGGGTAGATTTACTGAGCTCTCATTATAAGTAATACCAAAATCGTAGTCAACTATAGTTGCAGTGTTCTCTTTGTCATTTTTTCGAGAATCACTCTTTTCTTTCGCATGTTATCTTTTAATTCACACTGATGTTTGCATGATGCAAAGTAGATCAATAGGAGGTGCACTTTATTTTGTGACTTTTACTGATGACCTTTCTAGAAAAGTCTGGGCTTTTGCTTTGAAATCTAAAGATTAGGTGCTTGATAAATTTAAGTTCTTCCATGCTTATGTTGAAAGAAGGACATGAAGAAAATTAAAATGCGTCAGGGCAGATAACGGTGGTAAGTACAGAAGATCATTTGAGCAGTATTGCAGATCCCATGGAATAAGACTTTAGAAGATTGTACCAAAAACCTCGCAACAAAGTGGTGTTGTAGAAATGATGAACAAAACAATTGAAGAGAAGGTCAGCAATATGCTTTCTGATGCCAAGCTTTCTAAACCTTTCTGGGCAGAGGCTATGCATACTGCAGTTGACTTGATTAACCTTTCTCATTCCACTCCATTATATGGCGATGTACCTAAGAGAGTTTGGACAAGGAAAGATGTTTCTTATAAACATTTGAGAGTGTTTGGTTGCAGACTATATGTTCACATCCCTAAAGATGAGAGATCGAAACTTGATGATAAAGTCAAGGAATGCATTTTCTTAGGCTATGGGCATGAAGAACTTGGGTAGAGATTATAGGATCCAATTGTTGTGCAAATTTTATTAAACTCGCAAGCGCACAAATCTATTGTAGAATAGACTAATGGTGACGAGTGTCGATCCCACGAGGAGGTAGATTTTAATCGTATGTAGCATTAATTTTGTAAATGGGTGGTTCGATTTCTGGTGAAATTGATTTGGAATATTCTAAAACTTAAATTAAAATGGCGAGTGTAAATTGAAGATAAATCTATTGAAATGAAGCACTTGGGTATCTGGATCCGTATCAACATGCACCATGGGCTAAATATTCCTTATTAATGCCCATTAAATCATGAGGGGGGAATCCACACCTCATGAACCACACTCTAATCAATATGGTGCTAAGGGTTTATCGTGCCAAATAATAGTAACCTTGTACTAGGGAGCCAGTGAAACCAGGGCGGTATCTAGACAAGAGTATTATTATTTGTCGACGAAAAGTCAAAACATCCACAAAAATTAGAGGGGAAGAGAAAATAAATTTACCAAATAAAGCCCATGACACATGTTGAGACTTCACCTTCAACCCAAGCTTGAAAGAAAATTAGTTACTCATAATTGAACTAAGGGCAAAATGGAAATTTATTAAAATACGTAGAAAATACAACATGAAGAAGGAATTACAGAAATTGGAGTCCAAAAATGGATTCAGAGCTATCAAATTAGTGGGGGAGAGCCCCTTTTTTATAGATACATTGAGTAAATCATGGCCATCGGATCAAAAATATTTCGGATGCTCAGGATTGTGCCACGTCATCAGTCAACAGTACGCGGTTTGACCACGCGGTTGAACAGTAACACGGTTTGACCCGGCTTGAACAGTGACGCAGTTTGGTTGAAAATAATCCTGTGTAATGCATGTACCGTACACGAGATTTTTGGTCCACTAATATGCTGCCACGTCACCAATCAACAGTGCATAAGAATTTTAGTCTAACAGGATCGTGACACCTCATCAGTCAATACCACATCATCGTTCAATGCCACATCATCGATCCATCTATGTGAACAGTGTCGTGAACAGTAACGTAGACAGTACTGTACATGTAAATAGTACCGTACAAGTGAATAGTGTCATTTTTCCTTTTATGCTCCTCCTAAGGTTTTCGACCGTCCTAAGTTCAAAAGTGATGTCCGTTTTGCCGTCTGATCTCTTGCTTATTGTGAAATGACTATAATGCCCCTAAAATACATAAAATACTTAATTAAAATAAAACACACGTAATGAAATCACAAGAAGGTTAAATACATAAAAGTAAGGGTGTTAGTAAAACTTGAAGTGTAAAATGACGATTTTCTCCTTTATCAATATACATTTTCTAACACTCAACACACCCCCCAACCAGCTTATTGCTAGTCCCTAGCAACTAAAGCGAAAACAAAATTTAAATCCAAAATGAATTTTTTTTAAACACTCATGTTTATTCAATCAGACTAAGGATAACAATCAAATAAAAGTATAAGCATTATCTCTAGTCTAAAGAAACATCACATCCACATCAACCATCCACATCAACTATCCACATGAATCTGCCCAGTAGACTTTGTCACAGCTACTTTCAAGAATGACATGTTAAACCACAAAATCTCACTGGAAATGGTGACACTCTCACAAAGAAATTAAACCCAATAAAAATAGTCACTTCCAATAAATGGTAATTGAGAGAAAATAATAAAGAAGTGATATCACATGCTCTCACCAAGATGAAAAAAATATGCCCCCAGCTTAGAAATAATACGATCTCAAGTCAAATAAAAATGCTAGTCAACTCAATTTATTTATCTTTTTTTTATTATGCACCGCTACTTCTTTATAGCCCATATAACTAGTTTCTATTTCAAACTATAGTTCCCTAAAATCAAGAAGGACTTTTATTAGGACGTAACGTCGGTTAGGGACATGGCTAACAAAGAAGGGAAATAAGGAAAACAAAGTGTATGTTTGAGAAAAATGCAGATATTTTTTTTTTAAAGTTACAAGGTGGATTTCACCTATTATTGTTATTTTTTTTTTCTTTTTGAAACAAGTTTTTTTTTTTGCTTTTGTTTGGCACAACGTCACTGAACAAAATAATTATTTATATTTTTCTCAAACATAAATAGGTAATGGAACTTGTAAGATATTAGGAATGCTCCAAATCAGAGTAGGTCAAGATGATAAGTTTGACAAAGAAAAGTTTTTTTTTTTAAAGGCTTAAAAGGGTTAACTATGGATATTTGATAAAAGGAATGGCTAGAAAGGCTCAAACGAATCAAAGATGACCTTTCCATCATTTTTTAGGGCTCTAAATAATCTTCCATATCTACTAATTAGATGGGCCTCCAAATGTAGCAACATATTTTTTTTTATTTTATAAAATTTTTTTTAAGGGTTAACTCAAAAGAAATCTAGAGATCGTGTATAAAATAATAAACTGCTAAGCTGTATAAAGAATGGGCAAAAGGGTTACTCTCCAAGAAAAATGATAGGCTCAAAAACTCACTTGGTACTTATTATGACATGTTCATTCCTTCAAGCAACTCATATTTGTCTCCGACATCAACATGTAGAGTAGCAAACATAGCATAACATCACTTAAGACCAAAGATAATACAAATACTAAAATTTGAAATTCATCATGTCATCCAATGTTAAAAAAAATCACAAAATTTTTTTTAACAACATTCTACCCCCCAATTTATTCTAAACATGAAAGGAGAATATGCATGCAGAAAAACTAATTAGAAAAGTTACACTTAAAATGATAGAAAAAGAAAATGATTTTTTTTTAACTAAGAAGATGCATTTCTAGAGGCACTACACTCCATATTCAGCCATCTTCGACTCAAATATTTGAAAATGTATATTTATAAAGGAGAAATTTAAAAGAAGAAGAAAAATGAATATCAAAGATTAATAAAGAAAAAGAAAATGTCTAAATTTGTTTTTAAATTCTTTTGCTTTGTTTTTTTTTTCAAACGATAAAGATGTGTTTCTAGAGTCACTACACTCCATATTCAACCATCTTTAACACAAAAAGTTAACAACAGTTAGTTTCTACAACAAAAAATCAGTAAAAACTTAACCAACATTCCACAATTGTCGACTATTCCCTCCCCCCAACCAGAACGAAACATTGTCCTCAATGTTTTAAAGGAAAGAAGTAGAGTTTAGAAGACATCACCTGGGTGGTGCAATACAGAAGAAAATATTTACAGGCGGAGAGTTAAATCTAATTTGTACTTCTTACTGCGACTACTGTTACCATCATTATTTGGATGCTCCAACACAAAGGTCCAGGGGTCTGGTTCTAGTTTATACGCTTGTAACAGATCAAGTAACTCATTAGTAGTGTGAGCACAAATAAAAAGCTTTTTCGCTTTGGAAAGAATGAAATCGTTTTTTATTGCATGGTTAAGAAATGCGATAAAGCCATCATAAAAGTTATTGACATTTAACAAACTGATGGGTTTCTGGTGAATGTGCAGATGGGCCCAGGATGCTAGTGTGATAAGTGCTTATAGTGTTACAAGATCTCCTAGAAGGAAAATAAAAGCATCGGAATGATTAAGCATTTCAGTTGTTCTTTCTTGCATACCTGAGACGACTAACTCTTCTCTAGTCGATGAGTCAGACAAACTACCTAAAGGTTTTAGGGCTCTTGGGATGATGCCTAACACTTGGCTTCCTCTAACAAAAGCAGCTTATGAGACCAATTTTGATAACCCTCGATTACCTCCTCCATACACCAAGTGTAATTTTCTCTCTGCTATACTTCGACCAAGATCTATGGCTGCCTCAACAAACTCTTTATGTTTGCCATAGTTAAATCCAGAAAGCACGCAAATGTTCTTTAATTGTTTATTGGGAGTAGTTGCCATTGGGATACTTCTAAAAAATAATTTGTGAGTGCTTAACAAAAAGTCATATTTAAGAATCTTGGTGACAGTGGGTCACAGCTGTGTATAAGGTAACATGTCAGTGTCAATTAACCCGTAAAGCACATGGCTCACCAGTAAAAAAGGAAATAGTAAAAAGAAAAAGAAACAACGATAAAATAAAATTATTAAAGACAATAATGCAAATGATAAAACAACAGTGAAATAAAATAATAGTGAAGTAAAAGGATATTTACAGGTAGTTACGACTGTGGCTCACATCTTCCTTTGGTTTTACGCCCAGAAACGGCTTGAATGCCCTTTGTGGGTCGAGGATAGGCTTCCCATCCAGTTTTCTTATAAACTGGCAAAAAAGATCGTTTATAGTCAGATTCCCGAGACTATATTGTGCATGCTCTTTCTGGAATAATGGCCATAACTGAAGAATCGCTCCTTGCGCATATCCACTAGGATACGTTTCAAGAGATAAAAGGATATCATCCAATGACTCATTATTCAAGCCATCCCCAATGAATTGAATCTTATCTTCCCTGTTATCAGACACTATTCCTAAAGAACATGGGTTTTTATTGCATCTCATTCTAGCACATTTATGACAAGCAACAGAAATTCTTGGAGCTCTTCGTTTTCTTGCATAATTTCCTTAACCACAACCAGGCATGTATGCAATAAATTTTGGAGGTAACTCACCTGTCAATCATACGTTAGCCTCGATTAACCAACGGATGTCAGCAGGTATGTTATTCCTCATGAACAATCGCATGCGTTCGGACCGAGCTTTATAGACTGTAAGGAGGGCATTATGAGGAAGTGAAGGGAATCGATTGTGAAGCTTTGCTAAGATCTCGTTTCTGTCTATACCTTCGCCTCAGAATATCAGTTATTATGGGAAACTGAAGTAACCGACTTGATTGTCACAGAGTACCATTATCCGCCACTTCACCGGGGTAACAAACTAAGGCACACAAACAGAAAAACAAATTAAAACACATAAAAAAATTAAAATCGTCCTCTTATTGAATTTACCTTAAGCTCCAACTGGATGTCGTAAACACTTCTCTCAATGTCTCTGAGTTGGCTTTCTAAACCCTCAACATAGGCTACTAACTCTGGTGGTTGCAGAGTCCAAATGCGATGTGTCTTACATAATCGAATCTGCCTTTTGAGATGAGATTTTACACATTGAAGTGGTTTAAGAATGTTCAGGAGGAACGGTTTAAGTATGGTACTCATGATTAACAATGATAAGAGAAAACTTAATGGTTAAACAAACACACTTATGCAAAAATAATATCAATTAGTAAAAGCATAATAAAAAGAAAGAAAAAAATCAAATCACTTAAAAGAAAGAAAAAAAAATCAATTCAAATCTGGTGGGTCACTCAAATTTATTTCGGTGTCTTCTCTATGTGGTTGGTACTTTAGACATGGCTTTAATCTTTGACCATTAACTTTAAACGTGACACCATTCTTTGGGTCCTTAATTTCAATTGTCCCATGTGGAAAAACAGTGTGAACAATAAAGGGGCCAGACCATCGAGAGCGTAACTTACCTGGGAATAGGTGCAAGCGAGAATTGAATAAAAGCACTTTCTGACCTGGAGTGAATGATTTTCTCATAATTTTCTTGTCATGAAAGACTTTCATTCACTGCTTGTAAATTTTGGCATTTTTGTATGCATCATTACGAATTTCTTCAAGTTCTGCCAGTTGTGATCTTCTTTCTCAGCTAGCTTGCTGCATGTCAAAGTTGAATTTCTTGATGGCCTAATATGCAAGCTTTTCCATTCACTAGCCTGTAGGGTGACATCCCAATCGAGGTCTTGAAAGCCGTTCTATATGCCCATAATGCATCATCAAGTCTTAATGACCAATCTTTTATGTCTGGCCTCACTGTCTTTTCTAATATGTGCTTTATTTCTCGATTGGAGATCTCAACTTGGCCACTGATTTGCGGATGATATGGGTGTTGAGTGTTAGAAAATGTATATTTATAAAAGAGAAAATCATCATTTTACATTTCAAGTTTTACTAACAACCCTTACTTTTATGTATTTAACATTCTTGTGATTTAATTACGTGTGTTTTATTTTAATTAAGTAATTTATGTATTTTAGGGGCATTATAGTCATTTCACAATAAAGGAGAGATCAGACGGCAAAACGGACATCACTTTTGAACTCAAAAACCTTAGGAGGGGCATAAAAGGAAAAATGGCATTCACATGTACTTATTCATGTATTGCATCGCTTCACGACATTCACATAGACGGATTGATGACGTGGCATTGACCGATGATGTGGCATTGATGAGGTGTCACGATCCTGTTGGGCTAAAATTCATTGATGGTGACGGCGATATTAGTGGACTAAAAATCTCGCAGTACGATCACACGGATTATTTTCAACCAAACCGCCATTCACTGGTCAAACCGTTATTCATCCACGTGGTCAAACCGATCGGATCGATGGCGCAATCAAATTTTTAATCCGATGGCCATGATTTACTCCATGTATCTATAAAAAGGGGGTCTCCCCCCCCTAATTTGATATCTCTGAATTCATTTTTGGGATCCATTTTCTGTAATTCTCTCTCCATCTTATATTTTCTATGTATTTTAATAAATTCCCATTTTGCCCCTAGTTCAATTATGAGTGGCTAATTTTCTTTCAAGCTTGGGTTGAAGGTGAAGTCTCAACATGTGTCATGGGCTTTATTTGGTAAATTTATTTTCTCTTCCCCTCTAGTTTTTGTGGATGTTTTGACGACAAATAATACTAATCTTGTCTGCCTTGGTTTCAAGTACAAGGTTATTATTATTTAGCACCATATTGATTAGAGTGTGGTTCATGAGGTGTGGATTCCCCCTCATGATTTAATTGGCATTAATACGAATTATTTAGCCCATGATGCATGTTGATACGGATCCGGATACGTCATTTCAATAGAATTATCTTCAATTTATTCTCGCCATTGCAATTCTAATTGTAGAATTTATTCGCCATTTTAATTTAAGTTTTAGCATATTCTAAATTATTTCCACTACAAATCCAATCACCCATTTACAAAATTAATTCTACACACAATTAAAATCCACCTACTCGTGGATCGACACTCACCATTGATCTATACTACTATGTACATTAAAATTTGCACAACAAGTTTTTGGCGCCGTTGCCGGGGAGGTAAGTAATTTTAATTTGTAGAATTAATTTTTTTTTTTGAATAATTTCTTTTATTTGTTTTCTTGTATTTTTTTAATTAAAAAAAAAGAAAAAAAAAGTGAATCTACATTTAAAGGTTAGTATTTCTTTTCTTTTTCTCTTCTTTAAAATTCTGTAATTTAATTTTCAATTTATTTTTTTCTTTGTAATTTTTGTTTATCTTACTAATTCTTTTTAGTTAATTTATTTCACGTATTTATTTTTGTGTATTTTTATAGAAATGTTGTAATAGCGCAATAAGGTTAGTATCGTAATTTCTCCCTCTTCTTTATTTTTATTTATTTTGTTCCCATCTTTATTTTTTTATTTTATTTGTTTTGCATGCATGGTCGAAGGTCATTATTACCCAATCTTGAACCTATAGACCTTGAACTTGAGAAAACACTTCGCACACACAAACACGTTAAAAATAAAATGGATTTACAAGCACCACAGGAGAGGCCATTTAAAGACTATTTTAGTCCCTTAGCTAATTTGAGCACATCATGCATAAGATACCCAAATGTAGCTGCTAGGAGTTTTGAATTAAAACCTAGTGTGCTAAATTGTCTCCCCACATTCTATGGCCTAGAAAATGAGGACCCATATAATCATTTGAATGATTTTCATGCAATTTGTCAAACATTTAAATATGAGAATTTTTCAGATGATGATGTCAAGCTTAGATTATTCCCATTTTCTTTAAAAGATAGAGCTCGTTCATGGCTTAATACATTGCCTGCCAATAGCATTTCATCATGGGAACAAATGGTAACAAAATTTTTGAATAAATATTTTCCAGTGCATAAAACAAATGCTATTCGCAGGGAAATCTCGGAGTTTACCCAGAGAGAGGACGAGCAATTTTTCGAAACATGGGAGCGATTCAATGGACTACTCTTGAAGTGTCCACATCATGGGTACGAGAAATGGCACCAATGCCAATACTTTTTGGAGGGATTATTGCCGAATGTGCAAGAATGGCTAATGGCAACAAGTGGAGGAGAGCTAATGTCAAAAAGTGCATCAGAAATTTGGGAATTCTTCCAGCGACAAGCGGATAATTCCCAACAACGGAGTCGATCACTCAGGAACACTAGAAGAATTAAGGGAGTGAATGAGGTTCACATTGGCGAGTCAAGTTCAGAAATTAAAGAAGTCAAAGCAATAATTGAAGGTCTCTCTCGACAAATAGCATCGTTATCGACTGCTAAATCAACAGAGCCACATGACCCTGACTCATATCCAGATCAAGCCAATGCCATAGGTGTAATGAGAAAACCATCAAATTACAACCCATACTCCAACACATATAACCCTGGATGGAGAGACCACCCCAATTTTTCATGGTCTCAAGGACTCCAACAGAATGGACCAGCAGCTCCAGCTCCACCAATGCAACAAATTCCTCAAGCCTCTCAGGCTCCATTTAGACCATACAATCAGAACCAGAACTACTCTCAACCCAGACCATGGGAGGATGCATTCCAGAATTTCAAGAATGTTACTCACTCCACGATTGAACAATGAACCGCACCATTGATGGTCTACGAAATGAGTTGAGAGCAGCAATTCACAAGCCCAATCAAGCCTCGAGAAGATGGTGGGACAACTTGCTTCTTCACCTTGGCAATGAGAAAGGCAAGTTTCCAAGTCAACCAAAGGCCTAATCCTAAAGGAGTACATGGCAAGTACTCACCACAGCATGGAGAAGTCAAAGCGTCATGACCTTACGAAAAGGAAAAGAAGTCGACAACAAAGTGGAGATGCGTGACAAAAGAAAATCAAATTGTTCCTGAGTGTTGAGGACTCACCACCGGAGGAGAAAGAAGAAACCAACCCACGAGAATACGTTCCCAAAGCTCCATTTCCCCAGGGTTAGCTAAAGGCAAGAAGGAAAATCCACGGTGAGATTCTCGAAATCTTCAAACAGGTAAGTGTTAACATCCCTTTACTTGATGCTATAAAACAAGTTCCATCTTATGCCAAGTTTCTTAAAGACCTTTAAAAAGAGAAATATGCATGTTCAAAAGAAGGCATTTTTAACAAAATGTTAGTTCTATACTCCAACATAAAATTCCTTTAAAATGCAAAGACCTGCTCCCCACTATCTCATGTAGTATAGGAACCACACAATTGAGAATGCTTTGTTGGATTTGGAGCTAGTTTAAATCAGTTACCATATTCAGTGATTGAGAAACAAGGACTGGGAGAATTACACCCAACTCCAGTGGTGTTACAACTTGCAGATCGGTCCACGAAAATACCTCGTGGTATTGTGGAGGACGTGCTTATCCAGGTAGACAAATTTTATTTTCCTGTTGATTTCATTGTAATTGACACTCAACCAATACAGGATTCAAGGAAGCACATCCCCATTATCCTAGGCCGACCTTTCTTGGCAACTGCGGATGCTCACATTCAATGTAGGACCGGAAATATGCAGTTGTCCTTCGGCAACATGACTATGGAGCTGAACATTTTCAACATTGCCAAACAACCGCACAATGCAGATGATGGAATTGTTGATGTGGATTTAATTGAAGCATTAGTTGATGACACTTTTATTTCAAACCTTAGTGATGATCCTTTCTACATGCTTAACTCACTTTGGTTTTGATTTTGATATTGACAGATCAGTCGATGAGGTCAACGCCCTGCTTGACTCAGCACCATCCATGGACACTAATAAATGGAAGTCAAGAGTTGAACAACTAGCACCATCAGAAAAGAAACTCACCCCATCATCAGAATCACCACCGAAACTTGAGCTCAAACCATTGCCCAACACATTGGAATATGCATTTTTAGGGGAAGAAAGTATTTTGCCAGTAATCATTTCATCATCCCTCAATGACGAACAAAAAGGTAAGTTGTTGGATGTTTTAAAAGAACATAAAGGAGCATTAGGATGGACCATGTATATAAAGCTATAAACCTCAGATTGCATGCATTACATTCACCTTGATGAAAATGCTAAATCTACTAGGGAAATGCAACGTCGGTTAAATCCTAACATGAAAGAAGTTGTAAGAACTGAAGTCCTTAAGCTATTAGACGCAGGTATCATTTACCCAATTTCTGATTGTTCATGGGTCAGTCCTGTACAAGTTGTCCCCAAAAAGTCAGGAGTCACAGTAGTTACCAATGCTGATAATGAATTGATACCAACTAGAGTAACTACAGGATGGCGTGTATGCATTGATTATAGAAAGTTGAATTCTGTCACACGTAAAGACCATTTTCCTTTACCATTTATTGATCAAATGCTTGATAGATTAGCAGGCCATGAATTTTATTGCTTTCTAGATGGCTACTCAGGATATAATCAGATTCCCATAGCACCAAAAGATCAAGAGAAAACTACTTTCACTTGCCCTTTTGGCACTTTTGCATATAGGAGAATGCCATTTGGATTATGTAATGCACCTGCTACATTTCAACGATGCATGTTGAGCATTTTTTCTGATATGGTTGAACGATTCCTTGAAGTCTTTATGGATGATTTTTCTGTCTTTGGTGACTCGTTTGATCAATGTTTACATCATCTAACACTAGTTCTGCAGAGATGTACCGAGAAGAACTTGGTCTTAAATTGGGAGAAATGTCATTTTATGGTAAAACAAGGTATTGTTCTCGGTCACATCATTTCGAGCAAAGGTATTGAGGTTGACAAAGCCAAGGTGGATCTCATTTCTAATCTTCCTCCGCCTAAACCAGTCAGAGAAGTAAGATCTTTCCTTGGGCATGCTGGTTTTTATAGACGTTTCATTAAAGATTTTAGCAAAGTTTCTAGACCCTTATGCCATCTACTTGCTAAGGATGTACCTTTTGTCTTTGATGATTCATGTCTTGTTGCGTTTGAAAAATTAAAGCATTTGTTGACATCATCACCCATCATTCAGCCCCCAAACTGGAGCTTACCATTTGAGCTCATGTGTGATGCATCTGATTAAGGAGCAGATTAGGACAAAGGGTTGATCGAATTCCTCATGCTATTTACTATGCTAGTATGACATTGAATGATGCACTTGAACTATTCAACCAAAAGAAATGCTAGCGGTAGTGTTTGCATTGGAAAAATTTCGATCTTATCTCATTGGTTGTAAAATAATTATATTCACAGATCACTCTTAAATATCTTCTCACAAAGAAAGATGCAAAAGCGACTAATTTGTTGGTGTTACTTTTAGAATTTGACTTGGAATTCAAAGATAAAAAGGGACGTAAAATGTTGTGGCGACCATCTCTCTCGCCTACATTTTGACACAATTACTGAGCCATTACCATTGAATGAGTCATTTGATGAACAATTAATGAATGTGGAAGTATTACCTTGGTATTATAGTTAATTATCTTGTTACGTAAACTTCCGAGCATTGGACCAAGCAAGATAAGGCTAAATTCTTTGCGTAAATAAAGAATTTCTTTTGGGATGACCCGTATTTGTTCAAGTATTGTGCACCAAATAGTTAGACGATGTGTCCCGAAAGTGAAATTGAATATCATTTCATTCGCCATGAACAAGCTTGTGGAGGCCATTTTGCTAAGAAAAGCTGACTAAAGTTTTACAATGTGGTTTCTATTGGCCAACTTTATTTCGAGATGCTTACACTCTTCTTCGTGATAGGTGTCAACGAATGGGGAGCATTACACGAAGGAACATGATGCCACTAAATCCAATTTTAGTGGTTGAGATTTTTGACGGGGTATCGACTTCATGGGACCCTTTCCCCGTCTTTTTGGTCATCAATACATATTGGTTGTTGACTACGTATCCAAATGGGTAGAAGCAATTCCATGCAGTAACTAATGATCACAAGGTGGTGATAGGATTTTGAAAAGCAATATTGTTTCACGCTTTGGATTCCTCGAGCAATAATCGGTGATGGTGGTGCCCACTTTTGTAATAAAGCATTCAAAGCTCTTTTGACAAAGTATTCAATCACACACAAAGTGGCGACTCCGTATCATCCGCAAAACCAAAGTTGAGGTCTCCAATCGAGAAATAAAGCACATATTAGAAAAGACGGTGAGGCTGGACAGAAAAGATTGGTTATTAAGACTCGATGATGCATTATGGGCATATAGAACGGCTTTCAAGACCCCGATTGGGATGTCACCTACAGCTAGTGTATGGAAAAGCTTGCCACCTACCGGAACTCGAGCATCGTGCGTATTGGGCCATCAAGAAATTCAACTTTGACATGCAAAGAAAGAAGATTACAATCGGCGAACTTGAAGAAATTCGCAATGACGCATACGAAAATGCCAAGATTTACAAGCAACGGATGAAAGTCTTTCATGACAAGCAAATTATGAGAAAATCGCTCACCCAGTCGAAAGTGCTTTTATTCAACCTATTCCCGTAAGTTAAGCTCTGTCCGGTCCATTTATTGTTCATACTGCTTTTCCACATGGGTGAAATTAAGGACCCAAAGAACGGTGTCACGTTTAAAGTTAATGGTCAAAGATTAAAGCCATATCTAGAGTACCAACCACATGAAAAAGACACCAAAATAAATTTGAGTGACCCACCAAATTTGAATTGATTTTTTTTCTTTTCGTTGATTTGATTTTTCTTTCTTTCTTTTTATTATTACTCTTTTGCTAATTGAAATTATTTTTGCATAAGTGTGTATGTTAACTATTAAGTTTTCTCTTATCATTTTTAATCATGAGTCTCATACTTAGACCGTTCCTTCTGAACATTCTTAAACCACTTCAACGTGTCAAAACTCATCTCAAAAGGCAGATTCAATTTTGTAAAACACATCGTATTTGGGCTCTACAACCACCAGAGTTAGTAGCCTATGTTGAGGGTTTAGAAAGCCAACTCGAGACATTGAGAGAAGTGTTTACTTACATCCACTGGAACTTGAGGTAAATTCAATAAGAGGACGATTTTAATTTTCTTTGTTTGTTTTAATTTGTTTTTGTTTGTGTGCTTTAGTTTGTTACCCTGAAGTGGCGGATTCGTGACAATCAAGTTACTTGATTTCCCATAATAACCGACATTCGAGGTGAAAGTATAAACGAGATTCTAAGCTTCACAAGCGATTCCCTTCACTTCCTCGAATGCCCTCCACGATCTATAAAGCTCGGTCGAACGCATGCTAATGCTCATGACGAATAACATACCAGCTTATATCAGTAGGTTAATCGAGGCGAAAGTACGATTGGTGAGTTACCTCCAAAATTTATTGCATTCATGCCTGGTTGTGGTAAAGGAAATTATGCAAGAAAACGACGAGCTCGAAGAATTTCTGTTGCTTGTCATAAGTGTGCCAGAATGAGTTGCGATAGAAACCCATGTTCTTTAGGAATGGTGTCTGATAACAGGGAAGATAAGATTCAATTCATTAGGGATGGCTTGAATAAGGAGTCATTGGATGATATTCTTCTGTCTTTTGAAACGCATCCCAGTGGATATGTGCAAGGAGCGATTCTCCAGTTATGGCCATTATTCTAGAAAGAGCATGCACGATATAGTCTCGGGAATCTGACTATAAACGACCATTTGCCTTTATAAGAAAACTGGATGGGAAGCCTATCCTCGACCCATAGAGGGCGTTCAAGCCGTTTCTGAACGTAAAACCAGAGGAAGATGTGAGCCACAGTCGCAACTACCTGTAAATATCCTTTTACTTTACTGTTATTTTATTTCACTATTGTTTTATTGTGTGCATTATTGTCTTTAATAATTTTATTACTGTTTGCTTTTTCCTTTTTACTGTTTCCTTTTTGACTCGCGAGCCACGTGCTTTACGCGTTATTTGACACTGACATATTACCTCATACACAACTGTGACCCATTATCACCAAGACTCTTAAATGTGATTTCTTTTGTCAAGCACTCACAAATCGTTTTTGAGAAATATCGCAATGGCAGCTACTCCCAATAGACAATTCAAGAACATTTGTGTGCTTTCTGGATTTACCTATGGAAAACATAAAGAGTTCGTTGAGGCAGCCATAGATCTTGGCCGAAACATAGCAGCGAGAAAATTACACTTGGTGTATGGAGGAGGTAATCGAGGGTTATCGAAAATGGTCTCAGAAGCAGCTTTTATCAGAGGCAGCCAAGTGTTAGGCATCATCCCAAGAGTTCTAAAACCATTTCGACTCATCAACTGGAGAAGAGTTAGTCGTCTCAGGTATGCAAGAAAGAATAACTGAAATGCTTAATCATGCTGATGCTTTTATTTTCCTTCCAAGAGATCTTGCAACACTAGAGGCACTTATCACACTAGCATCTTGGGCCCATCTGCACATCCACCAGAAACCCATCGGTTTGTTAAATGTCAATAACTTTTATGATGGCTTTATCGCATTTCTTAACCATGCAATAAAAAACTACTTTATTCCTTCCCATGCGAAAAAACTTTTTATTTGTGCTCACACTGCTAATGAGCTACTTGATATGTTACAAGCTTATAGACCGGAGCCAAACCCCTGGACCTTTGTGTTGGAGCGCCCAAATAATGATGGTAACAGTAGCGGCAGTAAGAAGTACAAATTAGATTTAACTCTTCGCCTGTAAATATTTTCTTCTGTGTTACACCACCCAGGTGATGTCTTCTAAACTCTACTTCTTTCCTTTAAAACATTGAGGACAATGTTTCGTTCTGGTTGGGGGGAGAGAATAGTCGACAATTGTGGAATCTTGGTTAAGTTTTTACTGATTTTTTGTTGTAGAAACTAAATATTGATAACTTATTTTGTAGAAGATGGCTGAATATGGAGTGTAGTGACTCTAGAAACGCATCTTCATCGTTTGAAAAAAAAAATAAAAAATAAAAGTAAAAAAAAAATTTTTGCAGACATTTTCTTTTTCTTTATTAAGTTTTTATGTTTCTTTTTAATTTCTCCTCTATAAATATACATTTTCAAACTTTTGAGCCTATAAAAAAAACAAAAAAAAAACCATTTTCTTTTCCTATCATTTTAAGTGTAACTTTTCTAATTAGTTTTTCTGCATCATTTTCGCATTTCTGCATGCATATTTTCCTTTCATGCTTAGAATAGGTTGGGGGGTAGAATGTTGTTTAAAAAAAAAAAAATTGTGTGATTTGTTTTAACATTGGATGACATGATTAATTTCAAATTTTAGTATTTGTATTATCTTTGGTCTTAAGTGATGTTACGTTATGTTTGCTACTCTACATGTTGATGTCGGAGACAAATGTGAGTTGCTTGAAGGAATGAACATGTCATAATAAGTACCAAGTGAGTTTTTGAGCCTATTATTTTTCTTGGAGAATAACCCTTTTGCCTATTCTCTATACAGCTTAGCAGTTTATTATTTTATACACGATCTCTAGATTTCTTTTGAGTTAACCCTTAAAAAAAATGTAAAATACAAAAAAAAAAATGTGTGTTGCTACATTGGGAAGCCCATCTAACTAGTAGATATGGATGATTATTTAGAGTCCTAAAAGACGATGGAAAGGCCATCTTTGATCCGTTTGAGCCTTTCTAGCCATCCCTTTTATTAAATATCCATAGTTAACCCTTTTGAGCCTTAAAAAAAAAAAAAAAAAAAAAACCTTTTCCTTGTCAACTTATCATCTTGACCCACTCCGATTTGGAGTATTACCCGATGTCTTATAAGTTCCATCACCTATTTATGTTTGAGAAAATGTAAATAATTATTCTGTTTTGTGAAGTTATGCCAAATAAAAGCAAAAAAAAAAAGACAAAAAAAAAAAACAAAAGTTGTTGTTTCAAAAGAATAAAAATAACAATAATAGGTGAAATCCACCTTGCAAAAAAAAAAAAAAAATTTCTCTGACATACACTTTGTTTTCCTTATTTCCCTTCTTTGTTAACCATGTCCCTAGCCTACGTTACATCCTAATAAAAGTCCTTCTTGATTTTAGGGAACTATAATCTGAAGTAGAAGCTAGTTATGTGGGCTAAAAAGATGTAGTGATGCATAATAATAATAAAAAAAAAAGATAAATAAAGTGGGTTGACTAACATTTTATTTGACTTGAGATCGTATTATTTCTAAGCTGAGGGCATATTTATTTCATCTTGGTGAGAGCATGTGATATCACTTCTTTATTATTTTCTCTCTCAATTACTATTCATTGGAGTGACTATTTTTATTGGGTTTAATTTATTTGTGAGAGTGTCACTACTTCCAGTGAGATTTTGGGGTTTGACATGTAATTCTTGAAAGTAGCTATAACAAAGTCTACTGGGCTAATTCATGTGGATGGTTGAAGTGGGTGTGATGTTGCTTTAGACTGGAGATAATGCTTATACTTTTATTTGATTGCTATCATTAATCTGATTGAATAAACACGAGTGTTTCTAAATTAAAAAAAAAATCATTTTGAATTTGAATTTTATTTTCGCTTCATTTGCTAGGGACTAGCAATAAGCTGGTTGGGGGGTGTGTTGAGTGTTAGAAAATGTATATTTATAAAAGAGAAAATCATCATTTTACATTTCAAGTTTTACTAACAACCCTTACTTTTATGTATTTAACCTTCTTGTGATTTAATTACGTGTGTTTTATTTTAATTAAGTAATTTATGTATTTTAGGGGCATTATAGTCATTTCACAATAAAGGAGAGATCAGACGGCAAAACGGACATCACTTTTGAACTCAGGACGGTCGAAAACCTTAGGAGGGTGTACTTATTCATGTATGCGCATCGCACTTACACGACGGATCGATGACGATGGCGATGGTGTCATGATCTGGGCTAAAATTCTTATGTCATTGATGGTGACGTGGCGGCGATATTAGTGGACTAAAAATCTCGCGACGGTACATGCATGCGATTATTTTCAACCAAACCGCCACTGTTCACCGGTCAAACCGTTATTCATCCACGTGGTCAAACCGCGATGACGTGGCGCAATCCTGAGCGTCCAAACTGTTTTTAATCCGATGGCCATGATTTACTCCATGTATCTATAAAAAGGGGGTCTCCCCCCCCTAATTTGATATCTCTGAATTCATTTTTGGGATCCATTTTCTGTAATTCTCTCTCCATCTTGTATTTTCTACGTATTTTAATAAATTCCCATTTTGCCCCTAGTTCAATTATGAGTGGCTAATTTTCTTTCAAGCTTGGGTTGAAGGTGAAGTCTCAACATGTGTCATGGGCTTAATTTGGTAAATTTACTTTCTCTTCCCCTCTAGTTTTTGTGAATGTTTTGACTTCTCGTCGACAAATAATACTAATCTTGCCTTGGTTTCACCCTACAAGGTTATTATTATTTGGCACGATAAGCCCTTAGCACCATATTGATTAGAGTGTGGTTCATGAGGTGTGGATTCCCCCCTCATGATTTAATTGGCATTAATACGAATTATTTAGCCCATGATGCATGTTGATACGGATCCGGATACCCAAGTACGTCATTTCAATAGAATTATCTTCAATTTATTCTCGCCATTGCAATTCTAATTGTAGAATTTATTCTCGCCATTTTAATTTAAGTTTTAGCATATTCTAAATTATTTCCACTACAAATCCAATCACCCATTTACAAAATTAATTCTACACACAATTAAAATCTACCTCCTCGTGGGATCGACACTTGTCACCATTGATCTATACTACAATAGATTCGTGCGCTTGCGAGTACATTAAAATTTGCACAACAATGGGGTCGCCACTTTGTGAGTGATTGAATACTTTATCAAAAGAGCTTTGAATGCTTTGTTACAAAAGTGAGTACCACCATCACTGATTATTGCTCGAGGGAATCCAAAGCGTGAAACAATGTTGCTTTTTAAAAGTCCTATCGCCACCTTGTGATCATTGGTTTTACATGGAATTGCTTCTACCCATTTCGATACGTAGTCAACAGCAACTAATATGTATTGATGGCCAAAAGAAGGGGGAAAGGGTCCCATGAAGTCGATACTCCATACATCAAAAATCTCAACCACTAAAATTGGATTTAGTGGCATCATGTTCCTTCGTGTAATGCTCCCCATTCGTTGACACCTATCACATGAAGAACAGAAAGTGTAAGCGTCTCGAAATATAGTTGGCCAATAGAAACCACATTGTAAAACTTTAGTCGCTGTTTTCTTAGCGCTGAAATGGCCTCCACAAGCTTGTTCATGGCAGAATGAAAGGATATTTTGAATTTTACTTTTTGGGACACATCTTCTAATAATTTAATCTACACAATACTTGAACAAATACGGGTCATCCCAACAGAAATTCTTTATTTCTGCAAAGAATTTAGCCTTGTCTTGCTTAGTCCAATGCTCTGGAAGTTTACCTGTAACAAGATAATTAACTATATCAGCATACCAAGGTAATACTTCCACACTCATCAATTGTTCATCAGGAAATGACTCATTTAATGGTAATAGTTTTGTAATTGTATCAAAATGGAGACGAGAGAGATGGTCTACCACAACATTCTCTGTGTCTTTCTTATCTTTAAATACCAAGTCGAATTCCTGCAAAAGTAACACCCAACGAATTAGTCTAGCTTTTGCATCTTTCTTTATGAGAAAATATTTAAGAGCAGCATGATCAGTAAATATAATTATTTTACAACCAATGAGATAAGATCGAAATTTTTCTAATGCAAATACTACCGCTAATATTTATTTTTCAGTAGTTGAATAGTTCAACTGTGCATCATTCAATGTCATACTAGCATAGTAAATAACATGGGGAATTTGATCAACTCTTTGTCCTAATACTACTCCTACTGCATAATCAGATGCATCACACATGAGTTCAAATGGTAAGCTCCAGTTTGGGGGCTGAATGATGGGTAATGATGCCAACAACTGCTTTAATTTTTCAAATGCCACAAGACATGAATCATCAAAGACAAAAGGTACATCCTTAGCAAGTAGATTGCATAAGGGTCTAGAAACTTTGCTAAAATCTTTAATTAAACGTCTATAAAAACCAGCATGCCCAAAGAAAGATCTTACTTCTTTGACTGTTTTAGGTGGAGGAAGATTAGAAATGAGATCCACATTAGCTTTGTCAACCTCAATACCTTTGTTCGAAATGATGTGACCGAAAACAATACATTGTTTTACCATAAAATGGTACTTCTCCCAATTTAAGATCAAGTTCTTCCCGATACATCTCTGCAGAATTAGTGTTAGATGATGTAAACATTGATCAAACGAGTCACCAAAGACAGAAAAGTCATCCATAAAGACTTCAAGGAATCGTTCCCCATATCAGAAAAAATACTTAACATGCATCGTTGAAATATAGCAGGTGCATTACATAATCCAAATGGCATCCTCTAATATGCAAAAGTGCCAAAAGGGCAAGTGAAAGTGGTTTTCTCTTGATCTTTTAGTGCTATGGGAATCTAATTATATCTTAAGTAGCCATTTAAAAAACAATAAAATTCATGGCTTGCTAATCTATCAAGCATTTGATCGATAAATGGTAAAGGAAAATGGTCTTTACATGTGACAGAATTCAACTTTCTATAATCAATGCAAACACGCCATCCTATAGTTACTCTAGTGGGTATCAATTTATTATCAGCATTGGTAACTACTGTGACTCCTGACTTTTTGGGAACAACTTGTATAGGACTGACCCATGAACTATAAAAAATGGAGTAAATGATACCTTCATCAAATAGCTTAAGGACTTCAGTTCTAACAATTTCTTTCATGTTAGGATTTAACTGACGTTGTATTTCCCTAGTAGGTTTAGCATTTTCATCAAGGTGAATGTAATGCATGCAGTCTACTGGGTTTATACCTTTTATGTCCGCTATAGTCCATCCTAATGCTCCTTTGTGCTCTTTTAAAACATCCAACAACTTACCTTTTTGTTCGTCGTTTAGGGATGATGAGATGATTACCGGTAGAGTACTTTTTTCTCCCAAAAATGCATATTCCAATGTGTTGGGTAATGATTTGAGCTCGAGTTTCGGTGGTGATTCTGATGATGGGGTGAGTTTCTTCTCTGATAGTGCTAGTTGTTCAACTCTTGACTTCCATTTATTAGTGTCCATGGATGGCGCTGAGTCAAGCAGGGCGTTGACCTCATCGACCGATCTGTCAATATCAAAATCAAAACCAAAGTGAGTTAAACATGTTTGTAAAGGGTCATCACTAAGGTTTGAAAGAAAAGTGTCATCAACTAATGCTTCAATTAAATCCACATCAATAATTCCATCATCTGCATTATGAGGTTGTTTGACAATGTTGAAGATGTTCAGCTCCATAGTCATGTTGCCGAAGGACAACTGCATATTTCCAGTCCTGCATTGAATGTGAGCATCCGCAGTTGCCAAGAAAGGTCGGCCTAGGATAATGGGGTTGTGCTTCCTTAAATTCTGTATTGGTTGAGTGTCAATTACAATGAAATCAACAGGAAAATAAAACTTATCTACCTAGATAAGTACGTCCTCCACAATACCACGAGGTATTTCCGTGGACCGATCTACAAGTTGTAACACCACTGGAGTTAGATGTAATTCTCCTAGTCCAAGTTTCAAAAATACAGAGTAAGGCAATAAATTTACACTAGCTCCTAAATCTAACAAATCATTCTCAATTGTGTGGTTCCCTATGCTACATGAGATAGTGGGTGAACCTGGATCTTTACATTTTAGAGGAATTTTATATTAGAGGATAAAACTAACTTTTTCTATTAAAAATGCCTTCTTTTGAACATGAATATTTCTCTTTTTAGTACAAAGGTCTTTAAGAAATTTGGCATAAGATGAAACTTGCTTTATAGCATCAAGTAAAGGGATATTAACACTTACCTATTTAAAGATTTCAAGAATCTCACCTGTGGATTTTCCCTTCTTTCCTTTAGCTAGCCTCTGAAGAAATGGAGCTTTCGGAACATATTCTTGTGGGTTGGTTTCTTCTTTCTTTTCCTATGGTGAGTCATCAACATTCACAGGTACAATTTGATTTTCTTTTGTCACCGGCATCTCCATTTTGTTGTCGACTTCTTTTTCTTTTCGCAAGGTCATGATTGCTTTGACCTCTCTATGCTGCTGTGGTGAACTGGTACTTGCTTCATGTACTCCTTTAGGATTAGGCACTGGTTGACTTGGAAATTTACCTTTCTCAACAGTCATTGCCAAGGTCTGAACTAAAGAAGCAAGTTGTCCCACCATCTTCTCGAGGCTTGAAACTGATTAGGCTTGTGAGTTTAAGCCTGCTCTCAACTCATTTCGTAGTCCATCAATGGTGCGGTTCTGTTGCTTAATCGTGGAGTGAGTAACATTCCTAAAATTCTGGAATGCATCCTCCCATGGTCTGGGCTGAGTGTAGTTCTGGTTCTGATTGTATGGTCTCAATGGTGGCTGAGAGGCTTGAGGAACTTGAGGAATTTGTTGCATTGGAGAAGCTGGAGCTGCTAGTCCATTCTGTTGGAATCCCTGAGACCATGAAAAATTGGGGTGGTCTCTCCATCCAGGGTTATATGTGTTGGAGTATGGGTTGTAATTTGATGGTTTTCTCATTACACCTATGGCATTGGCTTGATCTGAGTATGAGTCATGGTCATGTGATTTTGTTGATGTAGCAGTCGTTAACGATGCTATTTGTCGAGAGAGAACTTCAACCATCTTTTTGACTTCTTTGATTCCCGAAGTTGACTCGCCAATGTGAACCTCATTCACTCCTTTAATTCTTTTAGTATTCCTGAGTGATCGACTCCGTTATTGGGAATTATCCGCTTGTCGTTGGAAGAATTCCCAAATCTCTGATGTACTTTTTGACATTAGCTCTCCTCTACTTGTTGACATTAGACATTCTTGTACATTCGACAATAATCCCTCCAAAAAGTATTGGCATTGGTGCCATTTCTCGTACCCATGATGTGGACACTTCAAGAGTAGCCCATTGAATAGCTCCCATGTTTCAAAAAACTGCTCGTCTTCTTTCTGGGTAAACTCTGAGATTTCCCTGCGAATAGCATTGGTTTTATGCACTGGAAAATATTTATTCAAAAATTTAGTTACCATTTGTTCCCATGATGTAATGCTATTAGCAGGCAAAGTATTTAACCATGAACGAGCTCTATCCTTTAAAGAAAATAGGAATAATCTGAGTTTAACATCATCGTCTGAAAAATTCTCGTATTTAAAAGTTTGATAAATAGCATGAAAATCATTCAGATGATTATATGGGTCCTCATTTTCTAAGACATAGAATGTTGGGAGACAATTTAGCACACTAGGTTTTAGTTCAAAACTCCTAGCAGCTACATTTGGGTATCTTATGCATGATGTGCTCAAATTAGCTAAGGGACTCAAATAGTCCTTAAATGGCCTCTCCTGTGGTGCTTGTTGTTGTTGCAAATCCATTTCAAATTTATTTTTAACATGCTTGTGTGTGCGAAATGTTTTTTCTAGTTCAAGGTCTATAGGTTCAAGATTACGTAATAATGACCTACGACCATGCATGCAAAGAACAAAAAAAAAATTGGACAAAACGAATAAAAATAAAGAAAAAGGAGAAATTACGATACTAACCTTATCACACTATTACAACATTTCTATAAAAAAAAACGTATTTAAAAAAATACGTGAAATAAATTAACTAAAAAGAATTAGTAAGATAAACAAAAATTACAAAGAAAAATAAATTGAAAATTAAATTACATAATTTTAAAGAAGAGAGAAAAAGAAAAGAAATACTAACCTCTAAATTTAGATTCACTTTTTTCTTTTTTTTAAGGGAAATTATCATTCGTATACCCTATATTTGCTCTGTTATCAAAAATACTACAATACTTTGAGGGTGTATCAATCGTCCACCCTTAGTTGACAAAATGTATCAGCCGACCACCAAACCGTTAGTTACCGTTTGAAAGTTAACGGAATTACAGTGAATTGACAATTTTACCCTTGAAACTTATTATTTGTATACCCTTAAATTCTCTTTTTATCACTTGTATACCCTTAAATTATCACTTGTATCATATGAAAAGAACAAATTACCCTTCTGACGTCATCATACTTAAACGACAACTAATGGTTTGGTGGTCAGCTGATACATTTTGTCAACTTAGAGTGGATGATTGATACACCCTCAAAGTATTGTAGTATTTTTTATAAAGGAGTAAACTAAGGGTATACAAATGATAATTTCTCTTTTTTTAATAAAAAAATACAAGAAAACAAATAAAAGAAATTATTCACAAAAATTAATTCTATGAATTAAAATTACTTACCTCCCCGGCAACGGCGCCAAAAACTTGTTGTGCAAATTTTATTGAACTTGCAAGCGCACGAATCTATTATAGAATAGACTAATGGTGACGAGTGTCGATCCCACGAGGAGGTGGATTTTAATTGTATGTAGAATTAATTTTGTAAATAGGTGGTTGGATTTCTGGTGAAATTGATTTGCAAGATTCTATTGAAATAAAGCACTTGGGTATCTGGATCCGTATCAACATGCACCATGGACTAAATATTCCTTATTAATGCCAATTAAATCATGAGGGGGGAATCCACACCTCATGAACCACACTCTAATCAATATGGTGCTAAGGGCTTATCGTGCCAAATAATAATAACCTTGTACTAGGGAGCCGGTGAAACCAGAGCGGTATCTAGACAAGAGTATTATTATTTTTCGGTGAAAAGTCAAAACATCCACAAAAATTAGAGGGGAAGAGAAAATAAATTTACCAAATAAAGCCCATGACACATGTTGAGACTTCACCTTCAACCTAAGCTTGAAAGAAAATTAGCTACTCATAATTGAAATAGGGGTAAAATGGAAATTTATTGAAATATGTAGAAAATACAAGATGAAGAAGGAATTATAGAAATTGGAGTCCAAAAATGGATTCAGAGCTATCAAATAAGGGGGGAAGAGCCCCCTTTTTATAGATACATTGAGTAAATCATGGCCATCGGATAAAAAATATTTCGAACGCTCAGGATTGCGCCACGTCATCAGTCAACAGTACACGGTTTGACCACGCAGTTGAACAGTAAAATGGTTTGACTCGGCTTGAACAGTGACGCGGTTTGGTTGAAAATAATCTTGTGTAATGCATGTACCGTACACTAGATTTTTGGCCCACTGATATGCTGCCACGTCACCAATCAACAGTGCATAAGAATTTTAGTCCAACAGGATCGTGACACCTCATCAGTCAATGCCACATCATCGGTCAATGCCACGTCATCGATCCGTCTATGTGAACAGTGTCGTTAACAGTAATATAGACAGTACCGTACAAGTGAATAGTGTCATTTTTCCTTTTATGCTCCTCCTAAGGTTTTCCACCGTCTTGAGTTCAAAAGTGATGTCTGTTTTACCGTCTGATCTCTCGTTTATTGTAAAATAATGATTTTCTCCTTTATAAATATACATTTTCTAACACTTAACACCAATGATAAGAAAATTGATCAGAAGTAGAGAGTCGTGTTTCTAGAAGATCTGATAGTTGGCAATGTAGAGAAAAATGATTAGTCTCGGTCATCTCCAGAGATTCCTATTATTCCAACATCAGTTTCTCCACTTGTAATTGATAATGATCATGATCAGTTGGAGAGGAAAATAATGATGGTCCAGTAGAACCAGTTGAATGGGCACCTCTGGAACCACCTGCACCACCAGTTGAGCCAGAATTAAGGAGATCCATCATAGAATGGTGACCTTCCACCAGATATCCTCCACATGAGTGTGTGATGCCCACAGATGAAGGGGACCCAGAATGTTTTGAAGAAGCCATGTCTCATTGGCATAAAAGTGAGTGGGTTAAAACCATGCAAGAGGAAATGAAATCCTTGAATAAAAACCACACTTTTAACTTAGTAAAGCTTCCTAAAGGAAAGAGTGTATCGAAGAACAAATGGGTTTATAGGTTGAAGACTGAAAATAACTCACAACATAAGCTTGCAGAAAGCGTATTTACTCGTAAAGCTGTGGATTATTACCTGCCGCTTACATTGGCTTCACTGACCCAGAATCAGATCCATAACTTTCTCTGTGGGTCGACCCGTGCAATGCATTGACCCACTCATTCGGACCACTGATCACTCTTGATCTAAGCACTAATTCTTCCATATCATTAGATTTTGACCAAATCGTTGATTATGTTCATCCACATTTTACCAAATATTGTTTACCCTTAGATTTGCCTATTTTGACCACGATCGAATGCTTTTAAAGCAGCCACATCATCTAAATTTTGAACCTTTGATTATGGATGATCCAACATTCATATCTGCTCCAAATTTAATAAATAAGCTAATCATAATGAGCCCTAAGAGATGAGCCGGTCTAGCAAAAAAGAAGAAAAAAAAGGGGCTATGGTTTCAATATTGAATTGAAGACATACAATTAGCTTGGGCATTTATTTTGGGGAAGATTTTAGTGAGTTGCTAATATTTTTATTCCCAAATTTTTTTTTAGCCATAGGTTTTAAACAAATATTTTTAAGGGTTAGAGGCTATAGTTTAGGTTGGGATTTTCGAGTGAATACTTACTAGTTTTAATTTTAAACACCAAAAATCAAATAAACCTTAATTTTCTTCGCTCATTTCCTGCATTAGTCAAGCTCTGAGATGGTATTTTTCTTTTTTTAAACTTGGTCTTGCTAAATTTGTGAGGACCATGAGCTTGACCCAATGAGATTTTGATGTGAGGTGCTTACAGGTGCAATGCCTTGCAAGTATTCTTGATCCATTGTAAAATTACATTATTTTCATAGTGAATTGTTTCATCTACACTTGGATATAATCACTTTGATGTAGGATGGTTGCATATTATGATCGGGGTGTCTACCGGAGGACCTAACTCGGGCTACAAGTGTTTGTTCTGCCCCATGGTCGAGCAAAAAATTCCACTTCTTTATTGGTCATTCTTCAATTTTAAGACATTATCATATTTTTCTTATTTCTTCTAGGATTTTTTTTTTGTATTTGGATTCATACACCGTGTATTTTCCTTTTCTTATTTAGTTTAGAAGAATTTTACTATAAAATAATATTTCATATTTTCCTATTTTGCTAAATTCGCAATATTTAGGGTTAGGAATAATATAAAGGGTTCAAAACCCTAGCTTTATTAATTCAGACTTATTCAATAAACTTCATTATTCAAAACTTTTGTTTCTTTATCTTTCCACCTTAAACGTTTTCGTTTCGTTAGTTGGCATCAGAGCATGTTCGCTTGTCATCATGGTACGACCACACGAACAATAGAGCAACCGCCCTAAAGATGATGATCAAGGGATGCAACCACAGACCATGGAGGCTATTAGACAGGCTGCCGTAGAAGTAGCCTTGCATGCAATGAAGGATGTCTATAACTCAAGATTAGTGGTGATAGAGCGGACACGAGGAATTTAAGGGTGTCAGTCATGGTGAACAGCCTGAAGATTTCAACCATGTAGAGATACTTTAGGGGATCAATCATGAAATAAAATCTCAAGGCATCAATGGCAAAATAGTGTCTCAAAATTTAGGCCATGCGTAATGAATGTAGTGCACATGCGTGAAGAGTTAAGAAGCGATTTGTAAGAGGAATAATTTTTGGACAGAGATAGGACATGCATAAAGAGTTTATATTACAAGATTAATGTTAATATTCTAGATTTTTAGGGTAGGATGCATGTCAAGAAATTTTTAGATTGGATATTGATAACTCTATGAAATGAGAGTTATCATGGCACTTTTAGACTTAAATCAATAATACTTAGAGAGTAAATGAGGTGTTTTCATTGTATTTTTGTTACATTTTACATAAATATTCATTTTAATTTAGTCTTAATAAAATTTGCTTGATTTAGAGTAATTCGTGCCCAAATTGTGTGCTTAATTGTAGGTGTCCAGAAGCTTATCTTTCACGAAAGGGATGCTATTGCAACAGGCTCACAAAAATGAGGAAGAACATGGCTATATAAGAATTGAAACAAAATCTGGAACAATGTGGTGCTGTAGCCGTTGCTGGAGCAGCCATTGCTGTAGCAATCCTGGAACAACGACATAGAAAATTTAACACGGGATATATATAGAATCGATATCTGCAGTTTCCTAATCATTATTTCGGTTGACCACCCATTTAATGGTTCAAGTTAAGATAAAGCCACAAATGGGCTTGTCTTAGTAGAAATTATTAGAGTAATACTTGATCTTAATTTAAGTTTCCTGGACTAAGATTACTTGAGTCCCAAAAGGGCTATATTTGAGTTAAGATTTGTGAAGAACTAGACATAGGAATTCACCTTGTAGGGTAGAGAGAGTGTATGCTCATAATGCCATACCGTAGGTGGGTTAACAACTGGTCATTGTTAAGGTGCTTAAGGGTATGAGAAATCTGATAAGTGACAGCTGACGATGCAAAATAATTATGCCTAGTGCTGTAGGAATTGTTATAGCAACTGGTATTAATTTAGACAAAACAGTCAGTCCATGAAGAGAGTTTGATCACTTAGCTACCTCATTCCCATTGAAATCTTTTTACGTAATTTATTTAATTTATTTTATTACTGCATTGATTTGTTTTATTTTTTTTATTGTCTATTTCGGTAGTAATTCACTTTTAATTATAATCTTTTTAGAACAAAGGAAGTTTGCACTATCGTGATTGCTGTAGCTTTTCTAGTAACATCAATCCTTATGGAGACGATCTCGAATATTCATCACTTTATTATTTGTTGTGTTCACTTGCACATTGACATCAATACCAATTGAGTTAAAAAATAACCAACAAGTTTTTGGCACCGTTGTCGGGGATTGATTGTTTATTTTCGAAGTGTAAAGTCAATCTTGACAGTGCCAACTTGATCTAATTCGTTCTATTTATTAACAGATCAACACTTTCATGCGCAAAGACAGATCTGTGGAATTTCAAATTGGTCCTGAGATTGAAAGGACTGTAAGGAGACTGCGAAGAGAGCAAAGAAATTCAAAAACTGTTTAAGAAATGGATAATCTGCAGGATGTGGGAAACTTGGATCCTCATGGGCCACTACAAGCTATCAACGTTCAAGAGGGGCAAAATGAGCATGTTAATAAGAGACAACCAGGCAACAACAATATCATTTACATGGTAGATGACAGAGACAGAGCTATCAGAGATTATGCTGTGTTAACTCCTCAAGTTGTACATCGTAGAATAGTCAGACTTGAAGTGGAAGTTGCTTATGTTGAACTTAAACCATTGATGTTTCAAATGCTGCAAACAGTGGGCTAATTTAATGGACTGCCATCTGAAGATCCTCATCTCCATCTTAAGTTGTTTTTGGAAGTGAGCGATGCTTTTAAAATTGCTGGAGCAACACATGATGCTTTAAGACTAAGGCTTTTTCCTTACTCCTTAAGAGATCGAGCTAGAGCATGGTTGAATTCATTACCCTCTGATTCCATCACTACATGAAATGACTTGGCTGACAAATTCTTAATGAAATATTTTCCACCAACCAAGAATGCAAAATTGTGGAATGAGATCACTTCCTTTCACCAACTTGAAGATGAGAGTTTGTATGAGGCTTGAGAGGGATTTAAAGAGTTGCTCAGAAGGTGTCCTCATCATGGCATTCCCTATTGTATACAACTATAAACCTTTTACAATGGGTTGAATCCAAGTACGAGATTGATGGTTGATGTTTCAGCAAATTGAGATTTGCTATCTAAACTTACACTTAAGCTTATGAAATTTTAGAGAGAATTGCCAACAATAATCATCAGTGGCCATCAACTAGACAGACGACAGTGAGAGGAGCAGCGGGGGTACATAATATAGATGCAATTACAACATTATCATCATAATTAACTTCATTGACTAATATGGTAAAAGCCATGACTTCTACTCCTGCAGCAGTAAAGCAAGTTGCTGAACTGTCTTGCGTATATTGTGGTGAGGAACGTGTATTTGAAAAATGTCCAGGAAATCCAGTGTCAGTAAACTATGTGGGCAATCATTACCCACACTCTAATCAATATGGTGCTAAGGGCTTATCGTGCCAAATAATAATAATCTTGTACTAGGGGGCCGGTGAAACCAAGGCGATACTAGACAAGATTAGTATTATTTATCGACGAGAAGTCAAAATATCCACAAAAATTAGAGGGGAAGAGAAAATAAATTTACCAAATAAAGCCCATGACACATGTTGAGACTTCACCTTCAACCCAAGCTTGAAAGAAAATTAGCCACTCATAATTGAACTAGGGGTAAAATAGAAATTTATTAAAATATGTAGAAAGTACAAAATGGAGAAGGAATTACAGAAAATGGATCCCAAAAATGGATTCAGAGCTATCAAATTAGGGGGGGAGGCCCCTTTTTTCTAGATACATGGAGTAAATCATGGCCATCGGATTAAAAATAGTTTGGACGCTTAGGATTGCGCCACGTCATCAGTCAACAGTACGCGTTTTGACTACGCGGATGAACAGTAACACGGTTTGACCCAGGTTGAACAGTAACGTGGTTTGGTTGAAAATAATCCTGTGTGATGCATGTACCGTACGCGAGAGTTTTAGTCCATTAATATGCTGCCACGTCACCATCAATAGTACATAAGAATTTTAGACCAACAGGATCGTGACACCTCATCAGTCAATGCCACATCATCGGTCAATGCCACGTCATCGATCCGTCTATGTAATGTCGTGAGCGATGCATATAAACAGTGCCATTTTTCCTTTTATGCTCTTCCTAAGGTTTTCGACCGTCCTAAGTTCAAAAGTGATGTCCGTTTTGCCGTCTGATCTCTCCTTTATTGTGAAATGACTATAATGCCCTTAAAATACATAAAATACTTAATTAAAATAAAACACACGTAATTAAATCACAAGAAGGTTAAATACATAAAAGTAAGGGTTGTTAGTAAGACTTGAAATGTAAAATAATGGTTTTCTTTTTATAAATATGCATTTTCTAACACTCAACACACCCCCCAACCAGCTTATTGCTAGTCCCTAGCAAATAAAGCGAAAATAAAATTCAAATTCAAAATGATTTTTTTTTATAGAAACACTCATGTTTATTCAATCAGATTAATGATAGCAATCAAATAAAAGTATAAGCATTATCTCCAGTCTAAAGCAACATCACACCCACATCAACCATCCACATGAATCAGCCCAGTAAACTTTGTTATAGCTACTTTTAAGAATGACATGTCAAACCCTAAAATCTCACTAGAAGTAGTGACACTCTCACAAAGAAACTAAAAACCAATAAAAATAGTCACTCCAATGAATGATAATTGAGAGAGAAAATAATAAAGAAGTGATATCACATGCTCTTACCAAGATGAAATAAATATGCCCTCAGCTTAGAAATAATACGATCTCAAGTCAAACAAAAATGCTAGTCAACCCACTTTATTTATCTTTTTTTCTTTTTTTTTATTATGCATCACTACATCTTTTTAGCCCACATAACTAGTTTCTACTTTAGATTATAGTTCCCTAAAATCAAGAAGGACTTTTATTAGGATGTAATGTAGGCTAGGGATATGGTTAACAAAGAAGGGAAATAAAGAAAACAAAGTGTATGTTTGAGAAAAATGCAGAGGAATTTTTTTTTTGGGAAGTTGCAAGGTGGATTTCACCTATTATTGTTATTTTTTTCTTTTTTTTATTATTTTGAAACAACAATTTTTTTTTTGCTTTTTTTTGGCATAATTTCATTGAATAAAATAATAATTTACATTTTTCTCAAACATAAATAGGTGATGAAACTTGTAAGATATCGGGTAATACTCTAAATCATAGTGGGTCAAGATGATAAGTTTAACAAATAAAAGGTTTTTTTTTTAAAGGTTCAAAATGGTTAACTATGGATATTTCACAAAAGGGATGGCTAGAAAGGCTCAAATGGATAAAAAATGGCCTTTCTATCGTCTTTTAGGGCTCTAAATAACCTTCCATATCTACTAGTTAGATGGGTCTCCAAATGTAGCAACACACATTTTTTTCTTTTTTTTTAATTTTACAAATTTTTTTTTAAGGGTTAACTCAAAAGAAATCTAGAGATCATGTATACAATAATAAACTGCTAAGCTGTATAAAGAATGGGCAAAAGGGTTACTCTCCAAGAAAAATGATAGGCTCAAAAACTCACTTGGTACTTATTATGACATGTTCATTCCTTCAAGCAACTCATATTTGTCTCCGACATCAACATGTAGAGTAGCAAACATAATGTAACATCACTTAAGACCAAAGATAATACAAATACTAAAATTTGAAAATAATCATGTCATCCAATGTTAAAACAAATCATAATTTTTTTTTAACAACATTCTACCCCCCAACCTATTCTAAACGTGAAAGGAAAATATGCATGCAGAAATGTAAAAATGATGCAGAAAAACTAATTAGAAAAGTTATACTTAAAAAGAAAATATTTTTTTTTAAACGATGAAGATGCGTTTCTAGAGTCACTACACTCCATATTCAGCCATCTTCAACACAAAAAGTTAGCAACAGTTAGTTTCTACAATAAAAAATCAGTAAAAACTTAACCAAGATTCCACAATTGTCAACTATTCCCTCCCCCCAACCAGAACGAAACATTGTCCTCAATGTTTTAAAGGAAAAAAGTAGAGTTTAGAAGACATCACCTGGGTGGTGCAACACAGAAGAAAGTATTTACAGGCGAAAGTTAAATCTAATTTGTACTTCTTACTGCCGCTACTGTTACCATCATTATTTGGACGCTCCAACACAAAGGTCCAGGGGTCTGGCTCCGGTCTATAAGCTTGTAACATATCAAGTAGCTCATTAGCAGTGTGAGCACAAATAAAGAGTTTTTTCGTATTATAGGGAATGAAATAGTTTTTTATTGCATGGTTAAGAAATGCGATAAAGCCATCATAAAAGTTATTGACATTTAACAAACCGATGGGTTTCTGATGGATGTGCAGATGGGTCCAAGATGCTAGTGTGATAAGTGCCTCCAGTATTGCAAGATCTTCTGGAAGGAAAATAAAAGCATCAGCATGATTAAGCATTTCAGTTATTCTTTCTTGCACGACTAACTCTTCTCCATCGATGAGTCGACAAAACCAATGGTTTTAGGACTCTTGGGATGATGCCTAACACTTGACTTCCTCTGATAAAAGCTGCTTATGAGACCATTTTTGATAACCCTCGGTTACCTCCTCCATACACCAAGTATAATTTTCTCGTTGCTATGCTTCGACCAAGATCTATGACTGCCTCCACGAACTCTTTATGTTTGCCATAGTTAAATCTAGAAAGCACACAAATGTTCTTGAATTATGCCATTGTGATACTTCTCAAAAATAATTTGTGAGTGCTTGACAAAAAAGAAATCACATTTAAGAATCTTGGTGACAGTGGATCACAGCTGTGTATGAGGTAATGTGTCAGTGTCAAATACGCGTAAAGCACATGGCTCGAGAGTAAAAAAAGAAACAGTAAAAAGGAAAAAATAAATAGTAATAAAATTATTAAAGACAAAAATGCAAACAATAAAACAATAGTGAAATAAAATAACAGTAAAGTAAAAGGATATTTACAGGTAGTTGCGACTGTGGCTCACATCTTCCTCTGGTTTTACGTTCAGAAATGGCTTGAACGCCCTCTATGGGTCGAGGATAGGCTTCCCATCCAGTTTTCTTATAAACTGGCAAACAGGGTCGTTTATAGTCAGATTCCCGAGACTATATCGTGCATGCTCTTTCTGGAATAATGGCCATAACTGGAGAATCGCTCCTTGCACATATCCATTGGGATGCGTTTCAAGAGACAAAAGGATATCATCCAATGACTCTTTATTCAAGCCATCCCTAATGAATTGAATCTTATCTTCCCTGTTATCAGACACCATTCTTAAAGAACATGGGTTTTTATCGCATCTCATTCTAGCACACTTATGACAAGCAACAGAAATTCTTTGAGCTCGTCGTTTTCTTGTATAATTTCCTTTACCACAACCAGGCATGTATGCAATAAATTTTGGAGGTAACTCACCTGCCAATCGTACTTTAGCCTCGATTAACCAACGGATGTCAGCAGGTATGTTATTCCTCATGAGTAATCGCATGCGTTCAGACCAAGCTTTATAGATCGTAAGGAGGGCATTCTGAGGAAGTGAAGGGAATTGCTTGTGAAGCTTCGCTAGAATGTCGTTTCTATCCATACTTTCGCCTCAGAATATCAGTTATTACGGGAAACTGAAGTAACCGACTTGATTGTCACGGAGTACCGTTATCCGCCACTTCACCGGGGTAACAAACTAAAGTACACAAATAGAAAAACAAATTAAAACACACAAAGAAAATTAAAATCGTCCTCTTATTGAATTTACCTCAAGCTCTAACTGGATGTCGTAAACACTTCTCTCAATGTCTCTAAGTTGTCTTTCTAAACCCTCAACATAGGCTACTAACTCTGGTGGCTTTAGAGCCCAAATGCGACGTGTTTTACAAAATTGAATCTGCCTTTTGAGATGAGTTTTGACACGTTGAAGTGGTTTAAGAATGTTCAGGAGGAACGGTCTAAGTAAGGTACTCATGATTAAAAATGATAAGAGAAAACTTAATAGTTAAACAAACACACTTATGCAAAAATAATTTCAATTAGCAAAAGAATAATATAAAGAAAGAAAAAAAAAATCAAATCACCGAAAAGAAAAAAAAATCAATTCAAATCTGGTGGGTCACTCAAATTTATTTTGGTGTCTTCTTCATGTGGTTGGTACTCTAGATATGGCTTTAATCTTTGACCATTAACTTTAAACGTGACACCGTTCTTTGGATCCTTAATTTTAATTGCCCCATGTGGAAAAACAGTATGTACAACAAATGGGGTAGAACAACGAGAGCGTAACTTACCTGGAATAGGTGCAAGCGAGAATTGAATAAAAGCACTTTCTGACCTGGAGTGAAAGATTTTCTCATAATTTACTTGTCATGGAAGACTTTCATTCGTTGCTTGTAAATCTTAGTATTTTCGTATGCGTCATTGCGAATTTCTTCAAGTTCTGCTAGTTGTAATTTTCTTTCTGAGATGGCTTGCTGCATGTCAAAATTGAATTTCTTGATGGCCCAATATGCATGATGCTCGAGTTCCACAGGTAGGTGGCAAGCTTTTCCATACACTAGCCTGTAGGGTGACATCCCAATCGGGGTCTTGAAAGCCGTTCTATAAGCCCATAATGCATCATCAAGTCTTAATGACCAATCTTTTCTGTCTGGCCTCACCGTCTTTTCTAATATGTGCTTTATTTCTCAATTGGATATCTCAACTTGGCTATTGGTTTGCGGATGATATGGGGTCGCCACTTTGTGAGTGATGGAATACTTTGTCAAAAGAGCTTTGAATGCTTTTTTACAAAAGTGGGCACCACCATCACTGATTATTGCTGGAGGGAATCCAAAGCGTGAAACAATGTTGTTTTTCAAAAATCCTATCACCACCTTGTGATCATTAGTTCTGCATGGAATTGCTTCTACCCATTTTGATACGTAGTCAACAGCAACCAATATGTATTGATGGCCAAAAGAAGGGGGAATGGGTCCCATGAAGTCGATACCTCATACGTCAAAAATCTCAACCACTAAAATTGGATTTAGTGGTATCATGTTCCTTCGTGTAATGCTCCCCATTCGTTGACACCTATCATATGAAGAACAGAAAGTGTAAGCGTCTCGAAATATAGTTGGCCAATAGAAACCACATTGTAAAACTTTAGTAGCTATTTTCTTAGCACTGAAATGGCCTCCACAAGCTTGTTCATGGCAGAATGAAAGAATATTTTGAATTTCACTTTCTGGGACACATCGTCTAACAATTTGATCTGCACAATACTTGAACAAATACGGGTCATCCCAAAAGAAATTCTTTATCTCTGTAAAGAATTTAGCCTTGTCTTGCTTGGTCCAATGCTCTGGAAGTTGACATGTAACAAGATAATTCATGATGTCAGCATACCATGGTAATACTTCCACACTCATCAATTGTTCATCTGGGAATGACTCATTCAATGGTAATGTTTCCATAATTGTGTCAAAATAGAGACGAGAGAGATGGTCAGCCACAACATTCTCTGTGCCTTTCTTATCTTTAAATTCTAAGTCGAACTCCTGCAAAATGATCTGTGAACACAATTATTTTACAACCAATAAGATAAGATTGGAATTTTTCTAATGCAAACACTACTGCTAGCATTTTTTTTTCAGTAGTTGAATAGTTCAATTGTGCATCATTCAATGTCATACTAGCATAGTAAATAATATGAGGAATTCGATCAACCATTTGTCATAATACTGCTCCTACTGCATAATCAGATGCATCACACATGAGCTCAAATGGTAAGCTCCAATTTGGGGGCTGAATGATGGGTGATGATGTCAACAACTACTTTAGTTTTTCAAATGCCACAAGACATGAATCATCAAAGATAAAAGGTACATCCTTAGCAAGTAAATTGTATAAGGGTCTAGAAACTTTGCTAAAATCTTTAATGAAACGTCTATAGAAACCAGTATGCCCAAGGAAATATCTTACTTCTCTGACTGTTTTGGGTGGAGAAAGATTAGAAATGAGATCCACCTTGGCTTTGTCAACCTCAATCCCTTTGCTCGAAATGATGTGACCGAGAACAATACCTTGTTTTACCATAAAATGGCATTTCTCCCAATTTAAGACCAAGTTCTTCTCGATACATCTCTGCAGAACTAGTGTTAGTGATGTAAACATTGATCAAATGAATCACCAAAGACAGAAAAGTCATCCATAAAGACTTCAAGAAATCGTTCAACCATATCAGAAAAAATACTTAGCATGTATCGTTGAAATGTAGCAGGTGCATTGTATAATCCAAATGACATTCTCCTATATGCAAATGTGCCAAAAGGGCAAGTGAAAGTAGTTTTCTCCTGATCTTTTGGTGCTATAGGGATCTGATTGTATCCTGAGTAGCCATCTAGAAAGCAATAAAATTCATAGCCTGCTAATCTATCAAGCATTTGATCGATAAATGGTAAAGGAAAATGGTCTTTATGTGTGACAGGATTCAATTTCCTATAATCAATGCATACACGCCATCCTGTAGTCACTCTAGTGGGTATCAATTCATTATCAACATTCGTAACTACTGTGACTCCTGACTTTTTGGGGACAATTTGTACATGACTGACCTATGAACTATCAGAAATTAGGTAAATGATACCTGCATCTAATAGCTTAAGGACTTCAGTTCTAACGACTTCTTTCATATTAGGATTTAATCGTCGTTACATTTCCCTAGTAGATTTAGCATTTTCATCAAGGTGAATGTAATGCATGCAGTCTACTGGGTTTATACCTTTTATGTCTGCTATGGTCCATCTTAATGCTCTTTTGTGCTCTTTTAAAACATCCAACAACTTACTTTTTATTCGTCATTTAGGGATGATGAGATGATTACCGGTAGAGTACTTTCTTCTTCCAAAAATGCATATTCCAATGTGTTAGACAATGGTTTGAGCTCGAGTTTCGGTGGCGATTCTGATGATGGGATGAGTTTCTTTTCTGATGGTGATAGTTGTTCAACTCTTGACTTCTATTTATTAGTGTCCATGGATGGTGTTGAGTCAAGTAGGGCGTTGACCTCTTCGACCGATCTGTGAAAATAAAAATCCAAACTAAAGTGAGTTAAACATGTTTGTAAAGGATCATCACTAAGGTTTGAAACAAAAGTATAATCAACTAGTGCTTCAATTAAATCCACATCCACAATTTCATCATCTGCACTGTGAGGTTGTTTGGCAATGTTGAAAATGTTTAGCTCCATATTCATGTTGCCGAAGGACAACTGTATATTTCCAGTCCTACATTGAATATGAGCATCCGCAGTTGCCAAGAAAGGTCGACCTAGGATAATTGGGTTGTGCTTCCTTGAATCCTATATTGGTTAAGTGTCAATTACAATGAAACCAACAGGAAAATAAAACTTGTCTACCTGGATAAGCATGTCCTCTACAATACCACCAGGTATTTTCGTGGACCGATCTGCAAGCTGTAACACCACTAGAGTTGGGTGTAATTCTCTCAGTCCAAGTTTCACGAATATAGAGTAAGGCAACAGATTTACGCTAGCTCCTAAATCCAACAAAGCATTCTCAATTGTGTGGTTTCCTATGCTACATGAGATAGTGGGGGAGCCTGGGTCTTTGCATTTTAAAGGAATTTTATGTTGGAGTATAGAACTAACGTTTTCTGTTAAAAATGCCTTCTTTTGAACATGATTGTTTCTCTTTTTAGTACAAAGGTCTTTAAGAAACTTGGTATAAAATGGAACTTGCTTTATAGCATCAAGTAAAGGGATGTTAACACTTACCTGTTTGAAGATTTCAAGAATCTCACCTGTGGATTTTTCCTTCTTTCCTTTAGCTAACCTCTGAGGAAATGGAGCTTTAGGAACATATTCTCGTGGGTTGGTTTCTTCTTTTCCTCCGATGGTGAGTCGTCAACATTTACAGGTACAATTTGATTTTCTTTTGTCACCGGCATCTCCACTTTGTTGTCGACTTCTTTTCCTTTTCGTAAGGTCATGACTGCTTTGACCTCTCCATGCTGTTGTGGTGAACTGGTACTTGCTTCATGCACTCCTTTAGGATTAGGCACTGGTTGACTTGGAAATTTACCTTTCTCAACAGTCATTGCCAAGGTCTGAACTGAAGAAGCAAGTTGTCCCTCTATCTTCTCGAGACTTGAAACTGATTGAGCTTGTGAGTTGAAGCTTGCTCTCATCTCATTTCGTAGTCCATCAATGGTGCGGTTCTGTTGCTCAATCGTGGAGTGGGTAACATTCTTGAAATTCTGGAATGCATCCTCCCATGGTCTGGGTTGAGAGTAGTTCTGATTCTGATTGTATGGTCTGAATGGTGGCTGAGAGGCTTGAGGAATTTGAGGAATTGGTTGCATTGGTGGACCTGGAGCTGCTGGTCCATTCTATTGGAATCCTTGAGACCATGAAAAATTAGGGTGGTCTCTCCATCCAAGGTTATATGTGTTGGAGTACGGGTTGTAATTAGATGGCTTTCTCATTACACCTATGGCATTGGCCTGATCTAAGTATGAGTCATGGTCATGTGGTTCTGTTGATTTAGCAGTTGATAACGATGCTATTTGTCGAGCAAGACCTTCAACCATCTCCTTGACTTCTTTGATTCCCGAAGTTGACTCGCCAATTTGAACCTCATTTACTCCCTTAATTCTTCTAGTATTTCTGAGTGATCGACTCCGTTGTTGGAAATTATCCGCTTGTCGTTGGAAGAATTACCAAATCTCTGATGCACTTTTTGAGATTACCTCTCCTCCACTTGTTGCCATCAGCCATTCTTGCACATTCGGCAATAATCCCTCCAAAAAGTATTGGCATTGGTGTCATTTCTCATACCCATGATGTGGACACTTCAAGAGTAGCCCATTGAATCGCTCCCATGTTTCGAAAAATTGCTCGTCTTCTCTCTGTGTAAACTCTGAAATTTCCCTGCGAATAGCATTGGTTTTATGCACTGGGAAATATTTATTCAAAAATTTTGTAACCATTTGTTCCAATGATGTGATGCTATTAGCAGGCAAAGTATTTAACCATGAACGAGCTCTATCCTTTAAAGAAAATGGGAATAATCTGAGTTTAACATCATCATCTGAAAATTTTTCATATTTAAATGTTTGACAAATGGCATGAAAATCATTCAAATGATTATATGGGTCCTCATTTTCTAGGCCATAAAATGTGGGGAGACAATTTAGCACACTAGGTTTTAGTTCAAAACTCGTAGCAGCTACATTTGGGTATCTTATGCATGATATGCTCAAATTAGCTGAAGGACTGAAATAATCCTTAAATGGCCTCTCCTGTGGTGCTTGTAAATCCATTCCAAATTTATTTTTAATGTGCTTTTGTGTGCGAAGTGTTTTTTCTAGTTCAAGGTCTATAGGTTCAAGATTAGGTAATAATGACCTACAACCATGCATGCAAGGAACAAAAATAAATGGGAACAAAATAAATGGGAACAAAACAAATAAAAATAAAGAGGAAGGAGAAATTACGGTACTAATCTTATCACGTTGTTAAAACCTTTCTATAAAAACACACTAAAACAAATTTGTGAAATTAACTAAAAATTAAATTAATAAGATAAACAAAAATTACAAAGAAAAATAACTTAAAAATTAAATTGCAGAATTGTAAAGAATAGAGAAAGAAAAGAAATACTAACCTCTAAATGCAGATTCACTTTTTTTTCTTTTTTTTTCTTTTTTCTTTTTTTAATAAAAAAATAAAAGAAAACAATTTAAAAAAATTATTCACAAAAATTAATTCTATGAATTAAAATTACTTACCTCCCCGGCAACGGCGCCAAAAACTTGTTGTGCAAATTTTAATATACTCGCAAGTGCACGAATCTATTGTAAAATAGACTAATGGTGACGAGTGTCGATCCCACGAGGAGGTAGATTTTAATTATATGTAGAATTAATTTTGTAAATGGGTAGTTGGATTTGTGGTGGAAGTGATTTAAATTATCCTAAAATTGGAATTGAAATGGCGAGAATAAATTCTGAAATTGGAATTGAAATGGCGAGAATAAATTGAATAGAAATCTATTAAAATGACATACTTGGATATCTGGATCCGTATCAACATGCATCATGGGCTAAATAATCCTTATTAATGCCAATTAAATCATGAGGGGGGAATCCACACCTCATGAACCACGCTCTAATCAATATGGTGCTAAGGGCTTATCGTGCCAAATAATAATAATCTTGTACTAGGGGGCCGGTGAAACCAAGGCGGTACTAGACAAGATTAGTATTATTTGTCGACGAGAAGTCAAAACATCCACAAAAATTAGAGGGGAAGAGAAAATAAATTTACCAAATAAAGCTCATGACACATGTTGAGACTTCACCTTCAACCCAAGCTTGAAAACAAATTAGCCACTCATAATTGAACTAGGGGCAAAATAGAAATTTATTAAAATACGTAGAAAGTACAAAATAGAGAAGGAATTATAGAAAATGGATCCCAAAAATGGATTTAGAGCTATCAAATTAGGGGGAGAGACCCCCTTTTTATAGATACATGGAGTAAATCATGGCCATCGGATTAAAAACAGTTTGGACGCTCAGGATTGCGCCACATCATCAGTCAACAGTACGCGGTTTGACCACGCGGATGAACAGTAACACGGTTTGACCCGGGTTGAACAGTAACGCGGTTTGGTTGAAAATAATCCTGTGTGATGCATGTACCGTACGCGAGAGTTTTAGTCCACTAATATGCTGCCACGTCACCATCAATAGTACATAAGAATTTTAGTCCAACAGGATCGTGACACCTCATCAGTCAATGCCACATCATCGGTCAATGCCACGTCATCGATCCGGTGAAAGACACACATGAATAGTACCGTACATGTGAACAATGCCATTTTTCCTTTTATGCTCCTCCTAAGGTTTTCGACCGTCCTAAGTTCAAAAGTGATGTCCGTTTTGCCGTCTGATCTCTCCTTTATTGTGAAATGACTATAATGCCCCTAAAATACATAAAATACTTAATTAAAATAAAACACACGTAATTAAATCACAAGAAGGTTAAATACATAAAAGTAAGGGTTGTTAGTAAGACTTGAAATGTAAAATAATGGTTTTCTCTTTTATAAATATGCATTTTCTAACACTCAACAGGCAATTTCAACCGACAGCCTCAAAATAACCCATACTCAAATACTTACAACTCTGGATAGAAGCAACACCCAAATTTCTCATGGAGCAATCAAAATCAAAATGCTCCAACATTGAGTGGACAGAACAGAAATACTCAACCACCTGGTTTTCATCAGCAGAATCAAGGGCAAAAACACACTAGTCATGATCCACTTACTTCATTGGAAACACTGATTAAGGAATACATTGCAAAGAATGAAGCAATTGTGCAAAGTCAAGTTGTATCTCTAAGAAACCTGAAAAACCACATCAATGAGTAGCAGATCTCAGGGAAGTTTACCCAGCAATACAGAAGATCCAAGAAGAGAGGGAAAAGAACACTGTAAAGTAATCAACTTAAGATCTGAAAAGAATATTGATATCCCTGTTGATGTGACTAAAAAAAGGTTGGAACTTAACTCCTCACAAGAATCACATCAAGATGAGAGCATGTTACAGTAACCCAGCCATCAAGATACTGGAGCTAGTAGTCAAGCTATAGCAACTATGGAAGGGGATCAACCAATAAATGCTGAAGAAGAAATTGCAACAATAGTGGTGACAACTTACAATAAATCAAACTATCATAAATTGGTACCTCTTGAAGCTGCCCAGCAATTTAGGTATCCACCCCATTTCCCACGGAGATTCCAGAAACAAAAACAAGACAATTTTTTTAGCAAATTCCTGGAAGTGCTAAAGCAGTTACACATCAACATACATTTTGTGGAAGAATTGGAGCAAATGCCTAATTATGTGAAATCTCTAAAAGATATCTTGGCAAGAAAAATAAAGTTGGGAGAATTTGAAACTGTTGTTTTAACATAGGAATGCAGTCACATGCTTCAAAGTAAGATCCATCAAAAATTGAAGGATCCAGGAAGCTTCACAATACTATGTTCCATTGGAACTAGGTACAATGGCAGAGCACTCTGTGACTTGGGAGCTAGCATTAATCTGATGCCATTATCTGTATTTCAGCAATTAAGAGTAGGAGAGTGCAGGCCAACAACAGTCACTCTGCAATTAGCTGACAGATCCCATGCATACCCTGAAGGAAAGATTGAGGATGTATTGGTGAAGGTTGACAAATTCATCTTTCTAGTGGATTTCATTGTACTAGACTTTGAGGTTGATAAAGAGGTACTAATTATACTTAGGAGACCTTTCCTAGCAACCGGGAAGACTCTGATAGATGTACAGAAAAGAGAGCTCATAATGATGGTAAATGACCAACAAGTCATCTTCAATGTATTAGAAGCCATGAAGAACCCTGATGAGGCAGAAGATTGTAATTTTCTGAGTGTTGTGGATCTTGCTGTAGCAGACAGAATAAATAGATGCTGCAGTAACGTGGTTAACGAAGTTGCCACCTTTGAACGCTTTGAAGAAGAAGATATTGCAGCAATTCAGATAAATTGGATGGGAGAAATGCAATCTAACAGACATAGCAGATTTATTGAACCTCTAAATCTTTCAGACAAGGAAGTAAATGCAACTTTACCATCTATTGAATCACCTCCTACTCTTGAATTAAAATTATTACCTTCACATTTGAAATATGCTTATATTGGTCAGAACAATACACTTCCTGTAATCATTTCATTTACTTTGGATGCAGATCAAGAAAGGAGCCTGGTAGATGTGCTTGGGAAATACAGAAAAGTAAATGAATAGACTATGGCAGACATTAAAGGGATCAGCCCATCCATATGCATGCATAAAATTCTGTTAGAGGACTGCTGCAGCAATTCAATAGAGCAACATAGAAGGTTAAATCCCATTATGAAAGAAGTTATGAAAAAAGAAATCATTAAATAGCTGGATGCTAGGATCATACACTCGATATCAGACAGTTCATGGGTAAGCCCAGTTTAATGTGTTCCAAAGAATGGAGGAATAACAGTGATAGCAAATGAAAAGAATGAACTTATTCCTACAAGAAGAGTGACTGGATAGAGGGTATATATGGATTACAGGAAGCTTAATAAAGCCACACGGAAGGATCACTTCCCACTTCCATTTATAGATCAAATGTTGGACAGACTTGTTGGAAAACAATATTATTGTTTCCTAGATATGTATTCAGGTTACAACCAAATTGCTATAGACTCAGAGGATCAGGAAAGGACTATATTTACCTATCCTTATGGAATGTTTGCCTTCAGAAGTATGTCCTTTGGTTTGTGCAATGCGCCAATAACTTTCCAAAGATGTATAATGTCTATTTTTTTGAATATAATGGAGCAAACATTAGAAGTCTTCATGGATGATTTCTCAGTCTTTGGAAAGACATATACTGATTGTTTACACAACTTGGAAGAAGTTCTTAAAAGATGTGTGTTGACTAATTTAGTACTCAATTGGGAAAAATGTCACTTCATGGTGCAAGATGGCATAGTATTGGGTCATAAGGTGTCCAAGAGTGGCATTGAGGTAGATAAAGCGAAGATAAAAGTGATAGATAAACTGCCACCTCCAACTTCAATCAAAGGGATTAGAAGAGTTTTGGGTCATGCTGGATTTTACAGAAGATTCATATAAGACTTTTCCAAAATAGCTAAACCATTATGCTCATTGTTAGAACATGACAGGCCTTTTCATTTTGATAAAGATTGTCTTCAAGCCTTTGGAGAATTGAAGAAAGCTTTGATCACTTCACCAGTGGTTATAGCACCAGATTGGACTCTACTATTTGAGCTGATGTGTGATGCTAGTGACCATTTTGTTGGGGCAGAGGAAGAATAAAGTTTTCCACTCTATATACTATGCCAGCAAAACTCTTACTCAAGCTCAGATTAATTACACCACTATAGAGAAAGAGTTGCTAGCAGTAGTATTTACTTTCGTCAAGTTTAGAGCTTACTTGGTGGGTACTAAAGTGACAGTGTACACAGATCATGCAGCCATCAAGCACCTAATCTCAAAGAAGAATGCTAAAACGAGATTAATGTGATGGATCTTATTACTTCGGGATTTTGATTTGGAAATTAAAGATAGAAAGGGGACTGAAAATCAAGTAGTAGACCATTTGTCTAAGCTAGAAGCAGACGCAAGCACATTAACAAAAAAAGGTATCATTGAAACTTTTCCTGATGAACAACTATTAATAATACAACAGGCACAGATACTGCAGCAATCAGGATCTCCATGGCATGTAGATTTTGCTAACTACTTAGTAAGTAGATTGCTACCACCTGAGTTGAAGTTTCAGCAGAAAAAGAAATTTCTTCATGATGTTAGAAGCCATCAGTAGGATGACCCATATTTGTATAAGTTATGCTCAGATCAAGTAATACGAAGATGTGCTTCAGAGGAAGAAATTCCTCATATACTGGAATCTTGCCATGTTGCAGCATATGGAGGACATTTTGGTGGTCACAGAACAGCTGCTAAGGTTATGCAATCAGGTTATTACTGGCCTTCTATTTTTAAAGATGCTTATGAGTTTGCTAAATGTTATGATAGATGTCAAAGGACAGGAAACATAACTCAAAGACATGAAATGCCATTAATGAACATTCTGGAAGTAGAGATTTTCGATATATGGGGAATAGACTTCATGGGTCATTTTCCACAATCCTTTGGGAACTTATATATCATGGTTGCTGTGGATTATGTGTCCAATTAGGTAGAAGCTGCAGCATTACCTATCAATGATGCTAGAGCAGTAGTGAACTTCCTTCATAAAAGCATTTTTCCAGGTTTGGCACTCCACGAGCAATTATTAGTGATGAGGGTACTCATTTCTGCAATAAAATATTTACTGCAGTTATGGTGAAATATGGAATCAAGCATAAAATAACAACAACATATCACCCACAATCTAATGGCCAGGCAGAAGTGTCTAATAGGGAGATTAAGAAGATCCTTGAAAAAGTAGTAAACCCATCAAGAAAGGATTGGTCCTTGCGCTTACATGACTCCCTATAGGCTTACAGAACAGCATACAAGACACCACTAGGCATGTCTTCCTACCGAATTGTGTATGGGAAAGCTTGCCACTTGCCACTCAAGCTAGAGCACAAAGCATACTAGGCACTAAAGCAATTAAATTGGGATATACATATTGTAGAAGAGCAAATGAAACTTCAACTATGTGAGCTTGATGAATTGCAGCTATTTTCGTATGAAAATGCAAGAATCTATAAAAAGAGAACAAAACACTGGCGTGACAAACACATTCAACACAGGAAATTAATCCCTGGTCAACAAGTTATGCTCCATGATACGAGGTTAAGACTATTTCCAGGAAAGTTGAAATCTAGATGGCCTGGACCTTTCAAGCTGCTCAGAATCTACCATCATGGGGCTGTTGATCTCCTAGATGAAAAGACAGGCCAGGAATTCAAAGTTAATAGGCACAGAGTTAAGCATTACATGCATTCAGCTACAGATTGTTCAAAGAAGGTCTTACTCCTTAGAGAACCGACATTATGAGCACTCAAGTAAGGTATGACTGCAGGACCTTAAATCAAGCGTTCGATGAGAGGCAACCCATTGATGAGACAGTCATTTCGAATGAGATTGACCCTCCATGGTTTTGTCATAGAATTTTTTTTATTTATTATTATATTTATTCAGCTACAGATTGTTCAAAGGAGGTCTTACTCCTTAGAGAACCGGCATTATGAGCACTCAAGTAAGGTCAGGCTTAAGGACCTTAAATTAATCGCTCGATGGGAGGCAATCCATTATTGAGGCAGTCATTTCGAATGAGATGGACCCTCCATGGTTTTGTCATAGATTTTTTTTATTTATTATTATCTTTATTCAGGATGGTTTAACTTTTATCTTTTTTTTGTTTTTTTCTACAAAAAAAGGCCCATACACGCACTTATTGAAGTTGGATTCAATACTAACAATTGGGGTTGTAATGTTAACAGATTACAGAGGCAAGCCACGTGTCAGCAGCTATTTGAGGAGAGTGTGTAACCGTTGCTAGAGCACGCAATTGGGTGCTGCAGCAACCAATATTACTGTTACAGTAATTTAATCACGGAGCCTCCCATTTTACCATTGTAGATAATATGTGACAGATGGTTGGGTGGATTTGGATAGAAATTGAGGAAGAATATCTCTTACATTAATGCATTAATTTCTCTTGTCTATTTTTATGGGATATGCTTAATAAATTTAAAAAATTCTTCCCTAATTTATCTCTTTTACCAGATTTGTTTTCATTTAATTCCACCTATATAAGGGCGTCACTGTTCATATTGACCTCTAACACTATTTTCTTTCCCCTTCGCAGTTACGACTCTAGTACTTAATAACCTTTTCTTCTCATTTCACTCTTGGGCATATTACTATCGAAATCTTACTGCTATCGCAATGCCAGGTACAAAAGGACAGCCAGCCGACTAAAAGATCCTTCACGATTCTAAATTTACCATGCGGAAAAAAAGTATGAAGAATTTATTGAATCGCGCAAGATTTTGGAAAAAAAAGTGTTTCAGTTCCCACCTCAACCCTCAGGAATTGTTCAATCATTATACAATGCTGCAGCAAAGCGCGGGTGGCTGGAGTTTTGTAACCACCCTCGAGACCCTGTGTTGCCATTAGTGAAAGAATTTTATGCCAATTTGGTAAGCCTTGGTCAGCACAATATTTGGGTAAGAAACTCGCTTGTTCCATTAGATTCTCGAGTTATAAATGCTTTTTATAATTTACTTTTTGAAGTTAATTACGAGTATGCCAAATTGCTTGACAAATTAACCCCACAAAGATGGAACAAAATTTGTACAACACTTACCGTAAATGGTGCATATTGGGCTAATGAAGAAGGGCGTGTGATTAATAGAATAGATTTGACACCCATTGCTAAGGTGTGGGTGAAATTTCTAAAATTCAGACTTATGCCAACCACCCACACCACTACTGTTTCATAAGAAAGGCTAATACTATTGTATGTTATTGTTAGAGGGTTACCCATAGATGTGGGAAGCATTATAGAAAAAAAAATTCGGGACTGTGCCATAAAAAACCACAAACCAGTAGCCTTGCTATTTCCTTCACTCATCACCAGCATCTGTGTGGTATCGAGAGTTCGCCTTGATGCAAAAGATGAGCATGTCAAGAATGATAGTGCCCTCACTGTACGCACCATCGAAAGAATTGCTAGTGAAGTTGCTGGAGCCCCATCTGAACCAGCTGTTGTAACAGGGGCAAGAAGAGTTATTAGGTTAGAATAGAGAATCCAAACACTGAGCACCAACATCACTCAATGTACTGAAGCTCAGCAGAGGGAAAAAAATCAGTTTTGGAGCTATTTGCAGTACTTGGAAAACCACCTACACCAATTTACTGTATATATGAAAAGTACCCACCGAAATTTCCCTGATTCATTGCTCTAGAAATACAATTTTGATACCAATACTACAGAAGCTCCAGCAGCAGTTAGTGAAGAAGCTACTGACACAAATGAACCAGAGGAAGAAGCTGTAGTAGAAGCAGGTCGATGATCGACAAACCAGAAGAAGAGGGTGTCAAGTTTGCAATTGACAGTTCCCCGACAGTGGAAGAAGAAGAGCCTGAGAAAGAACTCGAGGAACCCCCAGCTAAGACCTCCTCCAAATCCAGAAAAAAGCACATCATAAAAGAAGAGGACGATAAACCAGCAGAGGAGCCTCCTATTCCAGTCCTTTCTAGAAAGGGCAAAGAGAAAGTAATCACCTCTCCTGCCTCTGACAATGAAGTCTAGCAAATTGATGCAGAGCTGGAAGCTGCAACAGCCAGAGTTACTCGTACACCCATAGAGACAAAACAACTACTTGATATCATTGCCGCAATCACAGTTGAGGGATATGCAGCCGAACCCCCAGCTCCAGCTCCTTCACAACAAACTCCCAGCAAACCTATTCTTGCTAGTCCTAAAGGACCCAGCAAAAGGAAAGGGGGCACTTCTGGAGTCGTTGCTGCAGTAGATACACCAGAACCAAAAAGGACCAGATATGTTTCATCTAGGTAGGCTGCACCAATTACAACTCCTCCCACTAGCCCATTGCAAAAAAAGAAAAGGACGTTGCCAGCTGCTTTACCGCAAGAATCCCCTAAGGAACGGCTGCAGAGCGCATCCAAAAAGCACTGAAGTCACTGCACCTTATTGCAACAATACTCCAGCAACAAGGGAGTACCCCATACCTGCTAGTTTCTTTAAATGTTTTTCTTTCCTTCTGAAAAACTTTTCTTGCATCTAATTTTAAATTTCTGATTCATTCTGCATGTCTTTTTTATTGTAAACATGTCTAGTTTATATGGTTTTCTCTTGTGTGTTTGTGAGGACACAACACCTCTCAAGTTTGGGGGGTTTTGTTTCTGTTCGCATGTGTTATGCTTGTGCTGTGTGTTGTGTGAGATCTGTTATCTAATATTTGTGTATGGATTTGAAGACCTAATGAAGATAAATTGAGTGTTTATGAGAATGCCAAGTAGAGATAGCTATAGATGGAGGTTGAAATTTTATCCTCACACTTAGACTTTGATTGAGTTTTATGAGAATCTTGTAACAAAGCCAAGAAAACTAAAAGGAGTAGAATATCTCAAGTTAGGGGAAAATTTTGGTTGAAATGTGCTCATTATGAAATAAATTTGGCTCTAATGGCTCAAGTTGCTGAGTAACCAAGGCTAAGTATATACCCCATATACAGACTTGAGTCCAAAGGTAACAAGAGTTATGAGCATTGCTGTAGCATCTATGGTGTTCTAAAAAAAAAAAAAGTCCTTTGTCTAGGATATTGAGTAGCCAGGTCTGTTCATGAGCCCCATGTTTAGCCTTGAGTTAAAAGATATCTTTAGATAAGACTATGTTATGAATATTGCTACAGCAACTCTGATCTGTGCATTGATTGAGTAATTGGGTGTCATCGTTACAAGTGATCGACATTCACATGAAAAGTAAATGTTACAGTAAAGAGGGTTAAGTGTTTGTATGTTCTAAAAAAAACATTTTTTTTTGTTTTTGTTATAGCACTGTTTGAGATTGTGTGATTTCTGCTCCCCTATATGTGAATATATTTGTGTTCTACCTCTGAATTATATGCAATGTCTTTGTAATGTTGTAGCACCTCTGGAACTTGATCAAAGTGGCACACACACACTCTGGACCAAATGAGGCCTAAGTCTAAAACTTGAACTGCTATGGCAATTTTGTATGATTAAGAGTGTGATCTGAGGGTGGAAGAATCCTTGCAAATTTTATGACAGAGCTAAGTTATTTGTTGCATGATTGTGTGATTGAAGAGTGAATGTTGTTGTCATTACTTGAGGACAAGTAATGTTTTAAATTTAGGGGTGTGATAACTCTATGAAATGAGAGTTATCATGGCACTTTTAGACTTAAATCAATAATACTTAGAGAGTAAATGAGGCATTTTCATTGTATTTTTGTTATATTTTGCATAAACATTCATTTTAATTTAGTCTTAATAAAATTTGCTTGATTTAGAGTAATTCGTGCCCAAATTGTGTGCTTAATTGTAGGTGTCCAGAAGCTTATCTTTCACGGAAGGGATGCTGTTACAACAGGCTCGCAAAAATGAGGAAGAATATGGCTACATAAGAATTGAAACAAAATCTGGAACAATGTGGTGTTGTAGCCGTTGCTAGAGCAGCTATTGCTGTAGCAATTCTAGAACAACAATAGAGGAAATTTAACACGGGATATATGCAGAATCGATATCTGCAGTTTCCTAATCTGACTTATACATGCCCTAGATTTCGGCTTACCCTAGTTTTCAGATATAAAAAGAGCACACATCATATGAAAAAAGGGCGGCGAATTAACATTGGAGAAATCAAAGGGAAAAAGAGAACAAAACCAGCAGAGCTATTGTGGATTCAATTTTCATCGTTCTTTACTTGTTCCTTTACTTACTCTTTGATTGAATCGATATATTTCATGGATGATATTTTGCTGTTTGTTTTTCATTTTCAAAGTACGAACTAAATTTGATTGTAGTTAAGTGACAAATAATCTAAATGGGTTTTTTACTGTTCTTATGAGCTGCTGCAAGATTGCTATAGCATTTTACTCTAATAGCTATTATTATAATCATTATTTTAGTTGACCACCCATTTAATGGTTCAAGTTAAGATAGAGCCGCAAAAGGGCTTGTCTTAGTAGAAATTAATAGAGTAATACTTGATCTTAATTTAAGTTTCCTAGACTAAGATTACTTAAGTCCCAAAAGGGCTATATTTGAGTTAAGATTTGTGAAAAACTAGACATAGGAATTCACCTTGTAGGGTAGAGAGAGTGTATGTTCATAATGTCATACCGTAGGTGGGTTAACAACTGGTCATTGTTAGGGTGCTTAAAGGTATGAGAAATCTGATAAGCGACAGCTGAGGATGCAAAATAATTATGCCCTTTGTAGGAATTGAAGAATGGTGTTAATTTAGACAAAAGAGTCAGTCCATGAAGAGAGTTTGATCACTTAGCTACCGCATTCCCATTGAAATCTTTTTACGCATTTATTTAATTTTTTTATTACTGCATTGATTTGTTTTATTTTTTTTTATTGTCTATTTCGGTAGTAATTCACTTTTAATTATAATCTTTTTGGAACAAAAGAAGTTTGCACTATCGTGATTGTTGTAGCCTTTCTAGTAACATCAATCCATGTGGAGACGATCTCGAATATTCATCACTTTATTACTTGTTGTGTTCACTTGCACATTGACATCAATAGCAATTGAGTTAAAAAATAACCAACAGATATCAATGGTCGATAGTTTCTTTGATTATATAGAGATTCCCCCTCAAAAGTGGGTTAAGTTTGTGGCATTTAAATTAAAGGGCACAACTTCAGTATAGCGGCAACACATACAAAACTGAAAGTGAGTTGCGAGTAAATCATTTATTAAGTCATGGCCTAGAATACAACGGATGACGAAAGAGTATTTCCTGCCAGTAGATTACCAGCAGCACTTGTATTTCAAATATCGAAATCCTAGACATGGAAACATAGTGTGGATGAATACACAAAAAAATTTTATAATCTTCATAAAAGAAATAATACAGATGAACTTGAATTTCAGACAATTACGAAATATATTAGCAGATTGAAACAAGAGATACAAGATGAGATAGTGGATATGATTTCATACTTAGGCTCGATAGTCGCTAGGGCTAAAAAATTAGAAGAAATGAGGCAGTGAGCTATTTTTAGAACTCAACTACGATAACTCATTAGTGTGTAAAATACACCAATTGGTCTTGAGGCTGAGAACAAGTAGAAAATATAGGCTGGAAGTAGTCAGATGCAACAACCACCATAGTAGCAGTTAAGGCAGTAGCCACCCAAATAGCAGCAACCACCTAGACAGTAGTAGAACAACCCATATGCGGAGCCTATACTAAACAAGTATTTGAAGTGTAGAGAGTTAGGCCTTCGACCGAGTGATTATCTTCCAAAAAATTTAGATTTAGTAGAGGTTGAAGTCAACGAGATAGGTGCAGATGTTGTTAAAGATGGGGATGACGAAAAAGCTTTGGAGTTGGTGGCAGATGAAGGTGAGATGTTGAATTGTATTGTGCAAAAAGTTTTATTAGCTTCAAAATTTAAAGAGGAACAATTAGCAAAACAAGATCTTCAGAACAGGTGTCACCATTAGTGATGAGGTGTGCAACGAGTTAATTGACAGTGACATCAATGAGAACATAGTTTTGAAGGCACTAGTTGAGGTGATAGGACTCAACATCCAGCACTTTACAGAATGGGGTGGATAAAGAAAGGGACAAAAACACGGGTAACAGAGGTGTGTCGTGTTCCCCTCTCCATCAGGAAGATTTATAAGAATGATTTGGCATGCGATGTAGTGGATATGGATACGTGTCATCTGTGATTAGGCAAACCTTAGAAGTCTGATATTGGTGCAGTCCACAGACAAGAGGATAATGTGTATAAGTTTTGGTATAATAGTAAAAATGTATGTTTAGAGCCTTTAACAAACAAAAAGAAGAATTCCAAGGTAGAAGGAAAGATCTTTCTGAATATTATGAAGGGATATTTAAAGAAAGATTAGGATGATTACAAAAAGCTACCAAAAAAAAGATGAATTCGAGATGAAAATTATTTCTGAATAAATGTAGCCATTGTTAATTGAATTAGCTGATATTACAATAGCAGAGATGCAGCATCATATAGACTTAGTTCCTAGTGCAAGTTTTCCTAACTTGCCCCCTATTGCATGAGCCTTTATGAGCATGCGATCTTATAATGATAGGTTGATGAGTTGCTGCAGAAGGGGTTTATTCGTGAGAGTATAAGTCCATAAATTATCCCACCTTTATTAGTGTCGAAGAAATATGGGAGTTGGACGTGTGTTACAATAGGCAAATTAACCAAATTATGGGAAAGTATCGATTTCCCATTCCAACCTTTCTCGAAGATAGACCTGGATAGTAGATATCATCATATCATAATTGAGCCTGGTGATGAGTGGAAGGCAACATTCAGGATAAAAGAAGGTTGTATGAGTGGTTCGTAATCCATTTAGGCTGTCTAATGTACCAAGCACTTTTATGCACTTAATAAATAATGTTCTTAAGTCTTTCGCCTGCAAATTTATTCCGGTGTGTTTTGACGATATTTTGGTTTATTCCATCGATGTGGTGACACATTTATAGCATTTGAGAATCGTTATAAAGGTGTTACAAAGAAATAAACTTTATATTGATCTAAAGAAATGTAGCTGTTTATAGAGTATTGTGGAATTCTTGGGTTTTATAGTTAGTAGAAAGGGGATTTGAGCTATTAAGTCAAAGACGCAAGCAATTAAAAAATGACTTATGCCTAAGATAGTAGGTAAAGTTCGTAGTTTTCATGGGCTAGTAATGTTTTATAGAAGTTTCATTCATGATTTCAGCACTATAGCCTCACTTATTACTAAATGCTTGAAGAAAGGAAAGTTTAAGTAGAGAGAGAAAAAAAAGGCGAGTTTTGCTTTACCAAAGGAGAAGTTGTCTACCACTCTTGTGTTAGCCTTGCCAAAATTTGATAAGTTGTTTGAAGTTGAGTGTGATGCTTCTGATAAAGGTATTGCGGTTATTCTTTCCCAAGGGGGGTGACCAATTGAGTATATGAGTGAGAAATTGAACGGAGCACAACAGAAGTGGTCTACTTATGATCAAGAGTTTTATGCGATCCTTCGGCCATTGAAGTCATGGGAGCATTATTTGATCCAAAAGGCATTCATGCTTGGCACTTATCACTAAGCCTTGAAGTACTTCAACAACCAGTAAAATCCAAGAAAAATGCATGCGAGATGGGTAAACTATATGTAGAAGTTCACTTTTATTGTGAAGCATAAATCTAGGCAGCAAAATAAAATGGCTAATGCACTCATTAGGCGAGCGACTTCACTGGTAATTCTGGTTAATGAAGTTGCTGATTTTGAATGCCTGAAAGATTTATATGTGAAGGATGAAGACTTTGTGCAAATTTGGGATCATTGTTTCAACCATTAGAATGCAGAGGATTTTCTCATTTAATATGGGTATATATTCAAGGCCAATCAGTTGTGCATGCCACGAAGTTCTTTAAAGAAGCAAATTATTATTGCATGGAGGAGGGTTAGGTGTTCATATTGGTCGAGATAAGACAAAACGCTTGTGGAAGAGCGATATTGTTGGCCATAGTTGAATAAAGATGTGTGCGAGGTTGTTCAGAGGTGTCAAATTTGATAAAAAGGCGAGGTGCATGTACATAATATAGGTTTATACATGTTATTACCTATTTTGAAGAATTTTTGGTTGGATCTGTCCATAGATTTTGTGTTGGGGTTGCCTCGTACAATGATTGGGTGCGATTTTTTATTGGCCGTTGTTGATAGGTTTTTGAAGATGGAACATTTCATTGCATGTCAAAAGACTAAAGATGCTACCTTAGTTGTGCATTTGTTCTTTTAAGAGGTACCACATTTGCATGGTGTTCCAAAGACCATTACTTCTAATAGGGGCGTAAAATTTATCAGTAAATTTTCACACCATCTCTGGGATAAGTTCGGTACGCAATTGAAGTTTAGCAGTGCTTTTCATCCGCAGACAGATAGTCGAATGGAGGTAGTCAATCGCTCTTTGGGCAACATGTTGAGTTGTTGTTGTAGTGATAAGTAATAACTTGGAAACTTCCTTGCCTCAGGCCAAGTTTGTTTATAACAGCATGGTTAATAGATCTACTGGCAAGAACCTTTTTGAGATTATATATACTTGTTTCCCATGCCATGTTTTTTATCTAGTTATCATGCCATCCACAACTGGAGGAAGTAAAGCAACGGATAATATGGCAAAAAAGGCTCTGCAAATTCACGCTGAGGTTCGAGCTCACTTAGGGGCTCCTAATGCCAAGGATAAGTCAAAGGCAGACAAACACTGACTCAAGAAGGTGTTTCAGGAGGTGATTTGGTGATGGCGCATTTGTGGTGTAGTCATTTCCTTGGTATTCGTGCCAAGTTAGAGAAACCGAAGTATAGTCTATTTCTAGTGGCACGAAAGATTAATGATAAGGTTTATGTGCTCCAGTTGCCTCATGATTAGAATATCTCTCACACGTTCAATGTGGCTGATCTGTTTGAATATCATCTAGACGATGAGGAGTTGTACGAGCCTAACTCGAGGACGAGTTCTTTTCCAAGTGATGGGGTCTTATGTAGGATGGATGTGTATTACAAGTGGGGTACATTCTCGAAGGCATAACTTAGGCTCCAGATGTCCGTTTTCGGCATATAATATACCATTCAAAGCTTGTGATAAGACAAACGAAAATCAAAACTACTTATGTCATTCCATCTTGTGGTTAAGTTGGAAATTCCACTTCTTTCTTAGTCATGTTTCAGTTTTGAGATATTTTTCTATTTTTTCTGTTTCTAGGATTTTTTCCTTTTTTTTAGAATTCAGATTTGTATTCTGTTTCTTTTCCTTTTCTTATTTAGGCTAAAAGAATTTATCATAAAATAATATTTCAAATTTGCCAATTTACAAAATTACAATATTTAGAGTTAACACACAAAGGGCTCAAAACCTTCGCTTTATTAATTCAGACTTATTCAATAAACTTCATTATTCAGAAACTTTTGTTTCTTTATCTTTCAATCTTAAACATTTCTATTTCGTCACAATTGCCAAGGTTTCTACCCTAGATTGTGAGGATAAGATGTTTCTTAATAAAAAAACTCCATATTGTAAATGTTGGGATTTGACATATTTTGAGATTATTGGAAGTGCCTATATTGAATATTTGTTGAGATGAAGTTATTAGAATTATTATTTTTAATATATTAGAAGTGTTAATATTTTTTCTTTTATGATAATTACTTGCTTAGTTGCATTTAGGTGCATTTCAGTGTGTCATATCAATTCAAGAGAGTTCTTCATTTTGTTTAGGAAATTTCTGTTTCTCACTTCATGTGGTTTAATTTTAGGAAAATTATCACTGCACCACCTCTATTTTGCCTTATGTTCATCTAACCACCAAAAACATTTTAACATATTCTCTACACCACTTTTTTTTTTAAAAATTTGTATCAATTAGCCACTTTTGCATTAACACCATTAAATAATTTAAATAAAATGACAATTTTACCTCTAAATAAATTAAAAGACCATTTTATTTTATAAAAACTTTGAAAAATAAAAAATTACAATTATAAAAATATCCCTAAATTTAATAAAAATAAATCCTAAAATTACAATTTTTATTTTTTAATACAAATTATTTTAATAAAAAAGTATAATTATAAAAATAACTGCAAAATTTTGGGTTTTAATAAAAATCCCCTAAATTAATAAAATTTTTTGATTTATTTTTAATAAATAAATTAATTTATTTTAATAAAAATTTGTAATATTACAATTTTTAATAAATAAATTCAAGTATTTTTATTAAAATTTTACAAAATTAAAATTTTTTAATAAAAATAATTATTAAATTTTGAAAATCTAACTTTAATAAAAATTAGCTGAGCTCCTCTATTTGAGATTTATTTATTTTATTAAATTTAGGGGTATTTTATAATTATAATTTTTTTATTTTTCAAAGCTTTAATAAGATAAAATGATATTTTAATTTATTTAGGGGTAAAATTATGATTTCGTTTAAATTATTTAAGTGTTAGTGTAAAAGTTAATCGATACAAATTAAAAAGAAAGGTAATGTTAGAATTTTGTGGTGGTTGGATGAAAATAAAGCAAAATAGAGGTGGTGCAATGATAATTTCCTTTTATTTTATTTTTGATAGAAGTGACATTTATAAAATAAAAAGAAAAAATGAATTAATTATGAATGTACGTAATTTGTTGGAAACATTCTTAAGTATGTTAATTCCTATTTGTCCTCAAATATATATATTCAATCAACATTAGGAGAAAATAAGGAGTCCATTTATCCGCTCCATTAACTTTTGTATAGATAGTTGGTTACTATTCAGGCTATAGCCTGGGTTGCCACAATTATGTTTTCTTGGAAGCAAGGAATGTCTTCCAGTTAATCATGACCAAGAAAATTCAATTTACTTTATCTTCATAGTAGTGTACTGGAACGTGCTAGTATAAGAAACTTTTATCGCTAATCAAAGTTGGCGTGTTAGTAAAATAAAGGGAAAGTATCACTGCACCACCTCTATTTTACTTTATTTTTATCTAACTATCACAAAATTCTAACATGTTCTCTACATTATTTTTTTTAATTTATATCAATTAGTCACTTTTACACTAACACAATTAAATAATTTAAACGAAAGGATGATTTTACCCCTAAATAAATTAAAAGACTATTTTATCTTATAAGAGTTTTGAAGAATTAAAAATTATAATTATAAAAATACCCCTAAATTTAATAAAAAAATAAATCCCAAAATTAGAATTTTTATTTTTAATAAAAAATTATAATTGTAAAAATAACTACAAAATTTTGGGATTTAATAAGAATCCCCTAAATTAATAAAATTTTGTGATTTATTTTTTAATAAATAAATTCATTTATTTTAATAAAATTTTGTAAAATTATAATTTTTAATAAATAAATTCAGTTATTTTTATTAAAATTTTACAAAATTATAATTTTTAATAAAAATAATTATTAAATTTGACAAAATCAAAATTTAATAAAAATCAACTAAGCACCTCCATTTGGGATTTATTTTTATTAAATTTAGGGGTATTTTTATAATTATAATTTTTTTATTTTTCAAAGTTTTATAAAATAAAATGGTCTTTTAATTTATATATGGGTAAAATTATGTTTTTGTTTAAATTATGTAACAGTATTACTGCAAAAATGGCTAATTGAAACAAATTAAAAATAAAAGTGTTATAGAGAACATGTTAGAATTTTGTGGTGGTTAGATGAATTTAAAATAAAAAAGAGGTGGTGCAGTGATAATTTCTCTAAAATAAATTACAAAAATTTAGAATAATTTATTTTTCTTTTCTTATTTCTTACTGTTAAGAATTTTCATACTAGGATTGTTTCAAATTACAATTTAAAACATGTGTAATTTAACTTAATGATTAACATTAAAAAATAATCACTCAAAAAACTTTTTAATTTATTTGTAAGATAACAACAAGATTATAAAAAAAGAGAGCATAATATTAGATGGAGTTTTAACAATAAAAATTAAGTTAAAAACTAAAAGAGTGTATTTTAAAAAAAGAACGCTTTTGGAATTAAAAAAAATTAACTAAAAAAAGAGTTTTATGGGGAGATATTGTTACACCGGCCGAATGTAATAAGCCGACGATGGAGCTTCAGCCATGTTTCTGAAAGCCCAAAGAGCAGTGAAATTAAACGTTCAAGAAAATGCTATTTTCACGCAATGCAAAATAAGATATTCGAATTAACGGACGAAGTAATCGTTTCTCGTTCGTCCACATATACCAGCATCTCCAAATGGATTCCTAAGCCAGGGTCACTTTGCATGAGTCATGACAGCCAATAACTCCGGGTGAAATGCATCAGCCATCAAGCTTGACGGATTAAAAAATTCATATTCCTGTCGTAGCATTTAATGGAAGTTATTGTTGAACCTCGAGGAACAGAAAGTAGAATGGGAAGCCTAAAATGGCACGCACGGGCCACGAGTTTTGCTGGGCGGGCCCATGGGCCTATATTTCTGTTTAATAACCGAGTGAAACTATTAGCACGTCCTTCCATTGTGTTTCAGACCCCAATGTCGGCGTGGTTCTCACAAACGGTCTTAAAAAAGGAAAAATTGTTTTTCTCTGTCATTCTCTCATCCAAATCCAAGTAAAATGAGTAATTTTTTCAAGGAGAAAAATAAATTGAGCAATGGTTATTCATGATGCTCAAAGATTCATGCTCAATCAAAAAGACGAAAAGTTAAAAAAAAAAAATCTTATCCCATGAACTGAGTGCGGAATTTTTGGGTTGCTTGCTCTTATTGTTTAATTTCTTTAAATATATTTGCTTATTGATGGCATAAAAATAAATTTAATTAGCTAGAAGCTCGTCCTGTAAATTCAACGTTGAAATGTAATCATCAAATAATAAAGTGTCCGAAGTGTTAAGTGTTGGGATTATGTGCTCTTTAAAATATATTTATTTATTTTCTTATTAATAAAATATTTGAGATATTTTGTAAAAATCTTAATTGCATAAATATTTTGAATAAGGTCAGTTTAATCATATTATATGTATTTATGTGATCATCATATGGATTCACAAAAGACATAAATACAAGTTATTTTATGATTAAATAAATTAAGTTCGCAGTTGATAAATAGAGTTGGGCGCTTTATTTATGTTTAGATTGGAGTAAATTCATTGAATGATTTATCTTAATTATGTGTGAATTTACTGATATAATTTGACTACATTGAACTGGATCACAATGAGATTTGATTAACCTTAAATTGACTGTCAGACTTATTAAATCTCATAGGCATTGATTTTATTACAATATCAATCTTGAGTTAATTATAGTTTCATGTTTGTGATTGTCATTTCATTTGAGTTACCAATGGGTGCGACATACATTTATAGTCAAAATTACCTGGTATCTTGGTGGAAACAATTATAAACAGTGAGATTGTAGATTAAAAATATAGAATTTGTACAACCCATCTCTTGACGGGTTTTCGGTACTTGGTCATATAATTCTCTGACCAGAGTGTGTCAACAGAATCAATATATTGAAAATGATCATTAGAGAAAACCAGTAAGTGTCAAGGAACAAAATATAACTAAATTGATTGGATAGTTGAGATATCAATTTAATTAATGATGCGGTACAAATGATTATTCAGTAAAGAAATCAATGTGGTACAAATTGAATTATTATTCGAGATCACTATTTTAGATAGCATATAAGTATGGAGGTCAGTTCCAAATTTTTAGTGGAGTAAATTTAGAATTAAATAATTAAGCGAGTTTAATTACATGCCTAATTATTGTAGCCACTATTGCATATACCCATATGATCCCGGGTTAGCTCATTTAATTAACTGCACCACTACTGGATGAATAAGTAAGATAACTAGTTATTTGGGTTAAAAGCCTGATTATATTATTTAGTGGGAGGCTCCATTTAATATGCTTGCGTGTAAAGGGTTTTGTGTTATTTTACAAGATGGACCCTTATAATAAGAACAAGTAACGTCATTTTTGGTTTTATTTTTTTAATTTAAATCAAATTTGATTTAATAGAATTAAAAAAAATATTAATATGAAGTCTAGGGTTTCCACTAAATAGAGATATAAAAAAAAAATTTCTCTACAAAAGAGATATAGGAGCTACAATATACAGATCAGAGAAATTTTTTTTTTCTCTCTAACTTTGAGAGAAATATTTTCTATTACTACTTGCTTTTAGTAGTGATAAAGGTGTCCACACATCAAGAATAGATCAAACTTGAGTCATAACCTGAAAGATTGTTGGTGAAGGATCGTGATCTAATAAGATTGGTGGCGATAGATCGTGATTTGGGAGCCTAAATTACTTCTATGAAATAGCAAATGTATGATTTCTATATTATAGTACTTCTATATATTGTATAAGAATCGCGATCCAAATATTTCCTTTACAAAATATCTTTAAACCAACAAAAAGAAACAATGACGAAACATGTTAATGACAAAGAACCTCATGCACAATTACAAGAATCTTGTACTTTGCCAGATCGCCTTTTAATGTCACAACTTTGGTTGTTGATAAGTTTATTATAATGTTTGATAGGCAAAAGTTAATGCAGTACACAAACTAGAGGTTACCTAGGGTTTGTGTGATGTGCCTAAATGGCACATTATGGTGCATTATAATGTATTAGAATGAGTTTTTAATGGCCAAACACATCTTTGGTATTAAATTAATATCAACAATATTTTAATACTCTATGATTCTATGTTCTAAACACAGCCTTATAGTACAAACTCGTTTTTTTCTTTTTTGCTATTCACGAAAAATTTAGTTAAGAACATTCACACCGGTGATTGGATTTCATCATCAATTACTACACTATATGTAAAAAATCTCTTACGTATTTATTAATTCGGACTTTAAATTTAAACTAAAAGTAAGTAGAAATTGTCTTATATATGTTAGGCTTATGAGCTCATGGGACCTTGCTAGTCAATATCTTGAAATAATACTCCACCCAAAGTTGCCTACCTAATGCCAATGTACTGTCGCTGTCTCTGGTGTATTCATCATGAAGAAGCATGGCGTTTGTAATTGATTCTAGATGAAAGAAAAACTAAAGAAAATAGAAAGCCTAGCTAGTGATTGAATGTACATTGGAGAATTTGTTGTCGCAGGCAAAATCTTTTAACTACTTTCCTTAAGCGCACTTTTGACAATTATAATTTAGTAAGCTCTTTTCATTGTCATCTGCACAAAAAATCATCGTCATAAATGGTACTAGATTTCAATGCAAAGATTCATTTATTTCTCATTGTGATCTTGTCTTAGAAAATTTTGATCACCTCAACTTTAGATTCATTATATTTCTCTTTGAGATCTTCTGTTAGAAAATATTGATTCTCTCACCATTTTTTAATTGAATATTGTTTTCAATACAATCACAGTCAATTACAATAGAAGTCTGCTAAAATGGACAATCGATTCGGAGGTTTATTGAAATGTATAATCAACTCATGAACCTAACATATAAAAGTCCACTATGAATGAAACTAATTAATTGAAGCCTAGTATAATAATAAATTTGCATAGTCATTAGGAAGACTCGAATTCTCCACGTTAGAGTTAAGGAAGGAGGATTTGTCGACTAACCCATTCAAGAGGTTATTCACAATTCTCTTGCCATTTTAAACATTCTTGTGGAATTTGTTATTTAACATACGTGCATGTTCATGTGAATTAGTCTTATGCTGTAGGTTTTAGAATTGATTGTATTTTGAATAAGACAGCAAATCTTTTATATTTGTACGTTGAATAATCTCACCAAAAAAATTTTAAATTTAGACCAATTTGATTTAATTTCCAATCAAATCTTTTGCTTAAGTTAGACCTTATCATTATTATTATTACGATATAGTTCTTATGCATTATTATTATAATATATATTCCTTGTCATTCTGTCTAACAAGTGCGTAGAAATGAATCTAACAACAAGAGGTGTGTTAATTATTTGTGCATCTTTTATATATATAGTCATTCTTTAGTGAGCGCAGACGCATAATAAAATACAAAAAATACGTATTTAAATTTATGGAGATTGTATTTTTTTCTTGGTATCATCACTTTATTAAAATGATGGTGTCCTCACTAAAAAAAAAAAAATTATTATTATTATTAAGGTAAAAGCTCGTTTAGTCCCTATATTGAGGTTAGTGTCCGTTTAGTCCCTATATTTTTTAAAATACCTCAAAACAACCATATCATTGAATTATTGACATCCTTGCCATTACCTTTTGTTCATTTTAACTTATTATTACAATATTACCCTATTACAATAATGTTCCTTTTTTTAAACATTATTAAAAAGAAAAATTAAATTACCAGTTTAACACTAAAAAATAAAATAAAAACAATATATATATTAATTTTTGTGGAACACTTTGCTGAGAAGTTAAAATATTAATTGTTTTACAAAATTGATAACTTAATTTTTTACAAAATTAATTTTTTTTGGACACACATGAGCTTCCACAAAAATTAATATATATATATATTTTTTAATTTTTTTTTTGGGTTTAATTTGATAATCCAATTTTTTTATTAATATCTAAAAAAGAAACATTACTGTAAGAGTGTAAAATTGTAAAAGCATGCTAAAAAAATAAAAAATAATGGCATAAGTGTCAATATTTAATAGTAAGGACGTTTTGAGGTATTCTTAAAAATATAAGGATTAAAGGGGCACTAAGCTCATAATATAGGGACAAAACAAGCTTTTACCCTTATTATTATTATTATGTGTGTGTGTATAAATAAGTAAATATTAACATCCTGCAAAAATCTTTACTCTAAAGGAAACAAGTGGAAATAAAATGTGGTTTAATTAATGAGACATGGGTATGGATGGTTAGGAATTGCCTTTTTCACTTAAATGTTGCCATAGGTATATACATACAAAAACTTCAAATAAAGAAAAATATGGCCAACGTCTCCTAAATTTTCAATTAACACATGTAATGAATCCCAATATTGCTTGCGAATTCTTCTAAAATTCAAAAGAAAATCCTCAAGATCCTTTGATCCTTGCCGAATTCTTTTGAATTGCACGCGGTGAAGGGAAGATCCGGTAGGATTCCATTGACACATCTTAACGGATTTTCACAACTAGATCACAATAAAACGGTTCAAATACATCAAGTCAGGACATTGATCGGATACTGTATTGGATGGCTAGGATTCAAAATCATCATGCAAATGGATTACGATCCTCTTTTTGTTTCAGAGCTGTGATATTTAATACCCGAAATTTATTTCAATAATCCCTCCTTTTCAATTAACCTCATTTATTTTCAAAATTACAATTATTTATCATTGTTTTTTCACATCTCTTATAATCTCATTCCTTATAAAAAAGTATCAATATCTAGCATAATTTAGCTTAAACAAAAAACTGGCCTTTCTGAATTGTGGAGCTGGAAGTGCAATTAGCAGTGATGAAAGGAAAATGTGTAAAAAATCGACATGGTCAAATCAATCATATGTGATCTTCATTTGCTTCCTTGGGTTTCTCCTCCTCCTTTTTGACGGTAGCTGGTGTACTATCTCTGTCACCACTAGTGACAACACCAGGACAACTACTACTGAAGTGCATCACCATATCCAATCATTCAGAATCAACGAGCTCGGAGAACAAACCTGCAATTAAAGAGTCAATATTCACATTTGCAACCTTGAACTTGGGGCGCGGCTACAGTACATGCATGTATGTGATACATGCAAGCAATACAAAAAGACAAAAAGCTGAGCAATGGTTTGGCTGCCAAGTGGCAGCCAAACACTAAAAAAAAAAAAAAACTGGGAGCAACCGGTTATTGCAACCGGTTGCCCCTTGAATAAATTAAATAATAATAAAAATAATAATATTTAATTATAAGAAATAAAATAATAATAAAATATTCATTATTTTAATATTAAAGGACAAGACAAAAAAATAATTTTTATAATAATAAAAAAGAAGTTTCAAGTTTAATGGTATAAATATCAAGTTAATGGTCCTGATTTCATGTTTATTGGTCCATTAATTTCATTATTTTAATGGTTGCAAGTTAATGATCTCACGTTTCATGTTTATTGCCCTAAGTTTCAATTTCCTTCAGTTTCACGTTTAATGGTCAAGGTATCAACTTAATGGTCACGGTTTCATGTTCATTGGTCCATTAATTTAACGATTTTCATGGTTGCAATTAATGATAACATATTGCATGTTTATTGCCCTCTGTTTCATGTTCCTTTGGTTACATGTTTAATGGTTCGAGTATCAAGTTAATGGTTATGGTTTCATGTTTATTGATCCATTAATTAAAAAATTTAAATGGTTGCAAGTTAATGATCTCATATTTTAGGTTTATTGTCTTAAGTTTTAAGTTCACTGGTTTCAAGTTTATTAGTTTAGATATCACGTTAATGGTCATGATTTCATGTTTATTGGTCCATTAATTATATAATTTTTTAGGTTGCAAGTTAATGATTCGATATTTCATGTTCATTGCCTTAAGTTTCAAGTTCATTAATTTAATCATTTTTATGGTTGCAAGTTAATGATCTTGTATTTCAGGTTTATTGCCTTAAGTTTCAAGTTCACTGGTTTCAAATTTATTGGTTTAGATATCACGTTAATGGTCATGATTTCATGTTTATTGGTCAATTAATTATATAAGTTTTTAGGTTGCAAGTTAATGATTCGATATTTCATGTTCATTGCCCTAAGTTTCAAGTTCATTAATTTAATCATTTTTAAGTTGCAAGTTAATGATCACATGTTTCATTTTTATTGCCCTAAGTTTTACGTTCACTGGTTTCAAGTTTATTGGTTTAGATATTACGCTAATGGTCATGATTTCATGTTTATTGATCCATTAATTATATAATTTTTTAAGTTGCAAGTTAATGATCATATGTTTCATGTTTATTGCCCTAAGTTTCAAGTTCATTAATTTCATCATTTTTATGGTTGGAAGTTAATGATCTCATATTTCAGGTTTATTGTCTTAAGTTTCAAGTTCACTAGTTTCAAGTTTATTGGTTTAGATATCACGTTAATGGTCATGATTTCATGTTTATTGGTCATTTAATTATATAATTTTTTAGGTTGCAAGTTAATGATTCGATATTTCATGTTCATTGCCTTAAGTTTCAAGTTCATTAATTTAATCATTTTTATGGTTGCAAGTTAATGATCTCGTATTTCAGGTTTATTGCCTTAAATTTCAAGTTCACTGGTTTCGAGTTTATGGATTTAGATATCACGTTAATGGTCATGATTTCATGTTTATTTGTCTATTAATTATATAATTTTTTATGTTGCAAGTTAATGATCACATGTTTTATGTTTATTGCCCTAAGTTTCAAGTTCCTTAATTTAATCATTTTTATGGTTGCAAGTTAATGATCTCGTATTTCAGGTTTATTGCCTTAAGTTTCAAGTTCACTGGTTTCAAGTTTATTGATTTAGATATCACGTTAATGGTCATGATTTCATGTTTATTGCTCCATTAATTATATAATTTTTTAGGTTGCAAGTTAATGATCACATGTTTCATGTTTATTGCCCTAAGGTTCAAGTTCATTATTTTAATCATTTTTATGGTTGCAAGTTAATGATCTCATATTTCATGTTTATTGCCTTAAGTTTCAAGTTCACTGGTTTCAAGTTTATTGGTTTAGATATCACGTTAATGGTCATGATTTCATGTTTATTGGTCCATTAATTATATAATTTTTTAGGTTGCAAGTTAATGATTCGATATTTCATGTTCATTGCCCTAAGTTTCAAGTTCATTAATTTAATCATTTTTAAGTTGCAAGTTAATGATCACATGTTTCATTTTTATTGCCCTAAGTTTCAAGTTCACTGGTTCCAAGTTTATTGGTTTAGATATTACGTTAATGGTCATGATTTCATGTTTATTGGTCCATTAATTATATAATTTTTTAGGTTGCAAGTTAATGATCTCGTATTTCAGGTTTATTGCCTTAAGCTTCAAGTTCACTGGTTTCAAGTTTATTGGTTTAGATATCACGTTAATGGTCATGATTTCATTTTTATTGGTCCATTAATTATATAATTTTTTAGGTTGCAAGTTAATGATCACATGTTTTATGCTTATTGCCCTAAGTTTAAAGTTCCTTAATTTAATCATTTTTATGGTTGCAAGTTAATGATCTCGTATTTCAGGTTTATTGCCTTAAGTTTCAAGTTCACTGGTTTCAAGTTTATTGGTTTAGATATCACGTTAATGGTCATGATTTCATGTTTATTGGTCCATTAATTATATAATTTTTTAGGTTGCAAGTTAATGATTCGATATTTCATGTTCATTGCCTTAAGTTTCAAGTTCATTAATTTAATCATTTTTATGGTTGCAAGTTAATGATCTCGTATTTGTTTATTGCCTTAAGTTTCAAGTTCGGTTTGAGTTTATTGGTTTAGATATCACGTTAATGGTCATGATTTCATGTTTATTGGTCCATTAATTATATAATTTTTAGGTTGCAAGTTAATGATTCGATATTTCATGTTCATTGCCTTAAGTTTCAAGTTCATTAATTTAATCATTTTTATGGTTGCAAGTTAATGATCTCGTATTTGTTTATTGCCTTAAGTTTTAAGTTCAGTTTGAGTTTATTGGTTTAGATATCACGTTAATGGTCATGATTTCATGTTTATTTGTCTATTAATTATATAATTTTTTATGTTGCAAGTTAATGATCACATGTTTTATGCTTATTGCCCTAAGTTTCAAGTTCCTTAATTTAATCATTTTTATGGTTGCAAGTTAATGATCTCGTATTTCAGGTTTATTGCCTTATGTTTCAAGTTCGGTTTCGTTTATTGGTTTAGATATCACGTTAATGGTCATGATTTCATGTTTATTGGTCCATTAATTATATAATTTTTTAGGTTGCAAGTTAATGATTCGATATTTCATGTTCATTGCCTTAAGTTTCAAGTTCATTAATTTAATCATTTTTATGGTTGCAAGTTAATGATCTCGTATTTCAGGTTTATTGCCTTAAGTTTTAAGTTCACTGGTTTCGAGTTTATTGGTTTAGATATCACGTTAATGGTCATGATTTCATGTTTATTGGTCCATTAATTATATAATTTTTAGGTTGCAAGTTAATGATTCGATATTTCATGTTCATTGCCTTAAGTTTCAAGTTCATTAATTTAATCATTTTTATGGTTGCAAGTTAATGATCTCGTATTTCAGGTTTATTGCCTTAAGTTTCAAGTTCACTGGTTTCGAGTTTATTGGTTTAGATATCACGTTAATGGTCATGATTTCATGTTTATTTGTCTATTAATTATATAATTTTTTATGTTGCAAGTTAATGATCACATGTTTTATGTTTATTGCCCTAAGTTTCAAGTTCCTTAATTTAATCATTTTTATGGTTGCAAGTTAATGATCTCGTATTTCAGGTTTATTGCCTTAAGTTTCAAGTTCACTGGTTTCAAGTTTATTGGTTTAGATATCACGTTAATGGTCATGATTTCATGTTTATTGCTCCATTACTTATATAATTTTTTAGGTTGCAAGTTAATGATCACATTTTTCATGTTTATTGCCCTAAGGTTCATGTTCATTATTTTAATCATTTTTATGGTTGCAAGTTAATGATCTCATATTTCATGTTTATTGCCTTAAGTTTCAAGTTCACTGGTTTCGAGTTTATTGGTTTAGATATCACGTTAATGGTCATGATTTCATGTTTATTGGTCCATTAATTATATAATTTTTTAGGTTGCAAGTTAATGATTCGATATTTCATGTTCATTGCCTTAAGTTTCAAGTTCATTAATTTAATCATTTTTATGGTTGCAAGTTAATGATCTCGTATTTCAGGTTTATTGCCTTAAGTTTCAAGTTCACTGGTTTCAAGTTTATTGGTTTAGATATCACGTTAATGGTCATGATTTCATTTTTATTGGTCCATTAATTATATAATTTTTTAGGTTGCAAGTTAATGATCACATGTTTTATGCTTATTGCCCTAAGTTTCAAGTTCCTTAATTTAATCATTTTTATGGTTGCAAGTTAATGATCTCGTATTTCAGGTTTATTGCCTTAAGTTTCAAGTTCACTGGTTTCAAGTTTATTGGTTTAGATATCACGTTAATGGTCATGATTTCATGTTTATTGGTCCATTAATTATATAATTTTTTAGGTTGCAAGTTAATGATTCGATATTTCATGTTCATTGCCTTAAGTTTCAAGTTCATTAATTTAATCATTTTTATGGTTGCAAGTTAATGATCTCGTATTTCAGGTTTATTGCCTTAAGTTTCAAGTTCACTGGTTTCGAGTTTATTGGTTTAGATATCACGTTAATGGTCATGATTTCATGTTTATTGGTCCATTAATTATATAATTTTTTAGGTTGCAAGTTAATGATTCGATATTTCATGTTCATTGCCTTAAGTTTCAAGTTCATTAATTTAATTATTTTTATGGTTGCAAGTTAATGATCTCGTATTTCAGGTTTATTGCCTTAAGTTTTAAGTTCACTGGTTTCGAGTTTATTGGTTTAGATATCACGTTAATGGTCATGATTTCATGTTTATTTGTCTATTAATTATATAATTTTTTATGTTGCAAGTTAATGATCACATGTTTTATGCTTATTGCCCTAAGTTTCAAGTTCCTTAATTTAATCATTTTTATGGTTGCAAGTTAATGATCTCGTATTTAAGGTTTATTGCCTTAAGTTTCAAGTTCACTGGTTTCAAGTTTATTGGTTTAGATATCACGTTAATGGTCATGATTTCATGTTATTTGTCCATTAATTATATAATTTTTTAGGTTGCAAGTTAATGATTCGATATTTCATGTTCATTGCCTTAAGTTTCAAGTTCATTAATTTAATCATTTTTATGGTTGCAAGTTAATGATCTCGTATTTCAGGTTTATTGCCTTAAGTTTCAAGTTCACTGGTTTCGAGTTTATTGGTTTAGATATCACGTTAATGGTCATGATTTCATGTTTATTGGTCCATTAATTATATAATTTTTTAGGTTGCAAGTTAATGATTCGATATTTCATGTTCATTGCCTTAAGTTTCAAGTTCATTAATTTAATTATTTTTATGGTTGCAAGTTAATGATCTCGTATTTCAGGTTTATTGCCTTAAGTTTTAAGTTCACTGGTTTCGAGTTTATTGGTTTAGATATCACGTTAATGGTCATGATTTCATGTTTATTTGTCTATTAATTATATAATTTTTTATGTTGCAAGTTAATGATCACATGTTTTATGCTTATTGCCCTAAGTTTCAAGTTCCTTAATTTAATCATTTTTATGGTTGCAAGTTAATGATCTCGTATTTAAGGTTTATTGCCTTAAGTTTCAAGTTCACTGGTTTCAAGTTTATTGGTTTAGATATCACGTTAATGGTCATGATTTCATGTTATTTGTCCATTAATTATATAATTTTGTAGGTTGCAAGTTAATGATTCGATATTTCATGTTCATTGCCTTAAGTTTCAAGTTCATTAATTTAATCATTTTTATGGTTGCAAGTTAATGATCTCGTATTTCAGGTTTATTGCCTTAAGTTTCAAGTTCACTGGTTTCGAGTTTATTGGTTTAGATATCACGTTAATGGTCATGATTTCATGTTTATTGGTCCATTAATTATATAATTTTTTAGGTTGCAAGTTAATGATTCGATATTTCATGTTCATTGCCTTAAGTTTCAAGTTCATTAATTTAATCATTTTTATGGTTGCAAGTTAATGATCTCGTATTTCAGGTTTATTGCCTTAAGTTTCAAGTTCACTGGTTTCGAGTTTATTGGTTTAGATATCACGTTAATGGTCACGATTTCATGTTTATTTGTCTATTAATTATATAATTTTTTATGTTGCAAGTTAATGATCACATGTTTTATGTTTATTGCCCTAATTTTCAAGTTCCTTAATTTAATCATTTTTATGGTTGCAAGTTAATGATCTCGTATTTCAGGTTTATTGTCTTAAGTTTCAAGTTCACTGGTTTCAAGTTTATTGGTTTAGATATCACGTTAATGGTCATGATTTCATGTTTATTGCTCCATTAATTATATAATTTTTTAGGTTGCAAGTTAATGATTCGATATTTCATGTTCATTGCCTTAAGTTTCAAGTTCATTAATTTAATCATTTTTATGGTTTCAAGTTAATGATCTCGTATTTCAGGTTTATTGCCTTAAGTTTCAAGTTCACTGGTTTCGAGTTTATTGGTTTAGATATCACGTTAATGGTCATGATTTCATGTTTATTGGTCCATTAATTATATAATTTTTTAGGTTGCAAGTTAATGATTCGATATTTCATGTTCATTGCCTTAAGTTTCAAGTTCATTAATTTAATCATTTTTATGGTTGCAAGTTAATGATCTCGTATTTCAGGTTTATTGCCTTAAGTTTGAAGTTCACTGGTTTCGAGTTTATTGGTTTAGATATCACGTTAATGGTCATGATTTCATGTTTATTTGTCTATTAATTATATAATTTTTTATGTTGCAAGTTAATGATCACATGTTTTATGTTTATTGCCCTAAGTTTCAAGTTCCTTAATTTAATCATTTTTATGGTTGCAAGTTAATGATCTCGTATTTCAGGTTTATTGCCTTAAGTTTCAAGTTCACTGGTTTCAAGTTTATTGATTTAGATATCACGTTAATGGTCATGATTTCATGTTTATTGCTCCATTAATTATATAATTTTTTAGGTTGCAAGTTAATGATCACATGTTTCATGTTTATTGCCCTAAGGTTCAAGTTCATTATTTTAATCATTTTTATGGTTGCAAGTTAATGATCTCATATTTCATGTTTATTGACTTAAGTTTCAAGTTCACTGGTTTCAAGTTTATTGGTTTAGATATCACGTTAATGGTCATGATTTCATGTTTATTGGTCCATTAATTATATAATTTTTTAGGTTGCAAGTTAATGATTCGATATTTCATGTTCATTGCCCTAAGTTTCAAGTTCATTAATTTAATCATTTTTAAGTTGCAAGTTAATGATCACATGTTTCATTTTTATTGCCCTAAGTTTCAAGTTCACTGGATTCAAGTTTATTGGTTTAGATATTACGTTAATGGTCATGATTTCATGTTTATTGGTCCATTAATTATATAATTTTTTAAGTTGCAAGTTAATGATTCGATATTTCATGTTCATTGCCTTAAGTTTCAAGTTAACTGGTTTCAAGTTTATTGGTTTAGATATCACGTTAGTGGTCATGATTTCATGTTTATTGGTCCATTAATTATATAATTTTTTAGGTTGCAAGTTAATGATTCGATATTTCATGTTCATTGCCCTAAGTTTAAAATTCATTAATTTAATCATTTTTAAGTTGCAAGTTAATGATCACATGTTTCATTTTTATTGCCCTAAGTTTCAAGTTCACTGGTTTCAAGTTTATTGGTTTAGATATTACGTTAATGGTCATGATTTCATTTTTATTGGTACATTAATTATATAATTTTTTAAGTTGCAAGTTAATGATCACATGTTTCATGTTTATTGCCCTAAGTTTCAAGTTCATTAATTTAATCATTTTTATGGTTGGAAGTTAATGATCTCATATTTCAGGTTTATTGTCTTAAGTTTCAAGTTCACTGGTTTCAAGTTTATTGGTTTATATATCACGTTAATGGTCATGATTTCATGTTTATTGGTCCATTAATTATATAATTTTTTAGGTTGCAAGTTAATGATTCGATATTTCATGTTCATTGCCTTAAGTTTCAAGTTCATTAATTTAATCATTTTTATGGTTTCAAGTTAATGATCTTGTATTTCAGGTTTATTGCCTTAAGTTTCAAGTTCACTGGTTTCGAGTTTATTGGTATAGATATCACGTTAATGGTCATGATTTCATGTTTATTTGTCTATTAATTATATAATTTTTTATGTTGCAAGTTAATGATTCGATATTTCATGTTCATTGCCCTAAGTTTCAAGTTCATTAATTTAATCATTTTTAAGTTGCAAGTTAATGATCACATGTTTCATTTTTATTGCCCTAAGTTTCAAGTTCACTTGTTTCAAGTTTATTGGTTTAGATATTACGTTAATGGTCCTGATTTCATGTTTATTGGTCCATTAATTATATAATTTTTTAAGTTGCAAGTTAATGATTCGATATTTCATGTTCATCGCCTTAAGTTTCAAGTTCGCTGGTTTCAAGTTTATTGGTTTAGATATCACGTTAATGGTCATGATTTCATTTTTATTGGTCCATTAATTATATAATTTTTTAGGTTGCAAGTTAATGATCACATGTTTTATGCTTATTGCCCTAAGTTTCAAGTTCCTTAATTTAATCATTTTTATGGTTGCAAGTTAATGATCTCGTATTTCAGGTTTATTGCCTTAAGTTTCAAGTTCACTGGTTTCAAGTTTATTGGTTTAGATATCACGTTAATGGTCATGATTTCATGTTTATTGGTCCATTAATTATATAATTTTTTAGGTTGCAAGTTAATGATTCGATATTTCATGTTCATTGCCTTAAGTTTCAAGTTCATTAATTTAATCATTTTTATGGTTGCAAGTTAATGATCTCGTATTTCAGGTTTATTGCCTTAAGTTTCAAGTTCACTGGTTTCGAGTTTATTGGTTTAGATATCACGTTAATGGTCATGATTTCATGTTTATTGGTCCATTAATTATATAATTTTTTAGGTTGCAAGTTAATGATTCGATATTTCATGTTCATTGCCTTAAGTTTCAAGTTCATTAATTTAATCATTTTTATGGTTGCAAGTGAATGATCTCGTATTTCAGGTTTATTGCCTTAAGTTTCAAGTTCACTGGTTTCGAGTTTATTGGTTTAGATATCACGTTAATGGTCATGATTTCATGTTTATTTGTCTATTAATTATATAATTTTTTATGTTGCAAGTTAATGATCACATGTTTTATGTTTATTGCCCTAAGTTTCAAGTTCCTTAATTTAATCATTTTTATGGTTGCAAGTTAATGATCTCGTATTTCAGGTTTATTGCCTTAAGTTTCAAGTTCACTGGTTTCAAGTTTATTGATTTAGATATCACGTTAATGGTCATGATTTCATGTTTATTGCTCCATTAATTATATAATTTTTTAGGTTGCAAGTTAATGATCACATGTTTCATGTTTATTGCCCTAAGGTTCAAGTTCATTATTTTAATCATTTTTATGGTTGCAAGTTAATGATCTCATATTTCATGTTTATTGCCTTAAGTTTCAAGTTCACTGGTTTCAAGTTTATTGGTTTAGATATCACGTTAATGGTCATGATTTCATGTTTATTGGTCCATTAATTATATAATTTTTTAGGTTGCAAGTTAATGATTCGATATTTCATGTTCATTGCCCTAAGTTTCAAGTTTATTAATTTAATCATTTTTAAGTTGCAAGTTAATGATCACATGTTTCATTTTTATTGCCCTAAGTTTCAAGTTCACTTGTTTCAAGTTTATTGGTTTAGATATTACGTTAATGGTCATGATTTCATGTTTATTGGTCCATTAATTATATAATTTTTTAAGTTGCAAGTTAATGATTCGATATTTCATGTTCATTGCCTTAAGTTTCAAGTTCACTGGTTTCAAGTTTATTGGTTTAGATATTACGTTAATGGTCATGATTTCATGTTTATTGGTACATTAATTATATAATTTTTTAAGTTGCAAGTTAATGATCACATGTTTCATGTTTATTGCCCTAAGTTTCAAGTTCATTAATTTAATCATTTTTATGGTTGGAAGTTAATGATCTCATATTTCAGGTTTATTGTCTTAAGTTTCAAGTTCACTGGTTTCAAGTTTATTGGTTTATATATCACGTTAATGGTCATGATTTCATGTTCATTGGTCCATTAATTATATAATTTTTTAGGTTGCAAGTTAATGATTCGATATTTCATGTTCATTGCCTTAAGTTTCAAGTTCATTAATTTAATCATTTTTATGGTTGCAAGTTAATGATCTTGTATTTCAGGTTTATTGCCTTAAGTTTCAAGTTCACTGGTTTCGAGTTTATTGGTTTAGATATCACGTTAATGGTCATGATTTCATGTTTATTTGTCTATTAATTATATAATTTTTTATGTTGCAAGGTAATGATCACATGTTTTATGTTTATTGCCCTAAGTTTGAAGTTCATTAATTTAATCGTTGTTATGGTTGCAAGTTAATGATCTCATATTTCAGGTTTATTGTCCTAAGTTTTAAGTTCACTGTTTTCAAGTTGATTGGTTTATGTATCACGTTAATGGTCATGATTTCATGTTTATTGGTCTATTAATTATATAATTTTTTAGGTTGCAAGTTAATGATCACATGTTTCATGTTCATTGCCCTAAGTTTCAGGTTCCTTCTGTTTCAAGTTTAATGGTCCCGGTATTAAGTTAATGGTGCTGATCTCATATTTGTTGGTCCAATAACTGTATGATTTTCATAGTGCAAGTCAATGATCGCATGTTCGAAGTTAATTATTTAATGTTCATTTAGTTTCCTTTGCTTCCGCTGAATAACAAATATTGTGTTTTAGGTCAAGATGAACCGATTAAATAGCATACAAAATGGTTTGAAATCAATGTGCGTGATTAATTATGCCAGCAGTTGCAGCTACTAATGGCCCTGCTGGTAACACTTATTTTGGGATTTTTTTGTTGTCATAAGCCGCAATAACAACAGAACCAAGAACAGTAGCCACCGGATGGTACTTTTTTGCATAAGCAAACACGCTTATAAAACAACCATCTGAACATATAAAATAATCATCCGAACATATAAAACAAATTTTCGAACATATAAAAGAAACTTCGAAACTTGTCAAATAAAATTTCCGAACATATAAAACAACCATCCGAACATATAAAACAATCATCCAAACATAAAACTAACATCCAAACATACATAATGGCATAAAGAAATGAAAACTACTGAGGCGGCGGGGATGGTGGTGCTGGAGGTGGAAACGGATAAGGAATGCCAAAGTGCTCAAACAGGAGGCGTTCTCGACGCTCGAAAACGCCGGTGCTCTCCGGGACGTGATGAAAGCTAGTCTGCATGCAAAGTGTCCTAACCTCGTCCATAAGTTGTTGAAGAGTAACTTCGCCGGAGTCATGTGGATCTGCAGGTGGTACGACAGATGCATCATGATCGGAGTTCACAGTGGGTCCTCACGCTCTACGCCCGAAAGAAGTGAAAAATCAAGCAGCTGATCAGCAAGAACCACAGAATACAAAGGACGGTCATCACTCGGAGCAAGCATTGTGTACTTAGCTTCAGTATACTTCACCCATGCTCTATTACGCCACTCAAATCCTAAGGCATACACGGCCTTATCTCCTATACTCCTACAGGGTTTACAAGATGGTTCGTTTATGGGCACCCTAAAGTATTTAAGGATTTGCGTGATGAAATTTCCATATGGAAGAGCACGACTGATTAAGTTAGGTATGGAAAGCATGGTGCGTATAATAGTGTATCCGAGGCTAACCGGACGATGCCTGAGGATAGAATCAATCAAAGCAACATCCATGTGGGTAACATCATCTAAGTGGCCCGATCGAGGAAGGACAATATTCTGAATTATACGATGTAAAATACGCGATTGAAGGCATAGACATTGAGCACGGAAATGGATTGTACAGACCTCATCTGAAAGATCAATGCACCTACAAATGTTTCGAACGGCATTAACATGAACGAAGTTATCAATCGTAGGAACTTTCCTAGCAGAATATATTTCTAACCCATCTTCGGAAGTTTGTAGGATAGAGTTCAATTCAGTATCATCAAATTCAATCAAAACTCCTCCAACGTTGGTGATTACTCGATTCTCTTTCTCTGTGGAAGTATCCATATTCGAGTAAAAAACTTTCACCAAGTCAGGATACACATTCTCATTAATCGTAAGGGCACAATCCAACCAACTTCCTCCAACAATTGCAACAAATTTCCATTACTAATACTAAGGCTACGAAGCCAATCAGGCACAATATAGAATGTATCAAGTACCTTATGCGTCATGAATCTTTGGCGAAAACGAGTGGCCAAACGCTTGTCCGGGAAGTGTCTTGATTCGAAATCAGGTTGTTCTACAGGGCCCTCGTCCTTCCGTGTCCGTTTGGGTGGTGGAATCGGCTCTTTCCCTTTGTCTTTCGCTCTACGTGACCTTGAAGTCGACATTATGATTTTTCACCGATTTAAAGAGGAATAAACTGATTAGATGGAAGATAACGATGTTTCAAAGGGATATGTGGGTTCAATTTCAGTAAACATTTACCGGAGATTCAAATATTGGACCTAGGGTTTACAACCTTGGGGTTTTCGGTTTCGACGGTTAATGATAGCAAGAGCAAATGGTGGGAAATGGTTTCTAAGATTGAATATGGGCTATGAACTGATTATAAACGTGGGATATTTCGATTGAGAACGTGGGAGAGAGGATTCGGTTTGTGAAGATGAAAAGGAACAGTTTCAATGCTTTGAACCCGGCTAACCGTTACAAAATAATAGAGTGACCGTTCATGTTCCAGAAACTGTAGTAAGCGAAAACGGCTAGACTTTTGTTTTTCAAGGCTAGCCGTTTAATGTCCAGAGACCAACAAAAGCGAAAACGGCTAGCCTTTTCTATTTAGAGGCTAGCCGTTTAATGTCCAGAGAGCACCAAAACATATAACGGCTAGCCTCTAAATTTTATAGGCTAGCCATTTTTGCTTTTGGTGCTCTCCAAAATAAAAAACGGCTAGCCTCTTAAATTTAAGAGGCTAGCCGTTTTCCCTCCAGTGAGCACCCATTCTGAAACGGCTAGCCTCTTAAATTTAAGAGGTTAGCCGTTTCCCTTACAGCGAGCATCAAATCGATAAAGGTTGGCCGCATAAGCTTAAGAGGCTAGCCGTTTTCCCTCCAGTGAGCACACATACACAAACGGCTAGCCTTTATAGGTAATAGGCTAGCCGTTTAAAGGATGTAGCTACCAACCTAAGCACCAACCAAACCCCATCATTTAATGAAGACATTGAATGTCAAACAAACATAACCCACACAGTACTCTTCTAAGTCTTCAAGTAGATCCTTTTGATGGTATTGAAATGGTAGAATTTTAAGAGAAGATAACCAGAGAGCATGACAACATCTTCAGATGTGGGAAGCATTTCTACATCGGTGTTAGACCTCAATGACAACCAGTCATCAGAACAAAAAACTAGTGAAGCCGAAGATAACCCATCATATGATAATGGGATGGAAATTTGTGCAAGTGCAGGTACGTCATTACCCCCACAAACTAGCAAAAGCAATGAATATTTTGGGGACAAATATGCTACAATATCATTTGGTCATACGACGTACAGTTTGGCTAAAAAAAGTCAACTCATTGAAGTAGGTGTCGGATCCTGCTTTGATACTGTCAATGATGCCCACATGTGGTATAAAAATTATGCTAAGTCGGTTGGATTCTCTGTGAGAAAAGATGAACTCCGTCGTGACGGCAGAAGTGGTGAAGTAGCAAGTCGGCGATGGGTTTGCTCAGGGCAAGGATACAGGCTAAAAAATTGGATAGAGAAAACAGATAGAATCAGGGAATCGGGGGGCATTACTTGTAACGGGCGCAAGGCGGAACTTCGCGTGAACTATGATAAGTTGAAAGGGAAGTACATGGTAACTAAATTCATTTTTTACCACACTCATCGGTTGGTTGAACCGCACGAGACACAATTTCTTCGTTCACATAGACTTGTCGACGAAGCTGATTTGGCTCACGCAAAGGCATTGCGACAAGTTGGGGTGAAAGTAGGCCAGTTCATGAATTACAAGTCTGATCAAGCAGGAGGGTTCCATCATGTTGGGTATATGGGTAAGGACATGCGGAATAGAATAGACGCAGATCACCGTGCACAAATTATTGACACCGACACAGAGGCTGCCATAGCGTACTTATCTACAAGGGTTGATTATGATGTTGGAGTGTACTTCGAGTATACATTGGACGAGAAAAATCGACTGCGAAACTTGTTCTGGACCGACACTGTTGGTCGGTACGACTATGAAAAATTTGGAGATGTTTTAGCTTTTGATGCAACGTACAAGAAAAATGCATACAACAAACCTTTGGTCGCATTCGTTGGTGTAAATCATCATAAAAGAACAACTGTTTTTGGATTTGCGATACTGATTGACGAAACTGTTGAATCATGTGTGTGGCTCCTACAGACTTTCTTATCGACAATGAAACAAAAAAAACCCATAAGTGTCATAACAGATAGTGATAAAGCCATGTCGAAAGCGATTAAAACGGTTATGTCTGGATGTATACACTGACTCTGCTGCTGGCATCTTGAGCGGAATGCACAAGCAAATGTAAAGAGAAATGAGTTCACGTCGAAGTTTCAGCAGTTAATGTTGAATCCAATGTCCATGGAGGAGTTTGATCGAGATTGGTTCTCTGTTGTCTATGATCTGGGGCTGAAACAAAATCCTTGGGTGGAAAAAATGTATGCAAAGCGTAGAAAATGGGCAGAGGCTTATTTGAAAGGAACCTTTTTCGCTGGAATGCGAACCACACAAAGGTGTGAGAGCTTGAATTCTTACTTGCGTCGCTTTGTTGAGCAGAAGCTAAAACTATATAATTTCATTAGACAAATTCATTGTGCAATGTATTGTATACGGCACAAAGAAGTCCAAGATGAGTATGAGACAAACCACACAGCCCCAGTTCTTACAACACATCTGCAAAGCATTGAAAAACATGCGTCCAATATATATACAAGGAATGTATTGAAGTGGGTTCGGATGGAGATCCTCGAAGAAGCCACGCTGATTATGCTCGGGTGTGCCAAGACAGCTAATTCCAATATCTATACTTTGACGAAATTTCAGCATCCAGAACAAAAATGGACAGTGGTATTTTATAATAAAGAAGTTGCAATTACTTGTTCATGTAAGATGATGGAATCAGCAGGTATTCCATGTAGGCATATATTTCACGTCATGAAGTTCGAGCAATTAGTTCGCATTCCACCAGCATTGATTCTTGGTCGCTAGACCAAATTAGCGAAGGTGAGTAAAGTGATGAAAACGACCGTTGTAGCGTCACACATTGATAAGGAAGTGTTAGAAACAGCAAAGTTTGGCTCGCTTTCAGCGGCATGTACTAATCTTTGTCTTTTCGCTGTAAAGAATGAACAAAGTTATATGATAGCGTTAGACGAGATTCAACGGTTGACGCTTCGCGTTGAACAGATGGTTGCCGATGATGAATCAGCTAAACGAGCCAGGAATTTTGTACTTCAACCATGTATGAAGTTGAAAGACCCGGTTACGGTTAACAGTAAAGGTTGCTCTAAAACCGTTAAATACGATGGGGCTAAAAATCGTAAATGCAGTAAGTGTTTTCAGCCTGGCCATACTAAATGGACTTGCCCACTATTGTTAACATATATGTTTCCATAATATTGATTTTGATGATAACAAACAAGATTAAGAATGATTAATCTTTTAAGCTCAAATTATTTAATATTCTTTTTAAATAAATCATTATTTTCACATTATAATTGTTTCATATTTAATGGAAAAATGATTTTATGAAATTGGTTGTTTTTCAAGTTTATGGTTTAATTGAAAGAATTTTGAAAACTTTGAAATCAACAAATATTGTTTGAAATTTTGGTGAAGGACTCATTTGAAAAGTATCATAGCATTTTGGACTATATCATAATTTCAGAAAGTTTTGGGATTAACGAAGCATTACTTAGAAATTCTGAAATTGGACTTATTTGTAAAGTTTCATAACGTTTTGGGGTCAAACTGTAATTTTAGAAAATATGTCACTGTAGCAATCACTGTAGAAAATGGCTAACCGTTTATTTAAAACGGCTAACCGATAATTTCCAGAAAGCATGTTCTGCATAGTATTGTTAAAATGATGATTCTGGATAATAACGGTGAACCGATTATTTCCAGATTGCTAACCTTGAACCGTTTAGTAAGAACGGTTAAACCAAATTTGTTTTGCAGGTCTCTGGAAATTAACGGCGAAAGGGTAATTATAAACGGTAAACCGTTTATTTGAAAATTGGCCCAACGGTAACTTTGACCAGCCTAAACGGTTAACCGTTAATGGTTAACGGCGAACCGTTTTCATGCGATATATAGTTTTTCACTCAACTATAAATAAGCTCAATCCAATTCAAACAAGAAGAATTCCAACGATCATCATTGAGCAAAATATTGAGAATACAACTTTCATTGAGCTTTAAATCTTTGTATTCATCTTATTCATTCACACATTGAGCTTTCACTTGAGATCAAACACATTGTGTGAGAGAGATTCATTTGTAATCCTTTTTGTAAAATCAAGTTAAAAGATTGTAAGTGTTGGGATACACTTGGGTTAAGAGATTGGGGATAATCTCTTGTTGTAAAGGTCAATTGACACCTTGGAAGTCAATTGTAAGCGTTTGAAGCCTTGGGAGGCTAGCTTAGTGAAATCCTCAAGCCCGGTGAGCTTGGAGGCGTGGACGTAGGCGGGGATTGCCGAACCACGTAAAAATCATTGTGTTTGTTTTCTCTTCCCTTACTCTTTTAATATTGCGCATGATTGAATTTATTGTTTTCAATTTGATTAAGGCAATAAATTAAATTGTTGTGTGGTTTGCCTAGGATAATTTATAAAATCCCAATTCACCCCCCCTCTTGGGTTGCCTAGTTAGCATTTCAACTATATCCGCCAAAGGACATGCAGCCTAATGACCTTCATTGCAGCATTGGCGGTACTGGTTGTGTTTCGGTTGACGATCAGCCAAGGCATTGTTCTTATAATGTGTTAACACCGCCTGTTTCGATGGAATCAGGCTCGCCAAGTTCCCCAACATTTACGTTCGAGACAACTTGTCCTTGGAGGCATGACATCTCAGAAGGAATTGACGGCCATTACGACAGCAGTAACACATTTGGTATAACTTATGAAACCGATGCAAACACATACTATAATTGGTGGCCTCATAATAACTTGTAAGTGATATCCCATGATATATGAATTTGCTTGGCAAACTTTCTTAAGTTGTTTAACTAACTCGGATTTACATTATACTTAGTTTGACACATACTTGGAGGATGGGGGATGATCGCTAATGATGCACTTTTTGGATCTGAACCGAGGGGGCCTTTTTGGAAATCATTGAGTTATATTATCATGTACGAAGTGAACAATGGCAATGTAATAACATATTTTGCGTACTTAGTGATTGTTGAGTGTTAGAAAATACATATTTATAAAGGAGAAAACCATCATTTTACATTTTAAGTCTTACTAACAACCCATACTTTTATGTATTTAACCTTCTTGTGATTTAATTACATGTGTTTTATTTTAATTAAGTATTTTATGTATTTTAGGGGTATTATAGTCATTTCACAATAAAGGAGAGATCAGACGGCAAAACGGACATCACTTTTGAAAACCTTAGGAGGAGCATAAAAGGAAAAATGGCACTATTCACGTATGCGATACTATTCACGTATGCAGTATATCGTTGCATTCACATAGACGGATGATGACGTGGCATTGACCGATGATGTAGCATTGACTGATGAGGTGTCACGATCCTGTTGGGCTAAAATTCTTATGTACTGTTAATAGTGACGTGGCAGCATATTAGTGCACTAAAAATCTCGCATACGGTACATGCATCACACAAGATTATTTTCAACCAAACCGCGTCACTGTTCACCCAGGTCAAACCGTGTTACTGTTCATCCACGTGGTCAAACCGCGTACTGTTGACTGATGATGTGGCGCAATCCTGAGCGTCTAAACTGTTTTTAATCCGATGGCCATGATTTATTCCATGTATCTATAAAAAGGGGGCCGCTCCCCCCTAATTTGATATCTCTGAATCCATTTTTGAGATCCATTTTCTGTAATTCCCTCTCCATCTTGTATTTTCTACGTATTTTAATAAATTCCCATTTTGCCCCTAGTTCAATTATGAGTGGCTAATTTTCTTTCAAGCTTGGGTTGAAGGTGAAGTCTCAACATGTGTCATGGGCTTAATTGGGTAAGTTTATTTTCTCTTCCCCTCTAGTTTTTGTGGATGTTTTGACTTCTCATTGACAAATAATAATAATCTTGTCTAGTATAAGGTTATTATTATTTGGCACGATAAGCCCTTAGCACCATATTGATTAGAGCGTGGTTCATGAGGTGTGGATTCCCCCCTCATAATTTAATTGGCATTAATAAGCATTATTTAGCCCATGATGTATGTTGATGCGGATCCGAATACCCAAGTACGTCATTTCAATAGAATTATCTTCAATTTATTCTCGCCATTGCAATTTCAATTTTAGAATTTATTCTTGCCATTTTAATTTAAGTTTTAGCATATTCCAAATTATTTCCACCACAAATCCAATCACCCATTTACAAAATTAATTCTACACACAATTAAAATCGACCTCCTCGTGGGATCGACACTCGTCGCCATTGATCTATACTACAATAGATTCGTACGCTTGCGAGTACATTAAAATTTGCACAACAAGTTTTTGGCGCCGTTGCCGGGGAGGTAAGTAATTTTAATTCATAGAATTAATTTTTGTGAATAATTTCTTTTATTTGTTTTCTTGTATTTTTTTTTTATTAAAAAAAAGTGAATCTACATATAAAGGTTAGTATTTCTTTTTCTTTTTCTCTTCTTTAAAATTCTGTAATTTAATTTTCAATTTATTTTTCTTTGTAATTTTTTTTTGTTTATCTTATTAATTTATTTTTAATTAATTTATTTCAAGATTTATTTTTGTCTTTTTATAGAAAGGTTGTAATAGCCCAATAAGGTTAGTATCGTAATTTCTCCCTCTTCTTTATTTTTATTTGTTTTGTTCTCATCTTTATTTTTATTTTATTTGTTTTGCATGCATGGTCGTAGGTCATTATTACCTAATCTTGAACCTATAGACCTTGAAATAGAAAAAATACTTCGCACACACAAACAAGTTAAAAATAAAATGGATTCTACAAGAAAGGCCATTTAAGGACTATTTTAGTCCCTTAGCTAATTTGAGCACATCATGTATAAGATACCCAAATGTAGCTGCTAGGAGCTTTGAATTAAAACCTAGTGTGCTAAATTGTCTCCCCACATTCTATGGCCTAGAAAATGAGGACCCATATAATCATTTGAATGATTTTCATGCAATTTGTCAAACATTTAAATATGAGAATTTTTCAGATGATGATATAAAGCTTAGATTATTCCCATTTTCTTTAAAGGATAGAGCTCGTTCATGGTTAAATACTTTGCCTGCTAATAGCATTTCATCATGGGAACAAATGGTAACGAAATTTTTAAATAAATATTTTCCAGTGCATAAAACCAATGCTATTCGCAGGGAAATTTCGGAGTTTACCCAGAGAGAGGACGAGCAATTTTTCGAAACATGGGAGCGATTCAATGGGCTACTCTTGAAGTGTCCACATCATGGGTATGAGAAATGACACCAATGCCAATACTTTTTGGAGGGATTATTGCCGAATGTGCAAGAATGGCTAATGGCAACAAGTGGAGGAGAGCTAATGTAAAAAAGTGCATCAGAGATTTGAGAATTCTTCCAGCGACAAGCGGATAATTCCCAACAACGGAGTCAATCACTCAGGAATACTAGAAGAATTAAGGGAGTAAATGAGGTTCACATTGGTGAGTCAACTTCGGGAATCAAAGAAGTCAAGGAGATGGTTGAAGGTCTTGCTCGACAAATAGCATCATTATCGACTGCTAAATCAACGGAACCACATGACCCTGACTCATACTCTGATCAAGCCAATGCCATAGGTGTAATGAGAAAGCCATCAAATTACAACCCATACTCCAACACATATAACCCTGGATGGAGAGACCACCCCAATTTTTCATGGTCTCAAGGACTCCAACATAATGGACCAGCAGCTCCAGCTCCACCAATGCAACCAATTCCTCAAAATCCTCAAGCCTCTCAGCCACCATTCAGACCATACAATCAGAACCAGAACTACTCTCAACCCAGACCATGGGAGGATTCATTATAGAATCTCAAGAATCTTACTCACTCTACGATTGAGCAACAGAATCGCACCATTGATGGACTACGAAATGAGTTGAGAACAGGCTTCAATTCACAAGCTCAATCAGTTTCAAGCCTCGAGAAGATGGTGGGACAACTTGCTTCTTCAGTTCAGACCTTGGCAATGACTGTTGAGAAAGGCAAATTTCCAAGTCAACCAGTGTCTAATCTTAAAGGAGTACATGAAGCAAGTACCAGTTCACCACAGCAGCATGGAGAAGTCAAAGCAATCATGACCTTGCGAAAAGGAAAAGAAGTCAACAACAAAGTGGAGATGCCGGTGACAAAAGAAAATCAAATTGTTCCTGTGAGTGTTGAGGACTCACCACCGGAGGTGAAAGAAGAAACCAACCCACTAGAATACGTTCCCAAAGCTCCATTTCCCCAGAGGTTAGCTAAAGGCAAGAAGGGAAAATCCACAGGTGAGATTCTTGAAATCTTCAAACAGGTAAGTGTTAACATCCCTTTGCTTAATGCTATTAAACAAGTTCCATCTTATGCCAAGTTTCTTAAAGACCTTTGCACTAAAAAGAGAAATATACATGTTCAAAAGAAGGCATTTTTAACAGAAAACGTTAGTTCTATACTCCAACATAAAATTCCTTTCAAATGCAAAGACCCAGGCTCCCCCACTATCTCATGTAGTATAGGGAACCACACAATTGAGAATGCTTTGTTGGATTTAAGAGCTAGTGTAAATTTGTTGCCTTATTCAGTATTTGTGAACTTGGACTGGGAGAATTACACCCAACTCCAGTGGTGTTACAGCTTGCAGATCGGTCCACGAAAATACCTCGTGGTATTGTGGAGGACGTGCTTATCCAGGTAGACAAGTTTTATTTTCCTGTTAATTTCATTGTAATTGACACTTAACCAATACAGAATTCAAGGAAGCACATCCCCATTATTTTAGGCCGACCTTTCTTGGCAACTGCGGATGCTCACATTCAATGCAGGACCGGAAATATGCAGTTGTCCTTCAGCAATATGACTATGGAGCTGAACATCTTCAACATTGCCAAACAACCTCATAATGCAGATAATAGAATTGTTGATGTGGATTTAATTAAAGCATTAGTTGATGACACTTTTATTTCAAACCTTAATGATGATCCTTTACAGACATGCTTAACTCACTTTGGTTTTGATTTTGATATTGACAGATCGGTCGATGAGGTCAACGCCCTACTTGACTCAGCACCATCTATGGACACTAATCAATGGAAGTCAAGAGTTGAACAACTAGCACCATCAGAGAAGAAACTCATCCCATCATCAGAATCACCACCGAAACTTGAGCTCAAACCATTGCCCAACACATTGGAATATGCATTTTTTGGAGAAGAAAGTACTCTACCGGTAATCATCTCATCATCCCTAAATGACGAACAAAAAGGTAAGTTGTTGGATGTTTTAAAAGAGCACAAAGGAGCATTATGATGGACCATAGTGGACATAAAAGGTATAAACCCAGTAGACTGCATGCATTACATTCACCTTGATGAAAATGCTAAACTCTTAGAGAAATGCAACGTCAGTTAAATCCTAACATGAAAGAAGTTGTTAGAACTGAAGTCCTTAAGCTATTAGATGCAGGTATCATTTACCCCATTTCTGATAGTTCATGGGTCAGTCCTGTACAAGTTGTCCCCAAAAAGTCAGGAGTCACAGTAGTTACCAATGCTGATAATGAATTGATACCAACTAGAGTAACTACAGGATGGCGTGTATGCATTGATTATAGAAAATTGAATTCTGTCACACGTAAAGACCATTTTCCTTTACCATTTATCGATCAAATGCTTGATAGATTAGCAGGCCATGAATTTTATTTCTTTCTAGATGGCTACTCAGGATATAATCAGATTCCTATAGCACCAAAAGATCAAGAGAAAACCACTTTCACTTGCCCTTTTGGCACATTTGCATATAGGAGAATGCCATTTGGATTATGTAATGCACCTGCTACATTTCAACGATGCATGTTAAGCATTTTTTCTGATATGGTTGAACGATTCCTTGAAGTCTTTATGGATGATTTTTCTATCTTTGGTGACTCGTTTGATCAATGTTTACATCATCTAACGCTAGTTCTGCAGAGATGTACCGAGAAGAACTTAGTCTTGAATTGAGAGAAGTGCCATTTTATGGTAAAACAATGTATTGTTCTGGGTCACATCAGTTCGAGCAAAGGTATTAAGGTTGACAAAGCCAAGGTGGATCTTATTTCTAATCTTCCTCCACCCAAAACAGTTAGAGAAGTAAGATCTTTCCTTGGGCATGCTGGTTTTTATAGACGTTTCATTAAAGATTTTAGCAAAGTTTCTAGACCCTTATGCAATCTACTTGCTAAGGATGTACCTTTTGTCTTTGATGATTCATGTCTTGTTGCGTTTGAAAAATTAAAGCATTTGTTGACATCATCACCCATCATTTCGGCCCCCGGAGCTTACCATTTGAGCTCATGTGTGATGCATCCGATTATGCGGTAGGAGCAGATAGGACAAAGAGTTGATCGAATTCCCCATGTTATTTACTATGCTAGTATGACATTGAATGATGCACAGTTGAACTATTCAACTACTGAAAAAGAAATGCTAGCAATAGTGTTTGCACTAGAGAAATTTCGATCTTATCTCATTGGTTGTAAAATAATTATATTCACAGATCATGCTGCTCTTAAATATCTTCTCACAAAGAAAGATAAAAAAGCTAGACTAATTCGTTGGGTGTTACTTTTGCTGGAATTTGACTTGGAATTCAAAGATAAGAAAGGGACAGAAAATATTCTGGCGGACCACCTTTCTCGTCTCCATTTTGACACAATTACAGAGTCTTTAATACTGAATGAGTCATTTCCAGATGAACAATTAATGAGTGTGGAAGTATTACCTTGGTATGCTGATATAGTTAATTATCTTGTTACAGGTAAACTTCCAGAGCATTGGACAAAGCAAGACAAGGCTAAATTCTTTGTAGAAATAAAAAATTTCTTCTGGGATGACCCGTATTTATTCAAGTATTGTGCGGATCAAATTGTTAGACGATGTGTCCCAGAAAATGAAATTCAGAATATTCTTTCATTCTGCCATGAACAAGCTTGTGGAGGCCATTTCAGTGCTAAGAAAATAGCGACTAAAGTTTTACAATGTGGTTTCTATTGGCCAACTATATTTCGAGATGCTTACACTTTCTGTTCTTCATGTGATAGGTGTCAACGAATGGGAAGCATTACGCGAAGGAACATGATGCCACTAAATCCAATTTTAGTGGTTGAGATTTTTGATGTATGGGGTATCGACTTCGTGGGACCCTTTCCCCCTACTTTTGGTCATCAATACATATTGGTTGCTGTTGACTACGTATCAAAATGGGTAGAAGCAATTCCATGCAGAACCAATGATCACAAGGTGGTGATAGGATTTTTGAAAAACAATATTGTCTCACGCTTTAGATTCCCTCGAGCAATAATCAGTGATGGTGGTGCCCACTTTTGTAATAAAGCATTCAAGGCTTTTTTGACAAAGTATTCAATCACACACAAAGTGGCGACCCCGTATCATTCGCAAACCAGTGGCCAAGTTGAGATCTCCAATCGAGAAATAAAGCACATATTAAAAAAGACGGTGAGGCCAGACAGGAAAGATTGGTCATTAAGACTTGATGATGCATTATGGGCATATAGAACGGCTTTCAAGACCTCGATTGGGATGTCACCCTACAGGCTAGTGTATGGAAAAGCTTGCCACCTACCTGTGGAACTCGAGCATCGTGCATATTGGGCCATCAAAAAATTCAACTTTGACATGCAGCAAGCCAGCTCAAAAAGAAGATTACAACTGGCAGAACTTGAAGAAATTCGCAATGACGCATATGAAAATGCCAAGATTTACAAGCAACGGATGAAAGTCTTCCATGACAAGCAAATTATGAGAAAATCATTCACTCCAGGCTAGAAAGTGCTTTTATTCAATTCTCGCTTGCACCTATTCCCAGGTAAGTTACGCTCTCGTTGGTCTGGTCCCTTTATTGTTCATACTGTTTTTTCATATGGGGCAATTGAAATTAAGGACCCAAAGAACGGTGTCACGTTTAAAGTTAATGGTCAAAGATTAAATCCATATCTAGAGTACCAACCACATGAAAAAGACACCGAAATAAATTTGAGTGACCCACCAAATTTGAATTGATTTTTTTTTCTTTTCGGTGATTCGATTTTTCTTTCTTTCTTTATATTATTCTTTTGCTAATTGAAATTATTTTTGCATAAGTGTATTTGTTTAACTATTACATTTTCTCTTATCATTGTTAATCATGAGTCTCATTCTTAGACCGTTCCTCCTGAACATTTTTAAACCACTTCAACGTGTCAAAACTCATCTCAAAAGGCAGATTCAATTTTGTAAAACACATCGTATTTGGGCTCTACAACCACCAGAGTTAGTAGCCTATGTTGAGGGTTTAGAAAGCCAACTCAGAGACATTGAGAGAAGTGTTTACGACATCCAGTTGGAGCTTGAGGTAAATTCAATAAGAGGACGATTTTAATTTTCTTTGTTTGTTTTAATTTGTTTTTCTGTTTGTATGCTTTAGTTTGTTACCTCGGTGAAGTGGCGGATAACGGTACTCCGTGACAATCAAGTCGGTTACTTCAGTTTCCCATAATAACTGATATTCCGAGGCGAAGGTATGGACAAAAATGAGACTCTAGCGAAGCTTCACAAGCGATTCCCTTCACTTCCTCAGAATGCCCTCCTTACGATTTATAAAGCTCGGTCCGAACGCATGCGATTGCTCATGAGGAATAACATACTTGCTGACATCCGTTGGTTAATCGAGGCAAAAGTACGATTGGCAGGTGAGTTACCTCCAAAATTTATTGCATTCATGCCTGGTTGTGGTAAAGGAAATTATGCAAGAAAACGACGAGCTCGACGAATTTCTGTTGCTTGTCATAAGTGTGCTAGAATGAGTTGCGATAGAAACCCATGTTCTTTAGGAATGGTGTCTGATAACAGGGAAGATAAAATTCAATTCATTAGGGATGGCTTGAATAAGGAGTCATTGGATGATATCTTTTTGTCTCTTGAAACGCATCCCAGTGGATATGTGCAAGGAGCGATTCTCCAGTTATGGCCATTATTCCAGAAAGAGCATGCACGATATAGTCTCTGAATCGACTATAAACTGTTTGCCAGTTTATAAGAAAACTGGATGGAAAGCCTATCCTCGACCCATAGAGGGCGTTCAAGCTGTTTCTGGACGTAAAACCAGAGGAAAATGTGAGCCACAGTCGCAACTACCTGTAAATATCATTTTACTTTATTGTTATTTTATTTCACTATTATTTTATTGTTTGCATTATTGTCTTTAATAATTTTATTACTATTTGTTTTTTCCTTATTACTGTTTGCTTTTTTTTTTTTACTGTTTCCTTTTTGACTCATGAGCCATGTGCTTTACGCGTTATTTGACACTGACATGCGCCCTCATACACAACTGTGCCCCAATGTCACTAAGACTCTTAAATGTGATTTTTTTTTGTCAAGCACTCACAAAATTATTTTTGAGAAGTATCGCAATGGCAGCTACTCCCAATAGACAATTCAAGAACATTTGTGTGCTTTCTGGATTTACCTATGGCAAACATAAAGAGTTCGTTGAGGCAGCCATAGATCTTGGCCGAAGCATAGCAGCGAGAAAATTACACTTGGTGTATGGAGGAGGTAACCGAGGGTTATCAAAAATGGTCTCAGAAGCAGCTTTTATCAGAGGAAGTCAAGTGTTAGGCATCATCCCAAGAGTCCTAAAACCATTGGGCAGTTTGTCTGACTCATCAACTGGAGAAGAGTTAGTCGTCTCAGGTATGCAAGAAAGAATAACTGAAATGCTTAATCATGCTGATGCTTTTATTTTCCTTCCAGGAGATCTTGCAACACTAGAGGCTCTTATCACATTAGCATCTTGGGCCCATCTGCACATCCACCAGAAACCCATCGGTTTGTTAAATGTCAATAACTTTTATGATGGCTTTATCGCATTTCTTAACCATGCAATAAAAAACTACTTCATTCCTTCCCATGCGAAAAAACTTTTTATTTGTGCTCACACTGCTAATGAGCTACTTGATATGTTACAAGCTTATAAACCGGAGCCGGACCCATGGACCTTTGTGTTGGAGCGTCCAAATAATGATAAAGAGCAGTAAGAAGTACAAATTAGATTTAACTCTCCGCCTGTAAATATTTTCTTCTGTGTTGCACCACCCAGGTGATGTCTTCTAAACTCTACTTCTTTGCTTTAAAACATTGAGGACAATGTTTCATTCTGGTTGGGGGGAGGGAATAGTCGACAATTGTGGAATCTTGGTTAAGTTTTTACTGATTTTTTGTTGTAGAAACTAACTGTTGCTAACGTTTTGTGTTGAAGATGGCTGAATATGGAGTGTAGTGCCTCTAGAAACGCATCTTCATCGTTTGAAAAAAAACAAAAAAAAATTCTTTTTCTTTATTAAGTTTTGATGTTCATTTTTCTTCTTCTTTTTAATTTCTCCTTTATAAATATACATTTTTCTTTAGTGCCTCTAGAAACGCATCTTCTTAGTTATAAAAAAAACAAAAAAAACAAAAAACACATTTCTTTTTCTATCATTTTAAATGTAACTTTTGTAATTATTTTTTCTACATCATTTTCCATTTCTGCATGCATATTTTCCTTTCATGTTTAGAATAGGTTGGGGGGTAGAATGTTGTTTGAAAAAAAAATTTGTGATTTGTTTTAACATTGGATGACATGATTAATTTCAAATTTTAGTATTTGTATTATCTTTGGTCTTAAGTGATGTTACGTTATGTTTGCTACTCTACATGTTGATGTCGGAGACAAATGTGAGTTGCTTGAAGGAATGAACATGTCATAATAAGTACCAAGTGAGTTTTTGAGCCTATTATTTTTCTTGGAGAATAACCCTTTTGCCCATTCTTTATACAGCTTAGCAGTTTGTTATTTTACACACGATCTCTAAATTGCTTTTGAGTTAACCCTTAAAAAAAAATTATAAAATAAAAAAAAAAGAAAAAAGAAAAAAATGTGTGTTGTTACATTGGGAGGCCCATCTAACTAGTAGATATGGATGATTATTTAGAGCCCTAAAAGATGATGGAAATGCCATCTTTGTCCCGTTTGAGCCTTTCTAGCCATCCCTTTTGTGAAATATCCATAGTTAACCATTTTGAGCCTTTAAAAAAAAAAAACCTTTTATTTGTTAAACTTATCTTGACCCACTCCGATTTGGAGTATTACCCAATGTCTTATAAGTTCCATCACCTATTTATGTTTGAGAAAAATATAAATAAGTATTTTTGTTCAGTGAAGTTATGCCAAATAAAAGCAAAAAAAAAAAAACAACTAAACAAAAATTGTTGTTTCAAAAGAAAAATAAAAAATAAAAAAAAAATAATAGGTGAAATCCACCTTGCAACTTAAAAAAAAAAAATTCTCTACATTTTTCTCAAACATACACTTTGTTTTCCTTATTTCCCTTCTTTGTTAACCATATCCCCAGCCTACGTTACGTCCTAATAAAAGTCCTTCTTGATTTTAGGGAACTATAGTTTGAAGTAGAAGCTAGTTATAAGGGCTAAAAAGATGTAGTGATGTATAATAAAAAAAGAGATAAATAATTAGGTTGATTAGCATTTTTGTTTGACTTGAGATCGTTTTATTTCTAAGCTGAGGGCATATTTATTTCATCTTGGTGAGAGCATGTGATATCATTTTTTTATTATTTTCTCTCTCAATTACCATTCATTGGAGTGACTATTTTTATTGGTTTCAATTTCTTTGTGAGAGTGTCACTACTTCCAGTGAGATTTTGGGGTTTGACATGTCATTCTTGAAAGTAGCTATAACAAAGTCTATTGGGCTGATTCATGTGGATGGTTGATGTGGGTGTGATGTTGCTTTAGATTGGAGATAATGCTTATACTTTTATTTGATTGCTATCATTAATCTGATTGAATAAACATGAGTATTTCTAAATTTAAAAAAAAAATCATTTTGAATTTGAATTTTATTTTCGCTTCATTTGCTAGGGACTAGATAATTGAAGTGTGTTGAGTGTTAGAAAATGCATATTTATAAAAGAGAAAACCATCATTTTACATTTCAAGTCTTACTAACAACCCTTACTTTTATGTATTTAACCTTCTTGTGATTTAATTACATGTGTTTTATTTTAATTAAGTATTTTATGTATTTTAGGGGTATTATAGTCATTTCACAATAAAGGAGAGATCAGACGGCAAAACGGACATCACTTTTGAACTCAGGCGGTCGAAAACCTTAGGAGGAGCATAAAAGGAAAAATGGCACTATTCACATGTACGATACTATTCACGTGTATGCGATGCCATCGTTCACGCATTCACATAGACGGACGATGACGTGGCATTGACCGATGATGTAGCATTGACTGATGAGGTGTCACGATCCTGTTGGGCTAAAATTCTTATGTACTGTTAATAGTGACGTGGCAGCATATTAGTGCACTAAAAATCTCGCATACGGTACATGCATCACACAAGATTATTTTCAACCAAAATGTGTCACTGTTCACACGTGGTCAAACCGCGTACTATTGACTGATGACGTGGCGCAATCCTGAGCGTCCAAACTGTTTTTAATCCGATGGCTATGATTTATTCTATGTATCTATAAAAAAAGGGCCTCTCCCCCCTAATTTGATATCTCTGAATCCATTTTTGGGATCCATTTTTTGTAATTCCCTCTCCATCTTGTATTTTCTACGTATTTTAATAAATTCCCATTTTGCCCCTAGTTCAATTATGAGTGGCTAATTTTCTTTCAAGCTTGGGTTGAAGGTGAAGTCTCAACATGTGTCATGGGCTTAATTGGGTAAGTTTATTTTCTCTTCCCCTCTAGTTTTTGTGGATGTTTTGACTTCTCGTCGACAAATAATAATAATCTTGTCTAGATACTTTTCTCTAGTATAAGGTTATTATTATTTACGATAAGCCCTTAGCACCATATTGATTAGAGCGTGGTTCATGAGGTGTGGATTCCCCCCCTCATGATTTAATTGGCATTAATAAGAATTATTTAGCCCATGATGCATGTTGATACGGATCCGAATACCCAAGTACGTCATTTCAATAGAATTATCTTCAATTTATTCTCGCCATTGCAATTTCAATTTTAGAATTTATTCTCGCCATTTTAATTTAAGTTTTAGCATATTCCAAATTATTTCCACCACAAATCCAATCACCCATTTACAAAATTAATTCTACACACAATTAAAATCGACCTCCTCGTGGGATCGACACTCGTCACCATTGATCTATACTACAATAGATTCGTGCGCTTGCGAGTACATTAAAATTTGCACAACGGTGATAATAGCAACATTTACAACAATTCTCTTCCTTTCAACATGTATTAATTAAGACAACCGGTTGACGAAGGAAAAAAATCATAATTGCCCCATTAATTCGTCTACGACTTCGAATCATCAAAACAATTTACATGACTCGTACGGCAACGCTAGTTACAAGGTAAATTTAACAAAAGTTTAGAGTTGTGAATGAAGTCAGCCAAAAATTATCATAATCTATATTCAACAACAACGAAACGTTTTGTGCAACTGTTCTTTATGACCTTTTCTGGTGGACACATTATGAGGCTTTACTGTTGATGCAAGCTTCGATTCATTTATTAACATTGTAGCGTTACTGTAGTGCATTAGCCAACGCCAATAATTGATCGCATTGTTCGTTGAACGGAGAGTCTATAAATTGTAACGCAAATTGCGCCCGAACATTCTGTGAGTCATGCTGCGGAAAAAATCATGCACTTTCATTATATAACTGGCCCAACAACAATAGTAAAATCAACCAAGAAACCACATAAGACGAATAACAGAGCATACCACATACGATTTGTTGGTGATGATTCCAGGAGTATCCATAAATTTGATGACGTAAACTCCACAATCAAAACCGTTAGGTTGCCGTGGAACTCCTTCCCCATAGGTCACTACAAATGACAAGAAACTCCAAGCTACTGAATATGTAGCATCCACGACACCATGAAGTATAGCATCCAACGAGTGTAACTATTTTCAAGTGCAAAAATACACCACAAGTATTAATAACACAATACTCAGAAAACTAAACTCAAAATTTTTATCAAAAATTAGTTGGACTTACAATACTATTCACTTGGATTTCTCGATCTTGTGTCTGTCGTGCATCTGGTAGTGGATCCCAGATATCCGCTTGTTTGTCTTGAATTTTAACCAACACCATAAACCAATGGTGGCCACCATCATGCATGGGAACAAAGATCTATTCAAGAACAACTTGGGGTCACTTATCGATCATAACGAAAAACCATTTCAATAAACACACACGCTACCTGATGGCACCGGTGCAGGTCATACATGTAACGTTTGCGGTATTGGGAGGCAGCCTTGAAACTATCTAAATGTGCATTTGGCATTGTAGCAAATTGCTACATAATCATCACATCAAATTCATATAAAACACAACTGAAATTACCGTAGTTAATGATGAGAAAAAGGATATGAAAAAAAAAGACGGGAACGGATCAGTAACTGCATATCTTGTTGGTAGGAAGGAACCAGCTGATTGGTTGCCCGTGGGTTTTGCACGACTCACGTCGTGTAAGGTAATCACTCATCATGCAAATAATCTAAACACAAGAACAATTATAATTGGTTTTATTAACTACAATTTCATCATTAAAGTCAAATTACGAACAAACCTCCTCGTCAAGTGATGCATCGGGCAAAAGTGATAACATGCCTCGCCGAGTGATATCCTCATGACTTGATCGCATAATTATTTCACTGTATGTTAATCACATGATATATTTATAAAATCAAATAACTATGACAACATATTAAACGAAAAGAGCTTGATGAGTGAGCATGAAGGTATTGTTACTCTAGGCTAGCGCTTTTGTCAAATCCATACTGGAGCATCTTCAATTGATCGAGGGTCACCAGCTCATTCACGAAAAAAGGGCCCGCTCGATATTTTGGCTTTAGACCACGTGAGACTTGATCATACGGGGACAACTAGTACCGCCCCGACTTTCGATTTGTAGGAGGGTCAAAGGCAGATTAAAATCTTGCATTGACATTTCTTCTCAGTGCATATTTATTCAAGACAAAGAAAAAAGAAAGATTAGACTAAATCATATATAGTTTAGACAAAAGTTAAAAAATTATTAATCTATGTAAACCTCATCAGTGGATGTGCTGAGGTACACAACTTTTTGTTCTTTAACTTCGATGTGCGTACGCTTTTCCCGTACTAGATCTGAAAGCGTGACAACTGCAGGGATATGTGGGTGCATCTCCATATTCGGAGAAGAAAAGATTGGACTATCAGTTGGCTCGGCACCAGTATATGTAGGAGGTGGTTGACTATCATCAGCGACATTCGCTCCTTCTTGATGAAAAAAGCTCGTTCCAACTTTTCAACTTTTTCAGTAAGAGAATCCATTTTCAAGCCCATTTTTTGTAGTAAATCATTATTTCTTCTCATATGTTCCTCCATTATATCCATTACTGCTAATATAGCATGAAATGGATGCTGCCTTGTGGTGTCACCATCGTCAATTTGTCCTTCACTTTGACCACCTGATGACCCGCAACTGATTTCTCGCATCGGAACCTGCATTAACTACAAATATCCATAAATAATCTATTCAATTTAATAACATAACTACAAAACACTATACAATTATGGAAGGGAACAAACCGCATTGCTCTCAAAGTCACCATACTTTTGTCGCCACTTGAGGAATTTTTTTATTTCACTATCAGTCCATGCACTAAGAGGACATCCATTCTCGGCAATAGAAGAAAGCTGAAACTTAGTTGATGACATGTAGAACAGCTGCAAACAACAACAAATTGGTTAATACGGAAATAATGATCGATACTACCATAATCGTTTAACTAACGAGAATACAAATTACTAAATAAAACATACCATTAAAAATATAATGCATCCGCTCATCGAGGAAATTTTATTTTCTTTGAACTTTGAAACTTCTTCCTATAAAAAATTGAAAGACCAGCTGGCCCAATTTTTGTCGCGAATGTTACTCACGTCTTTTAAAGCATAAAGATATGATAGGTTGATGTATGTAGCTGTAGTTGGACACAAAATAGTTACAATCGCAAATAGACTAAATATAATACAGAAATCTTCATTTGCACAACTATTTGTCTTTAATTTTTCATCTAAACTACCTATTGGGATGCCTTTCTTTCCTGAGCAATACTTGGCTCGTAAGTCAGTAATTTCACTCTCTTTACCACCAAACACAATCGGTGTTCCTCCGTCACCAACACCCATCACGCTTGTAAAAGTTTCCGTAGTAAGCTTGTATTCCATTCCATGGACTGTTATCGACCGCTTATCTACGTTACATTGCTTAACTAACAATCTACATAAATCTTGCCTAAGTCGCCCACATTTTAAACCTAACAAGCTTCCGAAACCAATTTCTCTCACAACATCTTGCTGTTCAATAGACAAAGAAGAAACAATGTTGGAGAACCGCAAAACACTACATCGAGATAGGTGATTACCCTTATCAGAATTGTTCTCCACTGTTGGATTCGGTTCACTTAACAATCCACTGGCCAATCTCGAGTTCATTTCAGCCATTTCATTATAACTGTTGATGAATTCGACTTTATCTTTCACGCTGAGTTTCAACCATTTGTCACGTATACGCCCCTTAACCTACACTAAAAAAAAATTATATTCATTGGCCAATCATCAACCAAACTATTAGTTAGTAGGCTGCAACATAGAAAAGTTGTCTACAAACCGTTTCATCCACCTTCACACCTTCCTCCTTTAACTTTTGGGATTCTATCTTACTGTAGATAGAAAAATAATATCAAATATCAGTTTCTTATATGTCAATTAAAATTATTGCACTGTTAAACTGAAATGACTACAGAATGTCAATAATAAAATTCAACAATGAATTAGTTTCTTACAAGTAGTATATGTACGAATGCTTGCCCGGCCTTGGAGGATCCAGCTTCTCAGACTAAATATTAATGTCATCTGCGACATTGACCTTACGCTTACCTATTATACTGTGTACACTAAAAATTATGTCCCCTGTCAATACACACTGATAATGTCATCAAACTCTCTCCACGAATTCTAAATCCATGTAAATTATTACATTACCCAACAATAAGCACTAATAAACTTACATGATAAAAGCTGTAATTTTTAAATATGAGAGGCGAATGATTATTCTTACCACATCAAATCAAACACTAAATCAACAAATATAATAATACTAAACAAAACCCATGATACCCATGTCTCATTACCGTAGGTGGACTGCAGAGATGGCCTGACAATGACTCAGAATGGGCTGACGAGAACTGAGTGGGTTGGAAATCTGTAGCTGCAAATCCTTACCGCAAATAGAGATCAACCTCCGCGTGTCGTCGCTGGATAGCGCCGTCGTTGGTGGCCCTGATGAGGCGTCTCGTGAGGGACTGCAGGCGAGAGAGTAAATGATGAGGGAGAGGGAGAGGGAGTCATGAGCCATGAGTGAGGAGGGAGGGAAAAAGAAATTGATTTCCTGCGTGAGGTGAGAGCATTTTGTTTTTTGTTTTTTTCCCAACAAATATATATGCCTGGGTTTGATGTGTGTTGAGGGGGTTTGGTGTGTATTGAGACCGATTCTATAGGTTTCAAGTTTTTTATATTTTTTTAATTATTTATTGTTTAAATTCATTTATGGCCGTTGGATTCAATACAATGAATCCAACGGCTATAAAACCTGCATGTATCAGATACATGCAGGTATTGTAGCATCAGCCGCTTGATCAATATTCACATTAGTAGAGTTTATTGGGAAATGGGGGCTAATGAGATAACTGACATAAGTTAAATATCAATACTCCTTATTTTATTCACTCTTAACTTTTCCTTGACTTTATAATGGAAAATATAAAATTAGACGGTCAATATTGAATTATACGGTAATTAGTATTTTATTGATAATTAAATTTATATTTCAATACTTATTTTTTTGCTTTTTTCTCATCATGCTTTTGTCTCGTCACAATTTTCTCTATCATTGCAATTTTCTCTCTTATTATAGAACTTTAGTCTTCTCTTTCGTTGTAATTTTTCTTTACTCATCTTTAATCAAGAATAAAAGAAGTTATTGTCTTTTTCACTACTTCAAAAATTGTGAAATATTAAATAAGAAATATACAAGAGCTAATTTAGGGACCAAAGTCTTGTCTTCTTGACAAGTGTGTTTGTCTTGTCTTTTGACAAGTTGACTTTTGTTCTTCGTTTCTTAATCTTTTCTTAGTCGCTATATCGGTCTTCTATGAAGCGTTTCAATTTTGTCACAAAAATGGCTGGTACGAGCACAGACACCGAGGTTGACCTGAACAATTCTTATGCACGGTTTACTCTCGCTGAGGAGGAGGGAGGGGGGATTATTGTGGCGGGTGCAGAGGGTGATGACAGTGAGTCGCCTAAAATTGATTTTCGTTACTGCCTTGTGGGTAGGTTTTTTACGGACAAAGTGATTAACTTTCCAGCCATGAAGAACACCATGGCATCATTATGGAGGCCTGGCAGAGGAGTTTGTATTAAAGATTTATCGCCCACACTATTTCTCTTCCAATTTTTTCATGAAATTGACATCAAAAGAGTGATAGACTTGGGGCCGTGGACGTTTGATCAACATATTCTCATTGTTCAGCGACTGGGGATTAATGAACAACCTCAAAATGTCCCCTTATTTCATATGTCTTTTTGGATCCAAATGTACAATCTTCCTATCGGATTCCATTCAAAGAAGATCCTACAAATTATTGGTAATTATGTGGGCAAGTTTGTGAAGTCGGACGAAAACAATCTTCCAGGGATATGGAGGAACTATATGAGGATTCGAGTATCCATTGATGTTAGGCAACCTCTCAAGCGTAGGATGCAGCTCAAGAAAGCAGGTGGGGACTGGATGTGGGTGGATTTCAAATATGAAAGATTGAACGTATTTTGCTTTATCTGTGGTCTTCTCGGGCATACAAAGAAGAATTGTCCATTTTTGTATGAGCAAACTACGGCTATTACAACCAACCTGTATGGCCATTAGATGAAGGTGCCTACACAAAGAAACTTGATGAACTCCGGCGACCGTTGGCTGCACTCAAATCCACCAGGGGAAGAGGAGATGAAACTTGGAAGTTGCACTAATTCCGTTGAGGCTATGGTAGTTGATTTGGAAGGTGCCGTGAAATCAGGCTTAAATGAGGGCAATAATAATGATAGGGGCAAATCTAATGGGATTGTGGATAATATAGCAGGATCTCTACAGTGCATAACAAATCGTGGTCAACTGCTTGATAAAGGAAAAGATGTGGTAATATCTCCTAAAGTTCCGGGTCAACTGCAGGACTATACAGAAGAGTTTAATTCGAGTATTATTATTATAGATGCTAAAAGGAGAAGGGCTCACTATGCAGTGCAACATGAGTTGAGCTATGATGGGGCTAAAAACACCCAAGTGATGGATAATGTGGTTGAGTCAAAAAATGGATTACACCGAGAGCAATGAGTTGCATAAGTTGGAACTGCCGTGGGCTGGGCCACCCACGGACAATTCAGGTGTTGATGGACTTGGTCAGAAATAAAAAGTTGGATTTTCTCTTTTTAATGGAAATTGTATGTAGTCGAGAAAAATTAGAGAGTTTGAAGCTTAAGTTGGGTTATGCTAATTTGTTTATAGTAAATAAAGTGGGCCGAAGTGGTGGGCTTGCCCTTTACTGGAAATCAGCTTACAAAGTTCAACTGCTTAAATTTGGGAGTAATTTTATTAACGTTTAAGTTGAAAATGCAGAAGTTGGAAAATGGCGGTATACTAGGTTCTATGGCTTCCCTGAGACGAGTAGAATGCGTGATTCGTGGGAGCTACTTTGTTCCTTATCCTCGGTTTCCTCTTTAACTTGGATCTACATCAGTGATTTCAACAATCTTTTGCATATCAGTGAAAAATAGGTCATGTGTGAGCATCCAAATTGGAAGCTTAATGGGTTTCGAACAGCTATTTCAGACTCTAGATTGGTCGATTTAGGCATGGATGACTATCAATACACATGGGAGAGGTTTCGGGGCACGGTTGACTGGGTGGAGGAGCGTTTGGATAGAGCTTTGGCTTTCAGCACTTGGATTTCCCTTTTCCCGAGAGCTAAAGTGTTGAGCTTAGAGGCTATGTGTTCCGATCACTTGCCAATTTTTCTGGACCTATTCCCGCAAACTCATTATCCTAGGATTAAACGGTTCAGATTTGAGAATGTTTGGCTTCGTGAGCAGGATTGTGTGGAGGTTGTTACAAAGAGTTGGGAGTTATCAGCTGGTCTTTCAATTCAATCTAAACTTTCTCTTTGTGGGGCTGAGCTTATGCGTTGGGGTGGTCACCTTGCTTGTGATTTTATTAAGTGGCTGGCATCTTGCAAGCAAAAAATGGGGTCTCTTCAAGGGTGCCGATATTCAACGAGTTTGGCTGAGTTTGTGGAAACACGAAAGTGTTATAATGAACTGTTGCACAACCATGAGGTGTTTTGGAAACAAAGGTCGAAGTTGTTATGGTTGAAGGAGGGGGACATGAACTCTCAGTATTTCCATTCCACCGCTTCTACGAGGAAAAGAAAGAACACAATTGGGCGATTATGGAACAATTCTAGTCAGTGGTGCACTAATTCGACTGAGGTAAATTCTTTACTTACGAAGTATTTCTCAAATTTGTACCATTCAGAAGGAAGTACTAGTGAGGATATTTTGTCTTGTGTTGTAACGAAGATTACAACGAAACAGAACCAGAATTTATTGGAGCCTTTCACGACTATTGATGTTCGTGATGCACTCTTTAGCATGCACCCTGATAAGTCCCCAGGGCCGGATGGAATGAACCCTGCATTCTATCAGAAGTTTTGGCACATTGTTGGAGGTGACGTGACTGTTGCGTGCTTGCGCTTCATTGATACATGTGAGTTCCCTGTTAGATTAAATGCTAATGCCATAGTGTTAATTCCAAAAAGATCTCAGCCTGAGTATTTAACAAATTTACGACCAATAGCTTTGTGTAATATTCTTTATAAGATTGTGGCTAAGATGTTAGCTAATCGTATGAAGAGTGTTCTTAGCTCGATTATTTCATAAAATCAAAGTGCTTTTATGCCTGGGAGGGCCATTATTGATAATATCCTAACCTCGGCAGAGATTATGCATTATTTAAAGTGGGAGAGGCAAGGGAAGACAGGGACCGCAGCTTTAAAAATTGACATGTCTAAGGCGTATGATAGGATTGAGTGGGGTTATTTAAAGACTATGATGTTGAAGTTGGGATTTGCTGAGAGATGGGTTAAGTTAATCCTTTTGTGTGTTTCTACTGTCACTTATAAGGTTCTCCGAGGCAATGAGGAAGTGGGACCTATCGTCCCTAGTAGAGGTTTGAGGCAGGGAGATCCTTTGTCTCCAGATTTGTTCATCATTTGTGCAGAAGGGTTGAGTTTGTTACTTCGAAAGCAGGAGAGGGCAGGTTTGATGCATGGAGTTCGGGTGGCTAGGGGAGCTCCGATAGTGACTCATCTTTTTTTTTGCGGATATTTTTAATTAGAAACGGTATCGTCTCACTTAGAAAAAATAAAGATAAGTAAAACGCATCGTTTTTCCTAACCCTAAGGCTAAAATCGAACTTAATTTTTTTTTCTAAGTCATTCACTCATCATTCTTCACATCTCGGTTCTCCTTCTCTGTCAAAGCTAAGTAAACAAAATCTTAAAATCCTATCCCCCACTGTTGATACTGCACATTCTAATCAAGCTTCACGTCAATCCCAACAAAGCCCGAAGCAGAGGAATTCTTTTCAATCACGATTTGGTTCTCTCTCTCTTCCCACTGCAATAATTTCATTTATGAGGGTGCCATTTATTTATTTTTAATTATTATGTTTCCAATTTATAATGCCTATTTTCCTTATGCATGTTGTTTTGTTGCGGTTTAACTATAGAATGGGTTTTAAAATTCTAAATTTTTTTTGTAATCTTGATTGTTTATAATTTGGGACCAGTGAAAACATAGCAGAGAGGTAAAGGCAATTGAAGTTGAGTTATTGTACCATAAGTTTTAATTAAGAGTGGTTTTATAAGTGTCTGATTCAAATAAGTTTTCTTTCCTCTCTTTCTTTAGTTGCCATGTCGCTGGACTTGAATTTCATGTACACTTTAACTAGAATTGATGGATACAATGTCAATGCATATTTCAATTTTTCTCCTTTTCCCCATTTCTCGAAATTGCATTTAAAAGTTTTGCATGATGCTTTCAATTTTGGGCCTAACTTGTTCCATTTAATTAGTCATTGATAAAGATACATATTCAATTTGGGTCAATTCATCAATCCATTCCTTAAAATGAACTTGCGAGATTTAGTATAAATGCAATATCTCACATGCAAATCCTTCAACAATAACAAGCATTGTCCTTAATTTTTTTTTATGTGATTTCCCTTGTACAGCTCTCTGACATAGTAATTAACAATATAATTAAATCTTCATTCATATGTTGACAGGTACAATAGCCTTGGCTATTTTAGTGTCACAACTACTTGCAGCTTGTTTGTTTTTTTTTTTTTACATGATCTTTAAATTAATAAACTTTTGAAAGGGACCTTTTGGTTGTTTGTATAGGAAACTTTTGTTTGCATTTTAACATTGAATTATTGACTTTCGACTAAAATGTTTAGTTTGTTATTACTTTGTCTTATATCTTACATATTTCAATTGAGTAGTTCTAATTAGTTGAATTAATATGTTCAGTTCAATCTTTGGCTTCTGAAGAATCACAAAAGTTTACGATGTAACACATGTCTTCATTTGGTAATTCTTTTAAATCACCCACTTTCTTTCAGTTTCTATTATCGTTGTGTTCTAAGTTTTACTTGTACTGACATGTTTTAAATATTGACAAGCATGGTTTTAGTTTCATTTTTGTTGCATACACTCTTCTGGAATTAAATTGTTTGTTCTAACATATACTTTTGTTTGTTCTAATATGAAAATAAAATTTTGAAAAATGTGGATGTGGCATGTTTTGTTGGCTTAGTGAATGTGTACATGTATGCTCTATTGGCTTGTTGAATGTGTACAGGTCTGCTTTGTTGGGTTGCTGAATGCTTACATATATGCTCTGTTGGGTTGCTAAATGCGTACATGTATTTAAGTGACTCTAAATAATAGAACTTAAATTTATTTTGCAATTTGTATTTTTAATTTAAACCTAAAAGTTTGAAGTTATTTGTGCAATTTAATTAACCTTATTAAGCTAACAACATCTAACAAATGAACAGGTAATAACACATATTATGGACAAAACTTGGATATTTTGTGATAGATTGTCTGATGAGTATAATGATGGCGTTGATGATTTCTTGGAGTTTGCCATTCTTAATTCTGAAAATAGAATGTCAATTAGATGTCCTTGTACCTCTTGTTGTAATCTAGAGTTTTTGACCCCTCAACAAGTGAGGCTACATCTGTTTAAAAAACATTTTCTAGAAAAATATTTAGTTTGGAATTGACACGATGAGGTGGACCTGAAACCTATCGCTGTAAAATGCCAAGACCAGCCACAAAATTAGCATTTTAGATGTCTGGATTATAGTTAGGTAGATGACACGGTTCATGATGCTTTTGAGCATTGTAATAAAGATCCTAGTTCTTTTAAAGAAATTCTTGAAGATGTTAAAAAGCCCCTATATCCAGATTCAAAGCATTCAAAGTTATCGGGTTTAATAAAACTGTACAATATAGAAGGACTTTATGGCTGGTCTGATAGTGGGTTTTCAATTTTATTGGAAGTGTTAAATGAGATATTGCCAAATGATAATAGTTTGCCTAAGTCTATGTATGAGGCCAAAAAATAATGAAGCTATTAGGCTTAGATTATGAGAAAATACATGCACGTCAAAATGATTGCATTCTTTATAGGAACGAGTTCAAGAATCTTAGTGAATGCCCAAAGTGTGGAACATCTAGGTGGCAAATAAGAAAAGATGGATAAAAAAATTAGAAAGGGGGTCCCTAAAAAGGTGTTATGGTATTTTTATATAATTCATAAGTTCAAAAGAATGTTTCAATCACCACAAACTACTGAGAACTTAACATGGCATGAAAATAAAAGAATTAGAGATGGCAAGCTTCGCCATCCAGCAGATTCACCAGCTTGGCAATTAATTGACAAGAAATGGCCTGATTTTGCCCAAGAGCCGAGAAATCTTTAGTTGGCTTTATCATCTGATGGGATTAACCCACATAACACACTTAGCACTACTTATAGTTCTTGGCCTATTACATTGATAACATTTAACCTTCCTCCATGGTTATGTATGAAGAGGAAGTTTATGATGTTGTCTCTTCTGATATCTAGCCCTAAACAGCCTGGAAATGACATAGATGTATACCTAGCGCCATTGATTGAGGACTTAAAAATCCTATGGGATGTAGGCGTCGATGTGTTTGATGCTTATAGGAAACAAACTTTTAATTTACGAGTTGTGTTAAAGTGGACGATTAGTGACTTTCCAGCTTATAGAAACCTGTCTGGGTGTACTGTTAAGGGGTACTATGGTTGTCCAGTTTGTGGGATAAACACATATGCATGTCACTACCACATAGTCGGAAAATGTCATATATTGGCCATAGGCTGTTTATTGAAAATCCTCTTAGGCCTTTGTCTGGTATAGAGATCTTAAACTTGGTGGTTGGCATTGACACTAAGTTTGGGAAAAAGGTCCAAAAAAAGTGAAAATTGTGTGAGGGTGAGGATCACAGTAAGGGTATAGATGCGAGTAATAATAAGGGTAAAGGTGAGGGTGAGGGTGAGGGTGAGGATGAGGGTGAGGATTGAAAAAATTGATACAATAATATTTCTTGCTTGATTGAATTACATGGTAATTAGGATAATACATACAATGATGATAAGGAATTCCCGTAACAGTTCTAAGGCTTGACATGAGTGAATTTCCTATTGAGTGTATTATAAAATATGGAAGGGTAGAGAGATTTTGGTCGAAATTATCAAGAAGTTATTGTCCTATTATTAATCAAATACTTGGCCGTTATAGATGATTCTGGAACTTGATATGCCGTTGGCTTGCACTTTCCTTTCATAGGTTTTGAATGCTTGATTGTTGCTCAAATTCATCCTGTGTATAAATCTAATCAGCCCCCCTCAAATTAGGAACGGTCATAAGGTGAGTTCCGAGTTTGTGCCCAAATTTTAGGAAGAGTTTCTTAGATAGAGGCTGTGTAAATATGTTAGCAATTTGAGATAGAGAAAGATAGTATCTTGTGTCAAGCAATCCTTATGTGACCTTCTCACAACAAAATGGTAGTCAAGCTCGACGTGCTTGGTGCAGGAATGAAATACTAGATTTTTGGACATGTCTAGAGCACTCTTGTTGTCACATATAAGTGTTAGTGTTGCTACAAGCTTGATGCCAATGTCCTTCAATAAATATGTGAGCCAGGTGAGTTCCACTGTTGTAGAAGCCATGCAACAATATTTAGTTTCGGCACTAGAACGAGCAACTGTGGCTTGCTTTTTTGAACTCCAGTTGATGCAGTTTGCGCCTAGGTAGATGCAGAATCTGCTTGTGCTTCGACGAGTGAGAGGACAACCAGCCCAATCCGAATATGAAAAACCATACAACTTTAGTGAGCTTTGTTTTAAATAACGGAGACCAAAATTAAGAGTGCCTTTGAGATAGCACAGTATGCGTTTGACAGAACAAAGATCGGCTTTGGTTGGTTGTTGGAACTTCTGGCAGACACAATTCACTGCTTGTGTAATATCGGGTCTAGTGAAAGTAAGGTATTGTAGACTTCCAACAATTCAACGATATTCCGTAGCATCAATAGGTTCATTATCATTGAATTTTGGTACTTCTTTCACGGTCATAGGAGTAGTAATGGAAGTGTTATCTTACATCTTAGTCTTAATGAGCAAATCCTTTGTATACTTAGACTGCAAAAGTAAAATTCCAGCTGTAAAGTATTTTATTTCAACGTCTAAGAAATAAGTTAGCATACCCAGGTCATTCAAAGCAAATTGTGAACTAAGTGTCCTAATAATATGTTGTATAAGGGTGTTATTATTTCCAGTGATTATAACATCGTCTACATAAACAAGTAATAAAATAATGCTAAATTCATGATGTAAAATAAACAAGGATGTGTCAGCCTTGCTATTTTGAAAGCCAAGTTTAATGAGTGCATGGTAAAGACAATCAAACCAAACTCGTGGAGTTTGTTTTACCCCGTAGAGTGACTTTTTCAGCTTACAGACATGTGATGGTAGTTTAGGATTAACAAAACCTGGGGGTTGGTCCATGTAGACAATCTCATTGAGATGACCATGGAGGAAAGCGTTGCGCACATGAAATTGCCTCATTGACCAATTTTGATTCAAAGCAAGGGCCAATACAAGACGAATTGTATGTTTTATGACCGGACTAAAAGTTTCTTCAAAATCAATGTCGGGAACTTGTGCGAATCCTTTGGCTACAAGACGTGCTTTGAATCATTTGATAGTTCCTTTTTCATTGTACTTGATTCTTGTTGTGAAAATTTTAATATACTCGCAAGCGCACGAATCTAGAAATAGAATAGTGGTAACGAGGTCGATCCCACAGGGATTGTTATAAATTGAAAAGTCTAATTTAAATCTAAAATTAATATTAATTCTAACCTAGTTGAGCAAATTGAGTTTTAAGAGAAATTAAACTAATTAAACTAAGAAAACAATTAAAGCAAATGAGAAATCAATAAGACAAATTACTAAGGTTTCAGAATCCACCACTATTCAACTAGTAATTATCTAATTATTAATTAATCCCCAATTTTAGAGTGACAACTCGAAATCAATCTATGTCATCTTATGGGTATAACAATTAAGCCCAAATAAAATTAATCTTGTGTAGGTTATTTTTCTTCTTAATAATATGACATCTAAGCATCCCATGTAAACATATTGAATAACAAAGAGTCAAAGTTTCCTAAGCACTCCATTTAAACAATTTAATGAAAGACATAGAATCAAAGATAATCATGTATAAACTTTATAAATCCAAGCATAGATTTAATCGAATATTAATCCTAACAATCAATAATGCGTGACAGAATTAATGAAAAGATTTTATTAACATCCAATTAATCATGTGAAATAAAAACCATAATCATCAAAGAACATATATAGGGAATTAATTAAATAAAAAGATAATTATTTCATTAAATAGGGTTTCATCCTTAACCTCAGTATAAGAAAATTAGCTAGACATACTTGAATTGGGAGCAACAAAATAACTAAAACCAGCCATGGAAACCGAAATATTGCTGCTGCCGGTTGCTCTCTTCCAGCCCTTTTGTTTCCGTCCAGCGACTCCCCTCTCCAAAAGCCAAAAGCTTGCTTTTATATTACTCTTTAAAATGGGCCCCACCGACCTTGTTATTTCCTTAAGTAAAAAGGCTTGGCCTTTTAATTTCTTTGCTCTCACTCACGTGTTCACCAATTAAGCTTGCAATAGGATTCCTTTTTCCAATTGTAAAAGCCAAGTGTGGGCCCCTTTAAGTTGCTTTCCATGCATTACAATGCCATGCACGCCCAGATCACTTGAAAAATTGAAATTCTTTTTTTAGTGCAAATTACTCTTGGCTTCACATGCTATAAACTCTTAATTGTGTCACGACTTTGATTGATTCTTTCCCAAACTTGTTATTCTTTATGCACTTTTTATCCATAATTTCCAATTAATTCCCTATTCAATAAAACAATACAATTAATTAAAAATAAAAAATAAAAATAACTAGCAAATATATAATAAAGGGTAAAATATGTATATAAATTATGCTCATCAAATACCCCCAAACTTAGATTTTGCTAGTCCTCGAGCAAAACTAAAACTAAAACAAAAATAACAAAAAAAAAAGTAAATCCTAACTAAACCACTTTCGCAGGTGATCGCGATTGCATTTAGCGTATGCAACAAGCCTTTAAACCCCTAGGCGGCCCTAGTGGACGAGTTATAGTCTCGTGAGGGCTTCAGTGATGATACCCACAAACATCATCTTAAAAAAATAAAATAAATAAAGAGAACAAAAAAAAAAATTTAAATAACACGTGAAAATAGCCTCAAAGATTGCATAAATTATATAGCTCAAAGAAAATTTCAAATATTGGCAAAGTTCTAACTTTAATTCAATATTCAATCCCATCTCTCTTTCGATTCTTGTAGTGAGTGTGTGAAATCAATTCAATCAAATCCATTCCCAAAATCCTCAATATCGACAGCCTTCGCCTCAAACAAAGAACAGAATAGTTCAAACTAATCTTATCATCTTGATCTCCAATTTTTTTTTTCTCACAGGCTTTTATGTGCATTTTCTTTTGATTTTTTTTTCGGCACATGCACTTGATTGATTTTTTTTCTTTTTTTTTTTAACCATAGTCAGGAGCTTTCACTCTACCCCTTAAGGTAGCCTTCTTCTCATGGTAGATTATCCTCTACATACTTGTGGTACATAGGCCCAAATTACTCAATGATAGCTTCACTCTTAAGGGTTATAGGTAGCTATTTCTGACTTTGGCGCCTGTGTATACTAATTTGTATTGTGGAGATAAGAATCAAGACAAACAGTCATTTACTCTATCTCAAATTCTCAACTCAGGCTGCGTCAATCTCAAATTTCAAGTCAAAATTATGAAAGAATTGATATTAGTACTCATGGTTTAAAGAATGTCAATCAAGAGGAACTAACACAAGAATCAAGTATAAACTAAGACAATATTCAACCCTTTCTAAAAACCATATTCATTGTCAATCAAATTCTTATCATTGGCTTTTCACATAAAAACAAAAAGAAAGAGAAAAAAAACATTTTTTTTTGAATTTTTTTTAATAACAAACAAAACACACACTATTCCCACCCCCAAACTTATTCGGAACATTGTCCTCAATGTTTCACAAACAAAAGATATGCATGCAAACAAATGAAAGAAAAAAAAAATAAAAACATAAATAATAAAAAGAAAGTTGGAGAGAACACACCTGGATGGGCTGTGAAAGCTTAAAAAAAATGACAACTAAAAAGAAAACATTAGAAAAGAAAAATACTAGAAAAGAAAAACAAACAAAGAAAAGAAAACCTACTATTAAAATAAAATAAGAGTGCAAAGATGGACTTAATTAATCCTGATAAACAGGATCATAGGTTGTTGGGCAGGAGGATATACTTGGTTAGGAGGGACAAATTGTTGATTGGGCGTGTTAAATTGTTGTCCTCCTTGGTTTGACAAAGGTTGATTTTGTTTCCAAGAAAAATTCGGGTGATTCCTCCAATTAGGATTATATGTGGATGAATGTGGACTATTGGAGATTTTCTCATATGATTGTAAGGCATGTACTTGCTCAGAATAAACCTCTTGATAGGCTGGTAATGATGGACAATTCCGTGCTGTATGAGACATGTTAGAACAAATAGCACAAACCTCATTAGCTACACTAGGATGATGATTCATTGATTGGTTCAGAGCTAAGGCATCTACTTTCCTAGAAAGTGCAACTAGAGTGGATTTTACATCAAAATCATCATTAACTTCGTATAGACCCTTTCTAGAAACTTGAGACAATTTTTCCCTTTGATTTGAAAAATCCCACTGTTGAGAATTTTCAGAAAGTGAATTAAAGAAATCCCATGCAACCCCTTCATGTAAGTTCAAAAATCTCCCACCATTTATAGACTCTACAATATGACGATTCGACATGGTTAAACCATTATAAAAGCACTGTATAAGTCTCCATTTCTCAAAACCATGGTGGGGACACTTAAGGAGTAAATCATTAAATCTTTCCCAACACTCATAAAATTGCTCACCCTCTCTTTGATAAAAATCACTTATCTCTCTCCTAAGGGCATTTGTTTTAGACATAGGGAAAAACTTGGTGAGAAACTTATTACTCAATTCATCCCATGTACTAATAGACCCAGCAGGAAGTGAATTCAACCAAGCTTTTGCTTTGTCTTTTAATGAGAAAGGGAACATAGGAAGCCTAATTGACTCATCATTAAAATTTTGAAAATGAAATGTAGAGCATATGTCAAGAAATTCCTTAATGTGCAAATATGGTTCCTCTCTCTCTAACCCATGGAAAGATGGTAAAAGTTGAATGACAGAGGGCTTGAGTTCAAAGTGTGTTGCTGTGGTTTGTGGCAACACAATACAAGATGGTTGGTTGGCTGCAAGTGGTGAAAAATATTTTCTAAGGGTTTTCTCTGCTTGCACTGGTGGAAGTATTGGCAATAGTCTATTTGGGTCATCCATCACTTCTAAAGAACTAATTTCACTACTATCAATTTTCGACTCTCTTTTAACCAAATGATTTGTTGAATCACGTTCCCAAACACTCATAAACTAACTAGAAAGGGAAAGAAAGAAAAATAAAATAAAATAAACCAACAATAATGAGAATAAACGAAATTTAAAAATAAAAGAAATCAAACAACCAAACAATGAATTTAAAGACAAATAAAAGCTTTTTTTTGTTTTTTATTAATTAAAAAAATAAAAGACAACCTAATTATAACTAGTGGAAGAATCAAATCAATCTAGATTAAACTGACTTTCTAGTACAATCCCCGGCAGCGGCGCCAAAAACTTGTTGTGAAAATTTTAATATACTCGCAAGCGCACGAATTTAGAAATAGAATAGTGGTAACGAGGTCGATCCCACAAGGATTGTTATAAATTGAAAAGTCTAATTTAAATCTAAAATTAATATTAATTCTAACCTAGTTGAGCAAATTGAGTTTTAAGAGAAATTAAACTAATTAAACTAAGAAAACAATTAAAGCAAATGAGAAATCAATAAGACAAATTACTAAGGTTTCAGAATCCACCACTATTCAACTAGTAATTATCTAATTATTAATTAATCCCCAATTTTAGAGTGACAACTCGAAATCAATCTATGTCATCTCATGGATATAACAATTAAGCCCAAATAAAATTAATCTTGTGTAGGTTATTTCTCTGCTTAATAATATGACATCTAAGCATCCCATGTAAACATATTGAATAACAAAGAGTCAAAGTTTCCTAAGCACTCCATGTAAACAATTTAATGAAAGACATAGAATCAAAGATAATCATGTATAAACTTCATAAATCCAAGTATAGATTTAATCGAATATTAATCCTAACAATCAATAATGCATGACAGAATTAATGAAAAGATTTTATTAACATCCAATTAATCATGTGAAATAAAAACCATAATCATCAAAGAACATATATAGGGAATTAATTAAATAAAAAGATAATTATTTCATTAAATAGGGTTTCATCCTTAACCTCAGTATAAGAAAATTAGCTAGACATACTTGAATTGGGAGCAACAAAATAACTAAAACCAGCCATGGAAACCGAAATATTGCTGCTGCCGGTTGCTCTCTTCCAGCCCTTTTGTTTCCGTCCAGCGACTCCCCTCTCCAAAAGCCAAAAGCTTGCTTTTATATTACTCTTTAAAATGGGCCCCACCGACCTTGTTATTTCCTTAAGTAAAAAGGCTTGGCCTTTTAATTTCTTTGCTCTCACTCACGTGTTCACCAATTAAGCTTGCAATAGGATTCCTTTTTCCAATTGTAAAAGCCAAGTGTGGGCCCCTTTAAGTTGCTTTCCATGCATTACAATGCCATGCACGCCCAGATCACTTGAAAAATTGAAATTATTTTTTTAGTGCAAATTACTCTTGGCTTCACATGCTATAAACTCTTAATTGTGTCACGGCTTTGATTGATTCTTTCCCAAACTTGTTATTCTTTATGCACTTTTTATCCATAATTTCCAATTAATTCCCTATTCAATAAAACAATACAATTAATTAAAAATCAGAAATAAAAATAACTAGCAAATATATAATAAAGGGTAAAATATGTATATAAATTATGCTCATCAATTCTGCACACCCACTTGGAACCAATGATATTCATGTTTGCTGGCCTTGGAACAAGATCCCAAGTGTTGTTTTGCTGCAAAGCCCGAAGTCATTCCTCGATTGCAACAACTCATTGAGGATGTTTTAGAGCACTCTTCGAAGTTTTTGGTTCTGATACAGTGAATATGTGCAAGGTCAGGTTGGGATTACTTCTAAGTTTCTGTCGAGTAATCATAGGGTGCGAATTTAAAGTAGTGTTTTTTGATAGTTTACTTGGAAGAGTGGAGCTAATAGGTTGAATTGGTAATTCGATGGAAAGTCTACTTGAGATATCAGCAAACTCTTTATGGCTGATTTCAGAAGAATTCTTCTAGGTTGAAAATGAGGTGTTTAGCTCATGGTCATCAGTGGCAGAATTTGTGTGAGCCTCAATATTTCCTTCATTGGTTTCATGGCTAGAAGTTGTTGTCTTTGAATTTTCGGCAAAGTCAAAATTTTTGCTTGTATGGGGTGCATAACAAATTGGTGCTAACATCGGAATATTGTCACAAGAACTACTGATGGGATTAAGTTCTTCAACGTTTGTGACAGAAGATGAGAACCACTTATTCTTGACTAGTTTTGGACTTTCCTGCAAGGTACCAGAGGAAGATAAGTTAGCAAATGGAAAAGTACTTTCATCGAATACAACATGTTTAGATATATAGACACGTTTGGTTTTTAGATCTAAACAATGATATCCCTTATGTAAAAGACTATATCCAACAAAAACACAAGGTTGTGATTTTTATTGAATTTATTTTTGTTGTAGTCATTTAAATAAAGGAAACACCTGCATCCAAAAGTTCTCAATTTATCATAATCAAGAACTTTATTAAACAACTTTTCAAAGGGAGATTTCATGTTAATAGTTGAAAGAGGCATTATATTGATGAGATAAGTTGCAGTAATGAACGCTTCAACCCAAAGTGTCAATGGAAGTTGGGCTTGAAACATTATGGTTAAAGTTGTTTATGAAACATGCCAATGTTTCCTCTCTGCTACCCTATTTTGCTCATGTGTGTAGGGGCATGAGACTTGTCTTTTTATTCCACAAATTTGTAGATGATTAAGAAAAATGTTTGAATTAAATTATACTCCTCCATCACATTGGAAAATTTTAATTTTCCTTTCCAATTGATTCTCCACTTGTCGTTGGAACCTTACAAACAATAAAAAAAAAATAGATTTATGCGTTAAAGGAAACAACCAAGAGAATATGGTGCAACCGTCAATAAAGAGAGCATAAAATCTAAAATTCTGTATAGAATTGATAGGAGTAGGACCCCACAAATCACAATGTATTTTCTCTAAAGGAAATTGTGATTTTTTATTGGATAACTTGAAAAGGAGTTTGCAGCTATTTCCTAATTGACATGAAACGTATATGCTTGGTGTTTTAGTCCAATTAGAAATACTAATTTCCCTTTGTGATTCCAATATACGCAAGATGTTGTGACTTGGGTGTCCAAGTCTTTTGTGCCAAAGATCCGCGTCCGCAAACTTTCCTTTTATTGCATTAAGAGCTTCATGATTGGTCTCCTCTAGTATGTAGAGATTTCCACGTCTACTGCCTCTTGCCAGCACGTGGTTCTGTTTATTCTTAACAATAAAGCCATTAGAATCAAATTCAAGAGAACATGGTAGATCGTTAGTGAGTTGAGCTACAGACAAAAGATTTTTCTTCAATTGAGGGACAACAAGAACATCTTTCAGTTTCAAAGTGCCATGATCAGTTTTTATAGAAATATCTCCAATATGTGAAATATTTAATGCTTGTCCATTGCCAACAAAAATCTTACCATGGCCTTTATAAGAAAGAACAGTATCGAGTTTACTAGGATCATTCACCATATGTGATGTGGCACTAGAATCTGCGTAAATTTGTTTATCAGTTTGTTGATTGAAGTTCATTGTAGCAAGGACTTATGGCACTTATTTTTTATCCATATATTCATAATGATTCTGGCAAAAAGCTGCACTATATCCCTTTTTTTCGCATATTTGGCAAGTCACAACCTCTTCCTGTGTATTCTTCTTGCTGTCCTTTGCAATTTTTGGTGTAGTTCGTATATTCAGAAGGTATGGGCTCTTATTTTGATTTTGACCCCTATTATTTTGTTTGTAGGCTCTTTCACGGCCACCGTTGTTTTTCCTTCTTCTCCCCCTCTGGCCAAAGAAAGCTTGAATTAATGCTTTTTCTACTTGCTTTTACACCATAACTGTTTGTTCATGGATTTGGAGGGCAAAAATAAATTGCTTTATTGTGGGATAGGGAGGCTTGGTTAACATGGCAGTCTTAAAGTCAGCATAGTTTGGCCCAAGAGATCGTGCGAGTTGGAAGACCTTGTCTTTATCTGAAATTGGTTTCCCAATTGCTGCTAAGTTGTCACATAGTGACTTGAATTTCTTGAGAAATTCTTTAAGTTTTGTATTCCCTTTCTTAAGGGAATAAAGGCTACCTTTCAACCAAGACTCATGTTCTTTGGTTGTTGGAAGCATATGCTCTTCAATAAAGCGCCATACTTTAGAAGCAGTTTGGCTTTCTACTATCATACTTAATATATCTTCAGTCACCATCCCTCTCAACCATGTCATTAATAATCCATCATTGTTCATTCAAATGATGAATTCAAGATTTATTTTTTCTTTTCCATCTTAAGTAATCATATTCGGTGGAGCCTCCATGCTGGTAATATGGTGTTCCATCTCAAAACATCTGATGAGTGGAAGAACTTGAGACTTCTAGAGAAGATAATTGTTTGAATTGAGTTTGATGGAGACTAAACTCACACATTGGTGGAATGACTGGATAGTGAGTGTAGGTTTTGTATATTTTCAGCCATTAGCTCTGATACCATAAAAAATTGATACAATATTATTTCTTGCTTGATTGAATTACATGGTAATTAGGATAATATATACAATGATGATAAGGAATTCCCGTAACAGTTCTAAGTCTTGACATGAGTGAATTTCCTATTGAGTGTATTATAAAATATGGAAGGCTAGAGAGATTCTTGCCGAAATTATCAAGAACTTATTGTCCTACTATTAATCAAATACTTGGTCATTATAAATGATTCTGGAACTTGATATGCCGTTGGCTTGCACTTTCCTTCCATAGGTTTTCAATGCTTGATTGTTGCTCAAATTCATCTTGTGTATGAATTTCATCAAGGATGAGGGTGAAGGTAAATGTGAGGTTGATGGTAAGGTTAAAGTTGAGGGTGAGGGTGATAGTGAGGTTTAAGGTGAGGATGTGGGTAATGGGGATATAGCTCAGTTGCTGTACAAAAAAAGATCAATCTTCTTTGATTTAGAATATTGAGAACATTTGTTAGTTTTCTATTAATTAGATGTGATGCATATTGAGAAAAATGTATGTGAGAGCATCTATAGCACATTACTCCATCAACCGAGGAAAACAAAGGATGGAATTAATACTAGAAAATATCTTACACATCCAGAGTTTAGAGAGAAAATTAACAAAGCATTTATTGCATTAACTCCTAATGAACAAAATAAAGTCACCACACACTTTAAGTAAGAAAAAAAATGTTCTGTGAAACCTTGCAAGGTGTCAAAGTTCCTAATGGTTATTGTTCTAATTTTAGAAATATTATTTCAATGGATGATTGTTGATAACTCTATGAAATGAGAGTTATCATGGCACTTTTAGACTTAAATCAATACTACTTAGAGAGTAAAGTATGTGTTTCTATTGCATTTTTGTTACATTTTGCATAAATAATCATTTTAGTCAATCTTAATAAGTTTTGCTCGATTTAAAGTAATTTGTGCTCAAATTGTGTGCATAATTGTAGGTTTCCAGAAGCTTATAATTCATAGAAGGAATGCTATGCAATAGGCTTGCAAAACTAAGGAAGAACTTACAAAAGAATTGAAACAAATCTAGAACAGTGCAGTTGCTGTAGCCGTTGCCGTAGCAATCCTGGAACAACGATAGAGAAAATTCTGCACGGGATAACTGCATAATTGCGATTTGTAGTTTCTTAATCTGACTTATGCGCGACCTAGGCTTCCGTTTACCCTAATTTTCAACTATAAAAGAAGCACACATTATAAGAAATGGAGGGAGCCGTCACCCAAGGAGAAAAATACAAAGAAACAAAAGAAAAACAAGATTCAAGAGAAAGATTAAGGCCTGCACAAGAGGAAAAATTGCAGAGATCAATTGGGAGCTCAATCTTTCTTATCCTTCTCTTGTTTTCGTGTTTTCTATTTATTTATGGAGATGTGTTTAATGGCTGAAACTTTGTTCTTTATTTTTCTTTTGCAAATCATGAACTAAATTTATTTGTAGTTGAGTGATAAACAATCTTGATGGTTTATTGACTGGAAATATGTGTTGCTACATGTTTGTTGTAGCAGTTTATTTTGATAGTATTTATTTTTATTTATTATTTCAGTTGATCACCCATTTAATGATACAAGTTAGGAGAGAGCCGCAAAAGGGCCTATCTTAGTGGAACATATCAGAGCAATACTTGGTTTTAGATTGAGTTTCCTGGATTAAGTTTAACTTATTCCAAAAGGGTCATGCTTAATCTAAAATTAGTGATGAACTAGACATAGGGATTCACCTTGTAGGATAAATATAACCTAAGCGTGTAATCCTATATCTTATGTTGGCATAACAACTGATCACTATTAGGTTGCATATAGATATAAGATATCCAACATGCGACGGCTGAGGATACATAAGGATTCTGCCTAGTGCTGTAGCAAATACTGCAGCAACCAAGCCAACCATTAGAAAATAGTCAAGGCCATTAGGAGAGTTTATTCACTCAACTACTATATATTCCCATTAGTTTTAGCCTTGAGCTTGACGTGATTGTTTACTTTGTTGCATTTTATTTATTGCCTTTTTATTTTAATTAGTATTTTAGTTTCATTAATTGTTTTATTTTATTTTTGCACAAAATCTGATTAAGATTGTGATAACATCAATTCCTGTGGAGACGATCTTGAATACTCATCACTTTATTACTTGTTGTGTACACTTGCACATTGACACCAATAGCATTAGTATTTATACACCAACAATTGTCGTCTTCATGGGCTTAAGTCTCATGATTGTCATACATTGATGCAAAAACTACTACTATTAGCAATTCGTAATTGTTTGCCTCAAAATGTCAGATTTGTCATAATTAGGTTGTGCCTCTTCTTTAATTCTTTGTGTTCTAAGGTAGTAGAGCCCAATTCTCTAGACCAATTGCATAAGGAACTTAAAATCACCTTATATAATTTAGAACAATCTTTCATTCCTACCTTTTTTGATATAATGGTCCGTTTAACAGTCCATTAGTTGAAGAAGTTAGATTATGTGGCCCGATTTACCTTCGATGGATGTATCCATTTGAGAGAGAAATGAAACCTATAAAGGGTTATGTACGCAACTGATACCATCTTGAAGGTTGCATTTTAGAGTGCTATATTGCTGAGGAAGCACTTGAATTTTGTGCTGAATAACTTTCAAATTGTAAATCAGTAGGACTACCTACTGGTTTTCTAATTTATTTTACAGTCAAAAGGCCACTCGAAGGTGTAAATATTTAGGTGGTTGATGCCCCTACATTAGTGCAAGCGCACCGATGTGTTTTGGTGAACACCCTCAATATTCAACCATACATAGAGTATGTGACTTAAAATTTGCACTTCTTTTTCGTTAAGTTTTTTTTTTCAATTTTATTAATTCTGTTGTATAATTTTAGGGAGAATTTGGCCTTATTGCAATCAAAACACCCTCGTTAATTACAAAAGCCTTTATGGTTACCAACCGAGCACTCTTGTACGTTTGCTGATTGGCTTAAACAAAAGGTCAGATTAGCTTCATTAGGTCTAATAAAATTATCCAAGTAAAGGTAAACAAACTTTTCTCTTTCAACTAATTATTGTGGTTTCATTAATTGAACAATAGGTAACAACTGATAAAGCAAATAATGTAGCGGTTGACGAAAAAGTATGGTGGCTGGCAAACAAACCTCGCTCAAGCGTGGTTACATGAAACTCTTGTATTAATGGTTTTAATTTTGCTACGAGAGATCAGACAACAAGCGCAAAAACAATGGCGTTTATATGGTTGCTAACACTTTACAGATTTCAAGTTCGAAAGACAAAAATTCCCATTCTGGGGATATGCCTTTTTATGGGGTTGTCAATGAAATTTGGCAACTTGATTATCTAGGGGTTAAGAATGTACTTTTCAAGTGCGATTGGGTAGATGATATAGAGGTTAACGTTGATGAGTTAGGGTTCACTGTAGTCAATTTAGATCGGATAGGCTACAAATATGACTGTTTCATTCTAGCTAGTCATGTAAAGCAAGTGTTTTATGTGAAAGATCAGTTAGATAATAGTAAATCGGTTGTTTGTTGAGTGAGTGAAAAATGTACTTATTCAAATGAGACTATGTGTGATGGCATCGATGGGTATACGCCATTATCCAACAATTTTCCAAAATGTAAGTTAGATTTGAGTGATGAGGAATTTGTGTAAGATCAGTTGTTGATGTTTTTCATGTAAATGTTGATGTAGAAAATGAATAATCTAACTACTATGCCTTATTAGCAATACTTTCCATAAGTCAACAACTAATTTATTTTTTTATTATTTTATTATTATATTGGGATATTATATTGGTATCTGATGCACTCATCCACTTTTATGTATTTGCAAGTTTGTTGGAGACATAGTAGAAAATGAGGAGCCAATATATGATCCAGATCTAAAAGGAAGACCAAGACGAAACCTTACAAAGAAGAAAGACTTGTAGAGAGGAGTTAATGACGAGACTGAGGTTATGTACAATTCGTATGGAGTTCCAGTTGGAAATAAGAGAAACGATTTGAGGAACTACATTGGGCTGATTGTACAGGAAATAGTTCTAATTATATATGATGATTGGAGGAAAGTGCCACTAGACATCAATGAGACGTTATAGACTCATTTTCAGGAAAAGTTCCAAGTTAAGTCTTAAGGCAAAAACCCAAGTATTCAAGTGGATAAGAATTGCATTAAGGAGCTTTAGATGTAAGTTGGCCAATGAATATATTCTGCCTAATGCAAATAACTTGAGTTCACTGAAAAAGCCTCCTCTTGAGTATGAAGACATTAGAAAAGAGGATTGGAAGAGCTTTGTTGATAAGATTTTATCAAAAAACTCTTAGGTATTTTTAAAATTCTGTTAGTTATATAATATTATTGAGGTCTTGTAACCATTTTAATCAATATCCACTTTGTGCAGGAAAAAAGTAAGGTAGCAAAGGAAAAAAGAGCGAAGAATGTGTACAATCATCACTTGGGCAACACATGATATGCTGGGCTGTTGCATAAAAGAGTAAGCACAATAACCACTCTATACAAACTTATGACATTTTGAATACAAATAATAGGATGATTCATAGTAGTTTTGAATTCAATTTTTATTGAATTATTGCAGCAGTTGGACCTCAGAGTTTCTAAGCGCGAGTTGACTGCAGTAAAGCCTAGTTATTAGCTCACAGGAAAAAGGATGGAATACTTGATGTGTAGCAAGTGGCTGAGAGAATTGTAAGTTTCCACCACCATTGAAAAATACCAATGCAAATAGTTTGAAACTAAAAGATGCCTGGATTATTTGATAATACAAGATCAGTAAATTGACAGATTAAATTGCTTTGTTTATTTCGAAAAATGCTGGTAATGCAATGTATGTTTAAAATATCATTATTTAACTTATTTTTTTCCTTTTTTTTGATCAAATATTTTTGTATTTATTCTGTAGAGTGAGCTGAGAAGCCAAGTTGAGCAGGGAACGTTCCAATCCCAAGGACCGAATGATATCTTAGGTGAAGCCCTTCAAAAGAAACCTGATGGAAGTCGGGTGCAAGGATTGGTTTGATTCATCACCCCATCCATTTATTTCAATATTCCTAACCCTACGAAGTTGGCGCGAGAATGGAGAATGTATTAGGAAAGTTTTAAGTTTATGCAAGCTCAATTAGAGCAAGGATAAACGCCTGCAACAACACTGAAGTTGGCAGTTCCAACTTTCCTAACTCCAACGGTGGTTGCAGTGTTAAGATAAAGATAGATCATCAATCACCCAGTAAAGTTACTCCAAAGTCAGTGACTAACAACCCCAAAGCTACCCCAAAGTCAATGACCAAAGTTACTCCAAAGTCAGTGACCAATGACCCCACTGTTTGTCGAAAACCTGACAAAAACATAAACACACCTCCCCTACCATCCCCTGTACAGAATCCACCTCCAGTAGATTGTGAAGCCACTTCAAAAATCACCCTAAGAAGAGATTAACTCCTTCAAAGAGAAAAGTCGATGGCCGAAAGTCTTCTACAAACGCCGTGATATATCTGTATGAACAGATAGGAACAACAAAGGAACTCGTTGTTGTAAAACCAGTGATAGCAAGGAAACTTGTTCTAAGAAAGAATACTTGTGGAGCTGTGAAAGCAAGAAAAGAGAACAAAAGTTCACAGATGAAAATCTTTTCTTTTATGATTGAGAGCTTCTTGCCACGGTCGATTATGATTGCACATGATCTGAAAAGTTGTGGTGTCTACTGGGAGAGTATATTGGACAAGCAGATTTGCAATGAAGTCATTGAGTTTACAGAGCTCTCAAATTCTGTTTTGGAGATATGGATCAAGTAAGAAATAAAAAACTTGATTTATGTTTTTATTATGTTTTTTGATTTTGTAAATTGTCATTAATTTATTGCTTATATTCATATGTCACAAATGTTTCTTTTTTTAATACACTTTATGAGGAGATGGATAATGGCAGTGATGTTATTCCAATTCAATTTGGATATATAGCTAAGTCAAGCAAGCTACCCAAATATGTGTTCCTATATTTCAAACCTTTTGGAGAAGATACAAATAGCCTAGATAATTGTGTTCCCATATAACTCAGGGTATAGTTTATTTATTTTTTGTCTATTTTCTTTTTTTAAACATAAATGATTTAAATTTATCTTGTAATCTTTTTTTTAGTTGTTTATTTAGTGGCCAATGGGTGCTAGTAGCAATTGATATGGTGAGGCGAAAAATATTTTATCTTGATCCATTAGGTGATAATCCTGATGGTGAGTCGAAGCAGATGGTGAATGAGTAAGTTTAATTAGTTTACTTAATTCTTTTTTTATTTTTTATGTTGTGGATTAATTTGCTGCATCTGTTATTTATTACTTATAGTGGGATAACAATGCATCAAGTGAAGACTAATAAAAAGAAGGTTGTGCAATGGGTCTCTGTGAAGGTATTAATAAAACAAAGTTATGACTTCCATTATTACTTCATCAGTATATTTGAAACTAATTTTTTACTTTTTTAGTGTCCGAAACAATCTAGAACCTTTAAATGTGGTTATTATATGATGAAGTACATCCAGGATATTGTTCACAATTTGTTCATTCTTGAAAACAATGTGAGTTTCTCCATAACTTTTTTAATATTTTGTCAAAGAATGCATTGTTGAGTGAATTTTCTTAAGAACAATGTCTAATCGATCAATTGCCACTATTTATGGAATACTACTTGTCAATTATGTGAATTTTCAAGATGTTTAATGGGTGAACAATTTGCTACTTTATGCTTGAAACTAGCAATATAATCATATCTTGTGCTAGGGATGAGAGGAAGTGTTGTGTATGTTTGGAAAAATTGATGCCAATTTTTAGTGTGTTCTACTATGTATTTAAGGCACTTTAGTGCAAACCAAACTGACTGGAGCTGTTGCATGTACAAATAAAATGCATATAAATCTCAGTGTTCAGTGTTAAAGTAATATTGAGTAATCACTAGAGCTGTTGCATGTACAAATAGAAGGCATATAAATCCCAATGCTGAGTGTTAAAGTAATATTGAGTAATGCAAAATAATATATTATAAATTATCAATTTCTTAGACAGCTTTGGTAACCGTTGTTTGCTATGGTGATACAATTTATTTGCATGTTCTTCATTTTTTATATTAATCATAACAAATTTAAAGATATATGTATTTATTTTATTGTTTTATTTTAGGACAGATTTTAAAAGATATGAATACATTTTGTTGCTTTATTTTTGAAGTTTATGGGCTGTGATGAATACACTATGGACGATCTTTCGCAACTTCGCGATCAGTGGGCCATGCATGTTGCAAAGTTAATTGTAACATACAATAATCAGGTAAATTATATTTTTGCTTGTAAATATTAAAGAATTAATTTTTGTAGCATAGTAGCTAATTGATTCTATATACTGCATTTATAGGTGGGAAAGGCAAAAGGAAAGGCTAAGGTCAAAGAGTAGATGTACTGAGAATAATTGTTTGTTTTTCACAAATTGTCATTATGTTGTTTCCAAACTATGTTTGAGATGTTTTCAAACAATATTTTAGATATTTGTATTAGTATTTTATTTGATACCTATTTAAATTTTAGTAGGAATTTTATATACTTATATTTAATTATTTAGTTTTGTACTTTAGTTTAATTTTAATATTTTCTTTGAATATCATCATTTGATTGGCAAAACTAAAAGAACAATGAAAATAATAGAGTAACAACAGTAATGTTTGAGCATCTTTTCTTTGAAGCAATTGACGCTAAAAAATGTATCGGAAGTAAGAGCTCTATTGCGTCATAATACTAGTGATGCTTTAACATTACAAATTACTGACACTAAAGCATTAGTATCCATTCATTCTATCATGTCATCTCCTTGATGTAAAACAAACCATTGACGTGTAATAATTGTTAGTAAACATTATCACTATAGTGTCATAATATTTGTGATACTATAGTGAAAGTAACTTTTAACCAGCGATCATTATCAGTAACTACTAATACCAGTGTCATAAATTTGGTAATACTATAGTAATAATAATCACTGACATCACTTACAAGTGTTATTATTTTTCTGACTACCAGATTACCGACACAATTAGCAAGTGTCAGTGAAAATAATTTCTGACACTATTCTAAAGTCAGTAAAGATCATTTTTCTAGTAGCGTTCTCTAATAAAGTTGATTATCTTCAAGGCAACTCAATTTTAAAGTGACATCCTTTAGTGAAAAGATTTAGATTGTACAAGAAAGAGCCAACAAAAGAACAAATGTTGATGATGCATAGAAGATAAAAATATAAAATAAAGAGGGAGTAAAAGAAGGAAACACAACATCTTGCTAATGAGTAGTCAAAGAGCTTCAATAGCACAAATTCTCACTCACACTCTAGAAAATCAAGTGTCTTTTCCAAAAAAAGATACTTTCTATCTTTCTTTTTCTTCATGAACTTTAATAATTGTTAGGTTAAGATAAATTCTACAAAGCTATTAGTAAGCTATTTAAGATTGGTTATAGACCAAATCTAGTAGGATAAATGCTTTAGAGAAATTTTTATTTTAAAATTCAATCCATAAAGGAAAAGCCCAATAAACCCTAAAGGAAAACAAAAGAAAAATGTCTTACTTCTCAAACTTGAAAAGTGAGACTTAGCAGGCCTCTTCTATACCAAATTATAAAATGCCCAAAAGTCCATAAAAAAATAGACCTAACAAAAACTTTATGCATCAAATGACCTAGGTCCGTTCTCCACAAGAGTAACCTAGATACTTAGAAAATATTCTATTTAAATGGCCTAAGGGAATGATTACACATAAATGACGTAGGCATGTGATCTACTTGAACAACCTAGGTACTTAGAAAGTATTCTATTTAAATTGTCTAAAGGCAAGAATTGGCAAAATGCCTAATCATATGATTCTACAAAATTGACCAAAATCTACTCTCTGTAAGATTGACCTAAGTATATAGAAATTAATTTACGTAAAGAGCCTATAGGTAAACATAAGTTCTACAGAATGAGCCTATAGGCCAAAAAATATTCCACAAAGTATCCATATGAGCAAACAAGCATTTTATAAAATGAGCCTATGAGTCAACAAAGATTTCATCGAAAGACCTTACGGGCCAAAAATACATTTTTAATGAGGCATGGGCAAACAAACATTCTACGGAATGAGTCTATGGGTCAACAAATATTATAAGAATGAGCATATGAGCAAACATATATTTTATGAAATGAGCATGCAGGTAAACAACCATTCTATGAATGAGCCTATGGGCAAACAAACACTTTAAGTGAAGTGCCTACGAGTAAACATTCTAAAGAAAGTACCTATGGGCAAATTTTTACAAATACGCTTATGGAAATATTTTGTTAAAAACATTCTAAAATTTTGTTAAAAAAATTACCAAGGGCCATTCTTTACAAGAATGGTCTAAGGCCAATTACTTAGAATTTTAAGTGCCAACAGGTAAAGACTTTGTAAAAATCTACTTATGGGCAATATGCTACTAAATCAATCCTTTCAACAAGTAATGAATATAAGGGCCAAAGTCAAGTCCATGCCCATTAAAAGTTAAGAACCAAAAATCAAGACAAGTCCATGTCATTATGCATGGGTTTTGTGGACACTTGTCATAAGATGCCACATGTCATGATAACTCTTTCACCTCAATGCTTTAAGTTGTCTATATAAAGGCTAAGCCCTCCCACATTTGGAGTTAAGACATCAAATGAATACAAAATTATGTCTACTTCCCTAAACTCTATTTAGAAATTGAATACAAAGAATTAACTAGAGTATCGGAGAGATATAGTTAGTAATCCCAACACTCTTTGATAATTGTTTTTTTTACAGGACAATTAACGACAAGAAGACATATGATTGGAGAGCTTCACTTTAAGGAGAAAATGGTTTACAAAACTTGATATGATATAAATTCTGGGAAAATAAAAGGTTACTGTTCATTCAAAAAAATTGCATCAACAATTACTATACTTCTAAGTTTTGTTTTAGTTTTAGTTTTATGACAATTGGTATAAAAAATAGTCATATATTGAGTCAACGCTCGTGTCCCAGTGCCGGGTGAAAGGATTAATAAAATGTAAGTCAAAAGTTACATAGTTTATGTTAGTATTTAGAATATAGAATAGAAGAATGTCGGCAAATCTTATTGCGGTTGGAGGGCGGCCAAGAAACTGGAAAATTGAACTTTTGGCAAAGCTCTATTCTCGTCAATGCAGAAAATTCAGTGGTTTCATAATCTCATCCATTAACTTACCTTGCATCAATTTTGTTTAGTCTTCTTTACCCTGCAGCTATGGCTACAAGTTGTCCAATTAGAATATATTTTACGCCAGTATTCATCATAAGCTTGGTAACACCCGCTATATATAGCAATTTCAGTGCCCCACCAGCTCATAGACGAGTTTCATACAGACTCTGCTGCCATTGAATCAGTCTGTTTACGGCCACATTGTAATTAGTGCAATTGAGTCGTTTAATTATTTTATAATTGTGTATTTTAACCTAAAAATGGCGTGGCGTGCGCCTTTCGTTTACGCACGAAAAGGAGAGTTTGTGACTTGCTCCCCTATTCTGAATTGATTACGCAGTTCTAGGAGGTTTTTATATTAGGCCAGATTGATATAATATTACCAGACCAAGAGTCGTCACCGAGCCGGCCAAAAAGAGGATTATACTTGTTCTCGTTTGTAATCAAATCAATGTATTTAGAATAAGAAGCACTTGCAAACTATGTGCTAAGAAATTAAAATATATATTAAGTGGTTTCTCAAAGTGGTTTAATTAAAACTGTTTAATGATGATGACGGTCAGATCATGACCGTATAAATGGTCAAATAAATAAATAAACGCTTAAAAAACTTCAATAAAAGAGCAGACGAACTACAACAAAACAATTCAAGAACAAACGGGAATGAAATGAACTCATGAGATTTACGTGGTTCAGTTTTGTTAGTCCTGTTAGTCCTGCTTCCATGGGGACAAACGCACCGCTATTTATTTTATTAATAAAGTATGACAAAAAATAACAAGGGAACTGTCCTTTACAAAGGTTAAGAGCTCTCAAACTCTTATAAAAATAAAAAATAAAATCTCACAAGAGTTTCTCTCTAAGGTTTGAGACCTTAACAATAACTCTAGCCATCTCACGGTCTCTACTTTTCTCTCTTAAAGATTTAACCACCCTTAGAAACACTGGAAAACCCTTTTTGACTCTTGAAACCTAAGCCTCTCACGATTCCTTATTTAGGTAGCAGAGACTGCATCCGATTGGTTGCACAAAATTAGTTAATGTTTTCACATGCAGAGATATCAAAGGATATGTTCTGCTTTGAGAAATTTATACATCCAAGCACGTCATCCATACAACAGCAATTATACCATACGCATGTGCATTTATTTTGAACCACTATCATGCAAGTAGTGGTTGTATTAAATTTAATTATACTTGTCATGCATGCATCAATTGGTTGTAGTACATCTAAGGTATTCTAGAATTTCTCCTCTGTTTCATTTCCAAATTTTGAAAATTGACTTACAGATCTTAAAGTGCGTGCGAATTTTGAGATTTTATCGGAATAAACACGAGTAATGAAAATAGGGATGAGTATAGATATCCTGACCATATTCTAAGCCTAAAAATTGCCAACTCCCTACGCATGAATTGTACTCTTATAATACTTGTATGAATATTTAAAAAATCAAAAGTCCACGACACAATGCACATGATAATAATTTGTAAATTGTATGGAAAGTAGTAATGTTACAGACTCTTCTTGCATAGCATCGTGCGTATTTGTTTTGTTCTGCTTTTTATTTTTTATTTTTTATTTTTAAGTAATGTTATAAGGAAGAACGTTCTTTAATACATAATATATTGCTTAATCAATTTTTGATACGCATTTATCTTCTATTTTAACATCTCGTCATATGGGAGATTAATAGCTTTTCTTCCCCCAACCCCCCCCGAAAAAAATAGGGAGTTCTGTAAACTCTCCCTTAATTTACAGCATGTTCATGGTAAATTTAGTGATCTATATGTCAATAAACAGTGCTAATGAAAAGGTCATAAAGTGAAATTTTTTGTAAAAATATAATAGTAAAATAATAAATATCAATACTTATTGTAGTTATTTGATATTTTGCCATCTTGAAGTAGTCAACATGAAAATCCTTTAATAAATTAGTCAAAATTCTTGCATTTTTTTGCTATTAGATGTAACTTTTTAGGGTAAAATATTATTTTGATATGAGATAATATAAGACCAGAGAAGTTGATTATTCATGGAATTAGTGGCGATGCTAGGAATTTTATGTAGGAGGAGCTAAGTTGTACAGCATCACAATTCAATTTTTTTTTTCTTTTTTAAGTATCAAAATGATAAATTTCAATTAACAATATTGTTTAAATTCTATAATGGCTTGTAACTTTTAGTGGTTTACTAGTTTATCAATTAATAATGATACTTAGTTATAGGTTAAGGTTCTTAATGTATTATTATTTATCCTCTGATTAGATTGAACTATTAGTTCACTAAAATTTAAAATCTTGAAAACTTTTAATTTTACCTCTAATATGAGCTTGTAGATATAATTTGTCAATGGGTTTAGTCATGATGATAAATTATTTAACAATAGAAAGAGAGATAAGAGAAAGAAATTACCATAAATTATTATAATTTGATATAAAAAATTAACAAATAAGAGGAAGATAAGAGAATCTATTGTAACACATATATGATAAATTTTGATTTTTTAGTGTAAAAAGAATAAAGAAGTAACTAAGAGGAGATAACACTTGCATTTTTAAATTTTCATAAATTTAAAAAAGATTTTTAGGACAATTAATAATAAATAGATCATTAAAACAAAGTAATTTCAATTTTTTTTTAAAGTCAGCAGTGGATTCAGCCCTTCTCGCACCTTTTGGCACTGCCCTTGGATGGAGTGGCCAAAGAGAGACATCTTCTTGTGGGTCTGTGTTTTGGGGCGTGGGGGGAGGGGGGAGGGGGTGTTGTGTATATATGTAAATACCTCCTTTCATGTCGAAGTTTGTGCAATTGTTATGGCTTTGGAGGTAGCTTATCAGTAGGGATCAGGGGCGGAAAAAGCCAATCTTGACCGGAGGGGCCAAAGGTTTTTTTTCAAGCCTATAAAATAGGTATTTTATTAATATATGTTTATTTTAATATAAAATATTGAGTATTAAATTACTTTTTTTTTACAGGGGCCATGGCCCATGGTAGTTCCTTAATAGATCCGCCCCTGGTAGGAATGGTCAGATATTTAGTTGGAATGTGAAACAAGTAGAAGGTAACGAATAACTACATTGGCTTTTATTGACTTTGTTGTAAGCTACATTATATATAGCTTAGCAAGACCCTCTGTATTAATACTTTTTCTTTCTTCATAAAGCTTTGGCATTTATCCAAATAAAACGTTGATTATATTTTAATAAAAACATACTTTAATGAGAATATAGACATTTTAAGTAATTCTTAAACATACGTCATGAATTAATTAAATAATTAACTCAAATCCTTATAACTAAAAAAATTATTTACCTTGCATAGTTGTTTTGTAAATTTTGTTTTGTTCGCTTTGATTGTTGGATAAGAAAGAGGAATTAAGCACGTGCTTTGACTAAATATCAATATTTGTTACGGAATTAAATCTGTATATAAACTTCCTTTCTTCTTCAACGCACTCTCTCAACCAACAACACAACAAATACAACTTTCTTGATTCTTCATTTTCTCGAAGCAAATGGCTACAAGTTCTCCAATTGCCATATATTTTATAGCACTATTCGTGGCAAGCTCTATAACATCTACCATGTTGGCTATTTCAGTGCCACCCGTGCTCACAGATAATTTGCACACAGACCCTGGTGCCATTAAATTAGCCTCTATCGATTACGGCCGCATTATTAAAGAAAAACCATTTGCAGTTCTTTATCCATCATCTTTAGATGACATCAGAACCCTAATAAATTTATCATACAGTTCTTCATTTCCATACACCATTGCAGCAAAAGGCCAGGCTCATTCCACGTGGGGCCAGGCTCAGGCCAACAAAGGCGTCGTAGTGCAGATGAGTTCTCTGAACAGCTTGAGAAACGGGACGGGAATCTTGATCTCCGGAGACCGTTCTTCAGGATTTTATGCTGACGTCGGCGGCGAGCAACTTTGGATTGATGTGCTGAACGCCACTCTTGCTCGGGGGCTTTCGCCGGTTTCTTGGACGGATTATTTGTATCTCACTATTGGTGGGACCCTCTCCAATGCTGGAATTAGCGGCCAAACGTATCGAAAAGGCCCGCAGATAACAAACGTTCTTGAATTAGACGTTCTAACAGGTACCTGCTAGCTAGTATCTTCTCCAGTTTTTTTTTTTTTTTTTTGTCCTGGTCTCTCCAAATCTTTCATATCTAGTAAAAAAAATTGATTTAATAGTAAATAAAACGAAAAAAAGGCTTGATTATTAACATCTAAATTTAAAATTCAACATTGACCACTTATTTTATTAGGAGAGACTAGGAGAGAAAATCACACAATATGATGTGTTATTTATTAAAACTTCTTTTTTTTTACCACTTTGATCCATGTAAGATATTCAAACAGTGAATAGAAAAAACATAACATAAATTGGACCTTTTAACAGATAAATTAATTAGTTTTAATTTAAAGAAGTGTTGAATAATCAATTTATATGACAAACTATTTTCTTTTAATGATTTTTATTAATTAAAAATCAATTAGGACTAACGTACTGATTTGTATTGAGGTATTGTAATGTTTAAGCCACTGTTGCTGTAGAGAAAAATTGTAATTATAAAATAAAAGTTTATATTGTGTAATAATATAATTTTTAAATAATAATTTTGATAAAATTAGTAAAAATATTAAAAATTGTAACTATAAAATTACTATTGTGTAGTAACTATTACTTTTAAATAATAATTTTGTCAAAATTATTACAAATATTATAATTTTTTTAATATAAGCATAAGATCAAATCAATTTGTCTTTTAAGACACAACAACTAGTTTTTATCAAACACTTAAGTGCTATAACTTAAAATTTCCACCTATTCAACCTCGATACCAAAGGGAGTATAAAGTGATAAGAACAAATTCTAAAAGAGAAAAAAGTAGTCATTCTCCACTTAGTTAATTTTTGAATGCTTTAAATAATGTAAAATGTAGAAAACTTGTTTTAATTTATTTTAAATCAACATAGAAATTTTGTTTAAAACTGAAACATATAATCTAGTTGGTAATCGTAACAGATCGACTGATTTTAATTAATTACATTCTTAATGAAAAAGTCAATATGGTTGATTTGATTATGTTTTTCTTTCACTAGAAAATTTCAGGATGATCCAAATCTATCGACTTGAAGCTATATGAATTGAAAATTACCAACCACATTAGTTTCGTACAGTTTAGCACCTCTACTTAAATATAGGATGCACATCACTTTCAACATTTTCGTCAAAGCTGGAAATCATTTTGTTGAGCTTGATCCAAGCCATAGACTTTTCAGGGGCTTTATATTATAAGAGTAATCCTAAAGAGAGAGAAAGATGAGAGAAATATGAGAGAATTTGACTCTCTCTCTCTCTATCTATAATGTATCTAGTATATTATAAGGACACATCATAATATTTCATTAGAGATTTTACAATTGATAATTAATTGGATTTATTTTTTTGTTCAGCATTCCTTTTATAAAACATTTATTATAATCTATCTGGCAGGAAATTAGGCTTACATCTTTTCCTTTTATGGAATTGAAATTAATGAATTACTGGTGCTAGGTACATTTAATTTGTATTCTAGAACAAAAATAAAATGATTTATGAGTCACAATATAAATAACATGTAAATATACAGAGCACGTTAATTATGTCATCATATTTCATACTGTTTACTTTTTTTTTTTTTTTTGAGTCGCATGATGGACCCTAGATTTTTTATGTGACCGACCCAAGATTTCTTGTATCACCATAATATATTTTAACAGTTGAACTTACTAGTGACCACAATATTCACACCAAATCATAATATTAGAGATTATTGAATGACACAATGATTATATTAAAAATTTGTTCTAGTATGAATGAAACCTAGCCGACATTCAATTTTTTCACAAGAAAAGAATTAAATCTTCTCCTTCAATCCGCATCATAATCTCTTCTGAAATTACTTAAAGTAATGTAAAACAAATTAAAAAAAAAAAGTGCCTCCAAGGATCTGAGGAATTTTCAAACAGTTTTATTTGACAGGAACTCGAGTTGAAATCCTGAAAGAGTGGAAACTTAATATTTATTTATACTTTATCCACTCCTCTATATTTTAAGAAAAAAACAACTATACAAATAAAAATTAAATGAAAATGTTCTTATATGAATGAGTTGCTTAATTATCTAATATTAATTAATTATTTTGCTATTGAATCGAAATATTGTAACCAAAAAATGGTGTGGCGTGCGCCTTTCATTTTTACAGGAAAAGGAGAGTTTGTGACTTGCTCCCCTCAGAAGGATTCAGAGTTGTTTTACGCAGTCCTAGGAGGTTTAGGTCAATTTGGTATTATAACTAGAGCAAGAATCGTCCTCGAGCCGGCCAAAGAAAGGGTACTTAATTAGATTTCTTCAGAACTTAATTAAGCATGAATTTACACTTGCTTTTTCATGCTTAATTTATGTTTAAAAACGAATAATCAAATTGTACATGGATTGCCTTTGTATCCATTAATTCATTTTACTGTGGTTACTTTGCCTGCAGGTTAAGTGGTTACGTATACTTTACAGTGATTTCTCTTCTTTCAGCACTGACCAGGAAACTTTGATCTCAACTACTGGACCTAGCCACAAAGTAATGCCGGATTATTTGGAAGGTCAACTTTTGATGAGCCAAAGTCCTCTAGATTTTTATCCACAGTCACAACATCAAAAGATAACTTCCCTCATAAACCAATATGGCATCGTTTACCTTATTGAGGTAGCCACGTATTACGACAACAAAAATGAGGATAAGGTAAGCCATCAATCATCTTATATACAGCAATAATACACACACACATTCTCAAGTATGGCGTCTTCATTTTTCATTCAATGTAAATACATGGTTAAGCCATGCAATGTAATAGAGTTATTTTTTATTACATTATAAAGTCATGCAGTTTAATAACATTAAAATTTGACTCTATTAAACCGTATGACTTAATAGTGTGTCTACATGAAAAAAAAAAGAAGACACTTTATATATATATATATATATGTAATAATATGTACATAGAAATAAAGTGTGGAAACCCTCACCAAAACATTAATGACTCATTTGAATCTGTCTATTTTATTTTTATTTTTCATCTTTTAACTGTTGAATCCCTTATTTTATATATATATATATATATATATGTATGTATGTATGTATGTATGTATGTATGTATATGTATATATTATATATACGTATGTATGTATGTGTGTTTGTATGTATATATAATTATATTCATTAAAATATTAATGTTTCATATATTTGTTGACAGAGAGTGAAACAAATGCTGAAAAGCTTAAAGGGTTTTGTTCATGGATTTGTTTTCGAGAAGGATGTAACATACCTAGAGTTTTTAAATAGAGTTCATGATGAAGAGATAGTCCTTCGGAAGAAAGGACTGTGGGATATCCCTCATCCATGGCTAAATATCTTTATACCAAGATCTCGAATCACAGATTTCGACAATGGTGCCTTCAGGAACATTCTTCTTAAGCGAAACTTTACCTCGTCAACTGTTCTTGTTTACCCTCTGCTCCGAAGCAAGTAAGACTGAAAGAAATATAATAATCAAGAAAAATACTCTTTGAGCAAAAGGGTGATAAAATCACCGTCATTTTTCTTTTGCTTGACAATAGTCAAAACGACATGTTTTGACTATGGTTTTGTCAGCTTTTGGCCTAAATAGCAATGCTCAAATATTAATAATATTGTTGTAATTCCGTGCAGATGGGATGAAAGAATGTCAGCAGTTATACCAGATGAAGAAGATGTTTTCTACGTTGTGGGGTTTTTGGATGCAAGTGCTGATGACTGGGAGACCTTTGATAACAGAAACAAAGATATATTGCAGTTTTGTGTTCATGGTGGCATTAAATTTAAGCAGTATCTTGGCCATCATGCAACTAAAGAAGAATGGATTAACCATTTTGGCTCAAAATGGAACACTTTTCAACAGAGGAAAGCTCGCTTTGACCCCAAAATGATATTATCACCTGGGCAGAGAATTTTCAACAACTGACAGCTTCTGTAATAACATATCTGTTGAACATTTTACTGCATGTGGTAATAAAACTCTCCAATAAAGTTCTCTTGAGTCTCACATTATTACAAACACTTGATTTAACTTGTTACAATTTTATATATTCTCTTTAATTTTTGTTTGAAAGCCAACTAAACATAGAATTTGTTAAAACATTTTTTTTTCTTAAAATATTCATTAGTTATATTCACCGAATTCGATATTTTCAACTGGATCTTTACAGAATCAAGAGTGCATTCATGTAATGGAATTAAGTTTTTATGTTTATGGTTGCAAGTTAAAATTAAAAAAAAAAAAAAAACTTTGCTCTTTTTTTTTTTTTTTTGGGAGAAGCTTTGTTTGTTGTTATAAGAGATTTGAGATTTGAACCCTCTAATGATGGGTATTGTGTTCACTAATATCAGAAATTTTCATCTAGTAAACTCATATATTTTCATGTTATATTTTTATCAAAAAACTCAAAATTAAACCTAATTAATTGGTCATTGTATAGTAGTAATAATTAATTTACTACGTGGATTCATTTAAAACTGAGCAACGATACATTGGAACAAAACGGTGATAAAATCACCATAAAAATGGCAGTTTTGCCTTTGTTTTTATTTCTTTTTTTGGTCAGTAAGAATAATAATGATGCTAGATTATTGTATTTACCCTGTTTTCTGCACATATTATTTTTAAAACCGACGAGAACTATAAACTCTCAGACAAACAAATATAGTATAAATTCATTTATTCGATAAAAATATAAATTAATAAAAATAATTGTGGACCAAGAGATATTTAGAGCCTATTTGGAATTGCTTTTGAGAGAAGTAAACGTGATTTTAAAAAGTTAAAAACTAATTTTAATGTTTGGTAATTTTTTAAAAAAATTACTTTTGGTAAAATATCCTCATCCGACAGTAGATTTTAAGAAGTATGAAAGGGCTAGTTTTTTAAAATTTGATTATAAGATTTATTTTTATATTTAATATAATTTCATCAATATCTTCACGTATATTATAAAATTTTAAAATTATAATTATTCAATTAAGAAATTAAATTATTAAATTTAAAAAAGTTATTATTATTACCAATACCAATTATATTGAGATAAAAATAAAAAAAAATATTTTAATTATCAATTATTAATATACACCATAAAAATATTATATATATAAATGTTTATGAATGTGTAAATAAGTTTTCTTTAACATCCACTTGAGCCATTTGCATTCTCACCATAGATCAACAGAAAGATTTACTAAACATATACAATTACTTTTAATACTCACTAAGACTTTAAAAGAAATTTACTTAAACGCTTAATTAATTCTTCTTAAAACCGATTATTTCTATAGTCTAACTAATAACAATTATTTTAAAAGTTACAGATAAGCAAATTAACCTTTGATCGAGCCAATTGAATTATGCCACATCAATTTGTTTTCGACGAATTTATAGCTATCATTACTCTTTATTTTTAAAATGATATTTACAATGTTATATGCACATATTCTTTTTAAATAATATTTACCGTGTTTGGTTAACATTCTTCGATATTTTCTTTTAAAATGATATTTACAATGTTTTGTGGGCTATCCAATTTTTGTGTCTATTTGTGACTTCAGCCTCTTATTGTTGGATTTAATGGAAAAGCTGATTGAATGGTGGGGATATATTTATTTAATTATTAACATTGTACGATCCTTGTTGTTTATTGAAATTTTAAAAAGGTTAAAGAGTTCAAACTTTTATCACATGAGTCTGATTTGTTTTAAATTTGTAAATAATTAGACAATTCGAGGGCTACAACCAGCTCTTTACGCTACTCATTACCACCACGTAATCAATGCCTACCACTACCACAATCGATCAAAATCTAAATGATATTTGAAGATAATCTTAGTAAATATTATTGAGACAATCTTCCATCATGATTAACAAATTTATTTTTGCTAAGTCTTTTAGCCACATCATATCCTTCTCTAAATCATTCTCGCATTAAAAAAACAAATAAAAAAAAACCTAATCTTTATCTTCTTCAGCCCTAATCACATAAACTAACATCTCCAAGTTTGTTTGTCCATTTTCTTTCTATGATTCAAGCAATCAATTGTCTATTTATTTTCTTGATTTATTAGTTTAAAAATTACATAATCATGAAAGTTCATAAACTTTAAAACATTAAGAATCTTAAAAAAAAGAAAAAGAAAATTGTTGGTGGTAAAATGTAGACCATAGGTATTGAGGCCATGAAAAATGGGGAATATGACTCAAGATTGTGATAAAGAATGAAGGGGAAGCTAAAGAGGAAGGATGAAAAGGGAAGATCTCGAAACTAGTCTTAACTATCTAAATTGTCTAAGAGTAACAGAAAAATGCATCCTAAAAAATATTTTAGTCACCATATGTCTATATGGGACGATGAGATAGTGACAACCAAGCCATTACAGTACAACCCACACTTGAACTGTCTATAAAATATCCCCTCGCAAGCCGCTAAAGTCAAAATTGAGAGAGAGGGAACATATACAAAGGCACTCGCACCATCTCTATCGAAATTAGTGCTTCTAGCCTCATTCGCTCATTCAAAATGAGCCAATTAAAGTTGAGGGCAGACTGTCACCACATACTGTCCCCTAGTGGATAATTGTCCAACCCAAGAAAGCTTAAGAAGCTTCCGTAAGAGGGATCAAATTACCCTTAAACCCCTACCTGAGGAAGAAAAACACCAATAGCAGCTCACTACATGTCCAAAAGGACACAAAGATGCCCTCAAGGGTATTCCACCTTAAAAGGTCTTGTTATTCTCACAAAGAGGGTAAGTTCACTCATTCACCAAAGCATTAGACTTTTCTTCTAGTCTAGGGTTTCTTAGAAACCCACCATCTCCTTCAATCTCCCATTGACTTGACCGCCACATCACCGGCACCGGTGAAGCACCTTCAACGGTTGTTTCTCGCTATTTCTACTTCGCTTTAGCCATCGCCATCCCCAAGAAACTATCTCCATGTCATCTAGTCTTTGTCTTCACTAGAAAACCACCATTTGTAGAGCTCCTCAGTTGTTCTAAACCGAACCAAAATCGAATCAAAACACAACTAAATCCTAGTCATATATCAATATGAAAAGCCCGAAACCATAAAACTTAAGGACCTATGGTGGTAACAAGGAGAAGCTAAGAAAGAATAAGAAAAGAAGAAGAATTAGAGAAAGTAAAAAAAAAAGAAGATGTAAACCATAAATACTAAAGAGAGGAAGGAACCAAACGAAATTTAACTCTATAAAAAAACAAAAGAGGAGTACGGCACAACTGTCGCAGGGTAAGCGGATTTTGCTTTGTGTATATTGTTGAGTGTTAGAAAATACATATTTATAAAGGAGAAAACCGCCATTTTACATTTCAAGTCTTACTAACAACCCTTACTTTTATGTATTTAACATTCTTGTGATTTAATTACATGTGTTTTATTTTAATTAAGTATTTTATGTATTTTAGGGGCATTATAGTCATTTCACAATAAAGGAGAGATCAGACGGCAAAACGGACATCACTTTTAAACTCGTGATTTATTGAAAACCCTTAGAGGAGCATAAAAGGAAAATGACACTATTCACATGTACGGCATCGCCTACGCTTACTATTCACGATACTGCTCACATGTATCGACGACGGGCATCGACTCTGACAAGATCGATCAAGTCACAACCACGTCGACTAAAATTTCTTGCATCAAGCGACGTGGCAAAGATATCGCTCGAAAACGACCGCATATGCTATCACATGATTATTTTCAACCAAACCGCATCGCTTCAACCCGGTCAAAACCGTGTTACTTCATCCGTGTTGTCAAACCGCTGCACCGCTGACGATGACGCGCAATCCTGCCCAAAATATTTTTTAATCCGATGGCCATGATTTACTCCATGTATCTATAAAAAGCTGGCCTCCCTAATTTGATAGCCAATCTATTTTTGGACTCCATTTTCTGAATTCTCTCCATCTTGTATTTTCTACGTATTTTAATAAATTCCCATTTTGCCCCTAGTTTAATTATGAGTGGCTAATTTTCTTTCAAGTCTTGGGTTGAAGGTGCAGTCTCAACATGTGTCATGGGCTTTATTTGGTAAATTTATTTTCTTTTCCCTCTAATTTTTGTGGATGATTTGACTTTTGCCTGACAAATAATAATCTTGTCTAGATACCGCCTTGTTACACCCTGCCTCTAGTACAAGGTTATTATTATTGGCACGATAAGCCCTTAGCACCATATTGATTAGAGCGTATTCATAAGGTGCAGATTCCCTCATGATTTAATGGCATTAATAAGGATTATTTAGCCCATGATGCATGTTGATATACGGATCCATATCCAAGCACGTTATTTCAATAGATTTCTCTTCAATTTATTCTCGCCATTACAAATCCAATTTTAGAATTTATTATCGCCATTTAATCTCCAATTTTAGATAATTTAAATCACTTCCACCACAATTCCAACCACCATTTACAAAATTAATTCTACATATAATTAAAATCCACCTCTCATGCTGGCCGACACTGGCCACCATTGATCTATACTTACAATGATTCGTGCACATGTGAGTTCAATAAAATTCTGCACAACAAGCTTTTGGCTCTTTGCCGGAGGTAAGTAATTTTAATTCATAGAATTAATTTTTGTGAATAATTTCTTTTAAATTGTTTTCTTGTATTTTTTTATTAAAAAAAAAGAAAAAAAATGAATCTGCATTTAGAGGTTAGTATTTCTTTTCTTTCTCTATTCTTTAAAATTCTGCAATTTAATTTTTAAGTAATTTGTAATTTTTGTTTATCTTATTAATTTAATTTTTAGTTAATTTCACAAATTTGTTTTAGTGTGTTTTTATAGAAAGGTTTTAACAATGTGATAAGGTTAGTACCGTCATTTCTCCTTTTTGTTTATTTTTATTAATTTTGTTCCCATTTATTTTTGTGTTCTTTGCATGCATGATCATAGGTTATTATTTCCTAATCTTAAACCTATAGACCTTGAATTAGAAAAAACACTTCGCACACACAAACACGTTAAAAATAAAATGGATTTATTGTGAGCAGGCCATTTAAGGGATTATTTCTTTTAGTAAATTTGAGCACATCATGCATAAGATATCCAAATGTAGTTACAGGAGCTTCAACTAAAATCAGTGCTAAATTGTCTCCCCACATTTTACGGTAGAAAATGAGACCCATATAATCATTTGAATGATTTTCATGCTATTTGTCAAACATTTAAATATGAGAATTTTTCGATAATGATGTTAAACTTAGATTATCTCCCATTTTCTTTGAAAGGATGAGCTCGTTCACATGGCTTAATACATTGCCCGCTAATAGATTACATCATGGGAACAAATGGTAACGAAATTTTGAATAAATATTTCCCAGGCATAAAACCAATACTATTCGCAGGAAAATTAAGTTTACCCAAAGAGAGGATTTGCTTTTCAAAACATCGAGCGATTCAATGGCTACTCAAGTGTCCACATCATGGGTACGAGAAATGGCACCAATGCCAATACTTTTTTGGAGGGATTATTGCCGAATGCGCAAGAATGGCTAATGGCACAGTGGAGGAGAGCTAATGTCAAAAGTGCATCGAGACTGGGAATTCTTCCAACGACAAGCGGATAATTCCCAACAACTGAGTCTACCACTCAGAATACTAAGAATTGGGAGTAAACGAGTTCTACATTGGCACAATCCAGCCAAATTAAATTAAAGGTCAAAACAATAATCGTCTTCTCGACAAATAGCACGTTATCGATCATAAATCAATACACATGACCTCGACTCATATCCAGATCAAGCCAACGCCATAGTGTAATGAGAAACCATCAAATTACAACCCATACTCCAACACATATAATCCCTGATGGAGAGACCACCCTAATTTTTCATCAAGGATCTCCAATGTAATGCTGCCAGCCTCCACTCCACCAACGCAATAAATTCCTCAAGTTCCTCAAGCCTTCACCACCATTTAGACCATACAATCGAACTAGAACTACTCTCAACCTGCACTACATGGGAGGATTCATTCCTGCATCTCAAGAATCTTACTCACTCCACATGAGGAATGTAACCGCACCATTGATGGACTACTTGAAATGAGCTGAGAGCAGCTTCAACTTACAAGCTCAACTCCAAGTCTCGGTAAGACAATAGGGACAACTTGCTTCTTCGGGCCAAACCTTGGCAAACCGGCTGAGAAAGGTAAATTTCAAGTCAACCGGCCTAATCCTAAAGGAGTGCATGACGCAAGTACTCTTCACCACAAAGAAAGCACATTTAAGAGGTCAAAGCAAATGACTCATGGCGAAAAGAAGTCGACAACAAAGTGGAGATGCTGGTGACAAAAGAAAATCAAATTGTACCTGTAAATGTTGACGACTCACCATTGGAGGAAAAAGAAGAAACCAACCTACGAGAATATGTTTCTAAAGCTCTATTTCCTCAGAGTTTAACTAAAGGAAAGAAGGGAAAATCCACAGATGAGATTCTCGAAATCTTCAAACAGGTAAATGGTATAAAGCAAGTTCCATCTTATGCCAAATTTCTTAAAGACCTTTGTACTAAAAAGAGAAACATTCATGTTCAAAAGAAGGTATTTTTAATAGAAAACGTTAGTTCTATACTCCAACATAAAATTCCTCTAAAATGCAAGACCTGGCCCCCACTATCTCACGTAGTATAGGAACCACACAATCGGTGAGAATCGCCATTGAATTTAGGAGCTAGTGTAAATTTGTTGCCTTACTCGTATTTTTGAAACTTGGACTTGAGAATTACACCCAACTCCAAAGTGGTGTTACAGCCTGCGTGACGGTCCACGAAAATACCCGTGGTATTCGTGGAAGACGTGCTTATCCGTAGACAAGTTTTATTTTCCCGTTGATTTCATTGTAATCGACACTCAACCAATACGGGGATTCAAGGAAGCACATCCCCATTATTGAGGCCGACCTTTCTCGCAACCAGATGCTCACATTCAACGCAGACCATAAATACGCAGCTTGTCCTTCTGAACATGACTACGAGTCAACATCTTTCAAATTTACCAAACAACCTCATAATGCGTATGATGGAATTGCTGATGTGGATTTAATTCATGATGACACTTTTATTTCAAACCTTAGTGATGATCCTTTATAAACATGTTTAACTCACTTTGGTTTGGATTTTGATCGAGTTGATGAGGTCAATGCCCTACTGGACTCAACACCATCCATGGATATAATAAACGGGAAGTTAAGAGTTGAACAACTAGCACCATCGCAGGTTAAAACTCATCCTCACCGAATCACCACCAACTTAAGCTCAAACCATTGCCTAACACATTGGAATATGCATTTTTGGGAGAAGAAAGTACTCTACCGGTAATCATCTTATCATCCCTCAACGACGCAACAAAAGGTATGTTGTTGATGTTTTAAAAGAGCACAAAGCGAGCATTAGGATGGACCATAGGCATATAAAGGTATAAACCCAGATCGCATGCATTACATTCACCTCGATGAAAATGCTAAATCTACTGGTGGAAATGCAACGTCGGTTAAACTCTACATACGAAAGTTGTTATAATCAAGTTATTGATATCATTTACCCAATTTCCGATAGTTCATGGGCCCACCGATCTTAAGTTATCCCCAAAGTCAAGAGTCACAAGAGTTACCAATGCCATAATTGATACCCACTAGAGGATGGCGACGTGCATTGATTATAGAAAGTTGAATTGTCACACGTAAAGACCATTTTCCTTTACCATTTATCGATCAAATGCTTGATGATGTTGTGCCATGAATTTTATTACTTTCCTACTGCAGATATGTCAGTCCCATAACACCAAAAAGATCAAGAGAAAACCACTTTCACTTGCCCTTTTGGCACTTTTGCATATAGGAGGATGCCATTCGATTATGCGAATGCACCGCTTACATTTCAACGACGTTGAGCATTTTTCTTATATGGTTAAACGATTTCTTCAAGTCTTTATGGATGACTTTTTTTCTTTGGTGATTCATTGATCAATGTTTACATCATCACACTAGTTCGCAGAGATAGATCGAGAAGAACTTGATCTTAAATCGGGAGAAATGCCATTTTATGGTAAACAAGGTATTGTTCTCGGTCACATCATTTGAGCAAAGGTTGGAGTTGACAGCCAAGGTGGATCTCATTTCTAATCTTCCTCCACCCAAAACAATGTAGGTAAAGATCTTTCCTCGTACGCGGTTTTTATGACGTTTCATTAAAGATTTTAGCAAAGTTTCTGCACGCAATCTACTTCACAAGGATGTACCTTTGTCTTTGATGATTCATGTCTTTTGGAAAATTAAAAGCTGACATCATCACCCATCATTCAAATTTCCAAATCGAGCTACCATTCAACTCGACGATCCGACATAGTAGGAGCAGATTAAGAGTTGATCGAATTCCTCACATTATTTACTATGCTAGTATGACATTGAATGATGCACAGTTGAACTATTCAACTACTGAAAAAGAAATGCTAACAGTAGTGTTTGCATTGGAAAAATTTCGATCTTATCTCATTGGTTGTAAAATAATTGTATTCACATATCATGCTGCTCTTAAATATCTTCTCACAAATAAAGATACTAAAGCTAGACTAATTCGTTGGGTGTTACTTTTGTAGGAGTTCGACTTGGAATTCAAAGATAAGAAAGGCACAGAAAATGTTGTGGCGGGCCACCTCTCTCCTCTCCATTTTGACATAATTATGAAATCATTACCATTGAATGAGTCGCTTCCAGATGAATAATTAATAAGTGTGGAAGTATTACTATGGTATGCTGATATAGTTAATTATCTTGTTACAGGTAAACTTCCAGAGCATTGGACCAAGCAAGACAAGACTAAATTCTTTGCAGAGATAAAGAATTTCTTTTGGGATGATCCATATTTGTTCAAGTATTGTGCTGATCAAATTGTTAGACGATGTGTCCCAGAAAATGAAATTCAGAATATCCTTTCATTCTGCCATGAACAAGCTTGTGGAGGCCATTTCAATGCTAAGAAAACAGCAACTAAAGTTTTACAATGTGGTTTCTATTGGCCATCTATATTTCGAGACGCTTACACTTTCTATTCTTCATGTGATAGGTGTCAACGAATGGGAAGCATTACACGAAGGAGCATGATGCCACTAAATCCAATTTTAGTGGTTGAGATTTTTGACGTATGGGGTATCGACTTCATGGGACCCTTCCCCCCTTCTTTTGGCCATCAATACATACTGGTTGCTGTTGACTACGTATCAAAATGGGTAGAAGCAATTCCATGTAGAACCAATGATCACAAGGTGGTGATAGGATTTTTGAAAAGCAACATTGTTTCACGCTTTGGATTCCCTCGAGCAATAATCATTGATGGTGGTGCCCACTTTTGTAACAAAGCATACAAAGCATTCAAAGCTCTTTTGACAAAGTATTCAATCACACACAAAGTGGCGACCCCGTATCATCCGCAAACCAGTGGTCAAGTTGAGATCTCCAATCAAGAAATAAAGCACATATTAGAAAAGACGGTGAGGCCAGATAGAAAAGATTGGTCATTAAGACTTGATGATGCATTATGGGCATATAGAACGACTTTCAAGACCCCGATTGGGATGTCACCCTACAGGGTAGTGTATGGAAAAGCTTGCCACCTACCTGTGGAATTCGAGCATCGTGCGTATTAGGCCATCAAGAAATTCAACTTTGACATGCAGCAAGCCAGCTCAGAAAGAAGATTACAACTGGCAGAACTTGAAGAAATTCGCAATGACGCATACGAAAATGCCAAGATTTACAAGCAACGAATGAAAGTCTTTCATGACAAGCAAATTATGAGAAAATCTTTCACTCCATGTTAGAAAGTGCTTTTATTCAATTCTCGCTTGCACCTATTCCCAGGTAAGTTTTTCCACATGGGGCAATTGAAATTAAGGACCCAAAGAACGGTGTCACGTTTAAAGTTAATGGTCAAAGATTAAAGCCATATCTGTAGTACCAAACCACAACGTATAAGACAAAATAAATTTGAGTGACCCACCGATTCAATTGATTTTTTTCTTTTCGTTGATTTGATTTTCTTTCTTTCTTTATATTATTCTTTTGCTAATTGAAATTATTTTTGCATAAGTGTGTTTGTTTAACTATTAAGTTTTTTATCATTTTTAATCATGAGTACTACTTGACGCTCCTCCTTAACATTCTTAAACCACTTCAACGTGTCAAAACTCATCTCAAAAGCGATTCAATTTTGTTAAACACATCGCATTTGGGCTCTACAACCACCGAGTTAGTAGCCATGTTGAGGGTTTAGAACGCCAACTCGAGACATTGAGAGAAGTGTTTACGACATCCATTGGAGCTTGAGGTAAATTGATAAGAGGACGATTTTAATTTTCTTTGTGTGTTTTAATTTGTTTTTCTGCTTGTGTGCTTTAGTTTGTTACCCTGAAGTGGCGGATAGACGGTTCAGTGACAATCAAGCCTGCCACTTCGCTTTTCCATAATAACCGATATTCTCGAGGTGAACGTATGGGAAACGAGATTCTTGTGAAGCTTCTGGCGATTCCCTTCACTTCCTCAAAATGCCCTCCTTACGATCTATAAAGCCAACCACGCATGCGATTACTCGTGAGGAATAACATACCACGACATCCGTTGGTTAATCGAGGCTAAAGAAACGATTGGCAGTGAGTTACCTCCAAAATTTATTGCATACATGCCTGGTTGTGGTAAAGGAAATTATGCAAGAAAACGACGAGCTCAATTCTCATTGCTTGTCATAAGTGTGCCAGAATGAGTTGCAATAAAAACCCATGTTCTTTAGGAATGGTGTCTGATAACAGGGAAGATAAGATTCAATTCATCAGGGATGGCTTGAATAAGGAGTCATTGGATGATATCCTTTTGTCTCTTGAAACACATCCTAGTGGATATGTGCAAAGAGCGATTCTCCAGTTATGGACATTATTCCAGAAAGAGTATGCACGATATAGTCTTAGGAATCTGACTATAAACGACCCTGTTTGCTAGTTTATAAGAAAACTGGATAGGAAGCCTATCATCGACCCATAGAGGGCGTTCAAGCCGTTTCTGGACGTAAAACCAGAGGAAGATATGAGCCGCAGTCGCAATTACCTGTAAATATTCTTTTACTTTACTGTTATTTTATTTCACTATTGTTTTATTGTGTGTATTATTGTCTTTAATAATTTTATTACTGTTTGCTTTTTCCTTATTACTGTTTACTTTTTTCTTTTTACTGTTTCCTTTTTGACTCGCGAGCCACGTGCTTTACGCGTTATTTGACACTGACGTGTTACCTCATACACAACTGTGACCCACTATCACCAAGACTCTTAACTGTGATTTTTTTTGTCAAGCACTCACAAATTGTTCTTTTAGAAGTATCCCAATGGCAGCTACTCCCAATAGACAATCCAAGAACATTTGTGTGCTTTCTGGATTTAACTATAGCAAACATAAAGAGTTCGTGGAGGCAGCCATAGATCTTGGTCGAAGCATATCAGCGAGAAAATTACACTTGGTGTATGGAGGAGGTAACCGAGGGTTATCAAAAATGGTCCCAGAAACAGCTTTTATCAGAGGAAGTCAAGTGTTAGGCATCATCCCAAGAGTCCTAAAACTATTGGGCAGTTTGTCTAACTCATCGACTGGAGAAGAGTTAGTCGTCTCAGGTATGCAAGAAAGAATAACTGAAATGCTTAATCATGCTGATGCTTTTATTTTCCTTCCAGGAGATCTTGCAACACTGGAGGCACTTATCACACTAGCATCTTGGGCCCATCTGCACATCCACCGAAACCCATTCGCTTGTTAAATGTCAATAACTTTTATGATGGCTTTATCGCATTTCTTAACCATGCACAAAAACTATTTCATTCCTCTAATGCGAAAAACTCTTTATTTGTGCTCACAAATGAGCTACTTGATATGTTACAAGCTTATAGACAGAGCGAGCCACAGACCTTTGTGTTGGAGCATCCAAATAATGATGGTAACATAGTTAAGTACAAATTGGGGATTTAACCCTCTGCTTGTAAATATTGTTTTTGGTTCCACCACCCTGATGTCTCTAAACTCTACTTTTTTCCTTTCAAACATTGAGGACAATGTTTCGCTGGAGGGAATAGTCGATAATGTGGAATTTTGGTTAAGTTTTTACTAATTTTTGTTGTAGAAATTAACTCGATGCTAACTTTTGTGTTGAAGATGGTTGAATATGGAGTGTAGTGAAAAATTAAAAAACTAAAAACAAAAAAAAATTCAGACATTTTCTTTTCTTTATTATGTTTTGATGTTTATTTTTCTTTTTTAATTTCTCCTTATAAATATATATTTTCAAATTTTTGAGTCGAAGATGGCTGAATAAGTGTCTCTACAGAAACGCATCTTCTAAGTTAAAAACCATTTTCGTTTTCTATCATTTTACGTGTAACTTTTCTAATTAGTTTTTACGCATCATTTTCACATTTCGTATGCACGTATTTTCCTTTCATGTTTAGAATAGGTTAGGGGGTAGAATGTTGTTTTAAAAAAAAAATTGTGTGATTTGTTTTAACATCGGATGACATGATTAATTTCAAATTTTAGTATTTGTATTATCTTTGGTTTAAGTGACGTTACATTATGTTTCTACATGTTGATGTCGGAGACAAATATAAGTTGCTTAAAGGAATGAACTTGTCATAATAAGTACCAAGTGAGTTTTTGAGCCTATCATTTTTCTTGGAGAGTAACCCTTTTGCCCATTCTTTATATAGCTTAACAGTTTATTATTGTATACACGATCTCTAGATTTCTTTTGAGTTAACCCTTAAAAAAAATTGTAAAATTAAAAAAAATGTGTGTTGCTACATTTGGAGGCCCATCTAACTAGTAGATATGGAAGATTATTTAGAGCCCTAAAAGACGATGGAAATGCCATCTTTGATCCGTTTGAGCCTTGCTAGTCATCCCTTTTATCAAATATCCATAGTTAACCCTTTTGAGCCTTTAAAAAAAAAAAAAACCTTTCTTTGTCAAACTTATCATCTTGACCCACTCCGATTTGGAGTATTACCCGATGTCTTATAAGTTCCATCACCTATTTATGTTTGAGAAAATGTAAATAATTATTTTATTTAGTGACGTTGTGCCAAGCAAAAGCAAAAAAAAATTTCAAAAAAAAAGAAAAATAAATAATAACAATAATAGGTGAAATCCATCTTACAACTTCCAAAAAAAAAAAATTCCTCTGTATTTTTCTCAAACATACACTTTACTTTCCTTATTTTCCTTCTTTGTTAATCATGTCCCTAGCCTACGTTACATCCTAATAAAAGTCCTTCCTGATTTTAGGGAACTATAATCTGAAGTAGAAGCTATTTATGTGGGCTAAAAAGATGTAGTGGTGCATAATAAAACTAAATAAATAAATAAAAGAAAAAAAAGATAAATAAATTGGGTTGACTAGCATTTTTATTTGACTTGGGATCGTATTATTTATAAGCTGAGGGCATATTTATTTCATCTTGATGAGAGCATGTGATACCACTTCTTTATTATTTTCTCTCTCAATTATCATTCATTGGAGTGAATATTTTTATTAGTTTTAATTTCTTTGTGAGAATGTCACTACTTCCAGTGAGATTTTGAGGTTTGACATGTCATTCTTGAAAGTAGCTATAATAAAGTCTACTGGGCTGATTCATGTGGATGGTTGATGTGGGTGTGATGTTGCTTTAGACTGGAGATAATGCTTATACTTTTATTTGATTGCTATCATTAATCTGATTAAATAAACACGAGTGTTTCTATAAAAAAAAATCATTTTGAATTTGAATTTTGTTTTCGCTTTATTTGCTAGGGACTAGAAGTGTGTTGAGTGTTAGAAAATGCATATTTATAAAGGAGAAAACCGTCATTTTACATTTCAAGTCTTACTAACAACCCTTACTTTTATGTATTTAACTTTCTTGTGATTTAATTACATGTGTTTTATTTTAATTAAGTATTTTATGTATTTTAGGCGTATTATAGTCATTTCACGATAAAAGAGAGATCAGACGGCAAAACGGACATCACTTTTGAACTCAGGATGGTCAAAAACCTTAAGAGGAGCATAAAAGGAAAAATGACACTATTCACATGTACGGTACTATTCACGTGTACGATACTATCTACGTCACTGTTCAAGACACTGTTCACATAGACGGATCGATGATGTGGCATTGACCGATGATCATGATCGCTGTTGGACTAAATTCTTATTCTTGATCGTGGCGACGAAAAATCTCACATACGGTGCATGCATCACACAGGATTATTTTCAACCAAACCGCGTTACTGTTCATCCGGGTCAAACCGTGTTACTGTTCATCCACGTGGTCAAACCGTGGACTGTTGACTGATGACGTGGCGCAATCCTGAGCGTCCAAACTGTTTTTAATCCGATGGCCATGATTTACTCCATGTATCTATAAAAAGGGCGCCTCCCCCCCCTAAATTGTTAGCTCTGAATCCTTTTTTAGACTCCATTTTCTGTAATTCCCTCTCCATCTTGTATTTTCTACGTATTTTAATAAATTTCCATTTTGCCCCTAGTTCAATTATGAGTGGCTAATTTTCTTTCAAGCTTGGGTTGAAGGTGAAGTCTCAACATGTGTCATGGGCTTTATTTGGTAAATTTATTTTCTTTTCCCCTCTAATGTTTTTTGATGATTTGACTTTTCGTCGATAAATAATAATAATATTGTCTAGATACCGCCTTGGTTACACCGGCTCTCTAGTACAAGGTTATTATTATTTGGCACGATAAGCCCTTAGCACCATATTGATTAGAGCGTGGTTCATGAGGTGTGGATTCCCCCCTCATGATTTAATTGGCATTAATAAGGATTATTTAGCCCATGATGCATGTTGATACGGATCCAGATACCCAAGTACGTTATTTCAATAGATTTCTCTTCAATTTATTCTCGCCATTGCAAATCTATTTTTGGAATTTATTATCGCCATTTCAATTCCAATTTTAGGATAATTTAAATCACTTCCACCACAATTCCAACCACCCATTTACAAAATTAATTCTACATATAATTAAAATCCACCTCCTCGTGGGATCGACACTCGTCACCATTGATCTATACTACAATAGATTCGTGCACTTGAGAGTTCAATAAAATTTGTACAACATATATATTCTTTTTAAAATGATATTTACCATGTTTTATGAATATTTTTTTATATACATTCTTTTTAAAAGGGTGTTTACCTTGTTATACATTCATTTTGTGAACACATTATTTTTTTAATGATTTTAGCTTTATTTGTGTGCTCATCTTACAAAAAAAAAATTATTCGTGGACTATTCTTTTTAAATTGCAGTTTACTATATTTTGTTAATAGACTTGGACCTCTTTTACTATATATACATACATATTGATATATGATTAAGATTTGATTATTTTTAGATTCTTATCTAATAACTATAAATTATATCTTTCTAAAAGGTTCACAAAAAGGTCAACTCAGCAATTAATTCAAATTCTTTGTCAACTTGCTCCTTTCTTATATTTAAGCTACATCAAGGATTTAAGCTACGGTTCCAATATGTTACTTTCATGAATCACTATGCTGTTAAAATTTTTTGAAAAACAGTTAATTAATTACTTTTAGAGGGTATATTCACTAGCTTTCAATTACGTATATTTCATTTTCTAGTATATTGATCGACAAATTTACAAATTACAAGTTACAAATGGTCTTCTTTTACTTGCTAATCCATGAATAATTTGAACATTGATTAATTTTTTCTTTTAGAAGTCAATCTTATGGGACAAATATGTACACAAATTAAAATGGAAGTAATCAAAATGTGTGGCAAGATCAGTGATTTTCATTTTATGATACGACTAAACGGATTTCCATGATATTTCAACAAAGTCAACATACTTTAATTGCAATAACATTTTCTAATTTTAATAAAACATATTTATTCATAATTCACATTGAGCATATATTATTATAAAGTATGTTACTTATGTATTGGCATATGATGGCAGGATCTTTATAAATAAAAGATTATTCACAACTATTAAGTAAATGGGTATTTCATTATGTAAGGCTATAACTTTTTTACTTTTATCATTACATGATTTTATCTTAATCACTAAAGTGGAAATTTTGAATAGAATAGTTAATATGTATCTGTGATATGCATATTGAACTGAACTACAGTGAATCATAATCTAGCTTAACAAATGTTGTTGATCATAATTCACATAAGCTTTAATAAGCTTAATCAACCATAATCTTGAGTGGGTAATGAACTTACATTCATGTGTTATATCTTTTGAATTATTACAGAGTGAGATCCATATAAACGGTCAAAACCTCAATAGCTTGGAGATGTAATTTCATAGATTATAGGATCATATACTTACAAGATAGAATCTATATTATTGATGCTTCCTTAAGATGTTGTGGTACTAATCATTTAAATATGTGGCCTCAATTTATTCTGTAAATTGTTTATTGAATAATAATATTTATTTCTAAATTTATTTACAAATATAAATATATTAAAAGTGACCATTAGAACAAATAGTGACTTAGGGATAAATATGTAGCTAATAAAGGCATGACACTTATCAATGGCCTAGCTTTAAGTACAAGCATCATATAGAGGGTTAATTATATGGTTATTATTGGTGTATAAAAGGAGTTTTAATTAATTGGGTTTTTATTTAATTACATAGGTTACTGCAACTTTGAGCTTTTAGTGGAATAGCTTGAGCTTAACTTAGTAATTTCTATATGTCATGAGATGACTGGGCCTTGACTATTAAGTTAGAGCTAGAAAGCCATGGGTCTACAGTCCCTTTGCTAGCTTAATTCTAGTCAAACTCTAGCTCTTATAAGTGCTTATATAAAGGAGATGAAATTAGAATAGACTAATAACGTTTACGTAAGGATTTTCTTAAATAAGACAAATCCTACACAAAATTAAGGTTCTATACATGCCCACACGTGTGAGGGAGATGATTAAGAATAACAAAGAGGACTGCAACTACACTTTGTAGATCCCAATAATGGTAGTGGAAAAGATTGCAGTCATCTTCTTTAGATCTTCAATACAAAATCAAGGTATTCCTTTAACCCTATACAAAAGAATACTCCTAGCACGTTGCATGCACGACTCTGTTAGCCTAAAGGGCTACACATAATGTAATTTTGATGATAACAAACATGAGTCTTAAGTGATTTGATAAATATTGTATTTCAGATTTTACTAGTTCTTGAAGGATAATATTTATGTTGAAGTGAATCACGTGAAATCAAACTCAAGACACTCAACGGACAACGTCGCAATCAAGAATAAAGTTTAGAGCTCAAAGGACTAATTATTGCGACAAATTCTTGTACCGCCGGTATGATTTAATTGATGCATGGTTTAGTGTTTGAAAAGCTCAAGATTTTATTTAAATCATTACTTTTTATAAACCAAAAGGTTTTATATTTATAAGATAAAGTATTTTGTGGATTTGAGTAATTTGGACTAAAATGAAAAAGTCTTGCAATCTTTGATTTTATTAAGTATTGTTTTGAATTTTGAATTTAGACTTATTTGTAAATATTTAAAACCTTTTGGGTCATTCTATAATTTATAAAAGTTTGAGGACCCGAATGTAATCCAAACATTTGAAATCCAAAAAATGGACAGAGAGTGAGTGGCTAACCGACTAAGGGCTAGCGGCTAGCCGCCTAAGGAAAATCTCATATTTTCAAGTTTTGGACTAAATTGAAAAGATTTGAGAACTTTAAAATTTATGGGTATTATGTTAAATTTTGAAAAGGACTTCTTTGAAAAATATTATTATAAGTTGGGTCATATCATAATTTTAAAAAATTTTGGGAATGAAAGTTTTATTTAGAAATTCTGAAATTGATCCTATTTGCAAAGTTTTATGATGTTTTGGGCCATAGTAAATGATAGAAAGTTTTGGGTACAAATGTAATTTCGTGAACAGTGGTACTGTAGCAAATTCAAATTTAATGGTAACATCACTGTTCTTGAGTGACTAGCTGGATAAATCGAGTGGCTAACCGCTTGAGCGCTGGAATTTACCTATAACGGCTTGTTTTCGGGCTTTAGCTATAAAAACTCAACTCTATCTTCAATTTCAAGATCTTTGCAAGTATAAACAAGTGCACACAACATATATTGAGCTTCAATTTCGTAAATCATCATAGATTAAATCTTCATTGAGCTATCATTTGTATATTTACTCTAAAAGAGAGTTGTTTGTTGTAATTTTTATTTCTCATCAAATTGTGAGTGTACAAATGTCAGAAACACTTGTTGTGAAGAGGTTGGGGAGCTAATCTCTTGATTGTAAAGGTCCATTGACACCTTGGAAGTCAATTGTAAAGAACTTGAAACCTTGAGAGGCTTGGATAGTGAAATTCTCAAGCCGGGTGAGCTTGGAGGCGTGGACGTAGGCGGGAATTGCCGAATCACGTAAAAATCATTTTTTTTCTCTTCCCTTACTCTCTTATTATTGTGCTTTATTGAATTTATTGTTTTTTATTTCATTAAGGCATTAGATTAAATTGTTATGCAAATTATATTGCATAAATTTTAAAATCCCACTTCATCCCCCTCTTGGGTTGCCTAGTTAGTATTTCATACTCAAGTGTATTAAAAATAAAGAATGCAATTGGAAACACATTTTGTTAATGCTAGCTTGAGTTGAGGCAGAGAAGACAAGTACCATTGTCTCTTTTGCATTTCTGGCTTGTTCATGTTTTTTATAAAATCTTGCTCTAGCCATTGATGAGTCACTAAAGACAAGTACTAACAACTCTTTAATAGCTCAGGCTTGTTTCCTAGTCTCATCAAATCTCAAATTGTCCTATTGTGCAAGCCGGTATGCAAGACCCCTTAGTGTTTAGAAATTGAATTTGGGAATATAAACATTATTTATTTTGTTTTGAGAAGTTTATCCAGTGTTATAAATTGGTCAAAAGACAAGTATTTTGTGCATGTTTATGGAAGAAAAAAGAAAATCAGGTGCTTGAAATTCTAAAATTCTATTCATATATATTTTTCATTTCATTCATCCTAATTTAAATTTTAAGAGTGTTAGAATTAATAAATGAGCACAAATCAATGATATTACTTTTAGCAGATTAGTATGAAAGCACTCCATTTTGTTTTTTCAAACAGTAATCTTAGAGTAGTACGCTATCTACTTAAAATTAACTGTCATGACGCTCTTAGAAGGAGTATAGATAGCTTCAATCCTATCGATCTTGAATTCCAAGTGTTTATTTAAAGGGGATCAATGAGTTGCTAAAAAAGTTGCTCTATCCAAATGAGTTTGTCGTGACCAAAGGCTACAACATGCTTTATGCTCAATTGCTGATAAAAATGAAAGGTCTAGAAAATGCTTTCATATGTTATTGTTATCTACAAGTGTAAAATATAAAGAATTATATAAAAATACCAGTTGAATCCTAAAGACTAATAAAGGAAGAAACTAAATGCAAAGTTGTACAAGCTTTAAAATTAAGGAAATAAAAGTAGGAAAGCATATAAAATTGGAGAATCAAATGCTTTGTATCTGAGAGGAGAATATACAGTGTGTTAAGGCAATCAATTATATTCTCTAACACTCCCCATTCAAGATGGCAAGTGAAGGACTTGAACGCCCATCTTGGAAAGCATTTAATGGAAAGAATCAGCTTAAGAGGTTTAGTAAAAATATTTATTAGTTGTTACTATGAACGAAGAAAGGCTGTGCAAACAATACCTCTTTGAATTTTCTCTCAAACTAAGTGGCAATCAATTTCTATATGCTGAGTTCATTCATGGAGTATGAGATTGGTAGCAATGTGTAAGGCAGCCTTACGGTCACAATATAGGCATTCAGGTTAAGGATGATTGATTCTAAGGTCTCTAAGTAAATATAGTAGCCAACTAATAATCTCACAAGAAGTTGTTCCAATTACTTTGTATCCTACTTTGGCAAAAGAGCCAGATACAGTTGATTGCTTTTTAGATTTCCATGATATTAGAGAATTACCAAGAATACAATAGCCTGTGATATAATGCTTGGAATATAGACAACTTGCCCAATCCAGCCATAATATGCTTGCAAATGCAGTGCAACAAATGATAAGAGAAGTATGCGAAGTATGCATTGTCCCAGACTCCTTTTCAAATAATACAAAATTTCGATGGCAGTAAAGTAATGGGGTTGACGTGTTTCACTAACGAATTAACTGAGAGTTTGAACACAATAGGCTATGTCTGGTCTAGTGACTGGAAGTTAGAGCAGTCATCTGATTAATCCTCGATAAGAGGATACATTAGAGATAAGTTCACTATTTGAATTAGTCAACTTCAAATTTTATACACTTATTGACAACCAATAGCCTGTTTATGTGGTTGCAAAGATGTGATGTTCCAAGTCGGATTATCCTCTAAAGCTTTGATTTCCTCTGATATTGCATTTTTCCAATCATCAACAAGCATTGCCTGCTTAAAACTCTTTGGTTTTGTGGTGGATGAAATTGATGCTAAAAAGGGCGATGGGAAGGAGAAAATTTTTCATAGGAAAGATAGTGATATAAAGGATGAGAGGTACTTACTAGACATGAAGAAAATGCCGGAAATAATAAATCAAATATGGCCAACCTGCAGTGATAATCTTTAAGGTAAGAGGGAGGATGAGTTTCTTAGGTGGATCATCAAATTAGTGTTGATGGGTCGACAACTAGCTGGATATTTTGTTGACATACTCTTTCATCACTTCAATGAGAGGTGCTGGACTAAGATATCATGATTTTTTTCAACAAGAGAATGAGGCAGACTAATTTTGTTAGGGGGTTGAGAAGTCTTTTGAAGGAAAGAAAGAATATTTTCAAAAAACTTATGCATCTATGGATATGAAAATTCTTTCGTTAATTAAGTCATACAATTTATAACCTTTTTAGGCATATGGATAACCAAGAAAAATACAATGAGTGGCTTTAGCTTCAATAAGAGGAGTGTTGCTTGGAATCGCAAGGCATCAACTACATTCAATAAACTCTTTTCATGAATGCTTCCGTTCATATGATAAAAATCTAGCATGTTAAATTCCAGCCGATTATCAAAGGAGATGAGCCTTCCTTTTATAGTCTTATAGCCATACACATGAAGTAAGTAATTATTAAATGGATACACCATTAGTCATAACTTCTTATGAGATAGTGGGAGTTATAGGAGACAAAGAGTTGTTTGATAGAGAGACGAAGAGTTGTTTTGATGAACATCTACATAATTATAATTATTTCATAACACTCCCTCTTGGATTTTCATCCTACAAAGAATATGTTTCATTAAAACCTTTGCTAGTAAAAATCCTGAGGGAAAAAAAAAGCATAGGAAAAAGAGTGCATTATTCATTTATATCTTAAGGAAGTGCAAATTGTCTCATTAAAACCTTACTAGAAAAACCTGATGGGACAAAAAAACTAGTCAAGGAAAAAGAGTACAATGTGACATGACTTAAAAATGATCTATAACTCCCAAGTATAAGAGTGTCTAGTTATAATATAACTCGGTGAATTCGAGGTCGAATCACAGGGAAAAGATTTATTTTGTTAATTTCCTTTAATTATCTAGAAATTGAAAATATAATTTAAGTACACATTATTTAATTTGAGTGAAACTATAAAAATAAATTAGTTGAAATTATGGATCCACTCTTAATATAAATATAGTTTAACAAATTCTTTTTCTTTTCTTTTTTTATTGCCCAAAATATTAATTGTATAAATTATCATTATTTTTCTATTAATTTTATTATGGATTAGGGACTTAATATGCTAAAGTTCAATTTGTCTACAATAAGTCAAAATGCCATTTTACCATACTTTATACTAAGATATTAAGAATTTATTATGCCAAACTACCTTATTTGTCTACAATAAATCAAAATTTTAAAGTATAAAATATGGTTAAATTAAATAGAAAATAATATAATTTATATTAATTAAAAATTAAATTTAATTAAATCATATTTTTCTACTAAAAGTTTCACCTTCCATAACTATAATTATTTAGCTAAACATAATTGAAATAAAAATAATTATCAAAATTAAATTATATAAAATTACAAAAATAAAAACAACTAAAAATTGAAAATAACACTAAATTTGTTTATTGAAAATACATTACAAAATATTAAAACATAATTAAGATAGACGAATGAAGAGAAGAAATTGGAGAGAAAGAAGTGAAGAAAGGTATAGAGAAGTGTATTCGCCCCTCCATTTATGCAAAGTTATGATCAATGTACACTAGAGATGACAAAAATATCCGAGTCTGGCCTGAAACTGCAAAGATCCAAAAGATATGGATCTGGAAAAATCTAAATCCGCACATTAAAAAATGTGGATTTAGATGATAAAAGTTAGAAAAAATGTGGATTTAGATGATAAAAGTTAGAATCTGTGCAAATCAAGGTCTGGATCTAGATGCAAATGCATCCAAAAAGCCAAATATCAGAATCCACAATATTTTTTAATTAAATTATTTTATTAATTTAAATTTAAATAAAAAATATAAGTTAAATGAAAAACTATAGTAGGATTAATTAAAAATATATTAAGTTATTTTAAATTAATAAATATATCAAGATCCACATTATTTTATTTAGATTTGTGATGTTTTTATAATGTTACTTGTGGATTTGTGGTGGTGTTAAATTTGAATTTATGTTATTCTTGATGTTTGATTTATGTTGTGGTATTTTTATTTTTAAATTTACGGTGTTGTATGTTACTTTAGGTGTTGAATTGTTAATTGTTGAATTATGACTGGATTTTGTTTAATATTACTAGGTAAATTATTGAATTTTAAATTATATTTTAAATTACTGTATTTTAATATACGGATCTGGATATTTGGGATATCCGCTTGCAATCTGAGGATATTATCCGCATCTAAATCCATATATTTTTTTACAGATTCAGATATGAAAATATCAATGTGAATCTAGATTCGGATGCACCTATATACGAATCCAGATCTGAATTTTGCCATCCCTAATCCGCACCACACACATACACAAAGCAAATTATATTTGGCCATACATTTGTTCCACTATACAAACATAAACATTACTCAATCCACTCAAGCACACCTAACTTATTCCACTAACAATTACCACATCTAACATGGTAAAAACTTTTAATTTCACAAGTGCTACACTAAACGCGGTAAAAACTTATAATTTCACAACAAAAAGTCGCGGATCCTCATAAAAAATGATCTAACTTTTCGAACCTCCAAAATCTAAATTTGACATCTATTTATCTGTTTGGAGACTTGAATTATGTGAAATTATTATTTTTACAAAATAAATACACAAAAATACAAGAAATCAAATATTTAGAAACATAATTAGAATTTCACAATATGACATAATTATAAACGTAATTTATAATATAAGCACAAAATAAGATTTTTACCCTTTAGTAAACATAAAATTTTTAACACTAATCACACACCCCCAACCAGCTTATTGTTAGCTCCTAGCGATTAAAACGCTATATTAAATTGAGATTTACAAAATTCACATGCAAGTTAATGGTTGTTTATCTATTGTTTTAAACTACCAAATGAACAAACTCTCCCAAATTTCTCTATCTTTTCGTTGTTCACTCATTATCCAACATTTTCGTTCTAAAATTCATCAAAATGCTATCTTTAGGCAATATATTATTCACAAATATTTTAAAATATTACATTTTTAACCCATGTAGTGAGTTTTAGGCCAGTGACTGTTAGACCAATTGGCCTTAGGGCATCAAGTGTTGCAACACCCCTACGGACTTAATTACTTAGGTTTCTGATAAATAATCAAACAATATATCTACAACCCATGTGGCGAGTATTGTGCCAGTGACTCCTAAACTAGTTCACCTGAGGGCACTAAGTGTTGAAACGCCCTTATGGACTTAATTACGTTGGTTTTATATATAGTAAGATTAAAAACATTCAATTATTTTCCTCTTTTTTTGGAATATACACTTTCTACTACCTTAGATATTATCCTAACAAATCAATAGAACGAACTGTTGTACAAAATTTAACTTACAACCCACTAGTATGTGTCCTTTTGTGTGTGTGAGAAGAATGATTTAATAATATCTTTTAAATGAATAAATACAAAATGACTTAATAACCAAATGGAGAATTCACAAATTTGAGTAATTCAAAGAAAAGGGAACAAAAACAAATTATTATGAATTTCAAAATCAAAATATAATAAAAACTGGACTATTAGAATGCGTCTTAAAAGTAATGACATTTTACACAGCCATAGACACAAAAAAATTTATTGTTTTTTATTTTTTTTAATAAATATTTATAATTTGCGTCAACTATCTACTCCCTCTAACCTATTTTAAACATTATCTTTAGCGATTCAGAATTTAAAGATATACATGCAAACAGGTGAAAGAATTAAAGAAAACATAAATAATAAAAGGAAGAAGTTGGAAAGATCACACTTGAACTGGCTACAGATGATACGTTTCCAGACTCACTACACTCTATATCCACCTTCGACTTAAATACACAAAAAAAATTAGTAAAAACATCCCTAGGACTAAGATATTTCACTACTTGTTAACTATTCCCTCCCCTCAACGAGAACAAGGTGTTGTCCTCAATGTCTTAAAGGAAAGAAATAGAATTTAGAAGACATTAACTGATTACTATAAGAAAATACTTACAAATAAATAGTTAAATCTAATTTGCACTTCTTACTATGGCTACTGTTACCATAATTAGTCAACCAATCTAACACCAAGGTCTTGGGATCTGGCTCTAGTTTGTAAGTTTGTAAAAGATTAAGTAATTCATTAGTAATAGAAGCACAAATACATAGTTTTTTTTGCAGAGAATAAAATGAAATGATTCTTAATTGCATGGTTAACAAATATTATCAAGCCATCATGAGAGTTATTAACATTTAACAAACAAATGAGTTTTTTCTGGATGTATAAATAGGCCTAAGATGCAATTGTAATTAACACTCTAGAGTTGCAATATGTCCTGACAAGAAAATGAAAGAGGCAGCATGATTTGACAATTCGAATATTCTTTTTTATATACTTGAGACGACTAGCTCTTCTCTAGTTGGTGGGTTGGTGATAACTCTATGAAATGAGAGTTATTACGGCAATTCTAGACTTAAATCGAGACCACTTGGAGAGTAAATGATGTGTTTTTAGTATATTTTGGTTATGTTTTGCATAAACATCCATTTTAGTTTAGTCTTAATAAGTTTTGCTTGATTTAAAGTAATTTGTGCTCAAAACATGTGCATAATTGTAGGTTTTCAGAAGTTTATAATCCATGAAGGGATGCTGAGGCATTAGGCTAGCAGGAAGAAGAAAGAATATGGCTATAAAAGAAGTGAAACACAACCTGGGACAGTGCAGTGTTACAGCCATTGCTGGAGCAACCATTGCTGTAGCAATCCTGGAACAACAAGGGAGAAAACTTAGCGCGGAATGGCAGCAGAATTGCGATCTGCAGTTTCCTAATTTTACTTATGTACGCCCTAGGCTTTTGTTTTACCCTAGTTTGCAGTTATAAAAAGGGGCGCGCATGACATAAAACAGCGGCAAGGAATTAACATAGAGAAAAAAAAGAGAAAAAGGAGAGGAAGATCAGAATTTAAGGGAACCGAGGCTGCGTCATTGAAGAATCCAGCAGAGTTATTTGGATTTACTTTTTGTCATTCTCCACTTATTCCTATCTTCACTCTTTGATTGAACTGATATATTTCGTGACCAATATGTTGCTGTTTGTTTTTCTCTTCCAAAATATGAACTAAAATTGCTTGTAGTTGAGTGACAAACAATCTAATGGGTTTTTGACTATTCTTATAAGTTGCTACATAATTGTTATAGCATTTTACTTTAATAACTATTATTATAACTGTTATTTCGGTTGACCACCCATTTAATGGTTCAAGTTAAGATAGAGCCGCAAAAGGGCATGTCTTAGTGGATATTATTAGAGTAATACTTGATCTTAATTTGAGTTTCCTAGATTAAGTTTATCTTGAATCCCTTAAGGGTTATACTTGAAAGTAAGATTTGTGACAACTAGACATAGGTACACATAGGCCTTGTTTACCTTTTGAATTTTCACTATCTTCATCATCACAGTGTCCAAGAATAAATCTTTCAAAAACCTTACCACTATGAAGAGTTATTCTTGATTTGACTTGGTCTATAGGTGGATTTTGTTAAATTTTAGAATTTGGTTTTGGTTGAGCTGAAAATTTACCTTTTTCTTTCAAATCAGAAAAGGTTTTTGCTTTTAATTGTTAGTAACATCTTGCTTCTAATAAATAAATGCATTGTATCTTTATTATTATTCCATGGTGGTGGAGCATATGGTACATAAAGCTGAACATTTTGAAATTTTGTAGATGTAATGCTTGTGAAGTTTATGCATTATTATTATTCCTCTAACTAAAATTTGGATGGTTTCTTCAACCAGATTATAAGTCTGTAAATACGAGTTTGGCTCATTAAAAACGTTAATGGCATTAGCTTGATCACGAAGACATTCTTTAAGTGTAGGCAGAGTGGGACAATCTTAAGTGAAATGATCATTAGAATTATAAACATTACATGCAATTTCTTGATTAGATTTTACTTGATCACTCTTTTTATACTTTAAAACTTCAACCTTCCTAACTAGTGATGCAAATGTTGCTTGTATATCATGATATTCTCTAAGGTTATGGATTCCTCTACTAGATTGAGATGGTTATAGTTTATTTGTCAATTCAAAAGTTCCAATAGTATCCCAGAGAAATAAGTGACCAATCACCAAGTTTCAGAATCATGGTATGAGTATATGTTAAGCAATTTTTTAAACCTATCCCAACATCTGTATAATGTTTCTCCATTTTTCCGAGTGAAAATAAGTGATTTGTCTTTTAAATGAATTGGTTCTATCAGGTGAAAATAGTTCTTTCAAAAATTGTTTTTGTATGTCATTTCAAGTTCTTATTTATGCAGATCTAAGGTTTTGTAGTCAAGTTTAAGATTTATCTCTTAAAAAATGTGGGGAGGAAGCTTTAATCTAATTTCGTTCATACTATAATTTTAGTTTGTGTATGTAGTACACACTTCCTCAAAATCTCTTAACTGCGAGTATGGATTTTTAGATTCTCAACCATGAAATATTGGTAAAATTTGGATAATACATGGTTTGAAGTTAGATCGAGATGCTTATGGAGGAAATATTATACTCGAGGGTGCTCTAGTTCTGATTGGATTTATATAGTCTCTCAAAATTCTTGGTTGACTCTGATTATGTACATTATGTTAAGAATGGTTGTTTCCTTGATCAATTTGAGGATTAAGTCAACCCAAAAGCTTTTCTTCTTGGATCTTTTCCATGATTAATGGCAGTGATTGAGATCCACAAATTAATTTACCACTTAAAATTAAGACCAACATCTCATGCAATGTTGAGGATGTGTGTGTGTTTGAAATTATGTTGTAAAGATGATACATAAACAAATGAATAATACATGAAAAAAATAAATGAAAATTATACAAATTAAAAAATAAATGAAAATTATACAAATTAAAAATAAAATCAAAATAAAAATTGAATAAACAATTAATAAAAAAGTACAAGAAAAAATATGAAATAAAAATAAATAAACTGAAAATTAATTAACTTAAATTAAAATAACTAAATAGGCAGTTAAACCAGCCATAAAAACAATTTAACAGAAATTAAATAATAATTTAGGCAGTTAGACTAACCATACTATATAATGCAAAATAAAAAATACAAAAATTGAACTGTAGAAATTTTTTTAAAAAAGAAAAGTAATATTTACCTCAAGATGCAGACCTTTTTTTTCAAAATTTTAAAATGACCTACCAATTAAGTGATTAAATCAAATTGTTAGGGCTTTGTTGTAATTTTTAAATTTAATATTTATGTCTATTTTTTCCTAATTGAGTCTGAGTTGAGTCTAAATAAGTTTAAGTTGTAGGTCCAAATCTTATTGTTATAGGAAATTTCAGCTAGAGACCTATTTGAAAACATGCAAACTCTTGTGATTAAACTGTAATTTTCAAAAGTGTAAAACATAAGAATGTTGGATAAAAGAGAAAATTTTGAAAACTTTTTAGCTAAAGAAAAATTTAAGAGAAAAAGAAGGGGCAAATGAAAATTTAAGGAATAATAAGAAAATAAATATCTTTCCCCAGTAAAGATACCAAAAACTTAACACAACTCAAAAGTGATATAACTCCCAAGTATAAAAGTATATTGTTATAATATAACTTAGTGAATCCTTGGTCGAACCATAGGGAAAAGATTTAATTTTTAATTTTTTAATTATCTCAAAACTAAAAATATAATTTAAATGCACACTATTTAATTTTATTGAAACTATAAAAATATCTTAGTGGAAAATATAATTTAGTAAGTTTGATTTCTTTTATTTTTTTATTACCCAAAAGATTAATTGTATAAATTATTATTATTTTCCTATTAATTTTGTTATGAATTAAGTACTTAATGTGCCAAAATTCAATTTGTTTACAATAAGGTAAAATACTATTTTACCATATTTTATACTAACACATTAAAATTTATTGTGCCAAACTTTCTTGTTTGTCTACAATAAATGTAAATTTCAAAATATATAATATGGATAAAATTAAATAGAAAATAATTTAATTAATATAATTAAAAATTAAATTTAACTAAATCATATTTTTCTACTAAAAGTTTCACTTTACCATAACTATTATGATTCAGCTAAACATAATTGAAATAAAAATAATTATCAAAATTAAATTTTACATCATTAAAAGAAATAAAACAACTAAAAATTAAAAATAAAACTAAATTTATTTATTGAAAATACATTAGAATATATTAAAACATAATTAAGATAGAGAAATGAGGAGAAGAATATAGAGAGAGAAGTAAAAAAAGATGTAGAGAGGCATGCTCTACCCTCCATTTATACAAACTTTTGATCAATCCCCACTACACAAATACACAAAATCAATTATATCTTGGCCATACATTTGTTCCACTATACAAATATAAACCTAACTGAATCCACTCAAGTACACTTAACTATTCCACTAACAATTACCTCATCTAATATGGTAAAAACTTATAATTTTATAGTTACCACACTTAATGTGGTAAAAACTTATAATTTCACAGTAAAAATCGCATATTCTCATCGACAATGACCTAATTCTTTGGACCTCTAAAATCCAAATTTGACATCCTTTTATTAGTTTAGACCTTGAATTGCGTGAAATTATTTTTTTTTGTAACAAATACACAAAAATACACAAAATTAAATATTTAAAAACATAATTAGAAGTTCACAATATTTTACATAATTAGAAATATAAATCATAATATGAGCACAAAATAACATTTTTACCCTTAGTAAACATACAATTTTTAACACTAATCATAGTGATGTAGTCTTCCATATAAATAAGGAAAAATATCCATTGTCCACCTGATTTTGTCCACTTTTTGAAAAATACACAAATCCTAATTTTTTTAGCTGTGCTCCCCCTAAACTTATAATTTTTTTCACATTTCCACCTCCGTCTGCAAGCCGTCAAGACGTTGCTGACGTCATAAGGATAAAATGATAATTTTACTTGGGCTTAAAAAACGACGTCGTTTAAGATCTGTAATAAGGAAAAAAAAAAGGAAAAGGAGGCATAGTGGTCCACCAACACAGCAAGCAACAAAAACATCCATAGTTTATTCCCCACCACATACACGAAGAAGCAACAAAATCCCGCTATTTTTCCTATAGTTTCCATGCATTTTCATCAACGAACCACGCTTAAGTTTCAAATATTTTGTTAAATCAAAGATTCAGAGGCATTGATGAAAGCGGTGAGCTGTTACGAAGTCGCAACGTTTTGCTTTTTTAGGGGTTTGAAGCTACAATCAAGTAAGTTTTGTTTTATTTACTTATTTTCAGTTAATTTTTCACATGAAACAATGTTTTTGAAACAATGTCTGGTGATTGTTGTTAACACATTCATTCGCTGTTACTGGAAACCCTAGAATATAGATTAGTTTGATTTGTAACATATTTGTTGGGGGTAATGATAAATTGGGGAGTAATATGGTGTTTTCGGCTGTTGATATGCAAATTCATGAACGATTATGCTACTATAGTTGAATGCATGTTTATCCCCTGCCTAGTTATGTATGTTTGTTTGTGGTTTACATATAAAATTTGGGGGTTTTGAAAATTTTTGGTTGGTGATGTATGGGTCATGATTTTTTGAAATATTTTAACCCCTGGCTATATATGTATCCATATCCCACAGCCCCCCGAGGAAGATTTGGTTGTTGCATGTAAAATTAGAATGTTTAAAAAGCTAGCTACATGCATCCATATCCAGCTAGATGTTTGTTTACATGCATTTTCTTTAAGTTTCTGACCTGCAATATTAATAATACATTAATAGGAAGATAGTAGAGTTACCAACAAAACTCAAGAATTGTAAACCAGTGCTGAATGTTTTTTTTTATATTTGTTTTGGGCATTCAGGATGCGACAAGTAGAGTTAGTGATATCCTTTTGAGGCATGAAAAAGAATTTAGGGTTGCTTCAACCTGATTGTATAGTTGCGAAGATTAAGGATGCTATTGTAAGCATTACGAGTCCATATGGGTTAGATTGTGCTTCAAAAGTCATGTTATACGTTACAAATCTGGAGAATCATGTTAAGATTGCACTGGATTCAGCTTTTGGGCTAGACGTTTTGCATAAAATTCATCAGGTTTTGGGTTTGAAGACTCTCACAGTTGAAGTTGCACCAGCACTGTACCCTCAATTTCAAGATTTTGACTTACTGCAGGCATTATTGACTAACCTAGGAGTTGTGTTGCCTGATGAACTGATTAATCAATTGAATGATTTTGTCGGCGAAAATGCCTCTGTTGGGGGACAAGCTACTGTTAAAAAGGATGATGTTGTTGAGGGACAAGCTACTGTTGGGGGTGGTGAATCTGACGAAGATGCATTACTATCTGACTACTCGAACATAAATAATTGCAGCAATGATGATGTTAATGCACAAGTCATGCAAGCTGAAGTTGATGGTGCTGCTGTAGGTACTCTTGTTGATGAGGATAGTGAAGGCACTACTGAAACTGACGTTAATTCTGATTCAGATGGTAGTTTATCTGGTGATAATAAGGAGACAGAAAGGGTCCTTAATTCTTCTGATGATGATATTGAGCTTGCGACTATCAAATTGACCAATTACATACAACAACATGAGTATAAAGTGGGTGCTGATGGAAAAAAATAGGCTAAAATTAGGACATGTGTTTAGAGATGTTGCTCATTTTAGAGAGATATTGCATAAAGTGATGATCAGGAAAGGGTTTGCCATTAAAACAGTTTACAGTGAGCCAAGAAGATTTGTGGGTACTTGTAAAGAGGCTAGTTGTCCATGGTATGTGGCTGGTGCAAAACTAAACGATGGAACTAGTTTTATATTGCGACAATACAATAAGAAGCATGAGTGTAGACTTACCAGCAAGACAGTGAAAGTGTCTTCTTGGGTAAAAAAAAAAAAGTTGCCATTGACCCGAATGTGAAAATTGATCTTTTGAAGAATTTTATGCAAGAGACGTATGGTTTGAAGATTGAAAATTTGACATTGTATCGGGCTAGAGCAAAGGCAAGAACGAAGGTTTTTGGGGATCATTCGAAGGGATATCAGAAACTGTTTGAGTATGCTATAACTATTCACAAAGCTGATCCGGAAGCAATATGTAAGGTGTTGTGTGATGGTGTTTCTATACCCGATAAGGTATTATTCCAAAGATTTTTTGTTTCATTTCCAGCACAAAGAAATGCATTTCTTAATGGCTGTAGGCCTTTTATCGGGGTAGATGGATGTCACTTAAAGGGTAAATATGGGGGAGTACTGTTAGCAGCTGTTGGCATGGATGGTAATAATGGGATTGTCCCATTGGCAGTATGTGTTTGTGAGATTGAGAATACAGAGACATGGGGATGGTTTATGGAGCACTTGCATAGTTATCTAGAGGATGGGACGCATTTGACTTTTGTTAGTGATAGACAAAAAGGACTGATTAATGCAATTTCAAACACATGGCCTACTGCTTATTATAGAGCATGTTCTAGGCATGTGTATGCTAATTTTTCTAAGTCATTTGCTGGTGCACAGTTGAAACAATTGTTTTGGAAAGCTACTAAGAGTTGTAACAAGCATGACTTTGAGGAGGCAATGTGTTGAGTGTTAGAAAATGTATATTTATAAAGGAGAAAATCGTCATTTTACACTTCAAGTTTTACTAACACCCTTACTTTTATGTATTTAAGCTTCTTGTCAATTAATTATGTGTGTTGTATTATAATTAAGTATTTTATGTATTTTAGGGGCATCATAGTCATTTCACAATGAACGAGAGATCAGACGTTAAAACGAACATCACTTTTGAACTCAGGACGGTCGAAAACCTTAGGAGGAGCATAAAAGGAAAAATGACACTGTTCACATTGTACGGTACTATTCACATGTACGGTACTATCTACGTTATTATTCACGACACTGTTCACATAGATGGATCGATAACGTGGCATTGACCGATGATGTAGCATTGACTGATGAGGTGTCACGATCCTATTGGACTAAAATTCTTATGCACTGTTGATTGGTGACGTGGCAGCATATTAGTGGACCAAAAATTGCACGTACGGTACATGCATTACACAAGATTATTTTCAACCAAACCGCGTCACTATTCAAGCCGGGTCAAATCGTGTTACTGTTCAACCGTGTGGTCAAACCGCGTACTGTTGACTGATGATGTGGCGCAATCCTGAGCGTCCGAAATGTTTTTGATCCGATGACCATGATTTACTCAATGTATCTATAAAAAGGGGGCTCTCCCCCCCTAATTTGAGGGCTCTGAATTCATTTTTGGACTCCGTTTTCTATAATTCCTTCTCCATCTTGTATTTTCTATGTATTTTAATAAATTTTCAATTTTACCCCAGTTCAATTATCAGTAGCTAATTTTCTTTCAAGCTTGGGTTGAAGGTAAAGTCTTAACATGTGTCATGGGCTTTATTTGGTAAATTTATTTTCTCTTCCCCTCTAGTTTTTGTGGATGTTTTGATTTCTTGTCGACAAATAATAATAATCTTGTCTAGATACCGCCCTGGTTTCACCGGCTCTCTAGTACAAGGTTATTATTATTTGGCACGATAAGTCCTTAGCACCATATTGATTAGAGTGTGGTTCATGAGGTGTGAATTCCCCCCTCATGATTTAATTGGCACTAATAAGGAATATTTAGCCCATGATGCATGTTGAAGCAGATCCAGACACCCAAGCGCTTCAATTATAATAGTTTCCACTTTAATTTAATTCCATCATTCCAATTTAAATTCTAAGATAGTCTAAATCACTTTCACCACAAATCCATCCACCCATTTAGAAAAATTAATTCTACACACAATTAAAATTTACCTCCTCGTGGGATCGACACTCGTGTCTATTGGTCTATTCTACAATAGATTCGTGCACTTGCGAGTTCAATAAAATTTGCACAACAAGTTTTTGGCGCCGTTGCCGGGGATGTAAGTTATTTTAATTCGTAGAATTAATTTTTGTGAATAATTTCCCTTATTTGTTTTCTTGTATTTTTTTCTTATTAAAAAAAAAAAAAAGTGAATCTGCATTTAGAGGTTAGTATTTTTTTTTCTTTTTCTCTTCTTTAAAATTCTGTAATTTAATTTTCAAGTTATTTTTTTCTTTGTAATTTTTGTTTATCTTACTAATTTTTTTTAATTAATTTATTTCACGTATTTTTTTTAAGTGTGTTTTTTATAGAAAGGTTGTAACAGCGCGATAAGGTTAGTATCGTAATTTCTCTTTTTTCTTGATTTTTATTCGTTTTGTTCCCATTTATTTTTGTGTTCCTTGCATGCATGGTCGTAGGTCATTATTACCTAATCTTGAACCTATAAACCTTGAACTAGAAAAAACACTTCGCACACACAAGCACGTTAAAAATAAATTTGAAATGGATTTGCAACAACAACAAGCACCACAGGAGAGGCCATTTAAGGACTATTTTAGTCCCTTAACTAATTTGAGCACATCATGTATAAGATACCTAAATGTAGCTGCTAGGAGTTTTGAACTAAAACCTAGTGTGCTAAATTGTCTCCCAACATTCTATGGCCTAGAAAATGTGGACCCATATAATCATTTGAATGATTTTTATGCTGTTTGTCAAATATTTAGATATGAGAATTTTTCAGATGATGATGTTAAACTTATATTATTCCCATTTTCTCTAAAGGATAGAGCTCGTTCATGCCTCAATACATTACCTGCCAATAGCATCACATCATGGGAACAAATGGTAACTAAATTTTTGAATAAATATTTCCCAGTGCATAAAACCAATGCTATTCGCAGGGAAATTTCTGAGTTTACCCAGAGAGATGACGAGCATTTTTTTGAAATATGGGAGCGATTCAATGGGCTACTCTTGAAGTGTCCACATCATGGGTACGAGAAATGACATCAATGCCAATACTTTTTGGAGGGATTATTGCTGAATGTTCAAGAATGGCTAATGGCAACAGGTGGAGGAGAGCTAATGTCAAAAAGTTCATCAGAAATTTAGGAATTCTTCCAACGACAAGCAGATAATTCCCAACAACGGAGTCGATCACTCAGGAATACTAGAAGAATTAAGGGAGTAAATGACGTTCACATTGGCGAGTCAAATTCAGAAATTAAAGAAGTCAAAGCGATAATTGAAGGTCTCTCTCGACAAATAGCATCATTATCGACTGCTAAATCAACAGAGCCACATGACCATGACTCATACTCAGATCAAGCCAATGTCATAGGTGTAATGAGAAAACCATCAAATTACAACCCATACTCCAACACATATAACCCTGGATGGAGAGACCACCCTAATTTTTCATGGTCTCAAGGATTCTAACAGAATGGACCAGCAGCTCCAGCTCCACCAATGCAACCGATTCCTCAAATTCCTCAAGCCTCTCGGCCACCATTTAGACCATACAATCAAAACTAGAACTACTCTCAATCCCGACCATGGGAAGATTCATTTCAAAATCTCAAGAATCTTACTTACTTCACGATTGAGCAACAGAATCGCACCATTGATGGACTACAAAATGAGTTGAGAGCAGGTTTCAACTCACAAGTCTAATCAATTTCAAGCCTCGAGAAGATGGTAGGACAACTTGCTTCTTCAGTTCAGACCTTGGCAATGACTGTTGAAAAAGGTAAATTTCTAAGTTAACCAGTGCCTAATCCTAAAGGAGTACATGAAACAAGTACCAGTTCACCACAGTAGCATGGAGAGGTCAAAGCAGTCATGACCTTGTGAAAAGGAAAAGAAGTCGACAATAAAGTGAAGATGTCGGTGACAAAAGAAAATCAAATTGTACCTGTGAATGTTGATGACTCACCATCAGAAGAGAAAGAAGAAACCAACCCACGAGAATATGTTCCCAAAGCTCCATTTCCACAGAGGTTAGCTAAAGGAAAGAAGGAAAAATCTACAGGTAAGATTCTTGAAATCTTCAAACAGGTAAGTCTTAACATCCCTTTACTTGATACTATAAAGCAAGTTTCATCTTATGCCAAGTTTCTTAAAGACCTTTGTACTAAAAAGAGAAACATTCACGTTCAAAATAATGCATTTTTAACAAAAAACATTAGTTCTATACTCCAACACAAAATTCCTTTAAAATACAAAGACCCAGGTTCCCCCACTATCTCATGTAGCATAGGGAACCACACAATTGAGAATGCTTTGTTGGATTTAGGAGCTAGTGTAAATCTGTTGCCTTATTCAGTATTTGTGAAACTTGGACTAGGAGAATTACACCTAACTCTAGTAGTGTTACAACTTGCAGATCGGTCCACGAAAATACCTCGTGGTATTGTGGAGGACGTGCTTTTCCAGGTAGACAAGTTTTATTTTCCTGTTGATTTCATTATAATTGACACTCAACCAATACAAGATTCAAGGAAGCACGTCCTCATTATTCTAGGCCGACATTTTTTGGCAACTGCAGATGCTCATATTCAATGCAGGACTGAAAATATGCAGTTGTCCTTCGGGAACATGACAATGGAGCTTAACATCTTTAACATTGCCAAATAACCTCATAATACAAATGATGGAATTGTTGATGTGGATTTAATTGAAGCATTAATTGATGACACTTTTCTTACAAACCTTAGTGATGACCCTTTACAAACATGTTTAACTCACTTTGGTTTTGATTTTGATATTGACAGATCGGTTGATGAGGTCAACGCCCTACTTGACTCAGCACCATCTATGGACACTAATAAATGGAAGTCATGAGTTGAACAACTAGCACCATCAGAGAAGAAACTCATCCTATCATCAGAATCACCACCGAAACTCGAGCTCAAACCATTGCCCAACACATTGGAATATGCATTTTTAGGAGAAGAAAGTACTCTACCGGTAATCATCTCATCATCCCTAAATGACGAATAAAAAGGTAAGTTGTTGGATGTTTTAAAAAAGTACAAAGGAGCATTAGGATGGACCATAGCAGACATAAAATGTATAAACCCAGTAGACTGCATGCATTACATTCACCTTGATGAAAATGCTAAACCTACTAGGGAAATGCAACATCGGTTAAATCCTAACATGAAAGAAGTGGTTAGAACTGAAGTCCTTAAGCTATTAGATGCAAGTATCATTTACTCAATTTCTGATAGTTCATGGGTCAGTCCTGTACAAGTTGTCCCCAAAAAATCAAGAGTCACAGTAGTTACGAAAGCCGATAATGATTTGATACCCATTAGAGTGACTACAAGATGACGTGTTTGCATTGATTATAGAAAGTTAAATTTTGTCACACGTAAAGACCATTTTCCTTTACCATTTATTGATCAAATGCTTGATAGATTAGCAGGCCATGAATTTTATTGCTTTCTAGATGGCTACTCAGGATACAATCAGATCCCCATACCACCAAAAGATCAAGAGAAGACCACTTTCACTTGTCCTTTTGGCACTTTTACATATAGGAGGATGCCATTTGGATTATGTAATGCACCTGCTACATTTCAACGATGCATGTTAAGTATTTTTTCTGATATGGTTGAACGATATCTTGAAGTGTTTATGGATGACTTTTCTGTCTTTGGTGACTCATTTGATCAATGTTTACATCATCTAACACTAGTTCTGCAGAGATGTATCGAGAAGAACTTAGTCTTAAATTGGAAAAAGTGCCATTTTATAGTAAAACAAGTTATTGTTCTCGGTCACATCATTTCGAGTAAAGGTATTGAGGTTGACAAAGCCAAGGTGGATCTCATTTCTATTTTTCCTCCACCCAAAACAGTCAGAGAAGTAAGATATTTCCTTAGGCATGCTGGTTTATATAGACGTTTCATTAAAGATTTTAGCAAAGTTTCTAGACCCTTATGTAATCTACTTGCTAAGGATGTACCTTTTATCTTTGATGATTCATGTCTTGTGGCATTTGAAAAATTAAAGCAGTTGTTGACATCATCACCCATCATTCAGCCCCCAAACTAGAGCTTACCATTCGAGCTCATGTGTGATGCATCTGATTATGCAGTAGGAACAGTATTAGGACAAAGAGTTGATCGAATCCCCCATGTTATTTACTATGCTAGTATGACATTCAATGATGCACAATTGAATTATTCAACTACTGAAAAAGAAATGCTAGCAATAGTGTTTGCATTAGAGAAATTTCGATCTTATCTCATTGGTTGTAAAATAATTATATTCACAGATCATGCTGCTCTTAAATATTTTCTCACAAAGAAAGATGCAAAAGCTAGACTAATTCATTAGGTGTTACTTTTGTAGGAATTCGACTTGGAATTTAAAGATAAGAAAGGCACAGAGAATGTTGTAGCAGACCATCTCTCTCGTCTCCATTTTGACACAATTATGGAATCATTACCATTGAACGAGTCATTTCCAGATGAACAATTGATGAGTGTGGAAGTATTACCGTGGTATGCTGATATAATTAATTATCTTGTTACAGGTCAACTTCCAGAGCATTGGACCAAGCAAGACAAAGCCAAATTTTTTGTGGAAATAAAGAATTTTTTTTGGGATGACCCTTATTTGTTCAAGTATTGTACATATCAAATTGTTAGACGATGTGTCCCAGAAAATGAAATTCAAAATATCCTTTCATTCTGCCATGAACAAGCTTGTGGAGGCCATTTTAGTGCTAAGAAAATAGCGACTAAAGTTTTACAATGTGGTTTTTATTGGCCAACTATATTTCGAGATGCTTACACTTTCTGTTCTTCATGTGATAGGTGTCAACGAATGGAGAGCATTACACGAAGGAATATGATGCCACTAAATCCAATTTTAGTGGTTGAGATTTTTTATGTATGGGGTATCGACTTCATGGGTCCCTTTCCCCTTTCTTTTGGACATCAATACATATTGGTTGCTATTGACTACGTATCAAAATGGGTAGAAGAGATTCCATGTAGAACCAATGATCACAAGGTGGTGATAGGATTTTTGAAAAGCAACATTGTTTCACGCTTTGGATTCCCTCGAGCGATAATCATTGATGGTGGTGCCCACTTTTGTAACAAAGCATTCAAAGCTCTTTTGACAAAGTATTTAATCACTCACAAAGTGGCGACCCCATATCATCCGCAACCCAGTGGCCAAGTTGAGATCTCTAATCGAGAAATAAAGCACATATTAGAAAAGACGGTGAGGCTAGACAGAAAAGATTGGTCATTAAGACTTGATGATGCATTATGGGCATATAGAATAGCTTTTAAGACCCCGATTGGGATGTCACCCTACAGGCTAGTGTTTGGAAAAGCTTGTCACCTACCTGTGGAACTCGAGCATCGTGCATATTGGGCCATCAAGAAATTTAACTTTGACATGCAGCAAGCTAGCTCAGAAAGAAGATTACAACTGACAGAACTTGAAGAAATTCGCAATGATGCATACGAAAATGCCAAAATTTACAAGCAGCGAATGAAAGTCTTCCATGACAAGCAAATTATGAGAAAATCTTTCACTCCAGGTCAGAAAGTGGTTTTATTCAATTCTCGCTTGCACCTATTCCCAGGTAAGTTATGCTCTCGATGGTCTGGCCCCTTTATTGTTCATATTGTTTTTCCACATGGGGCAATTGAAATTAAGGACCCTAAGAACGGTGTCACGTTTAAAGTTAATGGTCAAAGACTAAAGCCATATCTGGAGTACCAACCACATGGAGAGGACATCAAAATAAATTTGAGTGACCCACCAGATTTGAATTGAGTTTTTTTTTCTTTCTTTTCGGTGATTTGATTTTTTTCTTCTTTCTTTCTTTTTATTATTCTTTTGCTAATTATTTTTGCATCAGTGTGTTTGTTTAACCATTAAGTTTTCGCTTATCATTGTTAATCATGAGTGTCATAGTTAAACAGTTCCTCCTGAACATTCTTAAGTCACTTCAACGTGTAAAATCTCATCTCAAAAGGCAGATTCAATTTTGTAAAACACATCGTATTTGGACTCTGCAACCACCAGATTTAGAAAGCCAACTCATAGACATTGAGAGAGGTGTCTACAACATCCAGTTGGACCTTGACGTAAATTCAATAAGAGGATGATTTTAATTTTCTTTATGTGTTTTAGTTTGTTTTTCTTTGTTTGTGTGCTTTAGTTTGTTACCCCGGTGAAGTGGCGGATAACGGTACTTCGTGACAATCAAGTCGATTACTTCAGTTTTCCATAATAACTGATATTCTGAGGCGAAGGTATGGACAGAAATGAGATCTTAGCAAAGCTTCACAATCGATTCCCTTCACTTCCTCAGAATGCCCTCCTTACAATCTATAAAGCCCGGTCCGAACGCATGCGATTGCTCATGAGGAATAACATACCTGCTGACATCTGTTAGTTAAATGAGGCAAAAGTACGATTGGCAGGTGAGTTACGTCTAAAATTTATTGTATACATGCCTGGTTGTATTAAAGGAAATTATGTAAGAAAACGAAGAGCTCGAAGAATTTCTGTTGCTTGTCATAAGTGTGCCAGAATGAGTTGCGCTAAAAAATCATGTTGTTTAGGAATGATGTCTGATAACAGGGAAGATAAGATTCAATTCATTAGAGATGGCTTGAATAAGGAGTCATTGAATGATATCATTTTGTCTCTTGAAACGCATCTCAGTGGATATGTTCAAGGAGCGATTCTCCAGTTATGGTCATTATTCCAGAAAGAGCATGCACGATATAGTCTCGGGAATCTGACTATAAATGACCCTGTTTGCCAGTTTATAAGAAAAATGGATCGGAAGCCTATCCTCAACTCATAGAGGGCGTTCATGCCGTTTCTGGACGTAAAACCAGAGGAAGATGTGAGCCACAATCGCAATTACCTGTAATTATCTTTTTACTCCACTGTTATTTTATTTCACTATTGTTTTATCATTTGCATTATTGTCTTTAATAATTTTATTTTATCATTGTTTATTTTTCATTTTACTATTTCCTTTTTGACTCGCGAGCCATGTGCTTTACGTGTTATTTGATACTGACATGTTACCTCATACACAGTTGTGACCCATTGTCACCAAGATTCTTAAATATGATTTTCTTTGTTAAGCACTCACATATTGGTTTTGAGAAGTATCCCAATGGCAGCTACTCCCAATAGACAATTCAGGAACATTTGTGTACTTTCTGGATTTAACTATGGCAAACATAAAGAGTTCGTTAAGGCAGCCATAGATCTTGGTCGAAGCATAGCAGAGAGAAAATTACACTTGGTGTATGGAGGAGGTAACAGAGGGTTATCAAAATTGGTCTCAGAAGCTGCTTTTGTCAGAGGAAGCCAAGTGTTAGGCATCATCCCAAGAGCCCTAAAACCTTTGGGCAGTTTGTCTGACTCACCGACTGGAGAAGAGTTAGTCGTCTTAGGTATGCAAGAAAGAATAACTGAAATGCTTAATCATGCTGATGCTTTTATTTTCCTTCCAGGAGATCTTGCAACACTAGAGGCACTTATCACACTAGCATCTTGGGCCCATCTGCACATTCACCAGAAACCCATCGATTTGTTAAATGTCAATAACTTTTATGATGGCTTCATTGCATTTCTTAACCATGCAATAAAAAAACTATTTCATTCCTTCCACAACGAAAAAGCTTTTTATTTGTGCACACACTGCTAATGAGCTACTTGATCTGTTACAAGTGTATAAACTGGAGCCAAACCCCTGGACCTTTGTATTGGAGCGTCCAAATAATGATGGTAACAGTAGCTGCAGTAAGAAGTACAAATTAGATTTAACTCTCCGCCGGTAAATTTTTTCTTCTGTGTTGCACCACCCAAGTGATGTCTTCTAAACTCTACTTCTTTCCTTTAAAACATTGAGGACAATGTTTCGTTCTGGTTGGGGGGGAATAGTCGACAATTGTGGAATCTCGGTTAAGTTTTTACTAATTTTTTGTTGCAGAAACTAACTGTTGCTAACGTTTTATTGAAGATAGCTGAATATGGAGTGTAGTGACTCTAGAAACGCATCTTCATCGTTTAAAAAAAACAAAAAAAATTCAGACATTTTCTTTTTCTTTATTAAGCTTTAATATTCATTTTTCTTCTTCTTTCTAATTTCTCCTTTATAAATATACATTTTCAAATTTTTGAGTCAAAGATGGCTGAATATGGAGTGTAGTGCCTCTAGAAACGCATCTTCTTAAGTTAAAAAAAAAACCATTTTTCATTTTCTATCATTTGAAGTGTAACTTTTCTAATTAGTTTTTCTGCATCATTTTCACATTTCTATATGCATATTTTCCTTTCATGTTTATAATAGGTTAGGGGGTAGAATGTTGTTTGAAAAAAACAATGTGTGATTTGTTTTAACATTGGATGACATGATAAATTTCAAATTTTAGTATTTATATTATCTTTGGTCTTAAGTGATGTTACGCCATGTTTGCTACTCTACATGTTGATGTCGAAGACAAATATGAGTTGCTTAAAGGAATGAACATGTCATAATAAGTACCAAGTGAGTTTTTGAGCCTATCATTTTTCTTGGAGAGTAGCCCTTTTGCCCATTCTTTATACAGCTTAGCAGTTTATTATTTTATACAAGATCTCTAGATTTCTTTTGAGTTAACCCTTAAAAAAAATTGTAAAATTAAAAAAAAGAAGACAAAATGTGTGTTGCTACATTTGGAGGTTCATCATTTTTATAAAATATCCATAGTTAACCCTTTTGAGCATTTAAAAAATAATAATTTTCTTTGTCAAACTTATCATCTTGACCCACTCCGATTTGGAGTATTACTCGATATCTTACAAGTTCCATCACCTATTTATGTTTGAGAAAAATGTAAATAATTATTTTGTTTAGTGAAGTCATGCCAAAAAAAATTATTGTTTCAAAAATAAAAATAACCATAATAGGTGAAATCCACCTTGCAACTTCTCAAAAAAAAAATCTCTACATTTTTCTCAAACATACACTTTGTTTTTCTTATTTCCCCTCCTTTGTTAGCCATGTCCCTAGCCTACGTTACGTCCTAATAAAAGTCCTTCTTGATTTTAGGGAACTATAATCTGAAGTAGAAGCTAGTTATATAGGCTAAAAAGATGTAGTGGTGCATAATAATAATAATAATAATAATAATAATAATAATAATAAATAAATAAATAAATTGGGTTGACTAGCATTTTTGTTTGATTTGAGATCGTATTATTTCTAAGCTGAGGGCATATTTCTTTCATCTTGGTGAAAGCATGTGATATCACTTCTTTATTATTTTCTCTCAATTACCATTTATTGGAGTGACTATTTTTATTAGGTTTAATTTCTTTGTGAGAGTGTCACTACTTCCAGTGAGATTTTGGGGTTTGACATATTATTCTTGAAAGTAGCTATGACAAAGTCTACTGGCTGATTCATGTGGATGGTTGATGTGGGTGTGATGTTTCTTTAGACTGGAGATAATGCTTATACTTTTATTTGATTGCTATCATTAGTCTGATTGAATAAACATGATTGTTAAAAAAAAAATCATTTTGGATTTGAATTTTGTTTTAGCTTTATTTGCTAGGGACTAGCAATAAGCTGGTTGGGGGGTGTGTTGAGTGTTAGAAAATATATATTTATAAAGGACAAAATCATCATTTTACACTTCAAGTTTTACTAACACCCTTACTTTTATGTATTTAAGCTTCTTGTCATTTAATTATGTGTGTTGTATTATAATTAAGTATTTTATGTATTTTAGGGGCATCATAGTCATTTCACAATGAACGAGAGATCAGACGGTAAAACGGACATCACTTTTGAACTCAGGACAGTTGAAAACCTTAGGAGGAGCATAAAAAAAAAATGGCACTGTTCACATGTACGGTACTATTCACATGTACAGTACTGTCTACGTTACTGTTCATGACACTATTCACATAGACGGATCGATGATGTGGCATTGACCGATGATGCGCGTATGGTACATGCATTACACATGATTATTTTCAATTAAACCGCGTCACTGTTCAAGCCGGGTCAAACCGTGTTATTGTTGAACCGCATGGTTAAACCATGTACTGTTGACTGATGACGTGGCATAATTCTGAGCGTCCGAAATATTTTTGATCCGATGGCCATGACTTACTCAATGTATCTATAAAAAGGGGGCTCTCCCCCCCCTAATTTAAGGGCTCTGAATCCATTTTTGGACTCCATTTTCTGTAATTCCTTCTCCATTTTGTATTTACTATGTATTTTAATAAATTTCTATTTTACCCCTAGTTCAATTATGAGTAGCTAATTTTCTTTCAACTTGGGTTGAAGGTGAAGTCTCAACATGTGTCATGGGCTTTATTTGGTAAATTTATTTTCTCTTCCCCTCTAGTTTTTTTTGATGTTTTGACTTCTCGTCGACAAATAATAATAATCTTGTCTAGATATCGCCCTGGTTTCACCAGCTCTCTAGTACAAGGTTATTATTATTTGGCACGATAAGCCCTTAGCACCATATTGATTAGAGTGTGGTTCATGAGGTGTGGATTCCCCCCTCATGATTTAATTGGCACTAATAAGGAATATTTAGCCTATGGTGCATGTTGATGCGGATCTAGATACCCAAGCGCTTCAATTATAATAATTTCTACTTTAATTTAATTCAGTCATTGCAATTTAAATTCTAAGATAGTCTAAATCACTTTCACCACAAATCCAACCACCCATTTAGAAAAATTAATTCTACACACAATTAAAATCCACTTCCTCATGGGATCGACACTCGTCACCATTGATCTATTCTACAATAGATTTGTACACTTGCGAGTTCAATAAAATTTGCACAACACAATGGCAGAGATAAAAGCTGTAAAAGAGGCTGCATTTGAATGGCTGGAAAGAGAGCTAACTGGTTATAGTTGGTCGATGCACATATATGACAGAAATTGCATGGTAGATCAGATTGACAACAATGCGTCAAAGTGCTTCAACAGTTGGATATTACCTTACCGAGACAGACCTTGCTTGACAATGCTTGAAGAAATCAGATGTCGGCTTATGAAACAGTTTACAAAGAGGAAACACAAGGCAGCCACTTGGAAGGGACAACTGACACCTAAAGTTGTAAGAGAGTTGGACAAAAAAAGAAAGCTTGCACAGAAAATGATTGTACAAGCTTCTGGTGAGCTGAATTTCAAGTCATGGATGCAGCCTATAGTCCACGTAAAAGGTTTTTGGTGAAGTTGGAGTCTAGAACATGTGATTGCGGTTATTGGGAAATTGCCAGCCTCCCTTATCAACATGCGATGGCTGCCATTGGATATGCAAGACATGCAATTGAGGAATATGTTCCAGCATGGTTTGCTACACAGACTTACCTCAACACATATTCAGTGATGTTTAGCCCTCTTCCGGATCAATGTACGTGGGAGTGTACAGGAAGACCATTGATTGATCCACCAATTGTGCATAAAAAGATTAGAAGGCTTAAAAAATCAAGGAAAAGAGCGCAAAATGAGCCTAATAAAGAGAAAAGAAAAAATCAAGGAAAAGAAAACAAAGAACATTATTTAAAACAATATTGGGTGTCAATTGAAATTTACCAGTATAAGTAATTAAGGCATCTACCTTATTAAGTAGTGTTAATTTTTAGAACCAATTCCCAGAAAAAGATCCAAGCAAAATAGATCAAGAATTAAAGAAAGAAAAATACACCAGCTGATGAGCTTAACCAAAACGACACTGTTTGAAGGAAAAACTCACATGCTTCTATTATTCAAATTAATTACACATGATCACACATCCAAAATGAGATTACAAGCTTTCAGTTAAAGCAAGAATTACAGAAATTGGATGAGCAAATAAAGAGAAATCACACTAACTCCAGAGGCTGTTCATCAGCCCCTTTTATACTGAGGTTTCTGGAAATTTTCTAGAAACGCTCTTAACAACCATAACAGACTTTGCTACATCAGCAAAGTATTTACAAATAGACCTCTACACTGAATGTGATCTACATTATGGCCCAGTAACTCTCTTTTGTTTATAGTTTAGTCCCCAGATTCACAACTCAATTCTTCACAATCTCCACCTTGTAGATCAAATTCAGTTTGAACAACCACCAAAGCAACATAGAAAAAACCTTCAACAATCTGTAATTTGTTAGCCTAAAGGGCTACACATAATGTAATTTTGATGATAAAAAACATATGTATTAAGTGATTTAATAGATATTGTATTTCATATTTTCACTAGTTTTTGAAGGATAATATTTATGCAAGTGAATCAAGTGAAATCAAGCTCAAGACACTCAACGGACAAACGGCGAAATCAAGAATAAAGTTTAGAGCTCAACGAATAAATTAGTGCGATAAATTTTTGTAAAGCCGGTATGATTTAATTGATGCATGATTTAGCATTTGAGAAGCTCAAGAGATTAATTTAATTAAATACTTTTCATAAACTAAAAGGTTTTATTTTTATAAAGGAAAGTATTTTGTGGATTTAAGTAATTTGGACTTAAATGCTAAGATTTGAAATCTTTGATTTTAATAAGTATTAAATTTCGGAGTTGGACGTTTTTACAAACATTTGAAATGTTTTGGGCCATACTATAATTTATGAATATTTTGGACTAAAGTGAAAGGTTTTGAAAACTTTAAAAAAATGGGTAAAAGGACCTTTGTACGAAATAATAAAATTTTTGGGGCTATATCATAATTTCAGAAAGTTTGGGAAAGACAACTATTCTTAAGAAGTTCTTAAAAATTAGACCTATTTGTAAAGTTTTATGACGTTTTGGGCCATAGTATAATTATAGAAAGTTTTGGGTCAAATAGTAATTTTAGTGAACAGTGTTACTGCAGCAAAATTCAAAAATAAAGGTAATATCACTGTTCCTGAGCAGCTAGATGGATAATCAAGCGGCTAACCGCTTGGGCGCGGGAATTTGCCTATAACGGCTAGTTTTTGAGCTTTCACTATAAAAACTCAACTCAAACTTCATTCTAAGAACTAACACAAGCAAATATAAGATCATATAACATATATTGAGCTTCCATTTCGCAAATCATCATTTATTGAATCATTATTGAGCTATATTTTGTTATCCACTCTTAAAGAGAGTTTCATTGTTGTGATTTTCATTTCTCATCAAATTGTGAGTGTACAAGTATGGGAAACACTTGGGGTGAAGAGATTGGGGATATAATCTCTCGTTGTAAAGGTTCATTGACACCTTGGAAGTCAATTGTAAACATTTGAAGTCTTGGGAGGTTAGGATAGTGAAATCCTCAAGCCGGGTGAGCTTGGAAGCGTGGATGTAGGCGGGGATAACCGAACCACGTAAAAATCATTGTGTTCGTTTTCTCTTCCCTTACTCTTTTAATATTGTGCTTGATTGAATTTATTGTTTTAATTTGATTAAGACAATAGATTAAATTATTGTGCGAATTGTATTGCATAATTTTTAAAACCCAATTCACCCCCCATCTTGGGTTGCATAACTTGCATTTCATAATTCACTATTGAATTCAGTTTGAGTTGGGCAAGACACCCATTAAGTTCACACAGAACTCAAACTTTGCAGTGGGAAGCACTTTGGTTAGTGCATCTGCTGGATTCATATCTGTATGAATTTTAGACACTGCTACAGTCTCTTTGGCAACTTCTTCTCTAATGAACTGCAACTTTACATTTATATGCTTAGTCATCTCATGGAAGACTGGATTCTTAATCAATTGTAGAGCACTTTGATTGTCACAGAAAACTTGAACTGTTTTCTGATCCAACCAAAGTTCATTGAGTAACCCCTTAAGCCACATAGCTTCTTTTACTGCCTCTGTGGCTACAACAAATTCAGCCTCAATTGACGACAAGGTTACTACTGGCTGCAAGGATGCTTTCCATCTTACTATGCGCATGTTCAACATAAACATGTACCATGAAATATACTTTCTCTTATCTAAAGCACTAGAAAAATCAGAGTTTACATACCCCACGATTTCACTTACACCACTCCTTGACTTCTCATACAGTAAACCATATGTAGAAGAGCCCTTGAGATATCTTATAATCCACTTAACAATACCCCAATGAGTTTTATTTGAACAACTCAGAAACCTACTAACCACACTTACAAAGAAAGGCTATAGTGCAGTGCGGACTAGTGCATACATCCGCCACAACGTATGGTATCCCTTCCATTTGAGCCCTTTCAGCTTTTGTGAGTTGAGCTGTTGACAACTTAAACTAAGAACCAAGAGGTGTTAGAACAGGTTTTGCTATTGTGCATATCAAACCTTTCTAAAACCTTCTTGATATATTTTTCTTGACTTAGAAATAAAGCTCCAGCAGCCCTGTTTCTAAATATCTCCATGCCAAGGATCCTTTTTGCACTCCCCAGATCCTTCATTTCAAACTCACCTTTCAGCAGATTCTTTAATTTTTCTACCTCAGATTTATGTTTGCTTGCAATTAGCATATCATCTACATAAAGAAGCAAGTATATATCTCCACCTTGATCTAAGCCACCAAAATAAGCACAAGGGAAATTATCACTGGTATACCCTTAAGTGACACCAGTATCAAATGTGCTACAACACTTTTCAAGTGCATCACTCGTATACCCTAAGTTGACAAAACACTTCTACCGTCCACCTTTCCGTTAACTGCCGTTTGTGAGCGCTGACATCATAAGGGTAATCTAGTCTTTTTTAAAAACAACATGTCATCTCATTTACATAGTAAAAAACGACATGTCATACGCTATATTTTGATAAAAATGACATGTCATCCCATTTATCAGATAATTGTTAATAATTGCTTAAAAAAATACTTTACAACCGAATCTACTCCTCCAAAATTTAACCTAAATTATTGAAGATCTACTCCTCCAAGCTCCAACTTGAATTTTTTATGATATAATATGTATAATTATAAATAATATGTTGTTAATGATTTTTTATGGTATAAGATGAATATTTTTTATAGATAATTGTTAATAATATGTACCATTAATAATTTATTTTTTTAATTAAAAAATGTATTGTTAATAACAAAATAAAAAAAAATTGTGTATTGAAAATTTACATTAATTTTCAAGGCAAAATTGTTTTTTTACCTCATTTTGAGTTTAAAGGGTAAAATAGTCATTTTGCTCAAATTCTGTTAAGTTCTTTGATTAACGGAAAGGTGGACGGTAGAAGTGTTTTGTCAACTTAGGGTATACGAGTGATGCACTTGAAAAGTGTTGTAGCACGTTTGATACTGGTGTCACTTAAGGGTATACCGGTGATAATTTCCCTAAACACAATTATCAAACTTGCTTTTGTGATAACCATTATTCAACATGAACTCATCAAATCTCCTATACCATTGTCTAAGGGATTGTTTGAGTCCATATAATGCCTTATGCAGCAAACAGACATAGTCCTCTTTTCCTTTGTGTTCAAAACCTTCAGGTTACTTCATCAGTAGTTGTTCTTCAAGATTTCCATGGAGGAAGGTTGTCTTAACATCCATTTGTTCCAGCTCTATATCCAGCAAAGCCACCATAGCTAAAGATGATTCTTATAGAACTGTGTTTGACAATTGAGGAGAAAATTTCAGTGAAATCTATGCCCTCTCTCTGTGTATACCCTCTAGCCACAAGTCTTGCTTTGTACCTAGAGGGCTCAACCTTTGGAATACCTTCCTTCTTCTTAGAGATCCACTTACAACTGATCAACTTCCTGTTTCCTAAATTTGGCACAAGTGTCCAGGTTTTATTTCTCTGTACGGAATCTATCTCTTCTTGCATGGCTACAAGCCACTTATCACAATCCTTACCATTAATGGCTTCAGAATAGCTTCCTAGTTCCTCAATTACTATTTCATCAGCACTTACTGTTGATAAATTTTATAATCAATTGCTACTAATGCCAATGTGCAAGTATACACAACAAGTAATAAAGTGATGAATATTCAAGATTGTCTCCACATGGATTGATGTTACTCGAAATGCTATAGCACTCACAATAGTGCAAACTAACTTAAGTTCGAAGTTAACAAACGTAAAATGAGTTCTATCGTAATTGATGATTGTGAGATAATAAAGTAAAACAATACCGTAATGAAATAAACTAAATTAAATGTGTATAAGATTCAATTGAGATTATGGTAGTTGAATGATCAAACTCTTGTTTTTCATCAAGTTAAGAGAATTAATCTGCATCCTCAGCTATCGCATATTAGAACTCTCATACCCTTAAATACACTAGCAATGACCAGTTACTAATCTACTCATGATATGGCTTTATGACCCTTTTAGTCTCTCCACCCTACAAGGTGAGCACCTATGTCTAGTGTGTCACAAATCTTAACTTCAAGTATTGCCCTTATGGGATTCAAGATAACTTAATCCAGGAAACTTAACTTAAGATTAAGTAATACTCTAATAATATCCGCTAAGACATGCCCTTTTGTTGCTCTATCTTAACTGGAACTATTAAATGGGTGGTCAACCGAAATAACAGTTATATTAATAATAACTACTAGAGTAAAGTGCTACAACAATGACATAACAATACATAAGAATAGTCAAGAACCCATTGGATTGTTTGTCACTCAACTACAAGCAAATCTAGTTCATATTCTGAATAAGAAAAATAAATATAAATATATTGTTCACGGGATACATCAGAACAATCAAAGAAAGAAGAAGAGTAAAATTTGAGAACAGCAAAAAGCAAATCCAAATAACTCTGCTGGAATTCCCAATTCTGTTGAAGCCGTCTCTTTTTGTTCCGATCTTCTTCTCCTCTTTTCTCTAATGTATTAATGATAATCCATTTTGCCGCCTTTCTATGTGGTGCGCGTCCCCCTTTTATATTGCAAACTATGGTAAACAAAAGTCTGTGGGCGTGCATGAGTTAAATTAGGAAACATGCAGATCTTGATTCTGCAGCTGGCCCACGCCTAAGTTTTCTCCCTCATTGCTCCCAGATTGCTACAACACTGGTTGCTCTAACAACAACTACAATATTGCATTGTTCCCGATTGTGCTTTACTTCTTTTGCAGCCATCTTTTTTCCTCCTCTTGCTAATCTAATGTTTCAACATCCCTTTCTGAATTAAGACTTTCTGAAAACCTACAATTATGCACCTGTTTTGAGCACAAATTACTTCAATTCAAACAAAACTTATTAAGACTAAACTAAAATGAATGTTTATACAAAATATAACCAAAATATAATCAAAACACCTTATTTGTTCTCTAAGTGATCTTGATTTAAGTCTAGAATTGATGTAATAACTCTCATTTCATAGAGTTATCACTTACTAATGCAAAAGCAATTAAGTCAGCATAACCAAGTCTATCTGGTGCTCTGGTTTGCCTTCTTTCCCTATCTCTAGCCAATTGGTAATCTTGTAGATCAGTTTGCTACAAGGTTTGTGACTCAGTGTCTTGAACTTCAGTATGCACCATGTCTTCACTATTAGAAGCTTCTATTTCACGACCAGAAAACTCCACCTTAAGTGTTGGTGTTTTAGTAGAGTGTTCAGTGTCATTACTAGCAAGAATATCAGTATTACCAGCTGTACTTTCTTTCAACAAAGCAGCCTCATGGAACACTATATCTCTACTGATAATGCACTTATTTTGTTCCCCATACTAGACCCTGTAACCTTTGACTCCATCAGGGTATCCAACAAAGAATCCCTTCAAAGCTCTAGCATTTAGCTTACCTTGATTGATGTGTACATAGGCAGGACACCCAAAAATCCTAAGATTTTCATACTTTGGTGGTCTCCCAGACCATATCTCTTCTGGTGTCTTGAAGTCAATAGATACTGATGGGCTTCTATTCACCAAGTAGCAGGCTGTACTCACTGCTTCTGCCCAGAAACATCTTGGAAGTTTTGAGTTGATAAGCATGCATCTAGTTTTGTCTACTATAGTCTTATTCATCCTCTCAGCTAAGCCATTTTGATAAAGGGTGAATCTGACTGTTTTGTGTCTCAAAATGCCATGCTTTTGACAGAAAGTCTCAAACTCCTTGTTACAGAACTCTAGGCCATTATACGTTCTTAAGGCCTTTAGCTTCCTACCATTTTGGTTTTCTACCAGTGCTTTCCAGGCTTTGAACTTCTCCACAACCTGATCTTTAGTTTTTAGAATATAACGCCACACATTTTTTGAGTAATCATCTATTAAAGTCATGAAATATCTGCCCCTGACAGTGATGACACCTGAGCTAGTCCCCATAAGTCAATATGTACATATTCTAAGACATGCTTAGAGCTATGCACTCCTTTAGGGAACTTAGCTCTATGTGCTTTACCAAAAATAAAATTCTCACAAAAATCAAGACTACCTATCTTGTCTCCACATAGTAGCCCTTGTTTCTCTAGTCTGTATAGGCCTTTCATACTCATATGAGCAAGCCTGAGATGCCAAAGCTTAGTTTTATCTACATCAGATTCTGTTGTCATTACAGCATTTACAGGAATAGAAGAGCCAATCAACACATACAATCGATTTTTCTTTTGACCTTTCAGCACTACAGAACCCCCTTTAGTCACTCTTATCCCTCCATTATCTGAATTGAATGAGTACTTAGAGTTATCTAACATGCCTAAAAAGATCAGATTTCTCTTCAACTCAGGAGAATGTTTAGCCCCATGTAAAGTTCTAATGACCCCATCAAACATCTTAATTTTGACTGATCATATCCCAATAATTTTACACCCATTGTTGTTTCCCATGAGAACTCTACCCCTATCAACAGATTGATATTCATGATAAAGTGGCCTATTGGGACAAATGTGAAAAGAAAATTTTGAATCTAACACCCACTGACCTTCTAAATCACATTTTGAAGCTATCAGTAGATCAATACTCTGATATCCTTCATATGTGGAGTCATCTGAGGCTACAACTGCATCTTTTGACTTTTCTTGGCTCTCTTTTTTATTTTTCTCTGCACAATCTCTGATGTAGTGCCCTTCTTTTCTACAGTAGAAACACTTTATTTTCTTCTTTTTCTTGTCTGCATTCTCTTGATTATTTCATTGCCCCTTCCCTTGATTCTTATTTTTTTTATCTTTCTTCTTCTTTTTTCTTGCAATCAATCCCTCACCATTGCTTTCCTCATGCTCATTCTTCTGAATTTCTTTAGAACACAAAGATTCTTTAACATCTTCCAAGGTTAAAGAGGTTCTGCCATATAACATTGTATCTACAAAGCCTTCATAAGGCTTTGACAGTGAACTCAGCAGAAAGAAGGCTTTGTCTTCATCACTTATCTTCACATTCTCGACCCCTTCAAGATCTAGGATGATCTTGTTGAAAGTGTCGATATGATCTTGAATTGAGACCCCTTCTCTCATTGAGAAGGTGTATAGCCTTTTCTTCAAGAATAGTATTTGAGCCAAAGTCTTCTTCATGCACAAAGCTTCAACCTTGTTCCAGATTCTTAGGGCTGTCTTTTCCTCAGAAATTTCTATCAAGATTGAGTCACTGAGACTCAAGATGAGAGTACTGTGAGCCTTGTTTTGAATATGTTTCTTCTTTTCATCAGACACTGAAGTTGTAGGAGCCTCTGGATCATCTTCTTCCAAAGCTTATTCAAGGCCCTGATGCATAAGAAGGGCCCTCATCTTCAGTTTCCAAAGTGAGAAATCACCACCAATGGTGAACTTCTCGATTTTAGGCTTTGGAAGAGACATTGCTATGAACCACCAATGCTATGATACCACTTGTTAATTTTTAGAACCAATTCCCAAAAAAAGATCCAAGCAAAACGGATCAAGAATCAAAGAAAGAAAAATACATCAGCTAATGAGCTTAACCAAAACGACATTGTTTGAAGGAAAAACTCACATGCTTCAATTACTCAAAATGATTACACACGATCACACATCCAAAAAGAGATTACAAGCTTTCAGTTAAAGTAAGAATTACATAAATTGGATGAGAAAACAAAGAGAAATCACACTAACTCCAGAGGTTGTTCATCAACTCCTTTTATGCTGAGGTTTCTGGAAATTTTCTAGAAACACTCTTAACAACCATAACAGACTTTGCCACATCAGCAAAGTATTTGCAAATCGACTCCTACACTGAATGCGATCTGTACTATGGCCTAGTAACTCTCTTTTGTTTACAGTTTAGTCCCAGATTCACAACTCAATTCTCCATAAGTAGCTTAATTGTCTCTAAATAGTGAGACATAATGTGTGGAAAAATTAAACAAAAGTGAGACATAATGTGTGGAAAAATTAAACAAAAACTAACCATATGATTAGTAGCTCCGAAATCAATAATGCAAGAAGTAAAACGTGGTAAATGAACAACATTATGGCAAGACATGTCAAATTGATTTATGGAACTTTGTTACTCATTAAATTTAATCTTGGTTGAGTGTTAATTAATGCCAAGATCTATTGATATTGTTTTGGCTTGAGAGGAAAGGCTTGTAATACTGAAGGATTCATAGAAATTTAGTTGAGTTGGTTAATTTTGACCTTTATACAACTTATAGATAAGAGGATATCCATGTAACTTGTAGCATTTTTCTTTCACATTGTCCCATCTTTCCATGAAAATCACAAATTATTTTATTATAATAAAATGAATTTTGCTTGGAAATTTACTTGATGCTATGTTGTCGCTCGTCGTAAGGAACCAAAGCAACGACTTTTCAAACATGTAGAATTGGATTTATCAACAAAATTTGGCTTCTCATAGCTATATATGTTTCGTTCAAGCCCATAAGAAACTGTATAACATGATTTCTATCTCTATATGCCTCAAATATCTTATTAGAATTCACATTGAAGTGTCATGACCCATATATCCCAAAACGCATCTTACTAATTAAGGTGTGAATCACCCCTTATAAACCTAGCACCTGTCTCGTACTTTATTGATGTAAGATTTGCCTAAGGTGTTACATGCACCCCCTTAAGGACTCAGCATCTTTACTGAGGTTTGCCCCACCATCGCTAAAGAGGACACGTAAAACCACTTTGAAACCATCTGTTATAACCCAACCTAGACTTGACAAGATATTGTTTGCTTTTATTTTTAGGCCGCCTATATATCCCAAAATGCGTCTTGCTAATTAAAGAGTAGATTATTCTTTTTAAACCCAACATCTCTCCCGTGCATTGTTGATGTAAGATTTGCCTAAGGTGTTCATATGTCATGAACCAGCCCAGACCTTGCAAGATATTGTCTACTTTGGGCCTCAACAAGGCATACACGATTTTGTTTTGGGGCTCCCATACAACCTAAAACTCATCTTGTCAATTAAGGTGTGGATCATCCCTTATAAACCCAATATCTCTCTCGTGCTTTGTCGATGTGGGATGATCCTAGAGTGTTACATGCATCCCCTTAAGGACTCAATGTCCTCTCTGAATTTGCCCTACCATCGTTAAAGAGGACACACAGAGCCACTCTGATACCATTTTTCGTGACTCAAACTAGACTTAGCAAGATATTGTCTGCTTAAGGCTTTAACTAGTCCTACACGATTTTATTTTCGGAGCATTCATACACCTCAAGACGTGTTTTACCAATTAAGGTGTGGATAATCTCCAATAAATCCACATTTCTCTTGTGCTTTGTTGATGTAAGATTTACCTTGGATGTTACATTTATTATGACCCAATTAGACCTAGAAAGATATTGCCTACTTTGGGCCTCAACAAGGCCAGCACGATTTTGTTTCTAGGGAGCTCATACACTTTAAAATGCGTCTTACTAATTAATGAGTGGATCACCCCTCATAAACTTTGCATCTTTCCTGTGCTTTGTTGATGTATGATTTGCCTAAGGTATTACATACCCCCCCTTAGAGACTGAGCATCCTTGTTGAGGTTTACCCTACTATCGCTCAAAAGGACACGCAAAACCCTTTTGATACTATCTATCATGACCCAACCCAGACCTGACAAGATATCGTCACTTTGGGCCTTAACAAGGCTTGCACGGTTTTGTTTCTAGGGTGCCCATACCCCTTAATGTGCGTCTTATCGATTAAAGTGTGGATAAACCTTTTATAAACCTAGTATATCTCCCATGCTTTGTCGATGTGAGATTCGCTTAGGGTGTTACACTTATGGTGTGTTTATTAAATGAGAATCAGAATATGATGGTGATAACTCTATGAAATGAGAGTTATCAAGGTATTTCTAGACTTAAACTAATATTATTTAGAGAGTAAATAATGTGCTTTTTTATTACATTTTTTGTTACATTTTGTATAAGTATCTATTTAAGTTTACTTTTAATAAAGTGATTGTGTTTTAGATCACTTTGTGTTCTAATTATGTGCATAATTGTAGGTGATAAAAAAGATCGAGCTTTATGGATAGAATAACTATAGTTGCAGACTTATAGAAATGATAAAGAACTTGCCTGTAAATTAACTCAAACAAGTTTGAATTAGAGAAGATGTAGTAGCAATTACTGTAGCAATCCAAATGCCAATATAGACAAGACTACCCGCGTGTTAACTGACAAAGTAGCGACAAGCAGCACAAAAATATATGTGATCCAAGGTTTCCAAGAAGGAGACGCATGGCCTCATGCTTTTGGTTGCTTTAATTCCAAGATATAAAAAGAGCACACGTGAAAAAGACAAAGGGGAGAAAGCTGTCACACAGAAATGACTGAGTGAAAAAGAAAAAGAGAGAGTTGACGGCTGCAGCAAGGGATTTCTGAGAAAAAAAAAGAGAGATCGCAAAAACTTAACAGAGGGACGTCTTGAATTTAGCGAATCTCAATTGCTACTCTTTATTTGCTTGTTTTCATCTCTCTATGGGAATGTATGTGATGGTCAAAATGTTTGTTCTTACTGTTTTGTTGCCTATCATGAATTAACTTTGATGTAGTTGGGTGTTAAACAAGCTTAATGGTTGTTTGACTTATATATGTGCATTGCTTAAAATCTACTGTAGCATTTTGTCTTGATTTTAATTATTGCAAATCTCTATCTCAGTTGGCTACCTATGTAGTGGATACTAGCTAAAAAGGAGCCTAAGAAAGGTCTAACTTAGTGGAACAAACCAAGACAATACATGGTTTTATATTGAGTTTCCCAAGTTGAGTTAATCTCATATTTGAATAGGGTCATGCTTAATCTAAGATTAGTGAAGAACTAAACATAAGGATTCATCTTATAAGGCAATTGAAATCTAAAATGCATAATGCTATATCTAATGTTAGCATTACAACCGATCATTGTTAGGTTGCATATATGTATAAGATATCCTACAAGTGACAGCTGAGGATGTATGCGAGATTCTGCCCAGTGCTGTAACAGGTTCTATAGTAATAGTACCGTAATTCAAAAATAGTGGATACCATTAAGTGAGTTTAAGCACTAAACTACTATTTTCCCAATGAGTATATCTTAGTGTTTGACTTGAGATTTTCCTTTTTGCATTATGTTTATTGCATTTTTTATTTCGTTAGGTCGTTAATTTCTGTTGGGAAAATATGCTCTTTAAAAGCATGTGTTTATTTAATTGTAATAAATAATTTTTCTGATTAATAAAATAAATGAGGTATTTTATTCAAATATCTTAATTGAAGTCCATTTAATATTTGTATTAAAGTCCATTTAATCATATTATATGTATTTATGTGATCACTATGTGGATTCACAGATGACATAAATATAAGTTATCTTATGATTAAATAAATTTAGTTCGCAGTTGATAAATAAAGTTGGGCACTTTATTTAAGTATAGACTGTAATAAATTCATTGAATGATTTGTCTTAATCATGTATGAATTTATTGATGTAGTACGACTACATTGAACAGGATCACATATGAGATTTAATTAACTTTGTAATAACTGTCAGACTTATTAAATCTCATAGGCGTTGATTTTACTGTAATCTTAATCTTGAGTTAATTATGATTTCATGATTGTAATTGTTATTCCATTTGAATTACCAATGGGCACGACACATCCTTGTGGTCAAGATTACCCGGTATCTTGGTGGGAGCAATTATGAGTATTGAAGTTATGGATTAACAATATAGAATTTGTACAACACATCTCTTGATGGGTTTTCGGCACTTGATCATAGAATTCTCTGGCCAGAGTGTGTCAACATTTTTAGTATGTTGAAAATGATCATTAGAGAAAACCAGTAAGGATCAAGGAATAAGATGTTATTAAATTGATTGGACAGTTGATATATCAATTTAATTAACGATATGGTACAAAAGGATTGCGCAGTAAAGAAATCAATGTGGCTTGGGACGAATTATTATTCGAGCATACAATTATGGAAGTTAGTTCCAATCTTTTAGTGGAGTAGATTTAGAATTAAATAATTGGGCTAGTTTAATTACAGGCCTAATTATTGTAGCCACTATTGTATGTTCCCAAATGATCCCCGGGTTAGCTCATTTAATTGACTGCACCACTACTGGACTAATAAGTAAGATAACTAGCTATTTGGGTCAAAAGCCTAAATATATCATTTAGTGGGAGGCTCCATTTAATTAGCTTTTGTGTAAGGGGCCTTATGTTATTTTACAAGGTGGGTCCCCTATTGAAAAAGCAAATAACGTGGGTTTTATTTTTTGATTATTTGGAGCCTAGGGTTTTCACTAAAGGGTGATATAAAAGGCTTATTTTCTCTAAAGAAAAATAGAGTAGCCACTTTATACAGATCAGAGAAAAAGATTTTTCTCTCTATTGTTGAGAGAAAAATTTTCTCGTGCTAGTTGCTTTGGTAGTGATAAAGGCGCCCACACGTCAAGTGCAGATCGAACCTGAGTCATAACCTGGAAGATCATTGGTGACAGTTCGTGATCTAACAAGCGTGGTGGTGACGGATCGTGATCCAAAAGGAGTGGTGGTGGCGGATCGTGATCTAGGAGCCTAAATCACTTCAGCAGAAAAAGCCAACTCGGATTTTCAAGGTACGATTTGTAGAATACAAATTCTTATATATTATATGAGAGCGATCTTCAAAAGATTTTATAAAAAATTTTAAAACCTAATTTTTCCCCAACAATTGGTATTAGAGCCTCTTCATATTAATAAATAAGAATTTCGTATGAAATTAATCTTGAAATTTATGTATTAGAGTGGCACAATTTATTCAGATATATATTATTTGTTTAATATATGAATAAATCATGTTTTGGTTTGTCTTAATTCATGGTTAGATTTTCCGTTGTATTTTTTCTTTGGATCTGTAACAAGAAGGGTGGTTTTTTATCACCATGTTTCCCTTTTGATTTATTTTACTGTTATAGAATTTTTGTAAGCCAAAATTGGCCTAGGAAATTTGTAAATTAATCTCGGATTTTCAAGATCGAGGCGAGGAGAAATTTTGATAGCGGCAATGACAAGTAGCGGCATGCCGCGGCGGCCAGCCGCAAGCAGCAGCGGCGGCGGCCGCGGGAAGAGTGGCTTGTGCGCGCAAAGACGCTGCTAGCACGCCGACAAATAAGCGCGCCCGCATGTCTTGGTGGAAGCAACGCTCGAGTTGCGCGCGGGTTTGGTACGTTTCCGGCGACATGGCGATAGGTGGTTCGGCGTCGGATATGGCTGGAAATTGTGAACAGTGGCTGCCCATTGTGGTTATGGCGGCTGGGGAGAGAAAAAGCTGGATTTAGGGTTTTAATGGTTTTTATCATTATGATCCCTATAGTTCTATAGTTTTTCTCTTTGGGCAAATACGTTTTAATTTTTTGCATTTAAGTCCAAAAACAGTTTTGGGCTTAAAGAATCCTAGTTTTAGGCCCAATTGAAATTTGGGCTTAATGGATTAAAATACATAGATAAAATTGAACACATTAAATTTATTTTTGGTCCAAAAGTTTTATTTTAATAAAAAAATTTAATTATTTATTTATTTCCTTACACAAATTAAAATTGGACCAATTATAAATTTAAAAGCCCAATTTCTCCTAGTCCATTAACAAAGACAAGATTATGGAAGATGGACATTAACAAGAAGCCCAATGAAGATTAGGCTTAGGGTTAATGTACTTTTCGTTATTAGACAAGCCATGAATTAAGATTATTTAATTGTTTTTCTATATGTTATGTTTTGGATGATAACATGCCATGATAACATGTCATATAGAATAGGTAGTGCCACTCTATGCATAATGACACATGTCATTCATTAATTATGAATTTCATTATATTGTTTCAAATTTGCACATGCTTAATAATATATATCACCTAGATAATATTATAGGAAGCATGCAATTAACAATATGTATGCTTTAAAAAGGAAAAACCAATTTTAAAATATTGAGTGGGAGAGGAAAAATTCAAGATAATTTTCCCACGGGCTCCATTGTTAGTTCAATAATAAAATTATATATATACCTCGACTTCATGATACGGTGATGCTCCCTTCGGAGGGTATATATATTAGATATTTTATTTGATGAACTTCTTCAAAGATAAAATTGAAATATTTTTCAATCGATTGTTCACCCCAACGGTGACTATTGATATGAAAAATACGTAGATTGAAACAATGGTTATACACTCAACTAAACTTTGTTATTAACCTTCCCAACGAAGCTCTGTTAACAAATTTAGGCCCAAAGGGATAACGATAATTATTTATCATGTCTCTACATGAAAGTAAATAATCTAATGGATAATTGGGTCTAGTAAGTGTAGACATGACTTCCCCAACGGATAGCTTGTCAAAGCGGTACTAGATTATCGTTACAATAAATTAAAATGCATTTATGGTTTTTTGCATTTTTGTCATTTATTGTGAATATTGTTTCAAAGTATTTATGCATGTTTATTTTATTTTTTCAGAAAATGTCTTCCACCAACCCATTATTAATTATCCTTATTAAAAATGAACTCACTGGAGAAAATTATTTAGATTGGAAACGCAATTTATTTAATATTCTCACTGCTAAAGGAAGCAAATATGTGTTGACCCAGCCTTGCCTTCCTGAACCATCGTTATACGATTATAGAAATCAGAGGGAGCCTTATGAGAAATGGTGCGAAGCTAACAAAATGGCTAAGCGCTATATATTGGCTTCGATTTCTGTGGAACTGCATAAGAAACATCGGAGCATGGAAATAGCCACTGAAATAATGGCTAGTCTTCATCAGATGTTTGGGCAAAATACCCATTTTGCCAGAGAAGCAACATTAAAACGTATTACGGATACTAAGATGGAAGAGGGCACAAAAGTTCGTGATTATGTCCTCAAAATGATGGACTATTTGAATGAGGTAGAGATTCATGGTGTTCAAATCAATGATAAACCAAAGATTAACATTGTGATTGAATCTTTACCTGATACATTCGAAGAGTTTAAGGTCAGCTATATCTTAAACAATAAAGATATGACCTTAATTGAATTAATGCACAAACTACATGCTATAGAAGAATTTTATCATAGCAGAAAACTTCCTGAAAAAGGATTCTCTTCAAGGCTTAAGTCGAAAGACAAGAATGAGCAAGCAAGAGTTGGGATCGGCAAACTGTCCACTAAAAGAAATGGCAAGCCAAAAGGCAAGTGTTACAAATGTGGACAGAAGGGTCACTGGAAGAAAGATTGTCCTAAGATTATTAAAATCAGGTATAGGAAATCTTTAAGCTTCCTAATTAGTTCAGATTTCTATTGATTCATACAATAATGAATTCTGAGATAACTAATCTTATTTATAATTCATTTATTTGGTTTTCAAGAAACCAAGAGATTAAGTGAAGAAAGCTTCAAACAGTAGTTGAGGACATGCTAGTTTATATTAATTGAAAGACTAGATCAATTTTACAAGACTTTAGTTTTGATATTTGTCTCTATTTTTCCAAATATTAGAGGAATTTAATTTCGGTGGCTTGTTTTAATAAACAAGAGTACATTGTTATTTTTGGATCCTCTGTTTATTACTTATTTTGGTTATTTATAAAGACAATTTATATCATAGAAGTACATTGATCTATTCAAAATAAGATATAATGATAAAAAGTATATGCATTTATCTAAGAAAAGAAATGTTTCTTCTAACCAAAAGTCACCTCTGATATTTATGCTTAAGTCATATAAACTATAATAAGATTTTAAGAAAATGATTAATGATAGACTTGTTGGCCTATTAAGATTGATCATTGTAACTCTATAAATCTTATTTAGAAAAGTAATATGCAAGGATGCTCTTTTTGAGCTAAAAGCATAACATTGTATTTGATGATTTAGCGCATACAAATATATACGGACTAATCAGTTTACATGTTATAAGAGGTTATGAGTATTCTATCAATCTTGTTGATGAATATTCATTTTAATTTATGTTTGTCTAAATGCGTCATGATTCCATTGCTTTTGAAATTCAAAAGAGTACGTGGATAAGACAAAAGCAATTAGACAGGAACATAAAAGAACTTCGATATGATCGAAACAAAGAATATCTCTATGGAGAATTCAAGTACTATTTGGTTGTTAATGAACACTATGATACAATAGTGTAATTAAATGGAGAAACAAGATTCTTTTGGATAAGACAATATTTATACTAAGTGATTTATCATTTACCTTTTTTATTCCAGATACTAGTATTTGAAACTACAAAGTTTTGTTGAACTTAGTTTCATCTATCTCGGTGTCTTTTACTCCAAGAAATTATGAAAAAGTCACAAACATGGTTTGAGACACATTCGGATTTGGAGTTTACTAGTATTTCTACTAGAATCAGAGATAGAGAGGATGGATTCGTGTTCAGAAGCTTGTATGTTTTAGGTATCTTAAAGGAATAAGGGAAAGTCTGAATTATAGTCCTCAAGATAGGAATGTATTTATAGAAATATTCTTTACTTTCTTTGAGGAAGACTATATAATGACTTATAACCTAAGAGTAAGGTAAAACTAGAGAAATAAAAGAGATCAGGTTGATGCTCAGCTTTCAACACCTATTATAGAACAGGAAGAACAGCAACAACTAGCTGATCAGCACAAGATTATCCTTGAACAACCATCACTTTTAGAACCTCGTCGTAGTGGGAGGGTAACTAGGTTACCTGCGAGATACATGCTTTTGAGAGAAACCTATACGGCTATCTCAGATGAACATGTACAAGATCCCACTAGTTACAACGAAGCTCTAATAGATAGAGATGTTGAATTTTGAAAAAGGCCATGAATCAAGAAATGGAATCTATGTATTCCAATAAAGTCTAGGAACTTGTAGAGGCACCAAATAGAGTAAAACCTATAGGGTGCAAGTGGATCTACAAGAGAAAAAGAGGAGTAGACGGAAGGGTGGAAACATTTAAAGCAAGATTAGTAGCCAAAGGGTTTACTCAGAAAGAAGGAATCAATTATGAGGAAACCTTTTCTCCGGTTGCTATGCTTAAATCCATCAGGATTCTGCTCTCCATTGCTGCAGTGCTAGATTATGAGATTTGGCAAATGGATGTCAAGACTGCCTTTCTTAACAGACATCTTGAAGAAAATATTTACATGCAGCAACCAGATGGATTTATACAAAAAATGCCAAAAACAGATGGTATGTAAGTTGCAGAGATCCATTAATGGATTGAAGCAAGCATCCCAGTCATGGAACATCAGATTTGATCAAACAATTAAATCGCTTGGATTCATTCAGAATATTGATGAACCATGTGTGTACAAGAAAATTTAGGGAAAATTTGTAGCCTTCCTAGTTCTTTGTGTAGACAATATTCTCCTGATTGGAAACGATATAGGAGTATTGACTACAATAAAGATTTGGTTAGCAAAATAATTTAATATGAAAGACCTAGGAGAGACAAGTTATATTCTTGGTATCAAGTTACTATGAGACCGGAAGAATAAAACTTTAGCCTTGTCTCAAGCGGTCTATATCGGTAAGATATTGGCTAGATTTAGCATGGAAAATTCCAAGACTGGTTTATTACCATTCAGACATGGAATTACAATCTCTAAGGATCAATCACCTAAAACATCTGAAGAGATAGAGAGAATGAGACGAGTTCCCTATGCAGAAGCTGTGGGAAGTCTCATGTATGCCATGCTTTGCATTAGGCCAGACATCTGTTTTGCGGTAGGGATGGTTAGTAGATATCAATCTAATCCTGGACCTGAACACTGGACTGCGGTCAAGCATATAATGAAGTATCTGAAAAGAACTTAAAATTATATGCTTTTATTTTCTGGTGATGAACTTATTCTAGTGGGTTATACTAATTCTGATTTTTTGTCAGATAAGGATTTTAGAAAATCAACTTCCGGCTATGTGTTTACATTGGGAAGTGGAGCTATTAGTTGGATGAGTGTGAAACAATCTTGTATCACAGACTCAACAACTAAACATGCGAAAAGAAGCTATATGGCTCCGCAAGTTCCTACAAAATCTTGAGGTGGTACCTGTTGTAACTGCACCCCTTAAACTATTTTGATATAATGGTGGTGCGGTAGCTCAATCGAAGGAACCAAGGCACCATAAGAAACAAAAACATATTGACAGGAAGTATCATCTTATAAGGGAATAGTATAGAAAGGTTATATGACAGTACCCCAAATGGCATTAGATGCTAAATGGCAGATCTTATTACAATGGCCATTAGTGGGAAACCTTTATAACCTGCACTTAGAGCCCCAGAGCATGTGCAATATGCAAGATATGCTTTGAGAGCTAGTGGGAGATTGTTGGGAAAATATGCTCTTTAAAAGCATATGTGTTTATTTAATTGTAATAAACAATTTTTCTGATTAATAAAATAAATGAGGTATTTTATTCAAATATCTTAATTGCATTAATATTTATATTAAAGTCCATTTAATCATATTATATGTATTTATGTGATCACCATGTGGATTCACAGAAGACATAAATACAAGTTATCTTATGATTAAATAAATTTAGTTCACTGTTGATAAATAAAGTTGGGCACTTTATTTAGGTATAGACTGTAATAAATTCATTGAATGATTTGCCTTAATCATGTATGAATTTATTGATGTAGTACGACTACATTGAACAGGATCACATATGAGATTTAATTAACTTTGTAATAACTGTCAGATTTATTAAATCTCATAGGCGTTGATTTTACTGTAATCTTAATCTTGAGTTAATTATGATTTCATTATTGTAATTGTTATTCCATTTGAGTTACCAATGGGCACGACACATCCTTGTGGTCAAGTATCTTGGTGGGAGCAATTATGAGTATTGGAGTTATGGATTAACAATATAGAATTTATACAACACATCTCTTGATGGGTTTTCGGCACTTGATCATAGAATTCTCTGGCCAGAGTGTGTCAACATATTTAGTATATTGAAAATAATCATTAGAGAAAACCAGTAAGGATCAAGGAATAAGATGTTATTAAATTGATTGGACAGTTGAGATATCAATTTAATTAACGATGTGGTACAAAGGATTGCGCAGTAAAGAAATCAATGTGGCTTGGGATGAATTATTATTCGAGCATACAATTATAGAAGTCAGTTCCAATCTTTTAGTGGAGTAGATTTGGAATTAAATAATTGGGCTAGTTTAATTACAGGCCTAATTATTATTGTATGTTCCCAAATGATCCCCGGGTTAGCTCATTTAATTGACTGCACCACTACTGGACTAATAAGTAAGATAACTAGCTATTTGGGTCAAAAGCCTAAATATATCATTTAGTGGGAGGCTCCATTTAATTAGCTTTTGTGTAAGGGGCCTTATGTTATTTTACAAGGTGGGTCCCCTATTGAAAAAGTAAATAACGTGGGTTTTATTTTTTGGATTATTTTGGAGCCTAGGGTTTTCACTAAAGGATGATATAAAAGGCTTATTTTTCTCTAAAGAAAAGGGTGAAGCCACTTTTACAGATCAGAGAAAAAGATTTTTTTCTCTATTGTTGAGAGAAAAATTTTCTCGTGCTAGTTGCTTTGGTAGTGATAAAGGCGCCCACACGTCAAGTGCAGATCGAACCTGAGTCATAACCTAGAAGATCATTGGTGACGGATCGTGATCCAAAAGGAGTGGTGGTGGCGGATCATGATCTAGGAGCCTAAATCAGTTCAGCGGAAAAAGCCAACTCGAATTTTCAAGGTACGATTTCTAGAATACAAATTCTTATATATTATATGAGAGCGATCTTCAAAAGGTTTTATAAAAAATTTAAAAACCTAATTTTTCCCTAACAATTTCATCATTATTTTATTTTAATTGGACTGAAATTACATTGTTAAAATTATTGTAACAAATCCTATAACATCAATTCCTGTGGAGACGATTTAGATACTCATCATTATATTACTTGTGTACATTTGCACATTGACGCCTACAGCAATACGCACCAACAGATAGAATTAGAATGAGTTAAAATCGGAATGAGTTGAAATAGGAATAGGAAATGGGAATCAGAATAATTTGTTTACTTGAATTATAAGAATTTAAATCAAAATGAGCTGGATTACCATTAATATGTTTACTTCCCTTGGAATTGGAAACATAATGAGCTAGATTGTTACAAATTATTAAAAGGTCCTTAATTAACTATTATCATAATTATTATTTTTTATTTTAATTATTGTGATTATTATTAATAAATAATGTTAATAATAATTATTGTTACATTATATACTAGTATTAATATTAGAAATAATAATAATCCATTTCAAATAATAATAATAATAATAATCTTCATCAACATCGTCGTTCGATAGCATTATCATCATTGGCATCATGTTGGCATCAGATCGGAACACGACGCTGCTGTTGTCGTCTATGACATGATGGTTGCACGTGACTACTATTGCCTGTGATACAACAACCAGGGATTAGCTAGTATTCCATAGGCGATAACCAACAACGACGATGGAGCTCGTTAATGGGATCACATTCCCCCCCCCCCTTTTTTTTTTTAAATTGAGGACAAAATTAAGGGTGGCAAAATGAATAAACAAATCAAATTTGAATCGAATCATAAATGAGTTAGGTTAAAATTCTACTGATTCAGATTCGATTCATTTATTAAACGAATCGAAATCTAAGATTCAGATTCGATTAATTTATTAAACAAATTGAAATCTCCAGATTCGGATTTGATTCGTTTAATTGATTTAGTAGAATTAGTAAACAAATTGAATCAAATCTCAATTCATTTACTATTTGTTCATCCGATAACAAATCCATAAAGAATCAAATTAAATATGAGTTCATTTACAAAAATATAATTAATAAAAAAATTATATACAAGATGATGTTTCCACTAGATCTATCAATTCTGATGCACATTGTGTGATGGATTATAGTAGTGCATTTACAAGTCTTGAGGTAACTTTGGTTTATAAATAATTTTGCAATAATTTTTTATGAAATTTTATTTAACTTACATGAGATTTTGTCTATTTAAATATTCAAGAGTAGAGAAGCAATGATTCAATCAACTCACGATGTTAGAAAAAAAATGGTATAATGGTTGTCATCAAGACATCAAAACTAGGTCGTGATTGTAAAACACTAGGATCTTTTCTGGTTGTGAAAGAGTGCAAAGTATGAAAAAACAATAACAAGAAAGTAAGGAAAAAAAAAAGACTCGAAGTCGGGAATAACTATTACGAAAAGATATAGATGTCTTTTTTAAATTAAAAGGTCAAAAGTTGGACATTCATAATGATTGGATGTTAAAGGTGATGAGTGGAGTGCATAATCATCCAATTGAAAAACATCTTGAAGGGCACTCATTTCTAGTGTGATTAACTATAGAAGAAACGTCAATATTAGTTGACACATAAAAAAAAGGGTAAAACCAAGGATATGTTAGTCACTTTGAAAAAAATATATACATTTAACATTTCTACAATGAAGTCAATATACGCTGCATGACTAAGATATAAAGTGATTGAGATGACTAGCAGATCATAAATGCAACAACTTTTAAGTTATCTGAACATAATTACATTGAGTGGCATAGGTGTTATGACAACACCAACATTGTGAAGGAGTTGATTTGGGCATACCCAATTAGGGGTGGGAAAACAAATTATCGAAACGAGTTAAAATCAAATCATAAATAAATTAGGTCAAAACTCTACTGATTTGAGTTTGATCATTTATTAAATGAATTGAAATCTCAGTATTCGGATTCGTTTTGTTTAATTTATTTAGTAGATTAATAAACAAATGAAATCGAATTTGGATTCGTTTATCTTATAACAAATCCATAAAGAATCAAATGAATATGAATTCATTTACAAAAATATAATTAATAAACAAAAATCAAGGAAAACAAAATATAAAAAGACCCTAAATTTAACATCCTATAAAATATAAACTTATTGTCATTTATAATTAGTATACTAGCTTTCAAATTTTAAATTCTTTTTACACATATGTAAGGATAAATAATTAATTTAATTAAACAAATTTTAAATGAATAGATCGTACTCAATTTGTATACGACTCGTTTATTAAACGAATACTAAACAAATAAATGAATCAATGTCCTCAAACCTAGGTTCGATTTATTTAATTAGTGAATCAAATTGATTTCACCCATTTTTAAACAAATCAATTTTTTGAAACTCAAACCCCATTTGATTCACATCGAATCAAATCGACTAGACAAAATTGAGATTATTGATTTTGTTGGGGGAAAATTTTGAAATCGTAACTCTTGGGAATGGGAGACTAAGGGAGGGAATCAATCCCCTCATTCTTCATTCCCAAATTAAGGCATGCCACACAATTCTGATTCTGATTCTCGCCTTTATTTTGCATAGTAAATACTGTTAATAATTCTAATTTCGGATTGCGATTCCCTAATTCAGGAAATAAACACAACATTTGAGTAATAGGCTGTCATGGAGTCCAAACATTAAGATATAGAACTAACTTTCTGTTATAGTTAATAGATACATGGCCTATTGATTTTTGGTAGAATAAGGTGGTTTATGAAGTACCCAAGTGAAGACTTTGAATCAAACATGACAAGCTTGAGCTAAAGTGGCATTGACTTGGAGTACTCAATTGACTTGTGAAGATAAATTAGCTAAACACATAGGAACTCTCTAAATGGTATTATAGATAAGAACTAAATTGAAGTGAAGACAATGTTCATGTGACCATTGCAAGTACAAGAACTATGGTTAGATTAGCTTTGCAATTGTAAACAGAACAACACATTCTCTGCATTTGTTATCTTAGGTTAAGTTATTACAGTTTTTTATTGTATCAGAACAGCCCCTAGATTTCTAACCTAATGGAAACTGTTAAGAGTGACCTTGGGATTCAAGAAACAAATACAAGAGTAACAAAAAAAAAACCACTGCAAACCAAACGCTAGTTGCAAACACAAACCCAATCTTGAACAGAGCAAAAGCTATCAATAAAACATCTACACCATAAAATCAGTCCACCAACATTGTTGTATGTTGAGTACTAGAAAATGTATATTTATAAAGGAGAAAATCGTCATTTTACACTTCAAGTTTCACTAACATTCCTACTTTTATGTATTTCAGTCTCTTGTCATTTAATTATGTGTGTTGTATTATAATTAAGTATTTTATATATTTTAGGGGCATCATAGTCATTTCACAATGAACGAGAGATCAGACGGCAAAACAGACATCACTTTTGAACTCAGGACGGTCAAAAACCTTAAGAGGAGCATAAAAAGAAAAATAGCATTGTTCACGTATGCATTCACACATTTGATCGATCACGTGGCATTGACCGATGATGTGCCATTGACTGATGAGGTGTCACGATCCTGTTGGACTAAAATTCTTATGCACTGTTGATTGGTGACGTGGCAACATGTTAGTGGACCAAAAATTATGCGTACGGTATATGCATATACACATGATTATTTTCAACCAAACCGCATTATTGTTAAAGTTGGGTCAAACCGTTCTACTGTTCAAACCGCGTGGTCAAACCCCGTACGGTTGACTGATGACGTGGCGCAATCCTGAGCATCTGAAATATTTTTGATCCGATAGCCATGATTTACTCAATGTATCTATAAAAAGGGGGCCTCCCCCCTAAATTGATATCTCTGAATCCATATTTGGACTCCATTTTATGTAATTCCTTCTCCATTTTTTATTTTTTACGTATTTTAATAAATTCTCATTTTGCCCCTAGTTCAATTATGAGTAGCTAATTTTCTTTCAAGCTTGGGTTGAAGGTGAAGTTTCAACATGTGTCATGGGCTTTATTTAGTAACTTTATTTTATCTTCCCCTCTAGTTTTTGTGGATGTTTTGACTTCTCGTCGACAAATAATAATATTATTGTCTAGATACCGCCCTGGTTTCACCGGCTCTCTAGTACAAGGTTATTATTATTTGGCACGATAAGCCCTTAGCACCATATTGATTAGAGTGTGGCTCATGAGGTGTGGATTCTCCCCTCATGATTTAATTGACACTAATGAGGAATATTTAACCCATGGTGCATGTTAATTTAATTCCGTCATTCCAATTTAAATTCTAAGATAGTCTAAATCACTTTCACCACAAATCCAACCACCCATTTAGAAAAATTAATTCTACACACAATTAAAATCCACCTCCTCGTGGGATCGACACTCGTCACCATTGATCTATTCTACAATAGATTTGTGCACTTGCGAGTTCAATAAAATTTGCACAACAAGTTTTTGGCGCTGTTGCCGGGGAGGTAAGTTATTTTAATTCGTAGAATTAATTTTTGTGAATAATTTCTTTTATTTGTTTTCTTGTATTTTTTTATTAAAAAAAAAAAGTGAATCTGCATTTAGAGGTAATAATTTATTTTCTTTCTCTATTCTTTACAAATCTGCAACTTAATTTTTAAGTTATTTTTCTTTGTAATTTTTGTTTATCTTATTAATTTAATTTTTAGTTAATTTATTTCACGAATTTTTTCTAGTGTGTTTTTATAGAAAGGTTTTAACAGCGTAATAAGGTTAGTACTGTAATTTCTCCTTCTTCTTTATCTTTATTTGTTTTGTTCCCATTTATTTTGTATTCTTTGCATGCATGGTCGAAGGTCACTATTACCTAATCTTGAGCCTATAGACCTTGAATTAGAAAAAATACTGCGCACACACAAACACGTTAAAAATAAAATGGATTTGCAACAACAAGCACCACCACAGGAGAGGCCATTTAAGGACTACTTTAGTCCCTTAGCTAATTTGAGCACATCATGCATAAGATATCCAAATGTAGCTGCTAGGAGTTTTGAACTAAAACTTTGTGTTGTATTATAATTAAGTATTTTATGTATTTTAGGCGCATCATAGTCATTTCACAATGAACGAGAGATCATACGGAAAAACGAACATCACTTTTGAACTCAGGACGGTCGAAAACCTTAGGAGGAGCATAAAAGGAAAAATGGAATTGTTCACATGTACGGTACTGTTCACGACATTGTTCACATAGACGGATCGATGACGTGGCATTGACCGATGATGTGGCATTGACTGATGAGGTGTCACGATCCTATTGGACTAAAATTCTTATGCACTGTTGATTGGTGACGTGGCAGCATGTTAGTGGACCAAAAATTACGTGTACGGTACATGCATATATACAGGATTATTTTCAACCAAACGTTCTTATTTCAAAGCCGTGTCAAACGCGCGTTTGATGACGTGGCGCAATCCTGAGCATTTGAAATGTTTTTGATCCGATGGCTATGATTTACTCAATGTATCTATAAAAATGGGGCCTCCCCCCCTAATTTGATATCTTTGAATCCATTTTTGGACTCTATTTTCTATAATTCCTTTTCCATATTGTATTTTCTACGTATTTTAATAAATTTCTATTTTGCCCCTAGTTCAATTATGAGTAGCTAATTTTCTTTCAAGCTTGGGTTGAATGTGAAGTTTCAACATATGTCATGGGCTTTATTCGGTAAATTTATTTTCTCTTCCCCTCTAGTTTTTGTGGATGTTTTGACTTCTCGTCGACAAATAATAATAATCTTGTCTAGATACCGCCCTGGTTTCACCGGTTCTCTAGTACAAGGTTATTATTATTTGGCACGATAAGCCCTTAGCACCATATTGATTAGAGTGTGGTTTATGAGGTGTGGATTCTCTCCTCATGATTTAATTGGCACTAATAAGGAATATTTAGTCTATGGTGCCTGTTGATGCGGATCCAGATACCCAAGCGCTTCAATTATAATAGTTTCCACTTTAATTTAATTCCGTCATTCCAATTTAAATTCTAAGATAGTCTAAATCACTTTCACCACAAATCCAACCACCCATTTAGAAAAATTAATTCTACACACAATTAAAATCCACCTTCTCGTGGGATCGATACTCGTTACCATTGATCTATTCTACAATAGATTCGTGCACTTGCGAGTTTAATAAAATTTGCACAACATTGTACAATCAATGTCAAGTACACAACCAGTGAACAATACCACACTAAACCATCACACCTTAAGTTCATTTTCCTTTTTAGTTATAGTCAAACTTGATGCAATAAACTACCTTATCTAAAAAGCTCAAGCCTTGCTATCAATAAGAGGTAATGGTCTTGAACGTTTCATCAATGGAACCAAGATAGCTCCTTTTAAGAACCTAGTCTTCGGGGTGAACTTCAAAGTGTAATAACCACCGAGAATCAATAATATATGATATGGCTAAAACAAGACCAATTGCTATTCTTTTGGCTTACTGTCTACTGTTTCTAAGAGCATACTCATAGCAATGATACAATATACATACTCATATGATTTGTGGATAGTATTTAAAAAGTTATATGCCTCAGAATCTATTGTAAGGACAAACTTCAGATTATGAAGAAAAGTGCCTTTACAGTCAATGAGTTTTTCACAACAAATGAGAACTTTAATCATGGACTTGACCACTGCTGGCAAACAGTCTTGAAAAATGATCTGGTGACTTGTATTATCACTTTTGAGAGATGTATACGAGAACATTGTTGTAAGCATCTTGGCAAGACTTGTTTCACCAAGTTTTGAAGAAGCTTTCTTCATTCTCTTGAACCATGAGGGGAGAATAGAACTACAAAACAACACCAACAATGTGCCTATTGAAGCAAACATGGTTATAAAAGAAGGGAAAGAAAGCATAAGAAACTAGAACAATAGAAATATAAGATTTGGAAGCAATCTTAGACATATAAACAGAGAGAGCTATGACAACAGAAAACCACTCTAGAAGAGCTAGGAAAAAGAAAGTGAAGGCAAAAGTCTCTAAAACCACCTTTAAATCAAGTGTTTTCTATCAAATTTTCTTTAAAGAATGACACACTCTTAATTACTGTTGACACAAAAAGGATGATGACTTTATGCCTAAGCAACCTGCTTTTGTACCTTAAAGACAATAAGGACAAAAAGCAGCCTACATGGCAATATCAAGTAATGCAAAGAGTTCGCTAGGATAGTTCTTTGATAGTAGGGCAACTTATCATGTGACAAATGATTTAAGTAATCTAAGACTGAGGTTTGAAAATGAAGGTAAAACTAAACTCTTAATTGGCAATGGTAATGAGTTAAACATCTCTCATATTAGCAATACAACATTGCGCACACTAAATAACATACACATCACTTTATACAATGTGTTACATCAAGTCTACCTTCCCTAAATAACCTAGATATAATATTTACTAGTGGAGTTTGTGTTGTGAAGGACAAGTTTGACAGATTTCTTCTTAGAAGAATTGAAAAAGTTGGTCTCTTTAATGTGTATAGTGTCAATAATGTTGATACGGAAGGGAATAAACATGAAGTTGCTTATGTATTAAGTGTTGTTGTGTCATTTATGCCTCATTGAGTGAGTTTAATAATATAAGTCCTAAAGAGTTTGTTAACCATCAGTCAATTCCTAAGAATGTAAAGCAATTATACATTTAATATAGGAGAATAGGTCATCTAAATGAGCAAACTTTGATAAAGTTGTTGTCTGGTTATAATCAATTCAAAGGAATGAATAAAAGTTAATTCTCTATAATTTTGCTTAGCTTGTATGCATAGAAAAAGCCATAAACAACACTACACAAACATCTGACAAAACAACCAAATCAGTTAAATTCCTACTCACAAACTTGTAGGGATTAGCTCCTTTAAGCTCTAATAATGGATTTAAATACTACATGAGCATAGTGGATGATCACCTAAGATATACCTGGATATTTTATTTTTTATTTTTGACAAAACTCAAACTATAGACACTTTCATAAAATTCAAAGACTAAATTGAAGGATTCACAGAAAATAAAATTAAATGAAGTGATTAGGGAAGAGAATTTATACTACTGAAAAACTAGTTGAGTAATAGGGAATATGATTTAGGCATCTATGTCCATACTTCACACTAAAATGGAAGAATTGAAAGAAAAATAGGCACATCATAGAAAAAACACTTATACTTTTAGCTCAATCCAAATTACCATTGAAATTTTGATGAGAACCTTACGAGAAAACATAGTATAAGATAAACAGACTTCCCACATCAATTTTAAATCATTAAAGTCCTTGTACAAAACTCTTTCACCATGAACCTGACTGTAGCTTCATTAAAACCGTTGGCTGTACTTACTACCCTTACTTAAGACCATATAACAATCATAAACTCTAATACAGGTCACAAAGTGTATCTTCATAAGATATAGCATGAGTCATGAAGGTCATAAGTGCGTATGTTCAAGAAGGGTGTATATAGCTAGGATTGTGATATTTGATGAAAATAATTTTCCTTTTCAAATGATCCTATGTTTAGACCAAAGCATATACAAAGTCATCACATGTAGTACCATTACATGCGGTTCTTTACCATTTGTATCCTCTAACTTTGCTCTACTCACATTGATATAGAAATCAACTATGATCAAGAACCTTTCCAATCGTATGACACAGATGATAGTCCCTCATATGCACCAAACTAACCACATTTCCCATCTTTACAAGATACATAACACATGTTCAAATAAGCAAGACTACAAATAAATAACCTAAAGAACATGATCAGATCCCACACTTAAAATTCCAAATTACATAAAGGCCATCGAATGATCACAAGGTCAAAAGCTAGAATTTTCAAGCCTAAGATATGTTTGAAGACATGCATAGCCAATATGTGAAATATGCAAACCCTGACCATTACCTACAAGGAGCAGATGATTACCTGAGTACTCATTTCCAATTTGCAGGTTTTATAAATTATTAGTGATGTGATATGTTGCACCACTATCAATATATCATCCTTGATCGGCTATTGCTTCCTCAGAAGTTGTAAGATAGGCAGCTCTTGGTGGATTCTGATATGGATTGTTAAAAGGAACATAGTCATTGTTGAATTTGTTCCTGCATTCAGCTGCAGTGTGCTTTGGTTTAAAGCAAATCTGGCAAATTACAGTAGCAATAGTCTGATCTAGAACACCTTTGCCATTAGTAAATCCACCAGTAAATCCTCAATTCTAACTAGGATTGCCATTGTAATTACTTCCTCTGCCTCCCTATGAAAAATTTCCAAATGGCACACCATTCCAGTTTCCTTTTCCTTGTCCTCGTCGAAAATTTCTACCATAACCACCTCTGCCTCCAGTATATCCACTTTTGAAACCAACATTTTTGTTCAAAAAGTTATTAGGTTGACCACCAGTCCAATTGTTATTGAATTGACCACCTTGTTTCTTGTTATTATTAGGTCCAGATCCAATTTGAGCAATATTTACAGTATAATTCAACTTAGCTTTTTTACTTGCACTTAACTGATTTGCTTCTAATCTAGCTTCATGAGATAATAGCATAGAATATGCCTCATTAATAGAGATCTTAGGAAGATTTTCTTTAAGATAAACCACAACAGGATAGTAGGCTGGCTTAATCTAGAAATCAGGTGAGTAAGGAAATCCAGAGAGCTAATTGGATTACCAACAATGGCTAACTCATTAGCAATTGTTTTTAACTTGCCAAAAAATTCAGTTATTGTCATCAAACCTTTTATAAAGTTATTAAGCATCATTTTCAGATGAATTTTCTTAGCAGAAGTTTTAGATCCAAATTATTGTTCCAAACTAGTCCAAAGTTCTAGTGAAGTTTTAGAGTTTACCACAAGACGCAGAATCTCAATGATGATAGACGACGTCAACCAGCTTAGCAGCAATTGATCCTTCCTTTTCCATGTAGTATATGCCGAATTCAGCTGAGTATTAACGAGGCGCTTTCAGTTTCACTTTGAAGAAATTGATCTGGATAGGTTTTTGATCCATCAAGTAAATCTTCAAGACCATTGACACGAACAAATGAAAGAATTTGAGACTTCCAGATTGTATAATTCGAGTGATCAAACAGATGAAAACATAAGAAAAGTGTTTGGCATCTGAGAAAGGCAGAGAAAATGACGAAGAATTTTGAGAGAAAAATGAAGAGCTTAAGGTTAATAGTTGTATTTGTTACAGGAGTATTTATACTAAGCTCTTGAATATTCTGGAATCAATTCACGTGAGCTGAGCGTAGCTTATACATGTGCTAACAAATTGCTAACCAACTACAGTCAACGTAACTAATATTTGCCAGCTCATCTGACACGTCAGCAGCTATAACTAATTATAATCTGATCTGAGAATATTAACTTAACTCTAGTAAAGATCATATTATGCTTCTATGTGGCATGCAAAGCATGCAAGTAAGTAGATTAATTATATTAAATTTATATTACCATGCTTAATTAATTAAGATTGGTATTATAGCAGTATGATTTATGTTCTATTTTTTTAATTTAAACACGAATGCAATGATATATTGCTTATTCGTTATTAAATAGCTGGTTCTGATTTCATGTGTTGGGTGTATATAATTTTGTTTTTGTTATACTAATTACATGCCTGATTTCCCAGCAAATGTATAGAATTCGGGCATAAGCAATTAGAGTTATGAACCCTAAAAATCAAAACTTAACTTTTAATAAACTAGCCGTTTTCGGGCTTTAACTATAAAAACTCTCTTGTTAGGACTTAACCGTCTAGAGTAAAAGATCTATGACAACCCAAAATGATTGAACCTTTAGGGAAGGATAATCCACAACTAGACCACCGTTCTTCAACGGAAATGACTACCCGTATTGGAAAACTAGGATGAGAATTTATTTACAAGCACTAGATTATAAAATTTGGGAAGTTGTATGTGATGGTCCATTTATGCCCTTGACTAAAAATGAAGTCAGGGAAGATATTCCAAAACCTTCACGGGAATGGAATGAATTGGAAAAGAGAAAAGCTTCTCTAAATTCCAAAGTTATGAATGCCTTATTTTGTGCACTAGATAAGAAAGAGTTTCATAGAGTGTCTGGTTGTGAAAGTGCTAATGAAATTTGGCACAAACTTGAAGTTGTTTATGAAGGCACGAATCAAGTGAAAGAGTCTAAAATTAGTAGGTACACTCGACAATATGAATTGTTCCAAATTGAACAAAATGAGAGTGTATATTCTATGTATACTAGATTTACGAACATAGTGAACACTCTAGGAGCCCTAGGAAAGACCTTTTCAAATAGCGAGAAAGTTAAGAAAATCATTAGGTCCCTACTTAAGGAATGAAGACCAAAAAGGACTGCCATTGGGGAAGCCAAAGATTTGAATATCTTACCTATTGATGATTTAATTGGTTCTCTTATTTCTTATGAGGAAGATTTGGCAGCCGAAAAAGGAAATGAGGAAAAAAAGAAAAGCATTGCTCTCAAAACCATAAAATATGAGAGTGATGGGGAAAGTGAGTCAGATGATGATGAGTTGGCTATGCTAGCAAGGAGGTTCAGAAAAATTTTCAAGAAAACCAGTGACCGAAGAAAATTTAGAAACCTCAAGAACCAAAAGGAGAAGAAAGAGGTAATCATATGCTATGAATGCAAAAAGTCTGGCCATATAAGATCAGAATGCCCACTTCTCAACAAACTCAAGAAGAAAGTTATGGTTGCTACTTGGGATGATAGCGATGAAGATTCAAGGGATGAAGAAGAGTCGCAAGAAGTATCAAACCTAACACTTATGGCAATAAGAGATGATGATGACCTCAATGAGGGCTTGAAGAAGAAGCAAAATAAATGGTACTTGGATAGCGATTGTTCTAGGCATATGACTGGAAACTATGCATGGTTCTCAAGTTTTACTAAAATCGAAAATGGTGGAGATGTATCATTTGGAGACAATTCAAAAGAAAAAATTCTCGGAATTGGTAATGTTGGTAAAGTTTCCTCAACTCTAATTGAAAACGTGTGTTTGGTTGAAAATTTGAAACACAATTTGATTAGCATTAGTCAATTGTGTGACAAGGGTTATAAAGTTGTTTTTGATAAATTAAGGTGTGTTATTGAGAATGCATGTGATGGAAAAATTTTGTTTATTGGAAATAGATGTGGTAATGTTTACACAATTGATATAGAGTGTGCATCTACTCATGATAAATATTTTTCGGCATTGCATGATGATGGTTGGTTATGGCATAGAAGACTAGGACATGCAAGCATGGATTTAATTTCAAAAATTTCGAAAAATGATTTGGTTAAAGGTCTTCCAAAAATCATTTTTCAAAATGATAGAATTTGTTAAGCTTGTCACTTTGGAAAACAAATCAAAACTTCTTTAAAAAACAAAAATCATGTCTCTACTTCAAAATCACTTCAATTACTTCACATAGATTTGTTTGGACCTTCTAGATATACTAGTTTAAGTGGCAAATTTTATGCATTTGTGATTGTAGATGATTATTCTAGATACACATGGGTATTGTTCTTAGCTAATAAGGATGACGCCATTGATGCATTTAGAATGAAAAAGGTTATTCTATTACTTGTATTAGAAGTTATCATGGTGGAGAGTTTGAAAATCATGCATTTGAAAATTTTCGTAATGATTTTGGCATTAACCATCAATTTTCATCACCTAAGACTCCACAACAAAATAGAGTTGTTGAGAGAAAGAATAGGTCTATTCAAGAAATGGCTAAGACCATGTTGAATGAAAATGCATTACCAAAATATTTTTGGGTCGAAGCCATCAACACCACTTGTTATGTTTTAAATAGGGTGTTGATTAGACCTCATCTCAATAAAACTCCCTATGAGCTTTGGAAAGATAAAAAACGTAACATTGATTATTTCAAAGTTTTTGGATGCAAATGTTTTATTTTGAACACAAAAGATAATCTTGGTAAATTTAATCCAAAATATGATGTTGGCATTTTTCTCTAGTTTTCAAACTCAAGCAAAGCTTATAGAGTTTATAACAAAAGAACTTTGGTTGTGGAAGAATCCATGCATGTTACGTTTGATGAATCTAACCTCTCCTCTGCGGAGAAAGGAGTTGTTAATGATGATGCAGATGGAGAGTTACAAGAAGAATCATCAAAAGATAAACAAGAGAATGCACCACAAGAAAATCAAGAGGATAAACAAGAAGAACAAACAAATATGGAGCAATAAGAAGGTATTTCTCAAACACTCCCCAAGGAGTGGAGGTATGTTTCCTTTCATCCTAAGGATTTAATTTTAGGTGATCCTTCAAGAGGTATTACAACTAGATCATCACTTAGAAACACATGTGAGCATGCTGCATTCATTTCTCAAATTGAACCAAAATCTTTTGCGGATGCGGAAAATGATGAGTCTTGGATTATGGTAATGCAAGAGGAGTTAAATCAATTTGAGAGAAATAAAGTGTGGGAATTGGTTCCTAAACTGGAACATCAATCCATTATAGGCACTAAATGGGTATTTAGAAATAAAATTGATGAATCTGGTGTGGTTGTAAAAAATAAAGCTAGATTAGTGGCTCAAGGATACAACCAAGAAGAAGGAATTGATTTTGATGAAACATTTGCACTTGTAGCTAGATTAGAATCTATTATGATGTTGCTAGCATTTGCATGTCATAAAGATTTCATTTTATTTCAAATGGATGTCAAGAGCGCTTTCTTAAATGGTTATATTATGGAGGAAGTTTATGTAAAACAACCCCCTGGTTTCGAAAATGAAAAATTTCCAAATCATGCTTATAAGTTATCAAAAGCATTGTATGGATTAAAACAAGCACCTAGAGCATGGTATGATAGGCTTAAAAATTTCTAGTTGGATAACGGTTTTTTTATGGGAAAAGCGGATACTACTCTTTTTGCTAAGAATAAAAATCAAGATATACTTGTTGTTCAAATTTATGTTGATGATATTATCTTTGGCTCTATTAATGAATCTTTGTGCAGAGAGTTTTCATCTTGCATGAGTAAGGAATTTGAGATGAGCATGATGGGAGAATTGAAGTATTTCAAGAAATTTGAGATGAGCATGATGGGAGAATTGAAGTATTTCCTTGGACTTCAAATCAAGCAAAACAATGAGGGAATTTTCATAAACCAAGCTAAATATGCCAAAGATTTGCTCAAGAGATTTGGCATTGATGACTCAAACACCAAGAGCACTCCAATGAGCACAACAATCAAGCTTGATAAAGATGAAAAAGGTAAAGAAGTTGATATTAAAAAGTATCAAGGTATGATCGACTCTTTACTTTACTTAACCGCAAGTAGACCCGATATCATGTTTAGTGTATATTTGTGTGCAAGATTTCAATCATGTCCAAAGGAATCTCATTTACTTGCTGTTAAAAGAATTTTTCGTTATTTGAGTGGAACCATAGATCTTGGCCTTTGGTATCCTAGAGGAACTCTTATAGATTTAACTTGTTATTCGGATACCGATTTTACCGATTACAAGGTTGATAGGAAAAGTACTAGTGGAACTTGCCATTTCCTAGGTCATGCACTTGTTTCATGGTTTAGTAAGAAACAAAATTCGGTTGCACTCTCAACCACTGAGGCGGAGTATATTGTTGTAGGTAGTTGTTGTGCACAAGCCCTTTGGATGAAACAAATACTTAGAGACTATGGCATTAATCTTGAACAAATTCCTATCAAGTGTGATAATACTAGTGCTATAAATCTTTCAAAGAATCTCATTCAGCACTCTAGAACCAAGCATATAGAGCTTAGACATCATTTCTGGAGAGATCATGTACAAAAAGGTGATATTGCATTAGAATTTATCTCTACAGAAAAACAACTTGCCGATATTTTTACAAAACCCCTTTGCGAAAAATAATTTTTAAAAATTCGGCATGAACTTGGGATGATGAAATTTTTGCGATATTTTTGATGAAATGTCTCTGAGGATCCGATGCAGCAGCTGTTGACTAAAGTGGAATCTCTTTCCGAGCAGCAAAGCAAACTTCAATCCCAGCTTGAGGCCTTTCAAATTCAGTCCATTTCGGAGCAACACGACTATTTGCGCAGCAGCAGCAATTAATTGGTCAACAACATCGCCTCTTTACTCAACAGCAGCAACTTCTTGATGACCAACAGCAACGTTTTGCCGCTCTTGGATTTCCGCCACCATCCTCTTCATCACATTCGCCATCTCCTTAGAACTCTATTTTATTTTCAGTCATTTGTCACTCTGCACAACATCTCTACATGCATTATTGTTTATATTTGAGGATGATTGTTATTTCATATTTGGCTATGTTATGTTTGGTGGTTTATGTTTTTCTGAAATCTTGGATTGTTATAATATCTTAGTTAATTACATGCTTAATTTACATATGTTTCTTGATTATTCTTTGAGGTGTTCTTTTCGGTATAAGCATGGATTTATGGTAATTTTGATGATGAAGGGGGAGAAGTCATGTATTTTTGAATTCAGAGACAGGTAATACATAATTTTGATCTTGAAGTCTTTGTGTATGGTATTTTGATCTTGAAGTCTTTGTGTATGGTTTTGAAATATTAAGGGGGAGTTTTTATTTTGAATTTGATTTATATGTTGAATTATATATGCCATGTATTAAAGGGGAGTATAAATGTCAAATATGTTTGTCATCATAAAAAAGGAAGAGATTGTTAGCCTAAAGGGCTACACATAATATAATTTTGATGATAACAAACATATGTATTAAGTGATTTAATAAATATTGTATTTCACATTTTCACTAGTTTTTTAAGGGTAATATTTATGCAAGTGAATCAAGTGAAATCAAGCTCAAGATACTCAACGGACAACGGCGAAATCAAAAATAAAGTTTAGAACTCAACAGACAAATTATTGCGATAAATTCTTGTAAAGCCTGTATGATTTAATTGATGTATGATTTAACATTTGAGAAACTCAAGAGATTAATTTAATTAATTACTTTTCATAAACTAAAAGGTTTTATTTTTATAAGAGAGTATTTTGTGGATTTGAAGAATTTGGACTTAAATAAAAAGTTTTACAATCTTTGATTTTAATTAGTATTATTTTGAATTTCGGAGTTCGACCTTTTTGCAAACATTTGAAATGCTTTGAGTCATACTATAATTTATGAACATTTTAGACTAAAGTGAAAGTTTTTAAGAACTTTAAAAAATATGGGATTATGCTAAATTTTGAGAAGGGCCTCTTTAAGAAATAATAATATATTTGGGGCCATATCATAATTTTAAAAAGTTTTGGAATGATCATTATTTTTTAGAAATTCTAAAAATGGACCTATTTGTAAAGTTTTATGACTTTTAAGGCTATAGTATAATTATAGAAAATTTTAGGCCAAAGTATAATTTTGGTGAACAGTATTACTGTAGTAAAATACAAAAATAACGGTAATATCACTGTTATAAGAGGCTAGCCGGATAAATCAAGCGGCTAACCGCTTGGTTGTAGAAATTTGCCTATAACGGCTAATTTTCGAGCTTTAACTATAAAAATTCAACTCCAACTTCATTTTAAGAATTAATGCAAGGATGAATAAGATCATATAACATATATTGAGCTTTCAAATCGTAAAATCATCATAGATTGAATCATTATTGTGCTATTATTTGCATATCCACTCTTAAAGAGAGTTTTTGTTGTAATTTTCATTTCTTATCAAATTGTGAGTGTACAAGTGTGAGAAACACTTAGGGTGAAGAGATTGGGGAGATAATCTCTTGATTGTAAAGGTTCATTGACACCTTGGAAATCAATTGTAAGAACTTGAAGCCTTGAGAGGCTTGGATAGTGAAATCATCGAGCTTGGTTGGCTTGGAGGCGTGGACGTAGGCGGAGATTGCCGAACCACATAAAAATCCGTGTGTTTGTTTTTCTCTTACCTTACTCTTTTATTATTATGCTTGTTTGAATTTATTGTTTTCTATTCCATTAAAGCGTTAGATTGATTTATTGTGTGAATTGTATTGTATAAGTTTTAAAATCCCAATTGACCCTCCCTCTTAGGTTGCGTAACTTGCATTTTAGATAACACTTAGTCGCCGACAACCTCATCCTTTGGCCTCCCTGACATTTACCAACCACCATTGACATCTCATAAGCCGAGATCGTAAAATCACTAGAACCCTAATTTGCAACTTTAAACGAGAACAACCATTGTCGTTTTTAAGGATAACTAACTTTTTTCCCACCACCAACCGCTAATATCATCTCACATAGCCTAAAACCCTAGCTGCCACCTTTTTTATCCAAATAACTCTCTTACACATATCTTAACCATTGCCGATGACATTTCTTGGCCACCTGTTACTCTCTACACCACCAAACTGCCATTCATTGATTGCTAACCTCACTCAACCAAGGCTATGACATTCATAAAAGGAAACCTCACCCCTGTAGATCTTGTCACTGTTGACCATTGTTGGTTAATTTTTTAACTCAATTGCTATTGATGTCAATGTGCAAGTGGACACAACAAGTAATAAAGTGATGAATATTTGAGATCGTCTCCACAGGGATTGATGTTACTAGAAAGGCTACAACAATCACGATAGTGTAAACTTCCTTGTTCCAAAAAGATTAAAAGTGAATTACCACCGAAATAAACAATAAAAGAAAAACAAAACTAAAATAAATCAATGCAATAATAAAACAAATTAAATGAATTGCGTAAGAAGAATTCAATGGGAATGAGTTAGCTGAGTGATCAAACTCTCTTTATGGGCTGACTGTTTTATCTACATTAACGCCAGTTGCTACAACAATTCCTACAACACTGGACAAAATTATTTTGCATCTTCAGCTATCGCTTGTCAGATTTCTCATACCCTTAAGCACCCTAACAATGACCAGTTGTTAACCTACCTACGGTATGGCATTATGAGCATACACTCTCTCCACTAAGACATGCCATTTTGCGGCTCTATCTTAACTTGAACTATTAAATAGGTGGTCAACCGAAATAATGATTATAATAATAGCTATTAGAGTAAAATGCTATAGCAATCTTGCAGCAACTCATAAGAACAGTCAAAAACCCATTTAGATTATTTATCACTCAACTACAATTAAATTTAGTTCATACTTTGAAAAATAAAAACAAATAGCAAAATAAAGGAACAAGTAAAGAACGATGAAAATTGAATCCACAATAGCTCTACTGGTTTATCTTTACTGGTGCATACTTGCTTTCCCGTCAATTCTGATTTTTGTTCTCCTTTTCCCTTTGATTTCTCCAATGTTAATTCGCCGCCCCTTTTTCATATGATGCGCGCCCTTTTTATATATGAAAACTAGGGTAAATAAAGGCCTAGGGCACGCATAAGTTAGATTAGAAAATTGCAGATAACAATTCTAAATATATCCCGTGCTAATTTTTCTCTGTCGTTGTTCCAGAATTGCTACAACAATGGCTGCTCCAGCAACGGCTATGGCACCACATTGTTCCAGATTTTGTTTCCATTCTTATGTAGCCATGTTTTTCCTCATTTTTGTGAGCATGTTGCAACAGCATTCCTTCCGTGACAAATAAGCTCCTGGACACCTACAATTAAGCACACAATTTGAGCACGAATTACTCTAAATCAAGCCAAATTTATTAAGACTAAATTAAAATGAATGTTTATGCAAAATATAACAAAAATACAATGAAAAGATATCATTTACTCTTTAAGTATTATTGATTTAAGTCTAAAAGTGCCATGATAACTCTCATTTCATAGAGTTATCAACCATTTCCCTCACATCCCCTCCGTTCAACCAATAGGCTACCTGTTTCAGCCATTTTTCATTGTCATACCCCCATGAGTAATGACAATTCCTATCGTATTGTTATTCAATCCCGTTACCCCACCTCAAACCCATTAAAACATAGGCCTTTCACCACCTCCATGTGATTTATATGCTTTCTTTAAAATCCAATCATATTGTCATTCAAACCCATTATTCAACCTAATTAGCATCCTTTAAAATCCTTTATTGATACCGTGTTTAGTTCTACAACTTCTTCAATCCCTTTTATGTTGTTTCAGTTATATATAGGTGAACCTAATGTTATTTTCTCAAGTGAGGAAGTTCAGGATATGGCTAAGCCTTTTAAACTAGCTTTTGTTGGTATGTTTTCATTTGGCTGCCCTTCTATGATGTTATTATAAATATTTTTGCGTCCTTGGGTCTGAAATACAATTCTCAAGTATGTTTACTTAATAATCAACATGTTTTAATAGCGTTCGATATAGAGGAAGATTACTCTAGGATATAGGTTAGGAAATCTTAGTAGGTAATGGTAAGGGTATTAACCGAGATCGAAAGAATCCATTGTGTGCTTGTTTAGGTGTTTTTTTTTAATCTGTCTGTCCATTTTATTTATTGCAAATTTGCTTTTGCTTTCTATTGTTTGCTATTATTGCACACTTCTGCATGTTGATCATGCTACGATCTCGGTTAATAGGCCTTTTATTGCCATAGATTTAGTGGACTATGACGTCTTGTAGCTTTTGTTGCCATGTATTTGGATTTGTGATGGTGATTCCAACTTTGGACAGGATATTATTTTGAGCGAGTTCCCGCATATTATGCTTCCTATAAGTATTTGGGCTACTCAGCAGAAAGTTGTTATAAATCTAATCCTGAACTCCAAAAGTCTCAACAGTCTACTGGCCAAGCTTAAGGTTTAAGTGTCAGGAATACAGTGCCGATATATACCCCGGGTCAAACCTTGAGTTAAGCCTCGAAGATTGTGTAAAACAACGCCGTTTTGAGAGTTATTTTTTTTTCATTTCAAAATTAAACATTCGTTTTGAGAATTAATTTTTTTATTTTAAAATTAAACATTTGTTGCTTCTTTTCTCTTTCTCTTTTTATTTTCGTTCATTTTTCTTCCCAAGTACAAAGTATTGTTATCTTCCTTCACAGCCCCATCTAATTCCTCTAAATCTGCTTCTGAAAACGATGCATCACAAAGACGCTGCTTCTGTAAATGACATATCAAGTTGATGAATGCGCTTAAATCATATAGCTTGGCTGGTTTTTCAAAATCTGCTTTTGTCTTTACTTTTGCATCGCTTTCATAAGCATAGTCTAAGGTTGGGATGTGTTTTAATAATCCTGATGGAGAATATTACAACGCTTATGGGTAATTGGAATTTTGGTCCCTGAACACAATTATGTCGCGAGTATGAAATTATCTTGCTTCTCCATTATTTCGAGCTGTTTTTTTCACATGAGAGAGTTGAACACAATAATACCCAGATCTGCAAAAGAGAGAGAAGTTGGTAATCTTCTTAAAGTCGAAAGAAGTTGGTGGTCTTCTTAAGCAAGGTCTTATCAAGAAGTTGAGAAATTACACAATCGACAAGTTAAAAATTAGAGGAAGTTTTCTTTTTTTATTATTAAAAAATATCCAAAGATAATGTTCTCAAAGCACATATTTTTTCCTTTTTCCAAAACTAAGAAAGAGGTTGCAGGGTCTGTGGCAGAAAAGAATTATTGTTTATAAGTAACTTTTCTATTTTGGCTAAAATGGTGCGTTTTTAAGATGTCGGGGTTTGACTCGGGGGAAGTAGCATTTTGCTTAGGAATAAGGGTAAAAATATAAAGTTTGACACAAATGTGCAAAATAGTGTGGCTCATTTTCCCTACTATGTAGTTTGAACCTAATGATGCTGAAAGTGAAACTCTGTATGCTAAGATTCCATTTTCTGATATTTGAGTTACTAACTTTGATTTGGTTGGCTAGGTTCAACCTAATATTTATCATTCTGATGATGTGGATGTTTCGATTCCCAACGTGTGCCCTCAAATAACATTGCTTATCTATAGATGGATTTTAACTCCCATTGTACTCATATCCCCGATTTAGATTTGGATGGTAGTGCAGGCTAACTTGGATCATTTCAATCTAATATGGAATTTTCCTCAGTGAGGAGTCTGGTGATAATAGTGGACGGTTTCTATCTGATTCTGAGTGTGCATGCATGCCTTTATAGTCTGATGCAGTGATTGATATATTTGATGGTTAGCTAGTTGCTAGTTCTTCTAGAGCCTTTTCATAGGTTATTGGCCGAAAGTATCATAACACTAGGAGCTATATGGTAGCATGCAGATCTCCTCCTCCTCTAATTCCATTGTGCGGGATATTCAGAAGATTATAAGGCCTCTACAATTCATGGTTTATGAAAATTGATTTGGTTGAACAAGTTGTAAAGCCTAAACAATCAAGTTTGGTTTAGTTTTGATATCCAACCTCTCATTTTCAAAGACAATTATTTTTTATTTGATGTGTTGCTAAGCCCTATGCATGTTGGATTATTAGATCTAGTGATCTTAATTTTTTATATGATTGTTGGTTGGTCTCTTCCTTTATTCATTCATAATTTTGTTGCAACCTCTATAGTGCATTTTCTTTTTACTCACATGGTGTAGCCTGAGAGAGAGGTAGTGTTATAACCCAACCCAGACCTGACAAGATATTATCCACTTTGAGCCTCAATAACACCTACACGGTTTTGTTTTTTAGGCCCCCATACACCCCAAAATGCTTCTTGCCAATTAAGGTGTGGATCACCCCTTATAAACCTAACATCTCTCCTGTGCTTTGTTGATGTGGGATTCGCCTAGGGTGTTACATACACCCCCTTAAGGACACAGCGTCCTTGCTAAGGTTTGCCCTACCATCGGTCAAGAGTACACGCGGAGCCATTCTGATACCATCTGTCATGACCCAACCCAAACCTAGTAAGATATTGTCTGTTAAGAGGCCCGCCCACACAGTTTTTTTTTTGGGCACCCATATACCCTAAAACGAGTCTTGCAAAATCGAGGAGTGGATCATCTCTTATTAACACAGAATCTCTCCCGTGATTTACCGATGTAGGATTCGCCTAGGGTGTTACATATGTAACTTAAAATTTCCATGATTTTAAATTAAGGAAATTTTGTTTTATTAGAAATTATAAATGGCATTTTCCCTTATTAATAAGGATTATTAAATCCATGAATAGGATTTATGTGGTAATTTTTTAAAAGACTAACCCTATAGTGTTTCTTAAGGTTCCCTATAAATTTATACTTTTCCCTCTCTCATAACCCTAAATCCATAGTAACTTTTTTTTCTCTCTACTGCTACTCATTATCTTACGCTCATACCCTAGGATTCAAACTCTTGCTTAGGAGAGAATCTTAACGGTAAGTTTTATTCTCCCTATTCTCCACAAGTTTTCTTGTCACTCTATTAAGGGTTTTATTGACATGGTTTTAGAATGTTACAGACCATCATGCATGATTTAGGATGTATTTACGTTGTGTTTAGGGCTTCCATTTTTGGTTTAGTCTTGTTAATCAATCCTTAATGCAAATAGTTTTGAAAATGTTTTTGTTATTAGATCTTCTTGAAAATCATGAGATACCCATGGATGTCTAGAGTAGTTCTGTAAAATATTTTTCATTTTGATTTTTAGAGTAAGAGTTAAAATTCTGAGAATCAGACTTGTACGGGTATAAATTAGAAAATCAGGTTCTTAGAAAGAGTTCTTAATAGTTATATCTTGTATTTGTTTAAGGTGTTTGAGGTTCTTAGAGACTTAGAGGTGTGTTAGATCAATTCTTTTATCGAGGTAAGTAACTTCATTCCTGATGTATTGGATATGTATGATTATATTGATATAATTGTAAGTGTTTTTTTATACCGCTTAAAAGATTAATTGATTTTCATAATAAAATTAGTTTATGTAAATGTTTTCAAATCTAAATTTTTAACAAAATATTATAAATACTTTTAAATATGTAATTTATTTTTTTACATGATTACCTTTTATGATTTTATCTATAAAATATTTTTGCAAGCCTAAATTATTGTTATGGACATTTATGAATCTGATACAAATATTGTGTGCCGATGTACGATTTAAATTATTTATGATTGTACGAGTGCTAGAGCGCTCCGAAGTGCCACATACAGTGCAAAATGCCATGTACAAGTCATTACATATGAAAAACTAATTTGAATGTTTTGGTTCATTGTCTATAGTTATTTTGATTCTGATTCTGATCGTGTGTGTGTGTGTGTGTGTGTGTGTGTGTGTGTGTGTCTATAACCAATATTGGGTTTCTGCTGAGTGTGGACATGATATTCTGATTCTGATTCTATTTCTAGCCAGGCCACCGGGAGTATAGGTGACATTATGTGACCTGAACTAATCCTTTGTTTACTGATATAGGTTATACGATTTGCTTTCATCAGTAACTATGCTTTTAATATTCTGAATTACTATGAATTTATGCATCTTATTGTAATATATTGTTTTATGAAGTTTATGAATCATAACAAATGTTTTAATAAAAAAAAGGTTTGAAATATTTTTGGTATTGATAAGCCTAGTGTGTTGGGAATGGATTTACTTACCGAGTTGATGGCTCACCCCTCGTCATTACTTTTTGCAGATTAAGTACCTTGTTGAGAGGTGTGCTTATCATTGGTATTAGAGATTCATTTCCTTTTCCTAGTAGAATAAGAGAAGGATAAACCATGTTTCTTTTAAGTTTATTTAATTTAGTACAATTATTCATCGACTACTTGATATTTTGAGTTTTTTCAAAAATACAAAAATCTTCGCTTTTTTTTTTATAGAATTCTACCTGAAGTTAATAATTTTCACTCGTTCACTTCACCGTTAGCTCCGTTATAACTTTATTGATATCATAAGGTTAAACTTGTCATTTTATCTGAAAAACAAAGACCATGTCACACACACGATTGTAACCCAGAAACTTATTGTTGCTGTTAAGAATGTCAGCTGGAGAATGAACGTTTGTGGTGGTGGTTGGGCACAATTGACGAGCATTAAGTGCCATTAATCGAAACATGATCCACGTCAATCACCGAAAAAAATGGCCAACGCAGTTGTTTGGTATGCCTAAGCATGATGACTGCAAATTAAAAATTTTGGAGCACGAGGTAAAAAGAACTTACCGGTTCGTTGTCAAGAGCAAGGGGAAGGAGAAGCTTTTTTGAGCCAACTCCAAGTTATTGAAGACTCCAATTTGAAGTTTGTACAAACAGCAAATGCTTAGCAACAATCCACAAAAAGCTTCACAAGTTGCCATAAATTTGTCAATAATTGGACAAATTGATCCATTATCCACAACTATAAAAATTATTTTTTATTTCTAAAATAAAAGGTGAAAAATCTTGTCCAATTCAACTTAGTGCTTACATCTTTCACTACTCACGGATTTGATCTTCACCACCGGATCATGTGATTCACAATCTCTTGTGTACACATAAGCATTAAACCAGAACCTGTTTATTGAATATGCCTATTTAATTCTACATTCCCTGCCATTCAAATTCTACATTTTCTCTCTTTTTCACAGATCCCAATCTCTCTCTCGCCATCTATTTTATAAAGTCGTCAGAAAAAATGGCCAATGCAGCCATCTGCATGTATGGTTTTTTTAGAGCTCAAGGCAAAAAAAACCTATCAATTCATTGTTTTCAACATTGAGGAGAAGTATAAGGAAGTTGTTGTGGAGAAGGTTGTTGAGCAGCTCAAAGCTACTAGGATTTCAAAGAAGAGGAAAACAATTATTTTTATGTTTGCGGGGTAAAAAAGCCATTCGACCACTATTTCATTAATTTTTTCAGTGGAGTTAATGTAAAAGTGGACAAGTGAAAAAATTATTAACTTCATGTAGAATTCTTAAAAAAAAATGAAGATTTGTATATTTTTTAAAAAGCTCAAAATATCATGTGGTCGGTAGATAATTGCCATTTATTTTATGAACTTATAATTAGAAAGTTTTGAGACTTTTGTTATATTTATGTCTTCGGGAGAGATTATTTAGTATTAGACACATGGATTTGTGGTTTAGTCGATTAGAAATTTGAGGTATTTCAATTTCAAATTTTTATGTAAGGATTTTGATTTGTATGTAACACCCTAGGCAAATCTCACATCGACAAAGCATGGGAGACATACTAGGTCTATAAGGTGTAATCCACACTTTAATTGGCAAGATGTGTTTGGGGTGTATAGACAACCCAAAAACAAAAAGGTGCGGGCCTTATTAAGGCCCAAAGCGTATAATATCTTGTCAGCTTTGAGTTGGGTCATGACATATTGTATCAGAGCGGCTCCGCTTGTCCTTTTGAGCGATGGTGGGGAAAACCTCAGTGACGACGCTGAGTCCCTAAGGGAGAATATATGTAACACACTAGGCAAATCCCACATCAGCAAAGCATGGGAAAGATGTTGGGTTTATAAGGGGTGATCCACACTTTGATTGGTAAGACGCGTTTTGGAGTGTATGGGCGCCCCAAAAATAAAACCGTGCCAGCCTTGTTAAGGCACAAAGCGAACAATATCTTGTCAAGTCTAGGTTGGGTCATGATAGGTTGGCTTTTGGTTGTTCTGGCTAAGTCTATTTGATGCAAAGTAAGAAATTGAAGAAATCCTAATTAGATTGAAATTTATAATATTTAGGAATATTTTAATTAATTTGTATTCTAATTTAATTTACTTCCCTATTTAGAGTCTTATTATTTAGGTATTCCTTATTTAAGTCGTATTCCTAATTTATATATGAATCTTATTAAAGTAGATTTTTTAGTAAAATTAGGATAAGTTGTAGTAAATATAAATGAGTGTCTTTTGTCGCTTTACAAGAAGAAAAATTCGATTTCAATAATATTTTGAGTTTTCAAATCTTTGTGTGAGTATTTGAGTTTGTTAATTCTCAGTATTCTATGGAATCAACAAGTCTCCACCCCTAAATTTGTGATATCTTTTGAATTAATGTAAATTTAGCTTGTTCTTTATTCTGGTATTCTCTAGAATCAACGGAATATATCAGACCTTAAACTTCCACTGCATCACTATTTATGAGTAGATTATGTTGGCTCCTATTTCTAGAATTGGACCTGATGTTCCTCATTGGGATTTATTTGGGAACGGGGATTTCTCTTTTATCTCGGCATGGGAGCTTGTTTATAGGTCTAGACAATATGATGAGGTTTTTTTTTCCTTTATTTGGCAGCGATATATTCCTTCTCGAGTTTCTTTTTTTTCTTATGGCATAGTTTCTTGGCCACCAATGATACCTTATGCTCGAAGGGTTTTTCTGTAGTTTCTTGGTATTTTTGTGGTTAGGTTATTGAGACAATTACATATTTATTTCTAGGTTACCCATTGGTCAAATAAGTTTGGTGGCAGTTTTGTTTGACGATGGGTTTGCAGCATCTATTTTTTAATATCCTCATGTTTTACTTGTTTTCTAGCAACGAGGTACGTCTTTTTTGCGACATTTTTGTGTTCTCCTTCTATGTTGCATTTGTGGTATGTATGAAAAGCTCCAAATGCTTTTAGATTTGATTCTGATATCTTTTATTATGGATGTTTTATTTACAAAGTGGTTTAGGACCTTAAGCTTACTAGTTCTACTTTTAGTTTTAAACCATATCAACTGAGGGGTGTCTTAGATACTCAGCTTGGGGAGAGTTTGCAGATTATTCTACCTCCCTGTATGTCGATTCATTTAGTTTCTTCATTGAGGCCATCATGTTAAGTATTGAAGCTTAGTGTGGATGGTTCCTCTCCAGGCAATCCTGGTTTGTCTCCTGTGGGTGGTGTCCTGTATGACCGTCAGTCAGGGTTTTGACTGCTTCTGGCTATTTTCTTGGGCACCAGTTGATTCTTTTTATAGAGCTGATGGTTGTTTACTAGGGCTTGGAGCTTACTATCTAGCTTGGTTATCCTGATCTTGAGGTGGAATATAATTTAGCGACTGTGGTTTTGTGGATTAACTCTCATTCCTTTATGCAATGGGACTTTGCTTATCTTCTTGACCAAGTACGTGCATTATCTTTTTGTCCTTCAGTCTGTATAAGACATGTTTATCAAGAGCCTATTTCTGCTATTGGTTTCATGGCCAATTACGCTTGTTCTCATCAGACTCATCAGTGGTTTTTAGGTTATCAGAATCTTCTGATTGGTTTGACTGGCATTCTCCATTTGCATGCTCTTGAGACTCGGCATGGTGGGAGATGATTTTTTCTTTTCTGGATGCTTTTGCTTTTTTTTATATGGGCTTTTTTGCCTTTGCTTTTTTATGCCTCGTATTGGAGGTTTTGGTTCTATCCTCCCCATTTTTTTTTATCTTTTTATGATTCATACCACAAGTAGAGGTCCAATCCAATCCCCCACCTTCTTGGTTGTTTTATTTAAAAACAAAATTAAAAGCTTTTAGATGGATCCTAGACTTCCTATGTCACATAATATGCATGGGCTTATATGTTTGCATGTTGATGCAAATATGACTTGTAAGGATTGTCCTTACTATGATTAGACTAAATGCTCATGCATACTCATAAATCTTTTGCCCGATGGGATGTCCAAGGTAGAAATTTCAGTCAAACTCAACAGTAATGTTTTTAAAGGACTTGGGGAGATTCATTGTGAGATTGAGCTAGTAGAAGAATGCCTCATTATAATGGGAATGAGGCAAATTCTATGCTCAATATCCATCCAAATCTCTAAAGTGCAAGACAAATGGGTCACTGTGTACATCGAAAAAAGTTATGGTATAAGAAATCCATTAAGAGAACCATCAAGAAGGAACAATTATTTCTAATTGCCGAAGCACATGAATTTAAAGCAAATAAGAGAATCTTGAGTAATAAGTCATATTTTAAGAAGATTGAGATTCCATTTTAGGCTGATAATCTTTTGTTTTATTGTATTTGGGAAACAGTATGCACTTAGTTTTTTATTTATAGATCTTTCATGCTTATGAGAACATGTGATGCCTTATTTTTCTTAATTAAAATGAAAATATTTATGACTAAATCGCTTATCTTACTTGTCTTCGGTTGCCCAATGCATAATTTTGAGTGAGAATTCTAGTTTATCTAAATTTTGAAGGAATTAATAATTAGAACTAATATTTTGCGCAAAAGACTAAATTAATGATGAATATAATATAGGGGAATAGATGATGATTAGAATCTTCGACGATTTTTTTATTCCATTCTTTATATTGATCTATCATTTATTTTTGTTTATGTACTTAGTTATCTATTTATAAATCTTTCATGCTCATGAGAAAATGTGATGCCTTACACTTTTTTAATTAAAACGAAACGAAAATATTTATGACTAAATCACTCATCTATCTTGTCTTCGATTGCCAAATGCATAATTTTGAGTGGGAGTACTAATTTATTTTAATTCAAAGGAATTAATAACTAAAACTAATATTTTGCGTAAAAGACTAAATTAATTATCAATATAATATAGGAGAATGGATGATGATTAGTGTAACACCATAATTCCACTAACAAGGTATTACGGTGAAATTGAAGTGAAACTGTGTTTCATCATTTCTCATATCTAAAACTTTCAATGTAATAACTAACAATAAATGTTCTAAACCTTCAAAGGAATATAAATAAATTCTGAATAACATATCCTCAAATAAATATCATCCCAAAGGAAGCTAAATTATTTTTAAACTATCAACATAACATTAATTCCCAAAAGAAATTGAGCTCTTATTCTTCCTCCTAAGATCATGATCTCACATAATCTAACTCTATCTGCAAAAATGTGATAACGAGGGATCAGCCGTCAACTTAGTAAGTAAATTCATGCATAATAATAAGAGAAATTACATTTTTAAATCATCATTTAGCAAAAATAAATCACATCATAAAGTCATTTAAATCCTTTAAACATAACAAAAGCATTTTAAACACATTAAACATAATTAGCTCATACCACATAGTATCACATGTAGACCCGGTGACCCAACCATATAACATCATTTAGGGTACTGTACCCCGCAAGAATCATTAACATTAACATCGTCTGTGCACAAAATCCGGCAAGCCTTCCATAACATAACATAACATCACTATAGACAATGAGCCAAAACATTAAAAATCATCCTTGAACTTTTAATTATTCGTAAGCTTCCATAAATTACATTTAAATAATTGATAATTATTTCAAAGAATTTGACTTAAAACAATTTAATAAAAACTTTCATTTTTTAAAACAATTTATAAAACAAGTTTTTAATAAATGAAGTTTTGTTATAAATAATTTTAAAGAATGATTTTACTTAACAAAATATTATAATAGATTAAAAAAAATCAGTTTCATATACTTTTCATTCAACATAATACATACCTTGAATTAAAAGGAATTTAATAGTAAAATACATGTAATATGCATGAATCTACTTACCTCCATTCTCAACAATAAAAAGAACGGTAATCTCAACCACAAGCCCACTCTTGTCCTAAGACATCAGGACATATTCTTATCAATATTATTGCTCATTATTGTTGTGCAAATTTTAATGTACTCGCAAGCGCACGAATCTATTGTAGTATAGACTAATGGTGACGAGTGTCGATCCCACGAGGAGGTGGATTTTAATTGTGTATAGAATTAATTTTGTAAATGGGTTATTGGATTTGTGTTGGAAGTGATTTAAATTATCTTAAAATTGAAATTAAAATGGCAAGAATAAATTCTAAAATTAGAATTGAAATGGCGAGAATAAATTGAGAGAAATCTATTAAAATGGCGTACTTGGGTATCTGGATCCGTATCAACATGCATCATGGGCTAAATAATCCGTATTAATACCAATTAAATCATGAGGGGGGAATCCACACCTCATGAACCACGCTCTAATCAATATGGTGCTTATCGTGAATAATAATAACCTTGTACTAGAGGGGTGAAACTAGACAAGATTAGTATTATTTGTCGACGAGAAGTCAAAACATCCACAAAAACTAGAGGGGAAGAGAAAATAAATTTACCAAATAAAGCCTATGACACTTGTTGAGACTTCACCTTCAACCCAAGCTTGAAAAGAAATTAGCTACTCATAATTGAACTAGGGGCAAAATGGGAATTTATTAAAATACGAAGAAAATACAAGATGGAGAGAGAATTACAGAAAATGGAGTCCAAAAATGGATTCAGGGATATCAAATTAGGGGGGGGAGGCCCCCTTTTTATAGATACATGGAGTAAATCATGATCGGATTGATTGCGCCACGTCATCAGTCAACAGTCCACGGTTTGACCACGCGGATGAACAGTAACACGGTTTGACCCGGATGAACAGTAACGCGGTTTGGTTGAAAATAATCCTGTGTGATGCATGCACCGTACGCGAGATTTGTCGTCCACTAATATGCTGCCACGTCACCATCAACAGTACATAAGAATTTTAGTCCAACAGGATCGTGACACCTCATCAGTCAATGCCACATCATCGGTCAATGCCACGTCATCGATCCGTTTATGTGAACAGTGCCGTGAACAGTAACGTGTACAGTACCGTACATGTGAATAGTGACATTTTTCCTTTTATGCTCCTCCTAAGGTTTTCGACCGTCCTGAGTTCAAAAGTGATGTCCGTTTTGCCGTTTGATCTCTCGTTTATTGTGAAATGACTATGATGCCCCTAAAATACACAAAATACTTAATTAAAATCAAATACACATAATTAAATTACAAGAAGCTTAAATACATGAAAGTAAAGGTTGTTAGTAAGACTTGAAATGTAAAATGACGATTTTCTTCTTTATAAATATACATTTTCTGATACTCAACACACCCCCCAACCAGCTTATTGCTAGTCCCTAGCAAATAAAGCAAAAACAAAATTCAAATTCAAAATGATTTTTTTTTTATATAGAAACACGAGTGTTTATTCAATCAGATTAATGATAACAATCAAATAAAAGTATAAGCATTATCTCTAGTCTAAAGCAACATCACACCCACATCAACCATCCACATGAATCAGCCCAGTAGACTTTGTTATAGCTACTTTCAAGAATGACATGTCAAACCCCAAAATCTCACTGGAAGTAGTGACACTCTCACAAAGAAATTAAACCAAATAAAAATAGTCACTCCAATGAATGGTAATTGAGAGAAAATAATAAAGAAATGATATCACATACTCTCACCAAGATGAAATAAATATGCTTTTTTTTTCTTTTATTTGCACCACTACATCTTTTTAGCCCATATAACTAGCTTTTACTTCAGATTATAGTTCCCTAAAATCAGGAAGGACTTTTATTAGGATGTAACGTAGGCTAGGGACATAGTTAAAGAAAGGAAATAAGGAAAACAAAGTGTATGTTTGAGAAAAATGCAGAGAAATTTTTTTTTTTTTGGAAGTTGCAAGGTGGATTTCACCTATTATTATTATTATTTTTCTTTTGAAACAACAATTTTTGTTTTGTTGTTTTTTTTTCTTTTTTTTTATTTGGCATAACTTAAATGAACAAAAATACTTATTTATATTTTTCTCAAACATAAATAGGTGATGGAACTTATAAGATATTGGGTAATACTCCAAATCGGAGTGGGTCAAGATGATAAGTTGACAAAGAAAAGGGTTTTTTTTTTTAAAGGCTCAAAAAGGGTTAACTATGGATATTTAATAAAAGGGATGGCTAGAAAGGCTCAAACGGGTCAAAGATGGCCTTTCCATCGTCTTTTAGGGCTCTAAATAATCGTCCATATCTACTAGTTAGATGGGCCTCCAAATGTAGCAACACACATTTTTTTCTTCTCTTTTTTTTTATTTTACCATTTTTTTAAGGGTTAACTCAAAAGCAATTTAGAGATCGTGTGTAAAATAATAAACTGCTAAGCTGTATAAAGAGTGGGCAAAAGGGTTATTCTCCAAGAAAAATAATAGGCTCAAAAACTCACTTGGTACTTATTATGACATGTTCATTCCTTCAAGCAACTCACATTTGTCTCCGACATCAACACGTAGAGTAGCAAACATAACGTAACATCACTTAAGACCAAAGATAATACAAATACTAAAATTTGAAATTAATCATGTCATCCAATGTTAAAACAAATCACACAATTTTTTTTTTTAAACAACATTCTACCCCCCAACCTATTCTAAGCATGAAAGGAAAATATGCATGCAGAAATGCGAAAATGATGCAGAAAAACTAATTAGAAAAGTTACACTTAAAATGATAGGAAAAGAAAATGGATTTTTTTTTTGTTTTTTTTTTATAGGCTCAAAAGTTTGAAAATGTATATTTATAGAGGAGAAATTAAAAAGAAACATAAAAACTTAATAAAGAAAAAGAAAATGTCTGCAAAATTTTTTTTTTTTTACTTTTTATTTTTATTTTTCAAACGATGAAGATGCGTTTCTAGAGTCACTACACTCCATATTCAGCCATCTTCAACACAACGTTAGCAACAGTTAGTTTCTACAACAAAAAATCAGTAAAAACTTAACCAAGATTCCACAATTGTCGACTATTCTCTCCCCCCAACTAGAACGAAACATTGTCCTCAATGTTTTAAAGGAAAGAAGTAGAGTTTAGAAGACATCACCGGGTGGTGTAACACAGAAGAAAATATTTACAGGCGAAGAGTTAAATCTAATTTGTACTTTTTACTGCCGCTACTGTTACCATCATTATTTGGACGCTCCAACACAAAGGTCCAGGGGTTCGGCTCCGGTCTATAAGCTTGTAACATATCAAGTAGCTCATTAGCAGTGTGAGCACAAATAAAAAGTTTTTTCGCATGGGAAGGAATGAAGTAGTTTTTTATTGCATGGTTAAGAAATGCGATAAAGTCATCATAAAAGTTATTGACATTTAACAAACCGATGGGTTTCTGGTGGATGTGCAGATGGGCCCAAGATGCTAGTGTAATAAGTGCCTCTAGTGTTGCAAGATCTCCTGGAAGGAAAATAAAAGCATCAGCATGATTAAGCATTTCAGTTATTCTTTCTTGCATACCTGAGACGACTAACTCTTCTCCAATTGATGAGTCAGACGAACTGCCCAATGGTTTTATAACTCTTGGGATGATGCCTAACACTTGGCTGCCTCTGATAAAAGCTGCTTCTGAGACCATTTTCGATAACCCTCGATTACCTCCTCCATACACCAAGTGTAATTTTCTCGCTGCTTGGCCAAGATCGCCTCAACGAACTCTTTATGTTTGCCATAGGTAAATCCGAAAGCACACAAATGTTCTTGAATTGTCTATTGGGAGTAGCTGCCATTGTGATACTTCTCAAAAACGATTTGTGAGTGCTTGACAAAAGAAATCACATTTAAGAGTCTTGGTGATAATGGGTCACAGTTGTGTATGAGGTAATATGTCAGTGTCAAATAACGCGTAAAGCACGCTCATGAGTCAAAAAGGAAAAAAAGGAAAAAAAAAAGAATAAAATTATTAAAGACAATAATGCACACAATAAAACAATAGTGAAATAAAATAATAGTAAAGTAAAAGGATATTTACAGTATGTGGCTCACATCTTCCTCTCGGTTTTACGTCCGAAGCGGCTTGAACGCCCTCATGGGTCGAGGATAGGCTTCCTATCCAGCTTTCTTATAAAGCAAACAGGTCGTTTATAGTCGATTCCCGAGACTATATCGTGCATGCTCTTTCGGAATAATGGCCATAATCGGAGAATCGCTCCTTGCACATATCCAGGATGCGTTTCAAGAGACAGAAGAATATCATCCAATGACTCCTTATTCAAGCCATCCCTAATGAATTGAATCTTATCTTCCCTGTTATCAGACACCATTCCTAAAGAACATGGGTTTCTATCGCAACTCATTTTGGCACACTTATGACAAGCAACAGAAATTCTTCGAGCTCGTCGTTTTCTTGCATAATTTCCTTTACCACAACCAGGCATGAATGCAATAAATTTTGGAGGTAACTCACCTGCCAATCGTACTTTCGCCTCGATTAACCAACGGATATCAGCAGGTATGTTATTCCTCATGAGCAATCGCATGAGTTCGGACCGAGCTTTATAGATCGTAAGGAGGGCATTCTGAGGAAGTGAAGGGAATCGATTGTGAAGCTTCGCTAGAATCTCGTTTCTGTCCATACTTTCGGTTATTATGGGAAACTGAAGTAACCGACTTGATTGTCACGGAGTACCGTTATCCGCCACTTCACCGGGGTAACAAACTAAATCACACAAACAGAAAAACAAATTAAAACAAACAAAGAAAATTAAAATCGTCCTCTTATTGAATTTACCTCAAGCTGGATGTCGTAAACACTTCTCTCAATGTCTCGAGTTGGCTTTAAACCTCAACATAGGCTACTAACTCGGTGGTTGTAAAGCCCAAATACGATGTGTTTTACAAAATTGAATCGCCTTTTGAGATGAGTTTTGACACGTTGAAGTGGTTTAAGAATGTTCAAGAGCGGTCTAAGTATGAGACTCATGATTAACAATGATAAGAGAAAACTTAATAGTTAAACAAACACACTTATGCAAAAATAATTTCAATTAGCAAAAGAATAATATAAAGAAAGAAAGAAAAATCAAATCAACGAAAAGAAAAAAAATCAATTCAAATTTGGTGGGTCACTCAAATTTATTTCGGTGTCTTTTTCATGTGGTTGGTACTCTAGATATGGCTTTAATCTTTGACCATTAACTTTAAACGTGACACCGTTCTTTGGGTCCTTAATTTCAATTGCCCCATGTGGAAAAACAGTATGAACAATAAAGAGACCAGACCAACGAGAGCGTAACTTACCTGGGAATAGGTGCAAGCGAGAATTGAATAAAAGCACTTTTTGACCTGGAGTGAACGATTTTCTCATAATTTGCTTATCATGGAAGACTTTCATTCGTTGTTTATAAATTTTGGCATTTTCGTATGCGTCATTGCGAATTTCTTCAAGTTCTGCCAGTTGTAATCTTCTTTCTGAGCTGGCTTGCTGCATGTCAAAGTTGAATTTCTTGATGGCCCAATACGCACGATGCTCGAGTTCCAGGTGGCAAGCTTTTCCATACACTAGCCTATGGGTGACATCCCAATCGGGGTCTTGAAAGCCGTTCTATATGCCCATAATGCATCATCAAGTCTTAATGACCAATCTTTTCTCGCCTCACCGTCTTTTCTAATATGTGCTTTATTTCTCGATTGGAGATCTCAACTTGGTTTTGCGGATGATACGAGTCGCCACTTTGTGTGTGATTGAATACTTTGTCAAAAGAGCTTTGAATGCTTTGTTACAAAAGTGGGCACCACCATCATGATTATTGCTCGAGGGAATCAAAGCGTGAAACAATATTGCTTTTCAAAAATCCTATTACCACCTTGTGATCATTGGTTCGACATGCAATTGCTTTACCCATTTTGATACATAACCAATATGTATTGATGGCCAAAAGAAGAGGGAAAAGGTCCCATGAAGTCGATACCCCATACATCAAAAATCTCAACCACTAAAATTGGATTTAATGGCATCATGTTCCTTCGTGTAATGCTTCCCATTCGTTGACACCTATCACATGAAGAACAGAAAGTGTAAACGTCTCGAAATATAGATGGCCAATAGAAACCACATTGTAAAACTTTAGTCGTTGTTTTCTTAGCACTAAAATGGCCTCCACAAGCTTGTTCATGGCAGAATGAAAGGATATTCTGAATTTCATTTTCTGGGACACATCGTCTAACTATTTGGTCTGCACAATACTTGAACAAATACGGGTCATCCCAAAAGAAATTCTTTATTTCTGCAAAGAATTTAGCCTTATCTTGCTTGGTCCAATGCTCTGGAAGTTTACCTGTAACAAGATAATTAACTATATCAGCATACCAAGGTAATACTTCCACATTCATTAATTGTTCATCTGGAAATGAGTCATTCAATGGTAATGGCTCTGTAATTGTGTCAAAATGTAGACGAGAGAGATGGTCCGCCACAACATTTTCTGTCCCTTTTTTATCTTTGAATTCCAAGTCAAATTCCTGCAAAAGTAACACCCAACGAATTAGTCTAGCTTTTGCATCTTTCTTTGTGAGAAGATATTTAAGAGCAGCATGATCTGTGAATATGATTATTTTACAACCAATGAGATAAGATCGAAATTTTTCCAATGCAAACACTACTGCTAGCATTTCTTTTTCAGTTGAATAGTTCAACTGCATCATTCAATGTCATACTAGCATAGTAAATAACATGAGGAATTCGATCAACCCTTTGTCCTATCGCTCCTTGCATAATCAGATGCATCACACATGAGCTCAAATGGTAAGCTCCAGTTTGGGGCCTGAATGATGGGTGATGATGTCAACAAATGCTTTAATTTTTCAAACGCAACAAGACATGAATCATCAAAGACAAAAGGTACATCCTTAGCAAGTAGATTGCATAAGGGTCTAGAAACTTTGCTAAAATCTTTAATGAAACGTCTATAAAAACCAGCATGCCCAAGGAAAGATCTTACTTCTCTGACTGTTTTAGGTGGAGGAAGATTAGAAATGAGATCCACCTTGGCTTTGTCAACCTCAATACCTTTGCTCGAAATGATGTGACCGAGAACAATACCTTGTTTTACCATAAAATGGCACTTCTCCCAATTTAAGACCAAGTTCTTCTCGATACATCTCTGCAGAACTAGTGTTAGATGATGTAAACATTGATCAAACGAATCACCAAAGACAGAAAAGTCATCCATAAAGACTTCAAGGAATCGTTCAACCATATCAGAAAAAATGCTTAGCATGCATCGTTGAAATGTAGCAGGTGCATTGCATAATCCAAATGGCATTCTCCTATATGCAAATGTGCCAAAAGGGCAAGTGAAAGTGGTTTTCTCCTGATCTTTATGGGGATCCTGAATAGCCATCTAGAAAGCAATAAAATTCATGGCCTGCTAATCTATCAAGCATTTGATCGATAAATGGTAAAGGAAAATGGTCTTTACGTGTGACAGAATTCAATTTTCTATAATCAATGCATACACGCCATCCTGTAGTCACTCTGGCATTGGTAACTCGTGACTTCGACTTTTTTGGGACAACAGGTGACCCATGAACTATCGAAATTGGGTAAATGATACCTGCCTAATAGCTTAAGGACTTCTTACAACTTCTTTCATGTTAGGATTTAACCGACGTTGCATTTCCCTAGTAGATTTAGCATTTTCATCAAGGTGAATGTAATGCATGCAGTCTACTGGATTTATACCTTTTATGTCTGCTATGGTCCATCCTAATGCTCCTTTATGCTCTTTTAAAACATCCAACAACTTACCTTTTTGTTCGTCATTGAGGGATGATGAAATGATTACCGGTAAAGTACTTTCTTCCCCCAAAAATGCATATTCCAATGTGCTAGGCAATGGTTTGAGCTCAAGTTTCGGTGGTGATTCTGATGATGGGGTGAGTTTCTTTTCTGATGGTGCTAGTTGTTCAACTCTTGACTTCCATTTATTAGTGTCCATGGATGGTGCTGAGTCAAGCAGGGCGTTGACCTCATCGACTGATCTGTCAATATCAAAATCAAAACCAAAGTGAGTTAAGCATGTCTGTAAAGGATCATCACTAAGGTTTGAAACAAAAGAGTCATCAACTAATGCTTCAATTAAATCCACATCAACAATTCCATCATCTGCATTGTGAGGTTGTTTGGCAATGTTGAAAATGTTCAGCTCCATAGTCATATTGCCGAAGGACAACTGCATATTTCCAGTCCTGCATTGAATGTGAGCATCCGCAGTTGCCAAGAAAGGTCGGCCTAGGATAATGGGGATGTGCTTCCTTGAATCCTGTATTGGTTGAGTGTCAATTACAATGAAATCAACAGGAAAATAAAACTTGTCTACCTGGATAAGCACGTCCTCCACAATACCACGAGGTATTTTCGTGGACCGATCTGCGAGTTGTAACACCACTGGAGTTGGGTGTAATTCTCCCAGTCAAAGTTTCACAAACACTGAATAAGGTAATAGATTTACACTAGCTCCTAAATCCAACAAGGCATTCTCAATTGTGTGGTTCCCTATACTACATGAGATAGTGGGGGAGCCTGGGTCTTTGCATTTTCAAGGAATTTTATGTTGGAGTATAGAACTAACGTTTTCTGTTAAAAATGCCTTCTTTTGAACATGCATATTTCTCTTTTTAGTGCAAAGGTCTTTAAGAAACTTGGCATAAGATGGAACTTGTTTTATAGCATCAAGTAAAGGGATGTTAACACTTACCTGTTTGAAGATTTCGAGAATCTCACTTGTGGATTTTCCCTTCTTGCCTTTAGCTAACCTCTGGGGAAATGGAGCTTTGGTAACGTATTCTCGTGGGTTGGTTTCTTCTTTCTCCTCCGGTGGTGAGTCCTCAACACTCACAGGAACGATTTGATTTTCTTTTGTCACCGGCATCTCCACTTTGTTGTCGACTTCTTTTCCTTTTCGCAAGGTCATGACTGCTTTGACTTCTCCATGCTGTTGTGGTGAACTGGTACTTGCTTCATGTACTCATTTAGGATTAGGCACTGGTTGACTTGGAAACTTGCCTTTCTCAACAGTCATTGCCAAGGTCTGAACTGAAGAAGCAAGTTGTCCCACCATCTTCTCGAGGCTTGAAACTGATTGGGCTTGTGAATTGAAGCCTGCTCTCAACTCATTTCGTAGTCCATCAATGGTGCGGTTTTGTTGCTCAATCGTGGAGTGAGTAAGATTCTTGAGATTCTGGAATGAATCTTCCCATGGTCTGGATTGAGAGTAGTTCTGGTTCTGATTGTATGGTCTAAATGGGGGCTGAGAGGCTTGAGGAATTTGTTGTTGCCGGTCCATTCTGTTGGAGTCCTTGAGACCATGAAAAATTGGGGTGGTCTCTCCATCCAGGGTTATATGTGTTGGAGTATGGGTTGTAATTTGATGGTTTTCTCATTACACCTATGGCATTGGCTTGATCTGGATATGAGTCAGGGTCATGTGGTTCTGTTGATTTAGCAGTCGATAACGATGCTATTTGTCGAGCAAGACCTTCAACCATCTCTTTGACTTCTTTGATTCCCGAAGTTGACTCGCCAATTTGAACCTCATTTACTCCCTTAATTCTTCTAGTATTCCTGAGTGATCGACTCCGTTGTTGGGAATTATCCGCTTGTCGCTGGAAGAATTCCCAAATTTCTGATGCACTTTTTGACATTAGCTCTCCTCCACTTGTTGCCATTAGCCATTCTTGCACATTCGGCAATAATCCCTCCAAAAAGTATTGGCATTGGTGCCATTTCTCGTACCCATGATGTGGACACTTCAAGAGTAGCCCATTGAATCGCTCCCACGTTTCGAAAAATTGCTCGTCCTCTCTCTGGGTGAACTCCGAGATTTCCCTGCGAATAGCATTGGTTTTATGCACTGGAAAATATTTATTCAAAAATTTAGTTACCATTTGTTCCCATGATGCAATGCTATTAGCAGGCAATGTATTAAGCCATGAACGAGCTCTATCCTTTAAAGAAAATGGGAATAATCTAAGTTTAACATCATCATCTGAAAAATTCTCATATTTAAATGTTTGACAAATGGCATGAAAATCATTCAAATGATTATATGGGTCCTCATTTTCTAGGCCATAAAATGTGGGGAGACAATTTAGCACACTAGGTTTTAATTCAAAACTCCTAGCAGCTACATTTAGGTATCTTATACATGATGTGCTCAAATTAGCTAAGGGACTAAAATAGTCCTTAAATGGCCTCTCCTGTGGTGCTTGTAAATCCATTCCAAATTTATTTTTAATGTGCTTTTGTGTGCGAAGTGTTTTCTCGAGTTCAAGGTCTATAGGTTCAAGATTAGGTAATAATGACCTACGACTATGCATGCAAAACAAATAAAATAAAAATAAAGATGAGAACAAAACAAATAAGAAGAGGGAGAAATTACGATACTAACCTTATTGCGCTGGTACAACCTTTCTATAAAACACACTAAAACAAATACGTGAAATAAATTAACTAAAAGTAAATTAATAAGAAAAAAAATTACAAAGAAAAATAAATTGAAAATTAAATTACAGAATTTTAAAGAAGAAAAAAAAATAAAATAAAATTCTTAACTCAAAATATAAATTCACTCTTTTTTAAAAAAAAAAAATTACAATAAAACAATTAAAAGAAATTATTCACAAAAATTAATTCTATGAATTAAAATTACTTACCTCCCCGGCAACGGCGCCAAAAACTTGTTGTGCAAATTTTAATGTACTCGCAAGCGCACGAATCTTTTGTAGTATAGACTAATGGTGACGAGTGTCGATCCCACGAGGAGGTGGATTTTAATTGTGTATAGAATTAATTTTGTAAATGGGTTATTAGATTTGTGTTGGAAGTGATTTAAATTATCTTAAAATTGAAATTAAAATGGCAAGAATAAATTCTAAAATTAGAATTGAAATGGCGAGAATAAATTAAGAGAAATCTATTAAAATGGCGTACTTGGGTATCTGGATCCGTATCAACATGCATCATGGGCTAAATAATCCGTATTAATACCAATTAAATCATGAGGGGGGAATCCACACCTCATGAACCACGCTCTAATCAATATGGTGCTTATCGTAATAATAATAACCTTGTACTAGAGGCCTAGACAAGATTAGTATTATTTGTCGACGAGAAGTCAAAACATCCACAAAAACTAGAGGGGAAGAGAAAATAAATTTACCAAATAAAGCACATAACACATGTTGAGACTTCACCTTCAACCCAAGCTTGAAAAGAAATTAGCTACTCATAATTGAACTAGGGGCAAAATGGGAATTTATTAAAATATGAAGAAAATACAAGATGGAGAGAGAATTACAGAAATGTGAGTCCAAAAATAGATTCAGGGATATCAAATTAGGGGGGGGGAGGCCCCCTTTTTATAGATACATGGAGTAAATCATGGCCATCGGATTAAAAACAGTTTGGGCGTCGAGATTGCGCCACGCCGAATAACATGGTTTGACCGGATGAGCGATGCGGTTTAGTTGAAAATAATCGCATGTGATGCACCGTCGCGAGATTTTGTCCACTAATATCGCCGCCACGCCACCATCAACAAGACATAAGAATTTTAGTCCAACAGATCGTGACACCTCATCAATGCCACATCATCGGTCAATGCCACGCCATCGATCCGCGATGAACGATGCAGTACACGTGAATAGTACCGTACATGTGAACAGTGCCATTTTTCCTTTTATGCTCCTCCTAAGGTTTTCGACCGTCCTGAGTTCAAAAGTGATGTCCGTTTTGCCGTTTGATCTCTCGTTTATTGTGAAATGACTATGATGCCCCTAAAATACATAAAATACTTAATTAAAATCAAATACACATAATTAAATTACAAGAAGCTTAAATACATGAAAGTAAAGGTTGTTAGTAAGACTTGAAATGTAAAATGACGATTTTCTCCTTTATAAATATACATTTTCTGATACTCAACAATTATGACCTTGATATAAATCTAACATAATCAAGCCTAGTCATAAGTATTAAACCATCAAAGCTAGTTTAAACCTAACCATCCTATACAAGCTGATTTTTACCAAGCTAATCAGATATCGGAAAATTGTAAAAATTAGAAAACAAAATCATAAACATGTGTAGAATTTCATATAAAAACTCAAAAAAAATGAATGAAGGTCAGAAACATATTGTAAAAATAATTTTACATGTAAATGTTCACATCCATGATAATAAAGCAGAGATTGAATTAGAAAATTCATAAAATATTTACTAAAACTCATAAAAATTAGACCACTTGATTTTAAAACATTATAAACATCAAGAAATAATATATCAAATTTCTAGAATTTTTAAAGACGTAAAACTATTTTAAACGAATTTATATTAAGAGACCAGCAAACCTGTCCAGGAGGTTTCAGGTTCAGGTTTTGTACTTCAAAAATTCATAACTTAATGGTAACTCAATGCAAATTAGTCAAATAAACTTTAAATCATAAATGATTCATAATTTTTTACGAATATAATTTTTATATGCCATTCTAAAGCCTTTTAATAGCCTAAACTAATTTCACCATCAGCAATCACACGGAAAGCAGCGCAACAAAATGATTTTTAATAATTTTTATCCTCAACCAACAATTATGAAATTAAACATTCCGTAATTAGACATAATTAAGATTAAAAAGAAAATCAACATAATTTCCAGAGATCATTTGGATAGACAAAAAAATCACGAAATCGACATGTTTGAAAATCGGAATTTTCCACTGTTCCAACTTTGAAAATTCACAACAAATTGATTACTTGGAATCTCTTTGTACAAAATATATCATTGAAGACCTTAGGATGTCCAGTTTAATTTTATGAAACTTTCGTGCAGAAATTGAATTAAAAATAAAGGGAAAACAGTAATAAAATCACATCATTCATGCCTCATAATGTCCAACTAGTCATTCATGATAAAGAGAACAATGCATGCATTCATTATCAAACACATAAGATTAGAGAACGTGTATTAGAGAAAGATAATTATCTCAAAACTTATTTTAAACGTGCATAAAAGAAAATCCTAGAATTTTTAACTTTTAATCGTTGGGAGATAGGAAGAGTTTAGGTTTTCTAAAAAAACTTCCTTTTATAAAAGTACATTATACGATTATATGATAAAGATGATATTTTTATTCAAAAATAAATAAATAATTAAATAAAAGAATTATACTTTATCTCAAATAGTGCTAATTAAAATCGATTAACACACACAAACGACAAACAATTAAATAGGTAATCATAAACGACAAACAATTAAATAGGTAATCATAAACAACAAACAAGGAATGAGTGTTCCAATTAGAATCTTCGATGACCTTTTGTTCTATTCTTTATATTGATCTATCATTTATTTTTGTTTATGTTTGTGGCAAAATAAATATTAATTACACTAGTATTTATTATTATTTGATTGTCTCTATGTAGTTTTATTTTGAAATGGCATTTGCATATAAGAATATTGTGTTTGAGTTGAATAAGGTTAAAGAACTAAACGGTGACAACTATGATATATGGCCGTAAGGTTTAGTATATCCTTCGAGAACAAGAGCTATAGCAGCTCTTAATAATGCCATGATTGAGCCGAGCATGGTAATACAACTCAACAAGAACCTAGAGGCATATCATGGCAAAAGAAAAATAGCAATTGTTCACATCATATTGTTATGAAGCATGCGGGATGACCTTATATGTGAGTGAAATGTACGAATTGCTCAAGAAATAAGGTTCGTTCTAAAGAGAAGTTTGGTCATACCTTTATCAATAAGCTTTGAAAGTGGTGATTAAGTATGATTCCTATCGAAGTGCCAAAACCATAAAATGGAGCAGATCAAGGATATATATATCAAACATGATTCGAGAGCTCAAATATGTTGGACATAACTTGACTTTTGAGCGGTAAGTGTAGTTATACGGTCTTTATGTAATAGCCAAGAGCATATAAGGGTTAATATGATGCATAATAACATCAAAACTTTTGATGATATTCGGCATCATTTGGACTTAGAATCTAAGTGCTTTAAGGCGATTAAAGGTTTTGGTGAATGAATCTAGCTCACATAAAACTTGAGTTATAAGTGTAAAAGAAAGGCAAGAATTCCTAAAAGGTAAAAGACCTGGTCCTAATCTAAAGAAACCGGTTGCTAAAAATCCCCAAGGGCAAGCAAGCGATAAAAAGAGCAACAAGACCAAGATGAGTTGCTAAAATTATGGAAAAGGTCACTTGATTCATAATTGCAATGAATTGGAAAAGGAATAAACTAGCTCTACTCTATTGAATTGTACTTATGTTACAAGTTTTGTTAAATGGTGAATCTCTCGCTATGTGGACTATAGACTTAGGAGCAGACGACTTTTGTAGAGTATCATTGGATAAGTCAAGGGAAGAGATAGATATATGTGGCAAACAACTCTAGGGTTGAAGAAAAGAGTAGATACTTATAAATTGACTTTGTGTTGTGGCTAATTTCTTCTCCTTCACAATGCCCTATACACACCATAGATCCTATGAAAATTGGTTTCAATTTCCATTCTTTTTAGATTAGCTTATCATTTAAATTTTTATGGTGTTTGTATAGAGATTATTTTAGATTCAACTTTTATTGGTACTAAATATCTGATGGATAGTTTTATCCTTAATTTTAACATAAGAAAATTAGTTAAACATGCTTGAATAGGGAGCAATAAGGTAAATAAAACTGCCATGGGAAAATTGCTGCTACCGCTCTTTTCTTCTTGGCGGAATGCTTTTCGCGTCTCCTTGATTCTCTCACAATCTTCGCCTTTTATGATAATGCCCATGACCATAAGTTATAACAAAATCTTGTGTGCTTTATTGGCCGAATCCAATTTGGATTCTAATTCCAATCCTTTTCCCATTCTAAAATCAAGCTTCATAATTAATGCCACTGTTACTTGTCAACACCATAAACGATAAATTTGTTTCCACTTTTGAAAGCTTTGCACGTGCACACCAATTGGCAATTGGCCAGATTAAATCTTTTAATTATTCAATGTTCATGAGGTGGACTAATTAAATGTTTTGATTTCTTCGGCTTGAATTCTATTAATTCTTGGCTATCTTTTGATCTTCCAATTTAATCTAGATTGCTTTCTAATTTGAATTTTTTCATGTACTTTTTATCAATAATATCTAATTATTTTCCTGTTCAATAAAATAATTAAATTAATTAAAAATAACAAATAAAAATAACTAACAAATACATAATAAATGGTAAAATATGTATAAATTCTATGCTCATCAAATATCCCTAAACTTAGTTTTTCTAGTCCGCGAGCACAGCTAAAATTAAAAGATAAAAATAGTGAAACATAAAGTAAATCCTAAGTAAATCACTTTCGTAGGTAATTATGATTGCATTTAGTGTATACAACAAGCCTTTTAACCTTAGGCGGTCCTAGTGGACGAGTTATAGTCTTGTCAGGGTTTCAGCAATGATACCCACAAATATCATCTTATAGTCTTGTGAGGGTTTCAGCAATGATACCCACAAATATCATTTTTTAAAGATAAAATAACGTAAAAAGAACAAGGGACTTTAAATAAAACGTAAGACTAGCCTCAAAGATTGCATAAATCATATAGCTTAAAGAAAATTTCAAATATTATAAAGTTCTAACTTTAATTCAATAGTCAACCTCATCTCTCTTTTGATTCTTATAGTGTATATGTAAATCAATTAAATCAAAATTCATTCCCAAAATCTTCAATTTTAATAGCCTTTGCCTTGAACAAAGAAAAGAGTAGGTCAAACTAATCTCATCGTCTTGATCTCTAATTTCTTTTTCACATGCATTTATGTGCTTTTTCTTTTTCTTTTATTTCAACACATGCACTTGATTTGATTTTTTTTTATTTTTTTTTTATAAATATCCATAATCAGGAACTTTCACTTTACCTCTTATTGTAGCCTTCTTCTCATGGTAGATTATCGTCTACAAACTAGTGGCATATAGGGCCAAATTACTTAAGGATACCTTCACTCTTAATGGTTATAGGTAGCTATTTCTGACTATGTGCCTATGTGTTTTGCATTATACTATGGAGATAAGAATCAAGACAAACAGTCAACATCTACTCAATCTAAACTTCTCAACTTATGTTGCATTAATCTCAAATTTCAAGTGAAACTTATGAAAGAATTGATATAAGTGCTCATGGATTTTAAAGAATCTCAATCAAGAGGAAATTAACACAATAATCAAGTATAAAAAGATAATATTCAACCCATTATTGTCAATCAAGTTCTTATCATTGGCTTTTTACAATTAAAACAAATAATAAAAAAAATTGGAAAGTTTTTTGATATTTTTGTGAATTTTTTCTTTTTTTTTTGTTTTTAAAGTGACAAACAAAACACATACTACTCACACGCCCAAACTTATTTTAAACATTGTCCTCAATGTTTCATAATGTAAAGATATGCATGTACAAAGGCGAAAAAGATAAAGAAAGCATAAATAATAAAATAAGAAGTTGGAGAGATTTGAATTAAAAGCGAACAAAAATGACAAAGAATAAGAAAATGTTAAAAAATAAAAATAAAAATATTGGAAAAGAAAAACAAACAAATGAAAGGAAATCTTTCTATATAAATAAAACAAAGGTGACTAACAATGGTCGGACGAATTTGACCATGGACTTTAAATAGATGAACCATTTTTGGAATTTTCAATCTCAACTGTCCTATATAGGTAGGTAGTACCAACAATGAAATGACCTAATCACCTAGAACGAACTTTTCTTAGGGATAGATGTAAAAGAAAGTTGTATAAAAAGACCTTTTGACTAGTAGAAAAAGATTTTCTAAAGATTTTTTTTTCATAAAAGACTTTCATTCGATTCTTATATCTTTTAGCACTATCATAAGCATCACTCTTAATCTCTTTTAACTCATTAAGCTGAAGATTTATGTGACCACCAACCTTGTCCAAAGAAAAATTAAATTTCTTAATCACCCAATATTCTCTATGTTCTAATTCAATAGGTAGATGACAAGCCTTGCCATAGACAAGTTGATAGGGAGACATTCCTGTAACGGTTTTAAAAGATGTACGGTAGGCCTATAATACATCAGTAAAAGACCAATCTTTTCTAGTAAGGTTGACTATTTTCTCAAGTAAATGCTTAACTTCTCTATTTGGAATTTTTGTTTGGCCACTCATTTGTGGATGATAAAGATTAGTAACTTTATGTGTAATGCCATATTTTTTCATTAAATCCTTAAAAGGCCTATTACAAAAGTGTTTTCCACCATTACTATTAATTGCACTGAGAATGCCTAAGTAAGAAAAATATTTGCTTGCAAGAATTTAATTACAACCTTATGGTCATTTGTGTTCTACCCATTTAGACACATAATCTACAGCGACAAGGATGTAAATATTACCAAAAGAATTAGGAAAAGGTCTCACGAAATCAATGCCCCAATGATCAAATACCTCTATAATTAAAACAGGATATAAAGGGATCATATTCCTATAAGAAACATTTCCTAATTTTTGACATCTTTTACAAGAACTACATTAAAAATGGGTGTTTTTAACATTGATGGCCAATGAAAACCACATTGCAAAATTTTTGTTTTAGTTTTCTTTACACTAAAATGATCTCCACGTCCATGGTCTTGACAAAAGGAAATAACATTAATTTGTTCACTCTCAGGGACATATCCCCTAATGATTTGGTCAAGACAATACTTGAATAAATATGGGTCATCCTAAAAGAACTTTTTAACCTCAGTTAAAACTTAACATGATCCTTCTTTGTCCAATTGGTAGGCATTTTACCAATAGCAAGATAATTCACAATATTAGTAAACCAAGACAACTGGCAAATAAACATAAGTTGTTCATCTGGAAAGAAATCTCTAATGGGTACTAGATCACCAATAGACTCTATGATTAACCTAGACAAGTGGTCAATTACAACATTCTCGGAACCTTTCCTATCACGAATCTGAAGATTAAATTTTTGTAGCAATAGTATCCATTGAATTAAACGAGGCATAGTATCCTTCTTAGAAAGAAGATACTTAAGTATTGCATGATCTAAATAGACTAAAACCTTAGACTCTATTAAATAAGCTCTAAACTTATCTAAAGTAAATACAATAGTGAGCAACTCTTTCTCCGTAGTGGAATAATTGATTTGAGCATCATTAAGAGTCCTACTGGCATAATATATTACATAAGGTAATCCATTTTAACGTTGACCTAAAATAGTCCCCATTACATAATTAGAAGCATCACATATAATCTCAAATGAAAGATTTCAATTGGGTGGTCGAATAATAGGTGCTGAATTAAGTGAGGTTTTTAGCTTCTTAAAAGCATGAAGACAATCATCATCAAAGACAAAAGGGGTATTATTGGCAAGTAAGTTGCACAAAGGTCTAGAAGATTTACTAAAATCTTTGATGAATCAACGACAAAATCTTGCATGACCTAGAAAGGATTGAATTTCTTTCATGGTGCATGGTGGAATAAGACTAGAAATTATATTTACTTTTACCTTATCTACCTCAATTCCATAATGTGATATAATATGTCCAACAACTATTCCTTTTTTAACCATAAAATGACATTTTTTCTAATTTAATACATGGTTCTTTTCTTTGCACCTAATTAAAACTATAGACAAGTGGTGTAATCTAGACCCAAAAACTAAAAAATCATCCATGAATACCTCTAGGAAAGATTCTAGTATGTCAAAAAAAAAATACTCATCATGCATCATTGAAAGATAGCAACTGCATTACATAACCCAAAAGGTATATGACAGTAAGCAAATGCTTTAAAAGGACAAGTGAAGGTAGTTTTCTCTTGATCTTCATGTGCAATAAAGATTTGGTCATTACCTAAATAACCATCTAGGAAACCTCTCAAGCATTTGGTCCATAAAAGGGAAAGGGAAGTGATCTTTCCTAGTAACAGCATTTAACTTTTGATAATCAATACAAACACGCCACCCAGTTTGTATTCTAATAGAGACTAACTCATTATTTTCATTTTCTACTATTGTTATACCAAACTTTTTAAGAAAGCTTAGACAGGACTAACCCATAAACTACTAGAAATTGGATAGATGACTCTAACATCTAAAAGCTTAATCACTTCTACTTTGACAACCTCTTTTATATTAGGATTTAACCTTCTTTGTGCATCACTTGTAGGTTTGGCATTTTCTTCTAAGTGAATCTTATGCACACACTAATGGACTTATCCCCTTAATGTCTATAATGGACCATCTTATTGCCTCTTTATGTTCTTTGAGAACTCTAATGAGCTTACCTTCTTATTCATTGTCTAAGTTAAAAGCTATGATAATAGACAAGGGTTTAGATGATCCTAAAAATACATATTTCAATGAATATGGTAATGGTTTTAGGTCCAACCTTGGTGGTTTCTTTATAGAATGGAGAGGTATAAACTCAAAAGATAGAAGAGGTCCCATTTGGTTATCTATTTCTTTGTATCCATTAAATAAGCAAAGCCTAATAAAGAATTTTCTCCATCAATCATGTTATCTTCTTCTATGTTTAGGCAAGAGTGAGTTAAACATTTTCTAATTGTTCATCTTCATAAAAATGTGTAAAGGAATCATTTACTACATTGCCTATTAGATTGACATTTCTGACATAATTAAAATCATCTGTAAAAGGTTGTCGACTATTTTTTAAACACAATAAGTTCCATAATCATATTTCTAAATGAATTTTTCATGACACCATTACGACAACTAATAAGCGCATCAGTTGTGGCTAAGAAATGTCGACCTAAAATAATAAAAATTAGAGAACATGGGTTCTCTACAGGTTCAATGTCAAGAACTAGGTCGACAGGGAAGTAGAATTTATCTACCTTGACAAAAACATCCTCTATAATCTCTTTAGGAATTTTGGCAAATCTATCCGCTAATTAGAGTGACACATGAGTGTGTTTTAAGTCTCTTAATCCTAATTTCTCATAGATAGAGTAAGACAACAAGTTACACTAGCACCTAAGTCAAGTAAAGCTTTATGAAATGCATGATCTCTAATGATACAAGAAATTGTAAATGAACTAGGATCTTTATACTTAATAGGAATTTTGTTAAAGAGAATGCTCCTCACTTTTTCAATTAGGAATGCTTCTTGGGGGACTCTAGTTTTCCTTTTTACCATATAAAGGTCTTTTAAGAATTTAACATACGGAAGTATTTGCTAAATAGTATCAAATAAAAGAATGTTTATACGGACTTACTTAAATATTTCTAGAATATCATTAAAATGAGTACCTTTCTTTTAAGGGACAAGCCTTCGAGGGTAAGGAGCTTCAAGATTACAAGGCTTGGTCTGAATTTCATTCTTATTAGGTTCACTCGATAATGGCTTCTCAATTGGAGTCGATTGATTTTCTTCCTTACGTTCAGGACTTCTACATGATTATCAATTGCTTTTCTAGACCTAAGAGTAATTATAGATTTAGCTTCCTCATTAGAAATAGATGATTATCATATTTCAAGTTGAGTTTTAGGATTAAGAATTGGTTGGGTAGGTAGTTTTCCTTTGTCTCACTCTGCTGCAGTATTTGCTAATTGACCTAATTGATTTTCAAGCTTTAGAATAGCTTGATGTTTGACTATGAGACTTTTTGTACTCACTGAGTGAAATTTTGAGCTATATCCTCTAAAAACGGTTTTCTTTGTTGGGGTGCAACAAATTAAAACATAGATTGTTGAATAAAATGATATACTTGGTTAGAAGGGACAAATTATTAATTGCACATGCTAAATTACTGTCCTCCTTGGTTTGATATAGGCTGGTTTTATTTCGAGGAATTAAGGTGATTCCTCTAATTAGGATTATATATGAGTGAATATGGACTATTAAAAGAGTTTTCATATGATTATAAGGCATGTATCTGCTCAAAATGAGCCTCTTGATAGGCTGGCAATGAAGGATAATTTTGTGCTCTATAAGATAGGTTGGAATAAAGAACACAAACCTCATTAACTACACTAAGGTGATGATTCATTGATTGGTTCAAAGTTGAGACATCTACTTTCTTAGAAAGAGTAGCTAGAGTGGTTTAACATCGAAATCATCCTTAACTTTATATAGGCCCTTTCTAGAAACTTGAGCTGATATTTCTCTTTTATTTAAAAAATCCCACTATTGAGAATTCTCGTAAAGTGAAATGAACAAATCCCAAACAGCCCCTTCATGTAAGTTCAAAAACTTCCTATCATTTATAGATTCTACCATATGACGATTTGATATAGTTATACCATTATAAAAGCATTGTATAAGTCTCCAATTCTCAAAACCATGGTGGGGACACTTAAGGAGTAAGTCATTAAATCTTGTCCAACATTTATAAAATTGTCCAACCTCTTTTTGATAAAAATCACTTATCTTTGTACTAAGGGCATTTGTTTTAGATATAGGAAAAAACTTGGTGAGGAACTTATTACTCAAATCATCCCACGTTGTAATTGATCCAGCGGGAAATAAATTCAACCAAGCTTTTGCCTTGTCTTTTAATGAGAAAGGGGGCATACGAAGCCTAATTGACTCATCACTGAAATTTTAGAAATGGAATGTAGAGCATATGTCAAGAAATTCTTTAATATGCAAATATAGGTCTTCTCTCTAACCCATAGAAAGATAGTGAAAGCTTAATGACAACAGGCTTAAGTTCAAGGTGTGTTGTTGAAGTTTGTGGCAGCATAACACAAGATGGTTCGTGTGCTACAAGTGGTGAAAAATATTTTCTGACGGCTTTCACTGCTTACATTAGTGGTAGTACTAGCAATACTCTATTTGGATCATCCATCATTTGAGAAGAACTATCTTGATTTATCAATTTTAAACTCTTTTTTGACTAAACGATTTGTTGAATTGCTTTTCCAAACACTCATAAACTAACTAGACTAATTTTGAATGCAAACCAAACAACAAAAAGAAAAGAATGTGGGTGCATGCAAATAATTGGTGTCCTAAAAAGAAGTTATTAAGTTATTCTACCTTATGTTATGTCCTAAAATCTAGAGCAATCTAAACTAGAAAACTAAGTTTTCATAAAACTAGAAAAAGAAAAATAGAGAAATAAATAAACCTACAGTAATGAAAATAAATGAAATTTAAAATAAAATAAATCAAACAACCAAACAACGAATTTGAAGTCTAATCTTAATTTTTTTTGTGCTTTTTTGTTTTGAAAAATAAAGACAATAAAAAATTATAACTAGTGGAAGAATCAAATCAACCTAGATTAAACTGATTTTCTGCCAAAATCCTTGGAAATAGCACCAAAAATTGAAATTCTAGTTATGCAACCCAAGAGGGGTGAATTGGGATTCTAAAAATTATTCAATTCTAAAACAAAATACCATGCAAATCTAAAACGAATTTAAAGCAATAACAATTAAATCAATTACAATATAAAAAGATAAGGGAAGAGAGATTCAAGCACGAAGATTTTTACGTGGTTCGGCCAACCTCGCCTACGTCCACGCCTCTAACCTTTCTGGGCTTGAGGATTTCACTAAGCAAGCCTCCAAGGTTTCAAATGCTCACACTTGACTTCCAAGGTGTCAATGAACCTTTACAACAAGAGATTATCCCCAATCTCTTAACCCAAGTGTATCCCAACACTTACAATCACTCAAAGTAAAAGATTACAAATTATTTTTCTCTCACACAATATTTAAGATTACAAATCAATGCCCAATGTATGAATAGATGAAGTAAGAATGTGTTTTAAAGCTCTATGAAGATTGTATTCTTAAATATAAGCTCAATGGTAGTGTTGTGATCAATCTCTGTTTGAATTTGAATGAGCTTATTTATAGTTGGAGCTGAAAAACTAGCCGTTACAGACTGTCTACCCGAAAATGGTTCGCCGTTAACCATTAACAGTTAATCGTTTAGGCTGGTCAAAGTTACCGTTGGGCCAAATTTCAAATAAACGGTTTGCCGTTTAGGCTTACCCTTTCGCCGTTAAATTTCAGAGACCTACAAGATAAACTTCAACTATCCGTTTACACTAAACGGTTAAAGATTTGCACGAAATGACTTTTCTGGAATTTATCGGTTAGCCGTTTGTCATTAACGGTTCGCCGTTTGTTTCCAGTAACCTGCAAAACAAATTACCCATATCCGTTTCTGTTAAATGGTGCGAGATGAGTACAATCTTCCATTCTGGATTTTATCGGTTAACAGTTTCAATAAACGGTTCGCCGGTTAATTCCAGTAACCTTCCCAGCATTTTGTGTTTTCCATTTTTCTTAACCGGTTAGAGCTTAAAATATTTTGTATTCTCTGGTTTTAATCGGTTAACCGTTTAAAGGGAAAACGGTTCACCGTTTGTTTCCAGAATCACAGTTTTAGCTAGATATTGCAGAGAATCATTTTCCAATTTGAAATATAACAATTATCCAACTTTTATGAATATAATTGGAATGATTATAAGGCTTTCGTTTATTAATGAATAGCTCCAACATTTTAATCAAAATCATTTAAAGTTTGTTATCATCAAAATCAATATTATGAACATATACATGTTAACAAAAAAATTTTATGCAAAATTTTTTAATATACTTACAAGCACACGAATCTTTAAATAGAGTAGTGATAATAAGGTCAAACCCATAGAGATTGGTATAAATTGGAAAGTATAATTTAAATCTAAAATTAATATTAATTCAAACCTAGTTAAGAAAATTAAGTTTTGAGGGAATTAAACTAAGAAAACAATTTAAAGTAAAAGAAATTTCAATAAGACAATGGTTACCAAGATTTTAGAATCAACTACTATTCAATTGGTAATTATTATTAGTTTCCAATTTTAAAGTGACAACTCGAAATCAATTTATATAATCTCATAGATATAACAATTAAGCCTAAGTAGTTAAATCTAATATAGATTCTTTTTATTGAATCTATATATCAAAGTTTCCTAAGCATTCTATATATCCAATTTATTGAAAAACAAATAATCAATAAGAATCACATTAATCATTATTTTACCAAGCTTAGATTTAATTTAATAATATATAAACTATCAAGAATATATGATATTAAAGATGAAAAGACAATTATTCAATTAATCATATGAAATAAGAACCATAATCATCAAGAACACATGAAAGGAATTAAGTAAAAATAAGACAATTATTTGATTGAATAGGATTTCATTCTTAACCTCAGTATAAGAAAATTAGATAGACATATTCTTAATCTCAGTATAAGAAAATTAGATAGACATACTTGAAGAGGGAGTAATAAAGTAAATAAAACCAGCCATGGGAAAATTGAACTGCTCTACCGCTCTTTTCTTCGCTGTCAAATGCTTCTCACTTCTCCTTAATTCCCCCATGATCTTAGCCTTTTATAATAACCCCCATGACCATAAGTTATAACAAAATCCTATATGCTTTGTTGGCTGAATCTAATTTGGATTCTGATTCCAATCCATTTTCAATTCAAAAATCAAGCTTTCTAATTAATGCTACTATTACTTGTCAACACCATAAACCGTAAATTTGTTTCCACATTTGAAAGCTCTATACATGCACTCAAGATTAAATATTTTTGAATTATTCAATATTCATGAGTTGGATTAATTAATTGCTTTGATTTCTTCGGCTTCGATTACATTAATTCTTGGTTGTGTTTTTGTCTCCCAATTTAATCTTCATTGCTTCCCAATTTGAACTGTTTCATGTACTTTTTATTCATAATCTCCAATTATTTTCCTATTCAATAAAATAAATAAATTAATTAAAAAATAATAAAATAACTAGCAAATATATAATAAAGGGTAAAATATGTATATATTCTATGCTCATCAATTTGGGTTATCAAGGACAAAATTTTACGCCTTATTAGATATTCAGATGCCAACTAGTGGCGATCTGGATGAGTGTAAACCTATTTCAAGATATACATTCTAGCTCAATTGAGGCAACATTTCATGGAATAGCAAGAAACAAACATACATAGCTTTATCAATGATAAAAGCCGAAGATATAGCATGTTCATTAGCAATGTAAGAAGCTATTTAAAGGATCTAGAGATTTTCGGAAAATCTAGAGATTTGTAAATATGCTTAAGAGATTTTTGAAGATCTAGATATTTGTAAAAATGCTCGAGAGCTAGTGACTATATATTGTGATAGTCAAGCTGCTATCTCATTTACCAAAGATGCAAAATATAACAGTAAATTGAACCATAGAAAGACTACGTACAATTTCATAAAAGACATTGTGACAAAGAAAGAATTGTCCATACAATATATACCTACACATAGCATGGAACTTGATCCACTTACGAAAGCCGTAACGAGAAAAAGTGTTCTCTTCACATACTAGATCGTTAGGGTTACGTAGATTGTAATGTTGCATATATCATTATGTTGTTATATTGTCTTGTAGACATCTTTGTTTGTTGTGAACGTTTTCAGTATGTAATATAAAAGTCTTTATTTTCTTTATAAGAGATAACTAGCATAATTACACACATATAATGTACAAAGTATGCCTTTAGATGAAGATTGGCTTTCTTACATAAGTGGCCACCTTAGTGGCCGTGGACCTTACTAAGATGAGACTTATAAAGTTATGAAACAATAGAATATGCAACTATTGTTATAGAGCCAATGTTAAATCTATAGTATTATAGCTGGGGTTAGATCAAGACGACGTTAATATTGAATAAATTTTTGGATTATTGTGATATACCCCACTATCATGAAAACCTTATCATAACCAGATATGAGACCTAAATTATGGTACTAGTGCAAGGTGAGCATTTCTAGGAGCCAATAATATCTTGACTGTAAAAAAAATATGCAAGTGATTCAATTGCTCTTCATGCCCTAAATTTAATTTGTTATACCATTCCAAGCACACTTAATCTCTCTATTTAAAGTTATGTTTGGCCCCATTATAGTTATTTATGTATACACAATTATATATATCCTAAAGTAAATTATACAATTGTTCGATTGGTTAAAGTGCTTTAGGAGACATCACGCACTCACTTGTTATTCTATGATAAATGACTGAGGATCATCAGTCCTTTTTACGTAGCCTTGATATCATATTAAAAAAAAAAGGTGATCTAAATAGATAAGGGATAAAAGCCTTTTTAGGATTCAATCATGCCTTCAAAAGTGCTATCAAAGTTTTCCTAGGAAGGGTGTCAAGTTCCTATATAAATAGTCATTATTTATTATTCAAAAGTGAAAGGGGCTGACTGGGGCTTGTGGTGGCTAACCAATCTAATGAGAAGAAATTCAATCTTCTTCCCCCAGGATAGTTATCGAGACTTTATCTGAAAGTATGTTTAAAACTCTTCCTTAAGGCAAGTCACTTAACCAATATGATGCTAAATTCCCTACTTGCTTTTCTTTCTCGCCTGCCGCCTTGATAATTGCTGTAAGATAGGCTATATTTGGCTGGTTCATTATCTAATTACTGGCTACTTAATGTCATAAACCCATATCACATTCTAAAGAAGTAAATGAAGGCTTCATTTGAAAGCTAACCTTATTATTATAAAAAGGGAAAAGCATTTTTTTATAGAGATTGAGTAAGAAGGGAGACCAATCCTATTATTTGGAAAGGTTATTCTATTGGTCATCAACGGGTACTGGGTTGAGATAGTGACTACTAGAAGAAGACAACTAGTAGAGATAGCTTTCTTCTTTCAGCTAAGTAATAATATGACTCAAAGTTAAACAACTATGACTGGTATGATTTACTAATACAATGGATAGTTCTAAAATCTTTCTCATCAAGTTCTAGTTGTCTCTCGATTTTGCACACTAGATTTGCCCAAATGAGTATTCGAATATTTGTCCTACATTCATTCACGAGATTACTCCTAGTTGGTTAAATACTATATATATCAATAGGTATTCTATCTTGTTAATAAAGAGTATCTTTTCTAAGAATTTTTTTTAAAATGATACCCTTATTTCCATGTCTTCCAGCTACTTTATCACCTACTTTGATTTCACGTTTCTGTGAAATATATACACAAATTGTTTCTGGATTATAACTAGAACCCCCCTTTTTCTGGACCCATCTCACATCAATAACGCGACCCCTACCACCTATAGGTAGTTTTTAAGCAAGTTTTCTTTTAAGTGGATACCTAAATGCCAAGTATATCCCGTAATAGTCTACTTTTTGGAGTATATAATGATTCTTTTGCCGCTTAAAGCATAAATTTACCAATTAAAATATTTTTGGTCTATACCATGTTCCTATCATCACAAATCCATTGGCCTTCTAACCGCTTCAGGTGTTCTTATTAGCCTAGGAGAGTAAAAGTAAATTTTCTACAACACAAAGGAATCCTTCTTTGACTTTAAGTAAATTTGAAAGACAAAACATCATAATATAGGAAGTTATCTTACAATGAAATAATCTAGTAATATTTTCTATTTAGATTTCATATGACCTTCCATATAAAATACAAATCCTATACAAATGGTAGGGGTAGTGTTTGTTAGTGGGGAGTGCGTGAATGGCGGTTCTCAGACGAGGGAATCGTTCCTCTCTAAATCAAAATAGCAATACGAACAAGAATATCCCATTAACTGACTTATATTGGTGCCACATTTAATTCCAAGCAAAGAGAACGGGTAGAGCGGATACGTGCATCAGATGATTTCACAAACCAGATTCGAGAGCTTTCCTGACTTGCACTTTAGGAAGCTCATGTTGTGCAAATTTTATTAAACTCGCAAGTGCACGAATCTATTGTAGAATAGATCAATGGTGACGAGTGTCGATCCCACGAGGAGGTGGATTTTAATTGTGTGTAGAATTAATTTTTCTAATTGGGTGGTTGGATTTGTGGTGAAAGTGACTTAGATTATCCTAAAATTAGAATTAAAATTGCGAGAATAAATTGAAGAGAAATCTATTGAAATGACGTACTTGGATATCTGGATCCGTATCAACATGCATCATGGGCTAAATATTCCTTATTAATGCCAATTAAATCATGAGGGGGGTTTCCACACCTCATAAACCACGCTCTAATCAATATGGTGCTAAGGGCTTATCGTGCCAAATAATAATAACCTTGTACTAGAGAGCTGGTGAAACCAGAGCGGTATCTAGACAAGATTATTATTATTTGTCGATCAGAAGTCAAAACATCCACAAAAACTAGAGGGGAAGAGAAAATAAATTTACCAAATAAAGCCCATGACACATGTTGAGACTTCACCTTCAACCCAAGCTTGAAAGAAAATTAGCTACTCATAATTGAACTAGGTGCAAAATAGAAATTTATTAAAATACGTAGAAAATACAAGATGGAGAAGGAATTACAGAAAATGGAGCCCAAAAATGGATTCAGAGATGCCCAATTAGGGGGGGAGAGCCCCCTTTTTATAGATACATTGAGTAAATCATGACCATCGGATCAAAAACATTTCGGACGCTCAGGATTGCGCCACGTCATTAGTCAACAATACGCGGTTTGACCACGCGGTTTAAACAGTAACACGGTCTGACCCGGCTTGAACAGTGACGTGGTTTGGTTGAAAATAATCCTATATAATGCATGTACCGTACGCGAGATTTTTGGTCCACTGATATGCTGCTACATCATCGATCAACAGTACATAAGAATTTTAGTCCAACAGAATCGTGACACCTCATCAATGCCACATCATCTAATGCCACGTCATCGATCCGTCTATGTGAACGGTGAGCGATGCGTAAACGATGTACATATGAATAGTATCGTACATGTGAACAGTGCCATTTTGCCTTTTATGCTCCTCCTAAGGTTTTCGACCGTCCTGAGTTCAAAAGTGATGTTCGTTTTATCGTTTGATCTCTCGTTCATTGTAAAATGACTATGATGCCCCTAAAATATATAAAATACTTAATTATAATACAACACACATAATTAAATGACAAGAAGCTTAAATACATAAAAGTAAGGGTGTTAGTAAAACTTGAAGTGTAAAATGACGATTTTCTCCTTTATAAATATACATTTTCTAGCACTTAACACACTCCTCAACCAGGTTATTGCTAGTCCCCAGCAAATAAAGAGAAAACAAAATTCAAACCCAAAATAATTTTTTTTTAAACAATCTTGTTTATTCAATCAGACTAATGATAGCAATCAAATAAAAGTATAAGTATTATCTCCAGTCTAAAGAAACATCACACCCACATCAACCATCCACATGAATCAGCTCAGTAGACTTTATCACAGCTACTTTCAAGAATGACATGTTAAACCCCTAAATCTCACTGGAAATAGTAACACTCTCACAAAGAAATTAAACCCAATAAAAATAGTCACTCCAATGAATGGTAATTGAGAGAAAATAATAAAGAATTGATATCACATGCTCTCACCAAGATGAAAGAAATATGCCCTCAGCTTAGAAATAATACGATCTCAAGTCAAATAAAAATGCTAGTTAACCCAATTTATTTATTTATTATTTATTTTATTATTTTTTTATGCATCACTACATCTTTTTAGCCCATATAACTAGCTTCTACTTTAGACTATAGTTCCCTAAAATCAAGAAGGACTTTTATTAGGATGTAACGTAGGTTAGGGACATGGCTAACAAAGGAGGGGAAATAAAGAAAATAAAGTGTATGTTTGAGAAAAATGTAGAGATATATATATATATATATATATATATATATATATATATATATATATATATATATATATATATTGGATGTTGCAAGGTGGATTTCACCTATTATTGTTGTTTTTTAAACAACAATTTTTTTCTTTTTTTTTTGTTTTTGTTTGGCATAACTTCACTGAACAAAATAATTATTTATATTTTTCTCAAACATAAATAGGTGATGGAACGTGTAAGATATTGGGTAATACTCCAAATCGGAGTGGGTCAAGATGATAAGTTTGACAAAGAAAATATATATATATATATATATATATTTTTTTTTTTTTTAAAGACTCAAAATGGTGAACTATGGATATTTCATAAAAGGGATGGCTAGAAAGGCTCAAGCGGATCAAAGATGGCATGTCCATCGGCTTTTAGGGCTCTAAATAATCTTCCATATCTACTAGTTAGATGGGCCTCCAAATGTAACAACACATTTTTTTTCTTTTTTTTTTTACAAATTGTTTTTAAGGGTTAACTCAAAAGAAATCTAGAGATCGTGTATAAAATAATAAACTGCTAAGCTCTATGAAGAATGGGCAAAAGGGTTACTCTCCAAGAAAAATGATAGGCTCAAGAACTCACTTGGTACTAATTATGACATGTTTATTCCTTCAAGCAACTCATTTTTGTCTCCAACATCAACATGTAGAGTAGCAAACATAGCGTAACATCACTTAAGACCAAAGATAATACAAATACTAAAATTTGAAATTCATCATGTCATCTAATGTTAAAACAAATCACACAATTTTATTTTTTTTAAACAACATTCTACCCCCCAACCTATTCTAAACATGAAAGGAAAATATGCATGCAGAAATGTGAAAATGATGCAGAAAAACTAATTAGAAAAGTTACACTGAAAATGATAGAAAAAGAAAATGGGTTTTTATTTTTTAACTAAGAAGATGCGTTTCTAGAGGCACTACACTCCATATTCAGCCATCTTCGACTCAAACATTTGAAAATGTATATTTATAAAGGAGAAATTAAAAAGAAAAAGAAAAATGAATATCAAAGCTTAATAAAGAAAAAGAAAATGTCTGAATTTTTTTAATTTTTTTTTGTTTTTTTTTTCAAACAATGAAGATGCGTTTCTAGAGTCACTATACTCTATATTCAGCCATCTTCAACATAAAAAGTTAACAACAGTTAGTTTCTACAATAAAAAATCAGTAAAAATTTAACCAAGATTTCACAATTGTCGACTATTCCCTCCCCCCAACCAGAACGAAACATTGTCTTCAATGTTTTAAAGGAAAGAAGTAGAGTTTAGAAGACATCACCTGGGTGGTGCAACACAGAAGAAAATATTTACAAGCGGAGAGTTAAATCTAATTTGTACTTTTTACTGCGGCTACTGCTACCATCATTATTTGGACGCTCCAACACAAAGGTCTAGTGCAGCTCGGTCTATAAACATGATCAAGTAGCTCATCAGCAGTGTGAGCACAAATAAAAAGTTTTTTCGCATTGGAAGGAATGAAATAGTTTTTTATTGCATGGTTAAGAAATGCGATGAAGCCATCATAAAAGTTATTGACATTTAACAAACCGATGGGTTTCTGGTGAATGTGCAGATGGGCTCAAGATGCTAGTGTGATAAGTGCCTCTAGTGTTGCAAGATCTCCTAGAAGGAAAATAAAAGCATCAGCATGATTAAGCATTTCAGTTATTCTTTCTTGCATACCTGAGACGACTAACACTTCTCCAGTTAGTGAGTTAGACAAACTGACCAAAGGTTTTAGGGTTCTTGGGATGATGCCTAACACTTGGCTTCCTCTGACAAAAGCAGCTTCTGAGACCAATTTTGATAACCCTCGGTTACCTCCTCCATACACCAAGTGTAATTTTCTCTCTGCTATACTTCGACCAAGATCTATAGCTGCCTCAACGAACTCTTTATGTTTGCCATAATTAAATCCAGAAAGCACACAAATGTTCTTGAATTGTCTATTGGGAGTAGCTACCATTGGGATACTTCTCAAAAATAATTTGTGAGTGCTTGATAAAAAATCATATTTAATAATCTTGGTGACAGTGGGTCACAGCTGTGTATGAGGTAGCATGTCAGTGTCAATTAACGCGTAAAGCACATGGCTTGTGAGTCAAAAGGAAACAGTAAAAAGAAAAAGAAACAATGATAAAATAAAATTATTAAAGACAATAATGCAAATGATAAAACAATCAGTGAAATAAAATAACAGTGAAGTAAAAGGATATTTACAGGTAGTTGCGACTGTGGCTCACATCTTCCTCTGGTTTTACGTCCAGAAACGGCTTGAACGCCCTCTATGGGTCGAGGATGGGCTTCCCATCCAGTTTTCTTAGAAACTGGCAAACAGGATCGTTTATAGTCAGATTCCCGAGACTATATCGTGCATACTCTTTCTGGAATAATGGCCATAACTGGAGAATCGCTCCTTGCACATATCCACTGGGATGCGTTTCAAGAGACAAAAGGATATCATTCAATGACTCCTTATTCAAGTCATCCCTAATGAATTGAATCTTATCTTCCCTATTATTAGACACGATTACTAAAGAACATGGGTTTTTATTTAATCTCATTCTAGCACATTTATGACAAGCAACAGAAATTCTTCGAGCTCTTCGTTTTCTTGCATAATTTTCTTTACCACAACCAGGCATGTATGCAATAAATTTTAGAGGTAACTCACCTGTCAATCGTACTTTAGCCTCGATTAACCAACTTATGTCAGCAGGTATATTATTCGTCATGAGCAATCGCATGCGTTCGGACCGAGCTTTATAGATTATAATAAGGGCATTCTAAAGAAGTGAAGGGAATCGATTGTGAAGCTTTGCTAAAATCTCGTTTCTGTCCATACCTTCGCCTCAGAATATCAGTTATTATGAGAAAGTGAAGTAACCGACTTGATTGTCACAGAGTACCGTTATCTGCCACTTCACCGGGGTAACAAATTAAAGCACACAAATAGAAAAACAAATTAAAACACACAAAGAAAATTAAAATCATCCTCTTATTGAATTTACCTCAAGCTCCAACTGGATGTTGTAGACACTTCTCTCAATGTCTCTGAGTTGTTTTTCTAAATCCTCAACATAGGCTACTAACTCTGGTGGTTGCAGAGTCCAAATACGATGTGTTTTACAAAAATGAATCTGCCTTTTGAGATGAGATTTTACACGTTGAAGTGGTTTAAGAATATTTAGGAGGAAATGTTTAGCTATGGCACTCATGATTAACAATGATAAGAGAAAACTTAATGGTTAAACAAACACGCTTATGCAAAAATAATTTCAATTAGCAAAAGAATAATAAAAAGAAAAAAAAATCAAATCACCGAAAAGAAATAAAAAAAAAACTCAATTCAAATCTGGTGGGTCACTCAAATTTATTTCGGTGTCCTCTCCATGTGGTTGGTACTCTAGATATGGCTTTAATATTTGACCATTAACTTTAAACGTGACACCGTTCTTTGGGTCCTTAATTTCAATTGCACCATGTGGAAAAACAGTATGAACAATAAAGGGGCCAAACAATCGAGAGCGTAACTTACCTGGGAATAGGTGCAAGCGAGAATTGAATAAAAGCACTTTCTGACCTAGAGTGAAAGATTTTCTCATAATTTGCTTGTCATGGAAGACTTTCATTCGTTGCTTGTAAATCTTGGCATTTTCGTATGCATCATTGCGAATTTCTTCAAGTTCTGCCAGCTGTAATTTTCTTTCTGAGCTAGCTTGCTGCATGTCAAAGTTGAATTTCTTGATGGCCCAATATGCACAATGCTCGAGTTCTACAGGTAGGTGGCAAGCTTTTCCATACACTAGCCTGTAGGGTGACATCCGAATCGAAGTCTTGAAAGTTGTTCTATATGCCTATAATGCATCATCAAGTCTTAATGACCAATCTTTTCTGTCTGGCCTCACTGTCTTTTCTAATATGTGTTTGATTTCTCGATTGGAGATTTCAACTTGGCCACTAGTTTGCGGATGATATGGAGTCGCCACTTTGTGAGTGATTGAATATTTGTCAAAAGAGCTTTGAATGCTTTGTTACAAAAGTGAGCGCCACCATCACTGATTATCGCTCGAGGGAATCCAAAGCGTGAAACAATGTTGCTTTTCAAAAATCCTATCACCACCTTGTGATCATTGGTTCTACATGAAATTGCTTCTGCCCATTTTGATACGTAGTCAACAGCAACCAATATGTATTGATGGCGAAAAGAAGGGGAAATGGGTCCCATGAAGTCGATGCCCCATACTAAAAAATCTCAACCACTAAAATTGGATTTAGTGGCATCATATTCCTTCGTGTAATGCTCCCCATTTGTTGACACCTATCACATGAAGAACAGAAAGTGTAAGCATCTCGAAATATAGTTGGCCAATAAAAACCATATTGTAAAACTTTAGTCACTGTTTTCTTAGCGCTGAAATGACCTCCACAAGCTTGTTCATTGCAGAATGAAAGGATGTTTTGAATTTCACTTTCTGGGACACATCATCTAATAATTTTATCTGCACAATACTTGAACAAATAAGAGTCATCCCAAAAGAAATTCTTTATTTTCGCAAAACATTTGGCTTTGTCTTGCTTGGTCCAATGCTTTGGAAATTGACATGTAACAAGATAGTTAACGATATCAGCATACCACGGTAATACTTCCACACTCATCAATTGTTCATCTGGAAATGACTCATTCAATGGTAATGATTCCATAATTGTGTCAGAATGGAGGCGAGAGAGATGGTCAGCCACAACATTCTGTGCCTTTCTTATCTTTAAATTTCAAGTCGAACTCCTACAAAAGTAACACCCAACGAATTAGTCTAGCTTTTGCATCTTTCTTTGTGAGAACATATTTAAGAGCAGCATGATCAGTGAACACAATTATTTTACAACCAATGAGATAAGATCGAAATTTCTCTAATGCAAACACTACAGCTAGCATTTCTTTTTCAGTAGTTGAATAGTTCAACTGTGCATCATTCAATGTCATACTAGCATAATAAATAACATGGGGAATTCGATCAACTCTTTGTCCTAAAACTGCTCCTACTGCATAATCAGATGCATCACACATGAGCTCGAATGGTAAGCTCCAGTTTGGGGGCTGAATGATGGGTGATGATGTCAACAACTGCTTTAATTTTTCAAATGCCACAAGACATGAATCATCAAAGATAAAAGGTACATCCTTAGCAAGTAGATTGTACAAGGGTCTAGAAACTTTGCTAAAATCTTTAATGAAACGTCCATAAAAACCAGCATACCTAAGAAAAGATCTTACTTCTCTGACTGTTTTGGGTGGAGGAAGATTAGAAATGAGATCCGCCTTAGCTTTGTCAACCTCAATACCTTTGCCCGAAATGATGTGCCCGAGAACTATACCTTGTTTTACCATAAAATGGCACTTCTCCCAAATTAAGACTAAGTTCTTCTCGATACATCTTTGTAGAACTAGTGTTAGATGATGTAAACATTGATCAAACGAGTCACCAAAAATAGAAATCGTTCAACCAATCATTCAAGAAATCGTTCAACCATATCAGAAAAATGTTTAACATGCATCGTTGAAATGTAGAAGGTGTATTACATAATCCAAATGGCATCCTCCTATATGCAAAAGTGCCAAAAGGACAAGTAAAAGTGGTCTTTTCTTGATCTTTTGGTGCTATAAGGATCTAATTGTATCCTGAGTAGCCATCTAGAAAGTAATAAAATTCATGGCCTGCTAATTTATCAATGCATACATGTCATCCTGTAGTTACTCTAGTGGGTATCAATTCATTATCGGCATTCGTAACTACTGTGACTCCTGACTTTTTGGGGAAAACTTGTACAGGACTGATAAGGCTGTAACATTATACTATAAAAGTTTTTATGAACATAATTATTATTTCGGTTGGCCACCCATTTAATGGTTTCAGTTAAGATAGAGCAGCAAAAGGGCATGTCTTAGCGGATATTATTGGAGTATTACTTGTTCTTAAGTTGAGTTTCCTGGATTAGGTTATCTTAAATCCCATAAGGGCAATACTTGAAATTAAGATTTGTGATATCATAGACATAGGCGTTCACCTTATAGGGTAGAGAGATTAAAGATCATAAAGCCATACATTAAATTTATGAGCAACTGATCATTGTTAGTAGATTTAAGGGTATGAGATTTCCAACATGCAGGCAGATTTGTTACCCGCAAAGACTTATTATAAGCGGTGCTAATTCGATAATCAACAGTCACCCCACTAGGAGAGTTTGATCATTCAACTACTACATTCTCAATTGAACCTTAGACACATTTAATTAAGTTTATTTTGTTACGATATTGTTTTATTTCCATCTCTCGCAATTATTGAATTCGATAGAATTATTTGGCAATTGTTTGTTTCGGTTTTTAGTTGACGTGTATTATTGTGATTGCTTTAGCATTTTGAGTAACATCAATTCCTGTGGAGACGATCTTGAACACTCATCACTTTATTACTTGTTGTGTATACTTGCACATTGGCATTGATAATAATTGATTATATAAATCAACCAACAAGTTTTTGGCGCCGTTGCCGGGGATTGATTGTTTATTTTTGGAGTGTGAAGTAAATTGCGATAGCACCAAACTTAACTCAATTCATTCTATTGATTGGCAGATCAGTACGTGCATGCACAAAAATAAATCTGAGGTATTCCAATTCGATCCTGAGATTGAAAGGACTATCAGGAGATTGCGAAGAGAATAAATAAATTCAAAGACTGTTTCAAGCATGAATAACTTGCAAGATGAGGGAAATGTGAACCCTCACGGACCTTTACAACCAGCCAACATTCAAGAAGAGCAGAATGAATATGCTAACGGGAGACAGCTAGGAAATAACAATATTATTTACATGGCAGACGACATGGACAGAGCTATACGAGATTATGCTGTGCTAACTCCTCAAGTTGTCCATCCCAGCATCATCAGACCTAAAGTAGATGCTGCCAACTTTAAGTTAAAACCAGTAATATTTCAAATGGTCCAAACAGTTGGGCAATTCAATGGATTGCCAAATGAAGATCCTCATCTCCATCTTAAATTGTTCTTGAAAGTAAGTGATGCTTTCAAAATTGCTGGAGCAACGCAAGATGCTTTAAGGCTGAGGCTTTTTCTTTATTCCTTAAGGGATTGAGTAAGAGCATGGTTAAATTCATTACCATCTGATTCCATCACTACATGGAATGAATTGGCTGATAAATTCCTAATGAAATATTTCGCACTAACAAAGAATGCGAAATTACGGAATGAGATTACCTCCTTCCATCAAATTGAAGATGAGAGTTTGTACGAGGCTTGGGAAAGGTTCAAGGAATTGCTCAGAAGGTGCCCTCATCATGGTATTCCTTGTTGCATTCAATTGGAAACTTTCTATAATGGGTTGAATCCGAGTACAAGGTTAATGGTGGATGCTTCAACAAATGGAGCTATGTTATCCAAATCCTACACTGAAGCTTATGAAATTTTCGAGAGAATTGCCAATAATAACTGAGAGGATCGTGGTCACATAACATTGATGCAATTACAGCCTTATCAGCTCAAGTAACTTCATTGACTAACATAGTAAAAGCCACATTGAAGAAAGCAAGTTACTGAACTTTCTTGTGTCTACTGTGGTGAAGATCATGATTTTGATAATGGCCCTGGAAATCCAGCCTTAATAAATTATGTGGGTAACTTCAATCGACAACCTCAGAACAACCCATATTCAAATGCTTACAACCCAGGCTGGAAACAACACCCAAATTTTTCATAGAGCAATCAAAATCGAAATGCTCCAGCATTGAATTGCCTAAGTAGAAACACACAACCACAACCGTCTGGTTTTCATCAACAAAGTCAAGGCCAAAAGCATATCAGTCAGGATCCAATCACTTCACTGGAAGTATTAATCAAGGAGTACATTGCAAAGAATAAAGCAATTGTGCAGAGTCAAGCTGTGTCCTTGAGAAACCTTGAGAACCAAATGGGACAATTAGCTACAGCAATGAGCAGCAGAACTCAAGGAAGCTTACCTAGCAACATAGAAGATCATAGGAGAGAGAGCAAAGAACACTGCAAAGTGATTAGCCTGAGATCTGAAAAGTATGTCGATATCCCAGTTGAGGTAACTAAAAATGGGATGAAAGGCAGTTCAGCTCAAAAGCCAACTCAAAAGAGAATCATGTAACAGCAGAATCCCCATTAAGACATTGATGCAAGGGACCCAGCTACAACAACTGCAGAAGAAATTCAACCAGATCCTACTGAAAAAGAAGTTACAACATCAGTAGCCACAACATTCACCAACTTAAACAAACAGAGTTTGGTACCTCCTGAATCTAACCAGCAGTTTAGACATCCACCACCATTCCATCAAAGGTTCCAGAAGCCAAAACAAGAGAAGCAGTTCAGTAAATTCCTGGAAATGTTGAAGCAACTGCACATAAACATACCTTTTGTGGAAGCTTTGGAGCAAATGCCAAATTAAGTAAAATTTCTAAAAGATATCTTGGCACAAAAAGAATTTGGGAGAGTTTTGTTGCTCTAACACAAGCCATATCTTTGCAGAGTAAAATTCCCACAAAATTGAAAGATCGGGGAGTTTTACAATACCGCTCTATGGGAATAGGTATGTTGGCAGAGCACTTTGTGATTTGGGAGCAAGTATCAACTTGATGTCATTATCTGTATTTAAACAGCTTGGAGTAGGGGAATGCAGACCAACAACTGTCACTCTGCAATTAGCTGACATATCCCATGCCTATCCTGAAGGAAAGATAGAGGATGTACTGGTGAAGGTTGACAAATTCATTTTTCCAGTGGATTTTATTGTGCTGGACTTTGAAGCTGACAAAGAGGTACCCATAATACTTGGCAGACCTTTTCAGAAAAAACTCTGATAGATGTGCAAAAAGGAGAGCTGACCATGAGAGTGAATGATCAGCAAGTCACATTCAATGTACTAGAGGCTATGAGAAACCCTGATGAAATAGAAGATTGCAATTTCCAAAGTGTAGTGGATCTTGTTGTAGCAGACAGACTGGACAGATGCTGCAGTAACGTACTTAACAAAGTCACCACCTTTGAGGAGGTTGAAGAGGAAGATGTTGCAATTCAAGCAGTTGGATGGACAAACAATCTAATAGGCAGAGTTATTGAACACCTGAATCTTTCAGACAGGGAAGTAAAAACAACTTTACCATCTATTGAATCACCCCCTAGTTTTGAATTAAAATTGTTACCTTCACATTTAAAGTATGCTTATCTTGGTCAAAACAACACACTCCCTGTAATCATTTCTTCTACTTTGGATGCAGGTCAAGAACAAAGCCTAGTGGATTTGCTGGGAAAATACAGAAGAGCAATTGGATAGACCATGGCAGATATAAAGGGTATCAGCCATCAATATGTATGCATAAGATCCTTTTAGAAGACTGTTCCAACAATTTGGTGGAGCACCAGAGAAGGCTGAATCCTATTATGAAAGAAGTGGTGAAGAAGGAAATCATCAAATGGTTAGATGCTGGAATCATATACCCCATATCAGATAGTTCATGGGTAAGCCCAGTTCAGTGTGTTCCAAAGAAATGAGGGATAACAGTAATGGTTAATGAGAAGAATGAACTTATTCCTACAAGGATAGTGACTGGATGGAGAGTGTGCATGGATTGCAGGAAGCTCAACAAAGCAACAAGGAAAGACCATTTCCCACTTCCATTCATAGATCAGATGCTGGACAAACTTGCTGGAAAACAATACTATTGTTTCTTAGATGGGTATTCAGGCTACAACCAGATTGCTATAGCAGACATTGGAAATTTTCATGGATGATTTTTCAGTTTTTGGAGAGACGTATGGTAATTGTTTAGACAACTTGGAAGAAGTTCTTAAAAGATGTGAGATGACCAACTTAGTACTTAATTGGGAGAAGTGTCATTTCATAGTGCAAGAAGGAATAGTGTTGGGCCACAAGATATCCAAGGATGGTATTGAGGTAGATAAAGCCAAGATAGAGGTAATAGATAAATTGCCACCCCCAACCTCAGTAAAGGGTATTAGGAGTTTTCTGGGTCATGCTGGATTCTACAGAAGATTCATTAAGGATTTTTCCAAAGTAGCCAAACCTCTATGTTCATTGCTGGAGCATGACAAACCATTTCACTTTGACAAAGAATGCTTTCAAGCATTTGGAGAATTAAAGAAAGCCTTGATCACTGCTCCAGTAGTTATATCTCTAGATTGGAATTTACCATTTGAATTGATGTGTGATGCTAGTGATCATTTTGTGGGAGCAGTATTAGGGTAAAGGAAGGATAAGGTTTTTTATTCCATATACTATGCAAGCAAAACTTTTACTCTAACTCTGATCAATTACACCACTCTGAGAGAAAGGATTCTTTGCGTAGTCTTTGCTTTTGACAAATTCAGAGCTTACCTGATAGGTACTAAAGTAACTATTTACACAGACCATACAGCCATCAAATATTTTATTTCAAATAAGGATGCCAAACCAAGACTAATCAGATGGATCTTATTGCTTCAAGAATTTGATCTGGAAATTAAAGATAGAAAGGGGACTGAGAATCAAGTGGCAGACCACTTGTCACGGTTGGAAGCAGACACTAGTACATTGACAAGGAAGGGCATGACTGAAACTTTTCCTGATGAACAGCTGTTGGTAGTACAACAAGCACAGATGCTGCAGCAGTCAAAATCTCTAGTAAGTGGGTGACTACCACCTGAACTGAAGTTTCAAGAGAAAAAGAAATTTCTTCATGATGTTAGAAGCTACCGGTGGGATGACCCACATTTATATAAGCTATGCTCAGATCAAGTAATAAGAAGATGTGTTGGAGCAGAAAAAATACCTCATATACTGGAGTCATGTCATGCTGCAGTATATGGAGGACATTTTGGTGGTCACAGAGCAGCTGCCAAAGTTATGCAATCAGGTTATTATTGGGCCACTATTTTTAAAGATGCTTATGAATTTGTTGAATATTGTAACAGGTGTCAAAGGACAGGGAACATCACTATCAAACATGAGATGCCATTGACTAATATATTAGAAGTAGAAGTTTTTTATGTTTGGGGAATAGATTTCATGGGACTTTTCCCCCCATCATTTGGAAACTTATATATCATTGTTGTTGTAGATTATGTATCCAAGTGGGTGAAAGCTACAGCATTACCTACAAATGATGCTAAAACCGTGGTCATTTTTCTTCAGAAAAGTGTTTTCTCTAGGTTTGGTACTCCTATAGCAATTATCAGTGATGGAGGCACACATTTTTGCAACAAAATCTTTGTTGCAGCAATGGTGAAATATGGAGTCAAACACAAGATAGCAACAGTGTATCACCCACATTCCAATGGTCAGGCTGAAGTGTCCAACAGAGAAAATAAAAAGATCTTAGAAAAAGTGGTGAACCCAACAAGGAAGGATTGGTCCTTACATTTGCATGACTCTTTATGAGCGTACAGAACAGCATACAAAACCCCACTCGGCATGTCTCCTTACCGAATTGTTTATGGCAAGGCTTGTCATTTGCCCCTAGAGCTAGAGCATAAAGCACACTGGCCACTGAAGAAACTAAATTGGGACATGCATGTTGCAGCAGAATAAAGGAAGCTTCAATTTTGTGAGCTTGATAAATTAAGGCTGTTTTCATATGAAAATGCAAGAATTTATAAAGAGAGAACAAAACACTGGCATGACAAGCATATTCAACACAGGAAGTTCACCCCTGGTCAATTAGTGTTGCTCCACAATACAAGACTAAGATTATTTCCGGGAAAGCTTAAGTCACGGTGGTCTGGCCCATTTAAGCTAGTGAAATCTTACCCTCATGGAGCTGTTGATCTTTTAGATGAACAAACGGGTCACGAATTTAAGGTTAATGGGCACAGGGTTAAGCATTACATACACCCAGTAGCAGAAGGGTCAAAAGAGGTATTATCCCTTCAAGAACCCAACTATTGAGCCCCTACAGAAGGTCAGGCTGAAGGACCTTAAATCAAGCGCTTCATAGGAGGCAGCCAATTGAGGAACCAGCCACTACAAACCAATTTTGATTTTATGGACAGCTATTCCTTTTTACCATTTTATTTAATCTTGTTTTGCCATGTTAACCATTTATTTTTATCCTTTTTCCATTATTGCATTCCCTCTTTCAATTTACTTTAATCTACCTTATTTTAATAATTTTAGACTTAATTTTAGTTTGAAATAAATGTGACAATTGAATTTCATATTGACAAGCGCAAGTATCTGGTAGCAGAATTCAGAGGACAAAAACCACGTGTCAGACGCTTTGGTATGGATTCTGTACCCGTTGTTGAAATGAGCAAATGGGGGCTGCAACAACAAAATTTTCACGTTACAGTAAATTAAAGGCTAGAGCCTTCACTTACTGTTGGAGATGAAATCGCGACAGATGGACGCTCGGATATTGATAGAAATTACGGAAACAAATCTCTGAAATCACATCTTTAATTTCAATGACCGATAATTTTGGGATATGCACATTTAATTCAAATATTTATTCCCTCAATTATCTCTAATTATTGTAGTTATCTTCAAATTACAGTCCACTATAAAAAAGAGTCATTGTGCTTAGTGTCCACGCCACTATTTCCCACCTCCTTCGCAAGTCCAACTCTCATAATTCTTAACCACTTCTTCTGACTCGAACAGGTTGCTAACTTTATTCTTTGCTGACAATGCCGCGATATAAGAAAACAACAAGCCGCCTCAAAGATCCATCAGGGTTCCAGAGTTACCATGCCGAAGAAAAATACGAAGAATTCATAGAGCCACGCAGGATTCTGGAAGAGAAATGGTTTCAATTTCCATACCAACTCACTGAAATTGTGAAAGCAATTCATAATGCTGTAGCAAAGCGATGATGGCTAGAGTTTTGCAAACACCCTCGCAATCCTGTACTACCAGTGGTAAAAGAATTTTATGCCAATTTGGTAAGCCCTGATCAGCACAACATCTAAGTAAGAAATACACTTGTTCCATTGGACTCCCGTGTTATCAATGCTTTTTATAACTTACTTGCTGAGATTACTTGTGAGTGAGTATGCTAAATTGCGTGATAAGTTAACCCCGAAAAAGTGGACTGCCATTTTTACAACTCTTACCATCGAAGGGGCATCATAGGTTAACGAGGAAGGGCGTCTGGTTAACAAGATAGATTTGAAACCTATTGCTAAGGTGTGGGTAAAATTTTTGAAATTTAGGCTTATGCCCACCACTCACACTACTACGGTTTCACAAGAAAGATTGGTTTTGTTATATGTCCTTGTTAGAGGGCTTCCTATAGATGTGGGTAGCATCATTGCAAAAGAAATACGGGAGTGTGCAGCCAAAACTCACCGAACTGCTGCTTTGCTATTTCCTTTACTTGTCACCAGCATTTGTGTAGTTTCAGGTGCTCGTCTTGAAGCCAGCGATGATCATGTCAAGAATGAGGGTGCCTTTACGGCACGTACAATTGAAAGAGTTCTTTGGTGAGTCTTTGAACCGAACTCTTGGCTTCCAAGCACTCAAGATGTCAATCAATGTGTGGAAGCTCAACAGAGGGAAAATGGTCACTTTTGGAGCTATCTACAGCACTTGGATGGACAACTACACAAATTTGATGAATACATGCAAATCGGAACTTCCCTTGCTCGGCAATATAATTTTGACACTACATGTGCTCAGCGAAAGAAAAGCCCTTTGCCCGGATGAACAGTACAATGCGAACCATGAGAGCGTTAACTCAAGATCTTGAACCATCTAACCCACCTAAGAATGAAGGTGATAAATCTGAGATAGATAGCTCACCCTCAGAGGCAGAGGATAATTCAGAACAAGAACGTGAGGAACCACCCATCCCCACCCAGTCCAAAACTAGGAAGCAGCACATTATTCCAGGAGAGGAGGGGGAAGACCTTGACGTGGAACCTCCCATTCCAGTCTTTGTAGGCAAAGGAAAGGCCAAGGGTAAAGAAAAAATGGCAACACCTCACGCGATGAAATGGAGCGAGTTGATCGAGTTAGGCTGCTGTTTAGAGCCATGCCTACATCGAGCAAGCCAAGCAAGCTACTTGAGGTAAATTTGCCATCACGGTAGAGGGTAGGCGACGCATTGACTCAAGACTCCACAGCCAAGTCTGGCATATGCACCCAAGACAACCCAAGCAAAAGGCAATACATGCTGCTGGCAATCTCAGCCACAATTCCTCTCACCAGCCCTATAGCGAAAAAGACAAAGACATTGCCAGCCACTTCCCCAAAGGCTTCACCAAAGGATAAGCTGCGTAGTGCATCCAAGAAGCGCTGATAGCATCACATCATGGGCTGTAGTCCCCACCACAGGGGAGTACTTTTATCTCATTAGTTTCTTTCTTGTTCTAAAAATAAAAAAATAAAAAAAAATTATTTGTTCATTTGTGTGTTTTTCTTTTGTTTGCTTGTAAGGACACAGCACCTCTCAAGTTTGGGGGGGTTGTTTCCGAATGCATGTGTTTTATGCATGTGTTTATATTTGTGTTGTGTGAAGCTCTATTATTTGTTATTTGTGTATGGATTTGAAAACCTAATGAAGATAAATTGAGTGTTATTCAGTATTTATGAGAATGCCAAGTAGAGATAGTTATAGATAAAAGTGAAATTTTGTCCGAACACTTAGCCCTTGATTGAGTTGTATGAGACTGCTAGAGTAAAACCAAAAGAGTAGAAAATATCTTAAATTTTAATGAAGAAGCATGTTGATTGACTGTGATATTTATGAAATAAAACTCTGCTCCAATGGCTTAAGTTACTCAGTAACTTAAAACTCTGCACCCCATATGTAGAAATGTGTAAAAAAGTAGCGAGAGTTATGAGCAGTGCTATAGCATATATATAAGAAAAAAAAAAGATTAAAGAGTCCTCTGTCTAAGGCATTGAGTAGCCAGGTCTGTTCATGACCCCCATGTTCAGTCTTGAGTCAAAGATACCTCAAGATAAGATTATACTACAAATATTGCTGCAGCAACTCTGATCTAGGCATGGCTTGAGTAATTGGGTGTCATCATTACAAGTGATTGACATTCACATGAAAAATAAATATTACAGTGAGGAGGTTGATTATTCCCCAGGTTATCAATGTTAAAGCTATCACAGTTTGAATATGTGAAATTTATGCTACCCCTTGTAAGAATGAAGTATATCAATGCTGAAATTTCTTTAGTCATGTTATATCTGGAATTCAATCACAAAGGCAGCACACGCACAATATGGACAGAAAGAAGCTTAAGTCTAGAACTGATTTACTATGGGAATTTTGTATGATTGGGATTATGATCTGAAGGTGGAAGAATCCTTGCAAATTTGATAAAAGAGCTGAAGTTGTGTGCAATTTTGTTTGGGGGAAATGTTAGTATGTGTCATTACTCGAGGACAAGTAATAGTTTAAGTTTAGGGATGTGATAACTCTAGAAAATGAGAGTTATTACATCTGTTTTAGACTTTAATAAAGGCCATTTAGAAAGCAAATAATGTGTTTTGATTACATTTTGGTGAACTTTTGCATAAACTTTCATTTTAGTTGAGTCTTATCCAGTTTTGCGTGAAACATAGTAATTTGTGCTAAAAACAGGTTTTAATTTGTAGGTTTTAAATTTGTAAAAGGATGCAGAGACATTATATGATAAAGAAGAGGAATGAAGATGGTCACAAAAGAAGGAAAGCACAATCGGAAGTAATACAAGTGCTGTTGCGGATGTTAGAACAATCAATGCTAATCGGGAGAAAGCGAGAAAATAGGCGCGTCGCTGATTAAATTACAATCTGCATGTTTCCTAATTTAAACATAGGCACGCGCATGGGTGTTGGTTTGGAAAACCTAATTTGCAAATATATAAAGGAGGCATGCATCACATAGAAGCGGCAGAGAGTTATTATCATCCAAAAACAATTACAAAGGCAATGAGAAGAAGATTAAGGAGTGTTGTTCGGCATCGTTGGAGAACCGAGGAGGATCCTTAGACTTGCATCGTGCTCAATTCATATTATCTTTCTTCCTTTGATTGATTGGATGTATTCTGCGATCAGTATATTTATATTTACTTTTCTCATTCAGAATATGTTGTTGACTATTCTTATATGTTGTTATGATAATGTTGCAGCATTATACTCTAATAGTTTTTATGAACATAATTGTTATTTCGGTTGACCACCCATTTAATGGTTTCAGTTAAGATAGAGCAGCAAAAGGGCATGTCTTAGCGGATATTATTGGAGTATTACTTGTTCTTAAGTTGAGTTTCCTGGATTAGGTTATCTTAAATCCCATAAGGGCAATACTTGAAATTAAGATTTGTGATATCCTAGACATAGGCGTTCACCTTGTAGGGTAGAGAGATTAAAGATCATAAAGCCATACATTAAATTTATGAGCAACTGGTCATTGTTAGTAGATTTAAGGGTATGAGATTTCCAACATGCGACAGCTGCGGAAGCAGATTTGTTCTACCCAGTGCTGCAGCACTTATTATAACAACTGGTGCTAATTCGGTAATCAACAGTCACCCCACTAGGAGAGTTTGATCATTCAACTACTACATTCTCAATTGAACCTTAGACACATTTAATTAAGTTTATTTTGTTACGATATTGTTTTATTTCCATCTCTCGCAATTATTAGTTACGATAGAATTATTTGGCAATTGTTTGTTTCGGTTTTTAGTTGACGTGTATTATTGTGATTGCTTTAGCATTTTGAGTAACATCAATTCCTGTGGAGACGATCTTGAACACTCATCACTTTATTACTTGTTGTGTATACTTGCACATTGGCATTGATAATAATTGATTATATAAATCAACCAACAAGTTTTTGGTGCCGTTGCAGGGGATTGATTGTTTATTTTTTAAGTGTGAAGTAAATTGCGATAGCACCAAACTTAACTCAATTCATTTTATTTGATTTTCTTTTGTCACCGGCATCTCCACTTTGTTGTTGACTTCTTTTCCTTTTCACAAGGTCATGACTGCTTTGACCTCTCCATGCTGCTGTGGTGAACTTGTACTTACTTCATGCACTCATTTAGGATTAGGCACTGGTTAACTTAAAAACTTGCATTTCTCAACAGTCATTGCCAAGGTCTGAACTGAAGAAGCAAGTTGTCCCACTATCTTCTCGAGGCTTGAAACTGATTGGGCTTGTGAGTTGAAGCCTGCTCTCAACTCATTTTGTAGTCCATCAATGGTACGATTCTGTTGCTCAATCGTGGAGTAAGTAAGATTCTTGAGATTCTAGAATGAATCCTCTCATGGTCTGGGTTGAGAGTAGTTCTGGTTCTGATTGTATGGTCTAAATGGTGGCTGAGAGGCTTGAGGAACTTGAGGAATTTGTTGCATTGGTAGAGCTGGAGCTGCTGGTTCATTCTGTTGGAATCCTTGAGACCACAAAAAATTGGGGTGGTCTCTCCATCCAGGGTTATATGTGTTGGAGTATGGGTTGTAATTTGATGGCTTTCTCATTACACCTATGGCATTGGCTTGATCTGGGTATGAGTCATGGTCATGTGGCTCTGTTGACTTAGCAGTTGATAACGATGCTATTTGTCGAGAGAGACCTTCAATTATCGCTTTGACTTCTTTAATTTCTGAACTTGACTCATGTGATTTCGTTTACTCCCTTAATTCTTTTAGTGTTCTGAGCGATAAACAGTTGTTGGGAATTATCCATCATTGGAAGAATTTCCAAATCTCGATGCACTTTTTGACATTAGCTCTCCTCCACTTGTTGCCATTAGTCATTCGCACATTCGGCAATAATCCCTCCAAAAGCGTATTGGCATTGGTGTCATTTCTCGTACTCGTGATGTGGACACTTGGGGAGTAGCCCATTAATCGTACCCGTGTTTGGCAGTTCGTCTCTGCAGGTAAACTTTGAGATTTCCTACGAATAGCATTGGTTTTATGCCTTTGGAAAATATTTATTCAAAAATTTTGTTACCATTTGTTCCCGTGATGTAATGCTATTAGCGAGACAATGTATTGAGCCATGAGCAGGCTACATACTTTAAAAAAATGGGAATAATATGAGTTTAACATCGTAAATACAAAAATTCTCGTATTTAAAAGTTTGACAAACTGACATGAAAATCGTTCGAGATGATTATATGAGTCCTCATTTTCTAAGCCATAGAATGTTGGAAGACAATTTAACACCTTGCTAGGTTTTAGTTCAAGAAACTCACAGCATGAAACATCTGGATATCTTATGCATGATGTGCTCAAATTAAGCTAATTGAAATAGTCTTAAATGGCCTCTCCTGTGGTGGTGCTTGTTATTTGGAAATCCATTTTATTTTAACATGTTTGTGTGTGCGCGATATTTTTTACTAATTCAAGTCATAGGCTCAAGATTAGGTAATAATAAACTTCGACCATGCATGCAAAGAACATAAATAAATGGGAACAAAACAAATAAAAATAAAGAAGAAGGAGAAGTTACGATACTAACCTTATTACACAGTTAAACATTTCTATAAAAACAAACTAGAAATAATTCGTGAAATAAATTAACTAAAAATTAAATTAATAAGATAAACAAAAATTACAAAGAAAAATAACTTAAAAATTAAATTGCAGAAATGTAAAGAATAGAGAAAGACAAGAAATTATTACCTCTAAATGCATATTCACTTTTTAAAAAAAAATACAAGAAAACAAATAAAAGAAATTATTCACAAAAATTAATTCTACGAATTAAAATAACTTACCTCCCCAGCAACGGCACCAAAAACTTGTTGTGCAAATTTTATTGAACTCGCAAGTGCACGAATCTATTGTAGAATAGATCAATGGTGACGAGTGTCGATCCCACGAGGAGGTGGATTTTAATTGTGTGTAGAATTAATTTTTCTAAATGGGTGGTTGGATTTGTGGTGAAAATGACTTAGATTATCCTAAAATTGGAATTAAAATGGCGAGAATAAATTGAAGAGAAATCTATTGAAATGACGTACTTGGGTATCTGGATCCGTATCAACATGCATCATGGGCTAAATATTCATTATTAATGCCAATTAAATCATGAGGGGGTTTCCACACCTCATGAACCACGCTCTAATCAATATGGTGCTAAGGGCTTATCGTGCCAAATAATAATAACCTTGTACTAGAGAGCCGGTGAAATCAGGGCGGTATCTAGACAAGATTATTATTATTTGTCGACGAGAAGTCAAAACATTCACAAAAACTAGAGGGGAAGAGAAAATAAATTTACCAAATAAAGTCCATGACACATGTTGAGACTTCACCTTCAACCCAAGCTTAAAAGAAAATTAGCTACTCATAATTGAACTAGGGGTAAAATGGGAATTTATTAAAATACGTAGAAAATACAAGATGGAGAAGGAATTACAGAAAATGGAGTCTAAAAATTGATTCAGAGATGCCCAATTAGGGGGGGAGAGCCCCCTTTTTATAGATACATTGAGTAAATCATGGCCATCGGATCAAAAACATTTTAAACGCTCAGGATTGCGTACGTCATCGATCGGCGGTTTGACCAGCGGTTTGAAGAAACGTAATGCGGTTTGACCCGGCTTTGAATAAACGGTGGCGTAATTTGGTTGAAAATAATCTGTGTAATGCATCTGTACCATGGCGAGATTTTAGTCAGCGATATGCTACCCGTCATCGATCAGCGGGAATTTTAGTCAACAAAGATCGTAACACCTCGTCGATCAATGCCATCATCGATCCGCCACATCATCGATCCGTCTATGTGAGCGAGTGTCGTGACAAACGTAGCGATGGTACATATGAATAGTACCATACATGTGAATAGTGCCATTTTGCCTTATACTCCTGGGTTTTCGGTAGTCACGAGTTCAAAAGTGATGTCATGTTTCTTTGTCGATCTCTCGTTCATTGTGAAATGATTATGATGCCCCTAAAATACATAAAATACTTAATTATAATACAACACACATAATTAAATGACAAGAAGCTTAAATACATAAAAGTAAGGGTGTTAGTAAAACTTGAAGTGTAAAATGACGATTTTCTCTTTTATAAATATACATTTTCTAGCACTCAACAGCTCACATATATGTTGACTATGTTTGATGTCTTTTAAGATCAAGGGCTTTATCAAAATACCATTTCCCTTACAATATGGATAAAATGTTAATCATTCTGTCTAAATTGCAAAGTAACTAGGCTTCCAGATATGGTATTTCATTAATGGAAATGGTTTGACCCAAAAAACAAGTAAAAATTAATGGAACCCAAGAAAAGTTTGTCTACAGTTCACACTTGGGTAAAGATGATTGACTTTGGAAGTGGAATATGGATCGATTTCCGTTATTTTGGGCATATATTGAGCATAATGAAATCAATGCTTATTATAAAGTCAGTAAAGTTTCTATAGTGTTCTACATTTGTATAGTCTCAGTCCATAATATTTTGAAATAGAATAATAATAGGCTTAGGGATCTGGGAATAGCAAGAATTGATAAGTCCTTTATTGAAATGGTAGGATTAGCAAGAGGAAAGATTACCTCTGAAATAAGGATATGCGTATATAAAGAAAGAGTCTCACTATGGCCTTTATTTAATAAAGCCCCTTCTTATCTATCTTAATTGGGAAAAGGAGAAGGCCTTTCAGAAATCCCTGAACAACCTTATGTATTTTTAGGGATATAGTATTAAAAGTCTCCCAGACTCTTAATAGATGGTTAAGAGCAAAAACATGATCAGTAGTCTCTGCTATTGCAAGTTTGATGTAGGATGTTAATTTAGGTATTTAGGTTGATTTAGAACTTTTTATTATTCTAGGGCTTTCTATTTTAATTGGAGTCTATTATGGCATATGATTTAGTATTTTATTTTCATTATAATTCTGATTTAGTTTCCCTTTTTAAGTTAACTTAAGGAAGTAGGTTTACCTTAGGGAAGTGTGTTTCCTTTGTTATAAATAGAGAGGTCTTATTATTATAGCTCAAATTCAACTATTCAATAAAATCCCTCTTTTATAATTCCCTCTGGGATTATCAATCAAAAATCTCTCTTGAAGAGTCGTTTGGATTAGAGCGTCATCTAATCTCACTTTACACGTTATTAAAAATCTCATTGAGTCATTTGGATTAGAACGATATCTAATCTAGCTTCGATTAGAGCGTAGTCTAATCGCGTTGGCTCTGTCTAGTACTAAAACGATATCTAGTGTTTTCTATGCAATCAATTTCGCTTTTGCTACACCACTCCATTAAAATTTTTCTATTTCAGCTAAGACGGTCGTTTTTTTCTATTTTGTTTGTTCACCCTGGCACGAAATCATGAAGAAGCTAAAATAACTCAAAAAGAGAATGGCACATAACTGTTGAAAGCCTTTTGTCTTTGTAGAGGAACGGTATAATCTTAAGCTAGCCCTCTTTACAAGCTTAGAAAGAAAAAGAAGTCCATGCTGCTATAAAGATTTAAATTCCTCTCTTAGAAAATGATTGCCTTGCCCATGGGAATGGCGTAACCTCAATTTCTGTAGGTCATTAATTTGACTCTTAACAAGAATTGAGGTCTTTGCGTGGGCATCTTATCCTTAAGACTGCTTGCGCTATATACCGTGCTCACAGTTCCCGAGTGCCAACTGGAGAGAGGAATGCCATCAACTAGGGAATTATTGGCTACTAACTGGTTGCACACCAATCATTCAAGCTCTGTGTTTTAAGTTTATTATCCTAACCATCTACTCTACTCTACCAAGGGCTTAGCCATTTTATCTTATCTACTTCTTAGCCCCTCAGCTACCTATAGCTCTAGCTGCTTGCTATAATAGCTTACTTCTCAGGTAGCTAGCACAAAATCATGTCAAAATTATGGATAGCTAGGGGTGGGCATTCGCTCGATTCAATTCGGTTTTGAAATAAATTTTTGGTTTGGATCGATTTTGATCTAAAATTTAAAAAAAAAAACGTTCAGTTTTTATGAAAATAAAATTCGGTTCAGAATCGGTTTTGGATTTCAAATCAGTTTTGGTTCTCTTAACAGTTTTATTCAAGCAATCAGTTTTTCAATTCATCTTAATGGTTTGGTTTTTGGTTGGGTTTTTTTATTCTCAACACCCTCCTCAAAATCGTCCTTCATAATCTCCTCTATAACATTATTATTTTCTTCCATCCTGCACACAAAGCCTACTATAATCAATGTATAATAAAACAAAATAAAATAATTTACAAATTTGTATGTGGAAAAAAAGGCAAGAATTTTGGACTAAAATGAATAATGTTCATAATTATTGTTACTGTTTTTAATATTAAAACTTTTGGTCCAAAATGTAAATAAAATAAAATAAGCTTTTGTGCAATAGTAGAGATTAGCAAAACAATGGAGACTAAAACAATATTTAACTTATTGACCTTCGGTCCAGGACTATTCTGAAAAGTTTGCAAACAAATTAAACCATAATAGAATTCCTATATGCAAACATTTCTTAAATATTAGGCCATACTAAAATTTTATAAAGAAAAGGGGTCCAGACGATATTATCCCTCCATCATCTTCAACAATTCGTGAGTTCCTCAGCCCTTACCCAGCACTGTCAGCAGCATAGTATCCAAGCGAAAAAAAATTAAAAAAATACAGTAACATACTCATATCCAAGCAATGGACCGTTTGAACTAAATACTACTAATAATTTAAGTAAACATAAAACAAGCATAAATCAAACAGTTATCTAAAAAAAAAGACCCATTAAAAAAAGGAAAACAAAGCAAGTTAGTGAGTTACTTGACTAGATAGCTGGCGACGGAGTAATAGAAAGAACGGTAGAATGGAAAAGGGCAGATGCGAGTTAGGGTTGGAGTCGTGCATTAAAACACGAAACTAAAAGTGAGAGAAAGAGAGTGGTGCAAGCGCAAATGTGTGAATTGAAAGCACCAAGTTATGCAGCACAGAGGGGGTGAATTGGGATTTTAAAACATGTTAAACAATTAGCACAAGAATTTAATTTATTGCCTTAATCGAATAAAAAACAATAAGTTGAATAATGCACCATAATAAAAGAGTAAGGCAAGAGAAGCAAACACAATAATTTTTACGTGGTTGGCAATCACTTTACGTCACGCCTCAATAAATAAGCTCCCAGCTCGAAATTTCAACTATCCAAGCCTCCTAAGACTTTAAGTTCTTTACAATTGACTTGGTGCTAATAAACCTTTACAAAAGATTATCTCTCAATCTTGCTCAAGTGTTCTACACTTATCACTCATGAAATTTGATGAGAAAATAATGATTCTGACAAATAACTCTCTTTGAGATTGGATATACAAATAATAACACATGATGAAGATTTAAGCTATGATGATTTGTGAATCGGAAGCTCAAAATATGTTGTTTAAACTTATTTGTGCTTGCTAGAATTTCTAAAATGAAGTTGGAGTTGGGTTTTTATAGTTAGCCGTTATAGGCAATTCCATAAAGCGGTTAGCAGTTGATTTATCTGCCTAACCATTTGATTTATCCTACGCTCATCATGAGTGATAATACCGTTAAATTTGAATTTTACTACAGTAATACTATTCATCAAAATTACACTTTGGCCCAAAATGTTCTATAATTATACTATGGCCCAAAATGCCATAAAACTTTATAAATTGGTCCAATTTCAGAACTTCTAAATAATACGTGTCATTCCCAAGACTTTTTAAAATTGTGACATGGCCCCAACTATAATAGTATTTTTTAAAGAATTCCTTTTCAAAATTTAGCATAATACCCATATTTTTCAAAGTTCTCAAAACCTTTTACTTTCGTCTGAAATTTGAAAATATGAGATTTTCCTCAGGCGGCAAGCCGCTAGCCTCAGGCGGTTAGCCGCTCACTCTCTGTCCAATTTTGGATTTCAAATGTTTGGATTACATTCGAGTCCTCAAACTTTCATAAATTATAGTATGGCCTAAAACGTTTCAAATGCTTGTAAATAGGTACAACTTCATAATTCAAAATAATACTTATTAAATTCAAAGATTGCAAAACTTTTCATTTTAGTCCAAATTACTCAAATCCACAAAATACTCTATCTTATTAATACAAAACCTTTTAGTTTATGAAAAGTAATTATTTAAATAAACTCTTGAGCTTCTCAAATGCTAAATCATGCATTAATTAAATCATACCGGCTTTAAAAGAATTTGTCACAATAATTTGTCCGTTGAGCTCTAAACTTTATTATTGATTTCGTCATTGTTCGTTGAGTGTATTCAATTTGATTTCACTTGATTCACTTGCATATATATTATTCTTCAAAAACTAGTGAAAATGTGAAATACAATATTTATTAAATCACTTAAGACACATGTTTGTTATCATCAAAATTACATTACGTGTAGCCCTTTAGGCTAACATGAATTGTGTGATTTGTGTATATATATGTTAGAGCGAAATTATGAAAATGCCTTAATTTCGGTTCGGTTCGAATTTTATAATTTTTAATTTGCCATTCAGTTCATTATTTATAAATTCAAATTTTTTTAAAAAAAGCGAACAAAACCAAAAAAGCGAACGAAATTTTTTTGTTTCAGTTCGGTTTTGCCCACCCCTATGGATAGTATGCTAAAATAACTTATACTAGTCTGATACCTTAAATACACAGTCGATGGTTATAACGATACAAATTGAGATTTTATAAAATCTCATAAGAACTAACAAAATAGGAATTTAGGATCCATTTACTCCTCTTTTTTTTGTCATAAAGCACACGCGATATGAAATACATGCTACAGTGAATTCTCTTTAAAAGAATATATGTCATATATTCATTTCACTGTACAAATCTTAGTCTAGTCCTTTCGTAATTTAGGTCACATGGTGTGTTTGCCTAAATGAGCTTTACAATAGGGCTAATGACTATAGATTTCTCTTTGCTCTACTAGATAGCTTCATCCTATCATGTGCAAATAGCAAATGAAGAACATGAGTGGGCCACCCATTGGGTTGCCTTGATTGGCTGACCTAACCTAGTAGTAACTACCCAAGTGGTAGTTACTTAGATTTTATAATTACATGAAGAGCAATTTTTGAAGAGAAGTTTTGAAGGAAGTTAATCACTTCAATTTCTAATTAACTTCTCTATCCAAAACTCAATATGGCTCTTAATTTTCTCTCTTTATAAAGACAAAAGTATAAGAAGTAAACATAACAATGGTAATCAATTGTTGAAGTAAAGTCCTAGCATATTGCACTAATTTTGGTTCTTATGTTGTGATAAGAGTAGGCTTTTCTGTATTGATGTGTGTAATCTAATCAAACAACCCAGAAGGGGGTAAATTAGGGTTTTAAAGTTTCTCTAATAATAATTACAAACCAACAACTCCAACCACCAAAATCCAACAATTAATATAAAGAGATAAGGGTAGAAAAACAAGCGTAATGTTTTAAGTGGTTCGAGGTAATTAAAACCGCCTAAACGCTTACCCTAAAGCGATTCAAGTTTAAAGATTTCACTAACTATACCTTATATCCTAAGGCTTCCAAATGAGTCGATTGACTTAAAGAGTGTTTCCCACACTTACAACTTCTCGATCTTACAAATAGAAATGGTTCTACAAGATCAACCTCCTCGCCAAGGTGGATAAACAAGTTGTAGCTCAATAACGATTTAATGTATATATGCAAGCAAATGAAAGCTCAAGAATGCTTTGAATGATCAAGTCTTAGCTTAGCAAAAGTTGTGAAATCAAGTTGGAGTTGGTTTTTTATAGATAGATCAAGAAACTAAATGTTACTATCTTAAGATAAGACATTTTGTGCGCTATCAGGTCACCGATAACTTTGAAGCAAATAGTCGCTTGCTAAAATGGCATGTTACCATTGAAATAAATTTAAAAATTTAAGCGTAAGTAGATCACCGATAAAAATAAACTGATGGTCGTTTCAAAGACAAAATGTATTAGGTTAGCTAACAGGCGGATAACTCCTAATTCTAGTTTCTCAATTTTCCAGATTTTACCTCCAAAATTACATATTGATCAAAAATATTATAAAACCTTTCAAATAGGTCCTTTTTTATAATTTCAAACAAAACTTTTATGATTCCATAATTTTCAAAACTTCTCCAAATTAGTCTATATATTTGAAAGCAAACATTTAGATTAAAAAGAACATTTAATTTTCGTTTTTCTTCCAGTATAGAAACTTTATAATATAAAGACAATGATAGATTTAAATATCATGATCACGATAATAGCTTGAGCTCTGAAATGATTAATATGGATTTAAATGTCATGATCATAATAATAAATTGAGCTTTGAAATGCTTAGTCATGCACACACTTAATCATACTAGCTTTACAAGAAACATGACAAGAAAGATCACCTAAGCTAGTATCCTTGATGCTTGTCCTTGACTTGATAAGCTCTTTCCATATAATGCTTCGAGTTTAATCTCATATGGATGATTTTTGTCCTTCAAGAGCTAATGAGATTGAAAGAATATGTTTAACCCTTAGGTCAGCACTATGATTGCCTTCTAATCCAAAAACAATAATTTAACTCTATTAAAGATCAAATTCCACTTCTATTTGGCATGCAATTGAGTATATTAATTATAGTAAATTAATACGGGCATGCCTAATTAATCAACATTCATGATATCCAATTTGTAAGTCTTGGTGACTAATATCCAAAGTTTGAAAAGAAGGGAAAAAGAAGAGCAATAAGAAATATATGATTCAAAGAGCAATAATCTTACTCTGATACCAACATAAAAAAATAAAGATGTGGAATATGCTTTCATACATTATTGGAGTGGGCTATTTGAATCCACCAAACTACTCACTAAACCCACTTTTGAAAATAATTTTTATGATTAAAATAGCCCTAAATTAAATTAGAATTATGGACATTAAAATATTGAAAAAATAAAAAAAAGAATTTTTACTCTTTGAACCCATTTTTACATTCAACATAATTTTTTTAAAACCCTAATTGTGTTTTTGTTTAACCGTAATAGACTAGAGACATGATTCTTCTTCTAAGCCACATATCTTTGTTAACTGGCCATATGTGATTGGATTAAGGGTAACAAAATTCGTAGTTATATCCTTGTTTGCATTTAATAATGGGCCACATCAAGGACAAGTGCTATTGACAACCATAGAGCGATTTTTATTTTTTTCATACAGTGATTTTTTTTTCAAGAATAAAAGTGATTCTTATTGATTTGATAGATATTGACTTTATAGAGGAACAAAATAGTATAGACAATAATTTGAATTACGAACAGATATAAAAATCTTTAATTTACATTTGATTTCTTGGTTTCTTTTTTCAAATTGTGAGAGAGATTTCCAAATATAGTTTGAAGTTTTAGTAACCACATTCTAATATATGCAGGATGATGTTTCCACTAGATTTATCAATTCTGACACACATTGTGTGATGGATTATACCTGTGATATTTACAAGTCATGGGTAACTTTAGTTTATATTTGCATTATTTTTAATGAAATTTTATTTAACTTACATGAGATTTTGCCTATTTAGATATTCAAGAGTAGAGAAGCAATGATTCAATGAACTCATGATGTTGGAAAGAAAAATTGTATAATGGTTATTATCAAGAGATCTAAACTAGGTCATGGTGGTAAAACACCAGGATCTTTTTTGGTTGCGAAAGAGTGAAAAGTATGAAAGTATAAATAAGAAGAAAAAAAAAGATTCAAAGTCGGGAATAATTATTACAAAAAGATGCAAATGTCCTTTTAAATTTAAGGGTCAAATGTTAGACACTTATAACGATTGGATGTTAAAGGTAGTATGCGGAGTGCATAATCATCTAATTGCAAAACATCTTGAAGGGCACTCATTTGCAAGGTGATTAATTATAGAAGGAAAGAAAATATTAGTTGACATATCAAAAAAAAGGGTACAACTAAAGGATATTTTAGACGTTTTAAAAAAATGCATTTAACGTTTCTTCAACGAAGCCAATATACATTGCATAATAAATTTATAAAGTGATTGAGATGGCTAGCAGATCACAAATGCAATTTTTAAGAAAGTTATCTGAACATAATTACATTGAGTGGCATAGGTGTTATGACAACACCGACATTGTGAAAGACTTGTTTTGGGCACACCCAATTAGGCGTGGCAAAATGAATAAACGAATCGAATTTGAATCAAATTATAAATGAATTAGGTCAAAACTCTAATGATTCAGACTTGATTTCTTTATTAAACGAATTGAAATCTTAGTATTCGGATTCAATTCATTTATTAAAAAGATATTCGATTTGATTTATTTAATTCATTTAGAGAATTAGTAAACGAATTGACTTGAATTTGGATTCATTTACTATTTGTTTATTGTATAACGAATCTATAAAGAATTGAATTGAATATGAATTCATTTATAGAAATATAATTAATAAACAAAATACAAAAAGACCACAAATTGAACATCCTACAAAGAACAAAATTACTATCATTTATAATTACTATATTAGCCTTCAAACTTTAAATTTTTTTCACATATATTTAAGGATAAATAATTAATTTAATTAAAATGAATTTTAAATGAATAGATCGTACTCAATTTGTTTACGACTCTTTTATTAAACAAATTCTAAATAAATAAACGAATCAATGTCCTCAAACCCATATTTGATTCGTTTAATAAGCGAATCGAATCGAATTCACCCATTTGTTAAATGAATCAATTTTTTCAAACCCAAACTCATTTAATTCACATCGAATCAAATCGAATAAACAAATCCTGACTCAGATTGTCACCCCTACATACCTTAGGAGCATAGAGTTGTTACTTACATTTCAAAGTGCTTTACTGATGTATTGCACTTACAAAGTCAATAAATATGATCTTCCATTTGAGACTATAAGAATGACATCAGCTGACATGACTTTTAATATTGCTTATAAATACTCTTTAATATTGCTTAGAGAGTTTAATAAACAATGATTTTTTTACCTAAGGTCATTGTCCCTAACAGAGAGTTGGCTTTAATGAATGTCATTGAGAAAATGTTTCCTAATGCGAATCATTTTCCATGTAAATGGCATATTTGTAGGAATGTTATGGCAAACTGCAAAAAGTTATTTATAGCAAATGATAAGGAAGAGAAGTGCATAATGAGTTGGAACTTATTGGTGCTATCTTCAAATAAAATTGAATCCATGGACCACTTTAGAACCATGCAAAGAGATTTTACATCTTTTCCGGTAGCGATGGAATATGTTATAGATACACGATTGAATAACTATAAAGAAAGATTTGTTTCAGCATGGATAGATAAAATTATGCACTTAGAAATTTGACAAAAAATAGGTATATAGCATTTTAATTTTACCATTAACTTGTTGGTTTTAATTATTCAATTTATTCATTTGTCATCATCATCATCATCATCTTTTTTTTTTTTGGTAGGTTAAGGTGCAAATTCAAGGTTGAAGAAGTATCTTTCCATAAGTCGGAAAACTTTGAGACATCATGGGCAAAGATACACAATTTACTTGACCTATACATATAGATATTAAAGCATCATTTGAAAAGTTTGATAATTGTCAACATCAATTCAAGCCTATAGAAGTCAAACACATTCGAGCCTTCATCTTTGTAACGACATTAAACATAATCCTTAATTAGCTAAAACATGCTAATTTTATTGGGGTTGATAACTCTGCATACGAGGTGTGTTGTTTGCCAAATACATGGTGATTAGTTTCAAAAATTGTGTGTTTCTAAAGTACGAAAAAGTTATTTTGTACTTTTATTATAATTTGTATCTATATTTATGTAATATATTATGAATTATGAATTATGTTTTTAATATTTAATTTTTACATTTTATATGTTTATTAAGTAAAATAATAATTTCATGTAATTTTAGGCTTGCAGGACAAAGGATGTCAAATTTATACTCGGAGGTCGAACCATAAGATAAGTCAAGACTTGCTTGAAAGCCAGCTTGAAATATAAAAAAACAATTAGTGTTTAACAAGCTAAAATCTAGTGTGCTAACGTGCAACATGTTATTATACAAATTGTTGACTTTCCACGGTTGACCAATCATAGATTGGATATTGAAATAAACTTATAATGACGACATAGATCATGACTTAACTTTGACCAAATTGAAACCATTCACAATTTAATAGCCATGATCATACCACATGGCAAAAGTTAGAGTCATTGTCGACTTGGATCGCGCGCATTTTTGTAATCAAATTGACCAACGAATGCGCTCAAATGTCTCTTGTTAGAATCGAGACATTCACATGAGGCCACGTGTCTTGTTGAGTTTTGAAGTTTGACTAGTCTTTAGATCTTGATCTAATGGTTGTCACAGTGCATGCATAAAGCTCATGATGAGCATGAAACACTAGATAATAAATGATTTTTCAATAAATAGGGCGGAGTTATGTTTCCCCGTCCCTTTCTCTACTTCTTTCTTCTTCTTTCTCTCCATATTCTTCTCCTCATCTCTCCTAAATACTCTTTTTAATATTTGGTAAAATAATTTTCATAATAAATTTAGTTTTATTTTCAATTTTAGTTATTTTATTTCTAATTATGTGTAATTTATTTTAACAATTATTTTTATTTCAATTATACTTAACTAAATAATAATAGTTAGGGTAAGGTGAAACTCTAGTAGAAAAATATTGTTTAATTGAATTCTATTTTTAATTATATAAATTAAATTATTTTCTATTTAATTTTATCCATGTTTTATATTTTGAAATTTTAATTTATGGTAGACAACTAAGGGAGTTCGGCATAATAAATTCTTAATATCTTAATATAAGGTATGGTAAAATGGAATTTTAACTTATTGTAAACAAATTAAATTTTAGCACACTAAGTACTTAATCCATAATAAAATTAATTGAAAAATAATGATAATTTATGTAATTAATCTTTTCAGCAAATAAAAACAAATGATAAAAAGAGTTTATTAAATTATATTTACTACTAATAGTGGATCCGTAATCGTAATTAATTTATTTCAATAGTTTTACTTAAATTAAATATTTTATATTTAAATTATATTTTTAGTTTTTAGATAATTAAAGGAAATTAAGAAATTAGATTTTTCTCGTGGATCGGCCTCAACTCAGGGTATATTATATAAGACAACTCTTATCTTGAAGTTATAAATCACTTTTGAATTGTGTCACATGATTTATCATGTGCTCATGAGATTGAAGAATACAAAGAAGGTCAATCTATATGCTTGAGAGAATTGATCTTCATTGGGGAAAAATAATAATAACTTGATTTAGTAGTTGTTACTTAGAAGCAAAAGTTGGAGCTAAATTGGCACCTAGAGTTTGAGTTAATTGCTAAGCGGTTTAATAAAATCACTTAGATATTTTGAAAAATTGAAGGAGATGGCCAATCTTAGGTGTATCTTTCTTTAGATCTAGAAGTGAAGACAGAACATGAGGTCAACCACCTATCAAAGTTGATACACAGCCATACTTTTGATTAGTATTACCTGGCCAAGAAAGTTGTTCACTTTATAAAGGTAATTCAGTTACATCTGTTAAATCAAAGTTGAGGTTAAATGTAGAGAGGTGAAAAAAAGTACTACAAATTTGTGCTTGAGTTATTCAATAAGTCATTTAGTTTAACTTTTTATTATATGTAACACTTATATTTGCGGAGTTAACAAGAGCATGTCGTCAAATCAATTATGTTTATTGACGAATTTCTAGTATAATATTAAAGCTTGTGTGATGGTAACTATGGTTTTCAAGCAATGGTGACTTAATAAGCTTGAGTGAGGATGGATGGGTACAAGTGAGGAAAGATTTAGTCGATGAGTTGTACTCTCACTTAGATGATTATGGAAAATTATATAGACCTAAAAGGATAAGCGAACTTATTCACGTACTTTCATATTATCAAATTGGCGGCATCGTCGATCGATGGATGATTATGCTTGACATCGGTCATCTTATAGCTTAAAACTGTGCTATAATGTTATCTTATTCTACTTGTCCTTTGTGCAATACCTTACATTTTTACCTTTGAGATCGAGCATTTGCATATATTATCTCATAGAAATATTGTTCTCGACTATGTATTTAGCAATCATTTTGTTGAGGTATAATTATTAATTTATTAACTTAATTCATGTTCTATTTATAATTTATAGTTATTAATTATAAGCTTTTATAGGTATTTTTAATGCTACTTCATCATGTTCCACCTATATCACCTAATTGACATGCATATCACCACCCTATCACAAACAGATGGGAACTTCATATGTTTCTCAAATACAACATTTATAGAAATTATAATTCCTAGGGTGGGTACTAAAAATAAAATAATTTTAGATAATTAACTCTATAATATTATTCAAATGTTTATTTATTATTTTTTTGCCTTAATTTTGGCATGCCATTTGGAGGAAAGCTAAAATGAACATGAAGTCCGATTGTAAATCACTTCTAGAAACTTTTAAAATATTTTTATATTTATTTGTTTTCATTTCCGCTTACTCTTTAAATGTTCCTTTCTCATAGTATTGCACATCAGCATGAAAAATTTAGATATGTACTGAAATTTGAATAACTATATAAGAAATTCAATGAAAAATTTAAGGAAAGAACACGACTATTGTGGAGATTTCATCAATGACCATGACAAACTTTCTCTGCAATGCTAGCTAGGCTCAGGTTAATGCTCGTCGGAGACTTGCTGTTGTTGCAAGTCCAGTAAAATGAGCAACTGCTGAAGGTGAAGGAAAAAAAAGTTAGATTGAATGTTAAGTCCAGCAATGGAAATGCGAGGAGGAGGTTGATGTTTGCTGCAAAAGCTGCATCTGTTTACTTTGTTGCTGGAATTGGGCATTGTAATGGCAACAAAAAAGCCAAAAGGAGGCACCCTAGAAGCCAATAAATTTTATGCGTTAGTTTGTGTCACCATGCCTACCGCAAAGTTTGTCACAAGTGTGAAAAGCTTTGAGCTTTTTGCTTCATTTTGTGCAATGTATCATTTGGTGTCAAAATTGTTGTAATGTACAAGTTATTGTGATCATCTTCTAATGAATGCAAAAGGTAAAAACTTTTTTAAAAAATCAATGAAACATTTATTAGCGTTTATAAATAAATTTAATTTGTTTAATGCGTAAAAATACTATTATTATAAAAATTGGGTTTAGTAAGGATATATTAGGTATTTAAATGGTTTATCAAGTAAAATTTAAAATTTCGGTGAGTTTATTTAGCATAGGTTTAATGGTAGTTTGGTGGATTCAAATAGGCTCATCCATTTTATTGTGTCATTTTACAATGGATTATTGTCGTTTACAAGAGTAATGTACAAAGAATTATATAGAAAATTCGATCAACTTCTAAAGACTAATAAAAAATCAACTAAATGCAAAGCTATACAATCTCTAAATTAAGGAAATAAAAGTAGGAAAATATATTCTAAAAAAGTAGGAAAATATATAAAGCTGAGTAATAATATATTCTAAACTCTTACTGATTTTTTTATCGTATATTAAAATGTGGCATGATTTAATTAAGTTGGATTAGATACTTTGCTTAAGTTCGCATGATTTGTTTTATTATTTTGTATTTTTATTGGCCGATGCGAGTAAGTTTAATCACAAAATCGATTTGTAAAAAAATAAATTTACGTAGAGTTAATGTCATATGCATGTCCGCTCTTATCAGCTCTCAGATTAATTGAGATAAAATTTTGCTTAGTAGTGGGTCATTGGCGACAATCCAACTATATTCTCCAACAATAGCAAACTTGGTTGGAACATTCTTCGGCGTCACTAAAGAAAGGATTGAACATTCTTCATGTTGAAGCATGGGCAAGTAGACCATAGCCAAGTGAGTTGTTGAAAATTGATTAAAAAAAGGAAAAAAAAAGGAATAGCTAATTTGGGAATTTGATACTTGTGTACGGCAAATTTGTTTGATCATTGATCAATCAATTTGATGGCATTAAGCTCCACCAATTTTTGATCAAGGTTGGTGGAGAACTTGATTTTAAGAGCAAAATCGGTGCAAATTGCTTATAAAAGGAAAGGTTAACTCGTTGAGAGCTGAAACGTGTGTCAATCATCCCGGAAGAGGAAGGGAATCCAAGTTTTGGTGAGAAATTGAGAAATGTTTTTAAACGTGTAGTTAGCTATATGAAGGGGAGTAGTTGAACCGCTTCATGTATATGGGTATTGTCGGCCAGTTTAGTTCTTTAAGGGATATTCTAGGATTATGTATTGTTGGGAGACTAATTTGGGTGAGAGAAATTTATTTACGAGTGTGGTGTAATAATTTGCATTTGTGAGTGAATATCTTTTTTAATCGCTCTATTGTGGCCACGATGGTAACCACGCCGTTTTCCTACCGGATTTGGAGTGCATATTGTAAATCTTGTATTATGTGATATGAGTGATTCTCAATTTTAATTTTCTACTGTTATTTGTTCGTCGCCGATAAATTCACTTGGAGTGATCTTGGAGATGAAAGGCTCGATTTCCAGAACAAACGTCATACATGAGGCTTGGCATGCTTATTCATAACCAACATGATCAATGCAATGAGTTTTTAATTAGATGAACAAGGATGAAATACGCCTTTGAATTTGGCAGCCGTGCAGCGTTCTGCTTTGATAGTTTATACATTGATGAAGTACGGTCGGTCAAATTCGTTCCTTTAGAACAAACCATGGCTTGGCAACCTACAAAATAGTTTTGCAAGAATATAAAATGCCAATAGACATCAGCAAAAGTGAGCATTTTTGCACGTAAGGCTCTCAATCAATAGTATTGTTAATCTTGAGGGAAAGATATTATTGTTTGAAATATTTAATGTACCAAAAGCTGTCCTTTTAGGACTTGTTTCAGCTTTCAACTTTATCTGTGCGACACGGCAATGATGATTGCATTTCATTATTTGTAGGTGCTTTTAAACTCCATCACGTTCACGTTTTGGGCGTTGCTTGGATCACTACGGAATACCTTTCATTTCCGTTTCGTTTTCAACTTATATAAGTTCCAGTTCAACTATTTTAAATGCTAGTCCGTAATAGCTGACTGGTTAAAAGATGTCTTCCTTTAGATTTAATAGCTAGCTAGTTGGAACATTGTATATACTTTCTCTTGTGTTTATTTATTTATTTTTTAAAGTATGTGTGTTTTATACATAATAATAATAGAATAAAGGTTTTATATATGATTAAAGGTTGTCATACTCAACATTTTTATACGAAGATTTTTTCAGTTTTCCTACAAAAATTAATATAAACTACATACTCATTTATTATTTTCATAATAACTAATAACTCTCCTGCCACTTTAATTTTATATTATTACTATTATTTTTAAATATATTTTTATTCCTATTAACTATAAACTAAATAAATCACATAAATTAAAATAAAGTAAAAGAAAATTAGGTATTAAAAATAAGAAATATATATTTTGTTGTGAATAAAAATTAATAATAACATTTTTTTGTATTTTTTGTTATTTTAAACACTTTTCGTAATAAATAAATACCTTATATTAATAAGATAAATTATCAAGTAAATGATTTAATTATTCCAACTTTTCTTTTAAATTTTTAATTACAGAAATTTTTAAATATTATGAAAGCAGGTAAAAAAATTGATAATCTCTCTAATTTTTTTAAGGGAAATTATAGGTCGTATAACAAGCTGTGACGTATCGAAGCGTGTGTGTGAGCGTGACACCCGAGTATATTACGACAAACATCTGCTGAAGTTATTAACCGACCTCTTGTGATGCCCGTCCAGATTCCAACTACGTTAGAAAGTTAACGAATTATCAAGCAAGTGCTATTCATAAACTTCGAAATGAGGTAAAAAGATAAATTTATCCCAGAAATTAATGTAAATTTTCAATACACAATTTTTTTTTATTTTGTTATTAACAATACATTTTTTATTAAAAAAATAAATTATTAATTATACATATTATTAACAATTATCCATAAAAAATCCATATTATACCATAAAATTATTAACAACATATTATTTGATTATACGTATTATCTGTAAATTCAGTTAGAGTTTGGAGGAGTAGATCTTTAAAAATTTTAAGTTAAATTTTAGAGGAGTAAATTCGGTTTGTAAAATAGTTTTTGTAATTATTAACAATTATCAGCAATACGTAAC